>CM076104.1:5000000-7500000 GCA_038048805.1 Hipparchia sbordonii | reverse complement strand
GAAGCCCGCAACTTCGTTAGCATGAATTTAGTAGGTATTCAAAAATCCCACGGGAACTCTTTGATTTTCCGGGATAAATAGTAGAATTTTAAAATTTAATAAACATAGTATCATTAACTCAAGAGTTATTTAAAATTTCTTTCAGAGTACCTACAGACACTCTGACGGACCAAGCGGGGCGATTTCCCGGAAATTCCAGGAAATCGCCTCGCTTGGTCAAAAAAGGAGATATGTAGTCATCATAATGTTTACAAAATAATATTTAGTTCCTATTCAAATAGCAAAAAAAAAAAACAATCCATAAAATAGGCCTCTACGCGTTATTTTCTTAACTTGGAGACATATGTAAACGCTCTAGTAAATCACCTGGGCATTTCACTATCACCGCACCCACTTAACCTATCACGTCAATGGTCAAATATACGAAGCAATATGGCCTTGAACCTCATAACCTTTCCAAGATTTACCAAACCGCTCTTAGAACTCGACTGTTGGGAAATAGTGCCACACAGTCTATACCTACCTGATACTTTACAACGAATAGGTATTTTAACACGATATAAGCTGTTATTTTCTGAAATTAATAACTTTGATATTAGGTAGGTATGACCTCCACGTTTAATTAACAAGCTTTGCAAGAATAGAACGTTGCTCTTTAAGTATACTAAATCGTAAACATCAATACCTACCTATAATATCGTTAAAAAAGATTATGAAAATCGACTTAACAGGTATCAGAAGTATGCAAAGTAATCGTGCAGTGATTTGTTTTTAAAATACTTACAGACTGTTAGGTTTTAAAGAAGTTCTTTGTCCTTTTATAATTGAATAAAGTTAAAATTAAAAATATTTAGGTATTTAGTGCATGCAAATTTATGAAATAGGACTCTACCACTAGTTCAGAAAGAAAATTCTAGTGATAAGTGCTTTTCACTTTCTGTGATTCTAAACGTACTATCAATACAAATTTATAATCGGAAGATCTTTTGTTTTAGACGTTTAGGTAGGCAGTACACTTGAGTCAGAACCTGTAGTTCTAGTTATTTTATCGGTAGAAACTTAAAGATATTAATATCCGACCTTTGCTCGGAGTGTCCCTGTGGGGCCCTGCGAGATCAAATCAGCAATGAGGAGATCTATCAGAGAACTAAAGTTACGGACATAGTGCGGCGAGCCACGAAGCTGAAGTGGAAATGCACAGGGCACATAATAGTATGTATTTCGAAGAACTGATGGTCGTTGAAGCCTCAAGGTGCTGGAGTGTCGAACCCTACTGGCGGTGGACAGACGACAGCAGACGAGCCGCTGGCAACAGACGAACAGCTGGATACAGGACGTCCATACACGAAATTTTTATTTACCAGTGGACGTATGTCGGTTGATAAATAAGAAGAGATATTAGACTGGGTAAGTATACTGAATACGGATGAACCAACGGGATTGTAGACAGGAACGGTCGCGGTCGGTGGTGGCGCGTGTCGTTCTCGCTTCGGTGCACAAATCACGCACGCATAATTTAGCACACTTTCTGCCGTTATCCGAACTAAAAATACATCCATTATACCTGTCTAGTATCTACTTACCAACACAGGTAAAAATAACAGAAGTACAGAAGTGTGTATACAGCTTAAGAAAAATTAGAGGATGTCTCGCAATAAATTAAATAAATAAATAAATAAATGGTTCATCATCATTATAGTTACTTGAAATAAACGATTTAATAGTCATTTTACTATCTTGAATATTATATGAATTAGATAAGCCTTTATAGATATATAGAAGCCTAAGGGCAATAATCAGGACCGAAAGTAGGACTTACCTATTTAACTGAACAGTCGACTGTTCAAATCCTAGTAGCCCGCTAGTAGCTCTACTGTCGTACCCTCCAGGTAAGCACACGTTTAGTTGGGGAGGGTTTTTTTAAATTGTATGGCTAATATTCTTAAATAAATAATTATTAGATTTATTTAAATATATAAAACGGTAAGGTGGCTGATTAATTGACTGACTGACTGAACGGACTGGACGGATCAGGCTGTTTGGCATAAAGTTAGCTATTACGACGTAGGCATCCGCTAAGAAAGAATTTTTGAAAATTAAGCCCCTAAGGGGGTAAATAAAGGTTTGAAAAATCGAACTTAACGTAAGCGAAGCCGCGGGCAAAAGCTAGTTTTTTATATTTTAAGAATAATAAAACGTAATTAATAAGAAAAGTAGATTTTGTCAATTTCCTAAATGCAAGCGCAATGAAATAACGGAATCAAATGATTTGGCCAAATTCTATTTAAGTAATTTTACGTAAGATGGTAGTCCTAAAAATTTGCCTAAAATCAATGTCAACAAGAGTAGATCACAATTGTAATTCATGTGTCGTACGGTTTGGTGAATCAAGCCTGTGAAACAATTATAGAATTTAAAATTAATCTTTATAGTCTTTTTAGGTACGTAGAGATAATATATAACTATTATAATATAATAAAATCGAAGATATCAGACTATTGACTTTATTCCATTTCCATTTATAAGAGTTAAATTGCTTTTCGCCATAGTTTAATTACTAACTGCTCATATGTATTGGGTAGACGGCACTCAATAAGAGTGAAAGGCTTTTTCAAGAATGCTTCGAAAGTCTGCCCATCGCAAGCCACATGAATAATTTACCAGAAAAATCTCTACGATTTCACGCCAACTATATTATTCCGAATGCGTTTGAGTTTCTATTCTGCAATTCATTTACACCTATGAATGCGATCTTATGCAAGTCTGCAGTGTGGTTAGTGAGTTAAAATATTTCAGTTCCGTTATCCACATCAAGGACTAGACACCCATTAAAATTATTATTTATCAATGAAATAAATTATTGAATTTGCAAATCAGATGCCGGACGTGCGTCACATGACAAATGATACTCATTTAAATATTTATATAGTCGCCAAATTCAAAGCTTATAATATAAACTAGTCAGTTGAGTCAAGTATCTGCGAACCCTTAAATGGAAACAAACGTCAATCAGTCTGAAGGCATAGAAGACAGCTAGTAGCTACCAGTGAACTTGAAAATTATTATAGCGATGTGATTAAACTGACTTTTATTGGTGGTCAGTTGCGAAATGAGTTTTGCACAAGTGGACCTCGCGTAAACTGAGCGGTCCGCGTGTGCACTCGACGTGATGTTTCGCAAGACAGCCTTGACAGTGGTGGTGGGCGCTGGGCAGGTGGCGGACGTAAGGTGAATGGTGGGATGAATGTATGTCACGCGGACGGCCTTGACTCCCCTCTCATAACCCTCCTCCAACAAACGTCTCTTCTAGACGGCATGCATCGCCATCGGCTCAGAAATCACGCTAAAGAATCAATGTATTAAGCTCTCAATGCTGCTTCTCACAACTCGTTTAGAAAACAAGCCGTGAAATCAGTTCGAATCGACGTTTTTATCATTAAAACAATTATTATTATTATCGAACAAATAAACATTAAAATAGAATATTTTTATCAATACAGTAAAAATTATACAAAACTATCCTAGCGCATCCAGTTTCCTGTGTTGTAAGTGTTTGTTACTTTTGTAGGATATACAAAATCGCATAAAACGGAACGTAGTTTAAATATAGAAAATCATCGATATATATAATATGTACTAGGTACTAGATACGGCGTACAGAAACTCATTTTGTTCCATTGAACTGTACAGCAGTCCGTACACTTACAATCTAATTATTCACTAAATCAACTATACTTTTTTTACTTATTTTAATATACGTATTGTTGGATTTTTTATTCCCAATTGGATGCTTAAAAAGTTCTATCGCATAAAAACACGAAGCGAATGCCTAAGGTACACGGTGCACGGACGGCAGTACAATTCAGGGGAACAAAGTCAATGTTTTGATCGCCATATCTAGTACCCAGTAGGTACGTATATGCATATCGATGTAGAAAATGGTATCGGAATGATCAAGATTTATTCGAATTACAGTCGATAAAGTATTTCGCATCGAGTGAGCGGTCGGTCCGGTGGTTGCGAAACATGCAGGCATGTTGTGGCGATTAGTAGCCGAGTGGGCCATCGTTTCAACATACCTGGCTAGATGGCAAGGCGACAGTCATGTACTGCTAACAAGAAAACAGTTTAAAAACCGTAACCCGACTACGGAAGCTGGGAAATAGTCCTACTAATATTATAAATAAGAAAGTTTGGATGGATGGATGGACGGACGGATGGATGAATTACGTTTATTTCTAGTAGCGCTACTTTACCTAAATCGTCAGATTCGTCTGTTTTTTAACCGTCAGATTTTTTTTTATAAAATTTTATGTATGCTCCCCGATTACTTGAAGACGCCTGGGCCGATTTGGAAAATTATTTTTTTGTTTGAAAGGTCCCATTGTAATTTTAGATTAGGATCTGATGATGTTATCTGATGACATCGAGGGAACTCTTCAAATTTTATAGGCACAATTGATATACTTTGTAGTCGCGTTGGAAATCGGTTTTTGTAAAAATAATTTCTACGTTTATATTATTTGAAGACCTGACGTAAAGCGTGAAGTGCGAATCATATCTGAGCTACTATCACACAACTCTGTGCAACGTCAGTTTGTCAAATAATACCTTTTGGTGTCTAGAGCACGATAGTTCTCCTATTGTTGTTCTTTTTAACCTATTTATTCCGCTACATGAGGTTAGTGACACTGCGGGATTATTCACGTCTTTCTATCCATTTACTCGGGAAATTTTGTACAAATTCGCGAGTAAATGGTGGACAAAATTTTCTCGTGGCGCGCATGTTAGTACTACTGGTCTTGCTTTTGCATTTTGTCTTATTTCTCCTTTTATTTTAGGTATTGCTTAATATTCTTGCATTTCTGTAGTCTTGGTTCAGCAGTGGACCAAATCCGCTGCGTCAAATGTTTCATAAATCACTACGTCATGTAGAACGGCGCTGCATCGTATATTGCATCGCTGTAACTTAAACTTTCTTGTGACATTCTGTTGCGCTACTGCATGACGCGTCGCTGTCAAGTTTTGTGTGGATTCATGGCCTTAGAGCCTACGTACATGATTTTATTCTATGCGTAGACAACGTAAAATTCATTATCGCGCGTTTTCAACGTGTTTTCAATCCAAAAAGCAGATTGTTGCTTATTTGGATAGGAACGTGCTCAAGCTATTGCTCGTAAAGGAGCGCAGGCTATCGTGTGCACTGTATCGATATAATCGCGTGTGGCGTGAATGAATTTTAGACGACTGCAAGAGCTGCGACTAACGCGCGAGTGGCTCGCGTCTGTATCACGTGGGCTGCACGTACAAAATACGCAGTGTACATAAGCCTTTAATTTGTTGCCGGTGTCGGAGCGGCGGGGCGGAGTGGCGCGGACTGGCGCGGAGTGGAGCGGAGTGGCGTGGCGCGTGCCTAGTCGCGGGTCGGCGGAGCGGCCTGCGGAGCCCGAGTCCGACCCACATCCCCGCACCGCGGACCCCGCGAGGTACTGTTACGAAGACCAGTTTGACTTCACACTCATTACTAAAAGCCCGACAGGTAGGTCAGAGGAAAGTGTTGAACGAATTTTGCTTTCGACGAAACTTGTCGTACCCAATAGAAAGTGTTAGTTGTACGTCTTAAATCAATAAAAACTCATTTTTGATGAATACATAATTATTATCATTTCACTATACGTCAGCTGATTCATCATTATCGGTTTCGTTTCGTCTATAGAAGTGTTGTTCATTAAGTTATGTAACTTGCAATGTAATGTAATAATTTTAATTACTCACGACTCAGTCAAAGTAATATAAAGTAAATTATAGGTAGGTACGTAAGTATTTTTAGAATTCAAGTAATGTTCTTTATATTACATATTTAAATGTAGTCAATTTTGTACTAGATATCCTAAAACATGTTGTCAAATGTAAAAAATGTCATTCATTCATTAATCAGAGGGAATTATTCTGAAATCATAAACAGAATTTTTAGTTTTATCACTTCAAATCACACTAATATTATAAAGGCGAAAGTTTGTATGTGTATGTGTGTGTGTGTGTGTGAATATGTTTGTTACTCTTTCACGCAAAAATTACAGGACGGATGTGGCTGAAATTCGGAATGGAGATACCCAGGATTAACATGTATTATGACGATAGAATACATAACCAATTTCACGCACACTTTAATCATATTTGATTACAGATCGAAATTAAATTTACTAAGTTAACTACAATAAAGATAAAACGGGTTTCATAGATTAAATTGCAATCTCATTCAAATTTTTAAATGTTATTAATTCCGACTTTCCGGTTCACAAAGCTTATAGCGAAAGCGAATGTCTGTGAAATGATCATGAGCGTAACATATTAAAATATTTGCCAATTTCGTTAAGTCAGCCCTTTAATTAAAGTCGAAAAAATTAACACAAAAGGGGAAAATATTTTAAAAGCACATCATGACAGCAAAATAGGGGAGCAACGGACGAAAATATTTAAGATGGATTGATGTCGAAATTGCAGTAGTCCGCAATAAAATGATTCCTTTTACAGTGCAGCCGGTTCTTCAGCACTTAACGGCATTCCTCTGAGTATTGCGTGATTATCTTTGAAATAATTTACTTCAAGTGTAAATTGATACTAAACATAAGATGGCACAGTTACAAAAATGTGAATTTAATTGTTTAAATCATTTTATTTTATTTTTTTAAAACAATATAATATTTTTATCTTTTATCAATAACATCTTATCAACTTTGGATGAACATTGAAAGTTACTACAATACTACATATTTTGAAGTTTTTGCATTGCATTATAATTTATAATAGTAATCTATTACACAGGTTCGAGTAGAGCTAGATAGTTCTGTACTATGCACTTATTCATCAATCACTATATAATTCAACTACTTAATTGAAGCTTTTTAAACAGTCCTGTTTTACTCTTCGCCTGCCCGTCAAAATCGGTTCAACCGCTGCTAAGCCCAGACAAACCAACGGAAAAAGAAGATTAAAACATATATATGTGATTCTGATGAAGAAGCAGTTACTTCAAAATGAAAAAAAGAGGTTTTAACAATACTCATTATTATAAAGTATACTTAGATTTCACGCGATTTTTCTCTATAATATGTGCCTTCATTAAATTCAACGTACGCATGACACACATATTTATTACCTTGTGCCTTGTGATTAAACTTTAAATTCAGTGCAAGTATTAAGAAATAATTAAGTAAACACGGCAACGAGTATAAGGGCAGTGTGAACGTAGCCATGTTGTAGAATTACAAGACAAAATTACCCAAAAGAAGTGAGATGCAAAAAAAGTGACAGACTGTAATTAGTAATGATTACCGAGTTAATATTAAGAAAAACGAATCATTTCAAGCAATCACGACGAAAGATTTTAAGTTATAAGAAAAATAAAATCTCGTTCTTACGACATACCTAATTGGCTTATTTCCCCTTAACTATTAACTACCTATTTCATGCAAAAATTTAAATCAATTGAAACAATTCAATATCATCTTCATTTCTTTACCACTAATCAGTTAGCAGCTTGAGATATTTTAAATCTAAAACATTACAAAATAATAACACAAGCTAGTCTACAGTGTAATCCATGTTTAATTATACATGCTTTCTATATTAAGTATATAGTTACCAGTGAAAGTCATTACTGATATTTGTTTGTATACAAATAATACATAATTTATTGATGGGTATTTACCTACGTAGCCATAATAATAATTAGGCATTAATCGTATGACGTCCATACTTAACAATAATGATCTTCATGGTAAATGTTAATTTCAATAAAATATATAGCCGTTTGATTATACTATAACATATAACAACATAATTATGATATAATGCATCCGCAAGAATGTAGCAAATACTCTACAATAATAACAAGAATGTATAAATATTCCAGACGCATACGATCCTGATTAAAACTCAGTACTCCAGCATCGGCTGCGAAGTCCAACGAACAATAACTTACGAGACTTATTCTGAACAATGGTCACAGAAACGATAGGAATCGCCAATACGACGACGCTGACGTTTTACATCGCATCCTTGACTGCCGCACCTATTGTTGCCGACACAGTGCCGACATCTGTGCGCACGCTTTAACGAATTTGTGGAGCACATAATTTAATCGTAACAAAAGAAATTAAAAAAAAAACTCGGAGTCAATGACCGAATGTTATCCTATTACATAAAATTTGTTTACGATATCGCGTGTAGAATCACGCACTACGCCTAATAGCAATGCGTAATATACTTGTCTAACCAGAGCGAGATATTATTAAAATTGTGAATGGTAATAATAGGTATGTGGTTTAATAATATATTTCTGAATATAGTCAAATTAATTTCAATATCCACGGCAATATAATTTTTGTATATATATGATGTAATATTGTCTCAAGGATGATTCGTCTCTTTAAAAATAATACATACTATTACATCCACATAATCAATACTGATAAAAAGACTCGTCCTGATTGACTAACTTACTGATCTATCATTGCATAGAATAAATCACAGCAGTTAGATACAGTAAATTCTTATTATAACAATGTAACATGTAAAATTTCAAGATACTAAGTTAATCCTTTCTTTCCTTAGGATTTTTTGAAATTCCACCCTCAAGGGGTTTCATAAGAGGTGAAAGACGTTTGTATGAAAGGCCGTAATTTTTCAAGTTATATCCATAAAACTTGATATTTGAGCATTCTTTAGAGTGACACAGGTTACTTTTATCCCGGAAAAATAAGGGGTCTCCGCGGAATTTTCGAAAAACCTTATTCCACGCGGAATTTGTCGCCGGCACTAAAGATATAGTCATATAATATTGTTACCATCATCATCTCAGGATTCTATAAGCCCTACAGACACGTAAAACGTTAGAGAACTTGTATGCCCGATTTGTCTCGATAATTATAAATCGGTCATCCTATTCATAAATTATTGTCTAACTGTTTTAGAAGCCTGTATAATGAATATCAACTACGACAGTTTCAATGTTTTCAAATTATTTGTAATTACGATAAATTAATCCTAATTTGGAACGAAAATCCGGAAAGTAAGGATTATAGTCGAGGACGAAAGAAAACGCACTACAAGTTGTATAAATTTTAAGATTTAAACGCATTTGATGTTTCAAATTGGTATATTATTCTAACACGGACTGACAAACCAGTCATGATATTTTTATGTCTAATGGTATAATATTATTGTTTTTTTTTTTGGGACGCCAAAAGGACTTTTACATTCGTCTCAGACACAATCTCTTACCAATCCACAATCTCAACAATCTCTCTCAAAGTAGAACGATAAATATGTATCCAAACTTATTGTGATATCGGAACGACCTACCAATGTTATGCAAAGGCTTACGAAAACTACGTTGAGAAGACATTACTAAGGGCCATAACAATTTCGACAAATATTATATGTACTTTATTTAAGGGTGCTAATATGGAGCTTATAAATAAATATCCTCTAACTTTTTATTGCCTAATCATTTTAAAAATTACATATAATTTGTTCTATGATGCGAAGAAAATAATATAAGAAAGTTACTAAGAACTTTCTTAGCTACTAGAGTAACGCATGACAATGAACTTTGTCTAGAGAAAGCCTGTCACCAGTGAGAGCATTTTAGTAGCCAACTTTTGATAGACCAGAAATAATTTCATAACTTACCTTACCTCAAGTCATAAGTAATATAAGTGAATTTTATTATACATAAAAATCTGCACTTTATTACCTAAATTGTTGGTAAAAGTAGAGAGATTTCTAAAATGTATACTAGTTAGGTTATTTCAAAGTAGTTAATTATTTAATTAACATCTTAAATTAAATTCCACGCTTTGTTAATAAGGTCAACTGTAAAAACAAAAGAATAATTAAAAAAATTACATACTACTCGTATAATATGAATCTTAAGGTGACCGCGTATAAATGGGAAATGAGGCGAAATCAAAAATTATAAACGCGAGGCCGCAGGCCACTTTCACCGGGGGTCGTCAGCTTTCGGCCCCTCTCTGGCATCTTAACTGACCACCACTCTCGCTACGAAGGTAGATAGATAGATATACATACATCTTTGTTTACGTACGTAGGCTCTATACATACCGGCCAGTAGCTCCGTCTCGTTCTTATAAATGCTAGTGAAAGGTAGCATCGTCTGTCTACATAGTTAGGTGTAAGCGATGCGGACTACTTCCCATAATTTGTGTTATTCTTTTTTATGTAGGGCAAGAACCTGAACGTGACTTAATGACCCAAATTGTTGTTTTTATGGTTCCGTAGTAAAACAAGGTACCCCTTATATTTTCGTCCGGTTCCTGGTCAAAAAGTTGAATGTACAGACATAGAAACTTGTTACGGCTACAGAGACGTAGGTATAACTATAAACCAACCCAAATAAATTAAAAAAAAATCAGAGCATTCATTTACCTCATGATCGTTAAAAGTGAAAGTTGAAAAAAAAAACATGCTAATCATTGAATAGATATTATTTTTTTACAAAATAATACCTATGTGCTTAGATAACTGACCATTTTACGTGAGGTGGATGGTCTAAACTCTTATTGTAACATAAGAAAGGTTTTAGAATATTGACGCATACATATTGACATTATAACTAAAATTATCACGTGTACCTACACTGTACACTCTACAAGTCTACAGTAATTCAAATATCTAAAGAGTTATAGAACAAGTATGCTTGGAAGAAACACTTTAGTGGTAGAGTTTATATACAGCATATTTTGCCTTTGGTTCGTGATAAGCTACGGAACTCTTCCTTACGCGCATTCTGACACGCACTTGACCAGAAGCTCTATTATTTCTTTATAACTCTTACCGAGTTTAGGTTAACCAGCTCTACCGATAGAAGAAATTGTGTTCTACTCTAGTTACTGGCCATAACGTTCGTATATGGAGAGTTGATTTATGGTCTCATTAAATAATTTACACACGCATTGCTACGTCGGTCGGTGCAAAAATCAGCTTTCTACATTGATTGTAAACTGATGTGGACACCAGTTAATAAGTGCGGATGAATGTTTGATATATTTATGTAACAGGTCCATATCCATATAATAGAAGCGAAAGTAATTGTCTGTTATATGTTAACGCCTAAACCGCTAACCAATTTCGATAAAATTGGCAAGGATATAGCTTGCATCCTCGGAAAAGACATAATATATTTATTTTTATCCCAGAACAAGCTTTTGCCCGCGGCTTTGCTCACTTTAAGTTCGATTTTTTAAACCCTAATTTTATCCTACGTCATAATAGCTATCTGTATGTCAAATTAAAACCTGATCCGTCCAGTACTTTCAAGCTGTGCCTTGATAGATCAGTCCTTTATATATTTAGATATGAAGGATACGTGATTTCGAAAACACCTAAATCCACGCAGACGATATCGCGGACTTCATCTAATTTTTATTAAATAAATAGCATTACTAGCACAGTAGGTAGTCGGCTAATCCCTAACGTTATCCTGCGATTACGTGTGTTAATTTTTACACCTTTGCTTTGCAAATGTTTGCGAATTTGTTATGACAGGTTGTTATCCGCCTTAGCAACAAATTATACACACATCATTAAGTATACGACGCCATTCATACCAGACGATCCTTAATGGAGACGACACAATGTTCATATTTAAGTAGTAGGTATTTCGGGTAATTCCAGTACTAAGTTCCAGTTTGACATTCGTTGCATAGTTATTTTACACAATTTAGAGGTCGATTGTCAAGAGAAGTCACCCTGGAATAGGGTTGCAACAGTTTTGTAATGTATTTCGAGTATGCGTACTGTAGAAGAAATACAGTACAAAAATGCTACATTTTAGTTGAATAGATCAATTTTTATTTAGAAACATCGAAGTATATTTCTCATTTTTTACTCTTTTCAGCAAAATAATATTTTTTTTTTGAAATTTAACGTGACGACGTGTTGGCAACCCTATCCTAGAACGCTCCCTGTCGCGCTCCATACTATCAAATGAGTTTTATTTTAACCAGAACACGCTCCAGAAATATGCTATGCACGCATGTATGGGTTCAATAATTATCTATTATAATAGATGAAATATGTATGTATAAATCTTTAAGCCTACGAAGTTGTTTAGAGTTCCTTAATACCTTTGAGTGTGGATACATTGAAATTTCATATTTTTAAGGGAATTTGACAAAACTTGGTGTTAGGGGGGTAAATGGGGGACGGATTCTTTAAACGGCTTTCTTCTTATTAAATTCTTTATTTCTTATTAATATAAACACACATTACACATACGAAAGCCGCGCGCCATCACGCCATAGACAAGAGAACAACATTAGTCTACTTGACTATACCCAAGTAGAAACTCTGGGTTGCTAGTAGGTACATACCAATACTCCTCCTCAACCCTGAATTTCTACGATTTCTATTAATAACTTTTCTGTGACATGTTTGACAAATGACAACTAAAATTTTCTGTGACATGTTTGACAAATGACAACTAAACATAACCTCTTAATGTAAACAATGTTCTACAAACAAATACTAGTATTTTAATTATGTAATACTAAACTACTAACACTCTTGTAATCCCATACAAGTTCTAAAATAATTGAAAAGATTTCTGTGTAGCGGTTTAGTCAAAATATCTGCAATCTGTTCTGAAGTTTGAATATATTCTAATACAATAATGTTCTGTTCTACTAAGTTTCTAATAAAGTGATGCTTTATGTCAATGTGTTTTACTCTTCTGCTATTTTCTCTATTTTTAGCTATATGGATACAAGACTGATTATCTTCAAATACAATTATACTGTTACATTGAATTCCAAGATTGTTCAAGAGTCCTCTAAACCACACCGACTCTCTTGCTAACATACTTAGAGCCATGTATTCTGATTCGGCAGTTGAAAGAGAAACTGTTTTCTGTTTTTGAGTAGACCATGACACTATATTTCCATATAACAACAAACAGTATCCTGACACTGACTTCCTATCAACATCAGCTGCCCAATCCGAATCACAGTATCCCTCAGCTACATTCTTACACTGTTTATTCTTATACACTAATCCATAATTTGCTGTTAACTTTAAGTATCTGAGAACCCTTTTCAGGTAAGTAAAATGTTCATCGGATGCATTATTCTGATATCTACTAAAATAACTGACAGCAAATGACAGATCAGGCCTGGTACAAATAACCAAATATATTAAACAACCAATTAACTCACGGTAAGGCTGGGTACAAGTATAATTTTCTGGTTTTTCCAATTTCAATCCAACTTCACATGGAGTGGATACACTTTTACAATCTATCATGTTAAACCTTTTAAGAACTTTTTCTATATAATTTTTCTGATGAATTTTAATAACACTCTTATCAAAATCTCTTTCTATCTCTATCCCCAAAAACTTATGAACTTGTCCCAAACTTAACCATTTCAAATTGTTTTTCTTAAAAACTTAAACTTAAAATCCTTAATTTTCTTTTCACAAACACTCATAATTAAAATGTCATCCACATAGAGAAACACATATACACTTACTATACCAGTTTCATCTTGTAACAAATACAAACAGTTATCATAGTCTGAACACTTGAAGTTATTCTCACACATAAACTCGTGGAATACTTTATTCCAGCACCTTGGACTTTGTTTTAAGCCATAAATTGACTTATTAAGTCTGCACACTTTTTCACCTTTATGCTGCCCTGGAAGGCTCATATATATCTCCTCCTTAAGCGTACCATGAAGAAAGGCGGTTTTCACATCCATCTGTTCTATTTTTAGGTTATCATGATTTGCAATTACAAGCAATGACCTTAAGGTTGTGAGTCTTCCAACAGGAGCATATGTCTCTTCATATTGTGTGGTCTGAAAGCCTTTTGCAACCAACCTGGCTTTATAGTTATTCTCCGATTTCTTTCTAAATACCCATCGACTTTCTATAACTTCCTTATCCTTTGGTCTTTCTACAATCATCCATGTTTGATGTTTCTCATGTGACTGTAATTCGCTTTCCATTGCTTCTTTCCACTTGTCACTCTCTGCACTTTCCATTGCTTCTTGTAATGTCCTTGGTTCATCATTTAAAAATGCTTCAGAGATATATGCAGCATGAAATGTCTCATAATCTTCTAACCATACTGGTTTTTTCCTCTGCCTCTGTTCTCTTTCTCCTTTTTCCATGTCTTTAATTTCTTGACTATTTTCTGTAAATAGCTTTTCTTTCTCAATACTACTGGTTGATGTGTCTTGCTTTACCTCTTCGCTACTAGACACTGGCAAGTTTGATGATAAGTTGTCTTCTTCTGTATATGTAAAGGTTTCCATATGTTTTCTTGGTTTTTCATTAAATATTACATCTCTACTTCTTATGATTTTCTTCGACTCAAGATCCCAAAGTCTATATCCATTATTACAATAACCAACCATAATATACTTCTTGGATTTTTCATCAAACTTTCCATTTCTGTGCTCCTTGCCGATATGTACATAAGCTTCTGTACCAAAAGCTTTTATTTTAGAATAATCTGGACTTCTACCATACCAAATCTCGGCAGGAATGATACCTCTGCTAGTTGGAATGCGATTAATTATGTAGGTAGCACTATACACAGCTTCACCCCATAGTTGCTTTTCTAGTCTTGTGTCGGCTAGTAAAGTTCTCGCCTTTTCTACCACAGTTCTGTTCAATCTTTCTGACTTTCCGTTTTGTTGTGGTGTGTAACTTATTGTAAATTCAATTTTAATTCCTTTTTCTTCACAATACTTTTTAAACTCTATGTTATCATATTCTTTCCCATTGTCGCATCTAAATCTAGATATTTTAGTTCCAAATTGGGCTTCTACTAAATTGACATATTTCTTGAAACACTGTAATACTTCCGTTTTGCTTTCTAACAAGTAGACTGTTGTAAAGTGACTGTAATCATCAACAAAGCTCAAAATATATTTCTTATTACCATATGTTACAGGATTAATTGGACCGCACAAATCTGAATGAATAACTTCTAAAATTCTCTTACTACTGTTATTATATTCTGTGAATGGCAATCTAGTCTGTCTTCCCTTTAAGCAAGGTTCACATAATACCTCATTCTTTGAACTTTCATATGATATTAATTTTCTTGACTTCAGTTCTTCTAATTTTCCCTTTGAAGCATGCCCAAGTTTGATATGCCAATCATTCTGAGTTTCAGTTATGCTATAAGCTTTCTGTGCACTTATTTCTTCATTCTTCAAAATAAAAGTTAATCTGTACAATTTATTTATCTTATATCCTTCTATTACTATCTTCTTTTCTTTGTAGATAGTCAACCTACCTTTCTCAAAAGTTATACCAAAACCAGCGTTTTCAATTTTATTTACTGACAGCAGATTACACCTCAGCTCGGGTACAAACAGCACTTCTTTCAAGGTAACCTCATTTGTAATAATTACGCCAGACTCATATGCATATAACACCTCACCATCCTTGGCGATATTAATTTTAATAGGAGTTTCTAACTTCTCAATCCTACTAAAAAATTCTCTTTTGTTTACTAAGTGATCTGTTGCCCCAGAATCAACTATAAACTCAATTTTTCTAGTTCTGTGTGTTAATAATGCTTCTGTTGAGGATGTCACAAAACAAACCTCATCTTCTTTATCCTTATCCAATTGGACAACGTTGGCTGAGCCTTGCGGTTTCTTAAATTTACACTGTGACTTCCGGTGCCCCTTCTTTCCACAATTATAGCAATTAAAAGGAAAGCTACCGCTGCTGTTGCTGCTGCTGCTTCTCGGTGAATTATTAAACTTCTTATAATTCTGCTTCTTTTGATTCAACATGAATACATCACTCTCCTCTTGAGTTTCAAATCCTTTTCTTTTGATTTCTTCGTCCAACAGACGTTTCTTAATAAATTCTAATGTTATATCTGAACTACTTAATGTTTCTATTGCCGTAACCACATGCTGGAACGATGATGGCATTGCTAGTAACAGGTAACAACAAATTTCGCTCTCACTGGGTTGAGCACCCGATTCTTTTAGTTCTCTGACCAGCTTGTCAAAGCTCATGAAGTAATTCTCAATTCCTTGAATTCCGTCATATTTCTGGGTTAATAGCCGCTTTCTTGTTATTAATTGCGACGCTATTCCCGTTCTTGCGAAGTTTTGTTCAAGTTTCTTTAATAATTCTTTCGAAGTTTTACACTCCTTCACAATTTCTAAGTGTGTATCACTTATACATTGAACTATTATGTCCATGCACTTGGCCTCTTTTGTGGCATCTGGCTTTTCTTCTTGCTCAAACACATATGAGTACAGATTCTGTGCCTGAAGCACTATTTTAATTCTAAACAGCCAATTACTGTAATTTATGCCGGCAAACGGCGTGACGCCATATTTGTTCTTTTTCTCGTCCTCCATTGTATTGCGCATTTAACTTCTGACAATGAACTTCTTCTAATTCTTTCTTCTTCTTGCGTCTTCTGGGCCCATAACCATGTTAGGGGGGTAAATGGGGGACGGATTCTTTAAACGGCTTTCTTCTTATTAAATTCTTTATTTCTTATTAATATAAACACACATTACACATACGAAAGCCGCGCGCCATCACGCCATAGACAAGAGAACAACATTAGTCTACTTGACTATACCCAAGTAGAAACTCTGGGTTGCTAGTAGGTACATACCAATACTTGGATTTTGAACATGTGTCAGTAAAGTTCAAAACCAAAATTATTTATTTCATGATGTCCAACTTGTGGCTCTTTGCGCTTTACAAAATAAAAAGTGTTGCAATATGTAGCTCTGTCAAGTTAACAAATTATGTTACAGAGGGATTGGGTTCTAAAGCGTCTCTACGAACATCAACTTTGATCGGTAAATATTCAAATAAAAATCCAACTTCATTTGTATGGGACGCGCTATAAATAAACTCCTCTTAAGGGTCGGCTATATTTCCATCTATACTGACATTACAATAGATTTCAGCAAAGCGTAAATTTGTGATTATATTCTTGTCACGACCGGATATTCCCAAGATAATTTCAAGATTACATACAAATCAATAAGACCTTGTGAAGACTATTTGCATAGAATAAGTATATATGTAATAGAAACTGCAACAGCATATACCCAAAAGGGCCGATGATTGGCACATTATCTACGGTTTTCACAGCCTAAATCACTGCAAATCACCAAAATAACTGAAGTTTTATTATATAGGTAGGTACGTACGAACAAAAATGATTTGCAGGTACTTCTACAAATATATTATGCCGCCTAGATTTTTTTCTAGTGAAATCAGTTTTAGGTCATTCAGATTGGCCCTAATTTTCACCGCCCTTAACTTGAGACCCATGATACAATCTTAGGTTTTGATTGACTAATTTTGAAGAAAGTAAGACAGTCTGTAACTCAATGAATATGCTTTTGAACTGAGAAAGAGTCTTCTTAAAATGTTCAGTAGTTTTTAAGTTAGGCGCACTCGATATGTATGATAATTACAAAGTATATATATATTATAGTTTTATAGTAGATACTCAAGATCGCCTGGGACGTACGTCACTCTAAGCAGGTTCAATAAATAAACTTAAGAGCTATAGAAGCTCTTGCAATTTTTTAAGTTAGTTAACCGTATAATACCGTATGTATTTGTTGGATCTAAAACGATGTTTAATAATGTCTTCCTGACAGAATTTCGGCCGCTGCAGCCAATTTCAACAAAGACTAACGTAGGAGATATTAGGGTGTACAAGTGTGTGCGCCACTAGTGTACTAACATCGTCCGATGGGACGTAAATCCAACACGAGATAGATGCAGAACGGATGGTTTCACGTGACGGGCTTACGGTCCGAGGAATGTAAAGGAGAATGTAAAGCTCATATTATGTAATACTTCGATTCGGGATTCGAAGCTACGAACAAGAGCGCATTATGATCCGCAACTAAATAGGTTAGCAACTACACCAAAGAGGCAGTCCACAGCTACTTTAATGATGAGTTGTATATTGGCCTTGAAATAATATTGTCTCATTGTTGCAGCGCTATGATAACCGATTACGCAATCAGGTGAGATAATTGACACCTACCTTCTTGTGGTTCCAGAGCACGTTGACTGAGGGTTTTCCGCGGCGGAAATCGCTCTGATCGATGACGTCGTCGTGGATCAGCGACGCTGAGTGGATCATCTCGCTGATCATCGCCACTTGCCTCTGTGATGGCAGCAGCGCACTATAATAAACACATTTTAATTTATCAAATTGTGTGGTACATGCTAATCGGTATAAGACAAGCAAATTATCGAAATAGAATAAAAACCGACTGCTTTCAAAAATATCAATCAACCGATTTACAGCCAGTGTCACGCGCGATGATTTGAGGATTCTAACGATACCTCAGACATCCAAATATGTTCAGGAATTTAAAAGTTATGGTGGAATAAAGAAACTCTCATACAACATGAACCCTGGCCTTTTTTGGGTCGTGTAATGAACGCCTAATCTATTATAACGATTGTTAGGCTGAAACCTACGTACTGTCACTCACTCAGCTCAGACTGAATATACAGTTAATGCAAGACAGACTTCTCAGGACATATATTTGCGTCGATACTATTCAAGTCTAAGACCAAAACTAAGACTATGAACGTGTTCTATTTCGATGTGTCACAAGTGGTACCTAGGTATTCGCTGTCAGCGGAAGTGCTAATTATGTGATAATTATGTAATGGCATACCCCAACATGAACGAGTAAACGCTTTTTGCGGCTGACCTGTCTGAAATCAGCGCGCTCAAGGTTTTGCAGTCTATTATTTTATCTATTTCTTAAATTACTATTAATTGTATATATTTTGAATTGCACTACCGGCGAAACCGTCTAAGGGTGGGTTGCATGTCAAGGCGTTGGGATAAAAGGTTACGGCTAATCTAATCCGTTCCCCGGAGAGGAGGAGAGCCTGCATAGGTCGATACTCGTATATTCATTAATCTTCATGTTCCAACTCCTCAATACTGATATTACAGGCCACCAGCCATCCACCTAAACAGCAAGCATATCTGTCGTTTCTGAGTTGATATTTCGGGGCAAAGTTGATATTAAACTTCGGGTTCCAAGAACTCTGTCTTGAAACAGCAGAGGTATAGATCGCATAAAACTGTGAAGACGCAGGATCTGTCGATTAATTATTTATTTATTATGAATTATACAAAAAATAAATCCGTTTTAACTTAAAAGTTTTTCAGTTATTTAATTTAATTTTTTCTTACACGTTTCTTATAAACTTTTATTTACACTTTCATAAGAATATTAGCCATGCTGAACGTGGTTATTTACCCCCTTGACCCCTCCAAGTAAGCGTTTATGTTTTGACCTGCAATAGTGTAACGGATTTGGTCTCAAACTTCGACCTTTCGATTTTCAGTCTACGTCTTAACCGTTTCGCTACTGAAACTTCAATTCAATTAGATAAATAAAGTGTTAATATTAATTAAATATGAATAACCTAATCCATTTTAGTCTAAAACAATACACCAAGATGACAGCCTCCCTCATGTATTATGGAAAACTATGATGATATTATTTATAAGATTATAAATAATTCTATACGCACCTTCTGCGCACGCATCGGACTTATCACGTCCTTTAAATATTCTTAAAGTGTATAGGGCAGTACGCGGCGAATCATAGCAACGTGAATATCCTACGTAATTACTAAATTTAATATTCATCCGTTGAATGCCTTAGGTTTTCAAAGAATTCTCGAGTTAGATTTATTAGTACCTACAGGAAAAACTGGAATAAACTAGACGTGTAAAACAATGACATTTAATATTACGTAGTTGAAAGCACAACCTGTGTTAATTTTGCTAGAACTTTAGGTACTGAGACGGAATTCTACCTAGTCTGGCCATAAATATTGTTACAAATTAATAACTATTGATATTAATATTTTCTGAATTAAAATTTGGGACGCGTTTATTATGTTAGAAACTGCGATAGATTCTCAACACTTCTACATATTTTTTTTGAGGTAAATATTAATTTACAATATGGCATGGGATGTTAAAGAAAACAGAAGTGCAGTGATTGCCTTGCGCGAAGTGGGTATGGAGACGTCGGTTATTTTCAAGACACTTCAAAAGCTTAGTATCAGCTTATATGTTCGTATATCGAACTATCGACAGATAAAGCAACATTTCCTCTGTCGAAAGATCGTAAATGATCGGGGGGGTCGCGTACTATTGGGACAACAAGGGCTGGTAACCATTTTAAGGTCAGAATTCTCCGAAACCCCATAAGGAAACCAATAATCTTATTGCAAGTAAAGAAGATTCCTGCTAGGGCTCTTTCGCGTATTATTAAATAAGACCTGAGGTTTGGTGTTTATCGTCAATATACAAGACATGCCCTAAATCAATCCCTACAGTCTAAGAGAGTGCATTGATCAAAACGCATTCTGTCCCGATACGCGGGTGAAAGGCAGAGAAATATCCTCTTTCCTGATGGAAGATTTTTCACGATTCAAGAGCATAACAACAAGATAAATGACAAAGTGTACGCTCATAGCTCTAAAGAAGCTTCGCAAGTGGTTGGAAAGATACTAAGTAGTCATCATCCTGCGTCAGTCATTGTTTGGTGAAGGCTGTCTTATCAAGGAGTCACAAAGCTTCATTTTTGTGAAAAAGGCGTGAAGATTTCAGCCAAAGTGTATTAAGCGCTGTCTTAAATCGTGTTGTGGAACCTCTCAGCAATTCACTTTTTAAAAATGTGCTGTGGACTTTCCAACAAGACTCTGCACCTGGTCACAAAGCATGAAGTACCCAAGCCTGGCTCGAAGCCAGCGTTTCGGAGTTTATAAGGGCTGAAGACTGGTTCTTATCTAGCCCAGGTTTGAACCCTTTGGACTAGAAATTTTGGTTAGTTTTAAAGGACATGCACTGCTCTAAACGATACACCGACATTGAGTTTCTTACGAAATTTCTACAGCTAGCAGTGGCTAAATTTCTCACGAAAACTGGTGCGTAATTCCATAGATCCGTAGTCAGATAGATGAATGGCCTCTATCAAAACCAAAGGTGCTCATTTCGAATAAAATTATTTTCTAGTTATTGCTGAGACTTCAATAAATATGTACATATAAGTTTTATTAAGATTACATTGCTTCATAAAAAAATACATACATTTTCATTTGTAACAGAACTTATGGCCAGACTAGTTATAGAGCGCGCTCTAACTTGGCTCGGGTTTGAGGCAGATTTAAAACGAGACGCAAATATGTCCAAGCATAAATCTGTCTCGTTTTTACGCTGTCTTGAGTCTGAGCAAAGTAAGAGCATTTTCAGCCTAAGAGTATGCTGTGGCAAGCGCCGTCATCTGGATATATGTATAAAAGGAAAAGGTGACCGTGTGATTTATCAACGCATAGCTCAAACCACTGGACAGATCGGGCTAAAACTTGGCATACCGATAGCTTTTATGCTAAGAATTTTTGGAAATTCAACCCCTAAGGGGATAAAATAGGGGTTTGAAAAATTCGAACTTAACGTGAGCGAAGCCGCGGGCAAAAGCTAGTTACTTTATAATTCCCATTTTCTTATAGAGTATTCATTCCATATTCGATTTCATCGTCACTACTATCTACTATGTCCTACTCGTGTCATCACTCGTCAGTCGGATCGAATGCGACAATGAACTCTGTGCGAAAATAAACTTTCACAAAAAAAAAAATATCTAAAATTAATAATCTTAAGCTTCAAGGTGACTCCCTAGAACGAGTTGCGTAGAAAAATAAATTGTTAGACTCACATTACACTTTACTTCAGCTAACAAAAATAACTTCGAACGGAAAATTGTTCGTACATCGCAAAAACATACAATTATAGGAAAACATGGTTTTTCCACGTTTTAAAAAGAGCTTGAAGTTGACGAAACGTTAGAACACATCACATTTGACTATGCATACATCCCGTTCATTTTGCTGTTTTGATCCCAAGAAGCCTCCATCCTTCGCCACGCCATTAAGTCCACGCTACGTATTATCTATCGGATGTTGGCACAGGAAACGTTTTACCATTATTAAATATTCTACCAGTCGATTTACTTAAAGGCTTAGATAATGACTGTATATAACGATATTGCTCAATAGATACTTCTTTTAGGTATTCCTTCAAACTTTAAAAGGTACTTAATACAAAAAAAATCCTTGAAGTTCCCACCAATCTTGATCCAAGAAAATAAATTAATAAATCCAAACATATAATTTTGCAACTAACATTAGAGTGAATGGCTCGGTTATGTCCTTAGTTTTGGAAAGGTTAGACACTAGAGCAATTCAGTCTTAAAACTTTTGCATATCCATTAATTTTTTGTAATGTTATTTGAGCAAGTTTAATTGAGAAAATCTGCCAGTAGTTATTAATTAATAAACAAAAGTATTTAAAACAGGCCATAACAAATATCAATGTAGTAGTTTATTATTATTTTGCTGTAATTGAAATATAACAAAAGAGAAAAGACCCATGCTAACTGGATCAGTACAGCAGACACCATCATGACGTGTACACAACAACCCACAGTGGCTGAAGACATTTGGAATCATTTTTTTCTTATTATTTATTGCTATAGCGGCAACAGAAATACACATTCTGCGAAAAATGCGAGACGGATGGTGGTCAACGGAGGCTTAGTAATAGAGTCCCGCTGGCATCCTCTGGTTGCGAAGCCTTAAAAATTGTTGATACTATAGATAAATAAATAATGAATGTAATATGAAATGATGTCTCTCACCTATTTTCTCCATATACGTGGTAGTTGACAGCTCTCGCCATTAGTATCGCCACCATGGGCCTTAGCGCCTTGCCTTGTCCGTCGAAGTAGTATGTAGCTATGGTGTTTAACTCTGGCTGATTTGTGTTGCGTTCCAATTCCTGTTGATGAGAAGGACTAAAGTCGAGTTTGGATCTAATTGTACTCTTAGGGCGAACATGGGCTACTTATGCCTAGAGGGCTATGCTCTATCTCAGAGGCTATCATTTAGTTGCCAACTAAAACTGTCAAACACGGAATATGTATGAAGAAATGCGGGTTTGACTGTTCCTGGTTGGGGACTTTCTCTTGTTCTCAACTGACCACTGGAAATGTCAAAAATAGAGAATAGATCCCCTTAGCGTGTAGCCCTAAGATTGTATGATAGTTTTATTATACTCTAGGGTGTATCCACTCTAGCAGCCATAGAATCTAAGGAAGGATCAGAAGCGTCTCTAATACAGCTAAAAAATGCTTCCTTTCAGACGCCCAAGTCATCTTCGAGCGTCTTGGTAAAAGCCTAAGTCAAAAACAGCTGCTGAAACTAAGTGATCTCACCTTTGGATCACACACGTGGACCTTTAACTGGAAAAACTTACCTAATATTTAACTTTATTATGGAGAGATAAACGACTTTAATAAAATAAGAAAAATTATGGTTTATTAAGAAAAACTTGATGACGACGATTTAGTTAGTACAGATAATAACTTTTACTATTTTTTAGAATCTGTAAAGTCAGTTTATTAAGAATAGTTTTGAAAGCGCGTTATTGTGAAGAAGTGACCACGAATTAAGTAATGGAGGCCAAGGTTGACAAATTATGCCGACACCGAGGTATTCACGCCTTTTTTTCAGCAGACAGCAACGGTACTGAATTTACAGTACGTAAAGATATACTTATGTATAAGTATATTTATTTGTATCTTTACAAGAAGTATACTTCTTATATAATCGTAATATGTTACCAATTCGGAAAGAAAAGGAAACGAGGTTGACTATAGCAACGTCGGATCTTTTGACTCTTCCTGCTACCCTTAGGTAGCAGCAGGGTGAGCATGGGCAAGAGGGAAAAATTTTACCCCCGATTTTATCCACTAACAAGAAATAAAATTATCATCTCACACACAGCGACAGGCGACAGGGGAAAGGTTAAAATATATTCTTCTATAAGTATACATACACTGTGGATATTATTTCCACCGTTTTGCCCTTGCTCGACAGGTGGATAAAACTGAGCGAGGAGATAAACATTTTATCTTTTCCCAGTGGATATGACTCCTACCCATGCTCACCCTGCAGGTCTGCAGAGTCTGGTCTTTGTTTTAGATACGTATTGTTATATGATATAGTCATACTTTCATTTTCTATTAATTGATGTTCAGTTGGTAAGCTTGTAGATTCGTGTAATAGGTTCTCTACTATTGTACATAATTAAAAAGTAAGTACCTGTTGCTTTCGGAGCTTTGTGTTTAAGGTTGCTCATAGTGACAATATCAATATGTACCTACATTTTGTTTCCAATGGAAACAACACTTACTATTGTAAATAACGGAAATGCTGGTAAGTTTGCCACAACAATTATCATGAACCGTGTTCTAGTAGGTATTAACATAATCAATCAATTAAAGCTTCATTGTTGTTTTATTTTCCCAACTTATTAACATAACGTCAAACGTTCAATATTCATTAAGTAGATAACTATTTTTTTATTTGGCTAACTAGACGATTATTTAGTTTAAAATCATATAATACAGAACCACTTATAGGTTATTTTAAAAATTGAATACAATAAGTTAACAGTAAGCTTGTGTTTTTTAATATGGAGGTGATAATTTACTGACTACCTACTTATTTCACACAGTAATATGCAATAACCTATACTTCCATATGTGAAAAAGCCCTCAAAGTATTTTACAACCATTTGTTGCGCGGGCAAATTAAGCAAATTGAATGACAAACATCACATAACCTTCAGGTTTTCAGCACATTATTACATCACATATTACAAATATTAGGTAACCCATGAATAAAATAAGGGAAGTAAATGTGACGTCACAAACCAGACACAATTCAGAAATTATAAAATCCTTAATTGTCCCCACCGGGAATCTAACCCGAGACCTCCCACTTATAAGACTACAACGCTTATCATTACGCCAGAGATCATCAAAATATCGTTATAATGATATCAGTTACTTAAACGATTAAAACTTTCTACAAAAAATTATCTATAGAAAAAAATATCTGCCATCTGCGTATAGAGCCTTCAATGAGTGCGTTAAACTCACACTTAACCGGTTTTATTTAAAGTCGTGTTTAAAAGTAGAACAATTTCTGTTTGGTAATCTTACTATAAAGGCGGATTGGTTTCGCGGTAGGTAGTCTACAACTAGGTAGTTATTTTACCAGAAAACTTTGCGAAATCATCCTTTCTACTACTATTACTATTAATCTTGAAATACATTTCATGCAATGTAACCCCGCGCGCAAATTAGAGCAGGCAGTTTCGCAATGCCTGAAAAAAAAAACCTCCTGCAACATATTTATCCATATCGTATAAAGACAATCACACACTAGAGCTGGGTTCTGCCAGGCAAGATCAATAAATTAATGGATAGAGCTTTAATAATAAAAAAAAGACGTGTGGCACTCGGGGACTGCCGCGGTAAAGCTATTGCATAGCATTTTTTATCAACGCCATCTAGCGGTGAGAGGAGTCCGTGGGGTGTCAGGTTATTTTCGTTACGGAATTTCTGGATTCGGTCTCCACGCTCAAGGCCCGCGATAGAAGCTATGCAATAGCTTAATTAGCTCATAGCTTATGAGCAATATGAACTTTGAGAACATTTACATCTCATAATGTTCCTTTGCAATGCAGTCTGCCACGGCTATAATTCACTAATCATAAAATTCGTATTGTAAAAGTAAAGAGCCGATAAAATCATCGACAAATATCATTTTAACTATGTATTATATTCAAAAAATTATTTTATAATCACAAATTAACCTGTATTTCAAGTATCCATTGAATTAATATATCCTTCAATGAATAACGTATTTGTTGTACTGTTGGTCATCAAAACACATCCGTTCTCAAACTCAATTCAGAATTAATTTTCAGTGAGAAAGTTCATGTGAAAATGGTTCACGAAGCAGCAGGTAGTGTGCTGTTAAGAATAGTTTAAAAAAAACACAAAGTTCTAAGAAATTAACATGAGCAAATTGTATTTTTGGTTATTTATTGTAGGCAGTACTTGGTAATATTATATATTGTGTGTCGTACGTGAGATCTTCTTTTCAAGGACAATTTCAATTAGATTTTGTATGGGACCGTATATTTATTACTCGTAGTCTATTTCTGTACATTACTCATCACAGGTGAACGCTTTAGGGTGGGAACAAGCCAAGGATGCCTCACTGCGATACCTCGCGGTCGCGGTTTAGCTCGCTACCTCGATGCCACCTCTATGTAAAACAAATGTATGCAAACAGACGAGCGCGAACATGCCGAAGGATACCTCATTGCGATACATCGCGGTTCACATCGATGTTTCTCGGCATGTTCGCGCTCGTCTGTTTGCATACATTTGTTTTACATAGAGGTGGCATCGAGGTAGCGAGCTAAACCGCGACCGCGAGGTATCGCAGTGAGGCATCCTTGGCTTGTTCCCACCCTTATACAGGTTTAAAATTATTCTTAACTAAGCTCTATCAATAAAACGATCGATTGATACGTTATTATACCGCGCCCTATGAAAGGGATCCGGTACAGATAAGAAGTAAACCCAATACCTAAAACCCGACAAGTTAATTGCATAATACTAACACATAGAAAAGAAAGTCCGAGCCGTTGGCGTAACGTTATTGTTTACACATGCGTGTACATAAATTATATACTTTACTAATTTTACATACTTTCCCCCGTGACAGTGCGGTGATCATAAATTTCATACTACGGTAAGACCACAAATACATATAATTTACTAGCTGATGCCCGCGACTTCGATTCCCGCGGAGTCTTACTCGTATTTTCCGGGACAAAAAGTAGCCTATGTGTTATTCCAGACTATAATCTATCTCTGTGCCTTTCAGCCAAATCGGTTCAGTCGTTGCGGCGTAATTGAGTAAAAACATCCATACATCAATCTATCCATCCATCCATACATCCATCCATAGATCCAAACTTTCGCATTTATAATATTAGTAGGATCGACATCAACATGTTCTTGAGTAGAAGGGAGTAACCACGCCGAATAAAAAGGGACTGTATAAATACCAAAACAGCCCTTATTGCTTTTCGTTTAGATTTGAATAATAACAAAAGACTCAAACATTCTTGCTTTAAAAGGATCAATCAATAAAAATAATGAAGATATTTGAGCACTTAAAATAAAACAAGTTTTTTTTTTTTCGCAAAAAAATTACAATTTTAAAGATTTGGCGTTCATTAATGAATAAACATAATGCATTATGGACTTTCTATTACTATTCGTGATCCAATCAATGACATTAATTAGAAATACCAATTTGCAGTATTCTACGTTTAGCTGTTATATTTTTGTGACCAAAATTGAATTTTGTTCACTCTTTTAGGCAATAAAGGCGCGTTCTTTGAGCTAGAAAGGTGAAAAAATAATTCTGTCATTACATAGGCCATATACAGAACAGTCGCATAATAAAGTAAGTTAGGTACGTAAAGTAGCACGATAACAAATAGGCCTAATCATGGATAAGGAAAAAATAAATTGTTTTAATTGTGGCTAATTCTCAAAATAACGGACCTCATTACTAAATATTATTGGAAACTTTTGTCTGTTTATACCTATACAAGGCCTTCAGTAAGAACAAATTGCACAGAATTTACATATTACGTTGTACGAAACACAAAATACGAGTCCACAATAAGAGGACAACAGCATCCACATTAATCAGTAACATACCCGGCAGTAAATACCGTACCAACAGTAATAGAAATCGACTGGCTTCGTCGATCGTCCTCTCGGTTCTAATAAGCTACAAAACGGGTAGTAGCCGACGCTTTACCGAACCATCTGATGTATAATATTTACTTACCGGTATTGTACGTTTGTACATATTTTAAATTAGCTGAATTCGGTTTTCCAAATATTTCACGGGGACTGTGTTTACTCGGGAGCCTAAAACAAACCTTTAGAATCTAAATATCTGCTTGTGAAAGTTCCGTCAAAATCAGTCTAGTCTTTCCAAACACATATTGGGTTGGGTTACAATTCAAATAGTCATGCGTTTAAAGAGGAAGTTATTTCGAAATCAAGTATGTCTATACTTCAATTTATTTCATTATACATACTTAACGATGCATTTAACTGCAGCAGCAAAAAGCGTTCTATCTTTGAAATGAATTTCACTGATTTCACTGATCTCAATAGTAAGGTCGTCGCTCCCGACCTTGGCCGAGTGAAGATTACGAGACTGGGCCTTGCCTTTCGCTTATTATGGGGAATTCCAAATGTCGATCCTTATTATTAATACGTAGATCCACCGAATATCTGTGTCTCGTTTAAACTTTGTTTCATGTCCGAGCCAAGATAGAGCACTTTCTAATATTCCATCCCTAGTGACTTTTTCAAACAAATTAATAAGCTCTGTGATGCTTGAGCAGATATAATTCGGTTGCGGCGCTCCACCGCAGTGTGGCATTGTTTAAGACCACGCCTCCGTTTTCATTTTTACTGACAATACACTTCATAACACAATTATCAGGCAATTATTTCGTTATTGTTGTGGTTATAAATATTGAAGAGAAAACCTCGTATTTCCGATGGTATTTTTTCATTAATAGACTCGTCAAGGGTATTCTAACATACAATTAACACTTTTACTGTATGTATTTCATAGGTTTTGCAAATTCCTATGGCTTAAAATTGCAAAATGATGTTTTTTGTCCTAGATGGCAGTAACACCCCTATGTGAGTTGATGGTTAAAATTTAGACGAACAAAATAAACTTGGTATGCGTTACTTTAATAACCTTGCCAAATTACAGTTCTTTTGTACCAATAATCTCTGCGCTATTTCTTCTCTCTCTCTTCGTCTCTTCTCTATAGAATTAGATCTCTGCCTTAGTTGTCGCTGATTCATGAAATATTTCTTAACTCAGGATAGTCAATGTCAAGTCTATCAATGCTAACATAATGGGCACATATGCTAGTCGGTGTTTGCCTCGAAGATGTTTGAAAATCACACAAGGTTAAGTGTTACACTTAACTCAACTTACGTAAAAATCGGCAGCAATAGAATTCTTTAGTAGTAGGTATTTAGCAGATAATCAGGCATAATATGAAAGAATAGGGATTTCCGTACAACTTTATACACTATGGAATAACAGAGGAAAAGAGAAGAGAATGACTTAGGAAAATCTGTTTTCTTTTACATGGTTCTATAAATATGATTTCATGCAAGGTCATGTGACTTGTGAATGCGTTCTGCATTCTACTGATCGCATCGCAGGTATTCGATAATTGGGCAAAAAGGTTATATGTAAAATCCAGTTACAGAAAATCGTAAAGGGAATTCCTGTATGATCCAATGAACAGCATCAAATAATCAAATACATTTGTCATTTTATCGA
Source organism: Hipparchia sbordonii (assembly GCA_038048805.1). Classification (NCBI taxonomy): domain Eukaryota; kingdom Metazoa; phylum Arthropoda; class Insecta; order Lepidoptera; family Nymphalidae; genus Hipparchia; species Hipparchia sbordonii. The sequence goes on along the minus strand of CM076104.1, from coordinate 7,470,585 downwards.
ATTTTGTTTGTTTAGAGCATTTATTATATTATATTCCTTGGTAGGTATATTTAGAGCAAAGCGCACGGAATAAAGAAAGTGTTTGCTCTTGAAGGTTTTCTTCTCTGTTTAGCCACGAAAGAAGGTCAAATGGTTAAGTTTCGCGTGGTTTCACACGCCACTTTCCAACGTCTATCGCAACGTCAATCCCGTATTGAGATCCTACTCAATATTATAAATGCGAAAGTTTGGATGTTTGTTACTCAATCACGCCGCAACGGCTGAACCGATTTGGGTGAAATTTGGCACAGAGGTAGACTGGAATAGCACATAGGCTTTTTACCCGGGAAAATAAGAAAGATCTCGCGGGAATCCAAAAAAACCTTAATTCAGTCGAATGAAGTCGCGGGCATCAACTAGTATCTAATAATACACATAATATCCAACATAATTAAATGCTGATTTTCTGCAATATAGCTGGGCATTGTTTTTTTACAAGGTATAGTAAATAGACAAACGGATTGCATTCGTAATTCGTCAGTTTGTACTCTTTTGCAGTTCAAGCAGGACGAAATGCAAAGTTGCATTACTCGTACTGCACGCAGAATGCAAGTAACTGCACGTGGATAATCGGTCAGAAGCTGCAATGCAATTATCTCAAAGGCAATTTTGTAATCTGGTTGCTAGCCAAGTGCAGTCCGCCTGTCTAGACACTTAGGTGTTACCACATCACCTTCGTGAACTTATAGCAGCGGAATTAAAGACCTTATAAAATTATATTGAAATGCGAAACAAACGCGAAATTGCCCGGTCTAATGCAGACATTTGACCATGCATCCATCTCTTTCGTTACGCTACCATGGCTTTTTATTTTCGCGTTCAGTTACACTAGATATCTATGATTACACGCACTTTTTAACCGACTTCCAAAAAAGGAGGAGGTTCTCAATTTGTCGGAACCTTTTTTTATGTATATTCCCCGATTACTCGAATACGCCTGGACCGATTTGGAAAATTCTTTTTTTGTTTGAAAGGGCAAGATACCTACTTCCCAGATAGTCCCATTGTGATCAGGTCAGGATCTGACGATGGGATCCTAGACAAATCGAGGGAACTCTTCAAATTTTATAGGCACAATTGATATGCTTTGCAGTGGCGTTCGAAGATGGTTTTGTAGAAAGAATTTTTACGTTTATACTATTGTATATTCGATGTGAGCCATCATCTTGCTTCACTGGCAGCGATCAGTTCAAGGCATTCTTGTATTTGAAATAATTATTGAATCTTTTATCTTTGATGGTGTCTTCTCTATCAACGCTACTGTCAAAGAACATCTAAGTCAAGGACAAATGGTATTCAACACCCGAAACTGATTTTTACGACACTACCTTTGTAATATATTATATATTATTTAAAAAATGACAACACAGTCATTATACAAGATCTTGATTGTAAATAATTGCCTTTGCTTATCTATTCATTGTACCTATCTGTCTTTTTGTAAATGAAGGTAATCAAATATTTTTTATTGTGTATTTTACTATTAAAACTCAAGGAAAGATTTAAAACGATGTGGAATTTTATTTTATCGAACGTTTCTACAAGATTCCAAATAAAATAAAATAAAAAAATACCGACATCGGTCAGCCCTCAGTATTTCAGAAAAGTATTATTAAATACCGTACCGGAAAATCGGGAATCAGCCTAAATAAAACTATGACAGTTTTAACATTCACGTTGACTGTTAAAATTGTCATAGTTTTTTAAAATGCCATTAACAGACCGGAAAACAATTCAAGGGCCATACCGTACCTGACACGACTTTTCCAACTCAAATAAAACATGTATGTATTTGTGTACAAAAAGTGACTCTTCCAAAACGGTAACACGCCAAGTTTTTATGAAAACCTGTCGCGCCATCTAGGAAATACTAACGATGCTCGCTTTAAACTTTTAAACTAGATATCACAAAGAAAGTAGGCCAACCACATTGTGATAGTGTGATGCAAGTTGTAAACATAATTATGATGACGGGAATTTTATTGCATAGACAGGCGCGGGGGTGTCCTGTTAAAGTGGTTATCAAAATAAAAAACGGCAACAAAATTCCACTTATACGAAAGCCGCCATTTTGAATTTAAACGAAAACTTGATGAAATTAAAAATTTACAAAATTGGCAAATATTACATTATTAGCATTGTCTCTTATTAAATTAGTATTAATCAAATATCAAAGGAAGTTGGCTAATTAAATGGAAAGGCATAAATGCAAACTACTTGAATACTATTGTACAATCAACTGTATAGGTCACGTAATATACTGAGTAATTTACTGTTACTGTAAAAAAATAAATAAAAAAAAAAAACAATTGCTTCAGATGTTTTACCTGTATATTGAAATACCTTTTTTGTACAACAAATGTAGGTGCAGTGGTTTGGCATGGCCTCAATTTTCTACAGGATGCACTTACGACATTTGAAAGCTCATCTCATTGCTTTTGATAAAATTATTCAGGTGAACATCACAACTACTGTGTTCACATTGTCTTTCTCATGGAAAATAGGATCATTAACCTCTACATCGATGTACTAATCTTCAGATGATATAATACTGAGACGATTACAAAGTTGCATGGCAATAATTGGCTTTGCTTCAAAATTTCAATAAGAAAAAAAAAGAAAAAACAGTTGTTTTAAAAAGCAATTAATTGCTGAGTTTTATGTCGGCTCTTCGCAGTAGAATCTGCTTTCGGAATTGGTGACAGAGTCTTGACACAACCCACAAGTTGACCTACAGGTCAATATATTAAATTTTTTTTTTTGAATTAAACTCCAGTCTTATTCCACTTTGATCATCCATAGTGATATCACCAAAAGTGGAATGAACATACTTGGGTAAGATTTTTTTTCACCGAAACTCTTTGACAACCGACACCAGAGTTAGTGCATTATTATTTTTGATCGAAGATCAATGTTCAGAAATACCGGTTTTATAATAGGCAATGCTGATGCGCGTATTGCTTAACCCTCGACAGCTCGCGTGCTGGCACGTCATGACTTTGACACACTTGCCGATCAATGGGCACCACATTGCCACTCTAAAAGTACCATTAATTTGAGATATATAGAATGCACTCACGTAACCGATTGGCATTCCCATTATGGCACAACATACGAATTTAAAATACATATTTTGCTCATGACCCTGATTTTAGGAATGACGTGAGCACGCACTTTAGTTCAGTTATGAATTTTGAAATAATTGTAATGTTGTTTTGTTATCTCATACGTTTTATAACTATCAGTTTTTATGTTATTATATCATTGGTTTCACTTGACTACGATATAGTGCCTGCTTGACCACCCGTTCAAATACGTTTGTAAAAATACAGTCTGTCCATATTATACATATTTATTATTTATTTTATTTCACATATTATATGTTTAAGGTTTATATACGTAATTGAGGTTGTTTTTAAGTTTTTTGTTTGCGCTCCACGATGTGTTGCGTTGCCACCTCATCGAGTGTTTTTACCGAATTGTAAACTGTTTTAAAAATGCACCAATAATACTGTGTAGCATCGCTCTTACGGAAAAAACTGCTCATAGCGTCTTTTAATCCTGAATTAAATTAAATAACTGTTTTTTTTAATCTAAATATATAAAACGCAAAGGTGACTGACTGACTGACTGATCTATCAACGTACAGCTCTAACTGCTGGACGGCTGAAATTTGGCATTCAGATAGTTATTATTACGTAGGCATCCGCTAAGAAAAAAATTTTCAAAATTAAACCTCTAAGGGGTAAAATTGGGTAGTATTTAAGGAAGTGCTTACTGATCTTATGTCCTCATATATGCCGTTGAGGTCGTCTTCTAATAGACGATAAGGGTCGACGATCTGTGTGCCGTAGTCGGGAAGTGAACCGGTGCTCGTGCTCTGTAGGCTGGAGGCCAGCCGCCGCGCCGCGCCGGCAACGGCTGCTGAGCCGGCGGACCCGCACGCCGGGCCGCATGTTGTAACTCGCTGTAAACAGAGAATGGAAACGTTTTATATTGATACTAGCTTTCGCGTCGATTCTTCTTCTTCTTCTTAGTCAACTTATAGACGTCCACTGCTAGACATAGGTCTCCTGCATGGACTTCCACAGGCCTCGGTCTTGCGCCGCCTGAATCTAGCGGCTCGCTGCGACTCGTTTGATGTCGTCGGTCCACCAAGTGGGAGGGGTCTGCCAACACTGCGCTTCCCGGTACGGGGTCGCCATTCCAGCACCTTGGTACCCCATCGACCATCTGTTCTTCGAACTATGTGCAACGCCCATTTTCACTTCAGTTTCGCGACTCGCTGAGCTATGTCGGTGACTTTTGTCGCGTGGATTAATTATTTTTTTAAGCTATTGCATAGGTAGCTTCTATCGCGGGCCAGCGTGGAGACCGAATCCAGAAATTCCGTAACGAAAATAACCTGACACGGGACTCCTCTACGGTGAGCCGCTAGATGGCGTTGATAAAAAATGCTATGCAATAGCTTTACCGCGGCAGTCCCCGAGTGCCACAAGTCTTTTTTTTAATTCCCGCGGAAACAGTATTCTTTTTTGGGATAAGTAACCTATGTGTTATTCCAGACTAAGACAATTTGTGACCAATAGCCAAATCGGTTCAGTCGTTGCGGCGTGATTGATTAATAAACATCCATCTATCCAAGCTTTCGCATTTATAATATTAGTAGGAATAAGTATTTCACTAATATTTTTTTATATATACTTAAAATATAGGTTTTTAATATTATAACATAATAATGCTATTGTATATCTGTGTGTGGGTGTATACTATATCGTCTGTTTGTCTGTTTCCTCATAGCTCCCTAACGAATGAAACGATGTTCATGCGGTTTTTTTTTTCATTAGAACTTCTGTACGAGTTCAAATTAAATAGAGAAAAACAATTATTAGAATAGTCTTGTTAAAATTAATCATGCGAATCTACGTAATTCTTCATTCATAGGGTAAACAATACACATACACAACAACATTACGAAACAGTTCAGTTGCATCACAACGAGCGTTACTGAACAAGTAAAACCGCGTCGCATTTCATACTTACCCGTGATGTACCTACAGGTCGATCAATTTTATAAGTTAGAAGGATGTACCTGTGCAGATGTAATTTATTTTTTTCAGTAAGCGCGAATATATCTTCATCCGCTATTTGGTGTGAATAGCATCCGCTGCATCCGCTGTTATACAATATAATAGCATTTCAAATCTTCCCAAAGCAATAAAGCTACAAGGCCTGCATTTCATTAGTGTTTACAATAATTTTTGTCGGCAAGATTATTTTAAGCTATTGCATAGCTTCTATCGCGGGCCTTGAGCGTGGAGACCGAATCCAGAAATTCCGTAACGAAAATAACCTGACACGGGACTCCTCTCACCGCTAGATGGCGTTGATAAAAAATGCTATGCAATAGCTTTACCGCGGCAGTCCCCCAGTGCCACACGACTTTTTTTTCTTATGGATATTGTCAGTAGGTATTACTTAAAAGAGTGGTCTAACTGTATAAGATTCAGTACAAATAATTTACCTATTTTTTTTTTCTATTTCAAGAACGGTTAATTTTTAGGGTTCCGTAGTAAAACTACGAGGAACCCTTAAAGTTCCGTCTATCTGCAGCATAATATGTCAGAGACTATTGGTACTAAAGAGATGTAATTGGGCAAGGTTATGCATATTAATTACACCAAAAAAGTTGTACAATAAATATTGAAAAAGAAAACGTAAGAGGGGGATGATAGGGTGCGTTATGAACATTTTTTCGATTTAGGGGTCCGTTTGGGAACTATTAAGCTGTACAGTGAAAATTTTCGTTCGAGTAGGGTGTCCCCTCCTCTAAAAATTAATATTATTTAAACTATTGATTTTAATTATCGAGGGTAAGTAGGCTTTACCTACTTTTAAAAGTAAAAATTTCATAGTAAATGACTTAGATGCCATTAATATTGAATAGAAACTTCAATTAAGAAAAAACTACATTTTTTATACTTACTGGAGACGCGACAGTATACATGGCAAATTGTATCTTGAGTTTTTGGTATTCATTTATAACTAGGCGCATTATTATTTTGTGCTCTGAAATTGAAATGCAATAAAAACATTTTATCATAAAAAGTTACATATCCACAATCCACACCCATCTAAGTACGCATTGTTGTGAAATGAAACTACGGAACCCACACTGCACGTGGTCTGACAAGCGATTGGCTATTTATTTTCATTTAAAATTAACCTTTAAGGATAAAGATGTCGTTACATTAAGAGCTGAATTTAACTTACAGTTTTTGTATATGTATCAGAACTATCAGCATTATGACTAGAAGGATCTTCAGTATTTGGATAAAAAAGGAAAAGTACCTGAGAAAGGAAAAATACGTCGTGAAATAAAAAAACAGCTAGTACAGTAAAATAAAATACATATTTGTACATGCAGTATTTTGAAATGATTCTTGGTGTGTAATACATGTGTAATAGTTTTTCTGCAATAGCTAAAGAATATAAATTATAAATGTATTTTTTAGATTACCTATGCATTAATATTTTTTTATTAAATCGCTTAAGTATTTTACGTTCGTGTTTAACGTTTTTAATTATCATACTAGCTGATGCAAGTGAGTCTGCGTGAATGTAGAATTTATTAACGTGGAAACTCTTTATGTATCCACAATAACAAGGTAGCATTTGTCAAACAAAAATTTTAAAAATATTATAATACACATACATTATAATAATGTTATAATCCGTAATGTTGTATTTTTTTTTTTTGCCTCATGTGTCATAACATAGTTTCATAAGCAAACTGTCCAACAAACATATTGCTCTGTTTCACCGTTTTTAAAACGTTAAACGGTCGCAGTTGCCAAGGCATCCGATTATTGTAATCCGATTTATCAATGTCTCTTTTATGTCTCAACATTAATGGTGTGTCACCACATAATCACTCTCTTGCTATATAAGGTGAATATTAATACATTTATTTATAGGGTTCCGTAAAACAATGAACCTAACAGTTTCACCGTCATTTCGTCCGGTCCGTCTGCGCGTTTCATCTATTTATTTCCAAACACTAACTATTTTCGAAATAAGCTACCTACCTTGTAAGATAATATTCTGAATCAGTGAATGGCGCGTTCTACATCTGTTAGATTTCCTTAATTATATAAAATTTTGGAATACCACACTAGTATTACAATGGTGAATTTTTGTATGTATGTATGTATGTGTGTGTTTGTTATTCCTTCGCGTCACAATGTATAAACCGATTTGGTTGAAATTTGGAATGGCCCATGAGTTAATCCTGGGTAGCTCATACCCAGGATTAAAACACGGGTTACTTAAGTGTGAGAATTTACAATCAGCAGTAGTTCACGTTTTCTTAATAGTAGGTACGTCTGCGGAACACTATCTGTTCTGACACGCACTTCACCAGTTATTACTTTAAAATAAAACATACTATAATGGTAAGTTGATACGCTTTATATAAACTCCAATGTTCCACACATTATAGGTGTGTATAAGTGAACATAAAACACCCAGTTTGTGTTAATGAATCATAATATTAACCGGACTATGCGAATACCAGTTTCATCTCTACGAATTCGGAAATGATTAAGGATGGGACATAATGAACGTGATTTATAATCGTAATAAAAAATTAATCTGAATGCGAAATCAATATTTTTATGTTTCAAAATGCAAAGGAAACTCTTCCGTAATTAAGGACCAACAAATTGCACAAATAAAATGATTTATTTTCAGATTTGCCTTGGTTTTTGCATAGATATATAGTTATTATTATTTGGTAAGTAAAATATAATAATGATGTAATTGTTTTAAGAATAAAGCCAGGATCTTAAACTTGCGCGGGGGCATAGGTCTAACACGTAGAGGCTACTTGAGAGAACTGATTCACAAATTTTGTAAAAATTTCCTATTACGGTTAGCGGCTTGCTTGAGCCCGCTGACAGACAGCAATTATGCTTTTCAATCGATAAAAAAAAGGAGGACGTTCTCAAGACGTCGCGTATACTTTTCTTAAGACTACATTTTTTACAGAGTACTCTTTTTTCATTCTTGTTAAGCGAAAGTGAATAACGATCCTTCTCATATTAAATGCGTCTACATGTTTGAGTCATCTTTGAGTTAGCGAATTCTATTGCACAACATCAATGGACTTAGTCCTCTCGAGTCAAATATTTGAATGATTCAGTTTGAGTTGATAAAGCGAGGGTGCGGCAGGTGCCCTTAGCTCAAAAGCGGCAGTGACCGAGATCCGTGTTTCGCAACTGTTTATGCAACTACACGAGTGCAGTCCACACCTGATGGGCTACGACCGGCCGTTGCAAAACCGACAAGCTACGACCCATGCATACGTGCGCCGCGTACGCTACTACAGCACATACGCGTAGAGTTCTTTACGGCTTTGAAGTTTTGAGAAATCTGAGAACATCACATCCCTATCCTCACTATCCATGCTAATTTTTTTTTATTCGATGACAAGATACGTCCTTGACTGCGATCTCACCTGATGGTTAGTGACGATGCAGTCTAAGATGGTAGCGGGCTAACTTGAAAGAGGTATGGCACTGTAGATTCAACCCATACCCGTAATCGGTTTCTACACGCCATCGTACCCGAACGCTGAATCGCTTGGCGGCACGTCTTTGACGGTAGGGTGGTAACAAGCCACGGCCAAAGCCTCTCACCAGAGAAACTAGCTTTTACCGGCGGCTTCGTTAACGTTAAGGTCGATTTTTCAAACCCCTATTTTACCCCCTTAGGGGTTGAATTTTCAGAAATCCTTTCCTAACGGAGGCATATGTCATAATAGCTATTTGTATGCCAATCAGCCCGATCCGACCAGTGGTTAGAGCTGTGCGCTGATAGATCAGTTAGTCAGTCAGTCACCTTTTCCTTTTATATATATTTAGATGTGGAAGTGTGTTTGTTTGTGGGTTTGTGCTTCAATGACGCAGCAACGAAGTAATGAATCGACGTGATTTTTTGCATGGGTGTAATTAAGGATTTGGATACAGAGATAATGTACCCATTATCCAGGAAAAACAGAGGATTCCCGCGGGATTTTTAAAAACCTAACTCCACGCAGATGATGTCGCGGACAAAAGCTAGTAAAATACATTTTTATGACTTCCCTGGCGCAGTGGTGAGCGATGTGGTCTTTATAAGTGGGAAGTCTCAATTTCGATTTCCGACAGGGGCGATTTGTAAAGTGATTTCTGAAGTCTCTAATCAGGGCTGGTGAGAGGCTTTGGCCATGGCTAGGCTAGTTACCACTCTAATGTCAAAAACGTGCCGTCAAGCAATTTAGTCTTCCGGTACGAGTACGTGTAAAACTAGTAAATTAAAAAAATACATATACATTAATTTAATATATGTATCATGGTAAACTTCAATCTGATAGTATAATTTTTTTCTGTGAAAGTGACCAATAGTAAATGTTTACTGAAAACCGTTTTCAGTGACCTTTGACCCCGTGTAAAACTTTTAATGGAACTCTGAAGTAAAGCTTTCGCGTTTTTTTCTAATTTGCGACTCTTGTTTCATGGGCTAAAAAAAGGTCTACAATCTATTTTTTCTTTGATTATTTCAACTACATAGGTACTATGTTTTTCTTTTCTTACTTAATGGTTTTTTTAAGTATTCGTGCCTACTATCAAGATATGGCCACATATTGTGGTTTGCCAAATTTTTAGGATATAATGAAGTCAGAGGTTAAGAGGTCACAAAAAAGAAGGCGCCCTTGAAGCGCCCTCGAATACCTACTACTAGGGCTCTAGTAGTAGGTATTCGAGGCTTTTGGTTCAAAAATTATAATTTTGTTTCAAAATAACGTTTCAACATAAATATAAGCTTGTTTCGCCCTTAATGATAAAACTTTTAATTTTACTTAAGAGTGTGGTTAAAACGTTATAGTGTATGTATTTTTTTTAATAATAATTTATTAGCCCAGCCGAAATGACTAATATTCTCCTCTTCCCTCCATATAAGTAGAAAGCTTGTGTTATGAGTGTCCCCACTCTAACTTCAAACTTTACGGGTTTGAATCAAACTGTCGACCAGTTTTTTTTGCAGTTTTCAGGCCACAGCCAATGAAGCTTAGAGTATAACCAAGAAGCCAGCCTAACTGTCAATATACCTAATGAATGCTCTAAGCTTACTGGCAATAGAAACGCGGAATACTTTAGGTCTAGAAACAAAACATTACTCATTTGTAGGCCTTGTGTTATTGAACAAAATGTGTAATTGTATATAACATTTCCTCTAATGGAGTACAATTTACTGTAGAATGAAAATATTTGCGCGCATGCTTTTCGTGACCAAGTTATTGTGCCTAAGTTACCTAAGTCCTTATTGTGTATGTACACGAATGCTTTGAATAAAAGATTAATTTAAATTTGAATCACTTTAAATTGGACAGTAGTTACCTAACAAATTACCAGTTGATGTTCTCATTAGTCACAGGAAAATCTGACAGTGTCATTTTGTAGTAAATTACTCATAAACTAACACGGGTAACTTAACAATTGGGTCGAACATATAGACCACAATTTTGTTTTGGTATCAGGAGAATGACAATTTCAACATAAATAATTGTAATATTAATATTACAATTATTTATGTTGAACTGTTGAAATTTCATATACAGGCTAGAAACCAGGTTTGCGGATTGTTCCGTCTACGTAATCAGCGCATCGATAATTTCCTCAATATAAAGAATGCAATAAATTGTAGTTATCAATGAAACTGTCTCCTGATAAATAAAAAACTTAAAACGTATAATTAAAAAATGACTTTTACAAAATAATTTTGATCCTATTTTACCAAGTAAAATACTATTTTACCATTTGATTGCTTGGATTGATTTAACTGCGTAAACATTTACTTTTAATGAGCGCCCTATTGACTGTAAGGGATATGTAGAGCCCATTAAAAGTTAGAATGAAAATTTCGAGCGATATATTTCTTTTTTTATTACATTTTATTTACCAGACGATGTAAAACTACTACTAGCCTTCGCGCACACAGCGTTTTCATCTCATACATAATACATTTATATGTATGTGTGCGTCATAAAAGTGACAAATCACAAGTCTAAATAATTTCACTAGAAAAAACATTATTACATTGTAAAGTTATTATTCATATTATACTTGGTACGCAGTTCCAAGTTATTACCTTGGGTAAGTACTTATCAATTGGGTTAGGTCAACGCACAAATTATAATAATACTTACTTACTCCAGAAAATAAATATTTGTAAAAAGGCACACGAAGTGCCTTGTATTTAGTTTCGTCACGAATTTAAATATTGTGTGCACGTTTACTAGGCTTTATTTGAACAAATAATTTTCAGTTTAAGAACACAGTAGGCGTTCTTTATAGATACTTAATTTGTTTTTGTTAGTAAACAACTAGGGATGTGTAACCAAACATGAAGCAGGCTTTTTCAATCAAAAATTTCAAAGCTAGCTTTTGCCCAAGACAAATAAGATACCTACTTGAACAGTTTCAGTCCAAAGTTAAACGTAGATATCAAGAAAATGATTAATATTATTATGATAAGTACAAATATACAATAATTAATAATGTAACGTGATTATTACCACGATCAAGATTCATAAAGTAACAAAAATCTGGCCCAAACAAACGTCATATGCATGTAAGTACCATAGCGTACAACACATAATAAGTAATGAGCCAATTTTAGTTCATTCATTTATAATAGTTTACAAATTAGGTATCGAAATATAAATTAAACCCCGACAAGCTATTAAGCAATCTATCCAATTCACGGCAACAGTCACGGATAGCATAATAATGATTTACATTTGATTTCGCACTCGAGACAGCGATGTTCACAGAAAGTTTATTTTCTTGACTAACATTTTAAATTAAAATATATTGTACATGTAATAAATAACAATAGTACAAGTTATATCATCGTCATTATAACATAAATAGCGAGACTAAATACCTAATTAGTTTAATTTATATAATAATATAAATTCAATTTCATTCTTAAATACATAGAAGTCATTAGTTAAGCCTACTTATATTATAAATGCGAAAGTTTGAATGTATGGATGGATATTTAAAAAGATTGATTAAAAATCCATCTTCTATAATATTATAATAACATAATAGGATAATAAGATATAATAGGATAACAAGATTGCCAGGTAACTTTTCGACACATAACAAATACTTAAATTGATTGAAGATTTTTGGCAGGGTAGGTACCGCTGTTACACAGTAAAATTTTGCATTTAAAAAAAAGGTGAAAACGTGTTTTAAAAACTAATGTTTTTCGCAAAAAAAGGTAACGAGATAATCAGTGTCAGTGTCTCTTAGCTGTAAGAAGATTACGGATCGACAGATTCACTTTCGCATTTATACTATTTGCATGGATAGTGATTTACAAAATCCGAATCGGAACAGCGTCGCGTTCAGTTAAATAGACGAATGTAACATTTCCTATACTACATTACCCTAATCACGCATTATCACTGCACACGTACTTCTACACAAGTTATAAATTATAAAAAAAAACTAATCCGTTCACAATGTAAATGTGGGTTCACATTGCCGCACGTAAAATTGCATGTGTCAGCGGCACATAACAATTAATACGATAGAAAGTGAGCGCCGACAGTCCAGCGCTTCTAAAAATAGTAACTGACCAATTGACACGTTCGATTGGTTGAAATAAACACAACCAATACGTAATCACTAATCAGAACAATAAAGATTTATTATTGCAACTGTGGTCTATCCTGTCATTTAATGTCGGCAAGAAAGGGTGGAGAATTTTTCTATCGCTTTTCAGTCCATACAATTTTATCAGCTTTGTGGGTCCCTAGACATCTTGTAACAATTCCATTACGATTTGTCACTACTTATTTCCGAGGCTTATCACGACAATAATAAATAGATTTGTCGATGTGGTCTAACGAATGCCTCTGATCACGTTCGCGAGGTCTTATATCTTTTTAATTAGCGAACCGGTGGTAGAGTTTAGAATTAGATGTGGTAGACTTGAAGGAAATTTCCAAATAAACAGTTGCTTAAACTGTTTGAAATATGTAGATACATATCTTGTGCAGACGGAAAGCCGTGGCTGTGTGTAAGGTCAAAACACTCAGAGCACGATTTATGAGGGATGTGGGTTTGCTTGATCCCCGACGGCTCCAAAACATTCGGTGGTAATGTGTCGAGTTCTCAACTTGTCATAAAATTCACAACTTGACTTAATTTATGAATATGAAATAAATAATTTTTAATTTGAAATACATGATACTGCCTGATATGCTATTACTGCACTGCCTATACTACCGCGAAGCAGTCTACGAAGTAAAAGACATAAACGCGCGCCGCGCGGCGAGTGCGCGCAATTAGGTGCTACAAAATTATTTTATCTAACAAAGGGTACCTTTTATTCTCTATATCTATTTTAAAAACCTAAATCCACGCAGTCAAGGCCTTGGGTTTCATCTAGTATTTTAGTAGCGGTAGTATCTCGTACAAAAATAACTTTCGCAAAACGAAAAAATATAAAAGTTCAACGCAAAGAAATCATTTACATACGAGTAGGTACTTAAATACCGAGATGGATGAGTAATGGGTTTCCAGCGTTTATACAATATACCTAAGTATAATTTTATTATTATAATCTATAAGATCATCCGCCTTGCAATTCTTTATTCAACTCACAAACTGAATTTATTGCCGTTTAAATAACTTTAATGTGGGTATGTGCGCAGCTACGAACAATGTACAAAAAGACAGGGAAATGTTCTTTCCCTTAGGTACCAACTGCATTCCTTTACAATGTTATAATGTGCGTGTAAAATGCTAAATGTTATTGAGATAGCTTGAATACCTATGTGAAATGTCATAGGTTCGTTGTTCTACCCGGATCCATATAACAATTTTTTGAGCATAATATTATATTATTATATTACACGCTCGTGAAACACCACGAGGAATGCAGAGTAATTATAGAGTAATCAAAATGCATAATAACGCATTCTTTCTGGGATAAAATAAGTGAGCTGGTGCCAGTAAAATGATACTTGGAACTTGGAAGGGTTCCTTTTAGGAAAGATTCAATAGATAATGCAGCTCAATAGTTACCCAACTAACAAAATGGTCATAAGATTTTAAGCTTTTATGATTATTTCGTCACATAGGTGTCGTATATTAGCAAGTTTTAAAATGTGACGTTGTACAGGCATCATGTATATTGCATTTAAGTTTCAATGCAATTAGGTAATAAAAGTCGTTGTACAAACGTCTGTATGAAATAGCTATAAAGCAATTTAATCGTAGAAAATACACAGTCATACAAACGTTTTAGGCGGGACATTTTGGCTGGTATTACAACCTTAATAACGCTGCTATAAGACTATGCATGTGAACATGACATTTTAAATATATTCGCAGTAATGTAAACCAGCCAAGCCCAATAAACGCGACAGAGAGTGATGGTTCCGTACCTATTTTTTAACCGACTTCCAAAAAGGAGGAGGTTATCAATTCGGCCGGTATCTTTTTTTTTCTGTTGAAAATCGATGTCAACACGAATGAACCGATTTGGCTGAAATTTGGAATGGAGATAGCTCATACCCAGGATTAGCACATAGGCTACATTTTATCCCTGATAATTAAAGAAACCTTAATCATGTGAATCAAGTCATTATGGCCATACCTCCCATGGTCAACGACACAACACAACGGCCCCTAGTCCCCGGATAAAGTTGGGAACCGACAATTATGTCATTTTTCCACGTTGACAAAATATGTTTTTTGCCGCATTCCCAAAAAACTTATGGTCTCTAAAATATTCTGTTAATGTAAAAAACTATTTTTTGGAATGACAAATAACGGTTTACTAAAATGTTTTAGGGAACTCTGATAGGTTCGTAATGAAAGAACGCCATGTTCTTTAAGAGTTTATAACTCTTAACACAGCAGTATTCATCGTATACAAGTATTTTGTAACTTATAATGGCACGATGAAGGGAGTTTTAACTCTTAACACAGCAGTATTCATGGTATATAAGTATTTCGTAAGTCATAATGGCATTATGACATATAATAATTTATTTTTTATTTAAAAAATAATAATTAAATACACAATAAATGAAGGGGGCATTTAAAATTTATTAATAAACCTAAAAAGTTGGTCCCTAAAGTAATATTCGCATTAAGTTTTCCAAACTTAAACATAAACACATCCCATTTCAAACTTGTAAATAATTTGATTACACTTATAGTATAAAAGTATAAAAATATAGTCTGCACACATGCAGAATTTATTAATAGTTAGATTCTATTACTTATAATTGAAAGCGCTTCGATACTGCATCAAATAGATTCATTGTTCCGATAAACGTCTGCGCTATGAATGCTTTGATAACTATACGACTAAATACTCATATCAATGATAATAGTACAACATTACTATGTTCTCGCTTATGACTTTTGAATGACAGCTATACGACTTTATAGAAATAGTAACTGCGCCAAAATCGCGTTGTATAAGCGTTTGTAAGCCTTATTTTCATGCCATTCAGTTTTTCGAAAACGTTTACACAATTCTTATATGACTTATATTAAGACCATTTTGTTAGTTGGGTAACTTTTGACTACCTACTATATATATAACTATAATCTATATATAATATATATACCTACTAGTTGTTAGTAGTCATATATTAATTATTGAGATAAAATGGTAAAATATTTTTTATACTTATTAAAATTCGTCAACTATCAATAAATCTGTATAATGTAAAAACAGTCTACCTTTGGACACTCGTAATAAGAAGTTCGAGGAAAGATAAGTTCTTTTGAGTAAGCCCTTTATAAATAGATTGGTTGTTATGTAAAAATTAATAATTAGTCACTGACATATTGTAGACTAGTTTTGGAAACTAATATATTCAAAAGAAGGATAATAATTATTGTTTACTTCGCGAAAATTGAGATTATTTTATTGAGGAACGCTATAACTGAAATGTGCAACCGTTGTTTAATTAAAAATCCTTAACAATTAAAGAAGCTTTCCAAGGTCAAAGGTTCATTGCACAGCAAAATAAATTAAGATAAAAGATATTTATAATCACTCAGGATGTCTTATAAAATTAAATGGGTAACTTACTCGCAAGCTTTATGGTAATAAACTGGCTTTTTATTAAAATAGGCATCAATTCACTCACAATTTAAATACTTAATACCTCCCTTTCTTTTATTATTTTCTGGTGCTCGGAAATTCTTCGTCTCAGGTACGAGTAGGCACGTTATTCATGCATGGGTATTCCCCACCAGAAGTAACACTTTAGTTTAATATTTATAGGATACTTTAGAGAAAGGAGAGTCTGGCAATTATGAAGGAACCGATGGATCAGTTCCTTATATTTTCCTGGCATCACAACGAATCGACCAATATATAACTAAACACAAACATAATAATTATACCTACCACTATACCCTCACATATTAGTTGGGCTGAAAAGTTCGTATCGTTTCTATGAGATGGCGCCACTAGAATAAAATCCATATCATTTTTAGGTAGTACCAACCTTCAAAAGAAACGTGTATAAATTTGACAGCTGTCAGATTATTAGTTTGTGAGATACAGCATTTTGAGTGAAGCAACTTTTGTTATTTTGAAAAAAATGGATAAAAAGGAATTTCGTGTTTTAATGAAACACTATTTTTTGATGAAAAAAAGTGCTGCTGATACCAAGAAGTGGCTTGATGAGTGTTATCCGGACTCTGCGCCGGGCGAAGCAACTATTCGTAAGTGGTTTGCTAAATTCCGTACAGGCCATATGAGCACCGAAGACGATGAACGCAGTGGACGTCCAAAAGAGGCTGTTACGGACGAAAACATCAAAAAAATCCACAAAATGATTTTGGAAGATCGTAAATTGAGGTTGATTTGTATAGCTGACACTCTAAAGATATCAAAGGAACGTGTTGGACATATCGTGCATGAATATTTGGGTATGCGAAAGTTATGTGCAAAGTGGCTGCCGCGCGAGCTCACAATCGACCAAAAACAAGAACGTGTCGATGCTTCAGAGGAATGTTTGGAGCTGTTCAACCGCAATAGAAGTGAATTTTTGCGTCGATATGTGACAATCGATGAAACCTGGATCCACCACTACACTCCGGAGTCCAGTCGGCAGTCATCTGAGTGGACTGCACGCGATGAACCGAATCCAAAGCGTGGAAAAACTCAACAGTCGGCCGGTAAGGTTATGGCGTCCGTATTTTGGGATGCACATGGAATAATTTTCATCGACTATCTCGGAAAGGGAAAAACAATCAACAGCGACTATTATATAGCGTTATTGGAGCGTTTGAAGGACGAAATCGCGAAAAAAACGGCCTCATTTGAAGAAGAAGAAAGTGTTGTTTCATCAAGACAATGCGCCGTGTCACAAATCGATGAAAACGATGGCAAAATTGCATGAATTGGGCTTCGAATTGCTTCCGCATCCACCCTATTCTCCAGACTTGGCCCCCAGCGACTTTTTCCTGTTCTCAGATTTCAAGAGAATGCTCGCTGGAAAGAAATTTAAAGCCGATGAGGAAGTAATCGCCGAAACAGAGGCCTATTTTGAGGCTAAACACAAATCGTACTACAAAAATGGTATTGAAAAGTTGGAAGATCGCTATAATCGGTGTATCGCCCTCGATGGCAACTATGTTGAATAATAAAATCGAATTTTGCAAAAAAACTGTGTTTTTCTATAAAACGATACGAACTTTTCAGCCCAACGATACTGTGGTGATAAATATAGCATTTTTATCACAGTCTGAGGTGCCATTCTCTAGGATCATAAATTATGTATGTGTACGTGTAATAGGTAATAATTGCGACTGTAATTAGTTATAAAGGCCCAAACAAGCGGTAAGTGGGTCAAAGACCGCAACATAGCCTTCAAAGGTCAAAAATCAAGGACGCTTTTTATGAGTGAAGGAATGTAGAAACTTAGGTATAGTAAGTATTTAATATTATTTACTTAAACGAGTACCTTTTTATTTATTTAAAGTAAAATACTTGCAATGGTTATTTAATTAGGTTACGATATAGTCTAGAGTAACCAAAAGCTAATAAATATCTTTATTTTACATGATATACTCGTACATACTAAGTATCCATATTAAACTTACCTATACCTAATTTAACAGTTTATATGAAATTGATGACCTATATTATGTATAATGAATATGTTTACAAAACCAAACATATTTAAAGTAAAACATAAAAATCCTTTAACATGAAGATTTTGTAGTACATATAAGTCATGTCATTTTTGTTTATCTAGGCATTTCCGCCCTTCGCTTAACAAGATATAATATATGTACTTATAAGGAATATTTCAAACATTTGTCCTTTTGAGTAAATGTAAATTTACCAAAGCCGTAGTTTTGTATTGATGGGTAAGTGTAAACAAATACGACGAAAAGGACTACGTCGAAAAATTTATCAAAAGGGAAACCATTTTTTCTTAGTATGTGCTTAAGTACCTACCTAGTAGGTAATAATAGTTAGCAAACTTAGTATAAATTTGTCCTTACTGGGTATGTACGTATGTATAACGTCTTACGACTTTATGCTAGGACTTTTACTATGTTTATTGTGCTTCATATTTATAATATGCAGACTAGTTAAATAAACTACTAGCAAATACACATAATAGCTTGAGAGAAGACGAACATGAGCAACCAGAGCGATCGTATAAGATATTATGTACGATTTATAGACGACCAATGTCTGCTGATGGAGCAGGTCAGGAAGCTCAGCTTTATGAAAAATTGCTCAAGTTGAAAATATCTTGCTTGCAAAAAAGAACATAGAAAAGAGTTAATAGGTTTATGAATATGGATATAAATGATACCCAAAAATAAATAATTTATTAAAATCATTTGATTTGTTGGATTCTACTACGTGGTTATTTTTATATGTATGCCAAGGATACATTGTATGATTTATGAAGATATATTTTACAATAATAATATTTCGTCTCAATGTGAGCTAGTCGAATCATATTATATGACTGCATGAATGCAATATGCTATCAGAACGAGTTGCATTAAGTAGGCATTCGACATTACAAAACATGGAGCGGTCACGCTCTCAAAAATCGAAATAACTCGTATTACCTTTAACTTCTTAAATAACTACCTATCCAAATGTAGGATACTCTTTAAGATTGAATTTTTTTGATTTGATTACAATTCTTGTGCTTCAGTAATAATTTTCAATTTTTTACCTCTGCATGTTCTCACTGATTTCACATTTGAGAGCCTTTGGAAGAAATCTCTTCTTTAGAGATAATGTTTTGTTCTATGTTTTCTGGTACTAAATAATCAAATAAATAAATACATACTTTGTCTTTTCAACCATTAATACATGACAGTTTAAATCCACTGTTCTTTAAATATAACTATATTAGTTCAAGTTATTAATATAACATGAATGTAACTGAATTCGAAGAAAACTTTATTTTTTGCATTTTGTTTATTTTAATTAAGTAGGTACTCAATTTTCAATCATGCAAATAAAACTGAAAAATATTTCATACTTACGGATTGTGAGTTTGTTTCGTAATTATTCAAAAACAAAGTCGCAATAGTATTTGTCTGCGTATTCGGTTACTTTTATAACCTTTTGTGGATTTCAACGAGATTCTCATCGTAAGCCGTAATTTTGAAACTATTCCTGAAGGCAATCATTTTTAAATACATGCTTAATAGGCTTTTTAAGTCTGTAGTAAATTCGCTATGACAAAAGATTTATGACTGCAAAAACCCTCATGTGAATATCTTTATATTTCAGGGACGTACGTACATATATCTTGTACGTACTTATCGTTTTTATATTTTTTATAGAAAGATTTTTTTGTTTGTCTATGGTAATGATAAATGCTTTTCTCACACTGGAGATGTTAAATTTTCAACGACAGAATACTATTCCAAAAACTTGATTAATTTGATATTTAAGGTTTAAGGCGGTAACCGAGAATAACGATGTATTTTTTTTGCTTATGTAGCAGCTACTTAATAAAATACATAGTCCAAAATAGTCGTGAGGAAAAGTTTTGAACGTGTGAAAATACACCCGTGAGAAAATGGGCTTGTATTTTTAAAAACTAAAAGTTCTACGTAGGTACATAGGTATATTACGGTACTGCGAAATTCTCAGACCTTATCGAGCTCCAGCATCACGTGCCAGGGTAAATGCAATTAATATTGCTTCCACAATCACTGATGAGTTCATTGTTTGCAAGAGGCGACCGAAACGCGCTTGCTCAATGGTACCAGGCTAAACATTCAGCGGTTGCAAGGACGTTTAGTGACCGGAGACCGCTTGTGCTACTACTAAATTCTTTAGTTGACATTTTTTACCCCCTACACAAAGAAAACAGTGTTATAAGCTTGATCTTTTCAATTAATAATGTGTTAAATAGTATATTGTGTTAAAAAATGTTGGTGGAAAATAAGTTAATGATTGCAAACCTATTTTCAGTGATAAATCCAACGTAGAAACACTTTATAGTGCTATAGAGCAGTGTGTGCTTTTACTAGTTTTAAGAATACAAACATAAGTTATAAGTCAAAGTAAAGTTGAAGAAGTGTGGATATTTTTTTTTCATTTCTTGTCTTGTAGTATGTAAAAACTTAAAAACGATTTTTTTTTTCAAATAGATTTTGCATGGTACTATTGTGGTTTTTTACATTAGGTGTATATTATGTGATTAATCGGGATAGTTCTTTACTGAATTAAAATCTGTTCAGCCGTTTGAAAATATTGCTCAACTGTGCTACGATCTTAGTCATTACAATTGCTATTTATGTTACATATTAATTGTCTTATCATAAAGGAATTTGGTACCCTAATTAATTTATTAATTGAAAGTGATACATGATAGTCCGAAATAAGGAGTCTAAAAATTTTCCCTCCAAATATTTCTTTTTATGTAGATTAGGAACCCTATTAACCAGCTCCAAGGAACTACCTATTACAATCATAGTTCATACAAAAAATCGGAAAAACTTAATCGGAATGCAGTCACATTTGGTAGAAGCCAACGAGAGTAGGCCTGAATAAAATGAATCGATTTGTAAAATACCTCACGTTTGTATACGAACTAAAACTGGTAAAATTTACGTAATTTTTATATATGTATACGTATAACCTACTCCAAAGGTATATAAAACATCGGACGATTGGTCAATTGAATAATGTGATGAGTTATTGCGAAAATAATTTTAAATTTTGTTCCATGTGGCAATATTAAATCTACGTCCAGTCACGAATCAAAGTATATTTCAAGGTAAATACTCATTTAAAATTATTAAAATGTCTGCGATTTTATAACCTATGTCATACCCCCACAGTAATTACTACCTATTACTAGGAGCGTAGGAGCCCTTTGGTATGGTTAGCACGTATTTTGGTATCGAAAAGAGTGTTGTAAGTTCGAAATAACATATGCTACGATGTATGTAGTGCTGTAAACTCTTATACAATGATGTCCACTGAACAAATAGTTATGTATTCCGCATTTCTAGTGAGCATCATTTTGCGAAGTACTCGCTTGCATTACTTGATACAGGGTATTTTATATTAATAAATTATGCAAATAAGAATGATCAGTTCAAGTCCTTACTAAGAATTTAATTTTTGGTATAGAAACTGGCTTTAATAATAGAGGAATAATCATGGTTTTAATATGGACTGTTTATTTAATATTGGCACATTACCAATTTTGCTGCCAATGGCATTAAAGACAGGCATGGAAGAATTTAACTAATCATGAGTAATGCATATTTCCAGAGAAAGTAATTATTTACGGGAAAGAATTACAATACTACTTACTAAGTACATAACACCATTCTTAACGACTACTTGTTATTTAATAGCAATTAGGAATTTAGGATCATCGCAAGACGGTCCGCACTGTGATTTTCCCCTGAATTCTGTGACATTTCGAAATTGTTATACGACTTGCGAAATTAATTCTGCGACAAAATCTGTATTTAGCTGCAGAACCACGGCGCCAAAAAAAAAAAATATTTCGCATTACAGAAAAAAATTGCGCGGATGTCCTCTTGAATTTGCTTTTCTCCATCTTGTATCTTGGCGGGATCAACTCATAGTAAATTAACGTTTTTTCTTAATCATTATAAATAATGAAATTTTGTGAACATGCTATTCTCGCTAGTCCTAATTTATTATATACATATACTGTATACAATACATTCACATATACAATAAATAATTGAGTTCTGTATGTGATTTCTTGTGATTTCTAAACTGTCTGCTATTAGGCTCATGAATAAAATAATTAGAACGAAAAAATTACAAAAATCGCGAACTTTCTTTCTGTGGTAGAAGAATCAGTACCTATTACGTTTACGCGAGTTATAAACCGCCGCGCCGTAAAAAATAGCGCAGCGAGATTTCGCACAACGTGTTTACCCTTATTTTCGAACTATCTTTAGTAATTCTGTTTGTTGTTATTATAGTCGGGTTATGATAGAAAGAGCTCTGGCAGAGAATTTATTTTATAAAAAAAAATATAGAGATGCGAAGTTGATTGATTACAAAAATGGATTGTTGCATATTTTTTTCAGTTACGTGTTACAGGATTAAACATTGTACTTATTTTGTGGAATGAAAAATTTCGAAGCTGTGTTAAACTTTAACTTAGTACCTACTATTGACCACACAGAACTTAAGTTCTTGAGAAATCCTAAATCTTTCCTACATCTTTTTGAGTGACTAAGTACCTTGCGGTTACTTAGATGATAAAATACCACTGCGTCAGGTCATCTACCCAATATTGGCACTCATAAAAATTTGCCGAAACTCACACAACTTTCACTGGCAACCGGCACTGAGCTCTGCATGACTTTTATTTGATTAAGTAGACGTTTTCTTCGAAATTTTCGTATTTAGGAATGACGGCGACTTTTTTTAGGTGTTTAAGTAGTATTAGTAGAAACTTTTAGAGATATCAAAACGTGGAACCAGGATGAATAGCAATAACTTTGACTATCTTAACCTAAAATGAAAAAAACTTACAAGATACCTAGTAGTGAATGTACCTACTAAGGTAGGTTACCTACCTACCTTATTTATAGATCTATTTAAGTACTACTAGCACTGGCAGCAGCCTATAAGACCAGTAATTGGTTAACCCAATGGAAAATCTTCTATTTTCCTCTCTTTAACTACTTTTTATCAGAAAAATAGACTTAGAACCTACCTATTTCAAAGAATTAGAAACGAGTAAGTTTTCTAAGAACAGTAGGTCGTTTTTAGCAAGAGAATATCTCTTGGGATTCGAAACAGTGAAATGAAATATAATGTCTTATATAGACATAATTGTTGCTTAGAAAGTTTTGTGTGACTCGTCAAGATTTTACATCGCATGCTCGCACGCGGCGCGAGAAAGCACGACGCGGCTCACGACCGTACCGACTACCAGTGTCCGCCTCGCGGCCGCTTCCATTCCATACACCTACGATCAATCGTTCCTATCGAATCACTCAATTTATAACAATTATTGCCTTAAGGAAATATAACTGTATAAACCATTAACGCACTGTAGTTATTTTTAATGTTTACGTAAATAAAATAGATTTCAACATACGCTTGTCGAAAGTAAAAGCTTTGATTTCAGTGGAAATCGCAGGTTAAACCCGAGAAACCTGTGCCGCATACTGACCTACTGACCGTGGATAATTTCACTTTTTAGAATTTTGTTTTCGTTATAAGTATCATTTCGCAGACATAATTTTCAACGTTTTGTGGTATTGTAACAAAGTCAATAATTGTTGTGAAATTTCTAAAGAAACCTTAAATAGATCAGCTGACTGTAGGTTAATGTCATGCTGTTATGTAAAAATGATTGTTTAAATGTCAAAATAACAACCTGTAAAATCAAGTCTGATGAATTACATTTGCAATTATTTATTTCTAAGTTAAAAAAAATCGTATCTCTAAGTAACAAAGTATGAATAATGTATAAATACTAATATTATTGTTAAAAATAATTATCTAACCTGACAGGTCTTTCCAAATATCCGCAATGGAGACGGTCCGGGAGGTTTGAGTTTCACAAATACAGTCTGTCTTCGAACTTTAGGTCCGAATTGACACAAAAACTTATCCTGAACACGAGCACACAGCCTACTCGAACTTAAACACGCCATAGCTACAACTGCGACCAAACGCTCGGAGACATGAACTACCGAACATAGCACCTAAGCGATCGGCCTTTTCCTCCCCACTCAAGACAGCTGATTGTCAATCTCGTGAATTGATCAGTATTGCCAGAAAAAATTAACTTGCTACCAATTTGGTAGTAAGTTTGGAGAACTTTTTTTTAATTTTTCTTAAATTACGTGATGATAACTGGAATATTTTAAATTTTGAAAAAACTTTTAGGATAAAGAATAAATAAATAATACTTATGTAAATTTCCAGCCAATCTTTTAAAAAACTCTGAACCACGCAGCTAATCGTTAATTTATAAAATATGAACTCAAACTTCGGCACGGTAAAGTGACTACGTTCTGCTACGTACACGTAAGTGACTACGTACTACGAATATCTGAAATTTTCGATCTGCTCTACGCAAACGCTATGTTTAGAGAATTAGTGATTATCGCGGGTTATAGTAATCATCTAATATATTATTAATCTTTTCACAAACCCAAACTAATTATGTTCTGAAAAAAAAAAAACGAAACCCTTGTAGGCTCACTCAGTTGTTCATCTGTCTGTCTTCAAGGCCCTTTTTCTCAGAAACGGCTTGAGGTACTAATTTGAATTTTATACTGAATATAAAGCTTAATGGTCTCTCTCTCTGAAAATTTCAAGTTTCTAGTTTAACTAAGTGAAAAGTTATAGCTTTTAAAGTGGCATTTGTAGCGTAGCGCCATCTAACGTCATTCCTGCGAGTAAGCCCAAACCCCAGGTTTGAATCTGTGGTGAGGTTTTTAGCAAAATATTAAGCTAATTAATTAATTAAAATTAAAAAAATATATAAAATATATAATATTTTATAAAAAACTTTGTTTTTTTTTTGTTTTTTGGCACTTGGCTGATTATTTCTATAACGTACGTAACGTGGTGAATCCAACTAGGTATATTATTATATCTCTGTAATACTTAAAAATACAAAAATTAGTCACAATAAATTATTGTTTTGTATATCAGCTATGAAAACCACTTCTATAGAAATAGAAATAGAAATAGAATAGAATTGCTTTGTTTCATTCACATAAATTAAAGTTTACAAACTCCCCGAGTGTGCTTTATCTTTACGAGATAAAAGTACGCTATGTTACTTTTAAGGTAGTTTTATAGCTTTCAGCCATTGAAATCAGAGTTGAAACGTCCACAAAAGATAAAAAGTAGAAATATACGATACCTACTAGTATTGGTTAGTAAGATAGTACTTATTAAGTTTTGGTTTCTTTATAGGATTTACCATAAAGCGCAATTAATGTTCCATAACTACTACTACTATTATACTATTATTTGTAAAAACTCAGAAACTAATTCTATTGTCGAGAAGTAATGTATTGACAATGAACTAAAATGAACTAAACATTTGAATCCATAAAAGATTTTTATGCTGAACTTATGTAGCATTGGGAGAAATCAGAAAATTATAATGGCAGCACTCAACCAAATAGTAGTAAATTATTAGTAAGCAATTCTCAGTGTCAAAAGTCGTCGTCATGGCATGCCATGTGTTCGTGCCATCCTAAGTGCGAGATACAAATGCTAGTGGGTAGGTAGGTACCTAGATGGCATGCTGGTAAGCTAGCACGCCAAGTAGGTAGGTACTGGCAGAATGTAAACAATAGGTAGGTAAGCACAAAAATTAAAAATAGGTATCTTGGCAGAATAGTTGACAGAATTGCGATTTACTAGCAACACGTTACAATCTGTATCACGTGGAGTCGTGGAACCAGAGAATATAATCCGTAGATATAATCGATATATCGATATAATCACTCCGTTTTAGCTGTTATATACTCTTTGGAGTGATTTATATACTCTTTAGTCTTTGCTCTTTGGGCCAAGAAAAAAATAAAAACTTAAAAAGTAACCTAAAAAAAACTATAAAATAAACATCTGATTTAACCTCGTAGATACTTTAAATAATAACTCATTATAATTTAAGCGATTCGCCATATAAAGCAAGTAGATTAAGAGGTTAGTACATAATAATTAAATTTGTATGTGACACTTTTGTAAGTAAGTTGCTATTGCTACAGAGTTGGTTCTTAATGTTCTATTGATCATCTAGTTTTGAAAGTGATTTCTTTTCTTTCTATTAGATTTTCTTGGTTGGCACTAGGCAAATGTCTCATAAATTCTTAAATTAATTCACTTTAGTGAATTGTTAGTATTTTATACAAATTGGTTCAACTTTATTTTTCAGCTCATAATGTTATTTCGTGTCCATCACCTTAAGAATATACTAAAGAATGTTGAAAGGAATATCTTGCAAATATTTGGACTTCCCCCCAGAGGTATCATTCCAACATTTTTTTTAATTGTGACTACAGCAAAGGTTCTGTACCTCCTTTGTTCTATTACAAAAGTCGGACTTTTATGTAGTGTTTTACGTGCAGTTTAATGCTAATGCTGAGAACTGGCCCTCATCTATGCCTGTGCAGGTCCTCCTAGAAGAGGAAGTGACCTACCCCATACACTAAAATCAACAATTATTGTGTCATAATTATCCAAGGGATTTAGATACATGTATTCTCTAATGTCAACCTCCAAGAAAAGATTCTCTAACTTATAATAATTAAAACCATATCCAATTCAGCTGTTGCATAGATTGCTTCTTTGTTCGGTGATACAGAACTAAATGTATGAAGTCTTTAGGGATCTTAAAGTGCTAAAGTGCCGACCTCACTGATACACGAAGTATTGGTAGAACCCACACCAGAGGAACTAACATCAGAGTTACATGAGGAAGCGTAATATCAAGGCATGTAGAGTTCTATAGAAGATACCTGCAGTAAATCTCTTGTTTGTCAAAGAATACTGTGTTGTGTTGTGTTTGCCATTTTGAATTTATTAATACAGTATTATGTATTTTTTTTAGAGTTGGCATTGGCATGTACCTATGAAAAACGTTTACCAGAGCCAAACAAGTTTTCTATAAAAGATATTGTTGGAGATGGTATCCTGTTAGCTGTACCTAAATTCAGGAGAACTGTGGAAAAGCGATTGAAGAGAAAATTTGGGAGTCCTGAATATGTCTGGAAAATGCTAATACCAAAAAATAATATCATTGTGTGCAATGATTGTGGAAATTACAATGAACGTGGCTATATCTGTGGTATATTATATTATTTAGTTTTACTCATTTCAACTAGCCAACTGTAATAACTCAACACAGAATAGCAGCCAGCATCCTTTAGCACCATTCCACTCAGGCATGATTTGTATAGTAATTAGCTTAGGTTGGCTATATGTTTTAAACATTTTAATTTAAAAAAACCTTGGGGTGTTGATCAAAATAGTTAGGTACTATTGCTATAATTTTTTTTATATAATATGTACTTCAAAACCATAGTTGTTAAAAATTTTAACCTTTTAAGGCCATTGTTACAAAAAAGTGGAGGCTGAAACACAAGAAATTCAAGAGAAAATCCAGGAAAAATTGGGGAACCTAAAACCAATTGAAAATGAGGTCATTGTTTTATATAATGGAGAGAGTTTGCCAGAACAGGTACTTATTTATTTATTATTAACTGATACCCGCAACTTCGTTCACGTGGATTGAGGTTTTTTATTCTCGCGGGAACTCTTATTTCCCAGGATCAAGAGTAGCCTGTCTTATCCCAGACTATAACCCAACTTTGTGCCAAATTTCAGCCAAAGCGGTTCAATCGTTGCAACATGATTGAGTAACAAACATACAAACTTTCGCATTTATAATATTAATAGGATGATGTCCACTACTTTGTTTCAAAAACCCCGTCACAGAGGGTTCCGCACCATTGTAACAGCAGTTGTTAATGTTGAGGCAAATAATGCCTAAAAATTTACATTTGTTTTACGGGGTTCCCCCTTTATTTTTATTATTTGTTATTATAGTGGCAATAGATAAACACCTGTGAAAATTTCAAGTATCTATCTATTAACATTCATGAAATACAGTCCCCTGACAGATGACAGAGGGATGGACAGCAGAGGCTTAGTAATAGGGTGCCATTGACCCTTTGGGTAAGGAACTGTTAGAGTGTCTCCATAGAAATTTTACTACCCCTATATTTAAAGGTTGAATTTAAACAATCTCTGTAAAAAGTACTCCAGTATGGAATACTCCGGAGATGCTACTAAATCATTAATCTCAAATCTGTTTTAAAATAATAGAAGTGTCAGAAAAAATATAGTATTACTGTAGTGATTTAATAAATACCAATAAATTATATCTTCATTAATCTTTTTTATTTTTATAGCCCAAAGAGTTCTGGCATGGGAAAAGGATTATTGAAATGAAGAAAGACAGGCCACAGTGGTTCAGTAAAAATCTCTTGCAGAAAACAACACAACAACCATCAGAATCTAAAGATGTTAAACCTACAGATTTAGCTTAGACAGTAGTACCTACTAAATGTAAAGGTAGAAGAGACACCCTAATGAAAACTTTGTTAATAGGTTAATGCCTATAATGAAATTACAAATGCCACTCACCTCGGAAATTATGGGTTATCAAATATTGTAATTTTTGATCATGGAATGTATCGCAAACAAACACAAAAACCTATTCCTGCCGTGTTGCAATTGACGGTTTGTAGGTGGTTTACTTAATCAGTGCTTTGAACTTTTGATAAACAGCTGATCGCGCACA
This sequence comes from Hipparchia sbordonii, assembly GCA_038048805.1. Classification (NCBI taxonomy): domain Eukaryota; kingdom Metazoa; phylum Arthropoda; class Insecta; order Lepidoptera; family Nymphalidae; genus Hipparchia; species Hipparchia sbordonii. Next base: position 7,441,616 of record CM076104.1, on the reverse strand, counting down.
TATTTTGTTAAATATTGTCATTTCTTGTTTTGTCAACCAAATTCAAGTAGACGTAAGATGCACGAAAATTGTAAAAATCATCAAGACTGATGAAAAATTTTAAAGTCAAAGCAGAGTGACTCAGAATCATGTACTGAATCCCTGGTTTCAGTTTTCATTAGGGTGTCCCTTACACCCTGTATATTTATATAAATTGAATAAATAGTGGCATCAAATCAATGGACTTTTTTATTTTATTGAATTAAAATTGGAACCCATGATAGCTTAGATAAATATCTATCCATAAAATTATAGATCCGTACCAAAATATTTAATTGAACTTATCTTAAATGTCATAATAAGATGCAATTTACATTAAAATAAATATATCACAAAATTATAATTAAATTTTTTCTTCACATCACATTGTCTAATGAATTTGGCACTGTATCAAAATTGTCCATGGAATCAGCTTCATTTTCACCAATAAAATGATTTTCTACATGAGTCTGAAATTCTGTAAATGAAGTGTTTCTTTGATACTTGTCTCCACATATTGGGCACATCTTATCAAATGATTCACAAGTTTCATCGTCATCTCGATCATTTCCAGCATTCATATTTGGTGTGGTTTTGTTATTTTCAAACTCATTACTGTTAGAACCCATTTGTGTCCTGTCGAGAAGACTATCACTGGTTTCAGTTTCTTTGTTTTCACTAAACGCACCTTTTGATTTATTTGCTAGGCATGTTGGACATTTATAACCTTCTGAAAGAAGAGACAAATGAAATGTTAATCAAGAATTTTGATTTTCTGATAAAAACTATACGGTATGTCTCAATAAGATTGGTAGGGAAATATACTGTCCCTATCACCAAGCTTTTTTTTATGTAGAAATCTTAAATATATAAGGAATAAAAAATACAACATAAAAATATGAAAGTCCTATCTAATGCAGTTTGGCCATTCCAAAGGCAAGGCCTGAAAAACATTATTATCATTCAAATTCATAATACAATAAGAGGCAGTTATTACAAGGTCACAGATAAACACTTCAATTTTATATGCCCTCAATTCAAATGTGGTAAAGTTTTAGATTTACTTACCATTCATTATTATTTCAATTCTTGATATTACTGTTTTTAGATCTTTTTCTTGTTGGGCTAAATCTTTCTTGAGACTCTGTAACTTCTCTGTTTGAGTATGAATTTCTTTAAGTGAATCCGTCGCTGGATCTTCCATATATGTGAATCCTATTGAATCCATGTTTAGAATATCATCATCCAAGTCTTGTAGTTGTGTCATTTGTTCATATTGTTCTACGAGTTGTGACTTTTCCTGTATATAACTGTTAATTAATTTCAAAGATATTTCTTCTAAACTTGAGTCCGAGTATTTCTCTTGATGTTGTGAACTGTATTTAGGAGTACTGTGTATGTATGTGTTTGTGCGAATCAGAGGTTGCTTTGGACGTTCTTCCACTGACTTGTCCAATCCCTTCAAGGAAGATAGCTTATTCCACAAGTTTTTGTTTTCACATGAAACCATAAAGACGTGATGCAGCAGTTGTGATTTCTGTTTGGTAAGCTCAGCTATCTTTTTATGCAGAGATACTTTGTCGTCTTCTTGAAGATGCGTGTATGGAGATTTTTCTGCTGCCTTGGTAATATCCAACTTTAAACGCATGTTATCTGTTTCCAGCGTATTTATTCTACGTTGAAGTAATAAGCATCGATCTCTCATGGCATGAAGTGCCAATTCATGGACGTTAGTGTAATCAGCTTTTATTGTTGTTTGATAAGTTGAATCATTGTTAAAACTTACAATAGATGAGGAATCCATTGCTATTCAGTATCAGTACTGTTTGAAACAGTTGCCTTCTAACTTGAGTTTTTATTTATAATGCACATCGCACATTTTACAGCACAAATACCTACAAGGGCTTTTAGTTTTTGTTTTTACTTTTTAGAGAATAGTTAGTATACTATATTCCTTATCCTAATGGGGCCCGTACACGGTCAAACATGTTTGTCAAACACGTAAAATTTTTCCTATAAATTATTTGATAGTCTGCGGCCGTGTTTGACAATTGACGCGTTTGTCAATCGCAATCGTTTATGTAAAAAAAAAAAAGATACCTACCGGCCGAATCTACGGCACCACCACAGAGTAAGAGTAGGTATACTTATAGTGCTTTTACTAGTCTGGGGTAGTTTTGTTTTAGTGTTGCCAGATCAGGTGATTTTCCCTTAGATTTAAGGGTTTTCGACCGAATTAGGGGAAAAAAGAATTGGGGGGGATTTTTAGGGAAAATTAAAAAATAACACGCCAATTAGTACCGTTTTTTGCTATTTAAGATGTTGAGGGTCCTAATGAAATGCTATGTGCACGACAAGGTATATATTTCACGTAACAGGGTACACTCATTAGAAAATATACAATTATTTAAGGTCATGTCATGTGTCCCTTATATGAGGGTGTGGAGTGTATAGTGTTGTGAATTGTGATATTTTGAATCCAAGCAAACGCTTGGGCCGTAGGGCTCACAGCAGGGTGCCAGCGTTGCCGAGATATTCGGACTCCGCCACAGACGTTTTGTATTGATGTTTTTGTTACCATCTTTAAATTATTTGAGTGCCGCAACTAGTCGAGGTCGAGATTCGCGATGTTGAAGATAACGAAGAAGCCATAAATAATAATCAAATGCTTCAAAAATTGCGGCATCAGGCATGCCACCATCCGCTTGGTGAGGGATTTCTAGGGAGAAAGCAATTAAAGCTCGCTGCATACATAACGTGCACGGGACGTGGACGGGACGTGGCCCGGACGTGGCCCGGACGTGGTTAGTAAACACGGACGGGAATTTTTAATGCATACGCAACGTGGCAATAACTCAGAACTAACGTGCTAGTCACGTCTAGGGGTACGTCGCCGAGACCATCTGGCAACAATGTTTTGTTTTTGTTTTGAATTTTTGCTTGTTGAATGTTGATTGCTCGTAAATTTTTTCTTAGTTTTTTCAAATATTTAAATGTGACGTGAACTACAAGGAAGAACAATATTTATGTTACAATTATTATAATGTCTTAGTTGTTACGACCGTGATTTAAGCGAAACTAGAAAAACACGTTAGAGTGTCCTTTAAAGTATAAATTATTTAAAGAATTTTATACCGTAGTTTAACTTTTGACGATAATAGTAATAAAAACCAAATTTATACTATTTTCTAACCATGTCGTTATCTATTTCTCTTCTGCAGGTGGTGGCTTTTTTGGTTAGTTTTCTCTAATTACAATGAAACATATTAATGTAAGTGGTCTTTAACACAAAATGTGTTGCATGTGTACATTTTTAATTTCAGGATCTATTAGCAGTTGGTCTCATAGTACCATTAATACCAAATCATGTGCGACAGATGGGAGGCAACCACATATACATTGGTCTACTTGGCTCAATATATGCAGGTTTTCAATTGTGGTCAGGTCCAGTTATAGTATGTATATTTTAAATATGAAAGGGTTTTTAAGACTATTATCCAGGCTGAACTTAACTAATCTCTAAATAAACATAAAGCTTGTGTTAGGAGTGTGTATGAAAATAGTGCATTAGGTGGGGATTGAACCATCAACTTTTCTGTTTTCAGTCCACATTTTTAACTGTTGGGCTATTGAGGCTTCTTTGAGTAATGTACCAAGACTACTTATTAAACTATAGCATTATCTTTAATCACATCCTCAAAAGTACTAATCAATGACTTGTAGTTAGAGATAATTAATGACCCTGTGCCATGAAGGTTTTGTTCAGTTAAAATTATGTTTAGATTAGCCTTTGCTCATTACCATGTCTACCTGGCGTTTGCTTTTAAAATCCCTCAGTAACCCTCTGTTTTTGTAGGATATTCTCTAAGCCCTAAACTATAAAAACTAAGTTGATCCCTTTTTCTGTTGTGTGTTTGTAGGACAAACCAACTAAAATTTTCGCATTTATAAATTAATAAGGATTATTCTTGGGATAACATTTTTCTGAGACCAGGTTTCTGATTCATTAAAAACGATTGCATCAGTGTAATGATCGCAATGGCCTCTGATTGGCTGAATTTATGGTGTTCTTGCTGCATCAGTGCATTTTAACCAATAGTGGGAGAGTACCAGCCAATCTGAGGTCATTGAGATCTTTACACTGATGCAATCATTTCTAGAGAATGGACACACTGTACCCAGTAGTGAGCACTTAATTGGTTGTGATGATAATGATGGTGAAGGATTATTTGGCATTTTCTTATATTTCTAGGGTAGCCTAAGTGACCTGAAGGGCCGCAAACAGATACTCATTTTAACATTAATAGTATGTTGTGCAGCATATTTGGTATTGGGAGGAACAAGTTCAATAGCAATTATCTTGCTTATGAGAGCTGTTTTAGGTAAATATTTAAATTATCTTATTTTAATACAGTAGAATCTCTGTAAGTCGAATCTCAAATTGAAGGGAGACATAAAAAAATTAGAGTTCTAGAGTTATCGACTTTAAAGGATTTCGACTTAGGCGTATTTGTATGGAAATATTTGACTTGTAGAGGTAACGATTCACTCTAACAATCAATAAAAAAAGATTTGTTTCGCTATCTTAAGTCTAGGTCTGCCTCAGTTTATAGATCTCGAACTAAGTATTCTGAGTTATGCCAAGCTATCACTTGATTTCATGCTAAAGGAAATCATCATTAGGAATAATAGAGATTTTTCCATAATATATTCTCAAGTGTGTAAAATCTGCCTATCTACACTTAGCTAGCATGGAGGACTATGATCCTTCTCATTTTGAGAGAAGACTTTTGACCCAGTATTGGCCTGATGATGTATTGAGCAGTCTAAATTGAAATAAGACTATAGAAAGGAATTTGACAGGTCTCTTTAGTTATAATTTTACATTTCAGGTATATTCAAACAAACACAGCTATTGACAAAGGCATTGGTCCCTGATTATGAGAGGGAAGAGAAGAAACAGTCTGTGATATATGGCAAAATGGCTGCCATATCTGGAGTGGGAATCACAATAGGGCCTGTGGTTGGAGGGCATATTGTTGAGGATCATCCAATTCATGGGTTCTCTATTGTGGCTGTTTTAGTATCCATCTGCTTTCTTGTCAATGCTTGTAAGTATCCTTACTAATGTTATAAATGTAAATGTGTGTTTGTTTGTCCTTCGATCACTCCGCAACAGATAATGTTACTTACCTACTTGAGCTTTTTCTTTATATTAAGAAAATAATGTTAATTTGTTTTTCAGGTCTTGTGTATCTACTGCCAAAAGTAAATGTTCCTGTAAGAAGAAAATCTAACCCCACAGTTTCATCACAAAATATATTACAGTCTCTTCTATCTTGTAGTAAACAATCTTTTGTACAGTTGTCAAAAGTGGAGTGGTCTAAATATTGGACTATTTTCATGTTTCAAGCCCTAAGCAGTTTTGCGATGGGTGTATACTTTTCAAATTATGCAGTATATTTGAAAACCCAATATGGTCTTACCCCAAAACATATTGGGTATGTTGTTTCCATACAAGGTGTTATTGGTGCAATATCAAGTTATATGATGGGCTACATTAACAGCTTTTACACTCATGACAAAGATTATAGCATAAGAAACAATCATGTATTTATTCTGTTGTGTGCATCATTGTTAGGGATATGTTTATCTATTAATATTTTTATGTACACTGTTTTGTTAATTCCACTAGCAATAGCTAATGCAGTAGGTAGACTAGTCACATTAGAAATGGTGTTGAAAAGGAGTCATGGAGACCATAGAGGGACTTTAATAGGAGCTTCAAATAGTGTGAGGTCACTATCTGGTGTTGTTGCTCCTTTAGTTGCTGGATTTGTAGGTGAATTCTTTGGAGTAGGGTATGTGATTTACGCTTCATTCTTTTCCACATTTATTGGACTTATTATGAGTTTTCATTATAAAAGTAAACGAGTCAAGCAAGACTAAATATTTTAAAAATAAGGGCAGTGGAATTGTTACCATTATTTTATTACAATGTTATACCAATTATGCAGTTTTATTTAAATAGTATCTATTGTGTGAAACATTGAGTAATAGGGTATTGAAATCAATGTTATATTGATACATTGTAATTATCAATCTGTAATGAATCTGTATATGATGATGTGGGTTTAATCCTTCCTCTATTCCTTTGATCACAGAAAAATAAGACATTCATTTATTCATGCGAGTGGATTCAACTTAAAAAATTTTCCTGGGAACCTATGATATAGTAGGTATATGTATAAAAAATTGGGAACCTTAAGTTTTCCCAGTGCAAAAAGTAGGTATCCTGTCCTCTGGAATGCAAATTATCTATTTGCTCATCAACTTTCAGAATGCTGAATCAAATACAGGTTATGAAAAGTAAGAAAATGCTGTTCGAAAACTAAATTTTAATTATTTACATAGTAAACCTATAATATTAATAAAATTTAAACTGCTTTTTTACAAAGATGCTGCAAATGCACTGTGATGTAAGTATTCCTCACATTTTATTCTTCTATTGATCTCATTTGTTTCTTCTTCATATCTTGAATTAATTTCTGTATATCTTCCCTGTTCTGCTTATTTTCTGGTGGATATATTTGCCGCTTAGTTTTGGTCACCCATTCCTCGAAATAGGTTGGTTGATTGAAGAAAAAGAACAGACCAACAGGAAATGAAGTATACATAGCCATCCTCCCGACTTCTAACTTCCAGTTGCCCATGTTAACTTCCTTTACACTTATACAACGTATAAGTAAACTTAAAGAACACGATGCACGGTTAGATTAGAGATAATGCGATGATATTTTAAGTTTTTAATCTTGATTTTCGCATCTCAAGAGGCAGGACAGGAGCATCGAATTCGATTTAATTGACAATTGACAAAATAAACCACAGAGTAATGACAAACATGGTTATTTTTTTTTTAAACAGATTCACGGGCTCTGGTTTCTAACCCTTTTGAGCCTTCTATCATAGAGTCTGTCACTGACCAGTATCTTTAATCTATGATTATCACTGGACAGGCTGCTGGGCCCCAAGTCTGCTATTTTACATGTCATTGTCATTGAACCGCAATACAATTACAATTCAATTATCATTGGTCCAAAATTTCGTAGTCTACTAAATTCACAATGGTCGTTCGATTTCTTATAATTAAATTGTAATTCAATGATACCTCGGTATTGCCATTAGCTTAAAAAGCGTTTGCCGAAATGAGTTTAAAAAAAACTACATAATTACATATTAAAAACGTTTATTTAAGCTAGATTCAAAGCTAAATGTGTCAGTGGCAAATCATCGAAAAATAATAATTGTGACGCCATTGAATTAGTAGACTACCAAAATTGCTAAAAGTAGCAATTGGGATGTCATTGATAGACAATTGAACTACAATTGCAATAGCAGACTTGGGCCCCAGGGGCCCAAGTCTGCTATTGCAATTGTAGTTACATTACAGTTACATTGCCTATCAATGACATCCCAATTGCTACTTTTAGCAATTTGACTTGGGGCTCAGGGGTTCAATTGTCTATCAATGACATGACAATTGCTAAAAATAACAATTGTCATGTCATTGATAGACAATGTAACTACAATTGCAATAGCAGACTTGGGCCCCTGGGCTGTTGTGAATTGTGCTTTCTGTTTCTGACCTACATACTTGTACATACTTCATTGAAAAATTACATGCATATTCCCTCTTGCTAGTACGTAATAATATATTACAATATATGTACTTAGGTTTTGATCGAAGGTTTTGATTATTATAGTTACAAAAGAAATTACCTTGGGACTGACCTACGTACCTACTTATTTCTTATGAGGTTAATTTGGATATCGAAAGGATCATTTCAAATTACCAATTTTATCAAGAATATTAAAAAGCAATAAGAGCTGGAAGGTATCGTAATATTATTGCAGACAAAAAATAAGCTCATCATTTTGGTGATGGATGTGTAGGGCTAACGACTTTTTATTAAAACCGAAAATCATACTTAATAACTTTTTTAACGCTAACAGAATCTCGTGAATGGTCTTTCTTGTAACTCGTACTCGAATTAAACTGAGAAGCTACCTACCTCTGATGAGTAATTAGGTATATTTATGCAGCGTTAACGGCTTATACTTGAAAATGGTAATTTTTGTTAGCCGTACTATTAACTACTTAGTAACTATATATAACCGATTGTACCTAATTATACTTAGTAGGTAAGTAAATCCTACTAATATTATAAACGCGAAAGTTTGTAAGTATGGATGGATGGATGGATGGATGTTTGTTACTCTTTCACGTAAAAACTACTGAACCGATTTGGCATAGAGATAGATTATAGTGTGGAATAACACATAGGCTACTTTTTATCTCGGAAAATAAGAGAGTTCCCGCGGGAAATACAAAACTTTAATCCACGCGAACGAAGTTGCAATCAACTAGTATGTATATTAAAACATTTGTAAGAAGGGTTAAGCTTTGAAGACCTCCCTAGTACCTAGCGGCTAGGCGAAGTGGTGAGTGCTGTGATTTTATAAGCTAGAGGTCCTGGGTTGGATTCCCGGCAGGGTCAAAAGAATTTATAGTTTCTGAATTGTCACGTAAGTAATTGTACTTTCCGAGTTTTTTTTTATAAAAGAATATTAGCCAAGCTGAACTTGACTTATATTCTCCTTTTCCCCCAAATAAACGAAAAGCTTGTATTTGGAGTGGGTACGACAATAGTGCAACAGGTGTGGGTTCGAACCTGCAAACCTTCAGTTTTCAGTTCGCACCTTTAACCATTGGGCTGTTGAGGTACTACGTAGTAAGTGATTTAGCGTCCCGGTATACAATTTCAAAGCTTCACAATGACACACATGTTTTCAAACAAGCAATTTAATTTTACGTATAAAGCGTCAGAATAAGAAAGAAGCTTGAGTGGGATGCATTCGAGAGAATCGTACTCACCTGTACAACCTTGACTGCTTGTAACATTCACAGGTAGGTAACGATTGCGAACAATAATTTAGATGCAGTCTCAACTCTCAACTCTGAATACAACAACAAAATTATCTTGCATCCCCATCTTTCAACATAATGCAATCTGAATAATTCAGTATTCAAAGCGTTATGCAATAATATAAAGCGGGTACCTACCTGCTTACAAATTGAAATTGTTTCGGAGTAGGTAGACAATTTGTACTGGCACGGACCCCTGCAGAGTGAGACACCCCAAGATTGTAACATAACAAAAGCTTCGATGTCGATCTCGATCGATTAATTTAGAGCCGATATCATATAAAATTGTTTATAAAAACCTTTGAATGTCAAGTGCTAATAAAAAAATATTACAAAACATCTTACCATCTTCTTTCGACCTTTACCTAGTGTAACAGCGATTAGCGATTAGCGATGACCTACATAAAGTTAAGCTCTAAAGCTCGTATTATTATGTCGCGGTTGTGTGATCATTTGATCAAATAAACACTATGATGTAATTAATAGTTAATTACCCGGAGTTTTAAAACTGTTGGGTACCTAATTAAAATCATTATTCCCACTTCTAATCATTTTAAAACTATTCTCTTTTTCTTTTCAATTTTTAGCAAAACCTAACATATTAAACTAAGTGAATCGAAGCGGACGAAGTCACGCGCATCAACTAGTTTTTAATAATATTCACTCGTACAATATACAATAGTAGGTATAGTACGTCCTAAGACTTAACCAGCACAGCGGTCCGAAAGAGTATGGAGGGAGCGCTCCAAACCTATTTAGGTAGTTGTTACCTATGTTGTAAAATATTTGAACGAGCGAAGCGAGTTCTCTGAGTCAACTAGGGCGCTTGTCTGTACTGGACAGAGAAGTGTGTACGTCCAAATGTCTGTCAGAGCCCTATAACTTCTGAATTACTGAATATTAGAACGTGAAACTTGATTGAAAATTCAGTTATATCCTGTACTTGAACAACAAATACTAAAATTAGATAAATGTTATAAACGAAATTATTTAATTTTAAATGCTAATAGCTTCACAATAATGCTAATAGATGGCGCTGTGTCAGTAAAACAGTTTTATGTCAACTATTATTTTTTTTATTGCGTCTAATGTTAAAAGTTAATTATTACAATATATAATTAAAGCTTTTGGGAATTATGTCTCAGTTCGGGGCGAACCACTAGTTTAGCCACGAAGTCAAATATCCCATAAAAGTACGTACAGAAACCAGATTTTTATGCGTAAAGTGTATTTTGTGTTACGCGCAAACTTGTTGAAGAGCAAGAAAAGCTTGCATCCGCCGTTAAAATACAACACAAACGACTTGAGCTTTTATCGCACATTTTAAGTTTCAATGACGATGATAAGGAATCGGAATCGTGCCGGGGCCACATTAGCACGCGGCACGTTCCGGTACAGGCATCAGATACGAATAATGCAACCGTAATGCGCTCTCAGTATTTCATGTTATTACAGCTGTTGTTGGTCTATGCGGACGTAGAGAGGTAATAATATCAACGATGGTGATCGCACAGTTGCTCTTTCCAATATCAACATGGCTTTAGACTGGCGCACCGTGGTATTCTGCTATACGGCAATAATTTTTAGGCACAAAATTTAGCTATTTCATTTTCAACAAGTGTAACTTAATTGAAAATATTATGATCCATCTCGATCACGTTAGTTAGCAAACAGAAAAACCGCATACATTCATTTGAGAGCTACGAGCTAACATCCAGACACACAGATATATGTATACGCGTTAAACTTATAGCACCCCTCTTTTTCCGTTGGGGGTTAAAAATGGATTTCATTGCCACTTCATTGCCGTGAAACTCCTTTATCAGCGTGGAAAATACAAAAAAAAAACGCTTACCACAGAGCTGAAAATTATAACTAGAAGAAACTTATTGTGATGTACTATCCGTACAGTTAAAGAATGGTTTTAGAAATGGCGGCTCATTATGCCGGTACTGTCAGCATACACGGGATCTATAGCGAGCGACAATCCGCTAATAATCAATAAATTATAACATAATAAAAAATAATATAAACGTTATATATATTTTTTAATTCAAATATCGTCCGCGCGGATAAAGGTTTTTTGATTCCCGCGGGAACTCTTTAATTTTCCGGGATAAAAAGTAGCCTATGTTTTAATCCTGGGAATGAGCTATCTCCATTCCAAATTTCAGCCAAATCGGTTCATGCGTTGTGGTGCAAAGGAGTAACAAACATACACACATACACAAACACATACACGTACAAACTTTCACCTTTATAATATTAGTGTGTTGTGATTAAAATAATCTTGTAAAATTATGTTGTACACGCTGTTGATTACCAATAAATAAATAAATAAAGACGGTCATTTTATCGGTTTATTGTTGTTGTCCATACCGGCGAGTGTGAGTATAGATAGCGACAGTGTGCGAGTGAGAGGTGAACAGAAGCGACGCCATTTTCAAACCCATTCTTTAATTGTACGAGTATGTAGTACCCTGAAGTCGTAGAGAGAGAAGACATAGAGCCAGTGACGATTTCTTTCTCACTCACACTAAAAAGAGAGCAGAAATAAAGTTATTAATGTGATAAACAGAGACGCAGCTACCCAATTTTTTGTCCCTCATCGTGTAACCAGTTTTTTCAAGGTCGACACACTTTTGTGCGAAACAAACTGACAGTTAATAAGAAAATTTAGTATCTATGTGTGTTGCCAGCTTTAGGTACCTATACAATGTCCCGATTTTCCCTATCCTACTTATTATAAATGTGAAAGTTTGAATGTATGTATGGCCATCCATACATACATCCAAATTTCAGCCATATCGGTTTAGTGTGGCGTGATTGAGTAACAAACATATGGATGTTTGTTACTCAATACGCCACACTAAACCGATATGGCTGAAATTTGGCACGGAGATAGGTTTTTTTAGTAATGTCCTCTGACATACCGTAACGGCGGGTTACTTTGGCTACTTTTTCAATTTTTTTTAAATTTTTGTTGAAACAAAATAAAGTCGTGATGGAAGAAATGAATATTATGAGAAAAGAAAAGAAAGATGATGGATACTAGAATATAATATATGTCGGCGATGATTAAAGTGTATTCAGTTAGATAGTGTCGGTTACTGTTCTGAATCATCCTGAAGTTTCGTTCGAATGTCCAACGACCAGTCGAGAACTGTTGGCGATCTTAAGAATTATTTTATTTACAAAGTTCTTAATTTTTAAAGCCATTTTTAAATAGCTAGAGGCAGACTTTTAATGTTTTTTTAAATAATTATTAACTTAAACTATGAAGAGTTGCAGTTTTATACGACTGCCTGAAAAAAGGAATATACTGTTAATTTCATTAATGATGATTTTGATGACTAAATATACAATTTTTGTTGCTTTTAATTCAATAGCATTACTCGATCGAAGGAAAATTTTAACTGTTCATTAAAAATTATTTTGTGTAACATTCTTACTAGTAACGAAAAAAAATTTTCCTTTGTGTTACATACATCTTTTTTCAAAGTGACTCACATATGCTAAATTTCTATTCGGCATTTCAATATTTTTTTTAAGGAGCAAATAATTATCTAGTGAATTGGTCCTATGAAAGTACATTAAAAAACTTTAGTATAAAAAAAAATATTTTTAAAAAACCGACTTACGTGTACAAACTAAAATTATTTTTTACTTTTAAGTGGTGGTTGAAGTTAATATTGTGTGCAATAAAGAATAATAAATTCTTTATTGCACACAATATTAAGATATATGTAAAAAAATAGGAGCTTACCCTAATAGGTATGTCTCTCCCAGACAACCTTATATGTGTAGGTATGTTATTTAAAAAATAAAACAGTTCAGCATCTGTTTTGTCGTTTTATTTAAAAATCCTGGGAAGAATTTTCCATCTAATTTGGGGTACTAGGGGAGTGCAGTTATTGTGGCAACATTAAACTCAAACTTGTCATGTGACGTCATCGTTACGTCATGTTATCTCTATTTCAGTCGCGGTTACACAGTACCTTGGTCTATTGCCTTCTCTGTCTACGCCTGAAGTACATACCTCATAGTGACGGAAGTGACGTCATGATCCTAGATCTCTATTTTTTAAATGTACCAGTATCTACACAGTACATACGGCCCTTCAAAAATGTCTGGTATTTCATTCGTAAATTCAAATATTATAAACCTATATGTATGATTATTAAAGTATATTAGGTATTCATGTTAGAGTAACTTGGCTCGAATAAACTGAAGTTTATACTTCTACAAACATTAAAAATCAAAATTCAAAATTATTTATTTCATGTAGGCCAACTTGTAGCTCTTATGACACGTCATGAATCTACCACCGGTTCGGAATGCAGATTCTGCTGTTGGTAACGAACATCCATCTAACCATCCATCCATTGGTAGGTAGGTACCTACATTTACAATAATAATACATACTATTAAGTAGTAAGGCCGTTAGGGAATGTGAAAAAGTTTTTTCATTGGCTCTATTTTTTCTGCAGCACTTTTTCCCATAATAAACTAATTTCAAACCTTGGTACGTCTCCCTCTATCACATGTGCAAAGTTTTATATTTATTCGAGATATATTTATGTAGTTCTAATTAAGTCTTCATTTTTGTTTCCATACAAAACTTCCTTCTCTAAATTTTTAGTACCTACTTTATATTATTTTATTATGACAATTATTTACTAGCTTGTAGGGTACTTATATTGCTTCTGTTGCCCGAGTAAGTAAGTGACTTGCCAAACCGGTGATCAATTAAGTCTGCACTAGACTTCAGAAGGACATCTTTATGTGTCCGCTGATAACGGTTGTTTGTAATAAGTATTAGTGTTCGGCACGTCATTTATCAGTATCGTATTAACGGTTCTAACACTTCCGTACATATATCATTGACTTAAAGCTTGTCATTTCTAATGGCTTGAAACACGATATTGATGTCGTTAACAAATATTAGCGCACTATCTTCTAGATCATACACGGAGACGCGGCTTGTAGATATAATCTTAGATAAATTGAATGGGGGGATGCAGTACCTAATACTAATAGCATAGCAAGGTATCTATTGCAATTTTATTCTTTTATTTTTATTGCTTTTTGCAGAGCTTTTACACGCGGCTTCGCTCACGTTGAGTTCGACTTTTTAAACCCCTATTTAATCCCTTTAGGGGTTGAATTTTCAAAAATCCTTTCTTAGCTGATTCCTACATCATAACAGTAGACTAAGCAGAACATTTTAAGTCATGGAAGTCGGTTAAAAATATACCGAAACAATGTGTATTTTCTTCAAGCTACATAATAAACGTGAAATTCGATTAATTTAATCGATTTTCACAAATTTAGATTAATTATTACCTATCAACATCCTATCAATAGATTTATTTCATGAAGGTAAGTGATATCTAAGTAATTTTTATCTTTCTGGCAGGCTTTATTCCATATGAAGGTACCCTCCTTTCGAGGGAAAAATTGTTATATGGACAAATTACATATTTCAGATTACTCAATCAAAACAACTCATTAATTAGTAAAACATACTAGGTATGTTTAATTGTTTATATGTAACAACTTACTTAAAATAAAAATGTAAGTACCCATGGAATAAGGAAGAACCATTAAAATTCTTGATAAAAATACCTACCTACTCTTTTGCTGTAGGTACCTACTCTCCACCATTTCCAAGTGATTGACACTTCCCTGAGTTGACATTTGTCTGTGTTGACGGATGACAATGACAAAGATTTAAACGGAGTGATTACATTCTCTTTGTTTTGAATCCGTCTTCCATGGTGCAAAAGTTGTGTTTTGAATTTTATATGGAAATGGGAACATTTTTGTTAGGTATTGTTTCAATTTTGTCGATTTATTAGGTTAGTTACCTCTAGGAACAATGAATTAGGTTACTCGATTTATATTTTATATTTGTTTGTTAGCTCAAAGGACATTGTTGACGTGACATAGTTGGTTCGAGATTTAGCTGTAGTGTGTAATTTTGGTGTTGTGTTATGCTTATTTTATGCAAAAAAAGAAGAGAAAACACATTACAATAATTAGTGAAACATCACATCTGACACATAATTCAGAAAAATTGCCGAAGCAAGTAAACCTCGCTCTTGGCACAAAAGATAAAATTATAATGTCAAAGCTGTATCAATCATTAGTTGAGAAAATTGCAGAAAAATGCATCAACTCATATAGAAACCTATCGAAAACTGGTAAACCTGTCGATAATGAGTGGACGGTGTTGTCTTGTATTGTGCAATATGATGTGGATACGAAAACTCATGAAGTAGTATCCCTAGGTACAGGATCTAAATGTGTTGGAGCCACAAAGATGTCATCTAAAGGTAATATCCTCAATGATTCTCATGCAGAAGTGATCGCACGACGTGGGTTTTTATTATATTTGTATGAGAATCTAACAAATGTAATTGAAAATCGGCAATCTATATTTCTTAAAGATGGTATTAAATATAAGTTGAAAAATAATATCCAATTCATTTTCTATTCATCACAGATGCCTTGTGGAGATGCATCTATAATACCTAAAGCTGAAGATTTCTGTGATATTGGCAATTTAATATCAAGTAAGAAGAGAGACGCTCAAGATGATTTATGTGATGAACAGAGGAAAAAAGTCAAGCTAGATGTTTATAGAACTGGTGCTAAATGTCTTACTAATAATGAACAAGATCCTAAGGAGGCTGGCCCAAAGTATCATTTAGTAGGTCAAGTAAGAACAAAGCCTGGAAGAGGAGATCGAACACTATCAGTTTCTTGTAGTGATAAAATAGCTCGGTGGATACACTGTGGTATTCAGGGGAGCCTGATAGATTTGCTACAAGTAAAACCAGTATATATTAAACATCTTATATTCGGTTCAGGCGTACCTTACTCTGAAGAGACATTACATAGAGCTCTGTTACAGAGAGAGTCTGAAGTTAGTTATGTAGACAGATTAAAAGAAATACCTTATTTCTACCATAGCTCATTGATATTTCCTCATGTGAGAAATGAAAATACTGAAAGGCCTGCTGCCGGTAGCATTTTGTGGGTTAAAACAATAAATGGGTAAGATATTACTCATTCTTTTTCAGATAGACAAGTAACTTGTTAACTGTAAATATTATACACTTGTGTAGGTACATGCCAAGTAAGGTAGTACAGTAAAAGCTCTATTCGCGGGGGATACGTTCCGTAAATATGCCGCGAATACAGAAACCGTGAATATGGAATGGTAATTTGTATGGGATTATAGGGGATACGTTCCTAGATGACAAAATAAAAAACAAATATATTTTAAAAAAAAAATTTAAGTTTTTGACCATATTTTATTATTATTTTCAGGTTTAAGCAATGGTTTAAAGAATTTTGTAATTTTTTCTTGCTTGAAGCTTTTTAAAAGCTCCTTTAATTCAGACTGATATTCAGCAGTGGCATTAGCAATTTGCCTCTTAAAAATAAGACTTTGTTCTATAGACGGATCAGTTTTCTCATAAAAAAATCACAAAGCCCAATTGCCATTCTTAAACCATTTGACGACGCGTTTACAAAGAATATTGGGCTTGATACCTATTGTAATCTTTTTTATGTATGTACCGATCTAATGATTAGATCCGCGAATAGAGAAATCTAGCCGCGAATACAGGAATTGGGTCACAATTTTTTAATCCGCGAATAGTGAAAACGCGAATGAAGGAAGCGCGAATAAGGAGCTTTTACTGTACTACTTTTTACATTGACAAAGGCTAAAAGTTATTTTGCAATTACTAAAAAAATTACCTTGTTAAGACAGCTTCAATTTTACCTTAAGAAAATACAAATTATGATCAATATTTAAATTCATTACAAAATAATCTCTAATACTTTTTTTTTATTCGATGACAAGGTAGCCCTTGACTGCGATCTCACCTGATGGTAAGTGACGATGCAGTCTAAGATGGTAGCGGGGTAACTTGGAAGGGATATAGCAGTGTAAACTCAACCCATACCCCTAATTGGTTTTCTACACGCCACCATGCCGGAACGCTAAATCGCTTGGCGGCACGTCATTGATGGTAGGGTGGTAACTAGCCACGGCCAAAGCCTCCCACCAGACCAGACCAGAGACAATTTAGAAATTATAAATTCCTTAATTGCCCCCACCCGGGAATCGAACCCGAGACCTCCCAGTTATAAGACCACAGCGCTCACCACTGCGCCAGGGGGGTCGTCGAAAATTTTAAACTTATTTTTTTATTTCAGAATACTAGAAGTTGCTGTTCAAGGTAGAAAGTTAGGTGTAACTAAGAAAAAAGCAAATGAGTTGAGCAGTAGTGTTGCTATCAGTAAATATCATTTATTTAAGAGATTTTTGGAAGTTCTATATAAAAATCCAGATTTAAAACAACAAGTTTGTGGTAAGGAATCCATAGAAAGTATTCCATACAATGAAATGAAGAGAAAATCAATTCAGTATCAGACACAGTGGAATAGAACAAAAGAGATATTTTTTAAATCATGGACATTGAAACCAGACATTTGGAATTTTTGTATTAAAATATAAAATGATTATAATAATTTTTGTTTTATTATTCTGTTTTATTTTGATAAGGAGATGCACATAACAATATTGTAAGTTATTATTACTTGAATATTTAAATGAGTATGTTTGTTTATTTATAATAAGTAATTAATTTAAGATAATATTATTATTATTTGATACCCGCGACTTCGTTCGCGTGGATTAAGGTTTTTCGCGGGAAACTGTTATTTTCCGGGATAAAAAGTAGCCTATGAGCTCCATAATCTATCTCTGTGCCCAGCCAAATCGGTTTAGTCGTTGCGGAGTGAGTAACAAACATCCAAACTTTCGCATTTATCATATTAGTAGGAATTATAATATTAGTAGGATAATAGGATAATTAATTATAATATTAATAAGAATTAGATAGGTAGGTAAGTACTTACCCGATATTTACGAGCATAATATATTTGTTACAGACTCCAATATCCTTATCCTTACTAATATACTAATATTATAAATGCGAAAGTGAGTTTGTTTGTTGGGTTGTCGTTCAATCACGCCGCAACAAAGCAACGCATCGACGTGATTTTTTACATGGGTATAGTTTAGGACCGGGA
The DNA here is from genome assembly GCA_038048805.1 of Hipparchia sbordonii. NCBI lineage: Eukaryota > Metazoa > Arthropoda > Insecta > Lepidoptera > Nymphalidae > Hipparchia > Hipparchia sbordonii. Next base: position 7,423,498 of record CM076104.1, on the reverse strand, counting down.
GAGTGACATAGGTTGCTTTTTATCCCAGAAAATGAAGAGTTTCCGCGGGATTTTAAAAACTTAATCCACGCGAGCGAAGCCGCGGGCATCGACTAGTATGTAATAATCTGAGTTCTCATGATCAATTGTTAGGGGGAATTACGAATATATAAGTAAAACAAATGGAGGACGTGTCATAGGATGCGAAGGCTTAAAGCCTACGCGTTGATCCTATCAAGTATCAGGCACTGATTACGGTGATTTACTACTTTTTATTTAATAAACGGTTATTCCTCTATAGCACGGGTTTTTAACCTTTTATTAATGGCTAATAGTTAGATAAGGACCTTCAAAATCCCTCACCCATCCAACGTTGGGACACGGGACAACGTTGCTATCGACTGACAAGCGCCCACAGGCATTTGAATAGGAATCCCATGCAACCCCGCAACGTACCATGCATAACTAACTATACTTATGTACCTACTTACCTATTACCTTTATGAACAGTACCTACCTACCTATGTACAATATTTACCTAAATAGGGTACCTTAGATAGGTAAAGAGTTCTTTAAAATTTTCTCTTGACTACGTAAGTACCTACTCCGAATTTCCAATTTTGTAGGCAGGTAGGTATACGTAGGTACCTATCTGTTATAGCTATATTTTGGGATCAGGTTACTGCTTTCGGCGATGGAATTCGATGCAGTCTTGCAACTGGACGAATGCAAGTCGAGCTGATTTGCTCGCCTTGCAGAAGCTTGCTGGTTCACCTACTTTCTACCGGAATGCAATTAAAACTCATATGCATTTCTCTTTCTGCAGGCAATGTTGGCAAATTAAATATTTAACTGTGAAATAATAATTCTTAATTAATAATTACGAGTAAATCCATCAACGAGGCATCTAACGAAACAGAATAACGATTTCTATCGTAGTTCGTCCAATAACTTTCGGAAGATGTAGGTAGGTAGATACATTATACATACCTAACTATCTAATGAGCGCAAAGGTATCAAAACCTACTGATATCTCAATAATATGTATTACCTAGATATTAAGTTAATTTGGATGATGAGAATATTGCAAACTTTGATAGAAACAGTTTTATCTAACTTCTAAATGTGTAACTAGTTATTAGGTAGATACTTAGTACTTAAACAACTTGGTAGTTAATAAGTTGAATACGGCTGTTCACTGCGACAGCACAATGGATATTCTAGGGAATAAATCATAGCAGGTGAGCGCGTGCTCAGGTCGTGTTCCTACTTACATACGAGAAATGTATGTGATCAATGAATGATCATACCTATTATTTAGATATATGGGCTATATTGTAACGTTACGGTCGTTTCGTAAAGGTTAAGCATTAAAAGATTATCCTACTTATCTATTATCTTCGTAGTTCGTGTTTTAGTAAATTGACGGACCCCGTTTATAGCGTTTCTAACCACTTCAGGGAGTTCAGATCATCGTCAGATGGTTCAGGTCTTAGCACTCTTAACTCGTTTACTTATTTACCTATAATAATATTATTATGCGGTATAGTTTGATTTGATGTATTTGCCTATCTACATTAATATACATAAATAGGTAGTTTTTAGTGAGATTTACACGCAAAATGTGGGTTTGCAACTGCATGTGCACTGAACAAAGTAGGGGTACGTAGAGACGATAGTTTAGACGTGTTTTTTTTAAATAGGTATATAGACTAGCGCTTGACTGCGATCTCACCTGATGGTAAGTGAAGATGCAGCCTAAAATGGTGCGCGCTTGCCTAGAAGATTCACTCTTGATTTAAAGACACCCGCATTAATTATATTATAGTTGGAAAAACGGAAGCCGGAAGGGCATCCCAATTTTTGCGGTGCGTATTAGAAACGAGGAAGTGAAGCGCTGTTCAGCAGACGAAACTGATCACATGACATGATTATTTTCATCGAATCAATAATTCAATTATCAAGTGATCTCTCAAGAGTCTCTCAATGTGATTTATCCTCGGTGTCGGTACACGTCTTCCGCTTCGAATTAGTGAACTTGCACCCTCGCGTTTAGTGCAACATCCTGCAACGCCTTACCGTCGCGCATTGTATGTGTATCTACCTTTATTCACGACGTTGCATTGGCCCGGAAAATATTAATAATATTGAAACCGTGCCCCAATAAATATAACGGTTGGGTCGTAAATTGGCTGTTCCCCTGATCCTCCTATCAGAAGGAGGGACCGGTCACGACTCGTTGTTTACTCACAACAAATTACCACGGTCAACTCGCGAAGAAAGCTGACACCGTATAACACGCCAATATATCATGTTTGACAATGCGATAGTCGCTATTGTCTACCACGATTATATTGATCATTGTTCTCTATGCAACTGCGGCACAAGTTTCATTGTTCCTTTGTAACTTGAATTTTTAAAGCCCTCTTAATTTAATCCTGTTCAAGTCCAGGGCCGCGATTTGCTCTGAGCAGTGAAGTTTAATTTGTATCTCACTCTACTCTAATCTTATCTATTAACGTCATCTTTATAGCGATTCGTGTGCGAATGTCTCGTCTGCGATTTCAGCTGGTCATAAGTCATAATGCAGTCTAAGATTAGATGAATGTGTGTTGACCTGACCTGAAAGGATTAGCACATTTACCTCTTATCCCTCTTTTCAAAAAATTCAAAATTACCTATTTATTTCATGTAGGCCAACTTGTAGCTTCTATGACACGTCATGACTCTACCATCGGTTCGGAATGCAGATTCTGTTGAGAAGAGCCGAACCGGTGGTACAGCAGTCATGACGTGTCATAATTTTCTTTCAGTTATCGTACACAGGGCTTTGCCAGATTATTGGTAACTAGCCACTGTAGAAGTCCCCCTTCAGACCAGACCAGAGACATTTAGAAATCATAAATTAAACGCTCCTGCCAAAATGATTACATTTACAGGTTTTTTGTTGTAGCATGGTGCGGGTGACAGGTCAATAGAATGTTTATTTTGTACCATACATATTTATTGTTGCAATCATAGGGCCCAACTCTTGTTCTTTTTAATCAACTGATGGACATTTACTGTTGAACAAAGGTCTCTTGCGTGGAACTTCACAGGCCTCGCTCTTGTGCCAGCGGTTTCCTGATGCGACTCGTTAAATGTCGTCAGTCCACCTATTCTTTATTCACACATAACAAAAATCAAAATATATACATACATTCTTTACGCCTCTAAGTCTCATGACTTGAGACTATGGGGGGTCTGCCAACACTGCGCTTCCCGGTGCGGGGTTGACACTCCCAACACCTTGGGACGCAATTACGAAAAAAGATTTTTTGAAAAAGAATAGTCTCAATAGGTTTTGATTGCTTGAATTTGAATCTTATGATTTCAACAATATGGTAGGTACAAAATAAGTATCATTCTATGGACCTGCCACCCGCACTATGCTAGCTACAACGAAGTAACTGTAGTCCTGTCAATTTAGTTTTGAGACTATGTTTACAACCCAATTAACACCATTGAACCTGTAAATCTTTTCTTACTTTGTAAAAGAATAAGTAAGGAAGCAGTCTGGTGGCTTTCATCAATCCATGTAAAGTAAGTTACAGTTACTCAGCGGTGTGGTCCTGTTTAATGGCCTAACCATCCGGCTACTAGTTTTACACGGGTTTTTAAATACAAAAGCATTTATTTTTGCCTTTTCTTGGAATTTAATTAAGTTTTATCTGGCTTCGATTGTTCGACAGCTATTTTCGAACAAGCGAGTATTTTCGCATCCGAAAAGTAAATTCAAATAACTAATAGGAACTTTTATGTGTTTTGGATGTAGGTAAGACGTGTACCTACCTATCCAGCTTTGTCCAATGCTTAATTAATTATTATGAGTCCTATGTACCTACCTATCTACATCAGAAAAAAAATTCAGTCGATTAAATTCTGACAGCGTAATTATTATATTGTAGACGTTTTTTATATGTATAAATAAAAGTTATTACTTAATGTCTTTCATTTACCTACATTAGGACCTTGACAGAAAATATAATAGTTTGGATATAATATAATAGCTTGCGGTCAATTTAATGCATAGTGAATAGGTACAAAAGAAAATATGCATATTTGATATATCAAGGACATTATTATAATAATTACCTACCTATTTAACAGTTGATTTCATACTCTCGCTCATATAAAAATGTTATTAACCGTACGAAATATCGTAAGAACATTTAAGGGCTCCCATATTTGGTTCCGAGTTTCGTATTGTGCATAAATTGTATTGTCACATAATACCCATAATACAAATTTTGAAATTAGAGCACGCAAGAGCGAGAATTGCACAAAGCGAATACTTAACACATATTATACCAACTTGTGACTTGTGAGACCAACCTAATATTATGAAAATGAAATCTTTTCGAAGCTTCCGTGTATCGTATATCGACTTACTTAATAATCTTAACGCAATTTAGATTTTGTTATGGAATCTTCCAATCCAATCCAATTTCACACGAATAATCTAGGTTAAATTATGTCGGTAGTTTGACGATTCTATGTGGAAATTAACTTAATTAATTTTAAGATACTAAATAGACATGTTTAGGTGTTACGGAAGTTTTGATTGACGATTGTCAGGATAAGGATAACCGTAGTTTTTATTCTTTATGTTCTACAGACTACGGACTAGTCGCTTATGTGCGATAATTTATAGCACAGGCTATAAATTATCGCACATATACACTGACCCTTATTAGGTACCTAATCGCTTTAGATAATCTTTAGTAATAGAAGTTCTTCCAATCGATTCTCGCTACGGAATCGCCATTCAAGCACCGGGATCCGAATTTTTAGGCATAAGTTCTTCAAACTCTATATCTCACTCAGTGCCAATCGATTTCGCGAATCCTAATGAGCTATGACGTTAATGCTGGTTCTCCTCATTTCTGATTTAGGAGCCAAAGTAACCGAGCTCATCGAGCTCCAGAGCTTAAATGTGCGCAGAATACCAGAAAAAAATCCCCGCGATAGATGAAATAAAACATACCCGAAATCAACCTACCACAAATCAATCTACCACTGCACTGGTTCGGAATGCCTTTCCAACCGAGAAGAACCAGCAAGAAACTCGGCGGTTGCTCAAAAAAAATATCTAATAATAATAATATGTAAAGTATTTATTTGTACTTATATTTAATTATATTTATTATGTAATTCTTTGGCTTTATATGTATTTATATGTACGCGATTGTGAGAATAAAAATCCCCACCTTTATGGGAAATAATAATGTGTACCTAATAGGTACTGTGTTGTTCTATACTCGAAACTGTGTAGTCGAATGGTGACGCCGTGTGTTGATCCTTTCAAAAGTCCCAGTAGTGGTCCTAAGTCGACCTGACCAGACGACCCTGTTCTAAAAGCTTTTGAAGCACGGAAGAAGTTTTTGAACTTGTGTTTAATTTCGCGATTGAACAAAAAAAAACAAGAATAAATAAAGTTTATCATGCGACCCGATCTCGAGTGCTGCATTCGTTTTTACAACGGAGCTACTCTCGTCCGTCTTGGATCTGTGACCCTGTGAACTTCACCTAAGGCTAGGGCTGCCACAATCCACGCGACTCAATTATAAAATAGTAATGTATACAATTACTATAAAATAGTACTTACTTACCTATAAGTTAATTTGTTTGGCCATTGGGTGACTGCACCCAAAATAAAACTTCAAATATAGATGGAACTCTTGCAGTTTAAAACTTAGTCCGACGTTGTGATCAAATTCACAGGTTTACGACTTTCATAAGTTAAAACAATGTGCCTGATGTGACGAATAGCTAATATTTATGACCGGCACGACTATATTAATAATATCTGCGTATTTTATAATAATGTAAGCCTCTAGCTGAAAATTTAATTGTCTTTCACAAGTAAAGTAACAAAGCCTGCATTTCATAGGTGTTTAAATTTTTTTTTTCAATCGATGAGATAACTAGATACCTACCTACTTACTAACTACTTATAAATTGACGATGTAATTGGGTTAAGTTTGAGTAACCAAAATTACAACATGGCTTGAAAGCATTCTAATGAAAGTAGCCAAAAGCTAGTATAAAAGGTTTTAATTAGCAGTACGAAGAAAACTTGTAGACAACCCTGTATGAATATTATCACACTTAATCTTAATTCATCCAATTACAAGGCTCGAAGCAGTTTATTTTGAAAATAAATTAATAACAATTAGCTAAATACTTTTAATACATATATGCAAAGATATATTTTTACAGCTGAAATACACTAAGGGTAAGGGCAGTTAAGAGCTACCTATTAATATATTTTTTCCATAGATCACAGCATAGTACCTATTAAACTAGATAAAAAAATGGGAAATTAAAAAAAATATAAGTGAATAATGATATTTAGGAGTAATGTACATATAGGCAGGTTAAAGCGAATAATATTTTTTCAAATTTCGTGGACCAGTTCATTCAGTTTCATTCAATCAAACATTTAAATTTTCAGATTTTAAATCAATATCAGGTTAGAACTAGCAATACAAATTACTTATAAAGAAGAACAAAACTGGTTAAAGGTAAAGGAATTTGCAAGAGCATTAATTTATGAGGAGTTAATATGCAGCTGTGGAGAAGGCTATCCAGTTACTAACTTCGTTTACTTAATATCATTTACGTCATATTTTTTGTATCCGCTTTTGCAATAAGGCCAATCTATCTGGGTACGTTGTTCGTAATAAAATCTGTAAAATGATAAAGTTATAAAAAAAAGCGATTGGATTTTAAGTTTAATAATTTAAGTCGAAAAGTATTTCATGAAAGCATAAAATTATTAAAATCTCTGCAAAAATTACACATTTACCTACCTTGGTATTTCCCGATTCTAAAAAGCTACAGCTCTTGCTATATTTGGCTCCTTTACATATTTTCGTAATATCTAGATACAGTTTGTACACTGTGGTATTACAGTGTATGTTTTAAGCAGACAATTAAATTGCACTATTTACATAGGTAGCGGCTAGAGTCATACCACAAAAGGACTCAATTAGTGGGTTAACCAGATAAAAATCTATCCCTACGTTTACCTAGTTACCTACCTACTAAAAAGGCCTATACGTTACCAATAATTATTTTCTGCAAAGTATCCACATCAAGTTATACAGAAAAGCATTCTGTCTGTAAAGTTATTAAGCAAAGATTTTCTTTATTTTGTTTTCTTTATCATTTCTCCCAGGTCCCAGTTTCTCCTCGCATGAATATCTAGCGGTGACACCTAGTGTCCTTTGACAAATATAAGATTCCGCTGACGGACAGAAGGACGGACGGACTGACATCCAACTAATATCATAAATGCGAAAGTTTGGATGTATGGATGGATGGATGTTTGTCACTCAATGACACCGCAACGGCTAAATCAATTTGGCTGAGATTTAGATTATAGTCTGGAATAACACAATAGGCTATATTTTATTCCGGAAAATCAAAAAGTAGGTATCCGCAGGACTCAGGGCGGGCGGGCTTAGTAAGTACTTTGTAAAAAAAAACTATATCATCTATCTCAGGCATCTTACTTCTTAATTCCCATACTGCGACCTAACTATTTTATCCGTTAGCAATAACTTATACCTGATAGAATCAAAATAATGTACCTAATTCGAATTTTTTTTAACCTATTGTATTTTATACATAAGTATTTATTATCTAAGTCAGCACAAGTATGGTGGGTTGTAACTAGTATTGAAGTCAGTCGCTGGACAGGTAGGTATGCACTCGTATAATATATTGCAGTTTTTGCATATCGTTTCCCAATACCTAGTACCAGAACTGTGTTCTGGACATTGAGCCTGGTGGATACTCGTTTTCTAACTAAAACAAAGCCCCTTAAAAGGTTGAAAGATGGATAGATATGTATTGTTTAATGGGCGAGTGTGAACGCCACTATTGTTAAGCCAAATAAACGAGTCTTGACACGCGATTGTATTTGCGAAATGTTTAGCTCACGACTAAAATAAATAGGCCCTTATTATCCAAGTTGGTGATAAGTAATTAAATTACACTTTAATTGAGTATTGAACGAAATCTCGAAATAGACCAAGATAACATCGAGGTATTTGGAGAGCAGGCTATGAATATTTTTTTGTATTGCATATAATTTTGAGATTAGGTAAGTAGGTACGAAGATTGCGATAACGTACCCACCTACAGTTTAGTTTTTAGTTTGTAGTTTAGTTTAGTTTTTAAAAGATTCATCTGACTTTTAAAAATCATCATGAATACTTGGTCATAGATAATTTGCCTTATCAAATAAATAATTATTATTTTATAAGTTTTTGCATAGAGTACCTACTGCAGCCATGGGATGGCTTTGCCATTGCTTTGGATTCGTTGGATCTAGCCAGAAGACTAATCGGCGGCGAATCGCTGGTTAACACCAGACTTCAAAGGCTACAACATCGGGGCAAGGTTGCCTGTCTGTAGGTATTCTACAAGATATATTTCGGAGAGCTATTCGATTAAGCTCTGCCTCTACCTACTTTTTTGTTACAAAAAGAATATATCGCCCAAAAGTTGACTAATATCCTCCTATTCTCTCCAAATTAGCGGCAAGCTTATGCTAGGAGTTGGTACCACAACGGGTGGGGTTCGAATCTGCGACCTTTCAGTTTTCAGTCCGCACCTTTAACCGTTGGGCTGTTGAGACGTAAAATGGCTTGAGATTGCAGTCAAGCGCTAATCTATATATTAAAAAAAAAGTTTTAGGTCAATGTACAGACGATACCATAAAAATATAATGAATACTGCAGCTATAAATAGCCGAGACGGGTAAAAAGCGCGTTCATCGCGTTGGCGACGATTGCATAAACACAGCAGCCTGTTCGAGGAAGTCTTAGTATAATGAGCAATTTGCGTCGCGCGTCGGGAAGCCGCCACGACGCATTTTTCCAATTCAACTTCCCATAATGAGATGTTAAACCATCTACGGTCTCTACATTTCTTTTGTGCGAGCTACTTTTTACGTTGAAACACTCTAATGTAGGATTTGCAAAAACTAGCGCATTTAGCCCAGTTTTTAAAGCAAAAAATTTAGTACTTAGCATGCAAACAAGGCTGGATTGAATGTGAAATCTTTATAGAAACTTTTTTCTTCTTACAGTCTAGATCAAGGGCGAGATCGTAGTCAAGAGTATGATCTCACCTGCTGATACTTTGAAATTGTAGTCTAATCTGAAAAATGAAAGGAAATGGTCTAACTTGGAAGAGAAATGACAGTTTTAATTAAACAGATAGGTAGATACACTTATAGGTTTCGGCACCGTACCTGAACGCTAAATCATTTGGAGGCACAGCTTTCCATCAGGGAGTTTTAATATACCTAGCTGACGTTACCCAAAACCAGACCATACACGATTTACAAATCTACATCCATCTACATCTACACTACTATTATACAGAGGAAAGATTTGTATTTTTGTATGTTTGTAATGAATAAACTCAAAAACTGCTGGAACGATATGGCTGAAATTTAAAATGGAGATAGACTATACCTTGGATTAAAACATAGGCTACTTTTATCCCGAAAAAAATTATAGTTCCCGTGGGACTCCAAATAAACCTCAGTCCACGCGTACGAAGTCGCGGATATCAGCTAGTTATTTTATAAATTGCTGGGAATTGAACCCGAGACCTCCCACAATGCTCACCACTGCGTCAGAATCATCAAAATTAATAAAAATCATTAATATTGCTCTATTGGTAAGTATATAAAAGAGGGAAAGGTAGAGATAGCTAAAATGCCCTTATTTTTCTCGGAAAATTATCTTAAAAATATTTTCTTACAAGTCAGCTTTTGCCAGCGGTTTCATCCGCTCCGTGAACTTTGGTTTTTAAAATTCCGCGGGAACCCTCAGTTTTTCCGGAATAAAAGATATCTAAGCTTACGTTACTCGCCAAGTCCATAACCTGCAAAAAATTACGTCAATCCGTTGCTGCTCGATTGAAAGGCAAACAAACACCTCCTCGCATTTATATTAAGCAGTGATTTTTGCAAAGCCACGATTTACAACTAAATGAAATCTAGCCACGAGTGAGCCATACGTCTTAACATGTGACTTTCGTGGAATGCAGAGAAGCTAGTGTGGGTGGAGCGGGGACAGATCCAATTACCTGGCGTTGCGAATTAATTTACAACAGAAGGCGCCGTGGCGTCGCTCTCACCTTGACATCGTCGCGGACAGTCCAAGACGCCCAGAGCTCGCCCTACGACAGGTTTGCGCAAGTCCTTAAAACATCTGAAAGGAATATCATTCACACTTTCGCGCGCTCTTATTTTCTTGAGGATTTTCTTATTAGAGTGCCCGCAGACCTACAATTTCAAGTTGGACAACTAAATCGCATAGTACTTGAAATGGTTTGTCTGCGGTCGCTCTTATTCAAATTGGCCGATAGCTATCGAACAACTAACTATCGCGTACTTACTTTAAAAATTTAGTTGTACCAATTGTGTGCGTAATTGCAATGGAATATACTTAAAATCTTAACGTAGATCTGCAGAACTTTATTGCAAATATTTGTGGTTTTATCGTGTTTATATGAACTTAATTATCTCTTTATTTGTGTTAGATAGTGGTAATTAACCAAATTCCTTACATACCACAATAATAATATATTCATTGTTCCTCAATCCTCTCTTATCGCTAAGGAATTTACCGCTTGTATACCTAACAAGAAAAACTTCTGCAGACATTACTGCTTATTATGTTGAGGTAGATTATTAGAACGCTCTAAATTAGTGAAGTGTAAGCGATATTTTGAAACGATATGCACCGAAAGATCTTTACACAAGAAATACCTTGCATACCGCGCACGTTTGTCAACTTTCAATATGTAAGTGACGTGATTTAGTTTGCTAGAGCGCAGTAATATTTATATGAGATAATGATAGTGGCATTCCATACGGTATGCGCATACGTCAAACTAGAACGGAGGCTGTATGAGCGTATAATCGGAGGCTGCACACGCGGCTCTGAAGTCTGAATCTCTAGATGCTGCGCGCGCGCAGATGCCGGCAGTCGCACGACCAGCGTAGCGGCACGCAGTCGAGTTCACGGGTCGCGCAATAACGCTCCGGAACGCTATATCGAACGCATTTACGATAACTTTACGCGATTTTATTATTTTGTGCAAGAAAGTGAACATTAAGCTGTTGTGATAAACATTTAATACCATGTCCGGTTGAAAATTTCGTTTATTGTGTAACGCTGAAATAACTGTCCAAATGAAGATGACTGTGAATCGTATAAGGGTAGTTGTGCTCGGCAGCCCTCGCAGTGGGAAATCGGGTTAGTAATCTATTCAATTATAATATATTTGGCGTGTATTTCGTAGATAATTTTATTTAAAATACGTTGTCAGTAGGTTCGTCGGAAAACTCATTGATTATGCAGGAAGCTTTAAGCAAGTTAACGGCTGGTGTTTGCGTAGTTTCGATGTCCAACTCTTAGGAAAACTCTTGCGAAAATTGTGATAAAATTAAAAGAAATATGTAATACGACTTTTATTGACATCAAATAACGCAATATTTGCCTTCTATTGAAATTAACATTAAATCTAAATTAATCACAAAATAGGCAAACTAAGTTAAATGGAAAACCTCATCAATTCTAGCATTCCATCGTGTAGCACCTCAAGAAATGTATATTTAAGGAAATCGCTTGGATGTGGAATGCCCAAACAAGCGATCTTCCAATCTTCTATATATTGTTTAAATCATATGGTAGAAAATAATAATGTACCTAATAATAAATAAACTTAATTAAAATAGATATTCCATCCAGGGTTTTTAAAAATGTTATTGTTGGAAAATTTTTATAGGTAGATCAGATTTTCATATTGTTAATTTGCCAGCACATGGCCAGCACCTACTAGTTACTAGGTAGGTACCTACTTATGTATCTAGTGTTGTTTCACATTATCGCTATAATAACAATAATATTATCAGAAGCACTCAGTACATCTATGCCACCTATTTGACATTTCTATTGTAAAGTGTTCTGTAGTGTCTGTCATGATAAAATACTTATTCTGATGTTATCATCATAACATTTCGGTGGCGTTCTTTGTTATGCCGGCTTATCAACTGGGCTATTGCCTAAATCATTCATGACTCGTTTCAGCTTTGTAAACTATACGGTCTCCTACTGGTTTTCAGATGAGAATTTAATCTATAATTTGGATAGGTGACAGGTAGATATAGCATACGCATACCCACTCGTACTTAATACTCGTAGTAAATAGTAATAAAATATTTCTATCAGCTATTGAGAAAAAACTGATAGATATTCAAAAGCACTAATTTGTAAAATTGAAAATTATAATTGTAAACTTTTCTACTCTAATCTACTCTATTCTCTATAATCTGATAGGTTTTTGTCTTATGAAAAATTTACTAAGGTAGTAGGTAATATACTTTCAGAGAAATATATTGCTGCCAAAACTTTAATTTGTAAATATTACATATTAAAAATCATGAAAACAGTTTGGCATAGGTACTTTTGACATCTCATGCTAAACTGCTAATTTCCAACATAATTGAAGAAGAAAATATTGAAGTTTTTAAAATAATCTGCTGGTCAAAAGTTTGAGTGTTTTTTCTTAGAAAAATAGCATTTTTGTCTAACCACTAGAATGGATATTTTTAAACTAATAGAGTTTCGTAGTCCTAATTGGAAAATCTGTTTTAATTTTATTTTTGATTATTAAGAAATTTTGCTTTAATCTCTTTCTCTTAACATAACCAATGAGCATTTTTTCCATTACCTACACTTTTAGAACAAATAGGTATGCCTAGTTAGTAGGTATCTATCCTATCTATCTAATCTATTATACATGTATGTATATGAAATATAGAAATATTTGTCGTGTTTGTGTGTACTTACTCTTGACAAACTTATTATAACAGCTATCCTGGTTGGAAAAGGAAGTAGCTAGATACCTATTTAGCATATAAAATATAAATAACCACACTTATTATGGCGCCTGCCCAGTGTTACTTGGCGGATGTTATCGCATAGGCACTTTAAAAGACGGCTTACTCATAAACCAAGTGATTTTTAACCGACTTCCAAAAAGGAGGAGGTTATCAATTCTTCTAATTATTTATCTATGTATGTAATGTATACTTGCATTTTAGTAAATTCAAGAACCTAGAAATAGGTATGTTTGAAACAATCCGCTTTCTTTCAATTGGTGAACTATAAATTAAGAAGGTAAGTATAATGGCATTCTCATTTCTAAGCGCGGAACCATTCTCGTGTAACGGGGTGATGATTTTTTTTAATTCGATGACAAGATAGTCCTTGACTGCAATCTCACCTGATGGTAAGTGATGCAGTCTAAGATGGTAGTGGGCTAACTTGGAAGGGATATGGCAGTGTAGTTTCAACACGTACCCCTAATCGGTTTCTACACGCCATCGTGTCGGAACGCTAAATCACTTGGCGGCACGTCTTTGACGGTAGGGTGGTAACTAGCCACGGCCAAAGTCTCCCACCAAAATAATGATTAATATGTAATTTTACCAAATGCCATAATTCAATTTATTTAAAGTAGGTAAGTATAAGAGTCTCTTTAATAATAATAATTACTAATAGTAAACGGGAAAAAGTCCATAAATGAGATTTCTTTTAGTAGAACTGTCCGCATAACTAAGCCGCTTATCTACGATCCGCAAATACTATACATACATACATGTAGATCAACGACCTCGACTGACGGCCGAGCGGACGCTTGTGTTACACAACGTTGGCGCCAGCAGTTGGTCGCTGGCGTCGGGAAATCGCTTCTTGACCCAGCGGCCGAGTCGCCGGCGACTGGTTGTAATTGCAACGCCCTAATTGTGCCCGACAGGCGGCCTCAACCCATGCCTTTGCAATTCATTACGCTAGAAGAACCGACATCGGAATTGGTTTTTAGGGTTCCGTACCTAAAAGGTGGCAACGGGACCCTATTACTAAGCCTCTCAATCCGTCCCTCTCATGAACCAGAATAGGTACACACTTGAAATTTTCACAGAATGTGTACATATTTATTGCCGCTATTACAACAAATAGTAACAATAAAATAAAAAATAAATAGAGCGCCCCATACAAGAATGATATTGATTCTTTCGGCGTTTTTTGTTCGACCTTAACAATCGCTGTTACGATGGTACGGAACCCTTCATGTGCGAGTCCAACTCGCACTTGGCCGATTTTTATTAAATAGATCCTGTCTGCGTATGCACCAAGCTTAATTAATATTCCCGTTGCGTATCGTATCCGAGTTGCATAGTACTAAGATAGTAGGTACTTATTCTGAGACTGAGAGACTTTTTAATACTTAATCCACGCGGACGAAGTTTTGGACATTAGTAGAACCTACGAGTAGAATAAGTATGAATTTATTATAATCATTGTTTTTTTCTTCTACTTCCAACTATTCGTAGGTACCGTACCATTTTATAGCAAAAAGGGCAGCTTTTTAACATTCGCAAAGTCAACTTAATGGTAAGTGTAGTTTAATATGCTCACTTGGACGGCGAAGGGTCAAGAACGTAATAAATGACGCCACTTAACTTTTAGGAGCATTTCGCACTTTCATTTTTTATTAACGATTTTCACGGATAAAACTAGGGCATGACCTCATTTCACGTCGATGTACCGTTGTTTAAAATACACATAATGGGGCAATAAGTCTCGCCCCTCACCCATTTTGGTAAAAGAATTCCCATCTACCTCATTCTGTCCTAGAACACTCACTGATAAGATTTTAAGAAGCATTGACGCTGTAAGAGCTATTTTCCAGCTTTCTTTACGTGATCAAATTGAAAATTAGGAGATCCGTGAAAGAAACAGTCATCGACGTAACTAAAAGTTGCAATGTTTATAGCAATGGATCTATCTCAAAGATCCGATCAATGTTGTTGGTTGAACTTCTAAGGTGCTGCAATCTTGACCTGGCACCAGAAAGCGGTATAATGACAGACCCCCAGTAGATAGACTGACGACATCAAATTATTTGCAGGGAACTCTCGGGACAAAAATGGCACAAAAATGCGGCGTAATAATATCTGCTACAAGAGACCTATGTCCAGCTATGGACGTCCATCAGCTGTTGAAGATGAGGTTATCTTCTGTCCACGAAATGCGATATGCATCTTATGTATCTACAGCATTGACATAATAAAACTGGACTTCGGGTCAGCGCTAAAAATTGTCCGAACCGAAAGAAATCCAAAACGCGAAAAAGGTTTCCAATCGACCATCAGTTGAAGCAAATTATTGCAAGCAAAATTAGGCTGTATAATTATGCTCTACGACATAAATTACAGTTTGTTTATAAAAATACACATTGTACACTCGCATATATAGTTATAGGTTTTCTCGGGAAACTTTTTTCGTGAATTTTGCATTACACCCAAGGTCTAATTATTATTATGTCAATGACCTACAGGTACAACTTGTGTTGAAGTAGGTAGGTACTGACCGTGAAAATTAAAACGAAAGCTAAAGGTAACAGTCTGTACACAATGTTTCAATTATCAAGTTGGTCAGACAACCTTTTTCGCAATCAATGCCAACAGTTCCTTGAAGTTGAATGGAAGTCTAAGTTGCAAAAAGATTTTCGCAAGCGTCAAAAGCGTATCGCAAATGCGTAGTTGGCAGAACTTAGTAATTATCGCTTCAAATAAACATTTATAGGTACCTTAACTTACCTGTTGCTTAACTAGCTGATACCTACGATTTAGTCCTCGTGAATTTTGTTTTAAAAAACGTGTCCGCGTGGATTTAGTTTATAAAATCCCGCGGGAACTCTTTGATTTCCCGGAATAAAAAGTAGCCTATGCCACTTTCCAGGTCCTCAACTATACCCATGCAAAAAACCACGTCGATCCGTAGTTCTGTTGCATCGTTATTGAAGGACAAACCAACAAACCAATAAACAAACACACTTTCGCATTTATATATTAGTAAGGATTAAGGATATAATATATGGATAAGGTTTCAATAAGTTAAAATAATTTATATAATCTATCTATATAATAAATAACTGCTAGAAATCCTAAGCAAGCGTTAATACAAAACCCACATCTGTAGGTACTTTGTCCTCTACGTAGAAGAAAAGGAAGAAAATGAGCGAGAAGAAGGTTTTCTATTCGTACTGGACGTATATGTATTGTACTGGAATATCCCTATCAGTTAAATAAATTAGGTATTGATCGTAGTGAAGCAAACCTTTCGATAAAAAAAACATGTTACTAATCCGTACGACATAATATGATTGATAGTGACCATAACCTATTAATTACCTAAAGATTCCTGTCAATACAACACCTATTGTTGTTTGTCCTGAATCATTCATCAACCCACGTTGAGCCATGTTGTTAGTTCATTATAATTTGTCTTATACGCTTCGATGACCATAAACATCGATGATATATTTCAAAACATTATAACAATTAATATTGCTCTAATGTCATAATTCAAGATAACTTGGTTAAGGTATTCAAAACTAATGATTTAAATTTATATTTGCTTAACTGAGCGATGACGTCGAAAAAAAAATAACATCCAAAACAGTCTACAGTCATCACTTGAGTTATTATGAATGAAACGAGTGTTGAGTGTAAGAAATACATGCGTTATCTGATCACGGAGAAAGTAAAATGTTTAACTTTAAATACCTACTTACGGAAGGCGGAAAAAAGAAACAAAACGAAAACGAGAGTGTGGAATTTGACATGCGTTTTATAAACATTGATCAAACATGTGTTAATGGGAAGATATTTTATAAATTACCATTAAACTTTTATCTCGGAGCCATTTAATCTTATTAAAATGACTAAGCTTCTGTGTGTAGGCGTAACGAATTACTAATTAATAAACAATGGGTAAGTATGGGTACTTTTACTAATAACGATTTTATTATTTAAAGAAATGTCGTTCTACAGCGTTCCTCTATAAAAAAGTTATCGGAAAAGGATAGTATTATTGAAATTGACGTAGAAGGCAATGCTGTTACAGCCATGGGGGATCAAATCAGAAATAAGGAGATCCAGAAAACCCTTGTTGTGGATATATTATATCCCAAAACGAAGACAATAGACGCAACGCAGGGAGACGTTGAATACATGTGGCAATGGACTGAGAAGTGTGGAAGTCCAATAAGAGATCAGAATGGAAATCCATCGGTTGATAAAAAAAAAGAAAAGATAGAAATATAAGTAATATTTCAAAAAAGATATGGCATTAAAGATACATATGAATATCCTGCATCTCATTTCAACTAAATCATCTATAAGTATATTACATAGCATTTAAGTGAATCTCCAAATAGAATGCGTATGGAATCTATTTCAAGTCCATTGTCGTGCGGTGCTCGGCCCCGCTTGCATAATACGAGTACTATTGTGGTCTTATTTGAACTATAGCTACACTACACCCGATTTAGCTCGTGATTCGATTGTCAACCTGAACACTAACAACTCCCGCAGGAAATATTCCCTATGACAGTAAATGACTCATAACAATCGTTGTATAACTGACCGGTGTTCCACCAATCGCCATGTAATGAATGAACGTGTAATGGCTTTGAAATTTATTGTAACGTTTTGTGCGGACTGTTATAATAGTAAGAAATTTATGTGTACTCGTACCTCCGATTTGATAAAGTAACTATAAATTGGGGATATTATACTAGCTCAAGCGATTCATTGTTATAAGTTTTTTGTTAATTAAATTTTGTACTAGCTGAAGCCCACGATTTCGTCCGGGTGGAAGATAGTAAAAAGTAAGATGAAACACTGCAGAAATTCATCGCACTAGTAGAATATACTTACCTAATTACAGTTTATTAATTAATTTTGTTTGCCTTTTAAATAGTTAGTATCTGTCTGATTTCAAAATAACTGCCCTTAGTCTAAAGCTCAAATAAATAATAATTATTAAAACCAAGTCAAAGTTGAAGTCACGGGCATCAGATAGACAAATAAGTACCTATCGTTTAATGATTAATAGCTAGGTTAGTAGATATATACCTACGCTTAGCATCGTTACAAAACACGTGCATTCGTGGTTACAAGAACGTTATCATTAGAACACGTCCAACCGTAGTCCATCTATCATCACGGTGAGAACATAATGTACTGAGTGCTTCATTTACTGTCCGAGATGTAATCACCTTTGAGAATATGATGTATCCTTTTGATGTGCTGCTAGGATTCTCCACACTTCGTTTTGTCGGTAGCTTCGCTATTCATACAACGTGCCTCGTCATCTATGTTGATTGTGTACACCCTTAAATGGGAATACCAGGAGTGGTATACATCAGTGAAAAGACTAATCAATGCCACGTCCAGTAGAAAGTTGGGAGTAATGACCCTTTGATGACTTTTTCCTGAGTAGGTACTAGAGTAATGTAATATGAAGGGTATGGCACGAGATTAATGAGTTGCATGAACTGTTTGTTCGAAATAGGTTGTTAGTTGTTTATAATAGAAGGCTTTCACCGTGGCAAGCGGTCCTTTTGCATAATACTTACAAAGAATATATTATACTAGAGGGCGCCCGCGACTTCGTCCGCGTGGAATTAGGTTTTGGGGCGGAATTTTCAAAAACTGTGATACACGTCCTTCTTTATTTTTAATCGAAAGGCAAAATACAGATTTTCATAGATAATATAATTTGTAAAATGACGGAATTTCATACAAACATTCATCCCCTATTTATTCCGTTTGGGGGTGGATTTTTCAAAATCTATGAAACACGTGTTTCTTTATTTTTATTTGAAAGCCTAAATACAAAGTTTCATGGCGAAAATGACGGACTTTCATACAAACTTCCATCCCCTATTTAAACCCCTTAGGGGTGGAATATCTTAGTGTGCGCCTACGATATAAAAGGAACCAACTGTACAAATTTCAAGTTTCTAACTTCAGTAGTTTAGGCTGTGCGTTGATATCTCAGTCAGTCAGTCAGGACTTTGAATTTTATATATATAGATTATGTACTTACTAGAGACCGGATTATATGCAACATAAAAAGCTTGTTATATGCATGCAAATATGCATGAAAAATGCTTGAAATATGCACGAAAACTGGCAGAATATGCGAAATTAAATGATAAATTTTAGGAATCCCTAAAAAAATAGAAAAGTAAGTATTCATTTTTTTTATTTCAAAATCAGCATACAATTAGTAAATTATTTTTTGATAGGCGATACAGTAAGTAACATTATATGATATTGAAATTATTTAGAATTTGTGTAAACATAAGCAATCAAATATTTTTCTAAATTTTCAGTGGTAAGATTGTGCCTACGATCATTTAGAATATTTTTGTAAGTAGAAAAGATTCGCTCCATATCCATTGAGGTAACTGGGCAGAATTTGAACTTGGGTGCTATGGCACTTATAGTTTCCTGCAAGATTTCTGCCGTCCCATTAATGAAACTATCAATTTGACACAAGCTTTGAAAACCTGGGTTATTGCTCAATATGTTTTCAAACTTTTCTTTAAGTTTATGGGGCAATGCGGCGGCGGCGGAACGCAGAGTGAGTGAAAAATATTGTAAATGTACCGATAATATGCATCATAACTAGATCTTAGATAAAATATGCTATTACCGCTGAGAATGGCTAAAATATGCAAATGCATATGCGAATATGCAAATGCATATAATCCGGTCTCTAGTACTTACATATAAAAATAATTAATAGTAGAAGATGCCCCCTAATAATATTTTATTTTTAATTAAGTATTTTAATTTAAGTAAATTTATTTTTATTTACAATTCATTATTACATACACAGAAAAAAGTTAATGAAAGCATATGCAGGTATCTACCATAAATTCACATACAAAGGCGGTCTTATTACCAAGGTAGAGCAATCTCTCACTAAGTCAACTGAGTGTCACCTTTTGAGATAAAAGCACTGGTGCACTAAATTTTATTACCTATATTAAAAATTTTAGGTAAAAATGTTTTTTGTCTGAACTCTACATATATATTAATCATAAAAAATCTAATATAAAAGAAAAATCTACGGAATATTCTATTATACTTATTGTGCCTAATATCTATTTTTTTCTATTGTTACAGCGGTGGTTGTGCGTTACCTCACAAAACGCTATATTGGCGAATATAGCTCTACTGGCGGTAAGCAATTTCTGTATTTAAACTGATACTTTAACTAAGATTTTTATTAAACCTATGTAAATCCACGCGGACAAAGTCGTGGGCACAAACGAGAAGTTATCTACTATTTTTTTTTAAATATAGAGTATCTCTATGATTATATACCCCGCTACTATTACCTTTAGAGCTAAGTTTTGCAAAAAAAAAATAATAAAGTGTAAAAACATTGCGTTTCAAAATCATTTCCTTTCGACCTTAACCAGTTTTGCGTGAACGCGATGACGCAAGAATTCCTACACTTAGAAGGATTTTATTATTATAAATTATTAAGTTTACGAGAATTACATATAAGTTCAAACAGGAAGACAGTTTTTGTTTATCAAGAGACGCGGTAAAATTTAACTTCAATTGCGTAAAAGCTTATTGACGTTTTTTTCGTAAACAAAGAATAACCTATGTAAAAATTACGTTATAGATAGATTTCTATAAGATAATATAGGATAAGATCTTCAGTTATCTAAAGAAGAGCTTGTAATTTTAAACGTAGGAAGGTTCTAGGTAGGTAACGAAATCTTTTAAGAAGATTTAATCGACCTAACTACAAAAAGGAAAAAAGCAAATGTGGTCTGAAGGTGTATTTGGTTTAGACTTAGAGGGATTACTTCTAAGTCTAAACCAAATACACCTCATAGGATAAAATATAAATAGATAGGGAGGTATTTAAAACAAAAGACCTCTGAAATTATTGTATACCAGTGCTCCAAAGTTACTCGTACCCACAATGACTGTATTTTAGTAGCGCAAAATAAATCTACATATTTTGTGCATAAGCAAAGAGGTTGTATATTATCATTATTATCATAATAATATCATTAATTATTATCTGATACATATAACTCATATATTTGGTAGGTGATGAAGCTGTGGATTTTTAGAGATAATTTTTTTTAAGCTATATGTATAAGCGTATTAAATTTAGTGTTATTTACAGATTTCCTGTACACGCATAGAGTTGCGTTCGACGGCGCTGTTTCGGAGGTCGAAATATTGGATACTTCAAATTGTGCGGTAAGTAGTAAGTACATACTATCTCTAGACTGAGATGATAGAGATGTATAGTGTGTGGGATCGTTAAAGTAACGCGAATTTGATGACCCCACTAAGGTGTTCAGACGATCTCAAGCGAGTCGCTGGCAGCCGCTGAAATACCTACTTCTGTAGCGATCCTTTTAAGAGACAGCTGTTATGTCCGGCATTGGATGTCTATCTATCGCTTAAAACGACAAAAATATGTCTATATTCCTGCCTATAAAAATGCAATATAATAGGTTCAATGGGACATGATTCAAACCTTTGATATTACTGTTAAATTTTCAGTTCAGCATTTCTGAATCGGTGGTAGATTCTCGACTTGTCATAAGAGTCATAAGTTGGCCTACATGAAATAATATAATTTTGAGTTTGAGTAGTTCAGACGTGTATTCGATGTTGAAACCTGTAAATATTTATTGGTAAAAAATTCATAACCCTTTCAAAAATAGCCCTTTAAAAAGTAATTAAGTTTATTAATATCGCCAACTTTGTAACTTTCTGCTCTCGTAACTTTCACGCTCAAATGAGCTTTATGAAACGTGAATATATTTATAACGCTGTCTTCGCGCGTTGAATCTATATTTAGCCGAAGAATGTGATGGTGTAATTAAACCAGTACGCCGTGGTCCGTGCTATACCTACCTTACGTCGTTAAGGCAGAGATTATTAGCTCCACTATAGGAAGTGCATAATCAAGAGATAGATGGGACAAAGTTAATTAAACAGCAAACAATGAAGATGGTAATCTGACAGTTTATAGTCTGAGAGGCAGCTATGCTTTCTTCTGTTTGATAATGTTTATTACATACTAAGTTTAAAATGTTTACACTAGCTTAGTTGAGCGTTGGAAACTCTATCCAGATATACCTGTAGCAAGTTATCAATATGCGTACAAATTATTACAAATTTCTAAGCTTATATCGGACATCGTTCGACAGATACTACAGGGTGTGAATATTTAGTCGGTTAACCTAAAAGCTTGTAGCCTAATACAAAAAAAAAAATCCTTTTTTTTCTTCATTAGGCAAATATCCACTAGGAATTAGTTTCTTGTAAGCCTTGGTCTTGCGCTACTTGGATCCATCCGTTACTGGCGACTCGTTTGATGTCGTCTGTCCTCGAAATGGAGTCTTCACTTGCCGGTGCGAGGTCGCCATTCCAACGACTATCGATTTACTTGTGGCTACTTCAGCCAGCTTCTAGCCTTTTTGAGCTATGTCGGTAAAAATAAGAGTGTTTAAATTAATAAAGTAACTTTACTACATACTTACACCTTTAAACTCTTTTTGTATTTTTCTTAGGAAACGTCAAAACGCTATAAACAAACCCGTCACATAACTTGCCAATGTGACGAATTCATAAAGATAACAGCATTATTTTCACTTCATTGAAGTTAGTAGGTAATGTGAAGGACTTTATATTGGGAATTGGACCTAATATCTAGTAGTGTTTGTGTGCTTTTTAAAATCAAATCCTCTTAATCTTAGCCACCTCCACCTCTTAATCTTAGCTCGCGGCGCCGCCTGATCTACTGCGTACGATTTAATTACACAAAATTTATTATAAGGCGAGTTATAAGTAACTGTATGATGCATTAGACGTTGGAACACGGAATGTTTAAATTATTGCTCGTACCTACACATTGTATTGCGTAAACTTTTAATAGCCAGCTATTATTTGTAGATTAACAAGCGTCTTGATTTTAAATTACATTCTCGATTTTTCACGCAACTGCAGCATTCGTATTCCACAGTTTTTTAATTTCTTTTAGAGGATCTCTCGAAATTATTAAAAATACCTATTTACCTATTTCATAGAAAACTGTTAACTGCACTTACTTTTATGTAATATGTCTACGTTTGCTGCAGTACAGATAGTTCCTTCAGTTTTAGAGTAAGGTCAGAAGAGTAAAACTTTCTGGGTCAAATATTAATCAAATCGCAATAACTTTTGATCGTTTTTCGTCCACAACGCCACACACCTTCAACGAATAGGTCTGTCTTTGTAGTCCTTATCCATATACATATTGGGGAATTTCCTTGGTTCTCTCCAAAGCCCAAAGTATATCTATTGGT
Source organism: Hipparchia sbordonii (assembly GCA_038048805.1). Classification (NCBI taxonomy): domain Eukaryota; kingdom Metazoa; phylum Arthropoda; class Insecta; order Lepidoptera; family Nymphalidae; genus Hipparchia; species Hipparchia sbordonii. The sequence goes on along the minus strand of CM076104.1, from coordinate 7,400,191 downwards.
TCTTCAAGCTACATACCCATAGTGACTTTAACTTCTGACTGACAGATTCGGTTTCTTTGATATCTGTTTATGTTAATATTTTCAATAGAATAGCTTTATTTACACATGAGGTAGCAGCTAGTAATTAAGAGTAATGTTTGTTTAGATTCGTGGATGCCTGGGCGAGCATGTACGATGGGGGGACGCGTTTGCGGTGGTGTACTCCGTGTGCGAGCGACGGTCCTTCCTGGCTGCTGCCGAGTTGCTGTCGCTGTTGGCTCAGACTCGCCTGCCCAGCTGCGCCGCGATCACTCTCCTGGGCAACAAACGTGACCTCGAACACGCCAGGTGAATATACACAACAAAAAATACGTATTATCTATAGGTATTATTAGTCTGGTGGGACGCTTTGGCCGTGGCTAGTTACCACCCTACCGTCAAAGACGTGCCGCCAAGCGATTTAGCGTTCTGGCGCGATGGCGGGCAGAAACCGATTAGGGGTATGAGTACATTGCTATACACCTTCCAAGTTAGCCCGCTACCATCTTAGACTGCATCACTTACCATCAGGTGAGATTGCAGTCAAGGACTATCTTGTCATCGAATAAAAAAAGGTACTAATTACTAATCTTATAAACGTATCATACCTTGTTAAGGAACTTGTTTTATAATACCATTTGTGTCTAGTAAGTTCAATACAACCTTTCGTCAGCCGTCATCATTACGGAGGTATTTTATTGTATTTACCTTAGTAAATGCTATAAAATCTGTACCTCTATAAAGATGACGGCCGCAAAACACCTGTATAATATTGTAATCGCCCTGGTGCGCAAAAATCTGGTTTTAAATTTTACGAACGGTGTTATAAGATTTACTTTACGGGTAAATGTTTTGAAAAGCAACAGATGGTGTTTTTAATCTTCTCCGATATTAAAAATTTTATACAATGTTACATAGGAAAAATTTAAGTTAAGTACCTACTCAAAAAAGTTGTGGCCGATGATCTATGATTTCGAATTATTTATTTAGCCTTATGAGTGTACCGTAGAATACAACAGCTACAATCGGTGTACATAAGCAAACTATAACCATATGCAGCAGCAGCAAAAACCGACAATGATCGGCTCGCTGCGAGAATAGCGCGATCCGCTCGCGATGGGCTTGCGAACCTCGTACTCGTTAGGTATGATTTTTAGGATTCCATACCCGAGGGATAACCAACGGGACCCTATTACTAAGCCTTCGCTATCCATCCGTCTATCTGTTAGCGGACTTAATCTTATGATCCGTAATAGGTAGACAGTTGCAATTTTCACAGAATATTTATTTCTGTTGCCGCTATTCAACAAATAATAAAAATAAATTAAAAATGAAAGGGTGCTCCGCTACTAGAAACGAGTTTTTTTCGGTGTTTTTTGGTTCGGCCCTGCGTATGCGAACGTTGGTTACGGTTTGCTAGTAAGTACCCAGACTGAAGTAACGTCTCTATCTCAGGGAGGTCCACGCAGAGGAGGGTCAGGAGTTGTCGCTGCGGTTCGGCTGCCAGTTCTACGAGGTGTCCGCGGCGGAGTCTTGCGCCGGGGCCGCGCTCGCCTTCCACGCGCTGCTGCGTGAGGCGCGCGCTCTGGCCTTGCTGCTGCCTGCACCGAGGCGGAAGCTCGCCGCCTACTCCGTTTCCAAGGTAAAATAAAATTGAGTTTCATAACTTTGCTAATAAAAGATTCACAAAAAATCAATATGTGTGATGCCATTTATAGAGCTAGGTACCGTTTAACTGAGACCATTCCTAATGTTGTGGGAAGTGCATTTCCGCCATTAAAATGAAAATTCCCTGGGCTTGGCAGACCTACGTTACAGTATACGTTTCCAACATAAAAAATTGCATAAATTTTTGTTAAATAAAAAAAATATGTAAAATTTCATCAAAATCTAAATCACCATTTATAAAACCACCCATTTAATTTTACGTTTAAGTTTTTTGAGACAGCTTATCAATTTTATTATTACTCTTCTATCTATCTATTACTGATCTTGCATGAAATTGATATATTTCTAATAAAATCTAATTAATAATATTTTTTCTTGCAGGTAATTGGCACGATATTCGGAAAAAATAGCAAAAGTGTGCGAAAGAAACGACCATCGCTTAGTATTTAAGGTTATTTATTGACTAGATTTAGGTGCATAGACTGTTTAGTTTAAATAATTAATTTAAGCTGTAAATAATAATTATGTTTCATTTCGGACCAATAGTGCGTGTTCACGTTAATATGCGGGCGTGGTAGCGGGCGGTGCACTATATATATCTCACGTAAGAATGATTATAATATAAGGTTCACGTACAGTTCACGCATCGTGAACTGAGGTCACCGCTTGTAGACAATAATTTGTCGTACGATCCGACGCTCCCGCTTCCTACGTGAGCACGTACTTTAACTTAAGAGCTGACTGAGGACTATCGTTTAGTGTATATCATTACCTAGAAGTTATACCTACTGATTTCCAAGTTTGAGCTATTTTCGTAAACGCGGTTAACCGATAGATGTCCAGTCGTCCACAATCCACAGGTTTCTTGTTGGGACTGCACTCGCCGCGCTCTTGCGTCGATTGTATCCAGCAACTCTTTGCGATTAATTTGACATTGTAGATCTACATAGTGGATCGAGTCTACTACTAAAGCGCTTACCGGTGCGAGGTCACCATTCCAGTACCTTGGAATCCCAACGTCTATCGGTTCTACATTTAACATTCTTTACATTTCAATCTATATTATGACGCCAGATGTAAACTACCCATGTGTAGACTGACTCATCTTAAAATTGTTCAAAAAGCGCCTGGCGTTAAAAATAATATAAATAATACGGCTGGAGATTATTTGAATAGATAACAAAATAAGACGGTGGCGTAACGTGGGGGTGTAATTGAGGAGGGTCTTTGCTTGAGGCAACAAAATGTATAATAATTATTCGAAATTTTGTTTTTCTTATAATTTACAAAATTAAGTACAGTAAAAAATGGTTTTTGAGTGAAACACTCAAAAGCGTTTTAATTTTTTAAGTGGCTCACAATCTCTTTTGTATAAACCTACTTGTTAGTGCGCTCACGAATCGTGAAAAATTACGAATATAAAAAATGCAATTATTGTTAATACTTATGGCGGATTTATGTGTGAACAGGCCGTTATAATATTTGTGTTTCCATGTTCTAATAAAAATAACTTTAAATGGTGCTTAATTCGAAATGATCTTCTTGAGGCATGACGAAATTCCGCACGTTACGTCTGAGATTATAAAAGTTTGGTATAGATATTGAGTTCATTTATCAAATGATTTTGTATGATGAATTATGATTTTGTTAAATAATGATTACGAATAAATTATATCAAATGTAAATATCTAGTTTCGCAATCGATTGTAAATATTACATTTATAAAAGACACCTCGCATTACAGATTAATGAAAGCCATTGTAAGCTTTGTTGAAGATAGTATAAGTTGTAAATATCATTTAATGTAAGTACTTTTAGATACAATCAAGGTAAATAAAACAATTTTTTCAATATTATATACTTTTATTTCTTTTATACCACTGAAAGTGTTGACCCAATACCCAATGGTTGACGACCGAAGTTTTTTTTTTGTAATTCAAAAGCAAATAACCTTTAACTTCATGGCCACCATGCAGCCGCAATGCACAGCAAATAGCAGACACATCTACAGAAGAAGCTTAAAGCTTTAAAGGCAGCAACGAAATGCTCTTGCAGTACTTGATCGATGGAAGCTTTTGATGATCGATGGAAGGAAGGAGAAAGAAGCGACCAAAAAATAATAGTAAGTATAGATATTAGATAGGTATGCAAATTATAAAACCTTGATCGAAATCTTAGGAACATGACCTCGATACTAATGTAATTACCCTTTGAACAGTAGAGATAAGATATTTACAAATTTTATGTGAAAAAACCAATACATCAAACTCAACGTAGATATTTAAATTTAAGGTTATTCACTTACGCTGGTATTGGTTTTCATCTTCTCACTTAAATTCAAAGTTACTTAAGTTTTCCATCACTTAAGAAGGAGGTACGTTTTCCATCGCTATCGCAATAAGCGAAGCTGCAATTTGTAAAACTAACGATTAGGTACAAAACAAAGACGAAAATCAGACAACTATGTATTTGGTATCGTTAACGTGAAATACGATAGGAACTGTTGACCCACAGCGCCCTCGAGATTAGCGCCCCAAGCGTGGGTACTTCGCCCCAGATACTGCCCAATACATCTTTCCAAATGGACACTAACAAGCCAAGTAGACAATAAAACGGTGCAATACTTCCAAACGTTGATAAATGAACGTTTCTACAGGTTTCGGCATATCACAAAACGACTAAACCAGGTTATAATGGGTCTATTATAATGCTTTTCGATCGTGAGGTGACTAAGAGTAAGTTAACGGGCGGTAATCTTTAATAATTTTACTTATTAAGTTACTAGTTATAATTAAGTTGATAATAATAACAGATGATGAAAAACGACATATAGTATCTGAAAGACTGTTTTATGATAGATAGTTTTGTATAGAAGTGCTACCTACCAATTAAAACGTGCTTTAAAATATATTGGACGGAAATCTGAGCGTGGGATAAAATCATAGAAATATGATATACAAATACATAATTGTTTTTCAGACCTTTTCTTTACTGGGTTTTGTAAGGAATTAAGAAGGGAGTCGTATTTGAATATTTTAGGCTTAACAAATTCGGTGAAGAAGCTTATACCTATTGAGTTGATCTATTATGAAAAGTTTCCTGAATTACCCCACCCAGAATTAAACCCGAAACCTTTTGGCAAATGCTTATAGAGAGTGTATTGCCTGTAGTGCTTCGATATGCCATAAATTTATCACGCCTTTCATTCCTGATTTGTCGCGGTCAGTCATCTAGTGCCGGTTTAAAAAGATGGCTAGATTAGAAATGTACAAATATTGATTCCAAAAACAGCTGTAGGGCAAACGTTTCAATATCCGGGCCGTGTAGGCAAAGCTCCGAGCACCTACACCCACTCGATAGCCGATCCACAGATAACGTCCCACAATAAACAGAATGTGACGGCATGCCGGCACTAGTATACATGTGAAAGCGGGAGACAGGTGCAAATTTAAAGCGTATTGGAGAAATTTCGCAACATAATGAATGGGATATTTATCAAAAAGTATAATACTTTATTAGATCGTCGAAGCGGAAGCTGTTTGAATGGTGCTTAGCTACCGGCGATTTGTTAAAAACAGTAACAAGTTCAAGAGCACGTTTATAAATAAACCGGGTCTCTCAGAATGAATGGCAGCATGAGAGCTATAAGTAATTGGCGAGTGCAGCAATTACGTAATGTCCCATAAATGGTCTAGTCTGTCGATGATGTTAAAGTGCATACATACAGCACGATCAGTCCGACTGCAATAAATGCATCTATAAGGATGAAGATAAGGAACAAGCAACCAATTAATATTATATAGATTCGATTTATTTCAAAAGAGATTACACAAGTGTTGGCGGCGTTCCTTTTTTGTTCGAACGAGATTATCTCTAAAGAAGTCAGTCTGACAAATCGGACCTTGTATAGACCCCTTTAATAGGATACAGGTGTATCAACCGATAAGATGTAAGTAACTAATAAATCCAATTCCTTGATCGCGTTAGTGGCGCCAGCGCAGCGTTCCACTCGTTCTTGTGTCAAGCCGTGAAATGGTGCACAGGAAGAGAAAATAAATCCAGTCTTACTTTTATAGGTACATGGCGCTTGACATTGATAGAGGTAATAACAGTTGAATTTAAAATTTTATCTTATACATCACTACACAGTTAAGTCCCTCAGTCGTATTTGTTTGTTGTCTGAAGTTTTATAGTAGTATTTTCATAAAGTTTCTGTGTAAATTGTTTGAACAATGATGGTTATTAGTTATTAGTTAAGTTAGCGAAAATAAACACTTAAAATCAGGAATAGAATAACTAAATCTTCAAAAATATCGAATATCAACCTCCTCAGAGCTTTACTTTACTTTAGCTGGTGAATGGTGACAACTTTTTGCCCGTTCGTTGACGTGTTATATCTGTTCAAGCGAATGAGCTGAAATTGCACAGAGCTTGCATCCTGGAAACGGTTTCGGGATTCTGAAAAAGTACGACGTGATTTTTGACGTTGGTAATAGTTTAGAAATGGAGAATGACCTTACATAAAACTGTATATCGATTTTTGTTGGATATTGGAAGTATTCTTTGCGTAGTTTATAGGTATGTTTGTTGACACAAAAGATGACTAATTGATACTCGATAAAGAAAGTATTAATGTGGACAAGTCTCACTAATTCACTTTAATTCAATCATCAGAGGTTAAAAGTATTACGACCTTTTCCGGTATTCGCGAATTTAGTGTCAATTGTAGAATGCAATGTATCAATTGATTGGTTAGTGAAAGCATTTAGCGCGTAATCAGACAAGGTTCATCGAATTATTGTATGGACCGAGTATAATTTAACGATCTATCAGCAATCAGAGATGAAGATATAGCATACAAAGTGATGTTTAATCTCTTTTTCATCTTATGAAGGCTGTTGCACATTGTGGTTACAATGACAATTTAAAAATATCTTTTGTACATTAAACAGGTTTATTAAAACAAGTCTCGTGACGAAATTCGATACGCAAAAGATACTTCAACTAATAAAATGATGATCTTTTCAGATGACGCTATATTTATTTTAATTTTTCATAAACTAGTTGATGCCCACGCTTTCGTCCTTGTGGATTAAGATATGTAATTTTTAAATTTTAAACCATATTTCTTCATATATAAACATTCTCTTCTGATAGCGACTCCTTTTAGGATTGGCATTTAAGTAATCGTCCCTCTACGCTAGGAGCGCACTATGCAATGTGGCGTGGTGCACAATGAACACTAAAACACTATTCAAGTCTTCCAAGACCAATCTTTCCTGCAAAAAAAAAAAAAATTGTCTGTGATAACCGCATTTTGAAAAAATGGTCTGGAACAAGTCGCGATCTTTACAAATACTACTTTATTAAGAAGACCATTTATTATGTTCGTCTGGCCTAACGTTCTCACGACATTGTAAGGAATGGCAGCAGAGACTTGATGGGTGCAGTGACAGGAGTATGACATGTAGATACATCGCGGTGTCCGGGGCGCGTCCGCGATGGATCTGATATTGCCTTCTATCAGTCACTTTCATCTCTCGCTTAGATCAATGATTACCTGTGTCGTCTAATTGCTCATGTCGCGTCTCGGATGGAAACTCGTGCATGAACCGAGACAGTAAGGAATTCTAATGATAAGCTGTGCAATGCAATGTGCTACTAATACATAGTGACATCTTGTAGTGAAATTAAGGGGACAACATGTTGTCTATTTGGTCTTTAATTCTTTTTTTCTTACTTTCTCTTGGGTCTTAATTTCCAAATTCGCTTGAAATATAACAATTGGAAACAATTTTTTCAAGACTTTTTCTAACACGGCCTCAAACCTTGATTTTACGTCGGATAAGCTTTGTGTATTTGTGTAGTTCAAAATAATCATTAATGAAAATGCCTTAACATTCTAGGTAAACGACATTCTATAAATGCACTCTTCTCATATTTTTCCTTTTCCTAAAAATTTAAGCCCGTAAGCAAAAGAATATTCAACTTACTCTGTAAGAATTCATCATTCTACGAATTTCAATCTGTTGGTTCGTGACGGCTCCGGTTGAAAACAGACTTCTTGATTTAAGAATTGCTTGAGGTGTTTTGTGGTCTATCGTTGTCAACTTTAATGAATATAATGTGCTTGATATGCCCAACGCCTACTGCAAATTGCACTTAATAGGAATAGACAACTTTTACACGATAATTTTAAACGATCAAGCTGCTGATATCTACTTTCTCGTTCAGCTACTGCTTTACGCTTATTTGGAGGGGATAGGAGGATATTAGTCAACTTCAGCTCGGCTAATATTCTTTAACAAAAAAAATTCACTTTACCAATAAATTAACCCGTATAGAAGATAAAGTTCTCGAAGGGCAAACTAAAGTACTCACAGCATTCTATAGTAAGTATAATATGATCGTGTGGTCAAATGCTTGAATCCGATAGCCATGTTAACCGCAGAGTGCCCTTGAGCCTACCTTGTCCGTAACTTGCAACTTGTGCTCAGTTATGTAAAACGTTAGTCTAGCTATTTATAATATGTAATTGATCCTCATGCCTTCCATGCGATGACATTAAAACGTTGCTGTATTTTTGCTTTGTAAAATGAATATTAAGCGTTAGAAAATGACTAGAGATACTAGGAAAACCTACTATTTTATATTTTTCCACACTTTTCTCGGAAACTATTAATCGGATCGTCATCATTCTTTTTTATTTGCTTACATTTACGTCAACTTAGGGAACAGTAAAGATTTCATTAAAATCGGTTCAGTAGTTTCCAAGATTGGACACTTTTCCCTTTGCAGTTATTCTTCATTTCGGTATATTGAAATCGGATTAATTTTCTTAAAATTATAGCTTGTTTAATTTCGACATAATATGATGATCGATTAGTAACAGTTAACTATTCCTTTCCGTTTTGATAGAGCATTTATAAAACTGACTTCAAGCAAGTATGTAGAAAGCAAATAATATGTCGAAATTATCTCGTAAATCACGTGTTTCATAATATTCAAATTTCCTAGTCCTGCAATCCAATTGTATAACTGCAAACCGGTGGGCCGAACTGTATCGAGTTAAACACTAATGGAGCTTAATGCAGATTATCAGAGATCACCTGTCTAATCGCAGACGAATGAGTAGTTGTGGGACGCACTCATCGGAGAAAGTGAAATATATTGCCGCCTTATAGAATCTGGAAACGATAAAGCAACGCTCGCGCACGCTCTTCGATTAATTAGATACCATTTCCAATTAGAAACGCAGGATTATCTTGCAAATGTTTTATGAACTGTAATTAGCAAAAAGCAATTCATTTTTCTAACGTAGAAATAATCATTCACATAGAAACAAGCTCAACTGGTTTCGAGTTATTTCACGCAGACTAGTTTGTGTTTTCAAGTTTTTATTCTTTTGTATGTTGTTACAGCACTTAAGAAATCTCCATTTTACAAAGAAATAAATTATTTATTGAACATAACCTAAAGATTAGGAGTAGGTAACATATTTTTCAAACCTCAATAGCCCAACGGTTAAAGGTGCGGACTGAAAACTGAAAGGTCGCAGGTTCGAACCCCACCCGTTGCACTATTGTCGTCCCACTCCTAGCACAAACATTCCGCTTATTTGGAGGGGAGAGGAGAATATAAGTCAAGTTCAGCTTGGCTAATATTCTTTATTTAAAAAAAAAATTGAGGCATTTGAAATTTGCAGCGTCAAAGCAACCTCCAGTGCGTTGCTTGCCCGGTTTTTAAAACTGTAATACTTTATCTGAGATGTACCTGTAGGTAATACTCGCTGTATTTTACACCGGCTCTGTTTGGGGACGAGGCACAAAGTATAACGTTATATTATAAGCCAAGCACTTGCTTTTCCCGGTGTGATAAATATATTGAGAATTTTTGCACTACCGCGGCACGGACCTGCCAGTGCGTGGGTTTAAATAATCATGCCTAATTATAGCCTTGTTTTGGATGATCTACTTTGGAGGTCTGAATTGGGCCTTTTCGTATCTTTTGGCCCTCAGAGAGAACGTTAAACCATCGAACCAGTTTGTAACATGGACCGCATTCATTCCTGAGAGTTAAATTCGTAACTTCATAGTAAAATCATATACGAAAGGATCTGAGAGCTCATAGCGTTATTACATTACTATATATATAGCTACTCGTGCTGATTCACTGACTCACTGACTGACTGACTGACTGACTCATTGATCACCTCTCCTGTAAAATTTTGTATGGAAAAATTTTTTTTCACCCACCGTTTCGTATAGAGGACAAAAATTCATTCGGAACAAAAATATGGAGAGAGCTGATGATTGAGGATTTCGGAGACGGGTGAGGAGCACCGGCCAGGGTATCGAAAATAGGTGGGGGGTGTTCTACCAAATGTCACTCGAAACCTCATCCAATTGGCAAAGAGCCGAAAAAAAACTCCAAAATGGCGAATTCAAGATGGCGGCCATACAAATTTTGTTTGTGTCTATCTCGGAGAGTATAAGAGATGGAAGAGTGGTTTCTTGGCAAAAGATGATCAAGAGCCGAAGTTCCACTTGGTGAACAGAAAAAAAATTCATGATGGCGGAATTTATTTTTTTCCATACAAAATATATGCAAGACTTTAATTGGTTCTTTTTCAAAATTTCTGATAGTTTCGTACAGAAGACAAAAATTCATTTGGAGGAAAAATATGGAGAGAGCTTATGGTTGAGGATTTCGGAGACGGGTGAGGAGCACGGCCAGGGTATCGAAGATAGGTGGGGGGTGTTCGAACAAAAGTCACTCGAAACCTCATCCAATTGGCAAAGAGCCGAAAAAAAACTCCAAAATGGCGAATTCAAGATGGCGGCCATACAAATTTTGTTTGTGTCTATCTCGGAGAGTATAAGAGATGGAAGAGTGGTTTCTTGGCAAAAGATGATCAAGAGCCGAAGTTCCACTTGGTGAACAGAAAAAAAATTCAAAATGGCGGAATTTATTTTTTTCCATACAAAATATATGCAAGACATTAATACGGTTCCTTTTCAAAATTTCTGATGGTTTCGTAGAGAGGACCAAAATTCATTTGGAGGAAGAATATGGAGAGAGCTGATGGTTGAGGATTTCGGAGACGGGTGAGGAGCACGGCCAGGGTATCGAAGATAAGTGGGGAGTGTTCAAACAAAAGTCACTCGAAACCTCATCCAATTGGCAGGGAGCTGAAAAAAATCTCCAATATGGCGGATTCAAGATGGCGGCCATACAAATGTCGTCGGTGTCTATCTCGGAGACTATAAAAGATGGAAGAGTGATTTCTTGGAAAAAGGTCATCAAGACCCGGTAGTTAACGTGATGAGTAGAAAAAAATTCAAGATGGCGAATTTTTTTTTTTTTCATATAAAATGTATGCAAGACTTTGATACGTTCCTTTCCGCTGATGGTTTCGTATAGAGGACAAAAATGCATTTGGATGAAAAATATGGAGGGAGCTGATGATTGAGGATTTCGGAGACGGGTGAGGAGCACGGCCAGGATATCGAAGATAAGTGGAGGGTATTTGAACAAAAGTCACTCAAAACCTAATCCAATTGGCAGAGAGTCGAAAAAAAATTCAAAATGGCGGATTCAAGATGGCGGCCATACAAATTTCGTCGATGTCTATCTCGGAGACTATGAATGATGGAAGAGTGGTTTCTCGGAAAAAGATAATCAGGACCCGATGGTCTACGTGATGAATAGAGAAAAATTCAAGATGGCGGATTTTTTTTTTCATATAAAATGTGTGCAAGACTTTGATAAGTTTCTTTCCGCTGATGGTTTCGTATAGAGGACAAAAATTCATTTGGGTGAAAAATATGGAGGGAGCTGATGATTGAGGATTTCGGAGACGGGTGAGGAGCACGGTCAGTGTATTCAAGATAGGTTGAAGGTGCCCAAACAAAAATCACTCGAAACCTCATCCAATTGGCAGGGAGCTGAAAAAAATTCAAAATGGCCGATTCAAGATGGCGGCCATACAAATTTCGACGGTGTCTATCTCAGAGAGTATAAAAGATAGAAGAGTGGTTTTTTAGAAAAAGATAATCAAGACCCGAAGGTCTACTTGGTGGCCAGAAAAACCGCGGTTCGCTTTAGCGAGCCGCGCACCCACGCGCCCTACTAGTTAATATATATATAGCTACTCGTGCTGATTGACTGATTGACTCACTGACTCACTGACTCATTGATCACCTCTCCTGTAAAATTTTGTATGGAAAAAATTTTTTTCACTCATGGTTTCGTATAGAGGACAAAAATTCATTCGGAACAAAAATATGGAGAGAGCTGATGATTGAGGGTTTCGGAGACGGGTGAGGAGCACCGGCCAGGGTATCGAAGTTAGGTGGGGGGTGTTCAACCAAATGTCACTCGAAACCTCATCCAATTGGCAGAGAGCTGAAAAAAAACTCCAAAATGGCGGATTCAAGATGGCGGCCATACAAATTTCGTTGGTGTCTATCTCGGAAACTATAAAGGATGGAAGAGTAGTTTCTTGGAAAAGGATGATCAGGACTCGAAAGTCTACTTGATGAATAGAAAAAAATTCATGATGGCGGAATTTATTTTTTTCCATACAAAATATATGCAAGACTTTAATTGGTTCTTTTTCAAAATTTCTGATAGTTTCGTACAGAAGACAAAAATTCATTTGGAGGAAAAATATGGAGAGAGCTTATGGTTGAGGATTTCGGAGACGGGTGAGGAGCACGGCCAGGGTATCGAAGATAGGTGGGGGGTGTTCGAACAAAAGTCACTCGAAACCTCATCCAATTGGCAAGGAGCCGAAAAAAACCTCCAAAATGGCGGATTCAAGATGGCGGCCATACAAATTTTGTCGTTGTCTATCTCAGAGAGTATAAGAGATGGAAGAGTGGTTTTAAGGCAAAAGACGATCAGGAGCCGATGGTCTACGTGATTAATAGAAAAAAAATTCAAGATGGCGGAATTTTTTTCATACAAAATATATGCAAGACTTTGATAGGGTTCCTTTTCAAAATTTCTGACGGTTTCGTATAGAGGATATAAATTCATTTGAAGGAAAAGTATGGAGAGAGCTGATGATTGAGGATTTCGGAGACGGGTGAGGAGCACGGTCAGGGTATTGAAGATAGGTTGAGGGTGCTCAAACAAAAATCACTCGAAACCGCATTCAATTAGCAATGAGCTGAAAAAAATACCAAAATGGCGGATTCAAGATGGCGGCCACACAAATTTCGTCGATCTTAAAGAGTGTACAACTTGGAATAGTGGTTTTGTGGTAGAAAATGTCAAGCCCTGAAAGTCTAAGAGCAGAAAAACCGCGGTCCGCTGCAGCGGGCCGCGCACCCACGCGCCCTACTAGTTACTATATATATAGCTACTCGTGCTGATTCACTGACTGACTGACTCATTGATCACCTCTCCTGTAAAATTTTGTATGGAAAAAATTTTTTTCACCCACCGTTTCGTATAGAGGACAAAAATTCATTCGGAACAAAAATATGGAGAGAGCTGATGATTGAGGATTACGGAGACGGGTGAGGAGCACCGGCCAGGGTATCGAAGATAGGTGGGGGGTGTTCGACCAAATGTCACTCGAAACCTCATCCAATTGGCAAAGAGCCGAAAAAAAACTCCAAAATGGCGGATTCAAGATGGCGGCCATACAAATTTTGTTTGTGTCTATCTCGGAGAGTATAAGAGATGGAAGAGTGGTTTCTTGACAAAAGATGATCAGGAGTTGAAGGTCCACTTGACGAACAGAAAAAAAAATTCAAAATGGCGGAATTTATTTTTTTCCATACAAAATATATGCAAGACTATATGCGGCTCTTTTTCAAAATTTCTGATGGTTTCGTATAGAGGATAAAAATTCGTTTGGAGAAAAAATATGGAGAGAGCTGATGGTTGAGGATTTCGGAGACTGGTGAGGAGCACGGCCAGGGTATCGAAGATAGGTAGGGAGTGTTCGAACAAAAGTCACTCGAAACTTCATCCAATTGACAGGGAGCTGAAAAAAAATTCAAAATGGCGGATTCAAGATGGCGCTCATACAAATTTCGTCGATGTCTATCTCGGAGAGTATAAAAGATGGAAGAGTAGTTTCTTGGAAAAAGATGATCAAGACCCAAAGATCTAATTGGTGAACAGAAAAACCGCGGTTCGCTTTAGCGAGCCGCGCACCCACGCGCCCTACTAGTATTTTCCTAAAGAAAACCCACACTATTACATTAGAAAGATAGGTAGGTAGGTACTTTATCTCAATCGTATTAAAAATTAAAGATAAACTCAGACCTAACCACCCAAAATGGCTCCTTATGGCGAATTGACCTGGAGTATAAATGATTAATGGAAAAGGTTTTTCTTCAGAATAAGATGTACCTAATGAGAGAACGAATCGTAGCGGCACATCCAGTTAGTGTCTTGTTCCACATCTGTAATTACAAATCGTATGTGTCCATCATTTAAAGCTAGTCCGAAGATAACGCTAAATGGCTAATTTGTATTTGTAAACCGCGTGTTGCGTAAAACATGTCACGTTTAGAACTAAGAGATTGACCGGTAGCACCGTAATGATTGCGCTCGTGATATTTTTTATGGAGTTGTTACAGAGATGACAGTTTGTAATAAATTATACCTAGCAAATTGCGTTTTATATGCGTAACTTACACTAATGGGTAATCTCTATGACACAAATCAACAATATTTGTGCCGTAATATGTTTTAAAAGGTGATTCATGACACATCACACTAATCACATCACATCACATCACACTAATGTTATAAAGGCGAAGGTTTGTATGTGTTTGTGTGTGTCTATGTTTGTTACTCCTTCACGCAACGAATGAACCGATTTAGCTTGTAATCAAGAGAGCTCCCATCTAGGACTAACATAATTATATCTAGGTTACATTTTATTTAGAAAAAATAGAGTTCCCGCGGGAACTGAAAAACCTTAATCAACGCAGACAAAGTCGCGGGCATCATCAGATAGTTTAGAAATAGTTTCTTTGATAATACAGTATATTTTCTTCATTTACTTTTTATTTTACTTTTTAAAAGCCCCATAAAAACTCCTTGACGTATGTATAATTTAATGTACCTACCTATGTATCTATAATTGAATGTTATTTATAAAGCCAGTCATATGAACATGTCAGATTTATTATTTTGTACTTAACAAGTAAAGTACCATCACTAACGATTTGTTATCTTAGAAACTTCAAAGCTGAAGTAAACACAGTGAAAGTCATGTGAATTATTACCCGCGAATAAAGCTGTAAGAAATTATCAAAAGGCGGACAGTTCATTAAAAATATGGCATTAAAGTCGTTTATAGGTTTTGTATTCGTACATTCGTATTCAAATTCAACGATGAAAAAACATTAGTCTAATATTAATATATTTTGTTTGGATTATTATTAATAAGTAATAATTAATAATATGATGAAGACATTAAAATTATATTAAAGTAAAAAAGTATCTTTTGATTCAAAGAGTCCAAACCCAACTAACAAAATGGTCTTAATATAAGTCATATAAGAATTGTGTAAACGTTTTCGAAAAACTGAATGGCATGAAAATAAGGCTTACAAACGCTTATACAACGCGATTTTGGCGCAGTTACTATTTCTATAAAGTCGTATAGCTGTCATTCAAAAGTCATAAGCGAGAACATAGTAGTGTTGTAATATTATCATTGGTATGAGTATTTAGTCGTATAGTTACCATAGCATTCATAGCGCAGACGTTTACCGGACCAATGAATCTATTTGATGCAGTATTGAAGCGCTTTCAATTATAAGTAATAGAATTTAACTATTAATAAATTCTGCATGTGTGCAGACTATATTTTTATACTTTTATACTATTAAGTGTAATCAAATTATTTACAAGTTTGAAATGGGATGTGTTTATGTTTAAGTTTGGAAAACTTAATGCGAATATTACTTTAGGGACCAACTTTTTAGGTTTATTAATAAATTTTAAATGCCCCCTTCATTTAGTGTGTATTTAATTATTATTTTTTAAATAAAAAATAAATTATTATATGTCATAATGCCATTATGACTTACGAAATACTTATATACCATGAATACTGCTGTGTTAAGAGTTAAAACTCCCTTCATCGTGCCATTATAAGTTACAAAATACTTGTATATGATGAATACTGCTGTGTTAAGAGTTATAAACTCTTAAAGAACATGGCGTTCTTTCATTACGAACCTATCAGAGTTCCCTAAAACATTTTAGTAAACCGTTATTTGTCATTCCAAAAAATAGTTTTTTACATTAACAGAACATTTTAGAGACCATAAGTTTTTTGGGAATGCGGCAAAAAACATATTTTGTCAACGTGGCAAAATGACATAATTGTCGGTTCCCAACTTTATCCGGGGTCTAGGGGCCGTTGTGTTGTGTCGTTAACCATGGGAGGTATGGCCATAATGACTTGATTGACATGATTAAGGTTTCTTTAATTATCAGGGATAAAATGTAGCCTATGTGCTAATCCTGGGTATGAGCTATCTCCATTCCAAATTTCAGCCAAATCAGTTCATTCGTGTTGACATCGATTTTCAACAGAAAAAAAAAGATACCGGCCGAATTGATAACCTCCTCCTTTTTGGAAGTCGGTTAAAAAATAGGTACGGAACCATCACTCTCTGTCGCGTTTATTGGGCTTGGCTGGTTTACATTACTGCGAATATATTTAAAATGTCATGTTCACATGCATAGTCTTATAGCAGCGTTATTAAGGTTGTAATACCAGCCAAAATGTCCCGCCTAAAACGTTTGTATGACTGTGTATTTTCTACGATTAAATTGCTTTATAGCTATTTCATACAGACGTTTGTACAACGACTTTTATTACCTAATCGCATTGAAACTTAAATGCAATATACATGATGCCTGTACAACGTCACATTTTAAAACTTGCTAATATACGACACCTATGTGACGAAATAATCATAAAAGCTTAAAATCTTATGACCATTTTGTTAGTTGGGAAGTCATCAATAATAATTTCTGATGACTTTGGAGCTCGATTTGTCCTTGATGTAAAATGAGGATCAAAAACCTATTGTAGTTAAGTAGACCCCGATTATCTTAAGTTGATAAGAACTACTGGATTGTATTTTGGAACAAAAGCGTGTTCTGTGGAAATGCTTCCAAGATGTCCATTATTCAGCAATGAACCAATTGGTTGAAATTTGGAAAGACGAATGGGGACATTTTTATGAATTTTTAGAGAACATATTGTAATAATATCCATATTACCTGAAATCTTTGCTTTGTTGCACAATAATATGTTCCAATAAAGGTAAAGATAACTTAAAAAGTGAAGTTAGATTCTCCGTTTCTCACGGACGATTAATTATAAAGAGGAAGCAATAAATCCATCGCAAACATTGAAAAGTATGAAATAAGATAAACCGGATCTGCATTCGATAGTGATAAAATATGAACTCGAGTGCCAAACAATTTCACGTCGACACCGTTGTCGGACAGTGCGATTTCTTTTATAATTTCTCTTAAGAGTATCGTATATCAACAAATATTTTAAATACTTAACATGCGCTTATAAAAAGTTGAAGTTTTGCATAAATTGCTGGGCCCTGTCATTCACACAAATTCGCAAATAAACGACAATGTAGGCAACATACGCTAATGAATATGCAAAGTTTTGACTGCGTTCACCGTGGTCACTTGTGAGTTGTGTCGGTTTTTCGCACATATTCCGGAATCAAATCATAATATATGTATATAATAATAATAGATAATCCAGCATAAGTAAGATATGCACCTGCGACCAGCCATTCAAAGTTTCTGTCGAGTCGAATTGATAAATGTAGGCTATAGGTGTAGTCTGGATTTTAAACAATATTAATTTGCCCCTCAAACTACATGTAAAGGTTGTCCTTAGGAGTAAGTACGGATGGGTTTACTTATATGTAATATGGTGCTTCAATTTGTTTTCCGCTGAAATAAATTCCACTGAATTTCTGTCAGGAAAAAATAATGTAAAATCTAAGTGTCATGTACTTGTAATTCATTATAAAGGATTCCTTTTTTAAGCAATAAATATATTCTGCAATATACTATATTATACTGACTTTATAGACTTGGCTTGCCTTAAATTGTCTCAGCGACTTGTTATGGCAGTCCGGTTCATAAAATTAAATGGTTTTAGTAACAGGGAATTGCTTTGTGATACAATTTGTCAGAATCTAAATGCCATTTTGATTACGGAACGGATACTAATTGATAGTATATAATGACGCATAATATACCAGTCTGCTTTTCGGGACAAATTTTTATCATACTATGATGTGTGTTTTTATCATATCTACTATGCCCGAATATATAATATAACATATAACATTCTACATATTTTTAAAATATAAACATTATCCGGGAACACTACTTGGAAAGTAGGTACGAACAAGTTTTTTTCATAACGTATATTGTAATGAGATATCCACCTACGCAACACCTACGTTATTGCTAGGAATAAATTTATTGTGAGAGTTAATTTAGAAAAGGAAAAAAGGCCATAAAAATGTATGTTCTAATTTGTCACGACTTTCATTCCTTTATCATCTGAATATAGAAAAGATTTAACATGAGCCTTGTATAGAATAGAGAAATGCTGACGCAAGAGACTTTCTTCAGAATTAGCATTTATTTAGAACGTGTTGCCCAAGGCGAAGGAATACACTTTGTTTGCGTGAGAAGGAAAAGCATTCTTACCTTGAAGTCGAAAAAATAAGAACTTAAAGTAGTTGAAGTTTAAGAGAATGTTTTTCTTAACGTTTGGGTTAACGGTATGACCGGCTTATTTTACTAATACTTTAGGATAATATTAAACCTAAAAGTATAACACATCAAGTAAAGTAAAATAAATCAAAATGCAGCCTAAGTTGGAGCACACTTGCTTAGAAGAAGCCTATATTCATTCTAGATTTAAAGGATTTAGAACCGGAAAAATTGAAGTCGGAAAGGCATTATAAATTATTATAAATAATTTTGGTCGTGTGTGTTAAGAACGAGGAAACAAAAAGCGCATAGTGTGTGATCGGGGGATTTAAATAGCGCAGCGGTTATGCTGATAATAGGTACAAATTAGGGTTTGATAAATAAACCCGGATTTTAATGATCGTATTGGCTTTTACCAACAAAAGTTATTATTTATACGGTTCGATCGACGGGATCCCCGCCAGGCTGATTCTACTTAAAAGATGCATTAACTTCAAGAGATAACTCCAATTTGTTGTATCAAATAGGATTAGAGGATTACTATTAAGTGTAATTTAAAATAGCAACAGTCTGTTGACTACACTTGAGATCTTATCGTGTGCGTGTATAAAATGGTTGGCGCCACCTTCTATTATCTATATTTATTGCACGCCTCTCATGAAGAAGATGTAAATTCAGCTTCTATTTCATAGTTTATACTTATAAGTCTTTAGTTTGGTGCAACTTTGTGCCTTAAAGCCTCTTAAATAAGTATCCAGAGGTTACTTAAAACGCACCTTGTTGTTAGGTTACAAAGCTCACTTAGGGTCGACTAAACGTAAAATTATAAAATATACTCACAATTTTGCTATCGATACCCGACATCCGCTCATTACAAGTCGGGGGAATGTTGTTCAACATAATATTTTATGCTTTACATTCCACGGGAGGCGCTATAAAAATATTAAGCTCGCTGCATACATAACGTGCACGGGACGTGGACGGGACGTGGCCCGGACGTGGCCCGGACGTGGTTAGTAAACACGGACGGGAATTTTTAATGCATACGCAACGTGGCAATAACTCAGAACTAACGTGCTAGTGATGTGAACAAGGAAAGATGGATTTTTCTAAGATTGTAGCGAGCTAACTTGGAAGGGGTATAGCAGTGTAAATGCAACCCATACCCCTAATCGGTTTCTACACGCCATCGTGTCGAAACGCTAAATCGCTTGGCGGCACGTCTTTGACGGTAGGGTGGTAACTAGCCACGGCCAAAGCCTCCCACCAGACCAGACCAGAGACAATTTAGAAATTATAAATTCCTAAATTGCCCCCGCCGGGAATCGAACCCGAGACCTCTCAGTTATAAGACCACAGCGCTCACCACTGCGCCAGGGAGGTCGTCAAAGGTTGATACTATATACCTATTGATTTGAGCATAAAAAGTTCAACTGTAATTATTATTACATATTAAAATATAAGTAGAGATACGAATGCAATAAATTAATAAAATAAATCTGACCGGTTTTCAGTGAGTGATAGTTCGACTGCAATTTTACGCCACAGATAATTTTTATATTTGGTGTCTAAATACTTTCATGATCGTACACACTCAATTAGTTTTTCCATTCGTCCATTTTTGCTTCGTAGGTAAATACACAAACATCACTACTTAGCTCTCCGGAGCGAACGGGGCGACTGTGCATACGCAGCGGAATCACGCACGGGACGGGGCACGTACGGGACGGGACGTGCTAAACATCGTCGCCGACGATATTTTTCCCGTTCCGCGCGTGGCACGTTCCCGTCCCGTCCGTGCTCCGTGACGTATGCACAGTCGCTTACATTTTCTATGAAACGATGTTTCCAAAACTCCACGTCCCGTCCCGTCCCGTCCCGTGCACGTTATGTATGCAGCGGCCTTTAGACGAGTATGAACGTCTCCGGTTTTAGAGCTTCTTAGTGTTCTTAATACTCTTGCATTACCTTAATATTTTGTAAACTATAACGTGTCACGTTTGCAAAGAATTCAGTGAAAGATATAAAATTTAAAAATTAAACCCACGACGAACTGCAGCGTCTACTGATGAAAATTCTTATCAAAATCGGTCCAGTATTTTTTTGGGAAAATGGTAAACACACAGCATCTTACGAAAAACGCAAATATCGATTAAATAAAAAGGAAAGAGGAAAATGATCTTGGTATTATAATTAATATAATATTTTCTTGGCTGGGGAATTGAATGACTTATCTGCATTTCTTATTAATTCCGAATTTAGATTTAATGAAGATATCTGAGTCAGTGAATGTGTACTTTAACCACAGACATATTTAATAGTACTGCTTAAAACAACACACTCAATATACAAACTCGGCCAAATAATATGCAATTAATAAATCTTTCATTTTCAAAAGCGGGGATAACCCTCATTAATCCTATCCTATTACGTAATATTATAAATGCGAAAGTTTGGATGCATGGATGTTTGTTACTCAGTCACGCCACAACGACTGTATCGATTTGGTTGTTTGGCACAGAGACAGATTATAGTTTGGAATAAAACCTAGAATTTTACTTTTTATCCCGGAAAATAAGAGAGTTCTCGCGGGAATTAAAAACCTTAATCCACGCGAACGAAGTCGCGGGCATCAACTAGTATTAAAAACTGAAAAGTGTGTTTGTTGTGATAATTGAATGACATAGGCTAATTTTTTTTTTTCGGAAAAACAGAGTTTCCGCAGAATTTTATTATAAGCTTGCCCTCTCTTGCGTGTTAAGATATCTATTGATTATTATTTTAACTTACCAGGCTTTGATAAAACTGACTATTTACAAGTTTTGCTTTACTTTTTACTTTAATTTAATCTCAATTCTCGTCTGTGTTTGACAGTTCTAATTTCAAAAACAGTTTTTTTTTTCGCTTTTCACTAGTATAGTGATAGTGTATGCCTATTTTTTATAAATAATTTTATACGTAAGACCACTGGTGGGAAACTGGGTTGAATTTTCTAGTTCACTACATAGCTATATACCAATCCTTTTGAATATTGTACTGTTTTCTATCGAGGGCGGACGGAGGTAGTAATTGTCTGTCAGTTAGCAGTATTAGTTTGTCAAATACCGCCATCGGTTCTAGACTGTCTCGCGAACATAGCCCTGCAGGCTGATTTCATAACTTGTGCAGCCGTTGTAAATTGTAAACATCGTAGGTAATATAATAATTATTAAAAGATATTATT
The DNA here is from genome assembly GCA_038048805.1 of Hipparchia sbordonii. Lineage (NCBI taxonomy): Eukaryota > Metazoa > Arthropoda > Insecta > Lepidoptera > Nymphalidae > Hipparchia > Hipparchia sbordonii. The sequence continues at coordinate 7,378,530 of CM076104.1, read as the reverse complement.
CTATTTCGCAGGTGACAGTATTAAAATCGGATTGGGGATCCAGAACCAGAACCACCAGAACCAGAACGAGTAATGATGTTTTTTAGGTGCAATAAATATTTTATTTCGAATTTTTATCTGACTACCGCAACGCCAAACGGAAGGGTTGTGATTTTAGAAGTATGTATATATCTATTACGTATGTTACATCGTAGCGCCTAAATTACTGGGCTGATTTTGATGTAGATATGAGGAGTTAATTGATGGGCTGGGTGAATATGAATAAAATTAATATAACGGATATTTTATCCAATTTACTGTAGTCAGGTTAGATCATAAAGATAGCATTATTTACTAACGGACGTTAGGATAGGTACTATGTTTATGGGTCTGATATAGTTTTGAACTTTTTCTTGTTAAAATTGCAATCTCAGAATTTCTGAACGATACGCAATTGTTGAGCAGTAGAGAATACTATAAAGTAAAGCACACATTAGAGCGGCTAGTAGCGGCCTGTCATATTATAACTATATTATATAAACAGAAAAACTATATACTTATAAGAAATGTATTATTTATAGCTAAAAAGACCAGCAAGAGGTATAAACAGTTAGGTATGCCAGCATGGAGCATAGTTCTATGCTAATAAGACAACGTAAAAAGGTTCGTTAACTATCAACAGCTTTCTTCTATGGAATACACCATATTATTAGAATGTAGAGAAAACAAAATTTATTTGATACTATAATCTCTCTGTCCTTGTTTATTTTTTAAGGCAGTGTATCTTCTATTACATTATTCTCATAAACTTGTGAGTGAATAAATCGAATCGGGTTGAGCTTTTTTCATACAAAACGTAACGATGCATCATACTGATTTTAAACAGATTTTAGACGGACTTACAATATTGATGAATCAAAATACGAAATTATCAAATATATTTGGAACTACCAGGGTAGTCAAATATATTTGGAACTACCAGGGTAGTTCCAAATATATTTGATATTTGACCAAACGTTTAAATATCAAATTGTTTTGGAATTATCTTGAAGTTTGAACTCATAAATGTGCATTTTTTAGTCTGAAATTGTCATCAAAATGTTTGGATCATTTTGAATGAAAAAATCGCTCTCTGTTTCGATTTATTTGAACCAAAAATGACTGTTTTGTATTGAATTAAAATTCTACCATGAGAAACCCTGTGGATCATAACTAATTTAGTAATGCACTTTTATGTGAAAATCAACACGATTTGAAGAGATTTATATTCCTACTTAAGCATAACATTCTACATGAAGGTGTGGTTCAAAGCTGTCCTAGAAATGTAGTACTCTTATCGTCATATAAATAATTATTATCATAAACCGGAGCTTCGACTGGCGCCCAGAAAGGTCTAATGGGCAATTGATTGGTCAAGGTCTTATTTGTAAGTGAAAACATAACACGGTTTTCGCAAAATGTACTTAAACAGCTACAAATAATCTTGTGCAACGCACCTTAATGCCTCAAGGTTGTAGAGATGTAACGAATATTACCAACTCATTAGCGGATGATTGCTTTTAAATATTATTATGGTAATTCCATTGACGTACATCACTTTGGATCAATAAACATCGATGGGTTATAAATAAAAATTGTTTAAGTTGTTTAAGTTTGAACAATGCTTAATTTTTGTGCCGAAAAGATCTTTTAATGGAAAAAATTAAATTCTGTTGATGAGAAGTCAGATAGGTACATTTCGAGCACTAACCGTAAGGGCTCAAATGAAAAGTGACGTAGCCTTGTTCTGTATTACTGCGGTTCTTCCCTACAAGCAATTGGCTTTTATATGTATAATTCTTCCTTTACTTTTGTACTTCTTCTTCAAGTGCCAGTTAAAAGTCAGACTGATAAAACTTGTCCACCAAAATACCAGCATTGTGCGTTGGTTGCTTAAGTCAGATTTTGAAATAGGTTCACTGACATTGTATACTTTCTTTGTCAATTGTACATGTACATATACTATTATGGAAGTGAGGTATTGGTGATAATTGTTTGCTAAAACTAATAAATAAAGGCTACGAGAGATTTAGTTAGGAGGGCGCCTGGTCTGAGAAAAATCAACAACAAACTCTATTATTTTTTTGTTATCAACATCTAACAATATAGCAGACTGATTTGTACTCATAACTTTTGAAATAATCAATAATTAATACCCTTTTGTAAGCTTTGATGTACCAATAGACGTACATTATTCCAGCTTACGTACATTTAAAATAGCTTGTTATTATTATGAAGGTTCGTAATGACACACTCGTACACTTCGTACTCTTCGTACACTTCGTACACTTGAATTACACTAATGAAAAGAAGCCCGTTCAATCATTGCACGTGGTTGCGACAAGACATAATTTATGAGAACTGATGAGCTTCAGAATCGCAATTTGATCGCAGACCTTGGGCCCGTTAAACCATTGTCTATCACAAGGGTCGATAAAACAAAGTTCTTGCTAATGTAATTTTGTAAAGATAGATGCTGACAAGAATAAATTGAAAACTCTATTAAGCAATTCTAATAACAAATGCTTGTTGACGGCGGCTTCAGATAAAGCTTCAATTCTCCGACTGGATATTTCGAAACAAGTGGGTAGGTTCCTACTACCTACTATTAGAAAAGGTTTAATCTGCTGTTGGTCTAAGTGCTGATTAAAAAAACAAAAGTAAAAAAAAAAACTAACTAAAATGAGTTCTAGGATAGCTATTGTAAAATCTCTAATATCATTTTGAGAATTATACCCTGTGCATACAACTCATCTTTTCCACCCTGTACAATGTTATTTTTAACCTATTCACTTCCAAAATGGAGGTTCAATTCGGCCGGTATCTTTATTGTTTATATAAAAAGAAGCCTACTATAAGAAGGATATTTAAAATATTATTGCATTCAAGAAATCAGTTTACTTTTATCGAAAATTATAATAGGTATTACTGTTCTCACGACCGAATTCGATAACCAATTTCCACAGGCTCTCAGGCATCTACATCTACAAGATTAGTCTAACTGACTAATCTTGTTAGATGCACAGGAGATATTATAGTGTAAATGTGTGTATGCTATCACAGTTGTACTGTCATCGAAGTCAGACACGACCAGACATCATAATTTTCATCGGCTTTTCGCACGGTTTTCAGTCCATAATTTGAACCTTAAAAATTTTCACGATTAAAGACCATTTGTTGACCTTTGTTTCGCAAGTGAATCTTGCCGAATCACATCCTGTCGTTAAACTTAAAATTATACCTTCAACTTACATCGTGGTTAGCCACATTTTCCTTGTTATCAATAAAACATCGAGGTTGGTGTGGTAGTATTTCACTTAGGTACAAGTTCGTACTTTTATCGCGATTGCATCATTGTTGTGATGAATCCGAAAGCAATAAAGTTTGAACAGTGAATAGCGTCCGATCATTGCGCAATTTTCTCATTACGTTATTGATTTCACTAAGTTTTGTTCGGAGACACCCCGCTGCGAGCCGGCGAGGTGGTCTTCAACACTCGAGAAGAGCTGTTAATATTGCATTGCTCATTATTATTCGTGAAATTTACAAATACACTTTAAATGCGAGCCTTTGCGGTACAATGTTGCGGACAAAGGCCATTTATGCTGGTATTGTTTAGTTTAATAGCCATATTTTATGTTTGCGGCTGTTAAACGCAGCGCAGTGCATTTTATAAAGTCGGAGGTACACGTCGGTGTACTAAGTTATTATTATTTAAGCGAGCAATGAACATTGAACGTTTTTGCTTAGAAGTTTACAACGCCAACGCTTTTATTTATAGTGAGGCTTTAATATGAATAATTTGAACGAAAATACCTATATCAGCTAAGTGCACTTGTGAGAAGGAAATAATTAACACTGTGTGAGTAGTTTTTCTCGTTTCGGCACAATTTCAGATATTATTATTAACTTTAATTGTGCCCACTTACTACTACCAAAATAGCATGTTTTTACACCTTTAATCCTTCTCATGAGCGATTTGCCCGCGATTAAATTAGTGTGTTCTTTATTTTCCTATTAGGTACTTATAAGTATAATTAAGCAGGTGTGTGAATGAATCTCGTGAATAAAACCTAAAAAAACCCATGGCATTCATGTTTGTGTAGAGGCTTATAAATATCCTGCGAAGTCGGCCTACGGCTGCTTTGCACTTAATCCCTGGAGATTTTTATTTAATTACAGCTGCAAGGCGTCGAGTCTGGCAGCCATTTATTATACTCGGATCACGCTCATGTGTGCCGAGACAAATGCAGCTTGCATTCACCAGCTTACATATTAAAAACGAACGGAAAGGATTAGAATGAGCATTTCAGACGAGCTTTTGTATTTGGCTAAGTTATGGTAGTAGGTTTCTAGGTATATATAGACAGTAAGTACGGTTGTGGCTTTGACTTGTTGAGTAAACTGTAGTACGTGTAAGGATCATAGCTCACTTATACGACACCGCTTTCACATAGCATCCGCACGGCTCTGCCTCAAATCCACAGGGCAACGGCTAGCAGTAAGTTTGCTGTTGTCCACGTGCAGATGGTGAAGAGACCGCTTGACCCGCTTATCCACCAGGCCGCGGCCGTGCATTTCCAGCGAGTAGGACACGTCTACGTACATCGCGCGGCGAAGGAGATGTCAAACATCGATGGCTAGGTTGCGGCAAGCTTGCTAGCAGCGTGGCCCGAATGTGCATTCTTTTAACGTACGGGAGCGGTGTCGTGTAAGTGAGCTACGACCTTATGTCATCAATAAATGATGAAAAATTATAATTCATTGATAATATGATAACCTTTAACACCGCCACAATAAGTGACGAAACTGTGAACTAGTCCGTGAGCCAATGTTTCACCAGGTATTCCAGATAAGAAATCAACAAAAAGCAGTGTCACAACGTGAACTCTCCACGCGGAAAGTTTTGCAAGTATCAAGATAGAGTTACTTCATTGTTTGAGATGCCAGGGGTCGACTCCTTTCCTTTAATGAAAGGTGAAGGACGGGAAAGGAATGTGGAATAACTGAGAAACAGAACAGTGTTTATTATGCAAATCAATCTTCAGTAATGACAAAGGCTTTAAGGATAAGGTGACAGAGATAAGGTTTCTTTCTTCGACAGTCGTATTTATTCTGGTACGAGCGCATTCACAAATTGAGATAAAGACCCGGCCAATACAGAATGAGCCATAATTTTTCGATCTTTTGTCTCCAGACCCCAAGTGTTTTCGTTATGTAAATATACTTTACCGAGCAGTGGTTTGTGATCAGAATGCAGCGAGCGTGCATATTCAAGGTTTGAGATTATTTAGGTCTGTACCTGTAGTTGCATGTGAATTATGTGCCTATGGAACTTGACGTTACCAGGTCATGTACAACATTGTTCAAGGTATGCAAAGTGAATATTTGCCAATTACATATTATCTCGTCCGATCGAGATTAAATTTTTACTCCAAAAGATTAAAATCAAGAGGACATTTGATATTTCCAGCCAAATACCGCAGAAGGTAGGTACAAGAATACAACGACTAGAAAAGTAGGTATACTTACCTATATTTTGGTTGGTATTCGATTATGAATGGAAGTAGGGACAAGATTATGAGATGAAAAATGTCATGAGTCTATGCAGCTGTTATTATTATTTTCTGTATGAAAATAGGTACCTACTAGTTTACTGAATTTCGGGCTAATCCTCTGTAATACTTACACAATAAACTAAATTATGACGACTTCCCTGGCGTAGTGTTGAGCCCTATGATCTTATAACTTGAAAGTCTCCGGTTCGATTCCCGGCGGGGGCAATTTTGAAATTTATAATTTCTGAATTATCTCTTGTCTGGTCTAGTGGGAGGCTGTGGCCGTGGTTAGTTACCACACTACCGTCAAAGACGTGCCGTCAAGCGATTTAGCGTTCCGTACACTGGCATTGCCCTTCCAAGTTAGACCGCTACGATCTTAGACTGCATCGTCACATACCATCAGCTGAGATCTCAGTCAAGGACAATCTTGTCATCAAACAAAAAAAATTGACAGGTGCTATCCCTTTTTCCTTACACAAGAGGAACGGCTAGATTTAGACCTACTATCACTCTGAGTATACAATCACTCCCTGTACCTGTTACTTTACTTTAAAAATTTTGCTGACCTATATAAACCAGAATTAACCACATTGTTTTCTTTTTAATGTTAAACTCGGATGACTGCTTGTAGTTACTGTAGTAATTTTGTTAAGTATCTAACTTGTAAGTATCGGAGAAAAGATAGAAATTTAATTCTATCCCTAGCAAAGTGGGTCAGTCTTTGGCGCTTTGTACCAGTACCATAATGCTCGGTCGGTGCCGGCATTATGGTGTAACAGAGCCCCGGGCGGCCACGGGAGGATAAAAAGAGAAACTCTCGTAATCTTCGCGCTACCGTTTTCTAGAAAATTGCGTTTCCTTAGTGAAAGTAGGTACCTACTTAATAGCAGGGCGTAGGATTCGCGCCTGTTTATACTTTGTAGGCGGCATTCATATGTGATTTTATAGTGTGCCGACTCGACCCGCAAGATCTGCAACAGACGCAAGTGGCGGAAGAGCCGTAAGAGACGCAATGTGATTTTCAATAACTATAGGAAGCTTATGAAACCATATGACTTCTGTTTTGTGAGGTGCAATCCTTAAGACCAGCTCGTGGATTTTGGCAACTATCTGAGACACATTGACTTCTGCTTGTCTTAAAATGTCCCTTGGGGCTAGTTACCACCCTACCGTCAACGACGTGCTGCCAAGCGATGGCATGTAGAAACAGATTAGGGGTATGGGTTGAATGTATACTGCCATACCCCTTCCTAGTTAACCCGCTACCATCTTAGACTGCATCGTCAATAACCATCAGGTGAGATCACAGTCAAGAACTATCTTGTCATCAAATAAAAAAAAGACGGCGATTCTACGATGATTTTTTTTAAACACAGACTAGCCCTTGACTGCGATCTCACATGATGGTAAGTGAAGATGCATCCTAAGATGGTGATTTAAAGACACCCACCTGATCCTGGCAAAAGACTAGATATGACGTTTATTGGTTGAGACGACGACGATGTTGCTGTCACTAATGTCTTGCATTTCTTGTAGATATGGCGTAGGTGTGATCATGTGCTATTTCATTAAGTACCTACCTATAGCTAGGTACCTGAACTAAAGTACTAATAAAGTAGCTAGGTACACCAGAAATGTTTATACGTTAAGTGAAAGTTGTAGAAAAAGTTATGAATGTTGTCGTGAGTGGACGTGGACACAATGTTCTTATCTTTTAAACAAATGCGGCTTTCGTGTGCCTATCTCATATTAGAATGTGCACAGCGTGCGTAACTTTATAATTATTACGATCTCGTGAAAATTAAGGTAACCTGTGTTTAGTAAAGACAACACAACTTTATTATTCTGTATTTCCCGCTAGTACATGCCGCTAATGAAAATTAACAGAGGGGCCGTCTTTTTTTTGTCACTGTGTTAATGATTCAAAACGCACATTATGAATACGACTAAATCGTTCTTGGGTCAACATGTATTCTCAATTAGTGTCAATACACGACCGACGATAAAATTTTACATTTATTTTTAAATTATTTCATGCTCGACTAACCAATAACTAATAGTAATTTCCTTTTCCGCTCTCTAACATTTTTATGATGTCCTCTTTAACCGAATTTCGGCCACGGCGGCCAATCTCATCTAGAGAATTAAAATTGGCTTAAACACACTCTGCCTAGATATTTTAGGGCACTTTGTTGGCGCAAACAGAAGTGAGCTCTGTAGTCTCTACCCTCGTACTTCTATGGTATGATGGGAAAAAAAATTAAAAAAAAAAAATCGTCTACGCCAATTACGAAAACAGTGCTCTAAATAAAATTAATTATTTATGACTGTTAATTGAATATGAATTTTTTTTGGAAAACATTGATTTCCGAATGCAGTAGCTGATTATTTCCCCGAATCCAGCAACTAGTTTCAAAAATCTAGATAATATATAAGTACATTTTGGATCTGTGTAATACTTATAGCGCTACTGCTACATTCTGGGAGTGATTCAGTTGTTGATAAATAATTATATTGTCAAATTGTAGATCACTTTTGACGACTTATGTGTAGGAGAAACTGGAATTGATTTGTGTGCGTAATACGTAGATTTTCTGTCGAATTTAGGTTATAATAATAAATGTATCAGTTTCGAATTAGGTTAGCAGCCTCATCTAGTCATAGTCATAGTCATAGTCATTTATTCATAAATATCATTACACGTCAATCATAATTATTATTTAAATCCTATGTCAATCACATTATATTGGTATACATATTCTATATTTTATATATAATTCTTATGTCCTAATAATAATAACAATGTCATAATAGTATTTCAATTGCCTAGTCTAGAATCTTTCTTGACAAAAACTCATTATAGCTATAGAAAGACTCCTCGACAAGCCAATTTTTCAGTTTTCGTTTGAAACTATTCATATTTTGTGCTATTTTTATGCTGTGGGGGATTCTATTAAAAACCTCGGGACCCATACCAGCGACTGTTTTTGTGGTTTTTGTCATAGAAGGGCTAGCTCATTTATGACGCAAATAAATAAAACCAGACTGGCAGTTCAGCACGGACATTATGCTGCCAAGTTTTTGCAACATTCCATTCGAGGATCAATGATTTCTACTAGAGATGAGTTATATACTCACAAAACAAGCGAAGAAATTGTGCCGAATGACGAAGAGTATAATAGAGTACCTACTTCATTGTCAAATGATATGACAAATTACGACAACCATTACACGCTTCATTTACCGCACGCTTATAACACATCCACCTCTTTTTATACATATCATAGTCGAGGATATAATTATTCTGACTGCTGACTTCTACACCCATATCTATATTAGGTACAAGAAGAAATAACTAGATCTCAGTAATCAATCATAATAATATCATCCTTTGAAACCGTGGAGATAAATCGCGTATATTCAAATTCGCAAGGAATTCTCCACTACCAATGCAATTTAAAATGGCGTGGAAGCAACCTTTCGATTTTAGTTTGATCGATATTTTATTTTTTGTCGATTTTGAGTTTGCATATTGCATATGAGGTGATGACAGGTGACAACTTCTACGGTTGACGAGAATTCTTTGATGCAGCAAATTTTGAGATGATTGATGATTTAGTTTTTTTTACGATCTTGTCAATACACGGATGCAATAAACCTCGTTAATGAATACATCGATATAGTAATTAAATTACTTTCCTTCCGTGTAAAAGTACTTTATCAATTTTTCCAAGAATTATAATATATATACACTAGGTTTTTTCCGCGGCTTCGCTCACATTATTCGATTTTTGATTTTTCTTTAACCCCTTGTTATACCCTATTAGAAGTTAAATTTTCAAAAATTCTTTCTTAGCGGATGCCTAGTGCCTACATCATAATAGCAATTTGTATACCAAATTTCAGCCTGATTTGAGCTGTGCGTTGATAGATAAGTCAGTCAGTCACGTTTTCCTTTTATATATTGAAATATAAATATGTTTTATTTATTTATTTATGTAATATATTATGTATTATGGGGTTTTAGCATAAAACTAAAAGGTCGCAACGTAATCTTTTAAATGTTATTCACGTAACGGACACCATTGGGTCGGGAGCTTATTTAAGTTCATAAAACAAGAAAAAAAAACTCGACTACGGAAAATTGTATTTATCATCCGTCATATTGATTTTGTTCTGTAAAAAAAACATGTATAAGTGACGAATTGAGAACCTCCTTTTTTTAATAATAATTTCATAATTTAGGCACAATCCTACTATCATCTAGGTATCATTACTAATATTATAAATGCAAAAGTGTGTTTGTTGGTTGGTCCTTCAATAACGCTGCAACAGAGTTACGGATCGACGTGATTTTGCATAGGTATAGTTGAAGACCTGGAGAGTGACTAAGGCTCTAGGCTCTACTTTTTATCCTGGAATATCAAAGAGTTCCCGCGGGATTTATACCTAAGCTAAATCCACGCGGAAGAAGTATCGGGCATCAGCTAGTAAATAAATAATTATTAATCACTTTGGAGGCCTTTACCATACCCTGGGTTGATGTTCTATAAAATAAAATAAATTATCGAATATACACGTACCTAAAGAATTTAATAAAGCGCTTATATAAAAAAATAAATTATTTATTTATTCCAATCGCCCGGATCGTAAAGGATGTATTTATGGTCCGCCTACAAACTTTGGTGCCATAGTTATCGTAAGTGTAGGCTGCTTTTATGACGGCATGTTGTCCCAAGAAGTAGGTATTATTATTTTAAAACAGTAGCTGGTTTGGTATAAAGCCCGGACTCCACGAAAGCGGAGATGTGCGGAGATGTTTGAAGCGGAGACGAGAAGAGATGTTTTTCAGCAAGGGTGTATCCACTAATGGTTTGCACCGGAGCAGTGATCACCGGAGAATCACCGGTGATTCTCCGGGGAAAGTAATCAATTGAAAACACTGGAGAAACACCGGTGTATCACCGGTGATTAAGGTGATTAAGGCCCATATTACACTGTACCTACTCATGACCTACTCTATACTACTAGGTAGGTACCTCTATATAGGATCCTATTTCGTACCATAGAGAGAAATTCACCGGAGATCTCCGGTGAATCTCCGGAGAATGGCAAATCACCGGTGATTTTCACTGGTGCTCGAAATTCCGCTCCAGTTCAAACCTCTAGTATCCACCGAAGCTGTGCGGAGATGCGTACTGGCTAGACTGGAGCAGAGATGTCTGCTGGCTAGAGCTGCGTGTGGGTTGTGCGACGCGAGTAGCGACGCTGTTCACCGCACGCAGCTTACATCTCCTCTCATCTCCACTACGCGCCGTCGCCAGCTTGCGAGGGACAGCTCACATCTCCGCATCGATCGTGCCATACAAATATGACACATTTCCGCTCAGTGATATCCACTATCCACTCAAGCTGAGCGGAGACGAGATGCGGGAATTACGAAATTCTATTGGTTGTTTAAAACACATCTCTTCTCCTCTCGTCTTGTCTCCGTTCTGGTGGAGTCCGGGCCTTAGACACACAAATCACGTGAAACCGTGTAGCTGATGAGAACGCGTGTCGCATAATGCAGGCTTCACTCTAGTGTTTATATTATTCCTACCTGCCCGAATTAAAATGTTAATTTAACGCATTATACCTACCTACGTATCGAATAAACTTTTATTTTAGCAAAGTTGTAAAATTCATAATGCCTTACATAACTTTTCCTATAAAGCTAATTAGTATCGACCTAGATTTGAAAACACATAACATAAAAAGTAATAAAATAATAAACATTCAAAACTCGTTTCTCATGCATATTTGAGTGTTTCCTCTATTCTAAGTATGCATAGAGCACACCTACGCTAAGCAGGTGGGTATAGGTATTATTATCTGTATTATATGAATGAAATGATCTCAAATCTGAATGATATTTCTCATGCCGTTAGCCGAGTGGTGCAATCATATTCATTCACGATACTCCTACTCTAGTCGTTCAAAGTAATTACTCTACTCACATAGGCTTTGAATGTTACTGCAACATACTCGCATGTAAGCTTACATGCGATTATGTTTGCCTATGCAAAGAGCTTGTCAAGAAAAATCTATAGTGGGTAAGTAGTAAATCTAACCTTAGTAGGAATCTAATAAGTCTAAGTAGTTTTTAGTTGATCAACTGCTAAATCACATGCCATTCAAATCGTCTGAACAGACCTTCAATCAAATTCAAGCTTTGAAAAAGAAGAGTTGTTGTTGAACAACAATATTGTAGAATGTAGATAATCTAAAATCGAACAGTGCGTAGCGGCTATTAGCTGATAGGTTAGCACAGTTTTACGACACTTATACAAATATTTTTAGGGTTCTGTACCCGATGGATAACCAACGGGACCCTATTTCAAGCCTCCGATGTCCGTCCGTCTATATATACTTACTATAACGTGGGTGTCTTTAAATCAAGAGTAAATAGGCATCTTCTAGGCAAGCGTGCACCATCTTAGGCTGCATCTTCAGTTACCATCAGGTGAGATCGCAGTAAAGCGCTATATATTTCGTCCTTGCGTTCATATATTTAAAAAAAAAATAGGATTGCAGCAATGCAAGCAATCGGACCCTGTTTTGTTGACTAGTTGACGATTTTTGTCGTGGGTTCTTAAAATAGTTAAAGTGTTCCCTTTAGTACCGACTTCTTGATGGATGTAACATAGAATACAAAACGCATCTGTTCCCGGTACATGCATGTTTGTTTAAAGTTATAACATCTACTAAACAAAGGAAGATTTATAATGCTTTCTCCTGACGCGTGATCTACGGCATTCATTTTTGTGGCGTGGCAACATTTATAAAGGGCGCGTTTCCATGAACACGACACGAAAAAGTTTACGACTTCAAGCGCCATACCTAGATACGTAAGCAAATCGTACGTAAGCTTTTAGAAGACTCCATCCGCTAAGAGTAAGGTTTTGTTTGTGATAAAGTGGTAAGGTTTTTTTTACAAGAATATTATCAGCCAAGCTGAACATAACTTATATTCTTCTCTCCCCTCTAAATAAGCGAAAAGCTTGTGTTAGGAGTGGGTACGACAGTAGTGCAACGGCACCACCCCTCGAACCTACGATTTTTCAATTTTCATTTGGCACCTTTAACCGAGCTGCTTTAACTGGGCTGTTGAGGTTTCAAATGCTCAATTATTTGTTATTTCGAAATATAAAGTAGCATATTATGTAACTGTCCAGGTCTTGAAAAAATCAAGTCGAAGCTTGCGGCATGAATGAAAGACTGCTTCGGATTTATAATATTGGTAGAAATGCTGTTGCCGCTAAGGTATGATACACTATGTTAAGAGTTTTTTCATAATGTACGATATAGTATAAACGTGTTGATTACGCAATGAACAACTCGTAGTAAAGTAAATAATAAAAATTCTGCCAACTCTGCAAACTCAAAGGTCAACAGTTCAACTCTTCTTGCATTTCTGTTGTACCTACTCAAGACCTTGTCCTAAGCACAGCTTTACGCTCAGTTCGAAGGGAAAGGGGAATATTAGTAAAAACCAGCGTGGCTAATATTCATAAAAAAGGCTTACGAGTCTTGTATTTGAGATCACGATTTCAGAGAAATAAGAATCACCAACCAAGTTACATGTTTCAGAACCTACCTCATTATGTATTCCATTAAAAATTAAATATTTACAAGTTGTTCTAGTTGTGGCCTTCCAGTAACTGTGGCAACCAGCCCATGAGGCCTCCAATTATGTTGTGGACACGATCAATTATCTCGTTAACAGATAAAGAACTTAGGCAACAATGCGGTGAAAGAAAAATCGTTTTAATGTCTCATCAAGTGATCATGCGTGGGCAAAACAAAATGGGAAAGTTAGATCTAATTGGTTTGGTGCTGATAACGATGGGGTCCGGATGGCTAATTTAATCCCTTTCAAACTTTTCACGTTATCTAGATGATTCAATTTATAACAACAATGGCCAGATAAGAAATTGTCGTCGGCTCGGTAATTACAAAATGTAGCAGTTGCCCCGTCATCAAACCGGTAAAGAACTGCGAAGACTTTCTAAGAAAGGTAGCGGGTACAATTGGCTGACTTTATTATTGAAAGCAAAGATCGTATCTGCCACTAGTTATTAGCGTGTGATTTAGTGAGCTCGCTGCTGCGCCGGCCCGAAGCCGACCACCCCCTACTTACTGATAGAATATTGGCGCCACGAACAACTTGTTATGAAAACCGTCATTTACTTTAACGATACCATTTCCATCTTTTGATAAAATCTCGCTATCAATTTTATAAAGATTAAATAATAATTTATTTGAAGGGCTAGTACAACGCCATAATAGCGGCAATAGTCTAGTGGAGACTTTAGCTTCTTCGGAGGTCTGGGGTTTGGATCCCAGGCACTCCGCTTTAACTTTAAGAAAATAAGTATCACTTGCTTTAATGACAAAGGGAAACATCGTGAGAAAACCTGCACGCCTGAAAGTTTTTTATAATGTTCTCAGATGTGAAGTTTGTCAATCTACTGTAGCCTAAGCCCTTCTCATTGTGAGAGGTGACTGGTTGCCCAGCTGTGGGTTAACGACGTTGATGATCCTAATTCAACGTCTGTGTAAGTTCGGGCTTTATATTCTACAGCTAGGTAACGCTCGCGACTTTATGGATTATGTGTGGATTTGATTTATTTTTCTGGGAATAAACTTAGTTTGGATCAGATTATCTTCTATCTGGCTGCGAAAGTTCAATCGTTACGTTGATTAACCCGGACAAACAAACAGATCGATAAAAAATTAAAAAAGTTCTACTATGTAATCGTTCAAATAGAAATAACTACGAGCTTAATAAGCGACAATTTTACGAAATTACAGACAGGCACTTAAGATTTTTTTTGTATTTAAATTTAATGAACTATGGAAGTCTCGTTCTTACATCTTTGTCTTGTTAAACATGGTCTTGCTACAGGTTTCGATGCAATTATCGAAAGATTATCACCCTATTTCTGATTTCTAACACTAATTTCGGTGGACAGGTGTCACACTACATGTATAACGTGATATCAATATTGCATAAGTGCTGCATTTACTAACGCAGTTTTCTGCTCCAATTAAATACAGGAACCGGTTTATTCGGACATTTATTTTATTAAATTATTGAACAGCTAGGGCTGTCTTCGTTGAGAAAATTATTCGATGATATTTTTCTACCATATTTCGGCGGTTACTGAGAATTTCTTGACAGAGGAAACCAAAAATTTATTTTTAGCGTTTGGCGGAAACTTCCAGTGTCTGTGTTTCCGGCCACGTATTATTTGAGGACCTTCAAGACACGAGTGAATAGGCATTTTCTAGGCAAGCGCACTCCAACCTAGACCTCATCAATGCTTTCCATCACTGACTGTCACCAAGCGCACGCTTATCTCAATATAGCATAATTTAAACCTTAGTGGTTTCTCATATGTTAATAAGAAAAATTGTTTATATATTTGTATGATGATAGTAAAAAAAAAACAATATAAAAAATGTTGGTACATACTTGGTAACTGACACCCCTGTAAAATATTGCTACCAATCATATCGACGTAGGAAAGCATATTTGCTGTAAGTAGACAAAATACCTAAAGTGACTTTTTACTACCATTAGAATCAGAAAAAAAAGCCGCATCAAATGAGCGGGGTCCTGTGTCTCTACGATGAAAAAAAAATTACATACGCCGTTGAAAATGCCCGTACTTATATTTTTTTTAGCAAGATTAAATGCTGTATGTAGACTAAAATCTAGTCATTTTAGACATTTTGTACTTACAGCAAAAGAAAGACTGCATTTTTTGCTTTACAAATACTTACTTCTTCCCATTTAAAAACTTAACGCTACTTACAGCAAGTTTAGGGATCCTACAATTTTAGTTTTTGTTATTTACAGCAAATCATCACGTATTTGCTTTAAAAGCTCACACCACATAATGCATTTTAAAAACCTGTGATTTTTTAAAAATTTTAGATAATGCATTTTGATTTTTAGTAGTTTTTATTTTGTTTATTTTATTTTTTTATGTTTTATCTCTTATATATAAGAGGAAAATACTTTTTAATTCATTTTATTGTTGAAACGAAGTTTTTGCAGCATAATTAGAGTTTCAAATTGTGTTTCAACAATTTAAAAGACCATAATTTTTTTTTACCATTTACGACATTTTATTTCAACTAAACATTACATTACCAACTGACCCATTGCATTTCTAGATCTAATCATAATTATAAATTTAATCTTACATCTTGAATTGCAGTACCCAAATAAATAAATTTCCTGCATACAGTATATTTACCGCCCGTAAATTGATATTTCCATCAACGTTTACATTTTTCTTCCTTGCTTACAGCGTTTTAAAGGTATGTGATTTAAAAAACTGTTTGCTGTAACTAGCCAAACACGTACTTATAGTAAGTTTGGATAAAAAGTTTACATTGCAAATGGTGACTGGCAGTTAAATAAACCTATGTTCCAAAAATGGTAGCAATATCATGGATAGGTCAGACACTATTAATTTTTTTCCGAAATTAATAAAGTTTTTTGGCTCTGGTGAACAATTGCAATGTGTCTACTTACAGCAAATGTGCTTTCCTACGTCGATATGAACCTGTCCACACTTGGCGCATACAGAGATTGGCGCATACAGTGTTCTATGTTGACACGCATCGAGTTCAGTGTACTGTTAGTGATATAACGAACCTTTTATACATGTTTATTGCTAAAGATATGTAATTGATAACTTAATATAATTCAGTTTTATCAATATAAATGACTTAACATAATTAAGTTATTTGTCCGAAGCGGTGGACTTGTTACTTGGCGAATTAATTAATTTATGGCAACTCAATTAGGTATTACAGCATGAATTATTATTTAGGGCATTATTAAACCGATTTTGAGGTTTGTTAAGAGCATAGCTTCTTTGTGAGGAAATAACTTACCCTACTAAGTATTTATCTCGGAAAATCAAAAAGTTTATATGAGAATTAAAAAATTTATAAATATAACTTTTAAGTTGTGGGCATCTGCTAGTGAACTTATAAATATGGAAACAAATTATGAACGTCAACTTATTACGATTTATGTCTTGCTGTAATTTAAGATAAAAATATGATGTTTTTACAAATGCACTACAGATTTCACTTTTTTAAATGGTTAGTCAAAGTTCAAGACAGTAATCGATTTTACGTAACTGTCTCCATATGTAAGTTTATGTCATTCTCGTTTTTAAATTGATCATTTCCATGAAATTGCGTTCAAGTGTAAGCTGTCTAATTACGTACTTGTACGCTGAAGTTTTTATTTGAAGAGAGTATTCTTGAGTTTCGTAGTAAAACAAAAGATCTCTATTTCAGATAATCTTTTCTTTCTCTCTCTCTTTACCAACTCTCTGCCTACTCTCTACCTACTAGTTTGCGTGGTGAATAATTTCCGCAGGAGCTCTTTAATTTAGGTTATACTAGCTGATGCCCGCGACTTCGTCCGCGTGAATTTAGTTTTTAAAATCCCGCGGGAACTCTTTGATTTTCCGGGATAAAAAGTAGCCTATGTTTTAATCCAAGGTATAATCTATCTTCATTTTGAATTTCAGCCAAATCGGTCCAGTAGTTTTGGCGTGAAAGAGTAACAAACATACACACACACACACACACATACAAACTTTCGGCTTTATAATATAATATAATATAATATAATATTAGTGTGATGTGATGTGATGTGATGTGATGTGATGTGATTGTGTTATTGAGTGCCTGTGCATGAGATATTTCCATTCCAAATTTCAGTCAAATCGGCTTAATCGTAGTGGCACTGCGTGATGGAGTAACAAACATCCCCTCACAAACTTTAGCTTTCATAAGATTAAGTAGGATTAGTAGGACTATAATACCTACTATTCATAATAGAATTACTCGAAATAGAACATAATATATCATTGTACTTCAACACGTCATCGCACTTTGCTGTAAGAATACCTACTTTATCTTCCGATTCGAGGCTACAGTGTATCACAAATAGTGCAACCAGGCAGCACTCGCACAATAGATGTAATTATTACATAAGTTATAGATGTAAATAATGCAAATAAATGTTAGCTTGTGAAATACAAACTGCGACCAGTATTTATGGCATTTTATTGCAACAAAGTTAGAGTTACATTGATTCGCTTCCTTCAGCTTGCAGAAATTTGCATTTATTGTTAGAGCAGAGAAACATTTGTTTTATTTGGAATAGCAATAGGCACAGGTATTTTATATTATTCTAGGAGTTGCTAGCTGCCCGCACAAATTCATACCTGGATCATGCAAAAGTGATATATAAATAAACTAGCTGTTGCCCGCGACTTCATCCGCGTCAATTTCTGTTATTATGATCGCGATTAAGATGCTTTTAAAAGAATATATTTTAAATATGGACAATTTTCCCTGTTTTTGCAACATTTTTCACTGATGCTTCACTACTATTGGTCGCAGCGTGATGTTATATAGCTTAAAGCCTTCCTCGATAAATGAACTATCCAACACAAAAAAATTCTCAATTCGAACCTGTAGTTCCTGAGATTAGCGCGTTCAAACAAACAAACGCTTCAGATTTATAATATTAAGTATAGATAATTAGGTGATAATTATAAATTACTCAAAACAATATTTAGTTAACAGTCATTAAAAAAGATTATAGCGCTAAGTACATATTTGGGTTTTGATTTTGATAACCCGCAGATAACCTTATATTATTTAAGCAACCACTAAAACACTTCTACTTATAACAAAAATCAAAATTCAAAATGGCGTCCTTAGGTTTCCTTTTATATTATTATACCTACTTATTAATTATACGAAATTCATCATTCTCATATTCTTGCAATATAATAAATAATTTTTTTCTTTAAATATTTTATGCCTATTGTAATAATTGAACGAGCGAAGCGAAGTTCTCTGAGTCAACTAGGGCGCTTGCCTACTAGACAGAGAAGTGTGTTCGTCTAAATGTCTGTCAGAGCCCTATAACTTCTGAATTACTGAACGTAATTACTTCAAATTTAAATATAATATGTAAACTGATGGCCTTCAGCCGAACATTGTATAAAAAAATATAAAAAGCTTTATTTCAGGGGGGCTCTCATAGAAGCGTATTTGAAGTAAAATCTTGTTTGTTGCTCTACATAGACTTGCGATATATCTTTTTAAAGACGACTTTGAACAGAGTACAAAAATATATTTTTTTTAATTTTTCCCTAAAAATTGACCAAATGGGGGGGTTTCAAAGTGGAGATTTTAATTTGAGCCATATGTCAAGAATTACTGAATATTAGAACGTGAAACTTGGTTGAAAATTCAGTTATATCCTGTACTTGAACAACAAATACTAAAATTAGATAAATGTTATAAAGAAACGAAATTATTTAATTTTAATGCGCCATCTATTAGCATTATTGTGAAGCTAATAGCTTCACTATAATGCTTCACTATAATGCTTCACTATAAATGGCGCTGTGTCAGTAAAACAGTTTTATGTCAACTATTATTTTTTTTATTGCGTCTAATGTTAAAAGTTAATTATTACAATATATAATTAAAACTTTTGGGAATTATGGGATATCGCGAGGTCTCAGTTCGGGGCGAACCACTAGTAAATAATAATCAATGTAATTATTGTAACGTTAATTAAAGATCAGCAATTTCATTCTTTACCCATAGAAAGAAATGAAGGTATTTTTGCAAGAAACAACAATAATTATTATTTATTATAAAAAACATTTTTATGCTTAATGAGGTCTACCAAGCGATTTTGTGACATTTTGGAATTCCTTGTCACATATAAGGTGGTGGTCCGCACTAAATCAGGTGTTGGCCTGAGCCGTAAAGGCGACTGGTAGAATGCCCCGCACTAATATGGCGGGGCGCCATGAACTCACCGAATGTCACTAACCCCAATTATGTCACTATTCAGCATGATCCTACTAATATTATAAATACGATAGTTTGGATGTATGGATGAATGGGTGGATGGGTGGATAGATGGATGGATGGATGGATGGATGACTAGTTGTTACTCAATCACGTCGCAACGAATGAACCGATTTGGCTGAAAGGCATCAGAAATAGATTATAGGCTGGAATAACACATAGGCTACTTTTTATCCCGGAAAACAAGAGAAATTTAATCCACGCGAATCAAGTCACGGGCATTAGCTATATTAATACATAATAATCATGTATACATAATATATCCCTACTGAATTACTGATACATACCTATAATAAATTACAAAGTGTGTTTGTTTGGCCTTCAATTACGTCGTAACGAAGCTACGGATCGACGTGATTTTTCTTTGTTGCAGACCTGTAGAGTACCTAACATAGGTCATATAGGCTAGTTTTTATCCCGGAAAATCAAGGAGTTCCGGCGGGATTCACAAAAAATAAATCCGGGCGGACCAAGTCGCAGACATCATTTGCTCAGAAATCAACAATGTTATTTGTTCCGGCGCTACCATTTTAGCTCCTTGGTTTCTGTCGCATATACAATGCATTATTTATATTTATTAGCGTGTTGGGTATACCATATTTTAATTTATATTTTAAAAGTCTTTGTCTTTGATTCATACCATACAAAGTAATAAAGAAATAGCCTTCGACGTAAGACTCAGTAGCTATTCAAGGAAATATGATACGTCAATAAGATACCAAGAGCAGGTCTTATTTTGGTGTTCAAATAGTGCTGGAAAAAAGTTTGATCTATATCAAATAGAAATATTAGAACATAAATTGATATGACTGTTGGTATTAATTTTTATTTTTATAATACATTTCAATATGAGCTTTATATACTTTTTTGCCTTCTGATTTAATTTTACTTATGATTTGTAAAGTAGTAGAGCACCCAATTTAGTTTCATTAATTATATATTATAAATAGGTACGTTTAATTAATTAATTTTTTATATTGTGTACTGTGTTGTGTACTGCCATTCATTTTCTTCTCTTTCGCACAAGTTTTGCTATCAGAGAATATTCAAACTACGTTAAAATTGTTTGCAGATAATTTCCATGGTTTTTATTGACACGCCATGTCGAACATACCTAACTAAGAAGGGCAATTTAAGTCCATTTCTGAGACGAATTCCTCGTCAATAAGCTACAAAAAGAAAGGTAAGTAAATAAGTATTTTAAAAGGGATAGCTGAGGCATGCGGTCAAAACTACAATTTCGCTGTCCGCTGCAGTAAATTTATTGTCGTTCGAACCATCGTCGCAGGGGCGTGATCTATTTTATATTCTCTCCGGAGTCCCAACTTAATGTTTGTGAAATTATGTTATTGAAGCACAAATGATCGATGTACTGAGTTTATATCGATATAATTAGCTACTTAAAAATCATCATAGGAATTTCATGATCTGTTTTCCATTTACAAGTCATGCAATTTGAATATTTAGATAATAGAAGCTACGGCATAAGTTTTCCGTTGTTTGACTATCTCTTTTCAACGAGATTTACGAACACGGTTAAAATTATTCTAGCAAAAAGCAAAAGCAGTATTCGAATAGTAAGAGTAAGTATTCGAGTCATATGTGTTAAAGCTTTCCTTGTTTGGCTTTCTGGTTCTTCGATTAAGCACAACACAATATTATACCAGTTCATCAGATTTTTTGGCACCACGTTCAGCAAATAACGGTTTTTAAACATAAAAACAACCGCATAAAGATAATTTTGTTAAATAATGTCAACTGCCTTAATAATAACGAGCCTAAGCATAATATTTATAGTAGTTTGGGTAATTTTTGGCTTTGAATATACCATGTTATAAAAATTCAAGACATCATAACTTCATGTTGTAGAAAAGGAAAAAATGAAATGTTTTTTTCATGTTATAGGTAGCATGTTTTCATTGATTTTAATGAATCGGTTAATTTTTGCCGATATTTAACCAAAATTATCTAATTGAAACCGGTTTCAATACCTGGGCCAGTGCCTGCGTGTTACTTTTTTTAATTAGGTATTATTTTCTCTCCATTTTTACCACTTAAATAGTAATTGTTTTTTTTAGGTTTATTTTCTGTGAGAGATCACTTCTTAGCGAGAAGGGCACCTATTGTACAGTTGTACACTATTTTCTTGTTGAAAATAATCAATGAAATATTCTATGTTAAGTATACAATAAAGAATGTTTCATTGATTCATTCATTTTTTCTGCCAGAAAAATCTAAGTAGGTCTTGACTGAAGTTTCAAGTGCAAACAATACAGTGACATCCGCTGGAATCTGTCATATTGCCAGTAATTGAATCAACAAAAATAATTTTCCTTTGTGTCGTTTAATACCTATCATCATAAGCTTCGATTATGCTAAAGTTATCTTACACCAATCTCTACACGGTTCGTTTATTACTAAATAAAAATATGTTTTTCACTTAACTGCCTTTTAGTTGACTGACCGCTGAATAATACGATTATACGAATTTCGCGCCTTTTATCTCAATTGTGTATTATTAAAGTAACGGTGAGTAATTTTAACAAACTTATTTTCATATAGTTACTTTATGTTTCCACTATACTTTCTGAACGAGTTCCAAAATAATATCGTTTCATGCTACTGAACACCTTAATAAGTAAGTACAATTTATAAACTGGTAACATGAAACCTAAAAAAACCATTATGAATTTTGAATAAATGAAGGAAATTGTTGAACCAGCATCAATTAGGTAGGAACTTGGTAAGAATGTTAATGTCAATTAGGTATTGTAAATTGAAGACTTTAATTATATTAATGTAAACATTAAAATTTATATTCGTTATGGCCTGTTGTACATCAGGCAGTTAGGTGGTAGATTTATGACGTGTCATAAGAGCTACAAGTAGCCTACATGAAATAAATAAATTATGAATTTGAATTTGAATTTAAAGTTAGGCTAAGGTTAAAATATACCTACTACCCCTAGACTAATAAAGCCAAAAAAATATGCTATTTTAGTACCTACCTATGTTATTGTAGTTTGAACACACGTAGTAATAAAGAATGGTTGACGTTGAACTTCAATATAACCATGAGAGAAACTAACCCTTCATAACCTTGATAAGGAGTTACGGCTACAGTTTTATATGTACATAAATACGCGTAAAAAAACATACTTTAAAAAAATCATTTTACCAACAGAGATTCACAGCTGTTAATCAGTAGT
Organism: Hipparchia sbordonii; assembly: GCA_038048805.1. Taxonomy (NCBI): domain Eukaryota; kingdom Metazoa; phylum Arthropoda; class Insecta; order Lepidoptera; family Nymphalidae; genus Hipparchia; species Hipparchia sbordonii. Next base: position 7,355,762 of record CM076104.1, on the reverse strand, counting down.
AGAGCCCATCGATCGAGACATGTGGTTATGCGACATGCCTACGTTATGTAATTCACACTATATAGTAGATCGCGAAGTAAATTTAAAGAAACCAGTAAAGGAATCTCGACGTTCAGCGTAAATTGCTTGTTGCCAAGAGTTTACACAGAGTTGAAAGAAACAATAAGCACGGCACATGGGCAACGTGTCGCACTGAATGCGCGCGTACGCATGTACGATTGTGATAGACGGCCGTGATATTGGATAGAAGCAGGCGTTAGGTACTTTGCGTAATTCCATGTATAATATTGTAAGAAAAAATAATATTTTGCTATAATCCGCCAAAGAGAAAAAATCTGTATACACGCGCCGCCCACGCCGTAAACCATCGTTTCTCTAGAAAAGAACAAACACCGGAACAACACAACCCCATCACATGCCACACAAATTCTCTCAAAACACACTCGACGTACGTTTCGTTCCGACACCGGATCATCATCAGGATGTTGACTTTTGCTTTGCAATTGTACATTGTGGAGTCTACATCTCCTATTAGACCGACGTGAGTCTTGATGCACTTCTTACAGTTATAATAATGCACGCATAGCATTTTAATGATCAAGTATTCATTCATGTCAACTTTTGGCACTCGAGTTCATGATTTTTTTTTTTGTTGTGATCTCTCTATTTATTGATAACATTCCTTGTTAGACCTTCCAGGGTCTGGACACGGTAAACTCTGTCGCCACCACGTGTTGCGTGTGCCACTGGCTTTAGTTACATATTATTTTAAAGAAATTTTTGCTCGCGGTAATTTGCTTAAAACGATTCATACCTACCAAAGGCGCCTTAAATGTATGTAATTAAAATAAGTAACCACAGGTTGATGTTGGGCTGACTACGGCTCTGCCTATATAATTTAAGGGTTACTTAATTATATTTAATGATTTAATCGGGATAAACAGTAGCTTTAACTAGAGACCTTTCATTAACGTTATTTGTAATTAGGATTCAGACAAACGTAAAAAGCATAAAATAATGTACTGGAATATGCTGGCCGATGGCTCCTAATAGTAGGTATCCACATTTTGAAGTGGTTGGAATCCAATCTACTCGAACAAAATGCTTTAATTCAACGACTCTGAAACGAATCGTTAAGGTGTGCGCTTTTCTAGCATCCACCACAGTATCTAATATTATGTACTTATAACTTCAGTACCTTAAAGGCAGTGAATAGGCATCTTTTAGGCAAGCGCGTTCCAACCTAGACCTTATAAGTGATTATCGCGCAAGCCTATCTTGCAATAAAAAATACCGAGGAAGATATGAAAATCTGTAGAAACGAAAAAATATTATTATCATTTTGTTATGCAAAACAGTCTTGTTTATTTGTTAGTGGGAGGATCTCTAGTTTATTTATGTTCTTGTTTTGGATAAAGAAAGAATGAGGTTAATATTATCAAGATCTATTTATCAAAACGATAAATCTATATCATAAGTACCTATTACCTAATATGTTTTCTAAAAAATCTACATATACCTACTCAGAAATAATTTCAGAAATAATTGTGCTTGTACTGTGAATTCCTAGTACTATTATGCATGCAAAAGTGTGTATGTCTGTTGGTTTGTCATATGTTTTATATACAAGTATGCCATCAACGACAATGAACTTGAAATCAACAAAAAAAAAAAATTTCATCCGAGTATTGGTATTACAACTTACAACAAAGAACAGTAAACATCTGTAATTTTCAGCTACTATTGCACAATAATAAATATGAGCAAGCGGTTTAATGTTAAGATTCTGTTCGCTAGAATAAATAAAGCTCGCATTGCAATATTATAATGATATTTACTAGAAGTTATTGCTCATTCTCAGTACTAAGAGTACGGTGTACGTATATCACCGGCCACAGTACGTGCTTAGTATAGCATTAATGTAGTCGTTATTTAAACCCAATTTACCGTTATTATGGGTTTCGCGAATATGACAGGTTGCGCACGAGTTTGATATACAGAAGCATGGCTATGGTTCAAGAGCTAGTGGTTTTTGAGGAAAGCTTTTTTTTTTATTCTCATTTTTAATAAGGGAGGAAAGCTTTGTTAAAGCTGATATTTAGAACAGTGGATATTAGATATAAGTATGTATTATAATTAGGACGATTATTTTGACGACTGTGGTCTTAACTGGGACGTGTCGGGTTCGATTCCCGGCGGGGTCTATTTGGGAATTTATAATTTCTGAATTGTCTCTGTTCTGGTCTAGTGGGAGGCTCTGGTCGAGACTAGTTACCACCCCACAGTCAAAGACTTGCCGCCAAGCGATTTGGAGTTCCGGCACGATGGCGTGTAGAAACAGATTAGCGGTATCGGTGAATGTACACTGTGATATCCCTTTCGAGTTAGCCCGCTCCCATCTTAGACTGCATTGTCAGATACTATCGTGACATCGCAGTCAAGGACTATCGTCATCGAATTAAAAAAATGAATATTAAGAAGCCTGAACATAGATTGTGGCAAACTAAACCTGACAACCAGAATATAATATAATGAAAGAATATTCTGCAACCGCCTCTTATAGGTCTATAATAGGTCTAGGTAGATATAACTTTACGTCTTTCGCGACTTGATGACCTGTGTTGGTATCTCTGGTTATACGAGGACGAAGCTTTCCCTCAGTATAAAGATATTTAGCAAAACATTTCATCCTTCAAAATTTCCTACGAGCTCTCGTGCACAGGCAGTACCGCGCATTAACCGCGATATAGTGGAGATGGCCCAGCGGGGCACCGGCCCGGAGGGAGCTCCCTCAAAAGCTTTTCGTTGGAGATTTATAGAAATTGCTACTGTTCACTTTTGTAACTGCTTTGTGGCGTGTAAGGTGTGGGCGTAATTGTTATTGTTGTTTCCTTTATGCTCTATTCGCAGAAAAATATTTAATGAGGTTATGTTTACAAACACTATATTTTTATTACAGTATGTATTTATCATTATGTAATAATGAAATAATATACAACTGTACATATTTATTGCGATCCATCCATCTATTGTCTAGTTCTTCTGGATAGGTTGCCTGGCAAAGATCACTCTTAGTGATAAGGTCACCTTTTATTTTACTATATTCATGTACCACAGTAACTGTCTTTGTATATGGTATGCAATAAAGTTGTTTAAATAAATAAATAAACTGCTATCACGTGATTCCGGAAGAATTTTTACTTTGCCATTACACTAATTTAGTCAGTATGTAAAACACACTTATTAGGTCGAGGTTGTTATAGATATATACTATTGCAGAAACAATCGGCTTTGCATTGAGCTGCCCACAAGATCGAATAGTAATTTGTTCCATTGATAGATACATATACCTACTAATATTATTATGTATAGCATTTGTATTTTGAGAAGAGAATAATAATTTCAATAAGAGGAAGAGTTGCCTCTATAAAACAATCATTTTTAATTTATAATAATTTTAATACTAGAGTATTGTTGTATATATGTATAAGTATAATATTTAGGTAGGTACTTAGTGTAAAGTTCGTATTACAACATGAATAGCATAAGAATGGCACTGCTATCTATCAAATGAATTAAGATAAGTAATCCTTACGACACATACCTACGTGATATGATTTACAATCTTTAGTGTTGCTGAAAATTAATTTTATAGGCCCCGGTTCACGCAAGACAATAATATATGTATAGAGAAGGTCGATTCATTATCCAAGCGACCCAGTTATCTTTAGACATACTCGAAATTTTATATTAATGGCCGTCTGGGAGATACAAATCAGATTGGTTCATGCTTCTGGCGAAAGTTCCGCGAAGATATAGTATGCATTGATATTGATTGGGCCGTCTGCATGTGCCGGAATTGAATCACCAGAGAGCCCAGATAGCCCACGCAAGAGTAACACGCACAAGACAAATAAGACAAGTCCTTAAATGCACAAATATGTGCGAAGCTATAACTGTCCTCTTAAACACAGAGGGTTCTTCATACTGTCTTTAAGCCAAATGAAAGGACGACGTAAACTTTTCTTAAAAATGAAGCTACTTATAAAATAGTAGGTAATAAGAATATTATTATAGACGGTAATTAAACCAGACAGAAACACCATAAACTGCACGATAAGATTCATGACTTCTACTGACTACATGACCAATAACCATGCATAAAAGTTGACTGAGTTATCCGAATGTACATCACTTATCATTTCTAATTGAGCATATTATTTCGGATACAAAAGCTTTATTTTCCATACGGTCTACTATAGGATAGAAGCAGGCGTTAATTTGCGGAATTCCATGATAATACTGTAAGAAAAAGTAATATTTTGCTGTAATCCGCCAAACAGAAAAAAATCTTTGAGTGTGTTTTGAGAGAGTTTGTCTTGCGCTGCGTGTTGGCGTTGTGTTATTCCGGTGTCTTCTTTTCTAGAAAAACGACGGTTTCTCAACTATATTCATGCAAAAAAACACGTCGATCCGTAGGTCGGTTATAGCATAATTGAAGGAAAAACCAACAAACCAATTAATCAACAAAACGATAAATAAATACACTTTCACATTTATAATATTAGTAAGGATTTGGATTAGAGGACCGGACAGTTACCAACCGGAGCGCTATAGTTACCAATGCCACGAAGGCACTTTCATATGGACCACGAGTCACGACCTTCAGCAATGAAGTGTGCGGCTAAGACGAAGAAGAAGAGAAGGATTTAGATCCTTCAGGAACGGAACCCAAAATCACACTGACACAGTTAAAATCCACGAAGACACAACGGGCGTTCCGCGGTGATTAACGGTGACCCACTTTGCGAAAATTTTGGCTGAATTACAAATATGTGGTCGTCCTACCTTAATCTAGTTGTGTTATCATAATGTAACATCTGTATTGGTAATGTCTGCTAGAAACGACCTTGTTGGATTGCTGTGCCGAATGTAATCTGTCTTTTACTAGTTGATAGAGTTAAACCCCTTGCAACGCGATGTATTGGCACAGGTTAGTTAAGATATAATTAGTTATCTTTAGTTTAACTGGTTACAAGTTCTCACACCGCCTTGGCTGAAGAAGTGATTCTACCTTCTAATATTTTCAGATCTTCTTTAAGATCAAAACGGGGCTTTTTATACTTTTTTATGTCTTTAAACTTTTTCATTCTTGAATCGTTATCAGAAATCAATAAATAATTCGTCATCACCTTTTAACACGTCTACTACTGAAAATAGGTTTCTTAAAAGTTTTTTTAAAGGTTCATAGATTTCTCTTATCTTTGCCCTTAGAAAGATAGTGATTAGGTATATTTGTAAACAGCTAAAAGTTCTAAACGAGAAGATCCGTAGGAAAACCAGAATGCAAAATAAAGAATATGAATATGAATTACCGACATAATAATATTGTATTGCTCAACATGGTGCGAGGCTGAAGTGGCAATGGGCGGGTCACATAGATAAACGTTGGATCTCAAGGTACTATAATGACGATCTCATACTGAATAGCAGTGTTCGTAGACCCTTACTAAGTAGACCGATCATACTATATGAGCTGCACGGCGCGGCGGCGCAAGACCCCGATCTGGAAGTATCTTTAAGAGATACCTATATGTCAAGCAGTAACCGTCTATTACTTGACAAGATCGGTTGATTTCGATATTACTCATCGTGTTTTGATCCCTGACGCTCAGCTCATAAGATGCCAGTTCTCTCAGGGCATACCTACAGCTGTTAATAAAGTCCTCGATGGCCTCTAATTTTTTTTTCGACCTGAATCTAAAAAATATGATTGATGCAAACAAGGAGGTTAGTAGTGCTGTTGTAATTTATTTTTTGCCTGCTTTTGAACACACCTTTTGAATTCAAATTCAAACCTTTGACCGGAACAAGAGATCGTTTGCATATCATGATTCTATTGATTATGATCGTATTGTTGCATCTCACAAATCTATATTATTATTTCTAACGTTATGTTCAAAGTCATATTATTTTTGGAAGAAAGCTAAATTTTTTTATTGTGTGAAATGTAGGTCATATGGCCTACATCTTCTACGGTAATAAAGATTTGAAAAAAACTTCCTAGGATAACGCAAAGTCTGGTCTTTCGCAGGTTTCATGGTATCATTTAGCCCGTAATTTCTCTACGTGATCAAATTAGAAATGGGGTAATCCGTAGAAGAATCAGTCATATTATGGCTATAGCATAAGCTATGGCTCATTGAGTCGGAAATTTGAACTTACTAAAATGAGCTCCCAAAATGCTCTTGGCAAGTTTTCTCTATGTGGATTAACAGAATATTAGACTAATCGTACGAAGCTACTGGATCCACAACTACAACATTCAACAAGACAGATATCTTGAAGAATACGCTACGGTCTTGTTGTTTTTGTTGTTGTTGCGGTTGCCCAAACCAAAACTCATGAATAATTAATAAAAAGTTACTTTGCTTCTATAGAAGCAAAGTCGCTTTTTCTAAGAGCTTCTATAGCTACATAAGCTAAAATGCTCTTATGGACAAAGTACATAAAATTCCGTCAGGAAAATATAACATAATTTATGCGGGATAATAACCGCCTGCAAATATCCAATTAAAATAACCGTCAGTAAATTAAGCCATTTACAAGAACAACTGTGGCAGACGACCAAACAAATACGCGCAGAGTAAAGTACTCGTACATAAATATGTCATTTCCAATTTCGGCACAAAAGGCATAAAATTATGATGTAAGCTGAGACGCCGTTCCTTGGCGCTGATGTCACGCTGCGCCAAGTAAATCACTTACTACTTAATGGCAGCCGTTTAAATGGTTGACCTGCTATGCATCTTTTTAATAAGCTCGATAACATGGAACAAGATGACATCAAGTCTTTTAGCGGCTTTGATTCTTGGTTTCGCACCTACTTATGAACGGGAGAGGAGCTTATTTAACTGTATGTACCTAAATTCAAATGCTTTATTTTTTAGTAACTACGGAATATGGTTAGATGGAAAAGTATTAACGACGTAAAATGGAATATTGGCTTTCTGGAAGCGAAATAAATGGAGAAGAAGAGAGTAGAAACCCGCATTCCAAGCGTTGAATATCTCGTCAAGATAATAAAGAGGACATAATATCTTGTACCTGATAGAGTTTTCAACTGTTTTAAACACTGCTGCACTCAGAGTCGATTACCTTTACTTATTATAGAGTTTAAAAATACTTAGAGTTCCTTAACGCTTCGTTAATAAATCTTAATATGAATGACAACTAATTAGGAGACCTAATGAAAATACTCATTAGACGAAATGTAATGAATATCTCTGAGAGCGGCAGTTAGTGCATTTTTATAAAATGTAATTTGGTTGAATTCAAATGGTTCAGTAATTCTTATTATAAATGGAATTTTTCTTGAACTTTCTGGAGATTTAAAAGAGAGAGTACGACTAAGTATCCACATTCCAAGCAATCGGTCAAATATTTACCAATATATCTGGAGTAGATAATCGCATGCATGCTCAAGCCGCGCCACTTATGTAACGTATAAAATATTGCTAATCTTAAGCAGGCGGGCGTAGCACCGACCAGACAGAGATGGAGCTTGAGATATAGATAATCTAATAAGTCAGATCTGAAGCCAAACGTCGACTAGTGCAATAACTCAGGGTTGAGGTGCCAGAGGTTAATTAAAAATAGCAACTTTAATATTGTGTGGAAGATTGAGTTAGATTAAAATGCATCCGATTTATGAAGCTTACTCAGTCTAACTGAAATTTATTTACTTCAGGTCCTTTAAATAACTAAGAATAAAAGATGCCACAATTCTGGTACAAGTAATAAATACGAGTAAATAAATAATAAGTTTATAATTAAGAGCGGTTTATGAAACCAGAAGCAACAATTCATGTTTTTGAGCATGTTACTTCATTCACACGTTTTCACAACGTTCACACAACGTTTCTTTTTACGTTATTTTATGTGAAACTATTAAACATTTTTTGAACAAATTAAACCCCTACTACTTAATTAATAAGTGTTCCCGTTGTTTATTTTCCATATTTGTATTTCGTTAGGTAATCTAGACGCTCGGAGATTCCTTTTTTTGCGTCTTGAAGATGTTTGAATACAAAATAATAAACTTAATAATATAAATAACGAAAGAAATAAGACAAATATTATAATTATTAATATTTTATTTGTGGTAAATGCTAAGGCGTAGAATGAAGAGATATAAATATATAAGCTAGTACAATAAGAAATGGACTATCTGCAACACAGTATAAAGAGTCACACTACTAGAGTAACCTTATTTATTTGTTTACCAGTTGATGCCCGCGGTTTCACTCGCGTGGATTTAGATTTTAAAATCCCGCGGGATATCTTTGATTTTCCGGGATAAAAAGTAGTTGTTACGTTCCCTCAAATATGGTTGAGCGAAGCAACGGCTGGATAATGCGTCGTGCTCGTGAACGGGTGCCACCCACGGGAATGGGTCTGCTTTGTCTTCCCATGTTGACATGTGTTGGATTATATAATCCAACACATGTCAACATGGGAATACATATGTATTGTATTTTTGAAGCTTCACTGTGGAAGCACTGTATATATAGTTTGGTTACTTATTGTAAAATTATTTTATTTTTTTGAAAAGAGCAACTGCTGAGTTTCTTGCCGGTTCTTCTCAGCAGAATCTGCATTCCGAACCGGTGGTAGATTTATGACGTGTCATAAGAGCTACAAGGTGGCCTACATGAAATAAAAAAATTTTGAATTTGAATTTGAATTAGCCCATGTCAGTCTCCCGGTCCTCAGTTTTACCCAATACCCATGCAAAAAATCATTTCGATCCGTTGCCGTGATTGAAAGGCAAACCAACAATAAAAACACTTTCGCATTTATAATATTAGCAAGGATTTATTATCTGTCGTTGTAGCAATGTTCACAAGTTTAGCTTTTATCTCGTACATTACCATAAATCTTTCAATGTAAACATTGTACTACGTGTACCAACAGGGAAAAAATCTTGCATTGCTCTGATTGCCAAATATGTAAAGAGGGCAAAGATAACAAAATCAATAAGTATGTCGAGATATTTACAGCGAGTTTTGCAACAAAAGGGTTTTTTGATTTCTTTTTCAGTTAAAAAAAATGTATTTAAAATTGATGCAACATTTCTGTGACGAGGAACGTGTAGCCTAGTTGCGATGCGTAAATTAGTCTATTGCGTTGGGAAAGCTACGTTGACCGATTCCCTAACTAGACATCTGCTAAAATACGTTAAACCAAAGGGCTGAATAATCAAGTTATGGAAGGATCTAGAAGCCTTTCTTATTTATGACCCAAGAAGTCACGTCACATCCATCCGTTGCAATGTCGCTTTGTGATTGAAGGACAAACCAACAAACACACTTGCGTATTTATAATCCTTGCTTATATAAAAATGTAGATGCAACCCTTACTCGACATACCTACGTGATGTGTGAATGTGTACGGGGCTATAGGAATGCCTGCAGATCTGACAGTCAAAGGCTTATTTTATCTTCTGGGGTTATCGCTTTATTTTTAGAGTAGAGTATGCCTTTTTTATCACATACGAATGAATTTGCATTGCAATTTAACAAAGAACAGTATGTACATTCTTTGGACTCCTAAAGAAAATTGAAAGACTCAATTTAATTAGGTACATCGTGACTAGTTTTGTCAATGACTTCGTCCGTGTGGAATTTTTTAAAATCCTGCGGAAACCCTTTGTTTTTCCGGGATAAAAAGTAGCCTATGTCAGTCTCCAGGTCTTCAAAAATATTCCCATGCAAAAATCACGTCAATCCGTTGCTATGTTGCTGCGTGATTGAAGGACAAATAAACATACTTTCACATTTATAATTTTATAATAAAGATACGGTTACGATATTTTATACGACACTAAAAATACACAAATGAATCATAAGGAAAATTTAGTGAACATGCGACTTGAACTTGACCGGTTTTATTTTCAGGGTTCCTTCGTTTGTCAGAGAGAGATTTGAAATTAATCTTTAAAAAGTTAGTAGGTGTGATGAATCTACTGAAACATTTTTTTCTTTCAGTTTTTTCTCATTGATGCGATAATATAAAGTTTTTGATTACTTTAGGGGAGTCGCCCACGGTGACTTTTTGTAGCGATTCAGTAGCGCGTTTCGTTAACGCACGTCTGCATCGCTACGAGTATTTTTGGCGGTTCTTCGCATTTGCAACGCGCGGCAGAAGCGATTTAGTTTGGATAAAATCGCATAGTATCGATTCAGCATCGCTACTAACGCGCGACTGTTTTGAACGACATCGGGCACGAGAGGCACAGGCTTCACTACAGCGCACGACTGTATCGATGCTGTATCGCAATAGTAGCTATACAGAATCGTTGTTACGTAGGCGAAGGTTTACGATCTATCGCGATTGTATCGCGGTCTTTTTGCGATTGTATCGCGACTAAGTCGCTGCAAAAGTCGCCGTGTGCGATATCCCTAAAGTTACGAAACATTCAACTCGATATAAAAGGTTGATCTGAGATATTACTTTAAACCGTTGGCTCCTTTGCCCAAAATCGATGAATGAACTTGAATGTCCTTGCAAATTGTAGGGCGCATTATTACTCAATAAGGATAATATTATTAATCAGATTAAGAAACCATCCATTATTACGTGTTTTATGTAACGTTGTTATACAAATGAAAGTAAAAGTGGAGACGTAATTTGTCCCTAATTTCCATACGGGTCTCGTGGCATTTAGCCGCCACTTTTAGCGGTGTGTTTTCGCTAATTACCATCTCGTTTGCAATTTAAAATCGCATGTAACGTGGCAGCGTCTATTAGCGAAAGCGTAGGGTGTTCCCGGTAATTGGCAAGGGTGTGGTGGCATATGTGTGTACTGGACAGCGAATTGCAAGTCGCTACTGTCAGTACACTCGCACGCTTGTAAGTGACTATCACACCCATTATGCAAGCTTCACACCGGCACAGTGTGCTGGCATTTCCTGAAAGATTAAATCAGTTAATATTGTAATAGGCGTATACAACACTCATTATACATTAACGATTTGCCCCAGTCGAGCAGCAGATTACCGTATTGAGGTACGGACATCAATAACTATGTATAATCAGCTAGCTGTTCCTACTCTTTTATCTGTAAATGAGTTTTTAGTAATGTTGAGATAAACATAGTTTAACTATTAAGGAGCATAGAGAAATTAAATTTTCCAAAGGTTTTAAATTGTTTCTGTACAAAAAATCTATAGGTATGTTTCCCAGGTTTCATATCTACCAAAAGTAGGTGCGTGTGTAATCTCGAGCTTATGAGAGAGCTAAATGTTTAGGTGATTGTGAAGTAAAATAATTTATTAAATCTTTCCAATAACGATTCAATATGCAGCAATCACTCTGAGTTAAAGTCTCTATGTGTAAGAGTTAAAATAAATGAAGCAACACTATATTCTAATTGCCTATTCATTGTACTTATGATCATACTTCATACTCATCTAATAAAAAGAGCAAAGCTTCATTCACTCGCTGTCCATCCACGTCCGAGGTTGACAGTCCTGTATTGCGATCGCAACGAGCTCGTAGGTAATACTTGTAGGTAATGTATAAGGCATTCGTCATGTTACATCTTGAGGTCAAATGGTCGACGCTGGCATTGATGGCGACGCTTAGTCAGTGCCACTCCGCGATGAAGTTGGATGACGCTGTCAGGTTAGTCGTTTGTTGTCCTGCGGATAGCTTAGACGAGCGACAAGATGTCGAATAGCATCAATGCAACTGTGACCAAAAATATACCTAATATCTATTAATAGGATTTTTGTCATAAAGGTCTATACCTTAATAAATGAACTGTGACTAGTGTCCATTAGCAATAGAAGAAGCCTTTTCCTTTTCCTTTTCGAAATCTTGCATCCTGGGAAGAGGATACTTTTATATCGGAACATGAAAGAGTTTTCACAGGATTTTTATAAACCTCAATATACCTACTGGAGTGACGTCACGGACATAGTTGTCAGCTGTTCAGTTGTCCGAGTTATTTTAAATTTAAAAATAAACTAAGTCTCTTTTGGATTTGAAACCTAATTCAAAACGTAAAGTAGTGTTCAATCAAAGTGCACCAGTGTTAGTGAAGGGATCGGTATAACGGTCTTGTTGTTATCAGCAATAATCAGCTGGGTGACAATTATCAGCTGTTCGTTTGCCGTAGTAAATATTTATACCTACCTACATTCGACTTTTTGATGCAACATTGGATATATTAACACTCGTTTTCTTTAGTGTTTGAGATGGATAGTGATTTCCTCTCTTTATGGTGCAAATAGTGAGCAAGAATCTGAGGACTATTATAAGATTTAAATAATCAATATTTTTATTTATCAATATTTTATACTGCCATCTAGTGGCTGTGTTGATACTGCATAGGGGTTTGACTTTGTTAAAATGACCAGCAAGTGTGCGCAATGCGGGCGCTTCGTCGGCTCCACAGATGGCGTTAAATGTGTCAAATGCAGTTCTTCCTTTCATCGAGACTGTGTGAAGCTAAGCCCCAATGCCGCTATTTCCAACAAGTGGTCGTGTAATGCATGTCACAAGGGTAAAATCAAGCAAAATAATACTACAAATGGTAAAGCCCCTAGTACTCCTGCCCCTAATGCTCCGGATGCTGCTAACCCATTAGGTCCAGCGGCCTCAACATCAGTGACTGATGCTGGTAAGCAAGAGGATTGCTCGAATTCCATTGTTACTGAGCTCAGACTTCTACGTAGTGAGATGACCTCTTTTAGGAGAGAGATAGCACAGTTAAATACTACATTATCCGAGTTCAATAGTCGTGTGGACAATATTGAAACTAGATTGTCCCGCCTGGAAGAGCAGTCTGTGTCCCGAGATTCGTGCGAAAATGAGAACGTTCAAGCTACCATATCTCAACTCCAGTCACAGTTAAATGATCGCGACCAGGACATGCTCATGAATGACATAGAAATATCTGGTTTACATGAAGCCTCTAGCGAAAACCTTATGAGTATTACTAGTTTGTTAGCTAAGAAATTAGGAGTGGAGTTAGACGATCGCGATATTGTCTCAGCAGAGCGGTCGGGCCCGCGACGCACAGCATCGGCGAGCGCTGGCGATGACGAGCGGGCGCGAATGTCGCGACCGCGGCCTGTCATCGTGCGTCTCGCGCGGCGTGCGGTACGCGACGACCTGTTGCGCGCTGCCCGTGTCCGCCGCGGTGCTGACTCATCGGGCATAGTAATAGACGCAGAGCCTCGTCGATTCTATGTAAACGAACACCTCACGCGTACTAACAGGCAGTTGTTTTATAAAGCACGCGAAGAAAGTCGCAACAAAAACTGGAGATATGTCTGGACCAAGGGAGGGCGTATTTATGTGCGTAAAACTGATACAGCACCCGTGCGTCGTATACGATCTGAGGCCGATATCGAAAAATTTTTATTAAATGATTCTTTTTAATGACTATAGATTTGTCTCGGATTTCAAATCATTTGTGTTGCATTTTGTTGTTAAGTGTTATGAATTATTTTAAAGGAGCCACTCAAACTTGTTTAATGTTTTGTGTACTTTTACTACATAATCCAATGTTAAAGATAATTCAATTTAGAAGTATATTATTATTTTTATGTACTTATTTTATACAATCAGATTTGAAAATATTATTAAAATACTGTATAATCATTATATGCATAGTATGGAATTTGTTTCGTATATATTATAAACAGAGTCTACCAGTTATTGTTACATTATTTTTAATCATTCAAGTGAAACATTGTATAGCTATTTATAAACTGTTTATGTGTGTACTATATTATAAAATACAAAGCTAACAAATTGTTAAAATTTGGATTTCTCAACGCCGGGTCTTTAGGTACTAGGCACGATGAGTTCTTATTGGCTGTGGATCGATTGCAAGTTGATATCCTGGCGATCAATGAGACCTGGTTGCGCGCTGGTGAGGAAGGTCGTGCGCCTTCTGTTCCCGGGTATAGACTTCAGCACATCCCTCGCCCTGATGCTGTACGTGGGGGTCGTGGTGGAGGTGTTGCTTTTTATATTAGAAAAGGACTCAAAACTAGGACATGCGCATTTCCTAAACACGAAACAGTTGAACAATTGTGGATTGGTCTCAATATCAACTCGCTTAAAATTGCAGTCGGTACCGCCTACAGACCACCGTGGCTAAATATTGATCTTTTCTTAGACGTTCTCACTGATAGTGTTCAAGCGCTTTCGAATTATGATCATATCGTTTTGTTGGGTGACTTTAATGTAAATTTATTACATAAAACTGACTTCAAAACTATTAAACTTGAAGCTTTTTTTAATTATTTACAATTAACTCAAGTAATTACTTCTTCTACACATTTCACTGAAAATAGTGAAACTTTAATTGATACCATTTCAACTAACCTCCCTGTTAAAAGTGTAAATATATCACCGATCGCTTCTTTGAGTAATCATGCTTTTCTCGACTGCGTAGTAAGTGTTAAGAAGGGAAAAGTTCCATCTAGATTTGTTGAGTAAAGAGCATTTGTTTAGATAGACTTAATGAAGATCTATGTGCTATACCGTGGGACGATCTTTCGGCTTTAACATGCGTTAATCATATGGTCTCGTCTTTTAATAAATATGTAACAGACATTTTTGATAAACACGCTTCTAAGAAAGCTAAAATGATCAAAGAGCGTTTTACTCCGTGGTTAACGTCTAATGTAAAATTTATGATAAGACTAAGGGATGAGGCGCATACTCAGTGGCGTAATGATAAAACGGAGTCAAATAAATTATATTATAAGCAGTATAAGCACTTAGTTACCGAAGCTATTCATAGTGAGAAACGCGCGTACTTTAAATACGATATTAACAGTAAAATTAAATACCCCAAAGTTCTGTGGCAAAATTTAAAGCATACTGTTCTACCAAAGAAACTGGATCAACTTCCAGGACACTTTACAGATGCAGACGCTATAAATTTACACTTTCTTAACGTTCCCGGCACGAAAACAGTCGCTTTCTCACAACTAACTTATTTGGAGTTCAATAAATTATATGATAGCATATTTTCACTCAAAACTACTACTGATACTGAGATATTAAAAATAATTAAGCAATTACACTCGAATGCTGAGGGAATGGATAAAATAACACTCGATATGCTTTGGATGACAATACCTCAAAGCTTAGACACTATAAAAGCAATCATCAACACTTCAATAGTGACATCTGTTTTTCCAAACGATTGGAAGGTTGCTCTTGTTCGTCCGCTTCCAAAAGTTCCTGATCCTATCATGCTAAAGGATCTCAGGCCAATTAGCATTTTGCCATGCTTATCTAAAATTTTAGAAAAAATTGTTTATTTGCAGGTATCGTCGTACCTTGAAAGAAATCTGATATTGCCTGAGTTTCAGTCAGGTTTTAGGGCGGGTCGCGGTACCGTGACAGCGTTGCTGGATGTTACTGACAATATCCTTAAAGCGCAGGACTCTGGGATGTGCACCTTGCTAGTGCTCCTCGATTTTTCTAGGGCTTTTGACAGCATCAATATTACTCTTTTGCTATCTAAGCTATCTTATTACGGATTTGGTATTGATGCTGTCAAATGGTTTGACAGCTACCTTTCCAGCCGGACTCAGTTCGTAGAAATAGTTCATGAAGATGGGAGAAAGTGTAGTTCGGTGACTACTCCAGTTGCTAGGGGTGTGCCACAGGGTTCTGTGTTAGGGCCACTGCTTTTTATACTTTACAGTGCTGATATCGTCCATCAAATCAAAAACTGTAAGTACCACATTTATGCAGACGACTTACAGCTGTATTTTGCTTTTAAACCTGAGGAGTACCAAATTGCAGTCAATTTAGTTAACGATGACCTTAATCGTATAGCAGAATGGTCCAATTCTAACTCACTTGTCCTTAACCCTGTAAAGTCTAAATTTATTTTATTTGGAACTAAGAAACAGCTAGGCAAAATTAACAGTAGTGGTACTTATATAAATATAAGAGGTAACGCCTTAGAGAGAGTTTTTCTGGCACGTAATTTAGGCTTGATGATGGATTCAGATTTGAGATTTGAAGAACATATAGCGGAGAAGGTTCGTAATTGTTTCTATCGACTGAAGATACTTTATAAAGTTCGTAAATATCTTTCTCAAGAACTGCGTATCCAGTTGGTAGAGGCTTTGGTGCTTTCAAAGCTGAATTATGCAGATATTGTATATGGACCGCGGCTGTTATGTAGGACGAAACGCCTAATTCAACGCGTACAGAATGCATGTGCGCGTTTCAGTTTTGACATTCCCCCGCGAAATCATGTTACCCCTTTTCTGAACAGTCATCGACTATTAAAGATGAGATCAAGGAGGAAGCTGCATCTCGCGGGTTTGCTCTTTGGTGTTGTTAAGCTGAGTAAGCCTATGTACCTCGCTGATAAACTAAATTGGGCAGGCGATGGTGAACCAGGCCGTCTTCGTAGCTGTCGTAATCAGCTCCGTATTCCACTCCATCGCACTGCTGCATTTAGAGGTTCTTTTACGTACTCCGCCACTAAATGTTGGAATAATATTCCTCCACCAATAAAAAATTTAAGTAGTAAATTCTCATTCAAAGTTAATTTAAAAAAATATCTTTTGAATAAACAAGTGGAATTTGAAGACCATGTTCAGGAGTACTCTTTTTTGTAAAAAAAGTAAAATAATTTTCGGCGTTGATTTCTTGTAATTTGTAATTTATGTACATTAATTTAATATAAATTAGCTATATAATTAATATATATACCATTTATATAAATATATATATACGAAATAAATGTAATTATTATATACCTACTTAATACTCGTAATATTGTTAGAAAATTTACGTTGTACTGGTTAATATTTTATATAGTAGTTTAGACATATTGTAAAGTGCACTTTTATTTAAGTTCATTTGTAGATAGTTTAGTTATAGATAAGTTACGTAATATAGCTGTACAGCTACGATGTAGAATTCCGTGGCGCCACCCGAATCAGGGTTCTGGCTGAAAATCAGCGTTGTATGCTCTTGTGCATGCGCAAAGCATACAGCATTTTGCTGAGTTGGGACCTTTTTTTCGGGTTGTGCCACACATGACTTAGCTGTACCGGCGCTTCTTCTGCTTGACTTTTGTCTTTACTGTTCGGTGGAGGCGCCGGGACAACCTAATCTAGGTATACCTATTGGGTGATGTGTGGCACAATTCATAAAATAAACGTTTCTTTCTTTTCTTTTCTTTTCTTCTTTCTTACTGACAAAATTGAGGGCTGATGCCCTCAATTTTTCAATCACGTAGTAACGGAGTAATTTTTCAACGTGATTTTTAAGCATGGGTATAGTTGAGGACCTGATGGTAGTCTTGAAAAA
This sequence comes from Hipparchia sbordonii, assembly GCA_038048805.1. Taxonomy (NCBI): domain Eukaryota; kingdom Metazoa; phylum Arthropoda; class Insecta; order Lepidoptera; family Nymphalidae; genus Hipparchia; species Hipparchia sbordonii. The sequence goes on along the minus strand of CM076104.1, from coordinate 7,338,392 downwards.
CAAAGCTTCCTACGGGATGTACAAACTCTAACAAATTCCACGTGGACGAAGTTGTGTGCGTCTGCTGGTTACATAATAGGTATCATTTAATAATACTTGATCTATTCTTGAACGGTGTTGATCACTTTTACGGTTAGGTAAACATTATACCACGTGGTACTCTTCAGCGTTTTATGACTGCAATAAATCGTGCTTTTGTGTGAATCACAATTTTAACGTTCTTGTAAATCGGTTCAGAAAAAGTTTTAGAAACTAAGTTCACGCTATGAGTAATTAAATAAGTTGCAATATGAAATACATATAAGAGTAATATTTTGTCTCCGTGTGTCCGACGGTGTTTGCTGTCCCAAGGTACTGGAATGGCGACTGGAATGGCGACTGGAATGGCGACTGGAATGGATACGTGTGTTGATCGACGACAATTGATTGTGTGTGGACGAAATCAGGCAATTTACAAGAGGTTACTGGATATAAGCGGCGCAAGACCGAAACAAGACATGTATCCCGAGAAGAGGACGTCAAAAAACTTTGATAAAGAAGACAAAGAAAAACAGCCTATTTTGCAATAGTCGCCCGTTTGTGCGATACAAGGACTCACGAGTTCATTCGTGTTGCGAAGACATTATTGAAGCGTTGAATAGCTTGTTAAATATCACATCTCCAGACCTCCTGACAGGACTGCAATATTCTATCGAACAGCTAATAATGACTGTCTGTCTGCCATTGTGCCTTTACATAACGTCCAGAGCGAGGCCCGCAGTGCTATATACCTACCAACGTACATATTTTGACGAATGCATACTGTACTAGTACAACACAATTCATTTACTTCCTATATTACACTACAACTTACATAATTCTTTATAGTTTCCGGAGAAGTTTTTCTGGGATAAAAAGATCCATGACCCTCTTCATTTTGTTCAACAGACAGTTTTTACACCTGTTCAGGTGTTAACTTTTGGATGTCTATTAGTATTGAAAAAATAATAATAAATAAGTTAGTTGTTATTAAACATTTATTAAAACAAAATAGCAAACATAATAGAAACATAAAATCATTAAGCAATAATAAATTAAGGGATATAATAAGTCGAGCCGCAGAATTTTTTTTTGGCCACAAAACCTAGCTTCTAATTTAATAACTTAGCCACGGGAAAATGATTAAGCTTCTAATATACTAACTCGCCTTCTTCACAATGGCCACAAAATATTCCAAAGAAAGCATCAAATAAAGAGCCACTATTTTTATTACTTGTCCCCTTGATTTATATCTGGCCATCTAATTTACTAACTTAGCCACGATATTTATTTTGGTTAGGATTATACATGAATATTCAGGTGCCGAAGGCCGGGCACTAAGGTTCTGTTGGGATCGTAAACCTACCTAAAACTTAAAAAAAAAGTTTAAAAAAAATTGAATTTTTTTTTGATGCTAATATTAGGTACATTTTGATGATAGAACAATATAGGAAGTGTTATAATTATTGATGCTTCACTATATTTTAAAGGTACCGAGTTATGAAATTAGAAGCTTATATTCAAAATATATAGTGGCTAAAATAGTATTTTTTGAGGCTCATTGGTTGTAGCTGACTTAGTAATTTAGAGGCCAATAATGGTATTAAATAGAAGCTTGTTTAATTACATGCCATAAATTAAAACCTCAATAGTCCAACGGTTACAGATAGGTACGGACTAAAAACTTAAAAGGTTGCAGGTTTGATCCCCACCCGTTGCACTATTGTCGTTCCCAATCCTACCACAAGTTTTCAAGTATTTGAAGTGGAGAGGAGAACATCAGTCAAGTTCAGCTTGGCTGATATTCTTAAAAAAAAAAAAACAATAATCACAGATCCAACATTATGAACCTGAATATGACGTCTTTGTACTGACCTAATTGGACAATTTAAGTTTAAATTGCGTCTTTACTTATATTAGGTCAGTACTCAATTTTAACTGAGGACTCCAATCATTTAATTGAACCTACATAATGATTCACTTGACGTTTCAAAAGCACTTTACAAAAATTGATTTTATTAAAAAAACTTTTCTATTCTATTCTAATATTAGTTTAGTATGTATGAACATTACTTTATTCTATTCCAAATCAACATTAACTACTTACCAATTCACCATCATCAAGTAACGTTGAACAGAAGAATAAATTGAATTGGTTCAGACAGTTTTGCCTTGATGTCATCGACCCCTAGGGCTCGCCCCCCTGGCTGTAGCGGCCATTAGGGCTAACAGTTACAGCATACTCCTTAAAAGAAACTGTTTTATATTGAAAATCTGTCAAAACATCAAACTTATTCCTCAGTTAAAATTTACTTAGCGATGGTGGAATTGGCAACTTAGGTAGGTACTTAAGTTAGTGATTACATCAGGAAATTGATCGCAGTAGTTTTTACATTCATACAATTTGCCAGTATGTACTGGTTAGTGGTTATACAGAGATTATAGAGGAGTGTCCAATGAAATTGATTTGTTTCCGGAGGCAACAACTTACTCTCAAGCTATTGCGTCGAGTTAGGGTTTAAAAATGCTGGAAGACGAAGAACTCTTTGTTTTTCCCCCTCCCGCTCCTCAACTATTTTCAAAGGGAAAGTTATGTCGATTCGTTGCTCTGTTGCTGCATGATTAAAGGACAAACCAACAAACATACACACATTCTCATTTATAAAGTAAAAGTAGGATAGGGGATTTAACGACAGAGCTTACCGAGTCGCAAAGCTGAAGTGGAAAATATGGTCACAGTGCTCGAAGAATGGATGGAATGAAGAACCGGGTCCCTAGGTGCTGGAATGATGACTCTGCACCGGGAGGTGCATTATTGGTAGACTTCCACTATAGGCGATTCGCTAGCAGCCACTGGATGCAGGCGGCACGGGGTCGTGCTCTGTGGCAATAATTTCAAGAGACCTATGTCCAGTAGTGGACGTCAATCAGTTGAGATTATGATGATATGATAGGACAGAATAAGTTATTAAAAGTTGTACGAATGTAAAAGTACCTAGGTAGTTCTCTGATTTAAGATTTGTAAAGTCTGTGCAGACAAGGAGGAGGAATTGATTCTTTATTAATTACGGGTCCCGCGTCGGTATGCTATCTTGATACTGTAATAGCAACCTGCCGCATGTATACAGACTATCTTGAGACAGGTACAAATAGCTTCCTCGTGCCATCATAATTTTAATATTCAATTGTATGTGGGCAACGTGTTATTAAGAATCGAGAAATTGCTAGTTAACTAGGATAAAGGCCCAATAAATACCTTTCAAAGTAGGTATATTGATAGTTATTGAACACGTTTTATGATTATGATTTATTGAGAGAAGTCTCTTTCAAAACGTCCCGAGCGCGTTCCTAACAAATATAATACTTATTTTAATATTAAGTAATCTATCAAAGTCAATGAATCAATGTTGAAGCCTCAATAGTGCAACAGTCATAACGGCGGACTAAAAACCGAAAGGTCGATGGTTCAAATTCACTCGTTTCATTAATGTTGTGCCTAGTCTTATAGGTAAGTAGAAGCTGGTAATTTTACCTCAAAAAACTATTTTACGCTAGAAGTAACCAAGCAATAGTAAATAACTATTTAATATTGTGATGCCTTCCACTTCATAAATGAAATACGATCAATGTAGCTTATAGGTCTTATAACGGTATTCAATTTGTGACAACTTGACTTAATTGAATTTATGTTACGTCCTTTACGGTTGTACGGATTTCTTTGTGGATTTGCATACCCAATTACGGGAACATTTTTTGGCGCATGTAGATATACTCTTCCGGCTCACTTGTAGAGTAACAATCGAGATTTGTGTTCAGATATGTCCTTAGGAACACGTAAAGAACGGTACTAAAAAAGAAGGGTACGAAATATATTTCAGTGAGTAAAGGTTTGGACAAAAATAACGCATGACGGCAGGGATTTACAACTTGTCGAAACGCAGCTCCTAGAAGCTGCAATACAAGAAACTTTATACAACTAGATTCATAACTGTACATACTGCTGAGTGCTTTGAAGAGCCCCCTAGTGTGCCGTTTGTGGATTTGGCCAAATGAAATGATTATTACGTACGTCGATAAACTGATATTTCAGTTGTTATGTTCAGTGAAAACTTTACGAAAAGGAATACACGTAAACAATTTTGTGTTAAGAAAGTAAAAGATAGACGAAATTCTTTACTAGTTTTACTAGCACTAAAAAGCAATTTATAATCATTACAATCCAGTTACCAAATTAATCAGATAATCTTTATGAATTTTGCGAAGTTATTTTTAGTGTGTGCTGCAGCTGTCTAAGTTCTAAGATAAAAAATAATTTTCTATAAGTACGTAATCGAAGTTATAGACTAGATTAGGTATTCTATCCTAGAAATCAACATACACCATATTTACAACAGATGACATGAATATCAACAAACAATAAAATCAATGACACTTTTAAGTTGAAGTGGTAAAATATTGTGAGTAGTAAATTGCAAACGCAATGTATTAAGATCGTACTCGCGTTAATTGTGAGTTGCAACATCTTCCATTACATGTCGCTGTCGTATCGCTTTGTGTATACCCAGGTCTTAAAGCGTTCTGGATGTCTCGCAAATTTATTACGTCACACACTTAACGGATTTAACCACGAAACGTCGACATGAAAAAGCTGTTTACAAAGGTCAATACTGCGTAATTGACAGTGATCCTCGCATAACTCGAATGAAATTAATTGTTTTTGAAATTTTGACGCTACCTTTCCGTATTCGCACGACTAACAACATGCACACCATCATTTCAAGTCTCTTTTTAAACGTTACTGTAAGCTTTTCACCATTAACAAATAAGTATTACACTGTCGCAGAAACACAAACATATGAATTTAATTTCACTCATACAGACAAAAACTTAAAATAATTCCCACTTCTTGTATAACCAAATTTTGGTAAAATTTTTGCTTATTACTCAGATTACGTAACAACTTATGTTTTACAAGAATAATAATTAAGGAAGGTGTTATTAATATTTATACATAAAAAGAAATAAGGAGTGTTCATAATAATAAATAATAGGGGTTAAAGTACGAAGTTGGCTTTTTAACGTTCATTTTTCGAATGAAAATTGTATCCAGTCTTTTAGACCTTATGTTCTTTGCTTACCTACACACAGTGTAATATAATATCGAATGTTATTGAGATAGAGCTTAGCAGCTCTAGATAGATATTAGCATATCGAAAGTATTTTTTTATTTATTGCGAAAGGAGTCATCCGATGAATTTATAAACTGGAGAAGCTTTACATTGCCTATAATATTTATTTACTTTATGGAAAATTACATACATAACAGATAATACAGATATAAATAATACATAAACCTTAATTGTCTCGAATGAAACTTTATAGTCTGATTTTTAATTCGGTGGAATTCTGACACTTGTCATTTATTAATCGAGCGAGTTACTTGTATGAAATAGTAGATTGTTACACAAGGGACGTAAGTAAGCTATTACAGAACAAGATCCAATTTGGCGCCAGTGCGAGCGCAGCTCGCATAGGGCGCTAATGGATCGCGTGCACCCGAGATATTTAGTCACACGAGCGAGCGCAGCGAGCGAGGGTGAATATAGTTCGAGGGTGTAATAGCTACTTGCAACCGAGGTAAGCATTCTACTTTATATCATTCTTGCGAGGTAACTTTGGACTTATCCGGCAAAAGGTTTTGCATCATTTGTTCTGCTTCAAGCAAACAAAAATCAGGCTCTCCTCCTTTATCATCATCTGATGAAGTGCTTGACATTGTTGTAAATAACTTAAATCCCTTTACGAACAAACTTCACAAACTTTCAGATCAAATGAAATGCCGCCATTTCCATTTTTTTTTCGTAAATAGTTTTCCATTTTTTTTTTTACAGCTCTGAGTTCCAAGGAGTTTTGCATAGTTTGAAATGTATGGGAATTAAATGCCGCCATGTTCAGTGTTTTTTTTTTTTCAGTAAAAAGTTTTCTTACCATTTTATAAGAAAAGAGATTGTTTACCAAGGAGTTTTGCATAGCTTGAACTGTAAAGTGAACATTACAATTAAAGCATAGTGCGACGTAATGTTGCCTTGAATTGCAAACACCAACTTACAAGGAGACTTTCCACCATAGTAATCCCTAGTTACTGAGCAAGTATGATATAAAACAGTATTACCACCTGTAGTTCGATTTTACCCCAAACTATCTGTCAGGCATTTGTCATAAATATCTATGTGTGGCAATTGATATTTATTTTTCTAAGTTTAAATTTGATATCTTTTTTGTGGGATTTTTTAAATCTCTGGTAACATTAAGATACATCAGAATTCCACGCAATTAAAAATCAAACTATAGCACTTATTGCATAATTATATGACTGAATAATATAGTGTAATAATAAAATTATTTATTATTGTATAAAATTTTTATTTTAAAAAGAACAACTAAGTTTTTTGCGGGCTTTTCTCAACAGAATCTACTTATCCGAAACGATGGTAGAGTTTTGAATTGACATACTTAATATTAAGATCTTCAATATTGTGTTGACCTAAGCAGGTACTTAACGTAAATAATTTCGAATTAGCATCGAGTCACGTTACTTGAAGCAAAGTTTTATATTATTCATTTGTGGGAACTCTGGTAATTGCGTTATTTAATTGTTATTCCATACAAAGATCAGGCGAACACGAAATAATGAGGTAATAAAAATATTAAAACAAATAAACATTGATAAATGACTGCTGTACCTTCATGTCTTATTCATTGGTCAGACAAGCATTTACTAAAAAAGATGTAACTCACGTCAAATGACAAGCAAATATTCCTGAGCGATTGCCTTGTCGCTTTCTGCTTGCGTTGGTACGACAGCGTAAAGAAATAGATGCTCGGAATAAAATACAAGTAATGCACTTTATCTCCTTTTAATGGGCTTGAAGCTAAATCGATTAAATTGTTCTCGACAAGATCGTATCTTAGCCTAGGTAGTATTACTTGGCAAAAATGAATAATGTAGAGAACCTTATTGAAGCTTGCTTTTAGTTATTGTGGTCGAGTTTTTATCTTCATATCACAAGGTTTGCCCTGGTAGGTAAGTCTTCTTGTATTCCGCGTACCTCAACTTTAATCTCATCAATTTTGTACCTTTAAAAAAATTTTTCATAAAAACAGTCAAAAATTTATTCATTAGGTACTCACAAAATGGCGGCGAATTCACATTAATATGTCATTACTTTTGCTCCACCTTCTATATATCTACTCAGATATATTTTATTATGATGTGTGGATAGAAGGGGATAGGAATTCTAATTTTTTATTAGTGAAAAATGTAGGAATTCATCCATGTAAGCCAACTTGTGGCTGTGACGGTGTGACGAGATGCTACCACTGGTTCGAAATGCAGATTATGCTGAGAAGAGTTAGCAAGAAAATAAATTCGTTATGAAGAAAATCATTTAATGACGGTCTGCTTTTAATGCTCACGCATAGGTATTCGGAGCGTTTTTATATCAGTTCTTACAAGCAAATTTAAATCCAGACAAGCGCCTTAACCGTAATCATAAAGCGCTGATTTCAGGTGGGACATAATCCATTTGAAAATCAACAATTTATTTATTATCTTGGCGCGGCGTTTCTGTTAGCCATTTCAGTATACATGTCAAGTGGTTTAGGCGCCGTCGCGTCGTTACCTACTTCAAAGGTTCGTTAATTTTTGGCGAAGCTTGATTAAATTGATGTTTTTTCATTCTTTTTTACTAGCACAATATGTTATGAAAAATTATTCCAGTTCGGAAAGTTAGATTCATTTATTTATGTGTTAACACTGAGGAGGTGATATTTTAAAACGTAATGAAAAAGTAAACCTGTTTTAAATAACGCATTGTTTTTGCGAAATCAGAACAATAGGATTAGTTGTGATTACTTCTGAGAATGTTATGACTTCGTGCGCCAAATCCGTCAATCAGTTTCATATGTGGTGACTTTTCGTGCTAAAATGTCGGTATTGTACACTCCACACGATACAGTTCAAAACTAAAACTCGAACCCTACGGTTCCGGCTGATGTCAAACAAAAGCAAAACCATGCGAAACTGCCATTTCTTAACAGATTTTTGGACATGTATGTATTAGACTACTGGCCCGGTCCAAAAATGGATGGGTCATATGAACCACCAGGTGACCTATATAGGACGATATAAGAGCATAAAATAATACGATTCAGCACTATGCCGTCACTTGTAAGCTGTCCAACTGAGTGCTGGTGAGAATTGAAAAGTGCAGGTAGAGGGAGTACATTTTGGTCATATATTTTTGTACGGCATTTTTACCATCGATAGATCCATGAAAAATAATAAGAAAGCGCGCAGTGCCGTACAAAAATGTGGATACACAAAGTCGGTAAACTTTTTTGATTTTCTGAAAATTTCCAGGGTAAATTTGGTCATTTGATTCTGTACGGCATCAGCTTCATACTGTTTCAATACAGCTTCTAATCCATTATTCCGCAACGCCGTACAAAAATCATGCGACAAGGGAAAATAATCGAGGGTTGCAACCCCCTCTCTTTTCGTGGTCCAGGGGGTGATTTGATACAACATAAAATTAATTTATTTTGAAAGTATTTTATGCATAGATAATATTTTTTTACATGCCGTACATTTTCTTTGGTCCAAAGTTTTGTAGGGGTTGAGGTCCTTGAGTTTTTTTTCCCCTACAAAACTTTGGATCCACGAAAATGTACGGCATGTAAAAAAATATTATCTATGCATAAAATACTTTCAAAATAAATTAATTTTATGTTGTATCAAATCACCCCCTGGACCACGAAAAGAGAGGGGGTTGCAACCCTCGATTTTTTTCCCTTGTCGCATGATTTTTGTACGGCGTTGCGGAATAATGGATTAGAAGCTGTATTGAAACAGTATGAAGCTGATGCCGTACAGAATCAAATGACCAAATTTACCCTGGAAATTTTCAGAAAATCAAAAAAGTTTACCGACTTTGTGGATCCACATTTTTGTACGGCACTGCGCGCTTTCTTATTATTTTTCATAGAGCTATCGATGGTAAAAATGCCGTACAAAAATATATGACCAAAATGTACTCCCTCTACCTGCACTTTTCAATTCTCACCAGCACTCAGTTGGACAGCTTACAAGTGACGGCATAGTGCTGAATCGTATTATTTTATGCTCTTATATCGTCCTATATAGGTCACCTGGTGGTTCATATGACCCATCCATTTTTGGACCGGGCCAGTAGTCTATATCTCTTTCGTTCCCGTGATAAGGTTTCGCGGCAGAGATATTAGAAAAGACTTTATTTCCTGTTTTCACCAACTATACCTTAATCATCCTCTACATAAGTAGGAATCTCTTTACGTAGAAAACCCCTAAATACAGTCCGTTACGAAATATCTTAGGTACTTTTAGGTATTCCTTAAGATTCGTAAAAACGACATTGACTGAAAGCGTCACTTAAATTAGATTGGGTAGTCCGTAAAACTTAGTGAACGTTGGTGATGGCATAACCACTTGGTAAACATTTGAAATGAATGGTTATGAATTTATTATCAATTATTAAGCTTTGCACACTTCTATTTTAGCCTGCATTTAAAATACTGAGTGCAAACTCTATATCGATCAAAGGTTGGCAGTTTTACCCCTAATTGGTTTACACATGACATTACTCTCTTAGAACCCAAACCTGGTATTTCCGAAGACAGCAGCGCTTATCCCTGCACCAGAGAGGTCCTCAAATCATCGTTTACTGTGGGATCTTTATGTTTGACAGACATCCTTGAATAATGGCAAGATGTTAGGAAATAAAGTATCTATCGTTGTAGCTGGAACAGGCTCCGTTAGAACAGTGCATGGTGTTGTCGGCGAGCAGGTACAGTCGATAGAGCGTATACAAATACTTCGTGCACCATAAATCGCAGCCGACCTTCCGCAGAGTGCGTTGCGTCATTGCGTCATCGTGATTGAGAATAAATAATAAATTGTTTGTTGCCTTGTTTGTCTTCATGTTCGTCATATCATTTTCTTGCCCTTCACTGAGAACCAGTTTATTTATTCTAAGACAAATTTGGTTTCGCCTGACGTAAGAAAGTTAACGCAATACGTCCTAATATAGTCACATTAACGTCACTTATAAGGTTTTACTTATAAGCAGATTTATGAATGAACGCCTTTGGACATTAGTTAGCTCCGCTTTGCCTCAGTTTTGCTGAGGTGGAATAACTGAAATTCCTTTTTTTGTAGTAGGTCTAAATTACGGAGAAAAATCTTTATTTTATTGCAGCATTATCAGGTTGAAACTAGCCTGGATCAGTCCTGTATCTACCTGCAAAACTCCTGTCGAAATCGATTCATACATTGCTAAAATTAGCTCGAACAAAAAGGCGGACCATAATTTTAAAACATGTGTTAGGAACATCTCTATTAGTTAGTCATTGTAAAATTAAAATCATAGGTGAAACCTACGAGTAACCTATCGGCGCGAACTCTAGCCCTAATAGAGTTGGTCTTGGTGTTGATACTTGATTGGGTTAGGTAAGTGAGTAAGTTACAGTGGATAACTTGAGTGGTTACAACTTACAATAGGTATTATATTTTAGGTAAGTGAAGTAAAGGTGAAAACCTAAAAACAATAAATGAAATTGCAGTTTCTGACTGTAATTCTGTACGTTATCCGAATAGCGCTTTATTCGTTCTAGTCGTAAATCTGTCTATTTGTTCGGAATTATCTTCGGAACGGGGTAACGATTTGTTCACTACATTTTCATTAATCCGTGTGTTTATAGCAGTTATTCTACGCGGATGTGCCGCGTAGAATAACTGTGTGTGTGTGTACCGCTTGTGTTTAGTATAATATAATACATATTATAATATAATTATCGTCATGCTTATTTAAATATGTCTCTGTGAGAAAAGAAAGGCAAAATCCGAGCGAGTTATCAATCCTGTGACTCCTACGACCCCGCGTGACAATGATTTAACTAAATTGACTCATATTTTTGCCGTGTGGAAAGTTGAAAGTAATTTATGCAAATTATTACCATATTTTGTATGAAGCCAAATTATTATTTAAGAAATGTTGAACAAGAAAATGAATTACAACTTTCGCTACTTTTTGACTTTTCGCTAATGAGCTTGGAAGTTAGCTGTGGGGTTGTCCAAAAATGATTGATACAGTGCGAAATAAATAAATAAATAAAATCAGTTATAGAATTGTTCAAAAATGATTGCTACAGTGCGAAATAAATAAAGTCAGCTACAGGTTTGTTCAAAAATGATTGCTACAGTGCGAAATAAATAAATTCAGCTATAGGATATTTCAAAATTATAGCTAAAGTGCGAAATAAATAAATAAAGTCAGCTGTAGGATTGTTTAATAATGACTGCAACAGTGTGACTATCGCAATCACCTCTGATTGGGCGATACTCTTTCGTTAGTGGTTAAAATACATTGATGCAGAACGCCATAAACTCAACCAATCAACGGTGATTGCAATCGTCACAATGTGAAATCATTTTAAAACAATGCCCCATTAGATAGTTCCCTATTGAAATTTTCTTAGTATATAATGCGATTCAGATGAGAATAGGACAATCAAACAGCCATTTTATACTTATGTCCTGCTCATATGCGGTTTACAATGAGTGAGATAGAAACAGAAAATGGCGGCTTCTCATTCCTATTGTTATTTGAATCGTATTATACTACTTAGCACTCGTATAAGTCGTAGCAAGGATATTATGCTGATTGCAAGGAGGAAAGTAGGTATAGATAACGTAAGTTGCCTATCCGAAAGTTCCTCTCAGCGCTTGTACCTACCTCGCTGTAAACGATCGTTCCGGTAAAACAGTTCTCGTGTCTTCCCTCGGTTCGTGACTCGATAACAGGGAACACCCCACTCCGACTACTTGTAGTAATGTATCTGATGGTATTTACAGAAAACTATTATCGTCTGTAATACATTCTGTGAACGAAGTAGTTAATTTTATATATTGAACAAGGCGAGGAAAAAGGAATTTCGTCATAATAAGACGAAGAATTTATTATCTCAAGAAAACTCCTACCTAAATAATGGAAAAGGACTAGTCCCTTTCCATTATTTAGGTAGGAGTTTTTGCAAAAAAACTATTTCATAGTGGTTAAAACTTTGGCTTCCTTTTCCTACCTACCTAAAGTCCTATGGAAAAAATCATCTTCGTTCAGTTGAAACTTTGAAAAAAGTTATATTTTATGTTTGAAGTAAGATACGACAATATCTAACTATTAAGTAAGATACATTGAGAAGTTACGAAGTACCTACACTGTATGAGTAAATCGCAAATATTAATTACAACGCACCTTATAGCTTTCAGGAAGGCTATTTAGATACACGATAAATGGTTAAAGGAATGGTAATAATATTCAGCTATTATTGGTATCATAATGGATTATAATAAGCGTGGAGAGCGTGAAGATCGCAGTAAAAGATTTCTTGAAAGCAATTTTAGCATTTTAGAGTAAGTTATGGGAGGGATCAGATAATTTCTCGGTTGCATTTCCTTGCAGAGCGATAATGCCAGAGATACCCCCTTTGCAGATTTGTGAAATGTCTTCTAATTTTATGTTACAACAACTACTTGCCAACGGCGTAACTTTCCTCTATGTCTGGGTGTATCTACCTAAGTACCTAGTAAATATTCAGATTATCATACAACTTCTCATAATTAAAAGTTATTGGACTTCGGTGTCGGAAATCTTAATAAAATAGGTAGGTTGTTGATGTACAACATTTGATCGGTGGGTAATTTAATTTTACTTAAAAACTGAAGTGCGTACCAGTTAAAGATTTTTCTGCAATTAATAAAATTAATTGTAAAAAGTGTTTGACAGCATCCTTAAAAATTGCTGGAGTTAAGTACTTATATTACTTACTATTAAATACGGTTATTAGCTTCTAGGAACCATTGCGCTCAATATTTTACTTGAAGAATAACCTGATACGATTAATAAATACTTCACCTCGGCTCTTCAACTCCGATTGCATTCTAAGAAAGGCCGTCCGATAGCATAGTATGAGTTACAGTGGCGTCAGCTACTATACTTACTTTTGCGTTGTCCCTTTGTGTTTCTTGAAAACGATATCGAGTTACGAGAACTAATCATACGACTAATTGAAATTGCACAGAACCTTTAGTAGGTACTGTACAAACATAAAAAGATAAAGATAGAAGCTCGAATGTAAGTACAAAAATAGATGCAATTATCATTTATTGTATACATAACGATCTCCCAGTTTTATAGGTTATCCGATTGCGGAAGAGAATTTGGGAATGGAAGATTTCTAAACTGTTTCTGCCCCCCGATTCAGACCCTTCCGATAACTTATTTGTCGATCGATTCGGTTTGTTACCGTACGATAACATATATTTCGCTCGCTCTGAATCCACACGACAAAAGAGATCGATTTCTAACCGTATCGACACGGTATGTTATCGAACAGGTCTGAATCGCCCTGCTGATATAATTTGGTGGGAGGCTTCAGCCGTAGCTAGGTAGTACCCTTCCATCAAAGAAGTACCACTAAAAGATAACTAGATAACGTTCCAGTACGATGCTGATTAGAAACCGATAACTCCTTATTGGTATAATATGAGAGTAAATAAACTGCCAAACCCCATTCAAGTTAGCCTCTACCATCTTAGACTACATCGGCATTTTACCAACAGGTAATGTCACAGTCAATGCCTAACTAGTAAGTAATTTTATGATCCTAAGTACCCACTTGAAAACAATTATTTCGTAAATAATTTTCCATAACAGCGGAAGCACTTGAAGTTGGATAAAAATACTTGGAAACACGAAATTCTGCACGTTAAACAGAAGCCTTAGGTAAAACTTAAATGAGTCTGCAGGTGACTTCTTTTTAAGGACCGTTTCGAAATGTCTTAGTAGGAAACATTGTTTGATTACCTAAGTACCAATTTCACCATCTCGCTGCATCAAGTAGTTTGCAGGATACCTAACTCCTCAGCAACTTACAGCAGATAACTAGTGTTTGGGCCCATTAAAATGGTTTCAATGAGTAAGTGTTAGACAGATGATAATCGAGGGTCGAGGAGAAGGATCTGATGATGGAGCAGAAAACTGGGTAACAGAATGTCAGGTATATCGTACATAGAATGGCCATAGATTCACATGTCGGGGGTGCTTTTCAATTTACACTTGCTAGGCATCTTTTAACATCCATTTTTTAAAGGAAGGAGCGAAACTTTTTCTTCTTTCTTACTTTTCCATCTTAAACGAAGCTAGCTCTATTTAATATCCACAGTTTCTCTTTGATTTTTTATTCTTCTTCAACAATATCTAAATAAGAGGAAAAGGTGACTGACTGACTATTCTATCTACACACGGCTCAAAATTCAAACCATTAGAAGGATCAGGCTGAAAGGCATACATGATAGCTATTATGATTTAGGCATTCGCTAAGAAAGGTTTTTTGAAAATTCAACCCCTAAGGAGTTAAAATAGGGATATAAAAAATCAAACTTAACGTGAGTGAAGCAGCGGGCGAAAAGCTAGTTCTTTCTATATGCCTTTACGTAGCATTAGAACGGTGTAAGAGAACAATTTTACACTTCAATGATGGCAGTGAATACAGGGCGTGTGGAGCGATAGTGTCGGTTCTTCCTGCGCCGGCGCCTGACTATTTATAGCCTTGGTTCGACTACGCGTACAGCGTAATGTTTCTTTTGATAAACATCTATGGAAAAAGCGAAGGCATCCTATGCGGGAATAAGTTTAGATAGATATCATCTAGACTGCGTTCGAAAAGTCGAGTCATGAATTCAGAACGGCTTGATAGATAACGTAAACTTAGGACAGTTGAAAGTCCGATAACAAAGACAATGTTCTCTTAAAAACGCCTTTTCTATTTAGGTTTTTTTAGACTTTTATACAGAGCATGTATGGAGACACCTTAATACAGTCGGATTCAAACTTCTTCTTGAACTTACTCAATATTAGGTATCAGCGGGACGGTTTCACTTGATTACCTGCGCGAATCTATATCGCGGCTAACTTTCGTGAAGACATCAAGTTTGAATCGGACTGATTGTAGGTACCTACTGCGTACCTGCAGCGGTATATTCGATAAATGCTAAAACTACATTGGCTCACCAGCAACACTTTCCGTCTCGCCTGGATGACCTGTTTGGATCGTGGAGTGAGCTGGGTGATAGTGATTTAATCTGGAGCTGTATTAGCTGAACATCGCTGTAGCGGAGTCACAAAAAACTGACGCCTAGGAAATTAAAACAAATCCTGCCCTATTTAATTTCCTTTTTTACGTTGGTTGCCTAAAAGTGATTGGCGATAAGACCGACCGCTTATTGTACCAACACTGTTTTAGTTACTTGTTGTTTTCTTTTTAGGGTCGGCAATAAAGAATATTTCGTTCATCCATTCGTTCATACCAGAAGTGTTAAAAGAATGAAGAACAATCAAGACAGATACTTACCTCCATTTTGACTGCCCTGTCCTCTCTATCAAAATAGAGACGTCCATTGTCCAAAGCTGGTCATAGCTTAGGTTTCTTGCTTTTTTTGCAAGAACTTGAACTATGTTGTTATCTGAACTGCACGCATAACTATGATAATAATATAATATATAAAAAAATTATCATGTAAGTATAATATTATTTTATGTATAAAAGGCAATAATAATAAATGTTACAAGAACTAAATGTAATGTCTACATTCCTGGTGATAGTAAAATTTTATATACGTTATTTATTACGAGACAATCGGTAAGTATTATATTATAGGGAAATGTCAGTAAAAAGTTATTTCTTGTGCACGCAATATTTATGTCAGCCTTTGATAGTATACAACTGTTAACCTTTTGAGTCTTTACGAGGCGCGGTAAAGATAAAATATTGACCTTCTTACGTCATCCGAAGTCAAAGGGTTGCTCAAATATGACCTGGAAAGGCCGGTAAACATTTTACCTCTGTTGTTGTGGTCTTTGGAGAAATCGATGAGTAGGTACTAACACCACATTCATAATACACGGTTACAATTATTATTAGACAAGAAGGTTTTGCTATTCTTGTGGTTAGCTGATTTGGCTGGGGATTAAAAAACTAAGAAAGTTAAGGGGAGTTAAAAATTTTTGAATTTAGAGTTAGGAGAGAGGAGGAAAGCCTGAAGTTGGGGAGCACCCGCTGCAGCCCGAGACAACACGTAGAGCTATCGGTTTGCGCCTAATCTCTCTCCATTCATTTGGAATTCCAGTCCTATCAGACTATGAGAGTGAGGGAATAGAGAGTGCAGCTGTGTTTGTACAAGCGTGCGCTACAATATACTCCTGCGTAGATGGCTAGTCTTCGTTGAGATTGACCACCATTATTGTAATTTGGTCAGAAGAATATTACATAGAGAAATCGTGTAATAATTACTACTATTCAACAAAAATAATTTGGTAGTTTACGTAATCTATTCATAATTTATTATTATAATATGTTTTTTTATTTGCAATACTCCTAAGTACGCAAACAAAAATTAATTACGAAGAATATGCATGGGTCGAATGCGCCGGTGGTATTTTCATTCGTTTTAATTTTCATTTAAAACCAGCTCTTCGAAATTCGACAAACCTAATCCAAAACTGACTTTGATGTGACAAGTAATTACGTTGTAAGATTTCGACTTTTTGTGAGGTATTAATCTAAAGTACCTGAGCGAAGTTAAACAAAATGTTACGCTTGGCAACGTAATTTGGAAGATAATGTGTTGCGAACGATAAATCAAGAGTCCACAGCTAAATTCCTTAAGCATTTGAATTTGCTTCGGAAAGAAGAATAATATTTTTATAGACTTCATATCCTAACATTTTTATGAAAAAAAATATTTCCATAATTTCTTTATTTTTTTCTTTAGAGAAATAATATTTAAAAAAAAAATAGCAGTGTACTTACTAATAAAGAAAATAAGGAAAAATAGCATTCATCGGATTTGCGTGTACCTTTTTCTCACAAAATTCAGATCATCATTGTGCACATACTGCTAGTTAAATACTTACCTAATATGTACCTGCTAACTTTTAATAATTGTCATTTCATTACAATCTTTGGCAGAGTGGGTGGCACCAATAAGAGGTTACTGAAAAAAAAAACTGACAAAAAGAGTTATTTATGATACTGAAAATAAATATAAACTTAAAAATATAAATAAATACAAACAATTGGCGGTCTTATCGCTTATAAGTTATCTCTGAAATGTCGAATAGAAATTTAGTCGTTAGCTCTCACGCTACAATTACGATCTCATGACACGTGTGCTGCTTACTTTTTATCCTGGTGAGATAATTAAGGATTCTTTTCACTGAAATTGCATACAGGTTTCTGAATAAATTGTTTATTTATGCGTAATATTATATATCCAACATACCTAACGGATTTACATGATAATGGTACAATCTTTAGTTAACAATATAGTTAATTTTAATAAGGTACCTACTCGAGCTCCACAATCGATTAGCATCGGCTTTGTAGAGCGTCGTCTCAGTAACATGTACTTAAATAACATTTTTGCGCTTCCTGCAACTCAGATGTGTCTCTTTGAAGCCAGTGGATGTTGCGACCGGTAAACTTTTTTTCTTTTTCATTTCTAGCAATGAGATGTCCAGAGAGTAGAGTTCAAAGAAATTTGCTAATAAGCGCTCATAATTACGCTGATTACGCAAATGGTAAATTCTATGCTATCATCTATCTCATAAATTATGTAATATGTAGTTAAGTACGTGATATAAAATATTGTATGGGGCGTCAGCTTGGTGTCAGTGTCAAAACACAAAGAATATTATCATTATTGTTAATCTCTGACTTCCTCAACGTCCACACCGATCTATGAGTTAATGAGCAATTTAAATTTCAACACTATGGATTCAGTAATAGGTATTATAAAAAATATAATTGAAAATTATGAATTATGTCCGATTTGACGTAATTCCCACCTCAATAGAAATCACTGACGGACTCCGTACACGTACATTATAATTGCGTTATTATGAAACGCATTTCTATCGTTTTATTTTGCTATCGTTATGAATAGGCGTTGAACATTGGCATGTTTATTCAATGACGCACATAGTATAAAGAGCGAATTTTAATGCTGGTGAGCCCAAACTTACTTATTAAGTTTCTTATATAATGCATGGAATGAATGGTAAAAGAAAGTAAGTGATACGTCATTGAGATACCTTTTAATTTATTGTGCCTATCGTGTAAATAACACTGTTGTCAAAGCTTATTTCTGGTGTTTGATACAAAGTCTAAAATAGTAAAATTTAAATGTCTATTTTTGTATTTGTATGTAGGAATATTCAAAGTGAATCACACATTATGAAATATCTTTATTTACATATTATTTTCATCCAGTTTTGTAATTTAACTTTTTATACACACTGTGTAAAATGTCACACGAATGAGACGGAATTGAGCAGACCGCATTTTTCAATGCTCTGGATGAAACATCGATTCGCAGAACGTCTCCTTCCTTAAATGGTTAGTAGGGGTTCATAATGTTTCTTCATACATTTAAGAGCGTACTTTGGATGAAATAAAAATGATCTCTATCATCACTTTAGATGATGAAAATTCAAAGTGACACAGTCAGATGTGTAGCGAATTAGCGATGCGTTAAGTGCCACCCTAGTTCATAAAGCAGTCCCGTTAGGTTGATTTGTTTAGTTTTGACTCAGCTTTTCATTAATTTGTATAACGTAATAACTAATATGGAGAGGTAAGACAGATTACCCTTCATTGTTTGGTAAGAAATCTTAAATCAAGGGCAAACTAATTAAGCCAATTTGTACAAGCTAGTTGTATTTATGATGTATTTTACCAAGATTTATTACATTAACTAAAAAGTTAATGTAATATATGTTTAAAAAATATATTAAATTCAATTGGTAGGAAGAAATAAATTTTTGCTTTGCTAGTCTTATAAACCTTTACGGCTATTATTATAATGTTTGAAATCATTTGTAGATAGTTACCTATAGCAGTATCCAGTTTTATCATGTAATAACAATCGAAGTCACTTTGTAGCATAAAGATTATTATTTTGACAAATTTTCAATACAAAAACTATTAGAATTCCCAATTTATTCCTCAGTTAAACCTCACTCTATGTTGGTAAAATCGGCACTAAATATGAAATTAATTTTTAAAATATAAATTAAGAATATTAATATATTTATATGGTCCAGCAAATAAAAGATAAGTGAATGTACATTAATTCAATAACTACTTTCGACGTCCAGCAAAAGAAAATAATTAACTTGCACTTTCAACACAAATATTTTAATTAAGGAACAAAAAAGTTACAATTAGGTGTTGAGATAGAACAAAATCAATAACATGCGACGTACAGCCCGTTGCAAAAAGTATCTAAGTAGGTTACATATGAAATAATAACCTCTATTTTCGGCAGTGAATGGACATGGCGCAGACGGTCAATAATTATTGATCTCGTCAATATTTATCGATGTTTAAATACGTATAAAAACTACTCAATATGCGGTAAACGTGCTGATCGATCACGGAAAAGCTATATTAATCATTGCTATAGTCTCAATTGTGGTGATTGGCTGATTTTGTGGCATTTTTACTAATTATAATACTACATAAAAATCTATAGCTGTTCATAGGTTTGCTCAGGTTGTTAACTCAAAAACAGCTTGACAGATTTGAATATTTGTTTCGTTTTGTTCGCCTTAATACAGGAGTGGTTTAAAAGCCTATGGTTCACGATTTATTGAATATCTATATTAACTCCAAGATCGTTAACGATCAATGAAACTAACGATGACGAATAACGATAGATATTGACAAATATTGAAACCGTTATCGCGATGCGATATAGTAACGAGATATTAATTGTCCATCTGACCTCGCTTAAAAACTTGTAAGAACAAATTTAAAATTTTCTTGTTAACGCTCTTTAATTAAACCTTTCACTTAATATAAATGAATAGAGTTATTTATTATATATTTTTATTGGAGTGCTTTAAAATTTTAGCGATGGATAATAAATTATTGTTAAGATAGGTACACTAAAATATTGGTCGATTAACTTTCTTCTATGGTTTTTAATTTTAACTTTCGATTATAGTTTCATATAAAAGTCACGCTTTTTTATTCCTAAGAAAAAAACTCGCAAGTTGATCTAGTAGCAACTTATACAAATTTGATCATGAAAGTTACATGAAAGTGATTAAGTGATGACATTGATAAGTTAGCCGGTTGTTCTACCGATATACATATAATTTTACTAGTAGGGCGCGTGGGTGCGCGGCTCGCTAAAGCGAACCGCGGTTTTTCTGTTCACCAAGTAGATCTTTGGGTCTTAATCATCTTTTTCCAAAAACCACTATTCCATCTTGTATACTTTCTAAGATAGACACCGACGAAATTTGTATGGCCACCATCTTGAACGCGCCATTTTAGAGGTTTTTTTGGCTCTCTGCCAACTGAATAAGGTTTCGAGTGATTTT
This sequence comes from Hipparchia sbordonii, assembly GCA_038048805.1. Classification (NCBI taxonomy): domain Eukaryota; kingdom Metazoa; phylum Arthropoda; class Insecta; order Lepidoptera; family Nymphalidae; genus Hipparchia; species Hipparchia sbordonii. The sequence continues at coordinate 7,317,828 of CM076104.1, read as the reverse complement.
TGTTCGAGCACCTCCCACCTATCTTCAACACCCTGACCGTGCTCCTTACCCGTCTCTGAAATCCTCAATCATCAGCTGTCTCCATATTTTTCCTCCAAATGAAGTTTGGTCCTCTATCGAAACCATCAGAAATTTTGAAATTCCGTATCAAAGTCTTGTTTTTATTTTGTATGAAATAAAAAAAATCCGCCATCTTGAATTTTTTTCCATTCATCAAGTAGACCTTCGGGTCTTGATCACCTTTTTCCAAGAAACCACTCTTCCAATTTGTATACTCTCTGAGATAGACACCGACGAAATTTGTATGACCGCCATCTTGAATCCGCCATTTTGGATTTTTTTTTGGCTCTCTGCCAATTGGATGAGGTTTTGAGTGACTTTTGTTTAAACACCCCCCACTTATCTTCGATATCCTGGCCGTGCTCCTCACCCGTCTCCGAAATCCTCAACCATCAGCTCTCTCCATATTTTTCCTCCAAATGGATTTTTGTCCTCTTTACGAAACCATCAGAAATTTTGAAAAAGAACCGTATAAAGTCTTGCATATATTTTGTATGGAAAAAATTTAATTCCGCCATCTTGAATTTTTTTTCTATTCATCAAGTAGACCTTCGGGTCCTGATCATCCTTTTCCAAGAAACCACTCTTCCATCTTTTATAGTTTCCGAGATAGACACCGACGAAATTTGTATGGCCGCCATCTTGAATCCGCCATTTTGGAGTTTTTTTTCGGCTCTCTGCCAATTGGATGAGGTTTCGAGTGACATTTGGTTGAACACCCTCCACCTATCTTTGATACCCTGACCGGTGCTCCTCACCCGTCTCCGAAATCCTCAATCATCAGCTCTCTCCATATTTTTCCTCCGAATCAATTTTTGTCCTCTATACGAAACCATGGGTGAAAAAAATTTTTTTCATACAAAATTTTACAGGAGAGGTGATCAATGAGTCAGTCAGTGAATCAGTGAATCAGCACGAGTAGCTATATATATAGTAATAAGGAATGGGCAGATAAATTGGAATTGCACTCATTTTATTCATTTATTTATTGTCTCTTAGACACGAGATTAGGTATAACATAATTAAGTGTTCACTGTCGATAAAAGTTATATTTACATCAAATTCCATTAATGTGATCTTTCCAATTTATTAATGATTCAACCAATGTAGGTGTTTATCTATAATTAAAAACCAAATGGAAAATAGGAAACTCAATTCAAATTATTTTGTTGACTGCAAAATTTACAGGTTTTCGACTAAGTCGGCTTTGATATTCGAAGAGTTGTCTACAAATTGCAAGCCAAGAATACAGAAATCTTAAGTTATTAAAGTTCTTTATTGAAATCCCGCTATTAGCATACATTCCTTAACACTTTTTTTCCTTAAAGTACCGTCATTCATTCTTGATAGATTAATGACTGTTGACTACTGGCTGTCACGGTGAAGTTAGCGTTATTGCGACGCCTCCAGCATTCATTTTATAAGGAAATCTTTTAAGTGATGACGTTGATGTTCTTTACCCACTTTTGTATTACGACTATCTCTTGTCTGTGGTTTTACATGGAGACTTTACGCTTTTATTTGAGCTTGTGTTAACTAAATCGGCACTAAAAACTTTTTTGTCGATTTCAGACGAGACAATGTCAGTTTATATGTTTTTAGCAAAGAGATATAAACTCGTCTCGTCGTCTCGAAATGCTATTTTTTCACAAAATTCCCTGCATAAAAGGATATTATCATTATTTCAGAATAGCTTGTGTACAGACAATTTGCTCTTAAACACTTTAAACTTGTGTATTGGTGATTTATAAAAATTATAAACCACGCACATAATTCTGTTAAAGCAAACACAACAGCTATCCAAAAATCAGATTTAAAAATGTTACAAGAAAAAGTGGTGAAATTGCCTTACCCGCAGACAGCGTGTCTTTTTAATTCGTGTTTTATGTAGATTTGGCTCGTGATTGACTGATGGAGATAAATGCATTCACGATGACCCGTCGACAAAAAATTCGAAAGTAAAATTAGGGCAGCCTCTCGGAGGACTACATAAAGTGATGCACTTTTTTCGACCTTAATTTGATGTTTGTAAGCAATTATGGAAATAAAGGTTTTGTTCCTAATTACCGTTGATGACCGGAGGGTTTCTGTGAATCCGAGATTCATCGAATAATTTACTGTGATTTACAGTTAAGTTAGAGTTAAGTAGGGTTTGTTTCCTTTGTTTTAGAAAGATTTGCTATACTTTAATTGTTGAGGTTTGGAGTTTTTTGCGTAAAACAAAATCATAGCAAGCAATAAAGAGATAATTCTTAGAACTGTACTAAGAACTTGGCCTAATATTTTGAAAGTTAAAACAATCATGCCGGTGTATAGTGACTACTATACTATATACTAGCGAGTTAAAAAAAATTTAAATCCAAATATGAAACTTTGTGATAATTTAGTTGAAGTTTTTCTCTTATTAAAATCTCTACAATTGCGACGTCAGACCATGTCAATGATTCATTTATAGATAATACTAATTAATGGTAAATCTGTTATTACAAATCGTACGCAATATTTAATGTAAACAAAATATATTGTACTTTAGACCTTTTGGTAGGAACTTCCATCCATTTCTTATCATTTATCAATGTTGTACGTCGCAGTCTTCTGCCCCGATAACCTTAAAGCTTTCCATTGCCAATGAACGTAACGTCAAGGTTTTGGAATTTAATCAATTCTTCGAAGATGTTTTTTGTGTGTGTGTAGATAACTCAATAAACAGCTGAAAGTTTCCTGATACGGTACCATCTTTTTGTATCAATAAAATCAATTTTTTTGGTAAAAAACAGTGACCCTTCACTTTCTTGGCACATTAACGCAACTCCAAGATCACTTTTTTAACTTCATAGATAAGTAGGTTCCTAACTAAAAAGTAAGACAAAGGTTAATTTTTTTAATTTGAATACAGCGTAAAGAAAAAGGAATACTTACTAAATGTAGATAAAAACATTATTAAGTTTACCTTACCCCTAAAAATAACATTCTATAAAAGACTCTACATTTTTTAAAATAAAAAAAAACGTGAATTGTTACGACTAAAGTAGACAAGAGTAAGATGTACGTGGCTATTAATATATTGTTTTCTTGCTATAAAAATTGGACGGCTACCGTATTAATTTCTCGACATCGTAACAGTAGCCGCTTAGCCTATCTGTCACGTCGTCGCGTCGGTCGCAACGGATGAGCCCAATCACATACCTGTGTAGTGTACTGCCACCGATGAAAAATGGTGTATTCATTAATATATTTGGAACAAGACCAAATAATTGTTGATTTAATAAATTGTTATTAAACCTTGCTTTTGTATGTACCTACTACTAAAAATATTATCTATTATTCTGTACCTGATCTACAATTTTTAATTTGATCAAAATACATTTTTTGATGAGGCACTGCGAATATTAATCTCCACAAGTGATTCCTTTTTTTAATTATTTCTTCTTCTTCTTAATCAACCGATAGACGTCCACTGCTGGACAAAGGTCCCTTGCATGGACTGCCAAAGGCCTCGGTCTTGCGCCGCCTGAATCCAGCAGCTCCCTCCGACTCGTTTGATATCATCGGTCCACCTAGTGGGGGGGTCTGCCAATACTGCATTTTCCGGTGCGGGGTCGCCACTTCAGCTCTTTCGGACCCTCACGACCATCAGCTCTTCAAACTATGTGCCCCGCCCATTTCCACTTCAGTTTCGCGACTCGCTGAGCTATGTCGGTGTCTTAATTATAGTTCTTTCAATTCACGAGGGCGCGTGGCTCATGGTTGTGTGTGTGTCGTATTTGTATAAGTGTGAGCGAGAGCTTGCTCGCGCCTAACCGCTCCCACTTCTCGACAGGCACACACAGTTACGCAATGTGCATGTACACGTCATAACCACGAGTAAAGCTCACGCGCCCTCGTGAAGTGCAAGAACTATACTAGCTAATATTATAATAAAATACTGGAATGAAAATTCTTTACCAAAACGAAAAGGCAGTACTGTATGGCGCAGTGAGTATCCGATTAGGGCACGAAGAGGGCTTGAAACCGCAGAGAAGACTTACAACTTCCACAGGTGTCGTCTGCCCATATAATATTGTCGGCCATTTTTATTACCATGCCGTAAATAACCTGACTATGTGTTACAATAAAATAATGATGTCAATCGTCGTGGGTTGTCCGATTTAATGTGGACTACGAATATGACATAGTTGACAGTAAAATTAAATCATTACAAATGTAAATATTATAAATGCGAAAGTTTGGATGGATGTGGATCTAAGCCGATTTGGCTGAAAGGCACAGAGTTAGGTTATAGACTTTTTGTCCCGGAAAATAAGAGAGTTCCCGCGGGACTCCAAAAAAACCTCAATCCACGCGGGTATCAACTAGTAATATAAATATGAAAGTAACTCTGTTCATCTGTTACCTTTGTTACCTTTACCAGCTATAAACCATTCAACAGATTTTATCGAATTTGGAATAGATAAAATAGCCTCATGTATTATAGAGACGTAACGAGGATAGGTACTTTTCCCCGGATCATAAGACGCGGGCATTTGCTAGTTAGGGGTAGGTACGTAATGAAAGAAGAATTTATATGAAACTGAATTTTATATGGAACCCTTTACAAAACAAAAATCACACTACGAACGGTAACACGTACCTTCATAGATATCAAAGCTTGAATTTGGAAAAGCCATGGAATTGGCAATATGCCTATATTATGATTTTCTTATGACAAACACTCGAATTTTGTAATGCTCTATTCTTATGCCGACGACATGTTCCTTAATTTGTACAGTTCCGTGTTTCTGTGAATCATCATTGTTGATCCCGTTTTTGCATATCTGTCCTACTAGGCATTCATAAAGAATGTCAGCAGACAGTCGGAAATGTTACAAAGACGCTTGTTAAAATTCTTTTATATCTGTAGTCATCTCATTAAAATTCTATAAAACATAGGATTTTGAGTTTAATTATGTGGTTAAATAATGGTTTGGTTGCCCAATTTTAAATAAATGGCAAATCGTGTGTCAGGCAACATACAATATAGGATTCCCAAGTTGCATTTCACAATATAACACGTACTTAGAAGGGTAAACCATATTCTGCTGCGTCTCCAGTAAGTATAACAAATGTAGTTTGTTCTTGATTGAAGCTTCTATTCAATATTAATGTTCGCAATTTACTTTAAAATTTTTACTTTTAAAAGTTAGGCGACAATTTACCCGTGATAGTTTTGCTTTAAAGTTGGTTAGATACACTACTATCGTGAACACTTAAAATCAATGGATTAGTTGTTGAGAGGGGGGTGACGCCCAATTCAAACGAACATTTTCACTACTTCCCAAACGGATCCCTAACTAGAAAAAATATTCATAACGTACCTCTACCTATTGGGGGGTGTATATAATATTTTTTATAAACAATTTTTAATTTTTGTTATTAATTAGAATTTGTTTTAATTTTAATTTTAGCTAGGAAGAATTAGATGTTATAATAGTTATGATATTATGTTCTTGAAAATTAAGTTGTGCTTCTGATGAACGATGACTCTACACCGTATCTGATAACGCGTTACACCTTAGACCGCATCATCACTTTCCATCAGGTGTGGTAGTGGTCAAGCGTGTGCCTATAATGTATAAAAAAAAAAAAAAAATCTGATAACGTTGCTACATCTCAGTGGACAACACCTTATTAAAGACTGGCACCATTTCTTGTTGGATTAAGTTCACTCGTACGAGTAGCTGCTCGTACATAACCGTAATGTCCGCTGACAAACTTGTCACAATTATTATTAAAGTATAATATGTACTTCTAATTGAGATTTTATCGAGATTAATGTTTTTACAAAAGCATTGACGGACAGACTAATAGACTTTTTGTAGTCTTTAACTTTGATTGTTATGTTTAATTAGGTTATGTATTTTTTATTAGTTGAAAAACGATGCTGAATTACATATTTATGACTCGCAGCCTAATCCACTTGGTATTCGGCTTTTTTATAAGCCATGTGGGAGCTCTTTGATATTCCGGCACAAGAATTTTGTATGTTCCTTCCTTTGAATGTTATTCTTCTTTCTTTCTTGACTTAACTTGTCTCTCCAAATTCTGATAAGCGTCAAAAGGTTTCAGATCGACAGCGTTCTTTCGCACTTATACCTAATGATGGATTGGTATCTTTTTATTGTGGACAAACTTAAACTGACCATCATTTTCTATTGTATAGTTAAGTACCTATAAATGCAAGTGCAGCAAAGCTAAAATGTAAATCTTATGCACCCAGTTTGGATACTTGGTTATGTTTATCCCCACAAAGAGAATGTTTACCTTCACTTCATAGATTGTTTCACTTACAGATAAGTCACACATTAATACACGTAGTTGTAGATAAATCATATTTGGACTTACTGGTAACTATTTCCACTCGATAGATGAACATTGCGTTGCGCGTTGCGACTGCGCTAAGCGCCAATTCGTTCTGTCGCTGCAGTCGATCGCTAGCAGGTGCGTTGTGCGCGCGTGCGTCCGCCATCTTTAACAGCTGATTCGCCATTTGCGCTAACGCGATCGTTTACAATCCGTCCAGACGCAATTAAATCAATTCATCAAGCTGGGCTTAAATGACATATTGACTTATTTTACTGTGCAGTGATTTAAGAAACAGACTCATGAAGATGACAGTTAATCGAATAAGAGTAGTGGTCCTGGGTAGTGCACGCACCGGCAAATCGGGTGAGTACCACGAAGTAAATCGATGAGAGCAGCTGCCTAATTTCGATGGCATCCAAGATTTCTTGATGACATTCCTTTTTGTACATAAATTTGATCTGACGGCTAATAAAGCTTTAATGACGCATGACTGGATCTCGCCTTAAGCTATTTTTTGTTTGACCCTGGCCAGGATGCCGAAATCAATTACCTCTAATGGCTTGAAAAAAGTTCCTTGATTTATTTTGGGAACATGTGTTTTTTAATCACACTGTAATTATAGATCGTTCGGACTTGTAATTAAATTCTTTGATCTTGTTGGAGGCAACAATAAGTGATCTGATATCAACAATGAAACGAAAATTAATTATTATCCGTGGATCTTTTAGGTCCATGTACATATCTATCCATACCTACGTATCTACATCAGTAGCATAGCTTTGTTATTGGTACACATTGTTTTTTCAATAATGTGTTGCTAGGCTTTCTCAAATGTACATTTGAAAAAGCCTACTACAGTCTTAGCTTATTTTGTTGGGTTTTAACGTATCTTTCATTCATGATTTATTTGAATTCCTCCTGCAATTTAATTTTGGTTAGAGTATGTACCTACCTACGTATAGCTTGAATAGAGCATTATCATCTATCAAAAACAAATCTAGGGTACCTAGTGGTACAATGACTTCGAATTCTACTCACATTTAGGAGGTAGAGTAGATAAGAATACTAACTTTATAATAATATGCACCTAATAAGTGCTAACTGCTGCGGATTGTCAAAAAATTATGACGATATTGGTTAAAATTATTGTTGCAGCAAGTAAGTCTTAATTTCATCTAATCACCACAATTGAGACTGTAGCAATGAGTGATGCAGATTTCCCACATTCGTTCAGTAGTTGTTTGATAACATAAATATGTCACATTGACGTTCATATAATAACAAAACAGTGCGAGTAATGGAAATTCTTTGTTTTCTTCACGCTCTGAAATGCACTTATTTCTTATCAGTCAGCCGTAGGCGTCGCGTCGCAGATATATATTGATAACAAGTTCTGTGTCAATAGGGCTGGTGGCCGATTCCATAGAATTGTGGTGCAAACAAGATAGTTTAGTTTGCCAAACGTAATACAATTTGCAGCGTAACTGTAGCTCGACATATAGATTCTCTAGAACAATGGGTCCACCTTCTTTATGGATGTTCATTAGCTAGGTAGGCAGCTACTAAGGTATGTATGTTTTTTTGTATTTATATTTCAGGGTTATTGGAGTAATAATTCTCAATAAATTATTATACCTACTGTGGGTAATTGGGTAAGTAGGTATGTGATGTGCATCATGCTCATCATATACCTCCGATTTTTTTGGTTACAAGTATTAGTTTCATTCTTAGATAGGAAGACAGAATAAACCTAGTAGGTACCTAGATATGTTTTATTTTTAACTAGGAAAAACACTCTTCCTTCTTGATTTCTAAATGTGTTTATATAACTAAATGCCCGCTTTTTATTGGATGCAATTGAGGAAATCGTCAATCATCTGAGAAGGTTTAAGACAAGTTTAAAAACCAGTAATGCGCAATAACTACCAAGCAGTGATAGCCTAATGGTTAAGACTTTAATGTTGAGATCTATAGAGTGTGGTCTGACTCAGCTCAGACTTAAGATAGAGGTAAAACGAGATACATATACGCTCTGACAAAAATCTGTCTCGTTTTGATTGTGTCTTTAGTCTGAGCGGAGTGATAGTGCGGTCTAAAAATTTCAGCCTAAGACTTCTCGGGGTATTCCGGTACTCGATTCTAATGATGAAGATGCGTATGCATCTTTGACTATTTGCGTTTCATACAATTAATTTTATCATTTAGAAACATCAACGTTCAGCTTTAGCAGTGAAGAAAAACTTAGTGAGGAAACCTTCCTACCTCTGCGTACCTGTTCTCCTAAATGTTGTCAAGGGTGTCTAAAGTCTGACAATCTGCACTTGGCCAGCTTTGTGGACAAAAAAATTGTCTAACTCGTATGCGGTATGAACTAATTTGAAGACGCAAACGCGAAGACGAATTGGCACCTTTCACACGTAAATCGCCAGTGTCACAAAGGTGCATTAGTCAGGGTCATAAAATGGAATGCTTAGCACTTGGAATGCGGGCCTAGTAGTCATATTCCATCATTCGAGATATTACTGTACGGACAACGTATTGAGGGGGCGACGTGTTTATTTTAATGAACAGACATAGATCTTTGACGCATAAGTACGATGAACGCATCTCACTCTTTCTGCTAGTGAATATTTGAGTAGATTTAGGTTTTTAAAAATTATAGAAACTCTTTGATTTCTTAAGATAAAACGTAGTCTCTGTAATCTATGTGAAAATTATTCATATTTAAATTATTTTTACGCAGGCAGATCAAATATTTTCAAGGCATAAAGAAACTTGGATCATCCATCCTTCCATTGTAAAAACCCATGCTTGCCTTTGAAATTCCCGTCTTCAGTCTTTCCGAAGGCGAAGATTTTATCCTTCAAATAATAATCATACTTTAGATGAAATCACAGACATTTCAATTCTACATATTTATTTGTGTAGATTGTTCACTGCTGCTAATATTGTATTAATAATATTATGAACAAAATAATTCCTAATGTTAAGTTATATTAGTCCAATAGACTTATATTTACATATTTACATATACAATATACATATTTGAAAAGCGCGCGTTAAAAATAATATGACATCGTTTGAATTGATCGACAGTGCGTACCTACTCTTAAATAGACTTGTTAACACAGGTGTTAATATACTTATATATTTAATATATTTAAGGAAGTTCAAATAATTTGGTCGATGTGTTGATTATGCAAATAATAAATAGTAATACGCAGAAATAGTAATATCTCTCTAACAACTTTCTATGTTATTGCCTGTTAAAATTGTTTCTCCGCCAAATAATTAATTTAAATCAACGCAATTTGATTTTCTAAAGCGATTTTTGATAATTATTAAGTAGTAGGTACTTATCAGTTTACATTTAAAAGTAAGTGCATTAAAATAATCTTTAACTTTGACTTAAGCAAATAATTTAATTTTTTTGTATAATATTCTTTTTATTTGAGGCTTAATTTTATTTGAATATTTATTGTAATTTTTAAAGCTCTTTATGCGGTGGTAATTTCTTATCATGTTAATAATTGCTTGATTGTATTTTATTTTATGTCAACTTTGAAATATCTAATTAACATTATTATTATTATTATTGATTATTATCTTCTAAACTTCATAAGCGACATTTATAGTGCATTTATATTCATAGAATATAAATTATTATGATGTTTATGTTGACTGTACAGCGGTGTACTAAAGTCTAAGTTGTGAAATAAAATAATAAAGATGATTATAACATGAACAAATTACTGTATTATGCATATGCGATATTCATTTAAAACTCTGTGAATGCAATCATATTTTACAGTTAAGCAGAGAAGAGAAAGTGGGCATGAAAAATAAATTTGCAACGGATTAACAGGAGCTATATAGAGACGAGCGTGATACCCATGATATGTAATACTAACCTTATTCGGTATATTAATAAAATAAAAACGTAAAAAGTAGGTGAATTTAAAGTTTCCATGGAACTTAAAGAAAACAATTGATAAAGCTGATATCAATACGATAACGGAATTGTAGAGGCTATAAATAAAATTCAGGTTGAAATATTTTTGCTATACCTAATGTCTTTGACATGACATAGATTGAATTTTGACTAGAAAATGCCTATTCACGCTTGCTTTGAAGGTACTCAAAAAATCAGTTCCGCCAATTGCATTAAACTGAGACAAACTAAAAAAAGCAAAGTTAAATTATATTGTATACCTACCTAATGTTTTGTTACGAAACAAATGAAGACAGATTATTTAATAATGTATAGCCTAACATAATTGTGAAATAATCCATGAAAAGTAGCTGTTCGATAATAAATAGTGTTGTCTATGCAATAGAAAGTATAAACAATAAGTTGGCGAAAGCTGCTGAGTGAAATTGATTTATCGTGGTGGCATTCGGATGTCGTTTTGGAAACACTCAGCGTATTAACATAACAATTAAGGTATATTGAGTAAGATGATTTGACTAATGTCGCCATCGATTAAGTAACAGTTGCCAATATTGAAAAAGAAGAATTGACATTTTTATCTCATAATTTAGAGTTTACTGATGTTTTATGGATATAATATACAGTCCTGGTTCATTTTCAACACTTTTAAATCATTAAAAATAAATTATTTATTTTACAAAAATATTACTAATGCGTTTTCCAAATTTATTTTTATTGAGTTTGAAAGATTAGATTATAATTGAAGTATGTTTATTACATATACATATAATGAACATAAATAATCACACGTGCTTCTAGGATGTACCTATTTAAAATCTAATTGAACTAGTATCTACTATGTGTGATACTAATGAAAGCTAAATGTACCAAGTAAATAACAGAAGAAACGTACGTAATTAAATTACTTGTATGTGAATATACAAGTAATTACATTTAAGAACTTCATTGAATTGAAAATTATACATCTACCTGGATCAATTAAAATGGTTTAAAACGAAAATAATACTTACCTGCCAAAATTTTAAATTACTCTCCTGTCCAGACAGCAGACAGTTTTTTTGAATTTTATTCACTCACTTCATAAATAAAAGCTTATAAATTCTATTGATCAGCTAAATGTCATGAGATAGAAAACTTTAATGCCTAACGGTTCAAATAACAGGCGTAACATTGAAATGAGAACTAACATTATTGTATTGTTAGGCAGCCGTTCCATATCGCGCCTATCAGATCAAGATGTAAATAGATATCAAATCAGGCCGTGTATTATAAACGACATAAAACTCGCAGAATGCGTTTCGGATTTGTAGATCGAGAACGTCTAAATGCCAGTTGCAGTTATATTTATATGCGGCAGCCGCATGCCGCTGGCCACTGACTGATGGAGTGAGTCACCCGGTCAAACGTCTGCTGGGACACCCGTCCCTACTACACTACTCAGTCGCTCACTATACACCCAAATAATACGACTAATCGCAGAATATTATTTTAACGTACCTCGTCATACCGAATTTTTTAAACGCGTGGGAGATATTCTTGTTACGCGTCGGCTAAATTTGTTTAGCGTAAAGTATGAGTAAATTGATAATGACATTCTTTCTATTATTATACACATTTTTTGCGAAAGAAATAGTGATGTAGCACCTATTCATAACTGCTGAGCTATCGTATTGTAACAGTACAAAAAGTCTTTAATTTTGACATTGATTTGACGTGTAATAATAGAACTCAGTTTTCTGGATTTCCAGGTCATGCAGTCAAACATTATGAACGCCATTGTTTAGAAACATATCAGTGTCAATACTTACACAGAGAAATTTAAATTAGTAGGTCGCGTATGCGTTTATTTAGAAGAAAGCGGAGTTGGATCCTTTTTTATATTACGGCAGGTTGTAACATCAAAGAGGCTTGTTAAATACGCCTGATAGATAAGATCATTATTGTTAGACCTTGTTGAGTTGATACAACAAGGTCTAATGGCGATATATAAAGTAACAGCCAACAAACAGTAAAAAAAATAAAATTGGGAGTAAAAAAGTTACGTATCTTCAATCTTTTATGAGTCTTATCAATACTATTATGTTAATCGGCCGAAAGTAGACATATACATATTATAATTTGGATAAACTGTCTGGTTTCCAATTAACATGTCTTGCGGGACAGGTTGGGAGCGAGTCTCGATCACCTTAGTCGATGCTCTTAATTAACGTTTGCCTTCAGCTACCGTATTCAGCAAGCATGATCGCTTAAATTCGCCTTGTCTCCTGATATACCGTTATAGACCTCGTTACAGTTACCATTCCGGTGTGTTCTGGGAGTTAATGCGATTATTTTCACATCTTTCCTCATCTCGCAGTCTACGAGTATCCCATTTGACTGCTTAAAAACGGTCGTTAATATAAATATAATATGATTTAGAATTTTAGTAACATGAGATGTACCTTTTTGTACCTATAATTGTATGAGTACGAGATAATTTTCATAATTCTATGCTTAAATTTTTCAAATGAAGATTTTCCAAGTTTGAATTGCATTACATGTTGATATAAGTGTAATTATTTTTTATCTAAGTAGAATCTTTAGTCACTAGTATGAATTATTATTTTGTTCCTTCTAGTAACATTTGATCCAATTGGATTTAGGTACGTCGTGAATAGTACGTTATGCTACATTATTATGTAGGTATATTAAATATATTTAAGTAAGTAAAGTCATTTCAGCTGAGCAAGTCATCTAGATATAGTTATTAAAAAAACCTGAATAGAGTTAATTAATTACAATTTCAAGTAAATATCAATTACTTCCAATTAAAAATTTAAATAATCGTTTCACACGTTTTTACTCTGGTTTCAAAAGTTATTCACTACCTTGACTGTTATCAATAGTGAAAGTGCTTGTTAGTTTAATTGCTGCCTCCCGAGTTGAAGTAGGTATATATTGCATGGTTTGATTTATTTCAAAAAACTTTCATTATAATCGAAATACATATTCTTAAACGCAGATTGACAAAATCTAGCTACGACGACTAGTTTTGATCCTAATAGTATACCTAAGTGTTTTTATAAGCAACAAGCTGATGCTTGCGTGGATTTAGTTTTTTTTCCCGTGGGAATTCTTTGATTTTCCGGAATAAAAAGTAAAAGTTTATTTCATCAAAGATTTGGTAGCAATCTTTCATGAAATAAATGATTTGATTATTTGATTCCATATATTGTTTATCCATGTATGTAGAACCAAAATTATCTTAGTAATACAGTGTAAATAGTAACGTTACAAAAAGGGGGTACGGTTAATTAAATATTTCTCGGTTTAGCTCTTTAATTACATGGATAGGTACATTATTTCTAGCTCGTCTATAAAGATGGAATGTCATTTTTATTGTTCTGTCACAGACTCAGTGTCATGCCAAGTACTTAGTGTTGGCAACGCTCAATAAAATGCAGAGGCTCGTGAGACGAGATGATGACGATGATGGATAATAAAGATCATTCTCTGCTATGTCTTTACTATTATTCCTAAAAGAAAAGAAACATGGATAATTATGGTTATTGCTGACAAAACACATCATATTCATAGCGTAGGGTAGGGTATACTGTTTATATTTGCATGTCGGTGATGCGAACCCATAAGATTTGCCCTACCGAAAATCGCTTAACAGTGCACAGAATGCCAGAAAAACATCCCCACGATAGATGAAATAAAACATACCCGAAACCTCGTGTGATACGCGGCAGATGCTAGTGTAGTAAGCGCCAAATGTGTTCTAATAACTCGGAAGATATTCATTTTTGTAAAAAAAATGGCTGGTCGGTCTCTTGGTAATATGTATAGGAATTTTATATAAAAATTTTGGTTCTGTATGCAACACATTGGAAATAAATGCAAATTGGTTAAAAATTAGACCTAACTTCGCGATTTTTTCTGTCATCATTTTATGTTTCTACTAATGTGATTTTTGCCTGTTTTTTTTAGGGATCGTTAAAATTTGATCTACTGCTGTAAAAATCAAATCTGTATCTGAAGATTTAACACTTCACGCGCTCTTAACGGGCCTAAAGTAGTTCTCACTTCAAAAATTAATAGTATGTTACAGGAATGTACTCTTCAAGCCTCACTTTTAAATTACGGGAGGACTAGATGATGGAAAATAAATAATAATTACATTTATTACTCGATTTTACATTAACGATAATAAAATTAAGCAAAGCAATCAGAGATGATAATACAGGCATGCCCTAATGAAAGGATAGAGTGAAGAATTTATTTGCCTTATCCTCCATTGCGGCAACTGTTGCGATACAAAACAAAACGCAGTTGACATAATATTGTTATCATTGTAACATTTGTAACCGAGTATTTAGTAGTGTTTAATGAATGATCACTACCATTTAGAATTTCAATACCTACTGTTGTTTTATTGGGTAATTTACTTTACGCTATCTTTAAAGGAAAAATTCCTGTACTACAAGTTTTATTAATATTAACGTGTCTTGTCTCAATGATTGTAAATTCATTATTATCACAATGAATAAAGACGTGTGAGTTGTAATTTTAAACCAAGTCGTTGACGTCAGTGTTTACTGAACAATAAGTTAAAAAAAAATTTTGCTGGCGATGACTGGATTGATAAATAATAAAAAGTCTCTCTTGTTTACTAAAATAATGCCAAGATTAAACGATTTACATAGTTAGGTAGTTAGGTAGGTAAAGATTTAGTATCGCCAGCCAATTCAAGCATTCATGTTAATGACTAGCCCTTTGTCAGCTTTCCCTCTAATTGAAACTCGTAGATATAAATTTATTCAAGAATACAACTTTTGTTACACCTTTACCGATTACTTGCTAATTGCTTTCTCTGTTGCAAACTTGCATTTCATTTACTGTTTTGTACCTATAATAAAATAAGATAAAACATGAATCATCTCGACCGGATTTCGGCCACGATGCAAGTTTTAATACTCGACAAACATTAGCCTACTATACAGGAGATATTTTAGTGCACAAGTGTGTACTCATACACATAATATATGTGCACTCTATTTCCTCATTCTCATAGTCGGATAGAGCGGCAGTCAGAAACGACCACAGAGAGATTAGGCTCAGGACTGACAGCTTTACATGGTCTCCGCCTCATGGGGATGTATTTACAACACCGCTTACTTCCTAATTTCAGAAAAATCATATTAATTTTTTTCTTTGACTCAAAGCGGGGGTTGAACTGAGGACTTCACGATCTATAGTTGTAGAAACTAGCTACAAGTTTAGTGAGACAGGTTAACAGAGCAATGAACCTTATTTCAATATTATGAAAGAGTTCGAGTTTATGTAGGTACCTACTCGAATTTACTTCGTTGTAATATTAATTTCATAATATAATACGTTTTTTTTTTGTTTCAGCCGTTGTGGTTCGTTATCTAACCAAAAGATACATCGGAGAATACAGTTCTACAGGAGGTTAGTAGCAGCGATTTAAATTTTTATTGTACCTACCTAACTTTAAAACCTTTTTTTATTCAATCACAAGTCCTTGACTACGATCTCACCTGATGGTAAGTGACGATGCAGTTTAAGATGGTAGTGGGCTAATTTGGAATGGGTAAATTCAACCCATTTCCCTAAGGTATTTGTAGGCGCCATCATGTCAAAACGCTAAGTCGCTTGGCGGCACGTCTTTGGCGATAGGTTGGTAACAAGCCTTCTACCATACCAGACCAGAGATAATTCAGAAATTGGAAATTCCCAAATTGCCCCCGCCGGGAATCGAACCCGAGACCTTCCAGTTTTAAGACCACATCGCTCACCACTGCGTCATAGAGGTCATCAAAACCTATTCATCATAACAGCTATAGATTTTATAGTAGCATAGACACGCCACAACAAAGAAAATCCGGTACTTTTGAGATTTATGGGATGGATTTTTTTAGTTTAAGATCGATACTGTTACTTTACAATGGGCTGCGACTCTTGTTACGCTTGTGTTCTACATACTCCGTACAGGCCACAGACCAAATTTATAACGGTCGAGATTGTCGCCCGATAAAGTCAGGCCTGCATTCAGTACATAATTATCTACTCCCCATTCATTCTTGTGTTGAATATCAATTTAAATTACTCAAGCCTCAATAGCTCAACGGATAAGGCGCCGGACTGAAATCCAAAAGATTGACGGTTCAATCTCCAATTCCCCGTCCGTTGCACTAATGTCGTGTTAACCCCTTAACGAAACGAAACCCCTTCGGAGACGAAGTCGCGGGAACATCAGCCAGTTTTGAAATAATTTTATTTTACGAAAGATAATTTTGGAATTTAGATTACTTTCAAAGTTAGAGTAACTGCGCTAATCATTTGATATACCTAAGCCCTTATCGTCTGCCAAGTGTTAGATGCCAATAGTTTATTTGCGAAATTGGCAAGTGAATTAGTTGTAGCCAAGGCTGGATGGGCCGCGGCGGCGCCACTCAAGCGACCGTTGACACTCACAGATTGCGTAGAATTTTAAAATTCCCCGCATAATAATATTACGTAATCCCTTTCTTTTCGCAATCTAGCCCGTGATTAATGCAATGGGAGTGCGTCTTTCACAAGAGTTTTGTGTTCATTAAACTCAAGGACGATTGTGAAAATTTTTATTTGACAACAAATTTTCTCCACACAAAGTTTAGCCAACTTTTCATTATTCAAAAAATATGATTACAAAACGTCGTTGTTATTAATTATAAATTAGCTGATGTAAAGACAGTTTCATTTGGCTTATTTAATAACTAGCTGTCATTAAAATATGTAATTTGTTTCCGTTTTAATGAAATTAACTGTTTTTTTGTTGTTGCAGATTTCCTGTATCAACACCGCGTGGCATTTGACGGTGTTACGTCCGAAGTGGAAGTGTTGGATACTTGTGGATGTGCAGTATGTTATACTTTTATGTCTTAACTAGCTTTTGCCCCCGCGACTTCGTCCGCGTGGAATTAGGTATTGGGGTGGAATTTTCAAAAACTGTGACACACGTACTTCTTTATTTTTAAATGAAAGCTCTAATACCAACTTTGATGGAAACAGCTTGAAAAATGACGGAGTTTCATATAAACTGCCATCCCCTATTTGAACCCCTTAGGGGTGGAATTTCCAATAATCCTTTCTTAGTGTTTTAGACTGTAAATTTCAAGTTTCTAACTTCAGTAGTTTAGGCTGTGCGTTGATATCTCAGTCAGTCAGGACTTTGAATTTTATATAGTATATATAGATTCATAGTAGATACAAAAGCTCAAGATTTGCTGAAAAAAAGTTGTAAGTCGCACATAAGACATGCTTATACAAAGATAGTTGCACCAAGTACTATTATATACTTAGAGCTTTTTTCGGGATTTTTAAAAGCTACTAATATTATTTAATGTGAAAATGTGTCTGTTTATTCATATGCCCCTCGATTCCGCGGCTAAATAAAAGCTATTAAATAAATCAATAAATAGGTACCTAAAATTAATAATTATTAATTAAATAAATTAATATAATTTTTTTTATTACCATCCATAGCCTACGTAAATAAGATACGTTTTATTTCATGAACAAAAAAAAAATATTTTTTTGTAAACTAGTGTAATTTGTCGGAAGAACATTCAGAAATTATCAAAATGAGTTTAATTTTGGTTACGTTCCAAATATTATGTTTTTTTATGTAGTAAGTCATCATAAATGGTTTTCTCTATGCAGAAAAGAGGTTGTTTGGCGGAACATCTGCGGTGGGGTGACGCTTTTGCGGTAGTCTACTCTGTGTGTGACCGAAGATCGTTTTTGGCGGCAGCTGAGCTTCTAGCACTTTTAGAAAGAACTAGACTTCCTGGATGCGCCGCCGTCACCTTGCTGGGAAACAAGAGGGACTTGGAGCACGCCAGGTAAGCAATGATATAACCCTTAATACTTTTCTTATTCTTGTTCTTGATTCAACCGATAGAGACTTTCGGTGCTGGACAAAAGTCTCTTGCATGGAATTCCACACTTATCAGTTTGCGTTCGAACTTATGTACCCTGCTCATTTCAACTTAACTTTTAATCGGTAAAGGTGAATATTTTTAAGATAAGATAATTAATTGAAATGCGCTCTTAATGCAGTTTTTACCAATATCATTGGAATATTAAAGAGGCGGATAGATGGATTTGAAGGAAAGGATGATCTCAAACGAGCCGTTGCCGCCTGTGATATAAGCGGAGTAAGTTCGTGTTCTGTGGCGTCCATTGTGGTCGTCCATTGGTTGAAACGATGACGACCATTATATACGTAACGAGCTAGGCAGTATTAAAAAAAAAGACGTGTGGCACTCGGGGACTGCCGCGGTAAAGCTAATGCATAGCATTTTTTATCAACGCCATCTAGCGGCTCACCGTAGAGGAGTCCCGTATCAGGTTATTTTCGTTACGGAATTTCTGGATTCGGTCTCCACGCTGGCCCGCGATAGAAGCTATGCAACAGCTTAATAATACCGAATTATACGTATAGAAAGTAACCTTTATGCATACTTTTACTTTATAAAGCAATGAAAATATTAATATTGTCGGTACTAATTCTAGGAAAACTTCGGCTCAGATGCTACGGTTTTATCAACCGCAACACTTGACCTAATAATACCTACTGTTAGGATGTATAGTTTACAAGGTGCAGATTGTAATACCGGATACTCTATACTCTGGTTCGTATTGCGTGGTATGAATTGATATTATCCAACACACATTGTTACTACAGTTGAGTAGGATATAATTTGTGAACATAATAACGATTTTAGAAAGCCGAAACCAGTATTTAAGATAAATTTACACAGACTTTTCACCTCAAAACAGTTTTATTAATAGTAAATATGATATTTTATCTCGAAATGCCCGTAAGCGGAGTTGCAATCTACTACTGGTAATACACATAAATGTAAATATTATGACATTATAGCGCGGTAGGAATATAACTGTTATGGGACATTATTATGTTGTTATGCCACTTTTACTTTGAGCTGCATGTTACACAGCGTCAGAGTGGCGACATGAGTTCCTCTTTTACACTGTGCGATTTGACTACTACTTATTGACTGATTATGTGAATGGGGAGTAGGTATAGTGTTTAGTTTTATGTGTGTGTGTGTGTGTGAGTTCATCTCATCAGTCTCCTAAAAGATTTTGATAAACGGGGTATCGTTGGTTTTGTCTTAGCGTCCAAGAAACATTAAGGCTACAATATGATGTTATGGTAAAAATATATGTATAAATAAATAACCGGTCAAATGCGAGTAGGACTCGGACACGAAGGGTTCCGTACCAAAATCGCCGAAAACCACGTTTCTAGTCGTTTTTATTATTTTTTGTTAAAGCGGCAACAGAAATACAAATTCTCTGAAAATTTCAACTTCTACCTGTTATGGATCATGAGACAGACAGAAGGACGGACTGACGGACAGCGGAGGCTTAATAATAGTGTTCCGTTGGTTACCCTTCGGGTACGGAATCCTAAAAACAAAGGTAAAAAAATTGAAACAATTGAGTTAAATTTTAATTGAGATAAATCCTTTAGGTGACTCCTTCTTTATCTTCAATATTTACTACATACTTGTATTATATATGTGCGTGTAGACCTTTTTACTGTTATAAGTAAATTATAGTTATATTCAAGATTTACTTAAAACTATGTCTAATTAATATTTAGTTCAGTTACAACATAAGTTTTATTACTTTTAATATAGAAATAGTAAAAAGTAAAAAGTTTTAAGCCAGCCCTAAACAAATGAATCTTGTCGTATCGAATACGTAACGTCTATCTCTATTTGAGGTATATTACACTCGTTGATGGTAGCATTGCAAGTGGCGCCACTTTCCTGCATTTATGTGATAGTGTTATGAATGTTATGATTCCAAAAATTACTTACATACCGCTCTCAATACGAACATAATTTTTTGACGTAATACGACCTAGCCCAAGTAGCACAGATAGCTGTATAAATACTCACTTTTAGACCTATTTGAAACTCTATGCGTATTAAGACTCTTTTAAGAGTACACTGGTGATCCTACAGCTGCATAATAGCTGTCAGTGATATTTAAACAGCTTAGGCTGAATAAGGGCTGTTTAGTGGATAAAATTACGCCAAATGCTGTATAAGAGGTATTTGTGAACTCTTATTACACTGACTTATTAAGGGGGCACGTGTGAACTATTATGAAGTTAATAGCTATATAATGGATGATATGTGACCCACATTACAGCTTAACATGAATCCACCATTTTATTGTATAACCTCATAACCTATATAAATATACTGATTCATTTTTCAACTTTTATGATGTTTTGTGTATGAATTAGGAATGGATTGCATTAGTTTTTACTTCTCGATATCATAATAACAACTTTTTATCTTATAATTCTTTTCAAAGCACTAAAAATTGTTTATTCAAGTTTTCATCACGGCTTATTTATATCACGAAACTAATTAAAAACCGAATATTTTCGTGGCGCACTAAAATTTTCTTAGGTAATATATATGTATAATGTCAGTAAAATTACATTCCCAATCATTTTTCTTTTCTAAATATGAAAACAATGCACTTAACTTTGAATATATAACCACACGTATTCAATCAAATTCAATTCACTCCACGAAGTATATTAATTTGCTAGATTTGTATTATCTATGGTTTGCTACTTCACTTTTACGTCACGTGACATATTTGCTGAATAAAGAGTAACTTGTAATCTTTTACTCAACTTAAGGCTGTATAATTTGTGCCCATTTAAGAGGTATAAGAGCTGTATACGGCCGTATACAGCCCTTATGCAGCTTTTTTATACAGCTTTAAGCGTGACGGGAATTCGTTATTCAGCTGCTAAGCAGCCTTCGTGTGCTACTTGGGAGTATAGTTCTTGCAATTCACGAGGGCACGTGGCTCATGGTTATGTGTGTGTGTGTGTGTCGTTTCTATATAAGTTGGAGCGAGAGCTTGCTCGCGCCTGACCGCTCCCACCTAGGCTCCTGACAGGCACGCACAGTTACTCAATGTGCATGTACACGACGTAACCACAAGTAAAGCTCACGCGCCCTCGTGAAACTATTTATAATTATATTCGTAGAAGTTTTTGGTTGCTTTAGGTAGGTTTAGATAGGATTATGTTGTCTTTAACGGTGCTTTTTACTTTGGGAATATAAAGCTTATTTCATGTCATTGTACCTAATATTTTATTAGGATTAAAACTTTTACGACGACATAAAATTTTGGTAGGTTACACGCAACATAACTGTTTCCTTCCATCTGCATATCGCGTGCGGAGTGATAATTTAACACTGCAATCTCGTCGATAGTACACTTTTAGCAGTCAAAACGTGGTAAATGGTCGTAATTTTGTTTCTTAATTCGTACACAGGTGTCTGTTTCATCAAAACTTCTGAGAAATTTAACATATTTTATAATCTCGCCACAAAAACTATGTTAACCGGTTCGAAGGACCAAAAAAATGTTTCGGCAATAAACATCAAACAACTAACTGCATTTATCTATTCACACTTAGCAGTAAAACTTGATTTTTTTTTGACAGTTTTTTTTAGAAAACAACGATCATCTTATTTGTTAAGAATACATCTGTAGAAGAAGATTATTTCATCCTTCCACTGTGCATAGTTTTCAGACACTTGTTAATCATTTCTCCGACATACTTGATTAAAATATAAACTAGTCGTCAAAAAGTGTCTGTGAAAAATAAATTCTCATAAAATTGAAAACTTATTCTCAGTGAGAACGTTAACTCAAGCGTAAGAAGTTTTATTTTTTCATATTTCTCATATGTGAGAATTTATTTTTCACGGACAATATTCAATTATGATTGACATTGAATTAGTGCTCAATTTTGTGCATTCATTCATATACTTTTACGTATACGGATACGCTCCAAACTAAAATCGGTTGTACTGAATTCGTGACTTTAAAGCAATCCTTTTAAGGTTCATTTTACTTTGACGCTAATGTGTATACTAACCCCACCTAGTATAAATTGCGCTGACGATGTCATCAATTTTCTTTTTTCATTGTCCTAGGGTTGTAAGGACAGAGGAGGGTCAAGAGATGTCGCTGCGGTTCGGCTGTCAGTTCTACGAAGTGTCTGCAGCGGAGTCGTGCGCGGGAGCAGCACTAGCCTTCCACGCGCTGCTGCGTGAAGCGCGCGCCCTCGCTCTGTTGCTGCCGACGCCGCGCCGCAAGCTCGCCGCTTACTCTGTATCAAAGGTAAATTGACTAATAAAGAGATAGGCGTCATCAGTAATAGACAGTTACTTTTTACCCACTACGGCAAAGACAAATGGAAAGGTTATGTTTTTAGCAGTCTATGTACGTATTTATGTGACTATTTATGTATGTTCCACGGTAGCGAATAAACTACTGAGCAGATTTTGATGAATGAGATATCAATCCTTTTGTTACGTTGGTACAGATGACATAGGTTACATGTTATACGAACAAAGTCAATATGACAGATGTTACATCCAATTTTCCGCAGTCGGATTATTTAAACTTTTACCCTTTTATTAAGTTACCAATTATTATATACCCTTGTATTAAGTACCCTATATATACCCTTATATTAAGTTATCTATAAATTACTTAGAAGTTTTAAAAGCACAAAGCGGCCTCTTGAATTGTGTTGACATCGGTTTTTTCACTAGTGAACACATTTTGACGACATCTTATCTCGTTCATTAATGATCTAAGATTAAATAAATCAGTTGCATATCATACCGTAGGTTATAATAGAATCAATCTACGTAAATCCATTAAGAATTTTACAAACAATCATTACCCAATCGTAATCGTAAAATTCCAATCTATCTTTGATCTGTTTATTCCTCCAGAAGATTTACATCTGTCTTATATTGTTTTCGGTTTGCACACAAAAATCCTACTCACACATTCCAATCGTGATGATAAGCACGAAATACTGAGTTTATAATGAAAATAAAATAATTACTGACTTTTTGGTTTGTTTTCTATTTTTTTTAACGATCTTTCTTACTATAAACTAACGTTTCTTTACCCAGGTAATCGGTACTATTCTCGGCCTCAGCAATAAGAGTGTGCGGAAGAAACGCCCTTCCCTCAGCATATGATTTGTTGAACATGTTTGATTTCTGGTCTTGGTCACTCCACAATGGAGTTTGTTATCTGCGAATTGCAGAAAGCTTTCAAATGGCGACACGGATCGCTGTCTGGCTTGACTTGAAGATGGGAAGTAAGGAATGGATATTCTGTTGGCTTTAATGATTAAGTTATTTTTAATTTATATAGATATTATTATTATGTATGAGAATTTTGAATAGTCAAATATTTAGCACCATGTATTTTTCATATTTGCGACTTTATTGTTATAAAAGTTGACACATGTTTCTATATTAAACTGTTAAAATGTTCCCATGAAAAATTTGGAATAATGGCGATGAATCTGCGACTTTTCATTGAAATTGAAATTTATATATTTTAAATGTTTGAATGTAAATGTATTTTTGTAGTAAAATGACGTATTTATATTACGAAATATTACTGTATAGCGATTAGAAAGATACCATACAGGGTCTCCATTTATTAGAGTTAGAGAAGTACCTAGTACCGATTGTTATGATATCGTTAACCTGATATGAGATAATTTGTCACGATAACAAGTTGTTATTTTTCTTAATGAATATCAGTCATGTTAAACATAGACTAATATTCCTCGTTTCACTCCAAATTAAGGGTAACACTTGAGTATGACAATAATTCGTCGGATGGGGTTTGAACGCACGATATTTTAAATTACAGTCCACTTTTCCCGTTGAGCTAATGAGGCTATTTTAATTTTGATAGTGTAATCGTGAAGTCGGTTTTTTATATTTCTTACAGATATAAGTAGATCTGGGATAATATGTTACACCTTATCTTGCTTTTTTCAGATATTTTACATTCGTGAATGAAACTTGTTTATGAGCCTGTTAATGTCTTCTCACTGTTATTTGTTTCTTTAGAGGAAATGTTACTCAACACCAGCCACAGTTTTTTTGCTGGGTACCTAGTAACTAATGGTTGGTGGGCTCAAGATATTTGACTCTCTAAAGGGTACTCTACACATCCCGTCCCCCTCGTCCGGCCCGGTGGCATATAGACTAGATAACGCTGATCTTATTTAAAAACCAATTAAGCTGGCAGGCTATCCGGTTGCTTATTTCGTGTGTGAGCTTTTGCATTGAAGGTACGGTCTATTGTCCGGTATAATTCGATATGCGAGAGGAACTTTTTAAAATCGGCCGCCAGTATACAGCTGCACTTAAAACGATGTCTAAGGTTGTCGATAGGCTTCAAACCATTATAGTACAGGATGCCTGGTCAATGGGTCATACTCCATGAAAAAATCAGTATGTCATAAAAACTGTCTATATATTATCATGGTGCCTTGCAGAGGTTGCAACATTGTGAATCCGTCAACACCCCGCCGGGCATCGCGCCGGCCCGGCACAAGCCACCCGGCCGTCGGGTTTAGTGTGTAGTCCCCTTAAAACCATGTCTTACTTGCGGAAGATTGCTGCAATGGTCTAAAGATAAAGTTGCTATTTTTGCGTTTTCTTTGTAATACATACAGAAATTCCTCTGAAAAATTAATTAATTATTAATTAATTAATTTGGTATCGAATAAGCGCTTATTTTTTAGTAAAGAATTTAATTTCTAACGTAAAATGCCTATTAGTTCATTATATAATTACGATTAATTTCATAAGTTTGACCCACCTGTAAAATAATTTTGTTTTTAATTAATGTAAATAATTTCCTATTAGTAATAAGAATGCCGCTATTTTTTTTAACAACATGTGGGCATGGAAGTTCAATGTTGTTTTGTCAATACCTTTTAATAAAAACTTTACATAAAATGTCAATTACCTAATATGTATTTAATGAACTACTCGTAAGTACGGAAATACAATTATTATTATACTTAATTAAGTATTTTATTTCAATATACCTATTTCCTATAATATGGCTCTTACTAAAAAATAGTACACTGCTTATAAATGGCCAAATTCAGGCTCCTATGAAAAGTCGATCTACCACTGGTTCATGAAGCTTTTGCTAAGACAACACATAATACGTACCTACATATAGTAAGTAGTAGGATAAGCTACTATGGCTATAGCACTTGACTGCGATCTCATCTGATGGTAAGTGAAGATCCAGCCTAAGATGGTGCGCGCTTGGCTAGAAGATGCATATTCACTCTTCATTAAAAGATACCCAATCCACCGGAAAAGTCGGAAATTTGGGTGGTTGCATGAATATTACTGAGGACTAGGAGAGTGACATAGGCTACCTTTATTCCAAAAAAAAAACAGCGTTTTCCCGCGGGATAGTTACCCCTAACTCCAAGCAGACGAAATCGCGAGCTAACACCAGTATGACATAAATAAGACTTACCAGTTACCTCGTAGTTACATAAGAACAATCAAGCATTGGGAATTAATAAAACCAGTTTTCGGCGCCATTAGCGCATGGGTAAAAATAGCATGTAATGTAGTTTCACTTAGTAGATATTTCTCTTTAAACAAAGATGTATCACCACTCAGTGCAGTAGCGAGTTTGAATTGTTTATATTTTGTCCACACATCTTTATTATGTGTGAAGCAAAAATACTTTCGACTCTTTAGACTTACGGACGGACGTCGTCTCTCTAAAAATAATTATTGCAAACAATAAATGTTTTGACAATGAATGCAATAAAATCCTTCATGTTCTGTAAACATTTTTTTTACATGGTTTTAAATAATGCGCAAAATATCTATTTACAGGATTTAGGTAGTATATTTTAAAAACACACCAGAGAATGAGCTTTTAAATTAAGATTTGACTTGTTTATGGCCTGGGTGAATAAAATACTATTTTATTTACGATGGGTAGGTACATGGTGAAAATAGTTTTGTATAGAAGGTAAGCTTTTCTTAGCAGAATTTGATTTCTCAACCAGTGGTAGAGTCTCGACATGTACCTACCTACCTACTTAAATAAGAGCTACAGTTTGGCCTATTTGAAATAATTTTCATTTTACTTATTTCCGTCAAGAATAATTATATTGCAACGATGTATTGAGGAAGGTCAAAAGTGAGTATATTCATAAATTCTAAATGATTTATTCAATATAATTCATTAATAAATACAGCTTGCAATATTTTACACCATTGTAAACATTCAAAATTTTATTTATGAACTACAGTACAAGTAAAAAGCTTTAACGCATTTATGCATTAAAGCGTTTGTAAAATATGGCCAGAATATAATAAATAACTATCAAAAAATGTGAGTTACTGTTTGAGAGTGAATAAACAGACTGAACAGTTTTTGGAACCTAAGTTTCAATAGCCCAAAGGTTAAAGGTTCGGACTGAAAACTGAAAGGTCGCAGGTTTGATTTCCGCCCATTGCACTATTGTCGTATCCACTCACAAAGCTTTCTGCTTATTTGGAGGGGAGAGGAAAATATAAGTAAAGTTCAACTTGGCGAAAATTCTTATTTTTTTAACTAGGTATAAGAAATAAACCGGAAACTCAAGGAAAAATCTTGTATTTTCTACCTAATTTCCTAATAATTTGGAATACCGCTTTTCTAACTTTCTAATTCTTTATATGTAATTTAACAAAAATCCCTCTGATCAACAAATTCATGGCCATGTTTCACAGAATAGAATAATTTTTTATTCAAATAAAATTTCAAAAAGTGTTTTCGAATACCAACAGAAACACAGTTATCTAAAGTTATAGACAGAACTACAGACATTTAAAGTTCTTTAAATTCACATCTGTTTTTCATCTCGTTGTGGCCATACATATTAAAGATCAATACAAAACCATAAAGATATGTATAAACATTGCACAACCGTTTCAACACGCGCTAGTGTATTCCAGATTCTAGATTGATGTTGTACCACCCACCGGATTTCAACGAGAAGGATTTAAATTACGAAGCATTTATTCGTCTTAGCGGCTTCAAT
The DNA here is from genome assembly GCA_038048805.1 of Hipparchia sbordonii. Lineage (NCBI taxonomy): Eukaryota > Metazoa > Arthropoda > Insecta > Lepidoptera > Nymphalidae > Hipparchia > Hipparchia sbordonii. Next base: position 7,290,457 of record CM076104.1, on the reverse strand, counting down.
GTAGGCTACACGGATGTGATGAATGCGTCCCTTTTCATTGCTTGTCAGGGTGAGACGTGAAAGAACGAGCCGGTAATTACGACCATACATAAAATACGTGGGTAAAACGGTACTAGATACTAAGATTACGTTCTCTTTCCTAATAGGAATGGCAGTTGTAGAGTTGTAGGTGAATGCGGTAAAATCCTAAGGGAACGTTCTGATGTAAACTGAGTTATAATTATTAAATATTGCTCTACGTATCTACTGCTCCTTGCCTAACATCTAACTGCGTAAATATCTTCATCTATATGAAACTCAACTAAACTGTTAACTGTTGTCTTTATGAAGAACATTTTTACTTTAGGCATTCTTGTTTTTGACTGCTTGTCCGTGTCCGTTTGTACAAGGTAATCTTCTAAACGGCTGAACCTATTTTGACCAGGTTTTCCCAGAAAAGTAGAGCAGTATACACATACAGTATACAGGTACAGATATAGCTTTCATCCGGGAGATACCTATGCTTATTTTTATCCCGTGAAGTGAATGAGTTTCCACAGGATCTTTAAATACCTAACAGGCGGGCATCATCCATATGAAATAACGCAAGCAAATATAAATCAGAAGGTACTTTGAGACAGGATCAAAAAGCTTTGCAAGTTCTAAAAATGCCTGTCTGAATAAATTATTCACAAGTCTTAATGGAATTTGCAGTATTTTTAGTCGGTCTGAGATTTGCGTCTGGCAATTTCAGCATAGCCAGAAGCTTACCATTTGCGCTACAATCTTTTGTTTAGAAATAATCCGAGCTTGTGAACTTAAATAGCCATAATATTACCATAAAAATCAATTTACTTCAAATAATATATACGGTATGGTCGTAAGTCGTGACTTAATCCCAAATATGTATGTATGTAATAATTTTATATGAGTTTTACATCACCAAACGCTGGAGTACGAAACTAATTTCATGTAAAAATAATTCAAGATTATCGTATTGTAAATGTAATGTAAACCGTTTATGATGGTGCATCTAAAGAGCTTTATGACATTGAATAAGCTTTATCAACTGACCAAAATTTTCGAAACTTTCAATAAAATAGTTTTCTCTAAATATAATTATGTGTTATTAAATTACATACCTTTAGTAAAGTTATAGGTAGGTTATAAATACCTACATAATCATTTAAATCAAAAAGTAATCAAATCGTTTAGAAGACACTTTCGTCCAATTTAGTCGTGTGATCCAACTTCGATTAAATGTATTGTCTCGATTGGTATTAAGGGCTTTGCTTTCAATGAGTTACAACTTTGCACTTTGAATGACTCTTAGTAAGATATAGAGTTTATTGCATTATTAATTGGTAGATACGCCGTTTTTCCATGGGTGCTGATGGCGCCAGCGAGGAAACGTGTTGCGGCGCGCACGACGATGATGCGCTTATTGAAAATGGCACATTACCATAATGCAACAAGTGGAATGTTAGTGATGCCCACATAAGGCAAATGACTATCCATATTCAAAACGACTTTTTGCCCTCGATTTATGTCTTCTTCATCTTCAATTGAATGTGAGAAGAGTTGTGATTTAGCCATACCTATATTTTATGTCGGTTTTGTTGCATGTCAGTTTGCCTGTAATTGGGTGCACACCTGAAATGTTTCTATAGATGTAATATAGTTTTTTATAATTATTGTGTAAGTTCCTGTTTGTAAACCAATAAAATAAAATAAATAAAATTTTATGACTGGGGGATTTTAAATTTATGTCTGTCTGACAAGTTAATGGTTTTGACTTCGGCCGCGTGGAATTCGGTTTTTAAAAACTCACCATTCTAGGTAAGTACCCACGCAACTGCCAAAAATTCGTCTTTAGTTCATCGCTAGGATATTTGGAATACTAAGTATGTATTCTCCACTTCTCTAGGTCCAGGACGGGTGTTATTGTGCGAAGTAAAACAGTTTAATATTATGTAAATGAGATTCCGTGGGATTTTCAAAAAACTAAATCCACGCGAGCGAAGCAGCGGGCATCAAATAGTATTAAATATAATAGGTGGTCTTAATACGGTATACCTACAGTCTATCACAGTATAGTTATATCGTTATAAAAAATCCACGCATAGTTACAAATCGTCTGTGGCAGCTGGCAACAAATAATAAAATATTACAGAGTTCGATGACAGACCTCTATTGTTTTTTTAAATATTGTCTGCAGTTGTTCTAGAACGTTTTTCAAATAATACGACGATGATAATTAATTTTTTAACGAACTGTGTAGGTAGCTTGTTGAAATAAATAATTAATAAGTTGATGAGCCAACAATAGCTTACTTATCCTAATATGACAAGCATAACCATAACAAGAAGGATAGTGTTGTAAATTTAAACAACTGGCTTTAACTAATTTATGCAAATTAATAGCAGAATTTATTACGTAGTAAGATGTTTGTACTACGAGGTGGAATAATAAAGATTTCTTTAAATAGGCTTACAAGACATAGTAGGTACGCGACAAGATAGGAGTGTGGGCGACGTAATGATAAAGCTTGTTGGCCCGCTCGAGTTCCCCGCATGAGTCGATTTGTATTTTTTTTAATTCGATGACAAGTAGTCTTTGACTGCGATCTCACCTGACGGTAAGTGACGATGCAGTCTAAGATGGTAGCGTAACTTGGAAGATGGTAGGGTAACTTGGAAGGGGCATGGCAGTGTACAATCAACCTATACCCCTAATCGGTATCTACTCGCCATCGTGCTGGAAACTACGGCCAAAGCCTCCCACTAGACCAGACCGGAGACAATTTAGAAATTATAAATTCCCAAATTGCCTCCGCCGAGAATCTAACCCGAGACCTCCCAGAAAAAGGATGGTAGGATTACTTTGAAAAAGATTTACAGAAAATGGGAAAACTGGCATCATGGCAGAAATTAGTTAAGGACAGTACAAAATGGAAGAAAATTGTAGACGAGGCCAACACCAAAAAGGAGTTGGAATGCTGAAGGTAAGTATAGCGACAACGAAGTATTATATTGAAGGTGTGTTGCAGGTATCAGTTACAAAAAATTTGGCAAACGACACGTGAGGTGAATTCAACATTCACAGTCAGTTATGATTTCGAGTACACATAAATCATACATGTAAGAAGTGGAACGCACTTGCTAATATAAGGTCGGCGCATTACACCAATATGTTCAACTCCTGCACCTGTTACGCTTCAACTATCACAAATTGTGATATCTGTTAGTAAGTAGTAGTATATAATAATTTTATCTTTAGGAAAAAGAATAACTAACAAAGACTTCGGCTTGGATTTTAAGCAGTAAAAGATGACTTGCTTTAATAGTATAGGAAAACATGCATGGCTGAGATTTTCAACAATGTTCGGAGTCTGCCAATCTGCATTTGGCTAGATTTGGCCAATGTGGTGTACTATGGCTTAAACCCTTCTTATTCGAGAGTAGTCCAACGATTTAAAAAGAAATTTTTCTGATGAATTAAAGAAAGGTTTTATTACTTAGAACCTTTTCTTAAAACAAAAAAAAATACGTCCCTATTTTATAGAAAATACAAACATGCCTTATATAACTATGTATTTCAGGCAACGATATCAGAACATTTATTCGCACTCCTTCAATCCTTATTAAGAAACTCTCAGTGAAGGTTTATGTCGTATACCTATCGATAAAATCTCGACAATCATCGGTTAGTCTCCGTCGTTAAGTTAAACATCAATTTGTATGGAAGGCGCGAAACTTCATTATAATAAACGCCGGTATGACTCACGGTGGGTAGTGCCTGTGGCGAAATCGAGACATTTATTTCTAGACTAGGCCAGTGTACAATAAATAACCCAATGCCGGCGATTGCAATACAAACCGACAGTTTTATAATAAGTTATTTTATTATGGAAAAAAAGAATGCTTTCGGACATGACTATTGTGATTGAATGGGAACAGTTTAATACGTAGTGTTATATTTTGTAGGGTTGTGTTGTAGGAAGTAATTAATCCTATGTCTTATTTATCATGTTTCTGTCGCAGCAGGTGACCGTACGGGCGGCTTCCCGGAACGTGGACTCGTATAAATGAGAACACCGCGTCTTCATTGCATAGGAGAAGCGATAATTATTATAAATCTTGTACAAGATGCAAAGTTAATAATTCACTGTCATCTTCTGTGAAGCAATACAGAATGTATTGCATCACAGAAGATCGTTATATTCAGTTTATTAGAGCACGTTACCAACAGCAGAGGCAACTACAACCAACGGCACACGTCCCGGTCGACATGCCCGCGACAAGATTGTTATGTCGTTATGGATTTTTTTTTCCACTCTTTGACTATTTGCAGTCGACTGATAAAATGCTGCATGCGGCACGCTACAACTGCAAGTAATGCAAGTAACGCTACATGCTGCCGCCTGCCATGACGGTACCTAACTACCACTACCACTGCGGCTCTCTACATACTACAATCAATGGTATGCCCTTAGGTGCGCTCCCAAATGTCACTTGTCTCAATACAATTATAATCACACCAGAGGTATGACATATTACATTCTGATACAATAATTACGAACTGCATTGCGGCACCTCAACGTGTTGGTTGGCATCGCTCAAGTCTAACGCATTCATTAGATTTACACCATCAGTGTTGTCACAACCAACTAACCTCATAGTCATCCATAACTCGTAACGTATAAAGCTGTAGCAAAAATTAGCTGCAGCATACCTTTTTAAATACGAATATATTTGAGTTTATCTTCCCGCTAATTGTGGCGGAGTGTGTCATGACAATGCATACATACTACCCCACCCTTATTAGTCTTCGTTAGTTTGTGTTTTGTAAAATGATACATGGAAAATACCGAGAATCGTGTGCGGGATCGCGACAGCGAACAAAGAAGAGGTGCGACAAATGCAGTGACAAATACACGCTACCCGCTTACGCTTACGCTTTAATTTAGATCACGGCCTAAAAATAACAGTAGTTCACGAAATATAAACAAAACGTTAGACTCCTTGCATACCGTTATAATAATTAGGTACACGCTACCGTATGTTGCGTACATAAGCATAATTTTAAACGGTTCAGAGAACTACGGCTTCTAAAAAATATCAGGGACTTACCTAGTGTATAGGTACAAATTACCTAAATAAAAATATATAATTGGCTTTTTTTATTGCAATAATATAAAGTTTAGTGCTACCTATATAGTCTGAAGGATGCCGGAAGCATGGAAAATGCCAGCTTTAACTCCTAAAATTAAACTTAGTTCCTTAATTCAGTGACACAGCTACTAGCTATACCTGTATTCTAGTCACAAGGCTGTTCCAGTTTCCAATTATGGCATTTTGGTGAAAATAGGTTGCGAGATATAGAGATATAACCGACATCTTAAGCCCATTTTTGCCAGAACGTTATCTTGTGATGGGAAGATATAGCTGCATCTATATCTTCCCATCACAAGATAATATAAACGTATCTACTGTCTATATCCTTGAAGCTTGCACAAAATAGTACAAGCGCTTTAATAAAACTTGTTATGATAAATTATCTCGTATTGCATTGTGGCAGACCCTTAATCCAGTGCCCAGCCTACAACTAGCGGCTCCTAGATCGACATCTAGAGCCAGTTCGATCAAAGACGGTAAGGTTTAATAGGACCCATGTTAAACTCGTACGCCTATCGGCTTATATCGCATACCATCGCGGTTACTGTTCCAATACTGTATTCAAAACCACGCAGAATATATCCAGCAGACACTAACATGTTTTTGTAATAAATCTAGCTTTGCCCGCGACTCTTTCTGTTTTGATTTATTTAGTCCCTTTGCTTTCTTAAGGTTTATCTAAATATATAAAAGGCAAAGGTGACTGACTGACTGACTGACTGACTGATCTATCAACGCACAGCTGAAACCACTGGATGGATAAGGCTGAAATTTTGCATGTAGATAGCTATTATAACGTAGGTGTCCGCTAAAAAAGGATTTTTGAAAATTCAACCCCTAAAGGGATAAAATAGGGGTTGGAATAATCGAACTTAACGTGAGCGAAACCGCGGGGTAAAGCTAGTTATTTTTATATAGGTGTTTATAAATATAATGTTATGATAATCTAGTATTGATGCTTTATCATTTTGTTTTTTATCATTAACGGACATTCTTTCCAAGAAAATTGAATACAAAATACATATATTGCTGTCTTTCAGACTAAATCGTTGTGAAAAGTCACGATGCTTGTCTCACCTATTTGAATTCATTCATCATCATTTTTGTAAGTTTCATTATTTTGGATACAAATGGATATTATTTAATAAAACTTAATAATAGAGACATTGCTAATGGAGTAAGGTTTCTAAAAATCCCGCGGGATCCTTCTGGTTTTCGGGATAAAACAGGATAGATAAAGTTACCAAATATAAAGGACCACGTCGTCAACTATTCCAATGCAAACATCACGTTGATCCGCTGCTACGTGATTGAAGGACAAATCAACAAACAAACACACTTGAATGCGTTTATAATAATACGTATTACTATAGTATTAGTGGATAGTTGTCGCAAAGCATAATGGTGTGCATTCCTTATAAATGCATATAATCTTTGTCGATGAAAAACACACAGTATTACACGAAGCCTTATTTAGTTGTAATGATCACCGGCGCCCGAGGTTCATTGACATTACGATTATGTCACTCCTTACTCTACGCGCGTAATTTACGTATTAGATAAGGCTGGCTAACATATCGACTTGTCAAGCTTATATACATAGAAAATTGCATTTTAATGGGCTGAGCAGCCAGCGAAGTGTACGGTCACAGCTGTAGAATTGTCTAAAAAATTCTCGCAACGGTTAGACGATCGCAGTCACCTCTGATTGGTGAATTTATGGCGATCTTGCTGCATCAATCGCATTTTAACCACTAGCGAGAGAGTAGCAGCAAATCAGCGGTGATTGAATAGAATAGAATAGAATAATTTTTTGTTCAAATAAACTTTTACAAAGTGCTTTTGAATCGTCAAATGAATCTACCACCTGGGGGGCGATTCAGACCTGTTCGATAACATACCGTATCGATACGGTTTTTTTTTTTTTTTTTTTTTTTTTTAATTATCACCATACAAATATATACAAATTTTTTTCTTATAAACATACGAGAAACCACTAAGGTTTAAATTGTTAGATATCGTTAGATATCGATCTCGTATAAAAATTTTTTGTCGTGTGATTTAGAGCGTTTGGTTTGAGGATACAATTCGGTATCGACTACGTTATCGACATCGACAAGATACGTTCGATTACAAGAGCATTTACCAATTGAAAATATATGTTATTGTACGGTAACAAACCGAATCGGTCGATAAATAAGTTATCGGAAGGGTCTGAATCGGGGGGCTGGTTTGGAATGCCGTTCCAACCCAGAAGAACCAGCAAGAAACTCGACGGTTGCTATTTTAAAAATAAAAAAATTGATGAAATCATTTATAGGGTACCGTACCCGAAGGGTACCAATGGGGCCTTATTAGGTATAAAGCCTCCGCTGTCCGTCCGTCTGTTAGCGGGCTGTATCTCACGAACCGCAATGTAGGTATGGGTATTTCTATTGCTGCTATAACAACAAATAATAAAAAAATTAAAGAGGATTTCCAATTTCCATACAGTAAACTTTTTGTTTTGCTCAATTTTAATAATAGGTGTTATTACATCTTGTGCGAGATGGTGCGGAACCCTTCGTGTGCGGGTCCGACTCGCACTTGACCGGTTTTTAGATAATCCCACAGCACTAGGGTTAGTATAACATTTTATTAGATTGATTGTATTCGTATTCGATGACATTAGTCAAGGTAAAGTGAACTTTAACTGTATTCATTAAAAAAATTCAGTGCAACGATTTAACTGAGCTTTTCTGTATACGTAAACGTATAAGAATGCATTGAGCACTAATTAAGCTAAAGCTATCTACTTTGTATTTTAAATTTAAATCCATTTTTTTAATATTGATTTTGTTTCGGTAGTTGTTGGTAACTTTTTTTAACATGTAAGCAGCGAACATGTAAGTAATTAAGTGAATTCTTATAATCATGCAGTGTTTGCTTTAAACGATTTTGCATACTCTGCGCATGAAAATTGTATGTAAGAAACATAAGTTTAACCTGTGTAAAAATCACTAGCGAACCTAATAAATAAATAACTAATTTAATGTTGTTATGGTGCAGTTTACTTTGACGCTAATGCCATCGAATACGAATAGTGAATACTATAAATCGAATTAAATCTTCCACTAACCCCACAGGTTCGGCGACAAGTGTGCGACGACCGCAGACAAGCCTTACACGGCAGCCTGTAGAATGCTTCGCCGTAACACTGTCTACGGATAAAGCAACTACACGTAACACTTACAAAAACTCACCCGCGTTCGGTAACTATCCTTACTTATGTTATAAATGCCACAGTGTGTTTGTTGGTTTGTCATTCAATCATGTAGCAACAGCAACAGAGCAATCGACGTTATTTTTTGAATTGGTATAGTTTTGGACCTGTAGAGCTAGCATGAGTGCCACGAGAAAATTTTGTCAAATCTTAAATGTTTAAGAGATATTACGACGAAATAGATACACTAAATTTTTTCGTGGCACGCATTTTAGCCCTACTGGAGAGGACACAGGCATCGAACTATAACGCTCAGAACGGAAGTTTCTAACAACCGCTCCTCACCTACGCTAAAAAACAAGCAATGAATGTAAGTGCGCCATGTAATAACTTTCTGAAAGGTACTGATACTGATAATTATGTTTTTGATGTTTATTGAGATGAATTATGACACCCTTTCACGGTACAGACTGCCATTTTTTTAATAATTTTCTGCGAACTCGTCGTACTTATGCGATGCACTGCGTAGTCGGCTTTTGAAGGCTTACTAAAAATGACTTATCACTGCATCGACTTTTGCGCTTCTAAGCGGTATAATTCGATGGAAACAGGCTACTTTTATCCCGGAAGAACTAAGGGATCCCGTGGGATTTTTAAAAACCTAACTCCACGCGGATGAAGTTGCAGACAAGAGTAATTAAGTAATATATTTCATTAGTGATATTTATTTTCAACTCATGGAATGAATTTCAATAAAAAACAAAGTGTGCCAAATGTTTTGACTAGAAATTACAGTGAGAGTCAAACACTAAATAAGTAGGTAAGTACTTGTTAGAGCCAGTAACGATTAAGAAATTATCACGCTGAACGCACAAAGCATGTCTAAATTGGAAATTGCATGGAGCTGTCAATATAACAAATGATTTCTGCTGCATGATGCGACCTACATGTGGGCCGATGGGAAGGCGATCGGAAGTCATATAAACTTGACCCCTGAACATGATGCCGACGGTGAAAGTCCACGGTAGCCGGCGTAATGAAGGCCCGGGTCGTTCCACTACATTACTCTTGTGACTAATTTGTGAGTGCACTCTTAAATTTGGAGTTATAATTAAGCGTATGTGGGCTGTTGGTTTTCCATTACCATTAATCATACACGATTATGTTTACCTTGTAGTCCTCCGTGATATATGATATTGTAATCGTTTGAGAAGCATGTAGGGATGTGTAAATAGTTTTGATAATTATTTTTATTTTTTTATAAAACTATAGCTTTTTATCCTACACTAGCTGTTGCGCGCGACTTCGTCCGCGTCAATTTCTGATATTATGATCGCGATTAAGAAGAAGAGTTTTTAAAAGAATATATTTTAAATATGAATAATTTTCCCCGTTTTTGCAACATTTTTCACTGATGCTTCGCTCCTATTGGTCGCAGCGTGATGTTATATAGCCTAAAGCCTTCCTCGATAAATGGACTTTCCAATACAAAAAAAAAAATTCAATTCGAACCAGTAGTTCCTGAGATTAGCGCGTTCAAACAAAAAACTCTTCAGCTTTATATATTAGTATAGATAAGCTTAGAGTTAGATAACTACTTACCTAGAAAAGCTATTGGTCACGGGCAAGGTAGCAGGGAAAAGGCCGAGAGGACGTAGCCCTATGCGTTGGTCCGATCAGATCAGCACTGCACTTGGAACATCTTTCCACGCCGCTCTACATAATGAGGAAAATAGAACGAAGTGGAAAAATATCATATGGGAGAAGATAATCCGTGCCAAGGATCCGCGACCCTCAGTAATGAGGATGACGATGCAGAGAGAGATAACTAAGTTATAGCTAATGAGAGCTTTTCGCAAGGACGAACTAACTAAACGAGGGTATCTAGTAAAAATCAGCGCAAATGCAGCAAATAATACTTACGTCTACAAAATCTTTAATTACAGCTCTATTTAGCCATTCTATTTTTGACATTCATTTTGACGAGTCATGTGCCTATTGTTTTTCATTTTGTCAAGACCTTTTTTTCTAATTTCTACTACTGAAAACACTTTTCTAGTGAATTAAAATGACACTTTCCTATCACGGACTCCTTTGTATGACGTATGCTTCAGTTTTGATGAATAAGTTTTCATTATGCTTCCGCTTTAAATTAAATAAGTAGCAAAAGTAGAGTTCTTAACATACTTCACTTGTCAAGTGAGAAATCCTCTGATCAGTGGAGAAATCGAAGTACCTAGGTAATTTAAAATGTTAATTTTATACCATATCATGTTGGCAAATGACATAGTTTCAGAGTGGCTTAGAATATAGTCTTATAATATATCTAATGGTTTTAGAACAAAATATATAAGTAATTTTATATTTAACTAGCTTTTGCCCCCGCGACTTCGTCCGCGTGGAATTAGATTTTGGGGTGGAATTTTCAAAAACAGTGACACACGTACTTTTTTATTTTTAACTGAAAGCTCAAATACCAGCTTTGATGGAAACAGCTTGAAAATGACGGAGTTTCATATAAACTTCCATCCCCTATTTAAACCCCTTAGGGGTGGAATTTCCAATAATCCTTTCTTAGTGTGCGCCTACATCATAAAACGAACCAACTGTAAAAATTTCAAGTTTCTAACTTCAGTAGTTTAGGCTGGGCGTTGATATCTCAGTCAGTCAGTCAGGACTTTGAATTTTATATATATAGATGTAATTTTAAATATTATATTTATACCGTTATATACCTATTACTTAAAGCGGAGTAACGTTGCTGTCATTAAACGTTTGTAACGTTATTAATTTTTTGCTACACTGTAATCCCTCTTAAGCCTTTAACGTACAGTTGTCAAACTGTACAGATTATAATCGCTTAACTTAATAAGTTCATTGGCTTTGTAAATGGCAAACAAAAAATTAACTAAAGAACACCCCCACATTTTAATTGGATTTAAGATAAAGATCAAAAGATTACGAATAAATTGGAAAGAAGGTGATTTTTGGGAAAACGGGCAAGCCCTTTCATAAATTGATAAGATCGAATCGTAATTACCCACTAGCCGTGAGAAAATTACTAGTATACTGACATGGTTTACAAATTGCAACCATTTTGATGTCCCCAAATCGCTACATATGGTCAATGTCAAGCCATCCTATATTTATTATTTAATTTTCGTTGTTTACATCCATACAAGTCTTTATACAAGTGAACATGAATGTTTATTATTTGCTCTTTACAAGACTCTTCCTTGCGTTTTCTTGGTATTTACAGAACGTGTTTATTATCATGTAAATATTTTTAAATAAGTATTTTAAATAAGTACAGACATAATTATTTATTTTAATGTATCATCTACATTTTTTACACCTTTACAAATTACGTAGATCTTTCAAGTATCTATGTTAACTTATGGTTAAAATTAACTCAAATATGTTTAAAGGGTAGGTATAAGTGTGTGTACACTAGGTACTCTATTCTCACTAGAGATGCGCCGATACGGTTTTACCGATATGGTACTGATGTCTGATACCGATACAGATAAGTGAATTTATAAGAAGGTGATAATAAAATTAATTGCTTAAAACGCACATAACTGCAAAAATATAGAGGTCTGGGATCCCATCCATTAGGTTACCACCGCGGCAATAGAAAATAGAAAATCTTAAAACTAAGCAAGGAATGGTATGTTGTCCTACCATTGAAAATCATTTAGGATAAGAAATCTTATTGTATATCGTCTTACGCTTAGGAAAAAAAAACACGCATCGAATTGAAAATCTCTTCTTTTTTGAAATCGGTTAAAAATTAATGTCAATATTTCGATATCAATTTCAAATTCATCCGATAAATCGGTAAAATTCAATGTCGTATCGGTATCGCAATGAGATGCACCTCTAATTCTCACTTGTTAGAGACAGGGTTAGCACTAGGGAATGCAAATCTCGCGAGATTGGGGCTCAAGCGAGATCTCGCGAGATTGTTATTTACAATCTCGCGAGATCTCGCCAATTTCGAGATCTCGCGAGATTGGCAGTTTTGTGTGTGTTTTTTTGCAAATAATCACAATATTTGAATAAATTAGAAAAAAAATAATAAAAATTATAAGTATTATAAGATAACATTTATTTTCACGAATTTTTTCAATAGAATTTTATGAATCAAATTGTCTATAATTTTTTAATAAACTTCTAAGTACCTAACTAACTTCTAAGTAGTTAACTTTGACGTACGTATCAATCAAATCACTGTGGAAGCACTGTACTGCCCTCGTAATTGAAAACAAAGTAAGTTAAATAGAAGTTACCTTTAAGTTACTGTGTTTTCAATTACGAGGGCAGTGTATACATAGCACAGTTTGGTTACCTATTGTAAAAAAAATTATTTTTTATTTTTTGAAAAGCAACTGCTGAGTTTCTTGCCGGTTCTTCTCAACAGAATCTGCATTACGAACCGGTGGGTGGTACAAGTTGGCCTACATGAAATAAATAAATTTTGAATTTGAAATAACAAATGAAAAAAACAACCAGTCTTCTCTTCTAATATCAAACGCAAATCTTTTAGTAATTTAAAAATTAATTCGCGCACCGAACGAAACCGACAGGTCGCAACTCCGTCAGTGTCAGTCCGCGCTTCGAATAAGACTTTTTTATGCTCGAGTGCAATCTCGTTAATCTCGCGAGATCTCGCCCTTTTTTCGGCCGAGATCAATCTCGCTAAAAAAGGCCGAGATCTCGCGAAAACGAGATCTCGCGAGATCGAGATTGCATTCCCTAGTTAGCACGTTTCTCATAATTTCAAAGAGCGATTACTAGTTGACCTCTCTAACCTTAGACCGTACTAACGACGAGCCTGTAACGCAATGGGTAAGACTAACAAATTATATTGCCGTGTTAAATCGTAATTCTAACTTCCTTACTTATATTATAAACGTTTAAATGTTACTACTTATCGGGTTTATTTCAATTTCAAGATTTACTGCAATGAAAATTTACATCATTACATTCATAGTAATTTTAACTGTTAATAAATACTTTTCTAGCATATCAGAAATCGAATTAGAAACTGACCACTTATTAAGTCAACAATAGCTACTTCACCAGGGAGGTCAACAGATCCTCTTTGCTCGCTTCTTACTATCAAGCCAATTATTTGGTTACATCACTTATGTAACCAAATCAGCAGACATTTCGAGACAAAAATTTAACATCTATAATTTTATAATGTCTATTATCAATGTAGGACAACATTTTTCCTCCTCAATTATGTGAATAGATGTTATCAGTGGATTTATATAATATCAATTGCACCCATTTTATAAAATAGTAGGTCATATGCATTTACGTAACATCCAAGAAGGTTAAATAACGTCGTAACTATATTTTATAATATTCTAGAGATAATAGGCACTATTACACTAAAAATTATAGCATCGAGAGAATCTGGATATAAAACTGAATATCCATTATCAGCTAAATAAATCTTATCATACCTATATAGATTGTGAAAAACTAATTTTTATTTTACATGTTTTTCCATTTATCATGGTTAAGTCTATATTTTACAAAAAAATATCACAACCATCTATATTTTCGATATCTTTTTATAATTTCAATTTTTTTATAATGTAACTGTTACTGTAGTAATTTTTCACAATAAACAATGTTTAATATCAACAAAATGTTTAATATGAAAGATATTCTTATTTTATATTCCATATTTTACATTTTTTGGTCCATATTATATGTACGTACATATTTTGATTTTTTAATACATATTTATTCGTATAAATATAACCCTAATTGCATCGCTGGCGGTGGACGATAGACCTAATGGTAATGTCAAGTTCAAGATTGGTCAGTTGGCTGGATTCGGTATAAAATCGAGATAATCTTATTGATTTTATGCAACAGAATATCAAACGGAGTCGGTCATTTTATTATCGCATGAATAATTCATGACTTTTTACAACTTTTAGGAGAACATAGAATATTATAGCTTTTGCCCACGACTTCGTCCGGTACGAGTATTTAAAAATCCGCGGGAAACTCTTGTTGTTGCGTAGATATATCATATCGTTCTCTAGGTCTTTAAGTACATATTATAGTACCGCATCTCACCACCTCTATTCCCGCACACTCAGAATCTGATGGAAAGCCAATCCGAAACGATCCAAAAAAGATATACTTACTAAGAATTTCTTGACTGATAAACCCAGTCGATTTTAGCCGAGAGCATCTTTGACAGTTAGGCAATCAAATTCGGTCACAGGTTTCTTTCGTTTTAGGTACGTAGGTCAGAATCTAAGTTGAAGTGGGTGCGTCTATTCTTATGATCCACGGCCTAACGAACTCGCCACTAGAGCAATGAGCTATGTCATTGACTGTAGATTATACGAAGTCATTGACCAGCCGTGGGTGACTCTTCCACTCTGGTACTAAATTTTCATAGGAATGTCGTAACAATGTAGTGGAAACTGCGTCCTTAATACGCCAACACGTATTTATTCGAAATGTCTGAATGAGCGGAATGGAATGAATTGGATTTAACTGGTATTTTGTATTGATCAAATAAATAACGCTTAAGTATCCATGTCCAAGCTGTACCTATTTGTAGTAAATTGTTAAATACCTAGTCGATACAAGTGCCCGGCTGGTTAGATTTTATTTAAATTCAATAGGCACGTAATCCACGCTAATCCACTTATCCACACTAATATATTATAATGATTTAGTAACTCTGACCGTTCGGTTTCTTTTCACGCCTTAATTATTAAACTCGATAGGTAAGTAGATTACTTGCAACCTGTGGGAAGACACACTAATATTTTTTTAATTAAAATACAATTTTTTTTAATTTCTATAATTACAAACAAAATTCACAATATTGCTAATAAAATACATGCATAATAATTTGTTTAAAATCCTAAAATTAAACTTATACTTACTACATTGTCTAATTAACATAGTCTAATTTATAATCTACTATATAAAGATAAGTCGGGTTTTCCTTCCTGACGCTATAACTCCAGAACGCACGAACCGATTTCCACGGTTTTGCATTCGTTGGAAAGGTCTCGGGCTCCGTGAGGTTTATAGCAAAGAAAATTCAGGAAAAATTCCACGCGGACGAAGTCGCGGGGGCAAAAGCTAGTTATCTATATAGTAATGCCCGCTTGAAGTCGTGACAACAGTACTGGCTGCATTTCCACGCTGAACAGCCAGGCTAATCCTTTGCGCATGAAATAGCTCAGCCATTCTGTCACCACATCAAAGACAACGGCGAAATGTCTCAGATTTTTTCCATTGTTTTTATGGATTTAGATACTTCAAAAATCAAATTCAAGATTCAAAATTATTATTTCATATAGACAAACCGGTGGCTCGCAGTGGGATTGGTAGTACAATAAACGGCCTCTTATGACACGTCGTGACTCTACCACCGGTTTAGAAAACAAATTCTGCTGAAAAGAGCCCACAAGAAACTCAGCATTTAGACCCCTCTGTAGAACAAAGTCACATTTGCTAAATTCATAACTTGAAATTTGAGCCTTAAAAGTAACAGCTGCAAGGCTCAAATCTCAAGTTATGAATTTAGCAGATGACACTGTTCTACGGAGGGGTCGATTTGATCTTTAAAGCTTCATCGTTACGTAAAAATTGTCCTGATAGTTAGCATTTAATAAAACATTTACAATTAATCCAAGGATGCGAAAATTTTTGGACTTTATCGGAGAAAATTGGCCAAATTGCGAAGAAAAAAATATGATATAGTATTCTTTAGCAGTTAGGAAAAGAAACCTTTTAGTAGCGTTTTCAATGTTTAAATTATTATATTAAACAAGACTATAGAAATAATTCGAAATTCGTTTCCTATTGTCTAGACTCTGAAGATTATCAGTTCTTCAATCTCTTTATTATATCTCTAGAACAATGACATTAGATGAATGATCATGCTTTTGACCAAAAATGAAATGAATTTCTATTTTCTACATTTACCATGTCGTGACGTCTGTTTGTCTCGACTGAAATATTATTTTAATGCTGGGAGCGTTCATAACGATTTTACTTCCAAGTTTTGTCAGTAATGTTTCGTGAGTAACGACTTAGATAAGCTTAAATGGGGCTATCTAAATTAAAACTTGGCTTACTAGACTTACCATAATTTAAGATATATAATCATATATGTTATATATACATATATAAGAGATATTAGCGTGGATTTTTTGTTGTCCGAAATAAATGAATTGAATAGATACTTCACATCACCTTTATACTGTAGAGGCGAAAGTTTGTATGTGTGCGTTTGTGTGTATATGTTTGTTACTCCTTCACGCCACAACGAATGAATCGATTTGGCTGAAATTTATAATGGAGATAGTTCATATCCAGGATTCACATAGGCTACATTTTATCCCGGAAAATTAAAGAGTTCCCTCGGGAATCACAAAACCTTAATTCGCGCGGACGAAGGTAACTTTTAACTGAAGAATAAAGTTCACCATTTGACATTTTTGTACCTGTTGAAAATCTGCCAAAACTGTACTTTTGTGTATACTACTGTGTACTTTTGTTTTCTGTGGAATTAAGTAGCAACTGTGGATTGTATTCTGTGGAATCGAGTAGTAAGTTTGTAATAGAATGTCAATAAACAGAAAGCTTCCCTGGCACGCTGGAGATAGTCGGGACGACTTAATAATGTAAATGAATTCGCCTGATTCTGAGCACCGTTGGGATGCAGTTCCTGAGCAAGTTTAGCAAGCGCCGTCATTAACGGCCGGTCCCTAATCCCTATATTCAATCTATCTGCAATATCTCGTTTAGTTACCTAGCAACTTTGTCAATAGGCAAAAACTTTATGGACTTGGACTGTTTGGACAAATTATAATGCGACCTATGTTATAGTATTTATATAGGGTGCGAGCTGACTATGAAAAAAAAGATATGAAGTAACGTTAACCTTCCATGCGAATGGTGTCGTTGGTATAGTTGACAAAGATAAATAATATTACCTATTTGCCTATTACCTATTAGCGAAAACCGTCGAAGCAGGTAAAAGTTATTTCATAATATTTAAACAGAAAAATATTTTTATGACGTAAAAGGAAATATTTCGTAAGTGGTATGAAATGGAAGAGTTGCAAAAGACAAATAGCAAATTGTTGAGTTTACCAGCGAAAGTGGCGGCGTTAGCTATATGTACGCATGACAACAATGCTAGTAGTGAAAGCATTTCTATACAATTTGGTAGAAGTAACAAATATTAGCTATGTTCAGTGCGCTTAGTAAGAGTTTACCTCGCCACCGGTGGTAGATTTCGAGTATCGAAACACTATAACGTTAGCGTAAAAAGAAACAAGGGCCACACTGACAGCAATGCTGTCGTCACTGAGAACGTGATGACTGATGATGTTGTCGAAATAGAGATACATAATATACATAATGATGGCCGGGTGTCCATCGCACATTCGCATCACAGGTACCAAGATAGTAGGCACTGACCGCAAAAATTCGGTCAGGGATCGTAATGAGATGAACAAACTAATTTTTATTCCAAACCTTAGGTATAATATGGATGTACATTGGCTTCAAAACAAGGCAGATAAGATCAATTTTACTTTAACGTTACAGTGTGACGATATGCGAAATCTATCATTGATATCGAGATGTTTATACATCGAATCGAGTTAGTAGAATTGGGTTAGTACGTGTTTATACTCGTACTAATCCAACCGTATGCAGAATCATCGCCGCTATTATAATTAGCCCGCCCTTTGAGAAGGCACGTTCTGTACACACATCTCATTTAACTTGCTTGTTCGTTCTGTTGTACTAAGATGGAAAGACAAGGTCACTAGGATCTTATTTTACTCGTAAATATTATTACCATCATCGGGAATGAAACTTGATTAAAGTGATTGATAAAAATTTTTAGAAACCAAAATTTTAATGTAGGAATTTAACTTCCGTTATAGAAATACTAAATTAACATTGTGGAATGCGAAAGTAAACCTGTAGGTCTGTATTTTTGTGACTATTTTCATGATTATAATCTACAATATTGTGCTCAATTTCTGAAACGTTGCTGTTGGAGGCAAGGGTATCCAAGACTAGAAGTAAGACAAGGTAAGACAAGGGTAAGAAGACAAGAAAGAGAAGATTTTTAGTTAAACAATGCTAGAGCCAATTTTGATTGATTTCAAATTGAGCCAATTAGGTATGGAACCAACTTACTTCAAATTGGAATTCTTTATGTTTAAGAGGCGTATTAACAAAATAATATGATGCTGATGTTCATTGTGGGCCGATTAGTTTGCTACCTACCTATAAAAAAGCCACTTATTCAATCCTAATATTATTTTGTTATTCAATTGGATTGGCTATTCACGACCATTGTAACAAAACACCAACTACAATGGTTTCGTAATAACCATCGAAGCGTTCAGTAAGACGTCATCTCAATCAAGATGTCAGTTTACATCTTACTTTACAATATGAGTACGGATTCAATTACATGTTATTATTTTATTGTATTTAGGTATATTGGTCAGTTTGTTTTTTATTTGTCCCCAAGCTCTGACTAAAAGTATCATGATGTCATAAGAGTCACAGGTTGGCCTACATTATTAACTTATTAATTTGAAGATTTTGTTTTAATTTAGATTTTAGTCAAGTAGAATTTAATGTCCTTTTTTTCTCCTATAAATTAATAATTTAGAAACTCTAATTTATATGTAAGTATATAATAAATCCTTTGATTGCGATCTCACGTGGTAGTAAATGCCTATATAATCTATTAAAGATTTATAAAGTACACTGTGATTTAGCTTGGACTGAGACAGAGTTAAAATAAAACACCTGGCATAAGTCTGTCTGACTGACTGAGTCTGAACAGATTAAGAATGTGATCTGATATGATGAAAGCGTGTTAACCTGGATATAGCAATTATTATTTAAACTCTCAAGCACTAATCGATTCCTTTGTAGTGTCGTACTAGGTAGCTGTCTAGACTAGCCACGGCCAAAGCTTCCCGCCAGATCAGATTAGGGCACCCATTCAGAAATAATAATCTCTAAAATTGGCTCTGCCGCGAATTGGCCTGGAATCTCCTTATTATTGAAAAATCATGCCAAAAATTTCGCAAAGAAAGCGCAAATCGACAAAAAGTATTATATTTTACAACTAAACACATTTTACCATAACATGGAATTCTTAAAGTAAAATAAATCAAAAACATTCACTTGTATACGGGCCCGAACATTAAGCAATCACTTCCATAAAAAATATAATAAAGAGACCAAGGGCAATCATTTGGATTATTATTTTACATGGCTATAACATTGTGTTAATAAAAATAATATTTTATGAACGGATTAGGAACATCCAAAACATAACTTAAAAAGCATACTGATAAAATAACAATACATACTTTATTTTCACAACGGTCTTAAAATTTTATTAATAAGCCAAGGATTTTGCGGGTCGTAAAACTGCCAAATTACTAAATATTCACAAATAAATGACTGTTAAGTTGCAATCATTTATTCGTTGTTATGT
Organism: Hipparchia sbordonii; assembly: GCA_038048805.1. Classification (NCBI taxonomy): domain Eukaryota; kingdom Metazoa; phylum Arthropoda; class Insecta; order Lepidoptera; family Nymphalidae; genus Hipparchia; species Hipparchia sbordonii. The sequence goes on along the minus strand of CM076104.1, from coordinate 7,270,557 downwards.
TATCGGTGATTCTCAATAAAAGTTGAAACGTCTCGTATTTCATGTCAAAAATATTATCATCTTGATAAAGAAGGTAGGTATATTTTATATATACCTACCTTCTTTTTTATAGTATATCCAAATAATATAACATACAAGAAAAACTATTGGTGTTTTCTGGAAAGTTTATAGGAGAAAGAGAAACATAGTATTTTTTGCATAGTCAGAAGCGATGTGGGATACTTTTTATTCCGAAAAAAAAAAACAAAGGCTTCCTGAATCCTGTGGGAAATCTGTTTCACGCGGAAGAAGTCGCGGGAAAAAAACCAGTAAGTATTGAAATAAAAAACCTACTCCCTCACAGAAAATCATAGAACCCTGAAGTAGATAAGTTCAGGATTCTATATGATCTATGAAATATGAATAATCCAGTACCATCAGTTAATATTAACAGACATTTAAATGGCGACCATCAATTTTAATGCAATATATTATGTGAAGTGGATGGCGGTGTTCTGATAAGCCGGTACACCAAAGTTGTATTACAAAACTCATCGATGAGAACATGAGAAGTGAAAACACGCATTGTGTCGGTTGAACTACATAAATTACATGGATTGTATTACGTAAAGAATAAAGGAGACAATACAACCACCAGGTTTCTGCCCTGGGTTCCCGAGATGTGAGCTTTCTCGCCCACCGTACACGTCCGAATGCATTGGAGGCTGGAGCATTCGATGTCATTGTATTTCTTACGCAATTAAGATGCACTGCTAGATATAATCGTGCCCTCGTACATACTTCATCAACTGACGGCATCTGTAAACACATCTACTTGTTTCATTACAACATTCCCTTGTACGTTCGTTGTTTTGGCTGTCTTATTTAAAAGGACGCGATGCAAATAAGAGATTTCTTCTTATCGTCTGTAAGTTTAAGCCATGTACGGTATAAACTAATGTATAGTATGGATAACCATGACCTAAAGGTAAAATGCTATGTTTACTCTATTAATGATGTAAAGTACCTAGATATTATGTTTAATATACTACACATAGAAAACTACTGCACCAAAATTGAAAATTTATTATTTATCTACTATTTTGTCTTATTCTGTAAAGCACCACCAAAGCGGGTGGCTAAGCCTGTGGAGCCAACGGCTTTTACTTAATTCGCAGTTACAATTTAATTATTTATTAATGCCAGTGATCATCCCGCGACAATGTCCGCTAGGATAATCGAATTATTATTATTCAATATTACTTAATTAAAGTAACAACTAATACTCAATATGTAGAGATCCTAACCACACAACTCTCAGGATGTGTACCTACCTAATTCTTAAACGTAGTTAACGGCCGTAAAAGAGTCTAGGAACATCGTCTTGATTTTGAAAGAACTACAATAACTTTTAAATGGTATGTAATTTTTAAGGTTTTTTAAGTATTTTTATTATTCTTGTATAAAAAAGTATAAAGTATAATATTAAATGAAGTCGATAAAGATGAAGCTTATCTTTCCTTCCAGCTTCTGTAGAAAGTGAGTGAAATGAAATTATAACATAAAACTCATAAATCACACGTCATTACAATAATATAACGTTTTTAAAAGTTGAATTAATTTATTAACATGAAAGCGTGTTTGTATATTAGTTTGGTAAGGTAGTTTGTCCTTCAATCACGCAGCACCGGAACAGCAGATTGACATTATTTTTGTTATTTTTTATGAGGACTGAAAAGTGACATAATCATGCTATTTTTATTAGATGCAGAGTTTTACCTAATTCCATACGAAATAAGTCACGGGTAAAGCTAGTGAAAATATAATTCACGTCAGTAAAAGACATCAATCATATTATAACGATACTTTTGTACCCATTGTTATTTTTGTGCCTCCAACCGCAAGTCCCTTTATGCAAATTGTATATCATTAATCGTGGGTCATATTAATCCCATTTGTCACAGAGATAACATCTCAACATCCCGCAGCAGGACGATGACGGTCGGCTACGTAACAAACGAAAGTGAAAACAATTAGGGAATTGATGTACAGCTTTCACCGACTCAGATCGTATCTGATATCCCTAATGAATCAACAATATTATTGTTGAGCGCACAATAAAGTGTAATTGAATTAACAGATGCGATTATTTCATCGCCACCTCGTAATAGCAGCTCCACTCTCACCCAACAAAATTTAAAATAAAATTCCCAAATAAAATGAAATTTAAAAAGCCTCAATAGCCCAACGGTTAAAGATGCGGACTGAAAACTGAAAGGTCGCAAATTCGAATCCCACCCGTTACACTGTTGTCGTACCCACTCCTAGTACAAGCTTTTCACTTATTTGGAGGGGATAGGAGGATACAAGTCAACTTCAGCTTGGCGGTTTCATCGTTTCTACGTATATTTAGGCTCGCCCGACTTCAACATACGTGTACAGACTAAAATTATTTTATACTTTGTAGTGGCGTTTGAAGTCAGTTTTAAAAAAATACATTTTTATACGAGTATATTATTACTTATACGTTTTTTAAGGTTTTTTAAAAAGAAGTCAGAGTTGATTAATTAAGCAAAATCGTTTTACTGTAATCCGATTCTCACACTTGAAAGTAAAAGGCTTTACCGGAATGACCTTAAAACACAAAGAAAATGTTTCTACATAGGTATTTATTTAAAATACTTTTCATTTGGTGAATAAAATCTTAAGGTATTTGCATTTACTCTTACTCTTGATGACCTTTAATGGATGTCAGACGCATGGACCGGAGAGAGATTAATACGAGTTGAAGATAATTTTATCGTATTTTATTTTATTTATGGTCCATTCTACACAAGATGAAATTGAATGCCTTTTTAACCGATGTCCAAAAAGATGGAGGTTCTCAATTCGTAGGAATCTTTATTTTTATTTATGTATGTTCCCCGATTACTCGAAGACGCCTGGACCGATTTGGAATTTTTTTTTGTTTGAAAGGCTATACTTTCCAGGTGATCTCATTGTCATCATCCCATCCCATAGTGGTCCCATCTGACAATGGGATTCTGGAAAAATGGAGGGAACTCTTCAAATTTGAGTGAAGAAATTTGAGTGAGAAAGTTAATTGATTATTACCGAATCCTATAATTACTTTATATTATATCGCTTAGTTTGGACTACATAAGAAGGTTCAGGATCACTCAGCGAAGGCGATGAAGAGGAGGTATATTCAAAGTATCTCTGTGGAATCAAATCAAAAGTAAGGAGAATCAGAGTCGCTAACATAGCTTATCAAGGGCAAAGTTTAAGTGGCAATGACCGGGGCACATGACTCACAGACCGATTGACATCCGTAATCGAAGGTGCACCGGTGGAAGAACATTGGTCAATTGCATTGTGCCAGACTTTAAGAACTAGATAAAAGTCAGTCGCTATCCTTTACAGGTATAACAAAAGTGCTTTCATTTATTAATAGTGTAAGTAACGTATACTTACCTAAGTAAAATGTATCATAGACAGAAATAATATATAGGTAAACATCAAAGTTCAAAACAAAATGAAGCAATATTACGGAATTAAATATAAACAACACCATAATGGGTCCAAAGCTTTAACAGAACTTAAAACAAGCAAAACTGAAAACAACAATGAGAGCAATTTAGCATATTCTACTAAGTATAGTTGAAATTACCCTACCAGTATTATTGCCTGATTTTACATCGTAAATAGGTGCAAAATTACCCACCCAATTGGACCACTTTGAATACAGAAAAGTGGTGCTATTATACGAAATTGTTCGTAGTGTATGACGACTACATTTTTTTTACTCCTATGTTTTCTTAAAGTTAGCACTTGAATGCTATCTTATCTGATGGTAAGTCTGTGGTGGTGATGACAATGCTGACTTAGATGTAAGCAGCCTATCCTAGAAGTGGTACGGCAATTGTAATACATATATAGGTATATCTTTAGTTCTTCTATTTCAATTTTAAAACATCTAATGGTAGATTGAAAATTTGTTTGTTGTTCTTACATTGAAGGATCAATGTAAGAACCTATCCTCGATAACTATTATGGTCCAAAGATTTTTTTTGAAATCTTTTCGAGCCAGTAGATATGCGATAGAAATAATAATATGGTGCAGAACCATATGTGCAAAGCCCATGGGTTCTTATACAACAATGAGAGGGCAAAGGTTACTAAGATTTCATTTTCAGGAATTAAAAAAACATTTTTGAACTAATCCAGGACGTGAACCCGTGAGCTGTCATGATCCGCAGCTGAATAAGCACTAAACTAACGAGGCTAAAGGATATACATATTTGAATAATTGGAGCAAGGTTTTTAAGGTATTTTTTCTCTAAGTGGTCTTCAGTTAGCTATTTTTCCTTGAATAATGAGCTGCAGGAGGACGTATTAACTATTCCTTATGATATGACCAAAGTTCTCTAGCTACCCTACTTTTTAACCGACTTCCAAAAAGGAGGAGGTTGTATTATAGTCTTTTGATCTTTAGTTGTCCTTTATATTATCATCACTGAACAAAGGTATAGAGAAATTCTATCCAACTAATAATCGCTTGTATATTAAAAATGAAAGTCACTCGATTGTATATTGTATTGTCGGGTACGATTAATGAGTGACATTTTCGCCACTCAAAGCACTGTGGAAGCCTGTCAAAACATTTTGACAGTACCCTGTGTTATGCATCACCTCGACATCGGCGCAAAAATGCAATGTATGAATAGTGAATGAATCAAACGGTTATACAATGCTGTTGTAACAAGTGGATTGTATAAGGGATAATTCCATTGAAATTAGACTGCTTTGTTGCTGGCAAAATATGTTTTTACGCAGAACTTGGAGCTAAGTAGGCATTTATTTTTTATTTATTGTTTTTGATGTAGTGTCCCGTATATTATTGCTTATAGAATAGATTTTCGAACCGAGCATAACAGTGTAAGGAACAAAGTTGAGTCTCGAACGTTCTCTAGTAAGCTCCTAAGCTCACCTATTTTACGCAAATGCTCCGTCTTGCTTCGATTTGCTAAGCCTAGACGCCGCTTTTTAACATCTACTGGTTTACTTCCCCAAAACATTAACTAACAACAATTTAACAGCCTTGATCAGGGCATTCAACAAGTTATTTAAACATCAAAAAGTCAAAGATACTTATATTATCAGAGACATCATCCAAACCACTGAAATCTGCCGAATGGCCAAGCCAAAGCTTATCCAAGGTAACTACCAGCCCTTTACTTTACTAGTCACTAGTGGACTCTACGAGATAAAATATCATCTATGTAGGATCCATGAGGATGAAGCGTCCTCGCCCCATGACCCCCAGGGTCTCAACTCCACTCGACACAAAATACTTTGTTAATATTCATACCGAGTTAAATCTCACATAATTATAACTCAAAATCAACTCAAAACCTTGTTAACATGATAATGGAAAATAGCTCTGCATTATACAAATAAATTAACTCTCTGAAATGAATATACTTTGTTGACTTTCCCAAGCTTTGAAGGTTGCTGGCGAGAACTGGGTATCAGAATTGTGAGTCAAATGTTTAAATCGTGCTAATATTAACCGGTCAGGGTCAGGCTAAAATGAATTATTCACCTTTACTGGAGTTACTGACTTGTGGCAATGACCTATTACTAGTTAGGTAGGCAGACATAGGGATTCATGGAGAATAAATATATTATGATATAATATTATGAAAAATATATTAGGTACTTACTTGGCAGCAATTTACCACATTCTGACTCAAGTATTATGTACAAACTTAAAGCTTGTAACACAAATAATTAACACAAATACACATGTTAGCAAATAAAATTAATATATTAAGATATGATGAGATTTTGTAATAATGAACAGGTCATAATCGCTGTAATGCATAAGTTTGAAACAAGCATTTAAAGTGAGGCTTACGAGTATGATTGATTCCCTGCTCACGATACTCATTACTTTACTCAATCCATTGACATGTATTGACATGCAGAAAACATTGCGCAGCCAGTCATCTTAGCTGACCACACGGCTATTACCTCACACAAAATGTTAATATTGTCTAATTACTAAAATCTTATCCTAAAGACATCGATCACGAAATGTAACCCGTCCGTTGCGTAATCGTCAGAATATTATGTTTACGAGTAAGTAAAAGTGGTCTAAAATGTTGCCGAGATAACATTATTTCGATGCTATCTTGTAATGCAATATTCTTTCTTTCTTATTTTGCTTTTGTCAATTCTGACAATGTCTACCCCCTATCCAAACATACTTCAAGAGCTAACAATAAGTTAAACAGGATAAAATTTGTTACACATATAGCTTGTTAATAAACTTGTAGTGAAACTGCAAACTAATAAAGTTACTGCTTGTGATGAGTATTAACAAATGACAGTAGGATTTAAGAAATCAGTGATGTATGTAGAGTTATATAAAGCGAATACAATTTCACTAAAGCAACAAACTTTCTTGGTAATGAAAGGATATAAGGATTAAGACAAACAATGAGTACCTACTTAAAAGTAGATTAAACTAGCTTGTTAGACATGACACGTTGTAATATTGGTGATTACTATGTCATATGTCATATTATAGATCCGACATGTGAAATCAACGCAAACATGGTGTCATTGTGTCATTGTTATCTGTATGCAAATATAACTAGAAGGAGAGTTAAGCTTGTTACAGATTAAGTTATAGGCAGCGGGCCACTCGCTTCGCTAAAACTAAGTCTGCGGCTAACGATGAAGTACTCGTATTATGGATGATCTCGTTCTCATTTGTAGTACAGGATACACACTTTGCTATTGGTAAAGTATCAAGCGAAGAATGGTACTAATATGAAGAATCATATCTTTAAATAAACGATCTTTAAATGTCCAGGTGCATAAAAGACGAGACGAGCAACGGTGTTGATTACCAAAACGTTTGAGAAGCTGTCGATAGAGGTCGCGAAGTAAACACACAGCAAATGCTGAAACGGTCATACTGTTGAAAAACGAAAAGAAGAGGCACAGAAAGAATAAGAAGACTAACAACTAGAAGGTCAACAATAAGTAATTCTTGACCTGGAAGACACGTGGAGGTTTTTTAGTCTGTGTAAGTAAGGAGGAAAAAGCCCGTAGGGAGTTTTCCTTGCCCAAATTAAAAAATCTGGATAATGCATTGCAAAACAAAATTTTGTATGATACCTATTTTATTGAACGAGCGAAGCGAGTTCTCTGAGTCATCTAATGCGCTTGCCTACTAGACAGAGAAGTGTGTACGTCCAAATGTCTGTCAGAGCCCTATAACTTCAGAATTACTGAATATTAGAACGTGAAACTTGGTTGAAAATTCAGTTATATCCTGTACTTGAACAACAAATACTAAAATTAGATAAATGTTATAAAGAAACGAATTTATTTAATTTTAAATGCTAATAGCTTCACAATAATGCTAAAAGATGGCGCTGTGTCAGTAAAACAGTTTTATGTCAACTATTATTTTTTTTATTGCGTCTAATGTTAAAAGTTAATTATTACAATAAATAATTAAAACTTTTGGGAATTATGGGATATCGCGAGGTCTCAGTTCGGGGCGAACCACTAGTCTATACCATACCAATATAATAAAGTGCAAGAGTTTGTTTCTCTGGAACTATCAGTCGGATTTGAAAAATTCTTTTTGTGTCTGATAACCCAATTCCTGAGGAAGGCTATTCAACATCTCGGTACGGCTCTTAGAAGCTGAGCAAAACGAAATAATAGCGCGGGTAAACAATGCGATGTGGTGTGTCGGTGGTCGAGGGCGGTCAATCGAGGGTGGTCGAGAACTGAACAAGAACCGAACCGAAGACTATTTATTAATCCGGAAGATCAAAGCGTTACACGGGATAATTAAAAAGTAAATCCACGCGGATGAAGTCGCGGGCAACAGCTAGTTATTAATATGTGCGATCTCTTAACTGTATGATTTGTAGCGGTAATTACACAATTTCAGTAACACACGTTCTTTATTAATAATGCAATCACCTCATATATTTCAGTGCTGTATAATTTATTGTTAAGGGGAAGCACATTTTTTGGAAATTATAAAAATCACAACGAAATACACCTACTACAATATATAGAAAGTAAAGTATGAGTAAGTATTATTTATGTTTTGTGAAAGTAATTTTATTTATTTTACATTGACTCCAGTCAATCTGGTCCATGTATTTGAATATGATAATCCGTTTTGGATCGTAGTCATAATCCCTTTAATACCTATCATAAAAGGTAAGTGTCAAACAATAATCCTAACTTAATAAAGGAGTAAAAATTTAGCATACTATAAATGGGAGTTCTTGGGTTTCATTTCCGACGAGCAATTTGGGAACTTATGTCTCCCAAATGGTTCTAATTGAATTATTTCTAAGCTTATCTGGTGGGAGGCTTCGACCGTAGCTAATTACCACCTACTAGCAAGGACGTGCCACAAAGCGATTTAGCGTTTCAGTATTATGCTAATTGTATGAGCTTAATTAAGCTAGTATATATCTTTCAACTAAGTTGGCTTCCATCAGATTGCATCGTCACTTACTACCAGGTGAGATCGCAATCATGGCCTATTTTATCATCGAGTGAAAAATATCTACCTTTGCCACTTGACTCTTCCGACTTAATGCACTTAGGTAGTATTTCTAATTTTCCATGGCCTATGAAAGATAAAAGGTACAGACTACAGACAGATAGTCAAAAGCAAAACTTGGTTTCGACTATTTATCAGACAAACACATCGACAGCAGAATACTTGATTTCCGTGCATTTTATAAGAAATTATAAACAGAGAGCTCAGTTTAATTTATTTGAATAGATTGTGGACGTAGTTGATAAGCTCACCCTTAATAACTTATTCGCAAAGTTGTCACTTTCTCTGCAGTGGGCAGTATACGTTTGATGCGCTCGTGATTATTGCCATTAGCGTCCATTAGCCGTTTAACTAGATACGATTAGAGCGCGGCACGACGCCGTTTGCAACAGCATATATCATAACCGGACCCCAGAAACCAACTGACCTAAGCCGACATTTTTCAATTTTGACTTTTGTCTTTTTTTAAGATGCCTAGCTGTTTATCATAGTATTTATTGCACTTTCATAATTACAACATGATAAGAAATAGCACGCATCGTTAACTTTGCTCAGTAGCTAATACGTGACTTCGAGCCGCATTAATGATTTGATGACACTAACCATTACCATAGAAAACATAATTTATATTTATTTATATTTAGGAATTGGTAAATTTCAGAAAAAAACAAATTGTTTTAAAACTGAATTATAAAGGAAATCGTCGTTTCAATAGAGTTTTTGAAGGCAACGGCTGAATTTTTCACAGAACACAGTCATGTATTGTATAGCAGGTTCCAGCGAACCACTAGACATCGTTTATATAAGAATCCAAGTAGGGCACTGGGGGCAAAATTATTTAGCTGTCTTCTTAGAAATTAATTTTTTATTCAAATAAACTTTTAGACAGTGCTTCGGATTGTCAAATGAATCTACCAATAGTTTCGGAATGTCTTATTTTCAACTCATAGCCGGTCTACTTTTCGGAAAATGTCTCTTCATAATATAATTTTTTTCATTTGCGTCTTTTTACCTTGTTTGCGATTATATTAGTTTCTACGCTAAAACCGATCCGTTGATTGCATAAGTCGCAAAAATATATTGCACGGTATAAAACTTGCTATTCAAAATACATTTGCTTATCTAAGTTCTTTGCGTTTTACAAATACGCCAATGAGAGCTTTATTTATCATTTGTGACATGTGATAAGAGATACCCACACCCATAACAGGTATTTTGCAAGATTGTTCGTGGGTCTAGTGGTGGCTTTAATAAAAGTGACTGCAGATTTAACCGGGCGTGCCGTTCGTATCAATGGTAGCGTTTCTATTTTCATTTAAAGGTGATTGCATATGTTTGCATTTTCTTCGACTTGATTGATTCTGTCGAATCTTCTACAGGTTTTTCGGGTCGTCTCTTGGTATGCAAGCAGCATTACGCTAAGTAAAGAAAGAAAAAAAAAAGTAAAGAGCTAAAGCAACTCATCACCGTTTCACTACTGAGCGCAGATCTCCTCTCAGGGAAAGGTTATGTCCATAGTCCACCTAGCTCAATGCGAATTCCCAAACTTTGAGAACTATCAGACGTGCAGTTTTCCTTAAGATCTTTTCCTTCACCATTGAAGCATGTGATATTTAATTGCTTAAACGCTCACGACTTTGAAAAGTCTGAGGTCGAACCCGCGACCCCTCGGATAGAACCCTAGTCATACTAAACTATCACTAGGCTATCATTGTTTAACTAAGCTATCAAGTTTAATTTGCTAACATGGAATGAATCATTGAGGTATTCGGGTCAAGTCTTAAATCTAGGGTTTAACTTGAACTTTTTTTACTGAATCTTGCGCAGTTTGCAAGTTTCACTATTGCTAATAAGCCTAACCTCGAAGTTTTTAATCTACGAAATCTTTATATTTATTTATATAAGATATCACAGTTTTTTAATAAGAAAACTTAATTTATAGCAGCGGCTATCTCATAAAATACCTACCTATTACTAAAGCCTATTACATAGATAAACACAAAATTTGGTCTTATATAATAAAAAAAATGTAATAGGTATTACGAGTTATGATAACTAAGCGAAGCGAGGGCGGGTTATTCTAGGTATTTGTCCTACATAACGGCCTTTGTCAGACGTAATATAAATTTTTTATTGATAAAATAGGAACTAATTTGAATATACTGTTATGTAAATAATATGAGTGTGACCATTTATCATTTTTAAAAAGTCTACTTTGATAAGTAAAGTCAATTCAAAAGTCTGAAACTTGAGTAGGTCTATCTATCTTTTGTATGGCAATTTACATAAAAGTCTAGCTTATTAATATTAATATTTACATTTATATGTGTATTAATAAATAATAAATTATTTACATTTGCATCAATAAATTAGTTCCAAAGTGAAAATAATCAACTCTCACCGGCAAATCTCTCAAATCCCTTGATCACAAATCAAATTACATCCGTGATGTCAGTAACATCAAACGGATGCGCTTACGTAACATGCACCTTGACAGTATAGCGTTGTACCTATGAGTGCGATGACGTAACATGCAATCCCGAACAATTAATATTTGCTCCTCACCCCACGATGCTCTTCCGTTCATCGAACTTTTTCCTAAAGTAACAATTCTTCATTGTATTAAAAATAACTTAAAGCATTAACAAACAAAACGCGCAGCGACAATATTTTTCCCATAATTTTAAGGCTAAAATCTATAGATCGCACTCTCACTCAGCTCCGACTCAAAAACGAGACAACTTTATGTCAGAGCATATTTGTGTCTCGTTTTAACCTCTATCTTGTGTCTGAGCTGATTCAGAGCGCGCTCCGTAGATCTCAGCATACGAATGAACAGGGAGCTCACGTCGGATGAATACTCTGCGTGATCGAATAGAGAGGTGAAGATGAATATCCATGGTAGAAACCAAACCACCGACAGAGTCGAAGTAGAATAATTACAGGCGGCACAAGGCTGTGAAATGTAAAATTCCCTACAAGAAACGACTGTGATGACAACATCAATGTGATTTGTCATATAGATCCTATTAGATTGTAAATCATGCATCGTTCTGTCATATTTGATGTCACACTACATGACTGACGCGCATTCTTTGTCCAATCCTTTAAGCTTCCGAGGAAGTAAACGTAAAAGCGTAGGTTCGAGATCGATCAGATAAAGCGATAATATAATTGCACAATAAAGCATTGTTCTGTAAACACCGACGCAATTGATATGAATGAACCGTCACAACTATTTTGATATTATCGGTATAATTTTCCTCTACGGCTGGTCGCATAAGCTACTATCGTGTGGGCATCCTGCTGCATCCTATCCAACAGTAATAGCGTCAAAAGAAGGAAGCTAAAGCTTAAAGTAGTTATTTATACTAGCTATGTAGTAGTCAAAATTCTTCTATGATAGGTGCACACTCGAGCATCTTGATGGAATCATAATCACGTCACGAGGTCACGAGGTTCAACGCTCTAAGCGTATTTGCTCCGCATTGCAAGCAGCAGCGTAGAACGGCAAGAACAAAATTAAATGTGTTCATACTTTAAGACGAAACAGTGTGCCAATGGAAAAAAATTATTGTTAAGGACAACAATTTTTTTATGGATTTTTATCAAAATTTCAGATAAATAAACAGCAGTAACAAAATAATAAATTATTTCTAAAAATATAAAGAGAGAAATTTTCCTCCGACATGCGCAGCGCAGAGCAATTTCACTTTGAGCGTTGAAGTGAATTTCGTGGCTCTCAGGACTGCTATAAATTAGCTGCAATCGCTCACACGATAGAACTAATGGGCGTGCAGCCTACATCTAAGATTGAAACATCCACGGATGCTTTAGCAATATTTATAGTTGCCATAAAATCAGTTTATCGCTTTTGAAATCGATTTACTATTACAAAAATGTGGAGCAAATTTTTCCTTTCTATGACATCTAAAGCTATATGTAAAGATTTTAGTGATTCGGTATGACATTAGTAAGGTGTTTCCGAGATGAACGTAACATACAAAATGCCTATTATTTTTTCCATATTTTAGGAGTTTTAAAATTGTTTTTCCCTAAGAACTAGCCTCTCATAATCTACACAATATATTAAATAATAATTATTAACATACTTAGTTGTAGTCAAAGTATTGTTCGAGTTAAATATTTTGTAGCCTTACTAATATTATAAATGCAAAAGTGTGTTTGTTTGTTGATTTATCCTTCAATCACGCAACAATGGAGTAACGAATCGACGTCTCAGTCCACAGAGACACATACTTTAGAGAAATCGTTGTGGTATCAGATGATATTAGTAAATCAAATCCAAATAATGATTTTGTGTAACATGTTAAGAAATGAAGTAGATGATTTTATTAGAGAGTACAATACATTTGACAGATTCAACACTCTATTTTACTCGTATAATGATGAAGTTGGTGGTCAGGTGTGGGAAGACGGCGCCTCTGCAATGAGCTTTCGACCCACTATACTACATGCTTGAATACTTTAGCATAATATTAAACGAAGATAATTTATCTATATTTACCATTATAGAATGAAAGATGTAATCGTAAACCTAGAAGGTTCCGTATTGCAAACTGCACTTAGGTAGTAAATACCTGTCTGAATTTATTTTCTAACATTACTTTACTAAGCTTCACACTATACATAATAATTACATATTATGTAAAGACTTACTATAGACAATTCCATGTTATAATTTTTCCTAGACTATAGAATATAATTTTAGATATCACTCATGAATGAATGAAGGGTGGTCTCTAGTTTTAAGAATCATTGTACCTATGACATTGGAATGCAATAAATAAATGAAATGAAATGAAATCTATTAGCAGCGCAGTGATAAGTAATCAGTGCAGCGAGTGAAATAGTAAGAGTTGTGAGAGTTTTAATTCTAAAAACCTTGTATTCACTAAGCAACAATAATGCCGTGACATTTGCACTAACCTCAGGGCTAGCACGTTGAAGTGGCAGTGAGCTGGTCACATTTGTCAGAGGACCGATGGCCGTTGGGGTCGTAAGGTCCTCCAGTGGAGACCGCGTCTCGACAAACGGAGTGTAGGGCGCCCCCCGGCTAGATGGAGCGATGACATCCGAAAAGTGGCAGGCATCGATTGGATGCGAAAGGCCGAGGATAGGCAACTTTGGCGCTACTTAAAAGAGGCCTATGTCCAACAGTGGATGCATGTGGGCTGATGATAATGATGATGATGATGATTTGCACTAAGTTGCAGTGATGACGCAAAACTTGGCTTAAAAGTAAAAACAAGACGCGCTTGTTCGCATACAATACATACAACGCTTCACATTGCCAAACATGTAGAGCTAAAGATATTGAATTTCACATGTTAAAAACAAAGTGTACTAAACCATGCTAAAAGATGAAATGATATCAATTGCCTACCTATAACTCAATAATAAGTAGAACTTTAAGCCCAAGGTAAGTTAAATCTTAAAAAGGATAAACTTAACGTGATTATAATAAAAAGCAACAATAATGATGAATTCTTTTCAGTCTACTAAATACTCGTAATACTCGTAATAAACCTAGTCGTAAGTTCGCTTCCCAACCTTTCCCTAGAAAACAGCGCTCATATATTTGACCTTTTTACTTCATTACGCTAACTGGTCCCTGCAAATCTTTAACATCTCTGAACTATTGTAATGATGTGTTATATAACATTAACACGTTCTCGTGGTTCGTTCCAACGTGATATTTAAATAAGGTCCCAGTATCCCCGGTTGGTTGGCTCTCAACTACCTCATTACAAGCGTGCTAACATTTTCGTTTACTTTGTTATCATTCTAGTTCAAATTCCAAAATGAATAGGTTCCTCGCTATAATTTTGCAATATTATTTGTTATTCTGTTTCTGTCTTATTATTATGGAACTCCCATTTGTTAATTACTTTAAATATTATCTATTAGATAATATAAAATATCCTCAGTATGTGTAAATAAAATATCTTGATATTTCCTTAAACGAACATTGTAATTGGTAGAGATCGAAGCTGGCAATTAAAAAAGACATGCATTAGAGTAATAATAATTATAAAGCATTGTGAAATATCTGTACTAATATTATAAAGCTGAAGAGCTTGTTTGTTTGAACGTGCTAATCGCAGGAACTACTGGACCGATTGCAAAAATTCTTTCACCGTTAGATATGTACGCGATCCCTGAGTGCTATAGGCTATATGTGTACCACGGGCGAAGCCGAGGCGGTCTGCTAGTTAGGAATATGTTTGGTACATTATGTAACAAAAATGAACTAGGTAATTATGTAAAATAAAATAATAAAGATCTTGACCAAATTAAAGGACACACGATGCGACTATTAGTATGCCCTGTGCATATTCTAAGAATGTGTGACCGCGCTTTATCTTTGTCTTGATGAGTTATGTAAATATTTTGTGAAGGGGTAATCCCCACAAAATGTGTGGCTTTTCTTGTTACGGTGACCCAAATACCTGACATACATTTTTGATCCGTAAACTAAAATCCTTTGTGCAATCTGCTTGAAATTCCAAAGAGCTCATTATTGTAATCTTGTCATGGCAATACGGCCTACATACTTCGAAAACTCATTAAGAATCATGTTGCTTTTAGTTTTAAATATAAGATAGTACGCCACTTTGATTAAAGAAAGTAAAATCAAACTACTCAACTTGGATCACAACGCCTAATGCACGTGCTGCAATTATTTTATCATTCCCGGAACACGATCAATTAAGCATGACTTCTACTTTTTTTAACATAAAATTGGTCTTATTATCAGGCGTATTCTTATTTCCTTCTTCGAGTGCTTCTCTGACTAGCGAAGGTCAGCTTTGTGTATTACGTCTTCATGCCTAATGGTCTGGTGGTTAGCATGTTTGACTGTGGATAACAGGTCTCCAATTCTTGGGTCGAGTTATGAAAATGTATTGGGTTTTGCTGTCAAGAAGTTCTCAATACTAGTAGAGTTAGGAAGTATATAGTGAGTGTACCTATGTGTACAGACTTGTGCACTATAATATCTCCAGTGCAAATGCCTTATCTCGGTGAAGATTGGCCCGTGGCCTGATTCAGCCGGGAGCATATCATTATACACCTGTTTGTGCTGCGCGAGGCAAAAGAGTTAAGCTGCATTCGCGATTCCCCTCCATTCCCGTATGTTACGAAGTCAAGATTTTCCACGATAGAGGCCTCTTTTCCAGCAACTTTTCTTATATTATGATGAGTTGGAGGAGTCCATTCTCTTGTACCTGAGCGCGTGCCCCAGATTATACGACTTTTCACATCTTTGATCATCGTATTCTTATTCGGTACTCAAATTAAATCTAGAATCTAATTAATTCACTGCTTACTACTAACATAGATAGATGCGGTTTAGATGTTTATCTGGGAAAGATTTCTCTTCTTAATATGGGCTAGTAAAAACGATCAAAACGTATTGCGAATAGTGAAATGTACAAAGGAATTTAACACTTCGTTATTTGCCCGTAGCGGATCTCCGGATTCGCAGTGAGGGCTGACCGACAACACATGACATAACATACTTAGCGACACACTTTTGAATTTGCAAGCAAATATACACTCTTGCTTCTGTGAATGAAATCTGATGCGTTTTTAAAATTTACTATAAACCGCTTTAATTATATTAATGAAACAATGGTCAAGCGATGATGGAGATACAATATCGTGTCTTCTTTTATTATTTTTTTTATTTTCTTTTTACATTTATAGCGAGCAAACGAGCAGGTGAATCACTTGACGTTAAGTGAATACCACCACCCATGAACAGTCGTAGCACCTTTTATTTATGATTTTTTTCATTTTTGATCAAACTCCGGACAAGGAGGTAGAAGAGCTATCACTATTTCATATTTACCTATTCGATGACATGTCAAATAAATAACGATGCATTGTAATTATGTATAAGATCTTTTATAATTAATCTTTATCACATTTAATTTTTAGGTAAAATAGGTAATTATTTCGTTTATTTTGTAAAATAGGTATACTCTCTGTTATGCCGTAATACTTGAAGATGTTTAAACAAAGGTAGTCTATTCGAGTTTTAATCGATTACATCGAGTATTAGATCGATTAGGTATCAACATTACTAAACGGGCGTGTATAAATCCGATAACCTCAAAATTGGCCATTTATAAAGTGGATTTGTAAAAACTATCTCCCATTGTGTTTGATCGGAAACCAATCGATTAGCCGGCAAGATCAACATCTACAGATGCCTGATAGTCTGTATCGGAAGACACCTCAAAAGTAGGATAAATCGTGAGTTAACTAATTATTGGTGTTACGTTAAGTATTGCGATATTCGTTTGTCTCCTTAGTGCGATTCCACTAAGATTTATGGTTATTAATTTAGGCTAAGAGTACGGTGGCAGTCGTGTTTGTATTGTTACGCCATCGCGGAGATAATATGTTTATCTTAAGAAACAGTTGTGTAACATTGTCTTAAGTGTTTTAAATTAGCTAACACTAATGTTTCGCGCGGTCATTACACCTTGTCAGCATAGAAATTAATACTATGAGAAACCTCGTGTAAATATTCTGACATATATGTCAGAATTTATTACAATTCATCTGATCGCCTTCTAAGTTCCACGCTAACATTAAAGATGATGGGTTTTCTTACTGCGTAGGTTTGTGCTTGACGAGAGTCAGTTATGTAAAGCACTGATGAGGTCTACGTTGAAGCGCGCTTGTCTAGAAAATACCTAATCACTTTTGTCTTGAAAATACTCAAATTATACGTGGCAGGAAACATGGACTTCCGAAGAGCGTTCAAATATGTTAAAATATTTTTAGTGGTGATTGCATTTCACTGAAGGTCAAAGTTTTCTTTTAAAGATTACCAAAGATTTCTTCACTTGGCGCTTGAATCCAGTAGCTCTCAACAAATAAATTGGGAACACCCGCCTTTCCTAGGGTGCAATCTGCTCTGCAGCTCCTTGAAGGAACTCCGAAGTTTTTTAGCTTTTGCACTTTATGCCCTCTCTCTATTTCAATTCTTTCTATCTCATCTCTCTCTCTCTCTATTACCATTTGATCACGTAGAGATTTTCCGAAATTGGTTTGCTTTTTTTGGTTTTCCTTTCATCATTGAAATCGGCCCAACAAAAATAACGCAAAAATAAACAAACAACCTGTTTTGTCAAAAGTGTATAAACTGCCTCATTTTCAATGAGTTTCTTCATTTCAGGTGTTCTCAAATAGTCAAAACAAATCTTAGTCAAGCATGCCCATAAAATGGTGTCTACGTTAAATTGAATTCTTTCAGTTACTTCTTCGAAAGCCGTCACGAACCATATATCACTACATTTTACGGTGGCACTGGCGGCTTCGGAAAAAGGTAACTGTCGCTATAAAAGGCTCCACTTTACTGCTGTACCGGGAACACGGCGCAAAATATATCAACATTACTTCGCGAGTAAGGAGCGAACGAGATGCGTTAAGAAAATCATTTTCATGAAACCCGTCCAGCATATTTTTTGTGCAATTTATCAATAAACTAGCTGATATATTTTTTTATTTTATTTGATGACAAAACAGCCCTTGACTGCGATCTCACCTGATGGTAAGTGACGATACAGTCTAAGATGGTAGCGGGCTAACTTGGAAGGGGTATAGCAGTGTAAATTCAACCCATATCCCTAATCGGTTTCTACACGCCATCGTGCCGGAACGCTAAATCGCTTGGCGCCACGTCTTTGACGGCAGGGTGGTGATATTTACCACTTTGTCTGCATGGATTCAGGATTCTTGGGAACACTGATTTTTCTGAATAAAAATCATCTTAGATCACTCTTTGTAAAATACCTGCTAGCTAAGTCTGGCCAAAAAATTTATACTGGTCCCATGAGTAATCCAGACAAACAAATTGGAACAAACCGTGTGACAGATAGACGGACAGACATAAATTTTATACTAATTATATGTATTATATACCTAGCTATAATAAATAAGCTAAATACTAATGCTGTATGAAAGTTATTTTGAAATCACAGAGATAATTAAATATTTATTTGTATACACTGAAATTCTGGAGCATAAACTGTTAATGCACATAATATAATTTTATAGCGGCATATAATTTTATTAATTAGTAAGTACAAACACTGTAAATTTTATTATTAGTTTCACAAATTAAATGTAATTCTCTGCTCATTCATTGTTTAACAATTAAATGCTGACAACAAAATATTGAAGTCTACGAATTACTTATAGTGTAATGTAAAATTAGGGTTGAAGTTTTCAAAGAAAATCGTTAAAAAATATTAAAATGATTTATTTAGCAATATTTAAAGCATAAATAAATAAAAACATTGTTGCATCCTTTCGCATTTCGCTCTATAAAATGGGAAAAATCTCGGAATGTCATGCCTTACTATTAGTTAGTATAATAGTAGGTTGTGTCTTCGTAGAATAAATCCCTCTAGGTAAACATACTCAGAAAATTATGTTAGGCACTTTGTCTTCTAGGATTTTCGAAAACATGCCGGTGTCTACTACACCTTATCTAGTAAGTATTACTCAGTTTCTTGCCGGCTCTTCTCAGCAGAATCCGCATTCTGAACCGGTGGTAGATTCATGACGTGTCATAAGAGCTACGGGTTGGCCTATATGAAGTAAATAATTTTGAATTTGAATTAGAAACTAGTATAAATGACAACCCTAACTGAAATACATCTCATGGTGATTTAACGATGGGTCAAAGAGGCATGGTGAAAAACACACTCTCGTAAGAGCTTTTCATTTCCGCGAAGTCGAAGATCGTTTTTCACAGGTTATAAATTCTGTACAAGTTATTGAACATACATCAATACCTACTCGTGTGATAGAATCACTAATAATGTACTAAGTATCTATAATATTTTGTTTGAATGGAATTGGCCCTTTAATCCTACTATCCTACAAATATTATAAATTCGAAAGAGTGTGAGTATTGGTGGATGAATGAATGGATGGATGTATTGGATGTGGATGGAAGAGTAACACTCTTTTACGAAGAAACTACTGGGTAGATTTTGATGAATTTTCACAATTTAATAGCTTTTACATCCTGCTAATATTATAAACCCGAAAGTTTGTGAGGATGGACGGACGGATGGATGGAAGTTTGTTACTCTTTCACGCATAAACTATTGGACAGATTTTGATGAAACTTCACAATGTAATACATATACTATATTGTATCTCGGAAAGTTTAAGTGCTCCCTCGGGAATAAACACCTTTAATTCGCGTGGATGAAGTCGCGGCCATCAGCTAGTAGACAGGTAGGTACATTGTACATACGATCATATAATCAAAGGCTTGGTTGTCACGTTTGAGCTTGTATAGTGGGTACGCAACTTTAACACCGAACGCTGTCATTACACAGTTAATATTAATGAACGTAATTAAAATTAAAGATGATGTGGCCTAGTTACATCAGTTGCAACGATAGCTTTCATTAAACAACCTTGACCCGTGCCAGAAGCGTGGGGAGCTGTGATAATGTTAAATTATTAGTTAGGTTTAACTCCTTTTCTTTAGAGATAACTCCAATTGCTTGATGAAATATAATGCATAGTTAAAATGGTACGTACCCGTAGATCTCAATTTGGTTATTTTTATTTATTTTCAGGTTTCAAGTTTCTAATTTATCTTAATTATACTATATTATACGTATCTTACTGTCGCATTCAGACATCCATTAAATATCTAATGAGTCAATAAGTAATTGTAATTAAATCTGTTAATTAGGTGTTATAACTATTGAAGATTTTGAATGATTCTGAAAGTTAACTTTTTAAAATCTATACTAAGGAGACCCTTAAAAAGCAATTAGCAAGTGTGGTACCTATATATACAGTTTATAATCACGTACAGATCAATAGCTTCAAAGTTCATTGACTTATAATGGTCAATGATTTAAAAAATATGTCTATATAGAAAGATTCGAGCAATTAATCGAAGGTATAAAATTACTTTTATTATTTACTTTATAATTAATAACAACAGTAAGAAAGGTTTCAATAAAACTTAACGATCCATGATGTAGTAATAAAAAAATGGGACCGGACTTGAGGCAATCCGAACACTTGAAAAAGCAATGTTTTCAACGTCAGAGCGGCGCCGGCGACGACAAAACTGACATTTACACGGGACCTTGCGTTTACCAATTTGCGAACAATACATGCGCTTGTCACACGCGTTCCCGGAACCCGTCGCTCGAACCCGGGGTGACCTCACCAGCCGACCTCCAAGCCGCAAACATTCTCCACCTAGAAAGAGTTGCAGAAATCTCACAGCGATACCTCAAACAGCTCACTCATTATCGCACAAATCAATCAGTGTCGCACAAAACCACTTTTTATTAAAACACAAATTATTTACCGTAGCATTTAAACCCTATTACGTTATCATTAAACTAAAATCTTAATAATCATTGCCCCATTGAATTTGTTTATTGCAATAGGCCGATTTCGATTGCGAAAAATGTTCTGTCAGCGAGTGATGGATCGAATAGTGAATAGAAAAGAAAAATCGACTGCTTCCTCCCACTGCGAAATTACGAAGTTTAGTGCCGTGATGTAAACTCTCATGACCTCGCCACTGAGAGAATCGATCTCACTTTCTAAGCGGGAATCTGGAATCAGCAGACGAAACTGAAAGAACTGATCTTCGATACGGTGGCATCTGAAGCCAGTTACGAGTTTTTTGTTTTAATTACTTTTATCAAAAGATTTAATGAGTAGGTACAACCCAATGTCTAAAATATCCATAGTCCCGTTAATGGGTCCATCCACTGGTCCACACCATAAAATATTAACTACTCCCTAATTTTCTTCTTCTTATTCAGAAAGGTTAGGTGCTTCTTAATTGAACCTAGTTATTGTTGCGTCTGAAGTATTTAATGAAACAGTTTGTTAAGAATTAATTACCTATTCGATTCCAATATCATCAAATATAATATATATCTCATAGTTCTAAGAAATTGCTTCAAACGCAGCAGTTCCCACAAAAGTGCGTTACCATTAGGTAACAATCAACCGGATCCGCGGGCTCATTAAATAGAAAAGATCATATCATAAACAATAGAGCACGCGGCGACTGAAAGTGATAGCCGATATCAAAGCGAAACGATGACGATAGCAAATGACTACAATGCGTCTAGTCATTCTGGATCGACGCGTGCTTTGAAGGTTATCAGCCTCTTGCGCTTTCTTTATGTAAGTATTTCGTATGTGTCAAGGGCATAAGGAAAACTTAATGCGTATCTCAAACTTGGTATCAGCAATTGATGATGAATAATATTTAAATTTTACAGAAAATCTCATCTCGACTGAATTTAATCACGACGAAAACGAACCAACTGCGCAAGAGATATTATTGCCCAAGTGTTAAGCGCAAACCAAATGCCCACTATACCCTCACTCTGATAGTTCGATGGAATGACAAAACGACCCTAGTGGAGAAAGATCAGATGCAGGTACGGCTTTACGCGCTTAACACCGCCAAGTACCTATAGAACGATAAAACGGTAACGGAATGGTATAGTATGTATAAAACGACCGTCTGATAAAAAAAATGAGCGCAGCGAGTGCGTTTACACTCTTCATTTTCCTTCTAGCGTTGTTTTTCACTAAACACAAAATACAAATGTTACAGAATCACGGAATCAGAATGTCAGTGACTTCTCCGCGAAACCAATTTTTGGGAGTTGTTTGTCTGCACGATTCTATAAATTGTATCAAAACTGATGAACAAATCTCATTCAATAAAGTAAATGTTAGCTTCCACAAATATTACGGAATAATACAGAAATGCATTACCTATGCGTACACAGATTGAGTAATAACATGAAGCATGTTGTTAAAGTTAGAACAACGGAGCATTCATCATTCACCGCAAATTATAAAGGGGGGTTACACAGAAGCAGTAGACGACCCGTAAATGGTAAATGGAACGCAAATGTCAAAATTGCAGCTATTTACAATACATCAAGCCGCGCCGGCGGCTGGCTTGCGGTTCTTTGACAAATGAAGCTGTAGGCTTCCTGACCGCGTAATGCATGGTGACTTAGCTGCTACTGTGTGACCCGGAACGTCGAGTGAATAAGTCACGCACTTGACTTACGATTATTTATGAAACGGTTTGGAGTTTGTTTCTTTTTTAACCGATTTAAAAAATTAAAGAGGTTTTCGAGTTAGGTAAATAAGTATAATAAGTCTTGTCTTTTAAAATTATTAAATAAATAAAAATATAAAATTCTCATAAACAAAGTATTTTTACTTGTAACCGCTGCTTGTAACCTTTCAAAATTTTCATGACATTTCAAAGAATAAAATAGGGTAAACCTTGTTTCAAAAGACAGCCGGTGAGACCCGATGGTGAGACCTCAGAAACCTTATTGAAATTGATGTGTTTGTACCCCGTCGGTCGTTTGGCCTGTTCGCATAAAATACAGTGTACCGATATATTTTTGATATACAAAAAAGCACTTAATTCTAATTACTTTCTTCATATACTTAGGATTTTTCATACATTTAACACAAGGTAAATACACTAACAACAATAAACTAGATTATTCATAATGCAATGGCCTTAAGGTCTATGTTATTTGTTTATTTAACAGAAGAAAGGCGTGAAGGTCAGAAGGCTGGTCTGGTACTCAATATGTTTGACAGAGCTGTCGACAGGTTGGAATACATTTTTAATCATCAATAAAATGTCAAGGAAGTAGAATAATAAGATCAAATACTTCGAATAAGTAGACTTTTGAAACTAAATGAGCTGATCCTGAAAGACTATGAAATAGCATCGTTAGGCGATAGGAAGGTAGCTCTATGCAAGAATTCGTCAAACTACCATCGGTAGTTAGGTAATTTAAAGTTTCTTCCACATTTTGACAACCTCCATGGCGCAGTGGTGAGCGCTGTGGTCTTATAACTGGGAGGGAGGGAATAAAAAAAAAATTTAAGGCAAATAAAATCACAGTAAAGCTGCAGACATGAGCTAGTTACTAGCTCATGTCTGCAGCTTTACTGTGATTTTGATAGGTACTAGCTGCTAGTACCTTGATCGTAAAAACATCTCGTAACTTTGATATAAAACCGCACTCAGGCGCAATAATACTCATTACCATATTTGCAGAAGATATATCTTGAAAGAGTGAAATAAATGTAATAAAAGTGATGCATTTATTCACATTCCATTTAAATGTTAACCTTGAACTCCAAAGAGAACATAAAAATACAAGCAGTGGTCAACAAAGGGTGATAACTGATCTGAACAGCAAAATGAGCGCATTTATACAGAACATAAGCGATTTACATAGTACAGGGACCACTGAGATGGAACGGTCAGATATGAGAAGGATTTAAATGAAATAAATGGTAAGTATAATGCAACTCTTAATGTTGGTAAGACACCCACCATACCCGGAAGGTTCACACTTAAGAGATACGCAATCTAGCCCGGGGATTGATTATTTCTCGAGCATTACAATTCATAATAAGTAATAAATTAAAATGACACTTGAAATTTCCTTATTGTGAAAATATCGCTAGCTTTGGAAGAGTCGCTCGTGGTAGGAAGGTACTCTGAATAATAACCAGGTAACTTCAAGTTGGATGAGATCAGCTGGTCGATTGCGGAAAAGTTGTATCAATCATTGCTACAGTCTCAATTGTGGTAAAATGTTCTTATCCGAAAAACCTAACAAGTTTTTTTACCCACCCTTTTTTATTGCAGCATTGAAATGCAATGATGATGTACCTATAGGTTGGAGCGCGCTTGCCTTGAAAACCCTTTTTCATTGTTGCCTTGAAGTTATACGTGACAGGAAACACGGACGCCGACAGAGCGTTCCAAAACTTAGTAGTTCGTTTCACCTGAAACTCGAATCTTCGTGCGTTTCAGTCAATTTCAAACTAGAATAAATCCGAAAACATAATAATAAGTATATGTGAGGAGGAGTAACCTACTATATTATACATAGTTAAGTAACATAACTAAGCCAAGGTGCAATACAGTTTCATTTGAAGCACAATGCCAAATGTAAGCAACGTCTTAAAAAATTCGGCTTTTATTAGAATGTTACACAAAAAGCCGACATTAAATGAACGGTCGATACGGTGTCTGCACTGCACCTTCATACTGATACAGGCAGTCGCAAGGAAGCCCACCTCTCAAGGGGACATTAGTTTCCAGTTAAGACAAGGGGATCTCGCACATGCGTTCTAGGCGTCATTGATTTTTCTCAGTTTGACAGTTCGCCCGATGTTTTGAGCTACCACCCGCGTATAGGAAACAAAGTAAACAAAAAATATGGCTTTAGATTTTTCCGCTACGTATAAGTTATTGGTTTTAGGTGATTCGAATGTCGGCAAAACGTGTATAGTGCATAGATACTGTGATGAAAGATACTATGATATTTATATATCTACAATAGGTGAGTTATTTTTAGTTTTATATAGCATTGTAAGCCAGGTGAGGCTGTGTCTTGGGCTCTTTGTCACAAAAGAATTTGACTTTCTAATTGCTCATGTTGTTCTTAAAGAATTTAGGTAGCTTAGCGACTTAAGTTGAGGTTTGCAATGGTCTCATCCTTAATCGTACTTATTTCGTCGATATAATTATGTCAATATTAGATCAACTCTTATAATCTTTTCTACCTACATTTCAGAAATATATTAAATAAATTGGTGATCTCTTATATTAAGTTCTAAGTAGGTGCATTCATTTATTTACTTACACCTCTTTATATATATTTCAAGAACAATAAATCCTTATTTATTTACTAATTAGGTATTATCCATCCTCGGTTAATATAAAAAGAATTACATTAATTTTTTTAATAAATTTTTACTTTAGTAAAACGACCTACCAATTATATGATATGGTATAAGAATGGCATGGTAGGGACATTGTTGGGCCAAGATAATTTAAATACTTAGAATAAAATTCCTCCTAATTTTATAATGAACAATGTTGCAAGCCTGGACCAAAGGTTGGTATTAGTTTCAAGATCTCAAGGCAAGGAGGTACCTGCCTTTGGAATGATCTCTTTCATTAGGACCAAATTCCTTAAAATATAAAAATTAAAACGCCCAATATAGGTAAACGGTGAGTCCGTATACCTAATGGGGCTGAATACAAGCGGCACAAGAACATATTCCGTTGCGATCCTTTTTTCCTCAGCAACTTTTTTCGAGCAGTGTACGTCAATCGGCTGAAACTTCATGACGATGACGTTTTACTTTCGCATAACTTATTTAGTAGCTCATAGTCAAGATTTACTAAATAACATAAGAAATCTTTAAACTTTCAGGTATAGATTTCAAGCAAAAAATAATAAATTTGGACGGTGTGCCCATCAAACTTCAAATATGGGATACGGCGGGCCAGGAAAGATTTCGAACACTAACTACGGCGTATTATAGAGGTGCTATGGGGATAATTCTCATGTACGACATCACTAATCTGGAATCCTTCAACCACCTGTCGTACTGGCTGAGAAATATACAAGAGGTAGGTAATATATGTAGATATCGGCCAAGATAACAAGTAAGCCCTTGACTACTTGCTAACTTGTAACTAGGGAATGATGTAGACGTGATAAGGGAAAGTGCCATCCGAGAGATAGGGTATCTCTATAGAATTTGATTAAAAGTATGGGTCTAATTAAATATTAAACCATTATTTCTAATCGGGTTTTACGGGAAATGAATCCGGGATATCCTGCTAATAGGACGACAGGATTATTCATTGCGCCATCGATGTTGGCAGAAATTTATTCGAGAGTGATTGTCGCTTTACGAAGCTGAACTTGCAATACACGAGACACGTGGCTCGAAGAACCGATAGACCCAAGGTGTTCGAGTAGTGACCTCGCACTGAAATACGCACCGTTAGAAGACCCCTTAGATGGACGGTTGATCTCAAGCAGTTGTAGACACAAAAGCGGCATGTGATCGTGTTCTGTGAAGTTCCTCAAAGGAAAGCATTTCCAGCTTACCTGATACCTCCCTGAAATTGGTC
The DNA here is from genome assembly GCA_038048805.1 of Hipparchia sbordonii. Lineage (NCBI taxonomy): Eukaryota > Metazoa > Arthropoda > Insecta > Lepidoptera > Nymphalidae > Hipparchia > Hipparchia sbordonii. Next base: position 7,243,927 of record CM076104.1, on the reverse strand, counting down.
AAATGACGTCATGCTCTTGTTGACTGTATCTATCACGCCAAATACGTCATAAGTCACCATATATGAGTCACACCAATCGATTAGACTTTAAATCACAATAGAGTAAATATACCTAACGAGTTTCACCCTTAATCAAACGGTCGTCGAACTTTGTAAGTAGGTAACGTAGGTAAACCGTTAAAGAGGGCTCTAATTGAAGCTTGCAAGGTACGATCACGAAAATGTTTTATCGTACGATCATACGATCAAACCTACAAATCCTTTTAGAGTGGCCTAAAGGCTAATAGTACCTATCTAATAATTGATTGATGATTAATCGCCAGGTATGAAGAAGCGATGGTATAGGGTGATTGATTGTCAATCAGAATACTTATAACCCGCGCCAATAAAGAAACGTTTTATAAATGGCGGCTCGTACTTGTAATGACAGGTACAGGCAGAGGCGTAACTATACCGTTTGAGGCCCGTGGCAAATTCATCGGATGGGGCCCTCCCTCCCCCAATATAAAGAAGCTCACCCAATGAGATAGTATTTTTTATTTTTTTATAAATCACTACGTGAAGTAGGTACATACAAACGCAATTACAATTACTTGATTTTCTAATAACCTTTAAGTCGGAGCGTATTGTATTTATACTAAGTGCTGTAAAGTAATATTACGGCACTTAGTAGTCCGTTCTTAGCACCTACAATAGCAAAGTAAAAGCGACATTTTCGCGAGCGAAGCGAGCGTGAAATTTTTTATGATTGCATTACGGCACTTAGTAGTTCATTCTTGGCATTTACAATAGCAACATAAAAATGACATTTTCGCGAGCGAAGCGAGCGTGAAATTTTTTATGATTGCATTACGGTACTTAGTAGTCCATTCTTGGCACCTACAATAGCAACGTAAAAGCGACGAAATTTTTTGTGATTACATTACGGCACTTAGTAGTCTATTCTTGGCATTTACAATAGCAACATAAAAATGACATTTTCGCGAGCGAAGCGAGCGTGAAATTTTTTATGATTGCATTACGGTACTTAGTAGTCCATTCTTGGCACCTACAATAGCAACGTAAAAGCGACGAAATTTTTTGTGATTACATTACGGCACTTAGTAGTCTATTCTTGGCACCTACAATAGCAACATAAAAGTGACATTTTCGCGAGCGAAGCGAGCGCGAAATTTTTTATGAATACATTACGGCACTTAGTGGTTCATTCTTGGCACCTACAATAGCAACGTAAAAGCGACATTTTCACGAACGAAGTGAGCGCGAAATTTTTTATTCTGCACTACACCATATCTAGTCCTGTACTTTTGGCGCTTGAGACACTACGCTTGTATGCGCCGCACACTCGGCATCGTAGGTAAAGTCGGCCCTACCAACTATTTAGTACTTGTTATTGGGGTTATTTTAAAATGTGTTTGTGGACCTAATGACATTTAGGTATTACAAATATGTATCTTTTTAATTTCTGTAAGGCATAAATAAAAATTTTGGCCCCAAATTCGCCGCCCCTAAAATCTGCTGCCCTAGGCTCCGGTCAAATCAGCCATTTGGTAAATTTACCACTGTGCGTAACCTTTCTTGTCCCAAAGAGTTTAGTTTATATCAATTTTTATTTTGAAAATGATCACAGGATTCCAGTAGTCACAGGAATGGCTATAAATGTTATGATCATCTTGAGCTTCCAGCCCTCTCTGACCAGGGGCCCCTGCCGGCTGGGGCCCGTGGCATTTTGCCGTCATGCCACCCTGTAGTTACGCCTCTGGGTAGAGGTTGGGCCGTCAGCAAAAAACGAAGCGAAGCTGAACTGATGTACGTGTAGCTATACAGACACACATAAATGTTTTTAAAATATAGATATACCATATTACTATTTAATTGTTATTATTTTAGTTTTATTTTGCAGATTATATAAATTTATTATAGTTAACATAATATTATAAAACTTAAATAAATTAAAACTACTACCTTAGTAGGTAGTAGTTTTAATTTATTTAAGTTTTAATATTAGAATTAGTATTCTAAATTAAAACAATTAAACTACGATACAAAATCTTATAATAAAACATTAAAATAAACTCTAAATATTAGGGCCCACATTTAATTATATATTAATCCCGAAGTACATGTTTAATATCTCTATTTATTTATTTTTTTCTTGTGTCCTATAACTTATCTTGTCTTGTATCTCGCAGTCAGATCGCGATATCATTAAAGGGTATGCCTGAAAGGCAGTTACAGACTGATTATTTTTTTGCGCGCTATACCGAAATGTGTGACTAAAGACAGGAATAACGTGCGAGTGAGAGGGAATGATTAGCGACGCCATTTATAAAACGTTTCTTTATTGGCGCGGGTTATACTTGTGTTACCATCGCACGATCATTTTCATCTAATAGTTAGCTAATAGGATGACTCCTTAGACAATAAGTATAGTCGTCTTCAGTGCCGTTAAAATAGGCTACTTTTAATTTAAAACAAACAAGTCCCGTTAAATTTTTAAATGCCTTACTCCACGCAGACAGAGGCTAGGACCAAATAAAAACACTATATTAAGTACTGTAGGTAGTTAGGTCTTTATGTTCTATTAATATTATAATAAACACCGGTAACCTATCTATATTTTTTTTGCTATTTACAGTATGCTTCACCAGATGTTATAAAAGTTTTAGTGGGCAATAAATGTGATGTGCATGAGAATCAGCGGGCGGTCCCGAAAGAAAGGGGGCAAAAGGTGAGTCCTCTCTAACTTTATTTTTTAATACTTAGCCCTTGACTGCGGTATCACTTGGTGGCAAGTGACGATGCACTCATCGGTTTCTATGTGCCAACCCACGTACCTACCGAAATGTTAAAACGCCTGTTAGCATAGCTTTGCCGGTTAGAGGTAACTAGGCACGGCTTGAACCTCCCACGAGATAGAGACAAGAGAAGTAATTTTCTAAATTGGCCTAGCCATGATTGATTCGCGGCATATGATTTAATTTACTCTTAAAATAAAATACCAACAATGTTAAAAATATAAACAAAATGCAAAACAAAAATATGATAGCAAAATCTCTTTCCATGAAAGGGGACATCCTGCATATAAACAAAAAAAAAACTGATTTAATTAAACCTGCAATTTATGAAACTACAGCTATCCGCTGTAGTTACGCTGCGCTCACTCCAACGCCAAGAAGGTTATTTCAGCCGTATCTGGCATTAAAAGATAGGTTTAAGAATTTGATGTCATTTACACCTGGGCCTAGTGTACTAATCAGCACGTTTAGCGCAATGCGTATGACAATACACTTGGTCGCAAGTCGCAACGACCAACTTATGCCACTTGAGCATTTGAGCTTCTGCGATCATGGTTGCGACTGGCTAATTGGCTATCGACGTGGTCGTGCGGATTTGTCGCAGTGAACCGATGCAGAACCTACAAGTGGACTCCTGAAAATCAGGATCGAGTTTTGACCATTGTAAACTTGAATGACTTTTTCTGATAAAATATTTCTGCCTTTTAGATTGCTGATGATTTCGACATGCCGTTCTTTGAAGTTTCATGCAAAAGCAATATCAATATAGAAGAAGCTTTTCTGACATTAGCCAGAAAAATACGAGAATATCGAGAGACTAAGGTGAGAACATCATCCAAGTTCCTACCAACCTACACACTTTTTCGCTTTATTCTGTCGGTTTCAGCGGACATTGCACCTATACGTGTGGTCAATTTTTTATGCACATTATGGTACCGGATGGTTGTCTTTTCTTATATCCATAACATCGCAAGTAGCTACTGCAATATGATACCTACGTGAACCCAAAAATCTGGCACCGTCGGACACGCAGCAGACATCCTTATAAACCATGAACTTTTTGCTTTAAAAAAGTAACAAAATGGACATCCTTCTGCAAAAAATTTTTTGTGAAAAAATAGCTATGTGCTTTGTTATGTAAGTATATGTTAAACAACTGACCTAGGTACCTTTAAATACTGTTAGGCACCTGTTAGGTACTTATATGTAATAGAAATACATATAATATTTTTTATTCAAAGAAACTTTTGCAAAGTGCTCGTAAGTTATCAAGCGAATCTTGGACTGTTTTAGAGTGCGGTCCCAACTTAAAAGAAGCAGCAAGAAACTCGGCGGTTACTCATAAAAAAATTTGATAACAAATATTTTATTGTTTATAATTATATTAATATGTAGTTTTCTACCTACCACTTATATCCTACTTACCGCTTTTCGCATGTAGATACGAATAACTTGGGTAGGTAGTCCCCCCTACAATTTTTTGCGTAAAAAGCACTTAGTTACCTAGCTACAAAATAAATTTCATTTTTTGTTATGTTACAGGCTGATGCTTTCGAGTTGAAGGAGCGAGACAACGTTATAAAGCCTTCTGAATCCGAAACAGACGTATCAAAGTGTAGTTGTTAGTCCTATCAACGATTTTATAAGAGCATCAATTTACCATCAAGCATTATCAATTGAGGAGCCATTAGGCAGGCGAATGAAAAAAAATTGTGATAAAAATCCCTTTTGCTTTGGTGTGCTGTTCTCTATATTTTAAAAGCCGTGAGTGCAACTGCAGATACATTTGGCATAACTATATAGCGTCATGTAAAATAAGTCGATTGGAGTCATTTTGATATAATAGTTAATAATCAAGGTGTCGTCATCGTCTCAAACGGTAGGCAGTTTACAGCTAGACATGTCTCTTGCAAGGATCGCCACAAGCTGCCAGACACTTGCTTAAGATTCGTCTACCCTTAGAATTCGGGGAATGAACATTCCGGGACATTCGTGAAATTGTACCTTCCGTGCCGTACCCAAGGATTCTAACAAACAATGTCGCGTCGTCATCGTCTTTTCAGCCCTCAAGTACTTTACAACGGGGTTAAGACTTTGTGAAGCAAGAAGTGCTCTTAAATTGCAATACCATCACGCCAGTGTTTTGTGTGACACATTCACGTATCATGACATTAGCACCATGTCTTATCGCAATAGCACATATGATGCTAAAATACTTTGCTCATTTATTAAAGAAGGCGAACAATTTTTTTTACCAAATCAATCTATCAGTCAGCGAGAATGGACAATTGGACAGTGTTTCAATTTCGTCGTAGGTACTTTGATGCACTGTTAAAAAATAAAACGGCTCGCTTGGCTTCATGTTTGCATTTAAGTTAAATGGTAACAAAAGCTATTTAAAGCTGTTATCATTATGTAAAATACACTGCCTCAGCGTTATTCCACTGGTGGGCTTTGCTCCTTAGGCTATAAATAAAACAAATTAATTAGTGTATAACACTTGCTTTATTTGAGTCAAATAAATATTTTTATTTTATTTATTACCTAAGCGTTACTATACAAGACTTACGTTTGTATTTTTTGTAAGGTTGGTAGGCATTGTTAACATTAATCGACACCTACCTACTTTCTTAATATTAAACAATATTGTACGTTTTTGTTTTTTTAGGTCCGTACTATTTAAGAGTAAATATATTTTTAAGGTTTTAAACTGTTGTACTTACCTACTGTTTTATACAAAGTAACCCTTGACACCTACTTAATACAAAGTTATAAACCATAAAATATAAAATATAATTTTAACTTTTAAACTTAAGTGTCGCATATCTATCTTTTAACATCCCTCTAAAATGTACAAAAAAAAAAAAGTGGGTTAAAAAAATAAGTTTATATTAAAAAATTACATTAATTTCATTGCCTATCATACTGTTATCAAATTGCAATTTAAGGAAAAAAGTTAGGAAATATTTAATTAAATAATTAAATTTTAATTTTCAGCAATATTTTCTGCATAATTACGAGGTACTTACAATTAAAACAGGTAGCCTTAAACGGCTTATTATTAAACGTAAACACATTAACAATAAATTATTATTATTAAATACCTACTACAAATGTGTAGTAATAATAATAAGCTCAATTCATTCAATTCAGGCTTAAAAATCGTTTAAATGATTTGAATAATTCGTTTTGTTCTGCTTTACTACAGATGATTTAAAAAAATTAAAAATAATGGGAAAACCTAAAAGAACGGCTGAAAAATTGAAAAATCAAAATTGTTAATTTTGTATAGGAATCTTACTTCGGATTACATACTTTAAATAGATGGCGGGAGCGAAGCCGCGGTTAAAAGTTAGTTATGAATAAAAACATTGGAAAAATTAAGAAGTAGCTAAATAACTATGGTACAATTTTGCTAGGTATGGCATGATGTTACCGATGGTATTCTCAGTAGTAATGCATAGTATATATTTACGCAACGAAGCGTTTGCTCACCAACTCATAATATTGTGTAAAGACTACATAACACACTTAACGAATTTAAATGCATAGAATGTTTTAAACTTCTTATACTTAGTAAGCGTTTGTTATATATTATAATGGTAATATAAATCCAATTATGTGAATAAATAAATTGTAATAATATGACAGTCTGGAAAAATCGAATGATAAAAAATTTCACGAAAATATCATTGTATAGTATTCCATAATGCATTCATTTCATATTTGTAAAGCTTGTTAAAAAAAATGCATAAAGCAACAAAAAATTGCGAAATTCTCTTTTTAGCAAGCGTGATTGATATAAGTAAGTATTATTCCTTTTTGCAAAAATTATTTAGTAGAAAGAAGTATACAACATATTAAAACGTACATTAAACTAAAATTAATGAAACTCTAATGGTATCTACGAACTACCACTAAATGTTTATTTTAAGCAATTCCTTCACCTGGATTTCAAAAAAAAGCGAAATATTTTATGAATGGACTGTAAGACTTATTAATATTTTATGAAATAGATAATTTTAAGAAAACTTAGTTCTGAATAAAATAATAGCTCCAATAGATAATATCTCTGAAACCAGAGGCACAACTGTATTAGTTCTATGTGTAATTAATAAAATTTTATTATAAATAACTTTATTCATTCATCCCCGTACTCAAGTCATATACTCAAGAATTGAGTTAGAACATTAATGAGAAGTAAATCTTCTGGCATATAAAACTTGAATAAGTTCATTCCAAAAATGATAGAAGGGGTCGTTCTATTGTATCTGGTTCATTCATACAAAAGCAATAAAAGATTTTTTGGTCTGGCCCTTGCACAATTTGATGTTGAAAGCAAATTTCAACAAGAACTACTGGTTCGAATTGAAAAATTCTTTTTGTGTTGGATAGTCCATTCATTGAGGAAGGCTTTAGGCTATATAAAATCAAGCTGCGACCAATAGGAGCGAAGCATCAGTGAAAAATGTTGCAAAAACGGGGAAAATTATCCTTATTTAAAATATATTCTTTTAAAAAGTTCTTAATCGCGATCATAATAACAGAAATTGACGCGGACGAAGTCGCAGGCAACAGCTAGTATTTATATAAGTACAAAAATTAACGACATCACTGTATAATCTAAATATAAAAGTATAATCCTAATAATAAATAAATAAAAATATAAAAGTATAATCCTAATAATAAATAAAATATGCATAAATTCATTTACAAACAATTTTGAATTCATATAATAACGACTCATGACTTGCATGCTAAGGATCTAATGACTCAATCTAGACATAACTTTTTTTTAATTGTTCATGACAAGTTAGTGCTTGACTGCGATCTCACCTGATGGTAAGTGGCGATGCAGTGCAAGATGGTAGCAGGCTAAATTGCAAGGACTATGGCAGTATATTCATGCTGAAATCTATAGACCGCTGACTCTGCTTAAACTCGAAACAACGTTAAAACGAGACAGATTTATGTCAGAGTATATTTGTCTCGTTTTAACTCTATCTTAAGTCAGATCTAAGTCAGAGCACGCTCTCTAGATCTCAGCATTATACCTCTAATTTTTTACAGGGATCGCCACAGAACATGATCTTGTGATCCACCCTTGCGGTAACATCGTTGTGTGGTCGCCATTCGAGCACCTTGGAACGCCAAACTATACTCATGTTACCAACCTAGATCATCGAGTCGCAAAACTGAAGTTTCAAACACATAGTTTGAAGAAACTATGACCTATGACGTCATAAGGTGTGCTGGAGTTGCGACCTCGCACCAGAAAATGGAGTGTTGGCTGACCCTCACTAGGTGGACCAAAGACAACAGAGTCGCAAAGAGCTGTTGGATACAGGCAATGCAAGACTAAGGAGAACGTCCCTATGAAGAGAGCAGTGGACGTCTATCAGTTGACAAAGAATGAGATGATTTCTCATCAAAGGTTTAGTTTTCTCTTTCTTGCAGACTGGGATTCAGTTTTAACACTCTCCTTTTTAACACTGTTTGTTAGATTAGCTATGGTTGAGGATTTCGCTTCCTGCGATGTAGGCTCCGCCTTTACAGTTGTGTTTGTTGTGTTCAGGGCTTCCTGTGATGCAGGTTCCAACTTGACAGTTTCTTTCGTTTTATTTATTTCTTCGTTACTGTAATAGTAATGTAAGAAATCAATAGATTAACCAACGAATTAGAAATAATAAAAATAATAATGTCCTCTCGACTGAATCCGATAACGGCGGCGGTCAACCTCCTTATCCTTGGATTAGTTCTTAGGACCCTCGCTCGCACGCTCTATTCCCTCACTCTCATAGGTCGATGGGACGGAAATCTGACTTGACCGGAGACGACACGGCGCAGGACCGACGGCTTTACGTGCTCTTCAAACCACGAAGGTGATTCACCGCTAATTTCCTAACTCCAGACTAGTAGTAAGAATTTGGAAAGAATATTGAACTCAACTATAAGGTAATTATTTGTTCAGCTATCAGTCTGCATATCTTTGAAAGAAGTTGAAACAGACAGGCAGATCAAAATAACTTTGAAAATGTGTGTTGAGGCAGTTATTTCAAAACATCAGACAAACACTTTAATTATTTGGTTACGAAGATATGGAAAACAAATTGGTTCCAACTCTAAGGCCATTATTTTCTCCTATTTTTTGTCAGTTCAAACAGACAGTAAAAATGTCACTTTTGGAATAAGATAGAATAGATCAGGGCCAGTGTTGCCACCTCGAAAATTATCTTGTCACTAGATTCAATGTAAAATATCACCAGATTTTAAAAAAATTGGATGAAAAAAAAACACCAGAAGTCGCTAATTATTTTATAAGTACTAAATAAGTATGAATAAAAAACTGTACGTGATTTAATTACAGCATTCATTATTAAAATTCAAAATTTTCTAATGTCAAATCTTCCACTGCATTTTCATCTTCCACACACATCGTTGCTGAAGAAGTTGTTGAAGAAGACTATGACATTGACAGATTAATGTCATAATCAAGGTGGTTGGTTGGGTATTGCATTTCTGCGTCATTACCTACACACAACAAAGCATTTTTTTAAAACGCTTTTAAGGTTCTTCCCACTGAAATAAGTATTGCCAGATGCTGTATCAAAAATCGCCAAAAAACACTAAAAATAAATTGTCGCTAAATGATGAAAAATTATCGCTATAAGCTCTGAAAAATCACCAGATCTAGTGACAAAATCGCTAAGGTGGCAACACTGATCAGGGCTATGACAGCTTAGTTCCAAAATGTGTCGTTTTGGCGCTGCAATCGTTCGCTTAGCCACAGACATAGGTACCACCCGGTACCACTCGCCATTGTATTATCTTTGCTCGCCATCTTCAGTCGTTATTTGTTTTTGTTATTTTCAAATTCTCCTACGTTTGCGTGCAAAGATTACAATATTATTTTATACGTGCTTGCATCTTGGTTGTTAGGATTGTGGTCGCGAAACGTGAAAGTATCGTCGTGGGACCAATTAAGTGTTGTGTCGGTGGTTGAACCTCAACTTAGGAGTGCACGATATAAATCGATATTTCGTAAAATATCGATATATGTACGCGATATATCGATGCAACCCGATATTATCGAATCATCTAGTATAGGCACTTACAATCGATATATTTCATTCGATATATAAAATATCGGGAGAAATTAAAAGCACATTCTTTTTTTTACAAAATGATTATACCTGTCTGTAATCAAGTTGTTCGCAATAATAAAACGCAAAGACACGAAATTCTTCTACTCTCCGTGAGGGCAGCACTAGTAGTAATTTATAGTCTGTATAAATTACTACCTACTTAGTTTATGATCTGTGGCTTCGTACTATATCTTTAATAATTAACCTGTGGTTTGTGATTACTCGCTACCTGTGCTCGCTACGTAGTACGTTCTCAGTACAAAATAACCTTTAAATAAAAGTTGTCTGTTTTGTTTAATACAGTTTACAAAATGTGTAAATACAGTTAGTGTGCATAAAGATATATAAATACTATTCAGTTGTACAAAAGAAGCAAGCTGTGACAATTATTATCTGTTTTTTTTTTTACTACAGTTTACGATTCATACAGTAAGTATAACGTGATTTTAAAGTGCTATCAAACTCAAAGATTACTATTTATTAGCATGAAACAATAAATAATTGAATGCTTTAGTATTTATAAATAAATAAAGTTGATTTGTTTCTGCACTGTTTTACTCATATTAACCTGAACCCTTGCTGAACCCTATCTAATATTCAATATTATAGACTAGTTAAATACAAATCGCTTGCGATATATCGAAAATATCGATATATTTGTACGATATATCGTAAAGTATCGATAGAACACTACGATATATTATATCGACAAAAATATCGATATTTTTTTTACATGAACATCCCTACCTCAACTAATGAGACGCATATAGGGTTGCCAGGTCGCCAAACCTAATAGCCGGACAGACCAGCCAGTTTGGCCGGACATTTGGGTAAAAAAGCCGGACACCCTATATTATTGAGGATTTTGTCTCAGTATTAATAGGTACGACAAAAAAATTGTATGTAAAATCAAGTTTCAATCAAGTCGCCTGCGCAGGCTGCGCTAGGCCACGCTCGGCGCTCGCTTGTTTGCGAAATGTGAAAAGCCTAACAAAAGCCGGACAAGACGGACACCGTTCATTTTGGCCGGACACGCAATCAAAAAGCCTACCTATGTCCGGCTTTATCCGGACGCCTGGCAACGCTAGACGCATAAGCTTTATTGTTTTCCCGGGAACGATTCCTTAAGAAATTTGTTTATGTGACCAAGGATCAACATTTAGAACAGCAATCAAAGCTTTTAGGGAGAACACAGTACGAGAACGAATCATTCAGAACATCAAAGATGGTAAGAGTGTTTCATTTATACAGTTCTCTTTTTAAAGGTGTTTGAAGATTTTAGTATGGAAGGTGGCCTATAAACAGTCATGATCTTGATCTTTTCAAAATTGCTCTTGCACTTTGAAACCCTAATAAATAAAAAATAGAGATTTAGTCTTAAGTATTAAAAAGCTTATAATAAATAGAATGCCAACATTAAACTACTTTATTTTCTTTTCAGATGGTACCATCAATATTGCTGGGCATAATCTCTGGGTAAATTAGGGCACACAAGGATATTGCCAAAATTAACTGCACATCCTGTAAACCCTGACAAAATAAAAAAAATAAAAGTCAGCGTTGCTCCTCAGGTGTTTAGTGCTTGAACCGCTGCAATGTTAAAATACACTAATGCACTCAGTAAGTATATAAAGTATGACTGAATTAGCATACAATTATTAAGAGTACCCAATGCCTATAATAATAATCCATATATATAAAAGAAAGACATGCTAGTTACACTATTTATAACTCAAGAACGGCTGAACCGATTTGGCTGAAAATTGGTGGGGAGGTAGCTTAGAACCAGGAGACGGATATAGGATACTTTTTATCCTGTATACTGATAAAGATGAGTTTGTTTGAACACTTATAAGTCTAAAACGGCTAGACTGATCTTCATGGTTTTTTGTTTGTTATATTTGTCTCCGTAAAGAATAGCAGAATAACTTTTAAAATATCAGAAAAATTCACGAAAACAATTATTATGAAAAAAAATCATTTTTTCATACATTTTGTATTGAACGGGGTTTTTGATGGCAAGGAAAGTGACCTTTTGTCCCGGAAAAACAGTAACCTAAGTCACGCAGACGAAGTTGCGGGCATCATCTAGTTATTATTAATATAATTATCTCTATTTCTATGTAAAGAGCATAATTTACAAGAATATTAGTCACAAATCTACCATGTTTTATAGTTAATGTTAAGAATAATATTACTGGTTAAATAGATGATGGTTAATTATAAAAAAATTCAATCTACATACTTTACTCATTTCTATCTTTATTTAATATTTTTCAGATGACTTACACACTGGAAAGACAAGCAGTATGGAGACAACAGCAGAAGTTTTAGAATTATTTGACAAACTTTTTGATAGTGTCAATTGCTATCCAGGCGGTGCAGCGAAAGGAAAACTGCGTAAAGCAGTGAAAAGGAATTTGTTTCATATAAAGTTTTGGACAGAAGCCATTATAAAATTGAAACAATTAACATTTGAAGACACTACTCGTAAACTAGCAATACAAACAGGAAAACCTCGACTTGTGCGTGTTCCATTCCTAGAAAGTTGGATCAGAACCTTAGAGAGCTTTATAAGATTGTCTAAATTATTATTTAAAAATTATAACATAGAGTATTTTTATCCCAGATTGATAATCAATTGTTTAAAAACTTACACAAGCAACTCTATGGATGATAAAATTTATTCAGGGAATACTAACTGTTAAAAAATAATAATTTAGCATATCCTAGCAAAAATTTTGTAATTTTGTACAGGGATGTGAGTACGTTTATACATAATTATCTAAATGAGAATGGGCATAAAAAAATATTGGCACAAATTTAAAAGCTGCTTTAAACACTCGTTTGAGGTTTTTCTGGTTGGGGTGTTGTTCCACCCATAAAGAATTATTAAAAAACATATTTTTAAAACATATAATAAGATTACATGTGCACAATTGGTGCAATATTCTTAAATAAAATCTTAAAAGGGGACATAGAAGAAAAATACAGATCAAAAATGGCTGATATTCAAGAGATAGCATATCTGAAGTATAAATGTTTTAAATTAAGGATAAAAGTTTTAAATAAATAAGTGTAAATAAATAAGTGTTGTTTGATTTTTTATTTTTTATTTTAAATAGGTATTTAAGAAATTCCTACATTATTTTGTTATCGATAGAAGTACATCACTAAAGTATCGATAATGACTAAACGAATTATCGACTCGGGTAAGCCCTATACTGTCAATTCAGCTGCAAAGCTACAGCAGCGCCAAAACGAAACAATTGGAAACTAGATGGAAAAAGTCACTGTCGCATCTGTTACGTAGTAACTAATACCTAATCTGTGGAATAGATAAAACTAATAAATAAAACAAATGTTTAAAATTAATTAACTTACATTTTAATATTTTGTGGAGGCTCTTCTACAATTCTATCAATAACACTAGCAGGAACATTAGCATCACCAAAATTTGTGTCATACACAGAATGTTTTTTCATGTGCATTTCATCATTATATGGCGGTATTGCAGCTACAAGAAAACAATGAAAAAAATTTTAACTTTATTACAAGAAATCAGTTGACACCAATAAGACAGTAAAATAGAACACAAGTCATTTAATTTTAGACTGCAGTCTAAATGATTATACTAAATACCTAACTAACAGACTACTCCGCCTGGATGGAGGTAAACTCAGGAAGGTGGTGGGAATTATAACGGGGCACAGCCCACTAAACAAACACCTCTTCATTATAGGTGTAACCGACAGTCCTTTATGCAGGGCCTGCATGGAGGCAGATAAAACACCGGCGCACGTGCTCCTAGGATGCACGGGCGTAGCAGAGCAACGCGCAACAACCATCTCGGATCCCCGGCATCACTTCGAGAAGTCCTTGGCAACCTGGGCGGCCTGCTAGACTTCTGGAGAGAGCTGGGATGGTTGGAGAAACATCGGAAGGATTGGTGCATCATACACAACAAATCAATGACTGGTCTAAGTGTGGAAACCAGCCCAGTACGAAGAAAGAAAGAAATGATTATGCTGATGATGACTTTGTCAGAGTGTGTTTAGCATTTCTTAAAAAATTAAAACTATGGATGTCATAAGAAGCAGGTAACTATGCTCAGAGTATCCCTGCAAGATCAAATCAGAAATTATTATGATCCTTAGAAGATCCAAAGCCAACGACATAGCTCACCAAGTCACGAAACTGAAATGGAATTAGCGGGGCACATAATTCGAAGAGCTGATCGTTATTAGGGTCCCAAGGTGCTGTAGTGGCGACCCTGCACTGGGAAGCTAACTAGAAGCAATGTTGGTAGACCCCTCCTCCCCCGCTAGGTGGACCGACAACAAGCAGAGCAAGACCTGCCTGCCTGGAAGCCTGTAGAAACCCATGCAAGAGTCCACTGGTTGATAAAATGAAAAATTTAGAATGGCCTTTCTTTTATTTTAATTCCTACATACAACTACATGAAATATACAATTTATTGTTATACTTACTGTATCTAATTTTGCCTCCAAAGGATTTATATTCTTCAATCTCATCATCTTTGGTTATAAGCATCATACGTAACTCTTTCTGGCTAAACCTCAAATCTTGAATTGTTTGCAAAGCCGGCTGTGTAACTTTTTGAAAAAACTGTAAGACACAACATAATCAAAATTAAATTCTCCGCTCAAGACAAGAAAAAGTGAGTATTCATGGCATTGAAAAGTGAAATGCGGGCAAACCCTTCACTAGGTGGTATGAAATCAGACGAGTAAAGAGAGCTGCTGCTTACAGCCGGCGCAACACCAAAACTGTGGAAGTCCAAGACATCTATGTCCAGCTGTGTTGATGAAAAAAATAATATGGGACACTCTACACAACCAAAAGGCATTAGCTGCAGGACCAACAGCACATGCTCTTAAGGAGGTTACTCCAATTAATGCATATAATTAATCCATGTGTTACAGTGTGCAAGCTAATATTGCAGTGACCATGTTGTTACAGTTGCTTGCCTGGTTCCTTGTACTGACTGTATGAATTACTGCTTTGTAACATGTTACATTATAGCCAATATTTCTTCATATAAATTGTCTAAATATTTATTGTTTTCCTTACCAATTCTCTGGATCCTTCTTGCAAATATACAATCAATTTCAAATTGAACCCAAACGATTTGGTCATTGAAAGCGTCAGAGTTTGTCCATCAATAGATATTTTTATATTCTTATTAAGATCTGGCTTTTGGAGCATTTGATAACCCTTATCTAATAATTCACTGTTGTCTATTTCTAGACCAAAGTAGTTGCTTTCCTGTAATGTAAAATTAATTTACCATGATTAGGATGAAGGTAAACCAATGTTATTGGTGTAATGTTGTATTCTTAAGTCTAAGGCTTTCATCATACTGCAAACCCAAACCCAAAACAAAATGACAAAGCAATGAATTTTCGCCTTGACTAAGGCATCCAATCCTGCAGGTTATGTTTTATAATCTTGGTATTGCAGGATCAAAAATGTTTGATCCTGCAATGGCATGTATAAATGCCTCATGCAAATTGTAAACGTTCAATATAGGTACCTCTTCATTAAAAGAAATAAGTTTGAACTAGTTAAATACCTTAAGACGAGCAATAAACTCATCTTCAGAGTAATAAACTTCCCATATTCGAATGTAGTCTGTAACAAGAATATTGTATATTTTACTTTTATTAAACAATAAGAAAAAAGAATTCTTTAACTCTTTCCACATAGTAAAAATAATAAATAATAATTCATAAAGAAAACGTCCTTTTAAAATAAAAATAAAAATTAAAATGTTTTGTTTACGTGATATGTAAAAGTGTAAACATGAACTGACAAGTGACAATTGAGTGACAACTTAGCTGTCAGTGTCAATTGTCAATACCTTGGTCAATACAGACCACATAGAAGACCATAGACATGGGCTATTTATTCCAGTTTGTGGAGACGGGTGCCATCCACAAACATGTGCACCTGTCTGTGAAAAAAAAAAAAAAAAAACAGAAAATAACCTTTTCAACACACTTGCTCATAAAGTGGCTCCCGTTTCACTTCAATTAGGCACATAATGATACCTATAATCAAACTGTGACTTTTTCATTATTATTCACAAGTGAGTTATAAGAGTTTTTTTTTAATTTTATTTGTTGAGTTGCTTTGTTCTTCAAATAGTTTCTATTACAAAAAAGATCGTGTTCAATATTATTAAAAAAAATTAATGGACCTATAGCTTGCTCATTTCATGCAACTTCGTATTTAAATAGATACTTTCAACTTGTACGTGTTTAATAAATAAAACTTTCACTCAAATATAACTTTTATTTTTTTCTGTAATAAAGAAAACTTGAAATTCCCCATTTTGTACGTGGCTAAAACGTTATCCGTGAAAAGCCAAAAAAAAAAAGAAACCTCATTTAGTCTATGGCCGATCGCCATTGAAAGATGCGCGCGCATTCCGGAAAACTGATTAATTTTTCCCGCCATTGCGAAAAAATTTTCACAACTCGTTTTCACTGTTTTGTACCATAATGTACTATTTTAGTATTATTTTCTTCACAAGTGTGTTGAAAAACGTCGTATGATACACGTGTGTATTGATGATTACCGTCCTCGGCTATGTTAAGACCCTCACCTAACGGCTCGGGTTTCAATTGTGTTACTCAGAAGATACTTAGCTGTGATAGGTTACAAACTCAATTTTATATTTTTGTAGACTCTTGGAGGTCACTTAACCGACAAATTATGCAGTACCAACCAAGTGCCTACCAGTAAGTAGGTAGGTATACTTAATACATACCTACAGACGTTAATGGATATAGCACCCAGAAGAGGGGAATAGGGGAATGATTATAATTAATAGTTATATCGAACATACTAACTACTAATAGCTAAACTTTTAACAATAAGTGCTTAATAAGTAACTATTTTAGAAAAAAATATATACATATATATTTTGGGTCTTAGGTATACCTACCTAGCGCTGTAGCGCTTGGATGAAATCCGCTAATGTTAAATAAGAATGTAGTAGGTAGTTATATCTATACGTAGGTACTAACCTAAAATCTTTTCCATTACGAGAAAAAACTTTTATTCGAATAAAAGCGAGAAAATCCTGACATACCTAGTCCATTACTTTATTACTTTTGGACATATTCCAAATATCGAAAAGCTTTTATATAGAAAAATAGGTACTTAGGTAGGTAATTACTTTTAAACTACTATTTTAAATCGTTTTATTCGGCCTAAAAAACGATAAAGGCAACATGATTTCACAGAGTAGGTAGGGGAAACTGAGTACAAAAATAACACTTTTTACTTCTAGCGCGAATGTTTGGTTAACATTTAAATATTTTAAATGGCTACTACAATAATGCCTGCGACTTCGTCTGCGCGGACTTATTTTCCTCAGGAATCGTATAATTTTCTGGCATAAAATTTAGCCTAAGTATGCGTTATTCTATAGTAGGTATATACTATTACATTGTGAAGTTCCATCAAAATCCGTCCTGTAGCTTTTGCGTGAAAGAATCCATCCATCCATCCTCACAAACATTCGCTTTTGTGATATGTATAAGCTTTAGCTTGCGGCATCGCTCGTGTTTGGTTCGATTTTCAAAAATCCTTTCTTATCGTATGCCTACGTCAATAGCTATCTGTATTCCAAATTTCAACCCGATCCTTCCCACTGGAAGCTGTGCGTTGATAGATCAGTCAGTCAGTCACCTTTGTCTTTTATATATTTAGATGTAGGATACATAATAACTTGCTTGCGCTCTATTACTTTCGACGCGTCGATGTTTCGTTTATACCCAGCCTCCCCTACATACTTTTTATAAAGAGGACTTGTATTCAAGAAAGCTTATGTTAAATCCCTAGCTTATTTGTAGCCATGGGTTACTATGCTACAGAAGCTTTTTTGTCCAACATAAGTTTGCATTATAAATGGCTCGACTTACGTAGGTAGGAAGAAAAAATGTAGCATATTATACAAAAGTGACGGGTTCTTTATTTTCCTAAGAACTAATTTTTCTTTTCTACATTATTAAAGGAAAAGGTGACTGACTGATCTATCAACGCATAGCTCAAATCACTGGACGTATCGGGCTGGAAAGCATATAGATAGGTAGGATAGATACTATAATAAAGGCTAAAGTTTGTTCGTATGTGTGTGTGTGTGTGTGTGTGTGTGTGTGTGTGTGTGTGTGTGTGTGTGTGTGTGTGTGTGTTTTGGCTGAAATTTCAAATGGAGATAGATTATACCTTGGATTAAAATATATGCTACCTACTAGTATATTCTTCCGCGTTCGGAACAAGTACATTTACAATTTTAACAATATTGTTAGAAAATATTATGTAGCTGTAGTTAGTAAGTATATAGAATTAAGAAGTCTGTAGGCTATTTTTGATTTTTTTTACAAGTTCGTTTACCTACTTATAAATTTTCATCTCATTTCAGTAAACTTTTATTATAATTAAAATAGTTTTCGAGTAATTGCCAGCCTTAAAATAAAACAAAACATTAATTTAATAATGAATCAATACGCTATTAATACGCTAAGTTGTGTCGGTTTCACCATAATCAAGCGACGTTCAACCGAGAAATAAATCGGGCGTTTTGGCAGTTTTTATATTGAAAATCTGCCAAAATATCAAAATTCCACGGTTAAACGTTATTCAACGTTGGTGAAGTTGGCACTAAGTTAATTAAATCCACGGATCGATATAATCTAAAAGCCAGAGAAATGGTTGGTTTAAAATATTCCTGGGAGTAAGCTTATCGCTTAGAATGCTATAAAAATTTATGGGAACTGGAGGAGGCCGACACTTTGTTTTAAATGATATCAAAAATTGAAACGTTAGGGATGTAATATAATACTAAGAATATTATATTAATTATTACAATTAATAATATAAATAAATAATAATAATCGGGGGCGTAATCCTCCACCCGCTACAAGTATTTATTTGTGTAGAGTATATGTAGGTTTATTTATTTGTATATATATTTATGTTTATTATATAACTCTTTGGCATCATATTTATTTATTTTGTACGCGGGTGTGAGAGTCGAAACATATGCGGAAATAATAATAATAAAGGTTTTTATTAAAGGCACAGAACCAATATACATATGTGATTAATTATAATACAAGTAAAAAAATAAGATTAAAATAAATGTTGATTAAAACAATTGTACCTTATTCGCCGAGGGGAGAAAGTGACCGATTACTAACGAGGGTATAGTTTGACGTTCGAGGCATAGCCATAGCCCATAGGGCATTTAACAAAGCAAAAATATTTTGATTATAGTAAGTCTTTGAGCATTTATGACTAAATGCTCTAAGTAGTAAGTATTTACGTACCTATATTGCTTTTTCTTCTATAGGCCACAGTAACAGCGAGAAGCGAGCTATAATTTTCTTATATTGCAAAAGTACAAGAAAATTATAAATAAGGTATTAGGTAACTATTTCGCGAAGTCGACAACCCTACGGCAACATTTTTTAAACTACTAATTAACCTTTAGTAAGTATTTTTATTGATTTTCCTCAGTGATTTGTTTTTTAAATTGAATTCATTATTAAATTAGTTTTATATTTTTCGGGCGCTTTAGCTTACATTGCTAGCGCTGGCTTAGAGCACTAACACAGTGGGACGCCATGACTACCTACAAATAAGTAGCCAGTGGCCTTCACACACGGCAGCTATAATGTATATTGTATATTAATGTACATTACATCCCGGGATGTATAGCTTTACATTATCTTAACCTATCACACACAGAGCAGGTAATGTAATATATCTTCCCCTTATTCCATTGGTATTACGTCTCGAAATGATATGTATCGAAATATAAATGTATATTTTCGTATCGCTCTTTATCTTAAGATACGAAGATGTAAAAATATACATTATAGCTGTCGTGTGTGGTCTCCTGACGATTTGTATGGAAAGATGTAATGAGATGTATCGTGCTATAATATACATCTTTACATTATAGCTGCCGTGTGTGAAGTCCTTCATTCATTCTTTGGATTTCGTTCCTGACGATCAGTTGGCCACTGACTGAGAGAGGCGTAACTTATTTGTGTACAAAATAAATAATATAATTATGACATATTTGAATACGAATTGTTTGGATACCTAACCGGCGACGTCGCCATGGCTTTTCAGTGTGTTAGCGCTCTAATTGCCGCTGGCCTTATGAGATCTATAAAAATAATGTACTACAAGCTTGAAGGGTTGGTTATATCCTTCAAGATTACAAGGCGTTTTATCTCAAAAATAATTAAGGTTCCCTCTTACAAAAAATAAAAACATTTGACATTCGGTACATCTATCAATATAATTAACTGAACCGCTGAACCCATCTCGGCTTGATAACAGTCTGCATGGTACTTAACACATAGATTTAGGATAGGTAGCCGCTGGCGTAACGACTACCTATCCTAAATCTATGGGTTAACGCGCTAATTGCCGCACTCACTGCCGCAATACTGCCCGTTTTCACCAACGTTCCCTAACTTTTACGTGCTACCTAATCTAAGTTAGGTGACGCTTTCTGCCAATTTCATTTTCACGAACCTTTAGTGAAATTTGGTAAGGGATTGTATTTAGGTGCTACCTGCGTAGGTAACTCCTACTTAGGGGATGATTTACGTAGGTTGGTGAAAATGGGCACAAGAGTCGCTGATCTTCCAAGTTAACCCGCTACCATCTTAGACTGCATCTTGTCATTAAAAAAAAATCTTTACTTAAAGAAATCCTTAGTATTAGAAATAAGATGTATCTTTCCGATATAAGATGTATCGGGAAATCATAGAATTCCGCGGTTTTTTAAAGAACCTAAAAACGCGGATATAGTCGCATGGACCATCTATATTTTGTACTGTAAATGTAAATTGTGCTGGTAACATCGAACTAGAACCATTAGAGCAGAAGTTTCTAACAAAGTTCTGCCCTAAACGTAGGCCCAAAACAACCAATGAATGTGTGAGTACCATGTAACTATTTTCTGTACTGGTTTCTGTACGTTTTTGATTGTTATTATAATAAAAATTATGACACCTTTTCACGTACGTCATTTTTAATTTTCTGCGAGCTCGTCATACTAACGCAGCGATACAGCATAGGCAGCCTTTAAAGGCTTATCAACAATGGCTTATGACCGGGTCGAGTACTGCGTTTCTAAGCGTCATAGTTCGGCGGCTGGTAATGCAAACCGCACAACAAAGAACACCCTGCTAAAGCAACTGTAAGCATTAGTTATATTTTAAAGTGCCAACAAAGCTCGTAGCAGCGTATTTTATTAACCTTATTTCGCGTTATAGTCCCTTTACGTATGTCTGACAAATTCTACAAAGCAACCCCCCCGTATGAAATAGCGAAAGCTTTGAAAGTTTCTTTTGTAAAAAAACAAAACGTAAACCACGTCCCGACTTTTACCTTGTACAGTAAATTGTGCTGCTGAGTGCAACTCGCACAATAAAGTACCTCCGTACACGCTCCTTGAGAAAACATTGTTTATTCCTGACTTTTCACCGAAGTCCGAGTCAAGTTAAACGGTTTTTCAAGTGAATAATATTTAAATTTTTCATTTATTTATAAGTAGTTAGCTACATCATAAATAACAGCTGCATACCTAGTCAACGCGCTAACTTGCCGTACTCAATCAGTCAGTGTACCTGAATAACTTAATGGTAACCTAAGTATAATGCATCGTCAGTCGTCACATACCATCAGAGGGCTGATTCTGTAACTATCCTATCAAAAAATGAAAGCCACTGACCAATATTTTTTATCCATTGAAAGTTTACTATGAAATAGTAAATGACATTTCTCTTCAAACCTTCAATGGATAAAAAATGTATGTGAGTAGCTTTAATTTTTTGATAGGCACTAAGTTACAGAATCAGCCCCCATGTGAGATCGCAGTCAAGGACTATCTTGTCACTGATTAAAAAAATATATTATATTAAATACTTAGTTTCACTCTCAGAGTCATCTAAACGTTTCGTTGTGTATAATATTTTATTATAATTAGATAATCTAAATGTAATTTCATGAGTCATTATTTAATTGTGGAGGTTTATCACTTGACAACAAGGACGGAAATGTGGATCGCATTTACCTTCTTAGCAATGCACCGGATCAAACTTTTAGGTATCTACATTGTTGTATTTACCTTATTATTGCAGTACCTATTGTCGGTATTGATTGTAAACCCTTGTTAAATTCACACAGCTTAGATACTCACTCACATCACGCAAACCAGATGATTTGTCGGACTGGTTAATTCCAAATCCAGCAGGGAATTCCCAAGCTCGTTACTTACAAATATTCCCTCACGACACACCTAACTTGTTACTAGTAGTTCGAGGTTCGTACAAAGCTTTGCACGTTTCACTGTGGTCTGTGTTTCACTGCAATTTCACTGTAATGAAAGATGGCCACTGAAGTCTACGTTAGGCTTAGCTTTGTCAATGAAGTCAATATCCGGCGTTGTTACATAGATTTTCTATTCTACCGTGATGGGTCTACGGGTACAGTAATGAAAATTATTGGATTATACATACACGAAATAATTGCAATTTATTTCGTTTCGGGTTGTAAGTAAGTGGCACTTACCTTGGTAATTATATTGAGCTGTTCTAAATAAAATCAAGCAAGACTTGATCTTCCGACGGTTAAAACTTTCTTAGCAAAATCCCGTTCTCATGCATATTAATGTTTTTGTAATTGATGTCAAAACCAAAGGTTCCGTGCTTACTCATACAGATTTTCAAGTTAAAACACATTTAGTTAACGCAGGGTAGGTACAAAAAAAATATATACTTAATAATATTTTTAAATTAATAAATCTAAATTCAAAGTAACTCTCATGTGGCTCTTATAACAAGTCGAGACTCTACCGTTGACTGGTTCGGAATGCAGATTCTGCTGAAAAGAGCAGGTAAGAAACTCAGCAGTTGCTCTTTTCATCATCATTATAGATACATGTTATGTATGTGTAAGTTACATCATTTTGTGGTTAGCTGGATGCCAAGCGATTGTTTCCATGCAACTTTGTCATTAAGAAATTCACTACCATTCTCTGTAATAACCCTGACTCAACAAATGTGTTTTTACACGATGTATTAAGTGGCAAATCTAATAATTCCTTGGGAATCATATTATAAAAGCGTATACCTACTTCCGAAAATGACATAACGGCGTTTCTAGTTTATGACAGTTTCTATATTATCGAATATCGAATGCCATCATAATCATCTCAACTCATAGCTGAACCCCTAACTACGTTTATATCCAGGAAACGCGAGTTTACGGGAGATTCTTAAATTAGGAAACACGCAAAGGAGAAATCTCTTCGTTCTGGTAATTTATCAAAGTCTCGGTAGGTCCGCTGCGCAAACAGAATATTTTAATTAAGCGAGCCGGCCGACTCCTCAGCCGTGTCTATCACGCCCAGGGCCTTGTCAGTTGGAACATTTATTGAACAACCTGCATTTGCCCGCGGCATAGCGTCGAGTTAGGTCTTTAAAATCCCTCACTGATCCCTCAGGAACCCTTTATTTTCCAGAATAAAAGGTAGCCCATGTCACCCTGTAGATCCTCAAACATGCAAAAAATCACATCAGTCCGTTGCTGATTGAAGAACAAATCAACAAACAAACACACTTTCTCGTTTATATTACTCGTAGTAAGGAAGTAAGGACTAGCTGACGTACGCAATATAGGTATCTGCGTGGATTCAGGTTAAAAGAGATAAAGGTAATTAAGATGTAGGATTTATTAATAAGTAACAACCTAAACATAACAATTTATTTGTCCATATAATATATGTAAGCCTCTTTTTCCGCGGCGTCAGGTGTGTAAGCAATAAATTGCTCGCAGGTTCGTAACATTAAAGAGTAGATAAAGACTTCTTTCCCTGAAAGTGACATTAAGGAAACCTACATACATTAGGACCAATGTAACTTGATCCGAGCTTATAATAATAGCAAAGTGCCATTTGCGATGTAAATCTCTCAAAGGTATTACAAAGAGACTGTGCCATTGAAATATTTTTTGGCAAGCTTTAATATTAGAAGCTTAGAATAGTATTGTCGATTGTGGTTGGTAGGAACATTGTTGCTTTATTTCCTTTGGTGGAACGTTTTAACCGTAGAAAATAATTGACACCTAAATTAGGTACGGTTGTTGAGAAAATTTTGAGAATATTACTCATTACAAAGCTACGGAACCCTAAAAAACCTCGACTTGTGAATCTATGGCCATTCTATGTCAAATTCAACCTATAATTCAACCTACTCGCACGAAACGCTTCAGTTCAACGTTTTTGAAACGAACGGCTAAGGTATGGAACGCACTTCCAACTTCTGTGTTTCCGGCCACGTATAATCTGAGCACCTTGAAGACAAGAATGAATAGGCATTTTCTAGGCAAGCGCGCTCCAACCTAGACCTCATCAATGCTTTACATCATTGATTGTCGTCAAGCGCAAGCCTATCTCATAATAAAAAAAAATGTGCGATACATCCTCCTACCCAGTTTTCTGCTGTTTAATCCAGGATATTAGTTAACTTCAGCTTGGCTAATATTTTTTTTTTTAAAGACACAATGAGCGACAATGAAATTGTGCGCAAGATGTAAGGCGTACCATTATTTCTGTGTAAAATAAATAATATTTACAAATATATTTATGTTTATGAATATATTTTCAATCTGGAGATTGTATCTACTTATACCAATATACAATGCATATAAAAATAAACATATATATAAAACCTATTTAATTTCAGGGCCTACTTAACCAGATTAGCTGTATGCGTTGGAACTGCTGGAATCATTCCAAACGTTTGCGAACGCTTAGCTATTTAAAGGCCAAGCATAAAACATTCACTGGTTTCGAATGTATCCGTGGCTAATTCTGTGGAGAATCCGGGTGCATCCCCGGATTTTAACTAGTTTTTACCCGCGGCTTCGCTCCCGCCATCTATTAAAAGTAATCCGAAGTTGGTTTTTCGATTTTTCCGCTATTCTCTTGGGTTTTTCCTATTTTTTTTTGTTTTCAAACCATTCCTGTTTTAAGGCGACAAAAAAAAAATATTCAAATTGGTCAAGCCGTTTTTGAGTTTTAGCCATACCAACGAACAGCAATTGATTTTTATATATTATTATAATAGATAATAATATTTTAACTGCAGGAGTGTGTCTATCTGCGTGTCTTTTGTTATCTTTTTAAAGCTTATATTATATATTCATTACAAAACACCTGTTCAATGGTAGATACCCCACATACTTCATTGACTTGCATTTTTTCTTTTTCAATATGGCGTCTGGTGGTCGCCATATTGAATTTTGATGCTGCGTCATGTCTTTAGTGGCACTCCCAAGATTAACATAAATCGATTGATGTAAGAATCATCAAAATCCGCCCACGCGTTTGGTCTCTAGAGTACCACAAACATGCATACATAAACTGATAAACACATTACCTTCCTTTCATTAAAATCGGGTAAAAATTACACTTCACCACTTTTACCGCAACGCAAAGTTGATCGAGCGGGTATCAATAACAGTAAGCCGCTTCTAGCTAATAAACTTATAAAGCTTATCCCTGTTCAAGTATTTTACCTGAGTATTATACTCCCCTGTCTTATTGAAATCAAATTATACAGATAATAATAGAGTTTTACCTCTATAATTCCGAAAACAATTTAGACGAGATTTGACGAGAGGAGTACCTATTATTTTATTCAAATCATGTTTTCATGTAACAGACGTGACGTTAATTTTAATACACCCTACACTGGTATGAGTATATGGATAGTTACTTTAACTTTGTAGTGTAGGAAGATTCCTACATTTATTGCATTAATAGCAACAATGCCACATTCGACTAATCTCCAAACAATCTTGATTAACAAGGGCACAAATGGTACCTACAAAGTCTTTGATCAATATACATACCTATTTATT
This sequence comes from Hipparchia sbordonii, assembly GCA_038048805.1. Lineage (NCBI taxonomy): Eukaryota > Metazoa > Arthropoda > Insecta > Lepidoptera > Nymphalidae > Hipparchia > Hipparchia sbordonii. The sequence continues at coordinate 7,218,003 of CM076104.1, read as the reverse complement.
TACAAGATATTAAATGTAAGCCTATAAATATCTGATTGAAAAAGTTTCTTACAAAATAAACATTCAAATAGCTAAATAGGTACCGTTCCTAAGAGGAAAATATTCATCAACCAGTTCGCATTTCGCATATTAAAGTAATATTTCGTACATATTAAACACGCATACAAAAAATTATCTTACAATGAAAAACTATACTTAGTGGGGTAAAACTTAATATTTTTACTAAAACTTCAAACATAGTACAAGATTTTGCAGTCATTATGAATTCACAAGAAGGAAGTAGCCGCTGAAACTTTTACAAGGAGTTTCTTTCACAGTCTAGGTATTTTATGCGTATTTTCCGTTTTCTTTTAGAACAAACTTTCTGTTCTACGACCGATTTAAATAGAACAAAAATCTTAAAGAGTGAAATAATGTGGCTGTAGGAATAGTAAGGGTCCATTCCATCAGCTTGAAGCTGTCTTCTCGAGGTCGTATCTCCAAACACGGTCCTCCACCTTCCTAACACATTCATTCCTTTAGATCAGGAGTGGCCAACTTGATTTGAGCTAAGATCTACTATTTACAGCGAAACCCTGGGAGATCTACCAATTTCATACGTCTTCTTGATAAATGAAACAGTACCTACCTATAAGTTACTTATGTAGTATTTTTTATTTGATTAAAAGGGAAAAAATAAAATTGAATTCTTATTGAACGAGCGAAGCGAGTTCTCTGAGTCAACTAGGGCGCTTGCCTACTAGACAGAGAAGTGTCCGTCTAAATGTCTGTCAGAGCCCTATAACTTCTGAATTACTGAATATTAGAACGTGAAACTTGGTTGAAAATTCAGTTATATCCTGTACTTGAACAACAAATACTAAAATTAGATAAATGTTATAAAGAAACGAAATTATTTAATTTTAATGCGCCATCTATTAGCATTATTGTGAAGCTAATAGCTTCACTATAATGCTAATAGATGGCGCTGTGTCAGTAAAACAGTTTTATGTCAACTATTATTTTTTTTATTGCGTCTAATGTTAAAAGTTAATTATTACAATATATAATTAAAACTTTTGGGAATTATGGGATATCGCGAGGTCTCAGTTCGAGGCGAACCACTAGTAGTAATTATGGGTTCATAATATTAGTGTGAGCATTGCGCTTGAGTATAGGTATTCCGCTAGATTTGCAAAGTCATGCCGCGATCGAATCGACCAATAACCGCGATCGACCGGTCACTCGTGATCTACCGGTTGGCAACCCGTGCTTTAGATCATCGATCGCCAGTCAGCAGAACGGAGGTTACCCTACACTGGGCTTACTGCTTCGGGTTTCCATACCAGAAAACGTACGCCCCAGCGGTTGTCGATTTTGCTATAGAAATATATTCTGAGCCGAATCCCGGGGGTGATCTATGATTATTATAAATGCACTCTGTAGGGTAAGTTCAAAGTTTTCTTTCGGGTCGTTGCTTGTCAATTAATCAGAAGAGTCAACTAACCATGCGAAATGCTGCTTTCGTTGGGGACCAACTTTGAAAGTAAAGTTACCTCAACTGGAATTTATGGGAGCTTCCTCAGAATCAATTTCTGGTGCATTTTTATATTTTTTTAAAACAATCTTTCCTACATCTTTCTTACGTTTTCAGATGTACTGTTTGAATATAATTAAAAAAAGTATAAATGATACTCGTATTAATAGGAACCTTATTAATTAGGTAGGTTAGATAGAATGTAGCCAGCCTTTTGGGGACATTATCGTCTGGCGTCGATGTGGACGCAATTATTTACAGATTATTTTATAAATTTTACAATGTATTATATATTTATTTACTCAAGTAGTTTTTTATTATTTAGGCTACTATTTAAGTTTAATTTAATTGTTTGTAATTAATAGGTGTGATCAACATGAACCTGTACCAAAAATTACTTGTAATAAAATTGCTTTCATGATTTTTTTAATAGCACTAATAATCTATATCTTTTTCTTTCAGGTCATATTGTGTATGTTTGAATTTTTCCTTCATGTTCATGTTGCATAATACAGATTTTTCAATTCCTTGAGGATTGTAGCTGAGAAAGTTTGTTGTTCCTTGTAGAGAAACAACTTACTCGATTTCATGCGCGTCAGTAGTAAACCCAAATGCTATCGACTCGATTTTTCTCAACTATTTCCCAATAGCTTAAAATTTTATCGACGTGTAGTTTATGGGAAACGAAGCAGAAGTTCCGTTATTTTGTGCGAGTATAAATAAATTGTTTCTAAGAATATTTCTACTATCTACTTGTATCTACTTGTTGTACTTGTACGTCGTGGAATCTACTTTCTTCTTTTTCTTCTTATTCAACTTATAGACGTCCACTGCTGGACATAAGTCTCTTGCATGGACCTCCACAGAACTCGGTCTTGCGCCGCCTGAATCGCAGGGAGTCGCTGGATTCAGGAATCTACTTTATAGGTGTAAAATCTAAAAGGTCTAATGAATAAGGTGTAAAAATTCAAAGCAATCAAGAGAAACGAAAATATTCACTAAATATAAGCATTTTCTTTACAGTGAGGTGATATAAAAAAAGCGGCCAAGTGCGAGTCGGACTCGCCCCTGAAGGGTTCTGTAGCAGCAATTGCGGTTTACGATTTATGACGTCTTAAAAAAAACTACTTCTCTAATAATTCTGTATCTATACTATTATAATAAAGAGAGAGCGCGAATTTTGTGAGTTTGTATGTATGTCCGGAGCAAACTTTGGAACCACCGCACCTATTACAATAATTCTTTTACCATTTCAAAGGTACATTATTCCAGATGGTTATAGGCTATAATTATGTTAATAAATGTATTAAATAAATAAATAAATAAGCCTTTATTTACTGAACAAAGTATAAAACAGAAGTTTTACATAATATAGGTACTTACTAAGGTATCTACTTTGTTACACCCTGATGGCTGACATGCCTTAAAATAATACATAGTAAATTTCTGGTTGCCTACTTGTCTATTTACTTACATATCTGTATACTTATATTATTCGACTATTAGATAATTGACATTTTGTTAGACATCTGTTACTAGGTAATTATGCAATAAATAGGTTAAGTATTAAACATTTTTGAGAAAATTACTTATACAATTAGTTAAGTGTCTGTACGTTTCTATACTTATTTAAAAAATTAGTTTGAATTTAGAAACGTTTTAAATTTAATTTAGATAAATTATGTATATCGTATATATAATATATTTATTATTATTACTATCTTTAATTTTGTACTGAGTTAATAAACATGAATTGTTATAAGAAATTGGTAGGTATTTACAAATAGGTTTTAAGCATTATTCTAGTACAATATCTTACTAAGTTTATCTAGCACGATACTTTACAGCACAATACTTTAGTACATAGATATAATACTTTAACTTGATTATAATTAATTAATAATATCTACCTACATTTTAGTTATTAAGTCACTTCTTTATAAGTTTTCCATATTTTATGCCAAGTATATAAGTTTCTAAAACTACATTAAGTACATAATGGAAACAACAACAATTCGATAAGCTCCTTACTTAGATTTAATGATAATATAATTAGGTAAGCTAATTTTCCCTGAAAAAACAACTTAACCAATATACAAAATAAAATAAAATAAAATGCTTACACAAAATAGTTAGTTTTGTCTCTAGATACCTGTCCGTAATTGTTCAGTACATCTCTAGGATGTAAGGCCTCCTCCAGTCATAATATGGTTACAATAACTAAATAAGTAAATAAGTATGCTCTCTGCACTGAAGGGTTATGGTCTAACCTCTCACGGGGACCAACCGGATTGAGAGGTGGAGAGGGGGATAGTGTAGTTTCCAGTAGGTAATACCTAGGTACTTTACTTGTATATTTCTAGTGCATCTGAAAATAAATAACATGTTATATATCTATGTTTTTGGACAACATATATTTATTATTATTATTAATTTAGTTCTTGGTCTTATTTCTGTGCTTCTTTGTAGTTTTTCTATGGTTTTCCAAATTGTTTGATGGCTTTATTTCCCTTTTTCCCGTTTCATTTTTGCTTTGATCTACTATAATAATTTTATCATATACTAATATTGCTTTTTTTCCATTTTTTCGTTCTTCGTTAAGTTTTTCTATTAGTTGTTTTCTCTTATTGAGAATTTCTATTGGGAAATCTTCCTTAATATAGAAGTTCGTACTATCCAGCATTTTTTTGTTTTTTAGCAAGTTGATTTTCATGCCTACTGTTTTCAAAGTTACAATTACAGGTCTTAGAGTGCCTGTTTTTCTGCCAAGCCTTTTCACATATTCCAAACTGTCAGTGCCATAGTTTATCTTCATGTTGTTGTTAATTATGTTTAATTAATAAATAATAAATGTATTATGGCTAGATATTATGTGCAAATTTGTTAAAGAAGTCGGAAATTTTTTTGACTCTTAAACGTTTTCAAGGCGTGCGCTGGGTCATATACTGTTATTGGATGAAAATGATGTATGGGTGAATTGTTCCTATTAAAGAGTTCTAAAAAAAAGTCCGCGATAGCATATATCTATATTCTAAGGATAACTTGCAGTAACCATTTCTATCTTTCAAATTTTGATTAAAAATAATGAATTATATTCGAAGCTTCTTTAACCGATGTGATGTCAATCTATATCTAAGTAAATATGTTTATTATCGTAAGTATTTCATTTAGAACATATTTGCCCTTTACACTATACAATTTAAATAAATATATTAGGAGTTATCGGAAAATTAATATTTCCGCGCGACAAAATAATAAAATGGTGCCGGCTGGCGCGGCGGGGCACGGTGGCGGGTATCGGTGCGGGATATTCGTGTGGTTCCTGTGGTGATCTTATTGACAATCGTCTCCTATAAGAAGCTCACAAGAACAAATATTTAATTTTCAACCCGGACGAAGTCGGCGCGGGCTTCTAGTATCTAATAATTCGCTAATTAGATCTCGTTCAAACCAATTTTAGGTGGAAGTTTGCTTTTGATGAGGATATCTGCTGATGCCTAACACAGGCATTCTTATCCATTTGACTTTGCCCTACAGGGCGAGGTCATACAAATAAATAATGTTTTGTACGACCCCGTACCGTCTTTACAGTGAAATTGAGCGACACAATTTTATGATACAAGCCGGAATCCAAACGTGGCCTACGTTGTGATTATAAAATATACGCGGACGAGAATATTATGTCTTTATTTTTCTTATACTTAAAATTGTTATTGATAGTTTCCTATCTGTTGCCAGTTGATTTTAAGCTTGTTACTCCTCCGCGCTACAACGAATGAAGCAATTTGGTTGAAAGGAATCTCCATACCATAACTCATACCCAGGATTACTTACACTACATACTTAGCCTAAATTTTATTACGGAAAATTAAAGACTTCCCGCGGGAATTAAAAAACCTCATCCATCGTCAACGTCTAGTGAAATATAAAAGTATAAATGTAGTGAAATAGTAGTACTTTAAGTTATTATTATTAAATCAATCAATCTAGTGTTCTTCATAATATTATCATAACACAATGAATCTACACCATTACACACCTTTAAATTAAAAACCTTTGTCATAAGACTTTCATACAGTTTTAGTCAGTTGTTTTCGTTTTGGAATAAAAAACAAGTTTTAAATTCTCATACGTGTTTTACAAAAAATACAAATAGGTTCATGGGACTAGAAATCCTTGCTTTAATTAGAAAAGAGCTTGCTTGCATTTTATTGTGTAAACAACCAGTTTTAGTCTCGGGAGTCGAGTTTTCTAACGTATTTTTTTAATTTTATTTCAAAGTAAGTACAGCTAAAAAGCACGCCCGTTAGCACTATTATTTATTTCCGTTGCTTTAGCCATTTCGATTGAAGTCCGAAGTTTGTTAAATCCACCTTAACATAAATAATAATATTACTATTAGGTATAATAGGTAAACCTAAATCTTAAATCTAAATCTAAATACCTCTATTGTGGAAAAGATAACAGAACAGAATATAATAATTAACATTTTTATCTTTTACCTATTTTGCAATTATTGTGTAATCTGTTTGGCCTTGTTGTATAACTATATATAAATTGTATACTTACTAATGAGATGTAACGCTGTTGATTACTTTCTAATAAATAAATAAATAAATAACTGAAAAAAGGTCAAAATCAGTCCATAAACCGGAGGGTGATACACTTTTAATTTCTTTCCTCGCCTTCTTTAAGCAAACCGGATATTGAATCTATGAAATTCGTAGCTTGTAAATGGCGTCGTAACTTCTAACTGCCGGGTGCCGACCCTATCAAGTACTGTAGGTATCTCAAAACTTCTATAACTTCGTTAGTTTTCAAGATACTTAGTTTGAATTCTGTTCCTACTGTATTTTCTCGAGCAGGTTTACTTTGGAATAATAAGTCAATAACTTATGACGATGTAGTATTATGGTGAAAGAGTGTTTACCCACTTAGCAATTTAGTCTCAATAGCCCAACGGTTAAAGGTGCGGAGTGAAAATGGAAAGGTCACAGGTTCGATCCCCACTCGTTGGAATATTATTGTCATAACCACTCCTAAAACATGCTTACCACTTATTTGGAGGGGATTGAGGAATGTTAGGGAAGTTCAGGCTGATATTCTTTTTGAAAAAAAAAACACTCCTTACTGCACACTAAGTCGCATGTTAGTATGACATTGGTGGTAGGCGGTGGTAGGGATGAAAGTGGTAGAATTTGTAGATAAAATTAATAAATCATTGAGAAGAGAAATCGAAAGTCCTTTCGAAATGTCAAATGAATCTATCACTGGTTAGGAATACCGTTCCAACCGAGAAGAACCAGCAAGAGTTCCCGGAAATTCCGAATGCATTGCCTTTCAGGCATTATATAAAATAGCTTATTCTTGATGTTTCAGTATTCGCTACGGAATGGCAGTTCTGAATTCAATGCACATGAAATTCCTACCTATAAACACATCGCCGGTGTATTTTCGTCACGTTTTCAATGGATGCTTCAGTTCATGGTGTAAGAGAAAGCGTTGCATCCTGAATAATTCCAAGGGGTTACTTGAGTTTCATACTCTAGCGAATTTGGAGATAATTCTCAAGTATCATTGTAGAGAAGGTTACATTAATAATGAAGTTCCGATATGTGAAATGAACATTTCAGATTACCGTAACTTGTCAACTGTGCTAACTGTAAAACTGTGGGGCTCTTAAAAACACTAATTACCTATCTAGGTAATTACAGAAGAACAATTTAGGTTTGTTTTTAATTTTTTAGTTAAGTATTTACTACATCTTCAGGCAGGTGTAATGTCTTTCTCTACTCTAACTCTATTCTAACGGTTTTTGAAAAATATGGCGGCCTTATTGCTTTAGTGTTACTTTCAAGTTAACGTAACATTTTAGCTGACGTGATTATGAGTTAAGTTTAAATCTCTCATTTAATTGCCCGTTAACGTCACGTAGGTACTAAGTCACGGTTTTAACATGAAAACTTACTCTCAAGAGCACTGACTGAACAGCAATTTATTTCCGAGGTTTAGGTTAGGTTGGCCTTCCATTAACTTTAGAAATAACCTATCCAGCTAAGTAACTTACGCGATTAATCTACGATAGATTATAATGTAAGCACTCGTGTAAGTAGCTTTGCATTTCCTTTAACGTAAAGTAAAACGTAGGCTAGTAACCGTAAGTAGGTTACGAGATCAAAACTTACTTTTAATATAAGTATATAAAATTGTCGTGTTTGTAACAAAACTCCTCCGAAACGGCTTGACCGATATTTATGAAATTTTGTGTGTATATTCAGTAGGTCTGAGAATAGGACGTACACTATTTTTCATATCTACCTCAAAGTGATATGAGTGGTCCACCCCAAAAATGGCAAAAAAATGTTTGCCGGGTCAGCTAGTATAAATGTAAAAATCCGACCGAAAGAAATAAGATATCTTGAACGTATATAATATACGTAACGTTTTATAAAAATATAGAAACAAATCACGTTCTTTTAATTCAATTTCGTAAAAATCGCTTCAAACCAATGGACTTTAGATAATCTTAAAGAGATTCCTTAGATCTGCAAAGACATAAGAATTGATTGAGCTTTTGGGATCGGCTGCTCTTTCATTAAAATAAGATTGGACATAGAAAAGTTTCACAAATCGTGTTGAGTAGGTACCTACGTATTCAAGCATGAATGGTATAATTAATTAAGATTAATGGGTCGGATAGATTTGCCTCAAATATTTAAAATAATAGTTAGATTATACCTAATGCCTTTTTGTGTGGTTGCTTCGCTGGACGCTACGAGTTGACTCCCGAAAAGACGACAAAGTGATGGCAAAGCGGGGCAACGGCAACCTGTGATGATGATTTCTCTAAAAATGATTGCATCAGTGTAACGATCGCAATGACCTCTGATTGGATTAATTTATGGGTTCCTGCTGGGTCAATGCATTTTAACTAATAGCGGGATAGTACGAGCTAATCAGAGGAAATTGTGACCGTTACACTGATGCAATCAATTTTAGATAATACCACGGCGGGACCTCTACTGCCAAAGCTCAATGGTCAGTTCACACTGAGAAGCGACGCGACGCAACCTCGTACTTTTGTCAACAGCGATATCATTATAGAACCTTTTTACTCAAAATAAGGTGCTAGTGAGAGCCCGCAACCGACCTAGATACGTGTCGAAATACGGCCCGTTACGTCGCACTACGCCACGCTGCGCAACGTGGCGCTGCGGAACGTCTCGACGGTTACCATCAAAATTGAAGTGCGACGCGTTGCGCAGATGTCTTGAGAGAATACGCGATGCTTCAAGCAAATTCGCGAGGCGCATCGTCATTTAACATGTTTTATGTTTGATTAGCTGAGTTCAAATCTTTGTTTTTATGCGCATTGCTAGGAATACTTTTCCAGCATCCATTTTTCCAACTAACTAATGATCTAGGCAAGCGCACTCCATCTTAGGCTGTATCTTCACTTCGCATCAGGTCAGATTGCTGTGAAACGCTAGTGTTATAAGTATGAAACAAAAAATAAAAATTCCTTTGTAGGGGACGTGCTATAGAGATGAGCTCCTCTTAAATGTGGCATCAGGTGCGCGGACCCAATAAATTGCTCACAAGGCTATTACATTACTCGTGGATAAAGACTTTCTTGTGGTATTAATATTTTCATCTGAATTTTACTTATAGAACTTCAATCTACTTTTTATGTTTATCGAATTCAATATCTTATCAATTTAATCGGATGAATGCGAACATAATTTTATATTCTCAATGAACGTTATAATAGGTACATATTATTATCATCCTTACTATCCTTATCTATCCTTACTTCCTTACTAATATTATACTTAAATGGGAAAGTGTTTCTTTGTTGGTTTGTCCTTCAATAACGCTGCAACAGAGCTACGGATCGACGTGATTTTTTTGTATGGGTATAGTTGAGGACCTAGAGAGTGACATAGGCTACTTTTTATCCCGGAAAATCAAAGAGTTCCCGCGGGACTTTAAACCAAAAAACGAAAATCCACGCGGACGAAGTCGCGGGTCTCAGCTAGTAACATAATATTTGGGCAGCTCTTAAAATTTCATTAGGATTCCACCTTACACCTATTTTTAGTGTGTTTCATTGTCATCATAATACAAGCCTTCGAATATGAGAAAGTCAGTTTTCCGCACTGGAACATACATTTCGTGTTGCGTCGCTGTTGAAAACTAGTTTTCAATAAGTTAGGTACCTATGCCGTGTTTAAAAGTTACCCAGCATAACCTATCTAAGGGTTGCTAGATACGTATTACACACCATAGGTACGTAAACGTTAAAACTGTTCTAGAATGGAAAAGAATACGCCATAGATAGGGTTGGAGTTAGAGGGTAGAAAACTGATTTCATAAGAAAAAAATAGTCATTTTTTATACAATACCTACGTTAAAACTTTTACGGAAATCTTGAATAATATTGTCATAAGATATTTTGGGCTGAACCTTAAGGAGCTCAAAGTATTATAGAAAGGAATATAATAAGTCGACCAACAAAATTTATTTTTTGGCATCAAAACCTAGCTTCTAATTTAATAACTCAGCAACGGGAAAATGATGAAGCTTCTAATATACTAACTCGGCTTCTTCACAATGGCTACAAAATATTCCAAAGAAAGCATCAAATAAAGAGCCACTATTTTTATTATTGTCCACTGCCACTGCACGATTTGGTGCGAGTGAGATGGATACGACTGGCCATTTGCACGATCTCGTTGGTGCGAGTGAGACGGATGCGACTGGCAATTTGCACGATCTCGTTGGTTATGGCTATTTGCACCAATCAGAGAGCGCCATTCAAAACATGCATTTGTTTTTTTTGTTGTTCTGTTGTTAGTGTGTTAATATTGCAATTATTTTTGTATAATTTTTTCTTTAAACTAAAGTTAGGTTAGGTTAGGGTTATACATGAATATTCAGGTGCCCGGCCGAAGGCCGGGCACTTAGGTTCTGTTGGGATCGTAAACCTACCTAAAACTAAAAAAAAAGTTGAAAAAAAAATTTGATTTTTTTTTTTCAAAAATGTTATAATGTTATGTGTAGGTATTTATCTTGAGTTAAATTTAAAAACAATCATTTTTTTAATTTCATTTTATCAAAAAAAAAAACGTTTTTTATTTCATTTTTCTCACAAAAAAAAAAATTAAAAATGTGGTTGAAGATTTGGTGTATTATTTGATGCTAATATTTAAGTATTTTAGGAGTTCACGGTTTGAAGCTAAGTTATAAATATAGATGCTAAAATTATATTTTTAGAGGCTCACTAGTTGAAGCTGACTTAGTAATTTAGAAGCCAATAATGGTATTAAATAGAAGCTCGTTTAATTACATGCCTTATAGAAAGTGCCGTCCATTTAAATCTCTTGCTGATCTTTGATATATTTTACCTATGCGTATCAAGATGTTTAGAGTATGGGTAAGGTTAATTTTGCTAAGGGTAGGGTGGTTACTATAGCCACAACTCAAGCGCACTAATTCTTTAACTACTTCAGTCAGGATGTGTGTGTTTGTGTGAAAAGTGAATTAGTCGGGAGTGTTCTTAGCTACTTTTGATAAAAATCGGTCCAAGATGGCCGCCGCCACAAAATGGCGGATTTCATATTTTTTCACAACTCTTTCAATGTGGGTATCACAGATTTAGAGAGGTGGGTATCATATGAAAGCGCTTGACTAGTAGAATACTATACACTATTATAAATTTCAAATCCAAGATGGCCGTCACCACAAAATGGAGAATAACATTTTATTTTTTTTAATTTCACATGTCGGGGATGTTTTATAAATTTTCAATTTACACTTGTAATTAATGCGTTTTCTATCGATTTATCTAATCAATGTTGTGCAATTGTTAGGTATTATAAATTAAAATGGGGATATTATAGGTAGGATCACGTAACGAAATATTGCAGTCGAATTTTGTGTTTGTTTTTATTTTCTTAATTTCTTCAAAAGTGACATAACATGAAATTGGTGAATAACGCGTTGTTCCGAAACGCTGAGCTGAGTTTTCGCTCAATGAGCAATTAATTCAGACTTTGACATAAAAAAAATATATATTTTTTTCAAAGCAATCTGCTTTGTTTTCTTTGCGAAATGTTGCTTGGAATATTTAACAAACTTTTAATTAGTTAGTCTAGAAATACTTTTAAATGAAAACTTTGGTAGGTAAAAAGACGTAAAAAGTAAAAACTCGTTCTACGTTTACGAAGTGATCTTTGCATATAAGAAAGATATAAGACTATTTAACCCCCGACGCAAAAACGACAGTCGACAGGGTATTAAAAGTTTGACGTATCTGTGTATCAATCTGTGCGCGTGTGTGTGTGTGTCTTTGATACTCCTTCAGGCCACAACAAATGAACTAAAGTCGTGGACATCTAGTATTTAAATCGATAATAATAACGATAAAAATTATGGTTTTAAGCATAAACTTACATTAAGTACCCACGTGTTTTGCTTCGGTTGCCACGCGTCGGTTTGTTAGATTGACTTAGAGAGCATATGATTATTATAGGTAGGATACATTTTATTCCGAAAACGAAGGTTCTTTAAAAACTGTACTCTACGTGAACGATGTCGCGAGCAAAGGCTAGTTGTGCCTTCATAAATTGGTGGTCCCATTCCACGGTCAGGTATCCCTGTAATGGTTGTTTGAAAAGTACATCAAAGGGAAACTCGCGTGCTTATTTATTTTCCGGCTAAAGCTTTTATTCTGGTTTTTGAAACGTTGGGATCACGTTTATTTAAAAAAAAAAAATACATATTTTATTTACAATTCAAACAAGAAAAAAAACTATGACTAGTGGTTGTATCATCCATCATATAATATTGTTTTGGTCGTATAAAATACATATGCCACAATGTCACGCGGATTCGTAATAGGGGAGGTCGGGCCGGGCCACAATTAACAAAAATTGCATTTTTAGTTTTACCTCTGAAACTATTCAACATTTAGACCTGATTTCTACGTCACATGATGCTTTAACTATGTTATTAACATAAGTCAAACATACAATAAGTGATGTCTAATATAGATTTAGAATACAAAGGATTTCCCGCCCACATAAGGGCACCAGGGAATCAGCGTCAATCGAACAGATCTCTTGTCATCATCGCAATATATTATTTTAAATATTCACGAGATCTTCAGTACGTGGAACGCTGCCAGCGTTTATAGTATTATAAGGTAGGTTGCTCCGTTCACCCGATAGACCACAGCGTTATAATCGACCCAACTGGCCTTTTGCCATTATGTATGAATAATAGGAGAGGCACCAAATATGGAATGATGGACACTGTGGTCAGAAGGATACTGATAATAAATATGCTTCATAATGCATGCTGCAGCGATGTACGAGATAACGTGGTGATAATATAAATTAAGAAAGTACGAGAACAAAAAAAGATGTAAACAACGAATCAGGGCGCGTGGCTTATTGTTGTGTGAGTGTCGTTTAAGTGGAAGCGAGAGCTTGCTCACGCCTGACCGCTTTCACGTAGGCTCCTAGCAGGTACACACACTTACGCAATGTGCATGTACACGACGTAACCACAAGTAAAGCTCACACGTCCTCGTGAATTACAAGAACTTGCTTATAGTTCTTGTACACAGCACACTACACTTTAGTAAGTATTTTTATATTATTTATTAATTTAAACCCAGTATTTTTTTTTCATAATAACAAATATAATTATTATTCTAGTTCAATAAAGGTGAGTATTATAATGATCACAATTATTTTATTTCCAAGTTCGTGACAAGTTGGCAACCCTTGTTATTGTAAATGTATAATTTGAATCGAAAAGCTCGTGGGGTGGTATCGGCCATCATCAAATACGTGTAGCTGCTAGTATTGTAAAACTGAGATTTAGGCGGTGTAGCTGGACTTCGTTTTTCATGAAATGCTCACGTAAATAAATAAAATATTTTTACAATAAAGTTCTCATTATAGATATAATACCATCTTTATTAAGGAAGTTCTTTGAAAATCTTAACTGGCTACTGACAGCGGTAGATAAGAAATAAGAATACCTAAGCGACATAATAGACGACGGGAGTGACTTCTTCTCTGTTATGTTATCATTTTCTTACACAGGATTTTTGGGATAAAATTTTGTGATTGCAAGTATATTGAGTAAAGTACTCTCGATATGTTCAGCTCCCAGAGGTGCCATATAGTTTAACAAGGGTGGGTATTGATTGGAAGACCAATGGATGTATGGAGGGAAGAAATGAAGCAAGTCGCAGGCTGAATGAGTATGAAAAAGATACGCTTAAGATGTACCTTGAGGAAACTACATTATTTACGTCAATCTAAATTTTTTTTTTTTGCGAATGGCGCATTCAAAGCAGATAGCGCGTCAAGGCAGATAGATCTATACAAATAAATAAAATTAAAGTTTTCGTTTGTGATTTAGAAATAACTGCCTCTTATTAATCTCAATTCAAATATTATTATAATTATTTGAATGATTGCGTGTCAAACGTGTATGTGTGTGTCAGAATTTCTGATTCGATTTTAATGATACCTCAAAGGCACGCGAAGAATGGAACAAAAAAAAAATGTAGGTCATGTAGAGCATGAAACGATGACCGATCTAGGATAAAATTAATTAACTAATATATATAATTATACTCACTCAAAAATATTTTAGTTTCTTTAAAAAGGGTTAGGCTTAAATTGATACACTTCTACAAACTAATCGATGAACCAATCTTTGACGGAATTTGATGTAGATATAAGCTTGCAACCTGGAGATGAACATACATAGGTACATGTTGTACACGACATTTTAAAAAACTTGAACACAGCAGCTCTGTTTTGAGCTTTATGTACTTGGATTAAGTAAGGCTAATTGTTATTTAAAATTTAGACTAAGAATTATACGGCGTCGTGGAAAATAAAAGAAGTTAGGTATGAGGATAATTTCTCTAATTACTCTAAGCCGTTTTTACTTGTTCACGAGTCTTTAGTTTTGGTTTAATTTAAAATTCTTTTTTAAAATTATCTTCTGTATTTTTTAATTAAGTGGGACTTCATTCTCACAAAGTCGGTAAAAATTTTAATTTTGCGTTTCTTGGTCTTGGTCATGTTTTTGTTTTCTTCGTCCTAAATTATTATTTAGCAAAACAATATCAAGTTTGTTTTTTAAGTAGCTCTACAATTTCATAATCAATCTTATTTAAAATACCTACATAAATATGTGTGAATGTGTTTTCTTGTTGGTTTGTCCTTGAATTACGCACACAATTTACTATTATGGGTATCTATAGTTGAAAATCTGAAGGATGGCTTTTTTTATTCCGTGAAAACAAGTGTTCGGCAGAATTTTTAAAAATCTAACTCCATATCGTCCACTTGCGACGACAGTGTGATATTTCAAAAACCTCGATTTTACAGTAAACCATTTTTAAACTTTTGATCGTTGATAACTTTTTAAATATTGCGCTGATTGAGTTACACTATTAAAGTGTATTTTAGGTCATCTAATATTAAAACAATTTGTGCAAAAATAGTATATGCATTCAAAATAGAATACGCGGAATTGTACTTTAAAAAAAAAAACGGAAAACTTATCACATTGTTCTTGAAATATGCAAGATTTACCTTGTGCCATAATTAAATATCACATTGAAGATGGTGAAATTATTTACTTTATATTGAGATATGTAATAATAAAACGTTGTTTCTCAAAATGTTCCTTTATTAAAGATTTGAATGAATAACAAAAATAGTGGTATGTAACAATTTCTGCATAACACTAAAGTCTTTATAACGAGATCAGCGATTTTGTAGGTTTAATGTATGATAGTTATATAAAAATTACAATTAAATAAATACTTAAGATAATCACATAAACCTTTTCTTATTCTTAATTTTACAGGTATTATTTTAAAAAGTAGTAGTAACAACCATTAAACTTGGCTTAGAAAAAAGCGTCTTGAATACTTAAATAATCACAATCATAAATGGCACAGATAGTAGGAACTAGTTTATGATCAATATTACAATAAAGAAAGCACTTATCAAAATTACTTTACATACTAATAAAATCATCTTTCTGTCCTGCTCCCATAATATAATATGAAACTTACAAACTACGTAATAATAAAAATAATCAGTCATTTAAAATAACTATCAGTCTTCAAATATAAGAAAGTGTTGTCCTTATAATTATACTAAAACAGAAAAAAAGTTTCATAGTCGAAACAAATACAGAAAAATTATACAAATGGTTTGAATGTTACTTGTAGCAGTAGTTGTATGTAGTTTCATGCATAACTACAAACTTTCATAGAATGCTCTATAGTAACCAGGTATATGATTACTATTCAGTAACGAAAATAGATCCTGTTTCTTGTTTTCGGCTAAACCAGGTTTTCTATCGAACGCTTTCTTCAGGCTAAAACTAAAATCAATTCTTTTTTTTATAACAACAGCTCTTTTGAACTCTTCTTTGTAAGAAGTTTTGAAGTACAATGCTTCAGGCTCATCTTTCTGAACCTTAAACACTTTTATCTCGGTTAGTTTAATGTTTTTTTTGTCTTCATCTTTCTGTAGCATAAAACCCATTTGATTAGTAGCAGCTTTCCAATCATAAATGTCACTATAGCACATCTCGTTGACACGAATTGGCGCGGATTTCTTCCTGGCAGCTTTTATTGCACCAATAAATCCTTCTGGGGTATAGATAGGTCCTGATCTTAACTGCCTTTTCACCTGTCGCTCTATCTGGGAATGAACCGAATCACCCTCATTTTGAGTATGACCCTTTATAAGAAATTTGTGTGTAATCGATTTAATATTTTGGTAGTTCTGCACAGCATAAAGGTACATAGCTATCATGAACTTATTCTTCTGCTGTCCAGCACAGTTGTCAGAATAAAAAACAACGTCAACTGGTTTGTCACCATCCGAAATCTTCTTTAAATATTTAAAAACGCAGGTACCAATCTCATTTACACCTCTATGAGCTTGTGATTCATCCCACACATAACTTTCAACACACTTAGTTTTGAGATCGTAAATTGTCAAATTTAGTACGTTTAATTTTGATTTATAATAAAATACAGAAATTTCTCCTTTAGGACACTGAAATACGGCCTGTAGATCATAAATAGCAACGACAATGCTATCATCATTCTTATCCTTTTCCTTCTCTCTTCGGGACAATTGTTTCTCTTCATGGTGCTGTGAATAAACTTCCTGTTTCAATTCCTTTTCTTCTGCAGAACTATTTTTATAGGCTTCGCAAAATTCGCAAGCATCTTTTTTAGGAATAAAGAAGGAGATGTTAAAGTCCTGAGTAAATATGCGATAAAACATAATGTAATTAACAAAACCAACGTTATTACTCTTGCATTGCTCAATATAATCTCTGTGAATATCTGAAATAGTTTTACTTCCATCGATGTAATGTTTCTTAGAATTAGCTCGGATGTAATGAGACTCAATTTTAGGTATAGCTTGAATAAAAGCCCTCGCTGCATTTTTCAATGCATCATCTATGTGAGGATGATTAGAGTGACATCCACGATTATCTTTGAGAAAAGAGACGTTTGTTTGTTTATTCTTCTTCTTAAGTGCAGTTTCTATAGGTCGATTATTTATATCTAAAGTGTTAACATAAAAAAGCTTGCAAACCCTGATTTTTTCGCCACCTAAAGTGAAAAAGAAGGCATTGTTACTGTCGCGTTTTGAAGCTGGTATTCCATTCTCATCAACTCTGACATAACGGTGCGCCGGTTTGACCTCTTCCACAGACTGAAGAATAAATGACCATTGTCTTTCAACATTTCCCAAATTCCAATAATCATTTAGAAGGTCTTGTCGTTGGCTTTCAGTTATATTGTATCGGCATTTAAATTTACAGGTTTCTTTGCAAGGCGGTTTAAGTTTTCGTTCAGGCATTTCTTTCTTGGTTTTAGATGATTGATAGACCTTACCACTATTCCTTAATTGTTTTGCAACATTTTTTTTCCAATTACTTTCCTGTCTTAGTCTTTTCTTTCCCTTTTTGGTAGGTGTTTCAGGTTCCGTTTCGACGATCTCAGGTAGAACTAAAGGTGGTGCATTGTCAATAACAGCGGTTGGAGTTTCATTTTCTGTAGTGGCGTATGATCCATTAACTGTATTTTGGAGAACTGTATGTTCATTTGAGTCCATTACGTTTGAGTCGATGGCTGATATTTCTTCACTTTGACTAATTTCTTGGAAATTTGCCTCCATTATCGTTGAGCTGGCGCTGCCAAGCTGGGCTAGTGTAAATGCAAACTTTCGCTTTTTATGTTCATCTTGGTAATCCGGATCTTTTACAGAGTCATCACTGTCTTCATGGAACGATGATGAGGATGAGGAACCACTTGAAGAGCTACTTGATGATGAACTTGTAGATTCACTACGCCGACGATTAGATTTAGTTGTCGTTGGATACAGAATTATTTCACTCTCATTCTCATTGTTCACATGGTCAGAATTTCGAAAATCATTGTCATTTTTTTTTGTTACTAACTCCAACATTAATTTTGATCTCGACCCCATCTGCAAATAATTATAACAAAAATATAATTAAATGGTTTAGCATCTACAACATTATAAGTGGACATAAATATACAGTACAGCCTCAAAGTATTCCGGAACAATAGCACATCAACAAATAACCCAAAGCATATTTTGCTAAAAAGCAAATACTTTATCATCTTCAATGTTACTATTCCAGTTGTTACGATTAAATTTTTATTTTTTACAGGAACAATGTTACATCGAAGACCTACCAAATATTTTTTTTTTCAAATTTTACAAGAACACTGTGGCAAAATTATACATTTCACTGTCGAAAAAAATAAAACGATCGAAATCACACTTACCTTTACACAAAAAACGCGATATCTTCAATTGTCACGTTATTCACAAAAACTGAGAGCACTTCACACTAGGAACAACAGTTGACAACTGAGGTGTCACTTTGTCGAAGCCAACTACGTCGGCAAGTGAGATAATGCTACACTGTGATATTTGTGTCCCTTTCTCTCATTGCGCCGCCATTTTTAGAGTAAAAAATATGGCGTTTTTGCAGATAATAGATCGCGGTACGGCGATTCCGAATTTCTTTAAAACAAAAAACTGAATATTTCGAAATATCACATTATCGTCGCAAGTGGACGATATGGAAGAAATCGTGGGTAATAGCCAGTTTTATGCTTAATTTTTAGAAAATTACTTACTCACCACTTTATTTGATACTTAAGTGATTATTATAAGGGATATTCGTATAGACAAGGCCCTCTGTACACATGGCTACGCAAATCTTCGATACCCGATGATTTTGGTCTCTAAGCGATGACTATCGCAATACAAATTGATAGTTTGCCAGTGTACGGATCTCGTCGCTTACAGAGCAAAATCATCGGGTATCGCAAATTTGCGTACGAAGGGCCTAGATACGTAGCAACCCAACCTACTAATATGGTAAAACAAGGCAATTCCCAAGTCATACCTAACATTATGTTATAAAGGGATTATCTGATCCCTTCATTGCAGGCACTTCGATGAGTTCCACCCTTGTTACCATGGTAAGGTAATATTAATAATCTTGACATAAAACACACAATTTACGGTGTTCTGCATTTTTTAAAAACGACATAAATTATTTGGAAACTCAGGTAAATTTTTTTTATTCGATGACAAGATAGTCCTTGACTGCGACTCAGACGATCAGATGCAGTCTAAGACGATAGCAGGCTAACTTGGAAGGGGTGTGGCAGTGTATATTCAAATCGGTTTCTACACGTCATCGTGCCGGAATGCTAAATCACTTGGCGGCATGACTTTAATGGTAGGGTGATAACTAGCCACGGTCAAAGCCAAAGTCTCCCACCCTTCTTCCACCAGACCAGACCAGAGACAATTTAGAAATTATAAATTCCCAAATCTCGAGACCTCCCAGTTATAAGACCACAGCGCTCACCACAGCGCCAGGGAGATCGTCAAAAAATTGGATTAAGTAAGTATTATGGGCTTAATAAAATTGCCATAGCCCTTCTTAAAGCGTAATAGTAGAAAATTCAAATATCTCATTAATAATACGATAAATACGAAAGCGTTTTTGTTTTTTGGTTTAGCCTATAATCACGCAGTTATGTAGTAGTACGGGTAGGTATACTTAGTTGAGGATACAGTGGATGTCACAGATAATTTTTATCCCGGAAAACGAAAGGCTCCCGCGAGATTATTAAAAGCACGAGAATGAGTTCGCGGGCAAAAGGCAGAAAATTTATACTTTATACCCTTGAAGGCTACATATCCTTCAAGTTCATACCTAATTCAAAAAAATTCTCTACAAGTCCCATATTCTATCAACAAGTCTGTGTGTTTCTATACTCTCCCTAAACCATTCTTCTGCAAGAACACGCATGTTACAATACAGCCGTGGTGTAACGTAACAATGTTCTCGTGCTATTATTTTTACATCCATTGATTTTGTATTAAAGAATATTAGGCAAGCTGAACTTGACTAGGAATTCAAGAAAACTGGTAAAATATAAAAATAATGAAATTCACTGGCACAGATGGTGGACCTGAACTTTGCAGAGTTTGTATGCTTTAGGTTGATAGCGGTTGTTAGAATGGATGATTTATTGTAGCGTGGGAACACGGAAACACTATCAACTTCGGATATTTTATGGCTACAGTGTGACTGCTTTGTAAATTACAACAATAAAAACATTACAATAACACAGTGGGTAATAGTAGACTATAACCGTTGCACTAACAAAAATAAGGTTTAAAACTTGTAACCCGACCATGTAGATCATAGCCCTGGAACTAACAAAAAAAAAAGGTTTTAAACCTGTACCTAACCTTGATTACAAAACATTAGACACGTCATATTGATTTTCTTAATTTAAAATGTAGCCTATGTCACTCGGACCATAATAACAAATATAAAATGATTGTTTTATTATTTTAGCCAAAGTTGAGGGGAGTTTTTTCAATATTTTCTTGAACTGAATATTCGGCATTTGAATCGAACCGAATGTCAAAGTTTGGTTTAACCCGCCGAAATTAAAATTGAATGTGAAACGGTCCATTCCTAACACATACATAAAAATATATATACAATATACATATAAAGACTCCTAAAGTCATAACCCTTCCTTTTGGCTATGCAGTAGTCGGGTAAGAATAGGCTTTTCAAACTCATAAATAATATTGTCCTGGAACCCAATCACAATAGATAAATACAAGGTGAATAAAGAATATTCATTCAATAAGGAAGAACAACCATCGTAGATACCATTTCTTTTATACATACCTATAGAAAAACGTAGAAACAAAGGTTGTTGCCTCCCATTATTCTTATTCTGAGAGCTTCCAATAAGAAAACGATCCAATTACCGTCTCAAGAATCAAATAAAACCTGTTTGTTTCAGCGAAGTAAAGGCTATTACTTCGACTCGTAACTTTGAAAGACTTGAAGCTTATCAGGAAATATACCTTTAATAGTAGTATGCATTATTTTAAAATTCCTGCAAGGAACATCGATACATTTTCCTTTTTCCCCTTTTTTTTGTTTGTCCATCGTTAGACCTAAGCCTGCTCATAGCAATCTCATCCAATTCTTCCCCACAAGCTGAATAATATCGTCAAACTAGAGGGATGGTTGTCTTCCCACATTTCTTTACCCGGTACGTGGTTTCGATCGATCGTTTAACTAGCTTGAAATAATTTAGATTTCAATTCAGCCGTTGATCTTTATACCTAAACAGAACTATAATTCATATTTTACCCTAACAGTGACACTTTAGTCATATTTTGTACAGCTCTACGAGGAAATCCGTAATATTGGATAAAGCGAGGGAAATTTATTTTTATTAGGGCCCAAAATCAGCATACGAATGTCTCAGAAACCTAAGCAGAAACCCAATGAGATATATGTATAATAAGTACCTACAGAGGTCGATTTAACGTGAACACAAAGGAAAAAATATTTCTCTAAAATAAATTCGCGATACACCTCTGTAATCTTGCCGAATAATTTTGCTTGCGAATGATAAAAATATCCATGGGATATTTGGTTTCAGTAATTTAAATATTTTATGTGATTTGAAGCTATTATCCGAAAAAAATTCAAGTAATTATTGATTCTCAGATGCCATTAGGAGGTTCTGTTGTCTTCATCCTGGGATTCGTTTTTGCAAGTAGGCGATGATCATATGTCATTTATTTTTTGTACTATGGACCTATAATAATAGTTTATATTTTTGCTTTAATATATACTTGCTCATTCAGCTAAGATATAACTTATTAATCAAAATCAAGATAGCATAAGAGCTAGCAAACACATATACACTTAACTGCCATACCTTATCACACACTGACAAAATATAAATATAGTCTGATTTTTAATTCGGTGGAATTCTGACAGATGTCATTTTGTAAATAGAGCGAGTTATTTGTATGAAAAACAGTATTACCATCTGTAGTTCGATTTTACCCCAAACTATCTGTCAGGCATTTGTCATAGGTATATCTATGTGCGGCCATTGATTTTTATTTGTATAAGTTTCAATTTATTATCTTTTTTGTGGGATTTTTTAAATCTCTGGTAACATTAAGATACGTCAGAATTCCACGGAATTAAAAATCAGACTATAGATAGGTATAGCGCCCGCAGAAAAAACTTTTAAGACCTGAAATAGAAACAAGCATGCTATTAAAAAAGCACACAGATTACTTTAGAATACTTGCCCAGAATTGAGACTACATACCTACCTACTAGGTGAATTTGGAATTAAATGTTGCTTTTAATGCAATGTCTGTATACGACTACGGCAACAGCCAACCTCGGTTTGATGTTGATTAACAAACGCAATTACATAAATATTTAGTATTCAGTACAACATCTAGGTCACACTTCAATAGCAACCAGCTCCGACTATAGAATTTTTATTTTGAAAGCCACAACACCATTAAATACGGTATTGATTTGTTCACGCAGTTCGCTGCTTGGTCCATTCATTTGTGTTGGTTTCTCATTGTCATTTTGAACAAGGGGACGACGGTGTATCGGGGATACAATAGATTTGAAACACGCTGAAAAATATTGACGATAACGATTTCGTTTTCAGTCATCGATGGTTTTCGGATAAGAAAAATCAAGCAACGGTATTATAATATTAAACGTGGAAGGTGGTAGCGCTTGAGATTTCTAGGGTAAATAGGTAAACAGTATTGTTTTATATATACCTATGTGTCAGGTGTCTAATTAATTATATAATAGCTTTTGTCTGCGGTTTCGTTTATGTTAAGTTCAATTTTCAAAACCCTTATTTTACTTCCTTGGGTGTTGAATTTTCTAAAATCCTTTCTTAGTGGATGTCTACGTCAATAGCTATCTGAATACTCGGCCAGATCCGTCCAGTGATTTGAGATGCGCGTTGATAGATCAGTCGGTCAGTCAGTCAGTCACCTTTTATTTATTTATATCAAACCTACCCTTTGAGTATATAACCAACCTAAACCCTACCGTCAAAAACGAGCCGCCAAGCGATTTAGCGCGATGGAGTGTAAAAACCGATTAGAGGTATGGGTTGTAAATCTATACTGCCATACCCCTTCCTAGTTAGCGCGCTACCATCTTAGACTGCCTCGTCACTTACCATCAGTTGAGATCACAGTCAAGGACTATCTTCTAATCGAATAAAAATTAACCCAACTATGACTGTATAAAATTAGCAAATAGTACCTATATCAGTGGTCATGGCATTCTTAAAGTGGTGTGAAGTTTACCAAAGCGCACTTGGCTAGGTGGAATATGGGACCTTTCAGTTTCGAGAGGAGACCTGTGACCAGCAGCAGGTTATGGGTTGAGACTTGAGATGATGATGATGTTAAGTAATTAATTTAATCAATTAACCATCTTGTACAACTATTATTGGCCTAAAATCTACTCAAGACATCAATCAGCTGATGGTACCGCAATCTGTACTATTCTCGTATAGTGCCTGTGTAGGTATAGAGCTGTCTGTTCTGCATGCAATGTGCTAACTTTGTCGTGAATGCAGCACCTAGGCCATGATTGCATACACATTGTACACACGATAATCCGCAAACAGTGCTGACGTACTTTAGTGACGAGGCGCACTCAGCACATTGTATCGATATCTGAGGCAAATAACCGGTCAAATGCGAGTCCGACTCTCATATGAAGGGTTCCGTAGCAAAAACGCCGAGAAAAACAAGTTTCTAGTAGGGGAAGCCCCCTTTAATTTTTATTTTTTTTAAGAATATTAGCCAAGCTGAACTTGACTAATATTCTGCTCTCCTCTCGAAATAAACGGAAAGCTTGTGTTAGGCACTCCTAACCACTATTTATAACCCGTTGCACTATTGTCGTACCCACTGGTACGACAATAGTGCAACGGGTTGGGGCTCGAACCTGCGACCTTTCAGTTTTCAGTCCGCACCTTACTGTTGGCTGTTACGTTGGGCTGTTGAGGCTTACATTTATATTAGAGGCTTTTATTTTTATTATTTGTTATTATAGCGGCAACAGAAATAAACATTCTCTGAAAATTTCAACTCTCTACCTAATACGAATAATGAGATACAGCTGCTACAGACAGACGAACGGACGGACACACAGCGGCGGCTCAGTAATAGGATCCCGTTGGTTACCCTTCGGGTACGGAACTCTAAAGAAGATTGTTGTATAGAACAAAACAACAATATTTGCATAAAATAACCATAAATATTCAGCGATTATAATAATCGTATGGTACGATTATCCGTAGGTTTCCAGAAATATGGTGTATGATAGACGACAATGGCATTCAAAATGTCTTATATCCCAATTCAATTTGGTTCGAAGCCAAGTGCTTATTCCGGGAAAGATATTTTTCTATCGATATTTTCTCTAAGAAAAACATTCCCTGCACGCAGAAAATGGTATGGAATATGAATAGTATGTTATTGGTAGACAATAACTTGACGCTCGATGCAAAAAGAATTGACCGCTTATTGTCTGTGTGTAGGTACACACCTGTAGCATCGCAGCCCTTAAAGTAAAGGCCCAACATAAATGAATTTTGTTCAATCCTGCTTATCGAGAGACATAAGCTATACTGTGCAAAGAAAGTGATTGAAGTTAATATACTAATATCTAAATATATAAAAGGCAAAGGTGACTGACTGACTGATTGATTGACTGACTGATCTATCAACGCACAGCTCAAACCACTGGACGGATCAGGCTGAAATTTTGCATGTAGATAGCTATTATAACGTAGGTATCCGCTAAGAAAGGATTTTCAAAAATTCAACCCCTAAAGGGATAAAATAGGGGTTTGAAAAATCGAACTTAACGTGAGCGAAGCCGCGGGAAAAAGCTAGTCGTATATAAAATACTTGAGTACAGGTGTTGTAAGCGAAACCATTACACATTTTGAGTAAATTACATCCATATTAAAAAAAAATAGTTTTCACAAAAACCGTAAGTCCACTACATTCAATGCAAGAAAGCGCATTAGATCAATAGAATATGTTTGTGTGAAAAAAACGTATGGTTATTTCTATTCTATACGTATACTATATTTTTCAGAATTTGGGTTACATTTTGGGGCTATCCACGTTAAGAAATTAGTGTAATTAAGAAGGTATTCCCCACGTTTAGGGAATGATTTAGGCATAATTGGTGAAATGTAATTAGTGAAAGAAATGAAAACGGGCATTAACGTCTTTTGCGTATTCATTCGTCAAAGTGACAGTAAGTACCTACCTTATTTCAGTTTAAGCAAATTCTGGTTACAAAAATGGTGAAATAGGAAAAAGGACTAATCTCATTCAAACTGGCTCAGAATCTCCACAAAAAGGAATGACAAACGGAAGTAATGTTCTTAAGATCCCATCGGTACGACCAAACTTTTCAATTTCCTATTTTTGCTAATGAAAACGAAACTGGTTGGATTCAAGACCTCATCAAATTTTATATCTCGTCGGATTCATCCTAAGGAAAACCGTAAAAGCTTTCTCGATTTATCAGGTATAAGATTGATTTTGCGGTTATGTTTGTTGATTGATTACGCCTTAGAGTTGATCAGTCTTTAGCATTTCGAATATGTACAAATATTATGTGATCAAACCAACTTCCATGTGAAGTTTGATCGATATTATATGAGTCGCTCGTTTGAAGATATATGTACTTAATAGATTAGATCCATTTTCCAAGAAAATAATTGCAAGACGTATATTCAATACAAATGAATCTAACTGCATCGCTGTTTAATGAATAAAGTTTAGTTTGACTGCACGTGTGACTTTTAAATATTATGTCAGAAATACAAAAAAAATAAAAAAAATAAGGAAAGTTATACTTAATATAATTTATAAAAAAAAAGAAGTGTAAAATAGGATAAGGATAGGATTAGCAATAGTTTTGTAAATATCATTTTCAGTAAATAAAAGGCTATATTATTATTATTATTATTTATGCATGTGTTGCTTTAAGCGTTGCTGTCAGGCCTCTGGTCGGCATTATACGAGTAGCTAAAAGAAAGCATTGTTTGCATTGTACATCATTGTTGTAACGAACATGCAGGCTCTCGAAACTAATTAGCCACTTCCAACGGTCGAGGAGTTGGGTGTAGCAGACATTAATTCCGCAGTGGTAGGTATCAGCGCGGTCTCCTCACTTTGACGAAGGTAAGCCTTGGATATCCGGCTATTTCCTTTAAACGATTCGATTGTTTATTCCTGTTTATGGTGGATATTCATGATCAAGTGATCATGACTTTAATCCAAAGAGTTACGTCTATCATTCATCATTCATTTAATTAATAACAATTTACCTTTATTGTAGATTTATATTAAAATAGGTATTTTACTTTTTCACTTTATACCTAACTAGCTTTTGCCCGCGGCTTCGCTCACGTTAAGTTCTATTTTCAACCCCCTATTTTACCCCTTAGGGGTTGAATTTTCAAAAATCCTTTCTTAGCAAATACCCTCGTCATAATAACTATCTGTATGCTGAATTTCAGCCTGATCCGTCCAATGCTTTGAGCTGTGCGTTGATAGATCAGTCAGTCAGTCACCTTTTCCTTTTATATATTCAGATATTTCTTTATTCGCTACAATGTTTTAATTTTATTATTTGCATATAGGTACTTTTGTTGTTAAATAGCGCGGCATTCAACGTGGATGAAGTCACGAGCAAGGGCTAGCTCGTAATAAAAGGCTGCCTAAAAGCAAATAAATTAGATAGCTCTAAATAACTTTGAAATTCAGGTCTGAAAAATTTATACCCCCAGCAGCCTTAATTCATTCAAAGGGTTGTTTGTGGTCTCGGCGTAACAACGTAAATATTCTTTGTTAAATGAAGCCTTATTTATTTATTTAAAGCATTTTATATGCGTAGTCGAAAGGAATACGAAACAAAAGATTTTATTATAACGGATCCTCTAACGGATCGCTTACAACGCTTTAGCAATACAGAAATTTTATGAAGGGTCGGATATTCAGGTTTCCGGGGATAAATGGAGGTTTTAAATTTTTTATTTACGGCTTTCACGTTATTAGATTCTTGTTTCGTAATTAACTAAATGAATGTTTGTACTAAATTAAGAATTCCGAAGGTGGCCACTATCCGGAAACTCACGAAACTCTCAGCGAAGGACCACAGGACACTATTGGTTCCTAATTTCATAGTTTTGGTTACATGTAGGTAGGCGTAATTTGCTGTAATCCTTCAAAGTAAAAAATCTCGCTGGTGTGCACGAGCAGTGCACAGTGGACATCTATCGGTTAATGAAGAAGTGTTCTCTCTAAAAATATTTTAAATATTCAATAAGATTTCTGATTCAAAAAGTTTCATAACATCTTTTCAATCTTTCATCCATCAAGTTATGAAAAGTCACAATTTGATGGATGAAAGACTTGTTACGTTTGTTGTTGTTACGTTTATACCTAATACTTGTAAGAATATACCTGATAAGTTTTTTTTTAATTCGATGACAAGATAGTCCTTGACTGCAATCTCACCTGTTGGTAAGTGACGATGCAGTCTAAGATGGTAGCGGGCTAACTTGGAAGGGGTATGGCAGTGTACACATACCCTAATCGGTTTCTAGACGCCATAGTACCGGAACGCTAAATCGCTTGGCGGCACGTCTTTGACGGTAGGGTGATTACTAGTCGCGGCCAAAGCCTTCCACCAGACAAAAGTTTTTGTCATCTTGCAGACTGTCCAATTTGTCGCTTTTTTGTATGGTTTCTTCATTTGTCATCAAAATAATGAAAGTTTGTGTTTGGATAAACAGTATAACCCGTTCCAATATACCTACGTTATACTGTTTATCCAAACACAAACTTTAAAATATTCAACAGAAAGAGGAACCCAAAAGAACGTCAATGCATGTAAAATACACTCGTCAAACAGAGGAGTAAAGTTGTGCCTTCGTCGCGCCATTTGTTTGTTCCCAAAAGAGCAATTTTGTATGACGTGAAACATGAGATTGTTTTGGAGCAAACACACCAAAAGTACGGAAACCCTTTGTCATAATAATAGAATAATTTAATACAAAATGCTTTATGTCATGCGATGTTTCAGATTTTTAAACAACATTATAATATTTTGTTTCACATAATATTTTGTAAGTTGAAACAGAGTATGGTTTTAAATCTATTGCACGAATTCTTTAATTTATTAAGACCTAATAGGTAAAGTGAAAATCCCCTTTTAGTGTGGACACTTTTTCCGTGGTAATTTTGGATAAATAGAGTGAAAAATTGTAATAAAAATATTCAACTAAGAGTAAGCTGACGACACAAACAAAGACAAAGAGCATTTTTTTTTTAAAGAATATTATAAAGCTAAGCTGAAGTTAACAAATATCCTCCTAACACCTTCCAAATAAGCAAAGAAAAACGCTTGAGCTAGGAGTGGGTACGGTATCAAATAGTGCAACGGACAGGATTCGAACCTGTGACCTTTCAGTTTTCAGTCTACACCTTTAACCTTTGGGCTATTGGGGGTATTAGCATAAAAATAACATAGTAATATCAAAGTTAAATAGGTAATATTACTCCTCATTTTGCCTTCTGTTCGTGATGTGCTTAATTAGTAAAATAATGTTATGTGAATGGCTTTAAATAATTCTGAATTTGAATTTGACAAAACTATAATTTGTGCTTCTATATTTTAATATTAGCTTTTTACGATCAAAAATGTATTACGTTTTAAACCTTTTCTTTTATAACTTAAAAGATTCAGAATTTTCAAACACCCTCCCTCATTTTCCCTAAAGTGGGGCTCTAAAACGTAATTCAATTTTAATAATGGCGCTATCAACGTAGACGGACATTATATTGAAGTCTCACAGCGTTTTCATGTAACTGGTTTTGCCGAGATATTAAATTAGGCCCTGACTCGGATGACAAAGTGGAATAAGGGTGGCTGTCGAGTTTATTATAAGAAAACATTAGGACTCTTTACCGACGAAAAAAAGGAGGTTCTCAATTCGCATACGCATAACTTTTCGCAGAGTCGTCCGACTTTGATTCTTTTTTTTTAATTGACAGCGGCTACCTCACAGTTGGTTCCATTTAAAATTGAAAAATAAATTTCACCTCTAAGGGTAGTAATACACGGTTTTCCCGATTCTATCACGCACAACTTTGTACCTACTGGGTTATCCGATTTTGATGATTTTTGTGATTGAACAGGGTTTACCTCAAAGTTGGTCCCACTTAAATTTGAAAAATAAATTCCTCACTTAAGGGTGTACCTGTTAACCGATTCACTCACGCATAACTTTGTACTGGGCTATCTGTTTTCCACTATTCTTTTTTTATTGAATAATATTATGTCTCAAAAAAAAAAAACTAGTCACTAAAGATTAAAAAATAATTACTTTTTACAAAAAAAATTGTAAACTTACTTGTATTTTTGTAACCGTAGCGCCATTAGTACTAATGAACCAATTTTGGTGAATGAGGTGCCATAAGGGTGTCATTGGTTTCGTTATTATCGTCTGTATGTTATGGCTACACTTTATATATTATGAATAAAGTATGATAGCCGTTGTCAATTTTCCGTAGCGCGTCACGGGTTTTAAACATTTTTCTTAGGTTTCAATAGTGTCTCGAATGAAGTAAGTTCATTCGATTTTCATCTTATGTTACTTTTACAAAGATGCGTGATAAATTCATTCCACCAAAACATTACTGTGAAAGATGCCAAGTCCTTAACGAAAAAACTTGCAAGTGGTTATTAGTGGTTACCGGCTTCACTAATAAAAGAAGTAAGATCCAACTGGATATCAAGTTTTTTCGATGTTCTTCAAATCAGTTTAGCTTCTGTCATGCATAACGTTCTTCAGTTGCTTTGAAAGTTTTGTTGTCCTTTGCTTTTATGAGCCCTTAAGACGTAATTAAATAAACAGGAAAAAACTATAATGCTAAACATAAATATAATGCTCTCATAGCTCTCTCCTGATACCCTCAGTGGTGTGTCATTTTTTAATGTAACACAGTTCATAATTTTGTACTTTACGATCAACGGTTTTCGTAAATATTCATGCTAGACTATTATTGGGAAAAATATAAAGGATTTAAATAATATCTTGTTCAATGAGGTAATAATAAAGGATTTATTTCATTACAATAGAGAACTGAGAAGCCTTTAACTGCGTCTTTCGTTTTAATTAGTGTAGGTACTGAGCAAACCCTTCCCGAGTCTGTACAGTCGTAGCTTAGCGAGTCGCGAAGCTGAAGTGGAAATTAGCTACGCAAATAGCAAATACGCAAATTTCTTTGATTATATTATTATTAACTATAATAAAAAAAAAAAAAATTTTTAGACGATATTTGAATATAAGGAGCGATTCTGAGTATCGAATTCCAGATAGATATTTATCCAAAGCTAACCTTCGTCAGAGTCAGACCCAGGATTCCGCAATAATGTCGACAACGGAATTTGTTTCAACCTCAAACATCCTTTATCCCTTAGAAGTGGTCATTCCTAGTAATTGTTACCCTAAACAACAGATAGGTATTTCCCTAAGAGGATATATTTCCTTAAACAGTGACAGTGAAATCAAGAGCGACGATCATGTCCTTAATTATCTTGGGGTCACTTATTATGGTTTTGAAAATACAAGAATATAAATTGAAAATTTTAGGGAGAGGGCAGACTGGCTACTTTTAGCGGCAGCGATTGGCGTTTTTATGGCTTTTATTTACGTTAGCGACCGAAAATCACAGAAATCGCGAAAACGTGATGCAGACGCAAAAAGCCTTAACAACGCCGATCGCTGCCGCTCCCCTACTATATCGCAGAAATCAGCTTTCAAAAATCGCGAAAACGCGATGTAGACGCAAAAAGCCATAAAAACGCCGATCAGTGCCGCTCAAAGTAACCAGTCTGCCCTCTCCTTTAATTATAAAACCAAATGATTTGATAGAAGCAGATACTTTGCTGAAGTCTATGATATATATCTATAATAGTCTATATTGCTATAATCCATTAAACCAGGGAGCATGAGAAAACGTTGTATGGTACGACTAACTACATACGTGCGCAATGCGTCACCGAAATTAATTAGTAAAAGTTGGTTTTTTAAAGAATTATCAGTAAAAGTAATTTTTTTAACTGTCAGTATTTTCTTAAAGCACCCAGAGGATCTGTAGAAATATTTTGTACTTTTGTTTTTTTTTTAAATGTACATTTTTCTTAAACGTTACAATCTGAAAAGCCACTAAAAATAAAAACGGATCTCAACTCACGAACTAGAAAAGATCAATGTGTGAAGAAGCTGCGTCAAAACTTATATTGCGTAAATATTTAGATTTCTAAACAGTCCGGAAACATACCTGTATTTTCCGCTACTTGAAAGATTGAAATGTCTCGGAATCCTTCATAAATAAATAATCAAAAGTCGAAGATCGCACATAAAAAGGTTTACCACGCGCTTCGATACATTCGTAATAAATCCAACGGAAACCCGGATTAGGTACCGGTGCAATACTCGTATCATATTGTAATACTAGTAGTTGCTCGCGACTTCGTCTGCGTTGGACTTTTGTTATTTTGAATCTGCCTTTTTACCAGTGAGATGGCACTTAGAGGAGAATTTCTAAAAATCCAAAATTTTGATTCCTGTGGTTCCTGTGATCTTATTTACAATCGTCTCCCAGCTCTCCCGTAGAAACAAATATTTAATTTTTGAACCCGCACGAAGTCGGCACGGGCTTTTAGTTCAAAATAAAGTAAATAAATATTTTAGTGAAGTGACTATGCAAAGTTTCAAATAAGTAGTATTGTTAAATTATGTCAAAAAAATATTACTTACTATGAAAGCTGTAAAACTCCAGTTTTCCCATTTAAGGGTTGAATTTAGTGAAAAGCTGAAGTACATGATATAACTTGACTTGTGATGTTCATTATTTATGCTTATATTTTAAGTAAGCCAGGCAGTAAAGTTTGCTCGACTAAGTAAGGCCAATACAAAAAATATACCTATGAAAACTTTTATACCCTTTTTAACCCTTGAATTTTGGATAATTCTGCCTTATGAGAAAGTTTGAATTTTGGACAATTCTGCCTTATGAGAATGCTATGAGAATTTTTTCGTTAATTTTTAACAAGCATGCATGCATAATTTATGCATTGAAATTAGTAAAATAAATGAGCGTTATTTCAACAAAGAGCATTTGTGTTTCTGTCAAGAGCAAAAACAACTCTCTAAATGAATTAGAAGCATTAGAAGGTACGCCGGCAAATTAGCCAACGCTTTTAATGCTGCATGTTACGTTTAAATTAAAATGAATGACGCTACGACTGAGGTGAACCTAATAACTATTTATTATCAAGGAGAAAATGTCACACAACTTTTTGACTTATGATTTCACAATAAATGTTAAAATGCTTGAGAGGTGGAAGTGCCTGGATAATCTACCTTATGGGGCCCGGAAACGGTCAAATGTTTGTCAAACACGTAAAATTTTTACCTGTTTGTCAAATTATTTGATAATCTGCGGTCGTGTTTGACGTGTTTGTCGAAATAAACTACGTGTTTGGCAAACGGAATCGGACGGAGTTTGAACGATGTTTGATCGTGTGCGTGTGTTTGATGACCTTGTTCAAACAAAACCGTAACAAAAACGTAAAATTTGACAAACATGTTTGACCGTGTACATTCCCCATCAGGGTATCGTGATGTGTGGCACGATTACTTAAATTTTTTTTTTCTTTATATACCACTCCTGTAGCATCAAGTCACATTTTTTCGTATGTAAATCCCATACATTTGAACACCTGGGAAATGCGAAGACTCTACCCACAGGCAGCAACTGTACTTTTAATAGCTACCTAGTATCGAGTGGTCTGTACTGTGTATATATATTTTGATCCCTATTACCTGTGCCTATTACGTCCCCATTTCGTGGTAATCTTTAGCGATCTGACTACCTCGGTGGACCGACGATATCGGACGAGTCAGAGGCAAGCGCTGCTAGACCGAAGCATGCAAGAGACCTAATGTTCAGCCAAAGGACGTCTATCGTTTGATAAAGAAGAGATAAAGATTGTGTACAGGCGGCAGCTACCGGCGAGTTCATCATAAATATTTTGTCTATACTATTTGTACGTAAAAAGATGTTGGATTATATTTTCAAACAAACGTATCCCAAAGCAACGAGTAGAACGATATCAATATGTCTGACGCCCTAGGGCAGAGGGCACGTTATACGAAAATTCAATGAAGCGTCCACGTAATTTCGGTTTTCCAGTTTGCCGCGCCGCGTAATCGACCATTTATAGGTCCTACATGCTGGTGAAATGTTGAGCTACCTATGTTATGTTTTCCCAATCAATTTACTAAACTAAAATAGCTATTTTAGTACCTAATAGCTATTAAGTTTATACCGACCTGACAATTTGACAACAACTTTTAAAATTAATAAATATCATTTGAGTCAAGTTTTATTTTAGCTACAAAATTTCATAAGCCATCGATCATTAAAACTTTATGTGGACTTTGCATTATTGCTAAGTCCATAAAAATCTGAAGATATTAGGTATTAATAGTTGGTATATTAATACTATTATTAGTATGGTTTACACCATTAAAAGTATTTTTGTGATGCATACATGTACGAGTATCTCTTGTTTATAAAGCAAGCGTATGATACCAGAATCTCATTTCGAAATAATTGAGACATTCCAGTTTGTTATTCATTTCAGGCGTACAACCGGAATAAAAGCTTCTAATAATGTTCAAAACTTTTTTCATAAGCGTATAAAAATTGCACCTTCTTTCTCATAAAACCGCGAGGTCGTGGAAAATCCATTACAATATTACTTTTTCATTTGTTAGAAATGTAGACGAGCTATGACTTACGATTTTCAAGTAATTCGTGATCCTTCCAATGAAATATTGGTGGCGTGTTAATCTTTTTTTCTCTACGAAGTGCTTTCTCGTTTAATCTGTTTATATTTAAAAAAAATATCAATTTTAACAAAACAAGATCTTTTTTGAAATAAACCAAAGACGAACAGCTACTCCCCTTAAAACTAATCGAAAAATCCCTGCAGGGACCTCCCTGTGTAAAGCAATGTAGTATCGGAACGAGGAATTGGAACCTAGATAATATATTTTTGTGATAGCGGCAATGTTAATAGCAGTTATTTAAACTTTAACACTATACAAAAAGCGGTTCTTCAGTAACACGGTTTGAGCACAGAATTTTTCTGGAAATTATTAATTTAAATATTACTAGCTTTTACGTTAGAAGTTTCTTTGGAGTTAGGATTTTAAAAATCCCGCGGGAATCCTTAATATTTGTAGGATAAAAAGTAGCTTATAATGCTGTCCAAGTCCTCAAATATGGATTTCTTAGTGTTAGACGCAATGGATTGTCGTAACCTGTTAAGAAACGCCGTAACACTCCTTTGAACACTATTATTAATAATCTGATACCAAAAACTCAATATAAATTCACCTGCATTAAATTCGTTACTTGCATTTCAAATAGTAAGTTTAATTCGGTGCAGCGAGCTTTCTGATAACATTCACGAGTGCAGAAGATAAATTAAAGAATTCTCTAAACGCATCCAGTTCCAGAGCTGCCTTATATAACTTATCCGATAAACCTTGATTAATGTTTTTAAAGAATAATGAATTATACGTTGTGAAAAGGAATTTAAGTTACATTGTCAGAAAAAGATTAATTTTAAGAAAGTCATTTAAACTCCAGCTTTCTATTAAACTGACTTAGAATTTTAATGGTTCTATTTTTTGTGTTCTTTGTAATGTGATCAAGATATGAATTTCCTATTTCTGGCAGGCTCACGTGAGTGAAGAAGAAGATATTAAAAAAAAAGTAAGTATTCAAAAAAAAAACTTAAAAAATATTGCATCTTATTTTTCCTATCCTCACCTCGCATTTGATAATTCTGTTGCGTTCACGAATTTTCAAAAGTGGAATGGCTGAATCCAGTTCAAACTCGTCTATTTTTATCCGATTGCGCGACGCAAAGGGAGGTGGGCGAGGTGTTTATCAGTCTATGTATGTCTGTATGTATGTTGCGCTCTGAAGACCAAACGCGTAGGGCGATTTTGGTGAATTTTACGTCAATCGATTTGTCTTCGAAGTATCACCAAAGACATTACAGTTCCGACTGTTAAGTCAATATTATTTACCAGAATTATAGATTACTGGATTTGTTTTTTTCCTTTTCAGTTATTATTTACGCAGTCGGGTTTTTGATTTTTTAAGCTATTGCATAGCTTCTATCGCGGGCTTTGAGCGTGGAGACCGAATCCAGAAATTCCGTAACGAAAATAACCTGACACGGGACTCCTCTCACCGCTAGATGGCGCTGACAAAAAATGCTATGCAATAGCTTTACCGCGGCAGTCCCCGAGTGCCACACGTCTTTTTTATTTAATATTTTTCAACACACTTGCTCATAAAGGGGCTCCCGGTTCACCGCAACTAGGCACACAATGACACCTCTAACTCAAACTGTGACTTTTGATTACTATTATTCACAATGTGAGTTAAAGAAATTTTTTTTTTAAATTTTATTGGGTGAGTTGCTGTGTTCTTAAAAAAGTTTCTATTACAAAAAAGATCTTGTTCAATAATTTATAAAAATATCGTGTTAAATTAATGTACCTGAGCAAGCAATCATTTCATACAACTCCGTATTTAAATAGATAATTTCAACATGTACGTGTTTAATAAATAAAACAGTCAGTAACTTTTGTTTTTTTTTTTTTTGTAATAAAGAAAACTCGAAATCCCCATTTTGTACGTGGTTATAAGAGAATTGCCAAAAAAAAAGAAAAAATCTCATTCTTTAGTCTATGGCCATTAAAGGTTTCGGAAAACTGATTAAATCAAATAAACACCTGAATAGGCTGTATGGTCGTCGATCTTTGCCTGCCCTCAAGAGCATCTCAAGAGGGCGAACAAAAGAACAACATTAATTTTTCCCGCCATTGCGAAAAAATTTTCACAACTCGTTTTCACTGTTTTGTACCATAATGTACTATTTTAGTGTTATTTTCTTCACAAGTGTGTTGAAAAACGTCGTATGATACACGTGTATATTGATGATTACCATCCTCGGCTACCTTAAGACCCTCACCTGACGGCTCGGGTCTCAATAGCGCCTCAGCGGTAATCACCAACTTTGACACTTGTACCATAATGTACTATTATTAATAGATACACTGCCACTGTTATGATTAGACCTACCGACCTATTTAGTATTGCTGCTCTTCCAGCTGAAAATGAACTCTAACTGAAAATGGACAACATCCTTCATTAGGCTTCGTTAATTTTCACGCGTTTGAGCAAAGAGAGCTTTGGGTTTTGGACTGAAGCATTACACAAAGGCTTTGTGTAATGTTTCAGTCCAAAACCCCGTTTAATAAACGTGGGCATTTATATTGCCACTGTGTTTATCGACCAATATAATCACAATAATATGAGGATATACTTTAAAAATCATTTTGTAAAAATATATTACTAAGGCAAAGAACAGTTTCTATTACTACGTAAAGAAACGCCAGCGCCACTCACTCTCTCCAATTTTCGCCTACAGTACAATTAAGTTTTTAAGGGATGATTTCATCAACCTAAAGTTATTCTTTTATTCCTTTCCACATAATCGTTATGAGAATTGGTGTTTATTGTTCTTAAAAGTCATTTTTATGAGGATCTTTGACCCTCTAACAATAAAATATTATAAACAGTTAATTTTGTAGTATATTCTGGCAAATCAAAATATTATCGTCTAATTTACCTATTTCTTTTCATATTATAGGTAGGTTGAGGGACCTTATTATATTGTATAATATGTGTAGAAGGGTCACTAGGGGATTGGAAATTTGGACCTTTCGCCGGACCTTTGTAATATTAGGATCGTTTGGAGCTACGTGCGCTGATTACACCTTGTACTTATCAAAGTTCTAAAGTCATGCGTATATCTTACTTATATTTTCCTGTTTTAATATTCGTATATTGTCTTTATCATTTTCCGATGAACATTTTGTACGAAAAATTCGAACCAAATTCATTTATTAAAACGTAAAGAAGTGCTTACAATTTATCGTTCTTCTTTTTTCTTCTTCTTTTTCAACTGATAGACGCCCACAGCTGGACAAAGGGCTCTTGCATAGACCTCCACAGGCCTCGGTCTTGTGTTACCTAAATTCAGCGGATCCCTGCGACTCTTTTGATGTCGTCGGTCCACCTAGTGGGAGGTCTGCCAAGTATGCGCTTCGCGATGGGCGATCGCCACTCCAGCACCAGCGACCATGGACCATTAGCTCTTCACACAATGTGCCCCGCCCATTTCCACTTCAGTTTCGCGACTTGCTGAGCTATATCGGTGACTATTTATAGTTCAAGACTCTTCAATAGATTTTAAAATCAGTAAGCAAGAACATTAATTATAATAGTTGAGCAATTTCTACTAAGAATAATATTATAAGGACTCAGATAACATCAGCACCTGCGCATTTTCTTTTAATAGTGGAATAATTAGCTTTGTGAACTGAACACTCACTCAAGCGGAAACGTTGTATTAGCTCGGTATTGTTGATCTTCGGTGACAATGAACAAGGAAACGATTCAGAAATACACACCAGAATATAAATGAAGACATCAGAGAGATGTCATAATATTCTCTCGTTCCAGTCGATTCTTATTATATATGAAAAATAAAAGATAGTGAATACGCTATTTAGTTTCACGTTCTGATGGTTTTTTTATTGAAAATATGCCATAACACTAAAATTCCTCAGTTAAAAGAATTTGGCAATTTTGAATATTCTTTTGGATTTTATATTTAAATTAGCAATGAGATAAAAAAGATATTTCCAATAATTACTACTTCCTAGCTAAAAAGTAACTACATATAAAAACTGATCCAATATCTTATTTTTTAAATTTTAATCAGGAACGGTAAATATTAATAATTATTGTTTTAATAAGTCATAATTTTGTTTTGGTTTAGGTACTATCATCATCACATCTTCATCAGCAACTCATACACATCTCACTACTGGGAGCAGCAGATCTCATCTTAGAGGAAGGAATGGGACGACCCATTGTAACCACGGGTAAAAACTCATTAATCATAGACGATAGTCCACGACGCTGATCCAATGTGAATCGGCAGATTCACACTCCATTGAGAACATTGTGGAGAACTCGCAGACGTGCAGGTTTCTTCGCGATGAATTTCTTCACCGTTGTAGTGTTTGATATTAGATTGCTTAAACGCACAGTTATAACTCCCAAAAAGTCATAATCGAACCAGCGACCCCCCACATAATAGACCGCAGTCCTATAACTAGGTACCACTACAACAAAAACAAGGCTCTGCTTTTAGGCTATCACTGCTATTTTACTATCATAGTTTATTATATTATAATATGTAGGCTACAATATTACATGCCGGGCGAGCTCATCTTTGTCGCACATGTCATAGACATAAAAAGGGCCCTACAAAATAATCTTTATAAAGAAAATAACACACACGAGTATAAGTAAAAGGAAATTTGTAAAGAATGTTTACGTGCTCAAACATTCTTCTGGCGTATCATAAAATTTATCTTTCCAAAATTTAAGGAGCGACTTTCATCTCATAATATTATGTTCAAACATACTTGAAAATATGCTCTTAATATACGAGTAAAGGTAAGCTATCTAAACGGTTAAATCCTGGCTAAATCCCATTGACGTGACGTCAGTACCAATTATTAGATATATCGCTGCTACAATTCAAAAGTACCACAAATAAAAAAATTGTAGAGAATGTTTGCAATTTTTAACAAAAATTTCTACAAAAAAAACTACTCAAAACATTTAATACTGCTTAAAAATGCGATGCATATGTTGGATATAAATTAAGAAAGCAGTAGACAAAAATAGTGTTTTTTTTTATTTTATAAGCTCTTCCGTAACAAAGTGCAATTTTGATTTATGGTAATTTTGAATTGGAGGTTTTAAGTAGGTATTATTTTTGTAAGAATTAAACGGAGGCCGTAAAACTTTTTAAAACAGTTCCCTTGACTTCTTTTTACGTGTTTTTATGGCCATTTCCCGGTTTCTATTATAAAAGTTTCGCTTGACAGGATGCGGGTGCTAGTGGCCTGAATAAGAAATTAGGAACGTTCAACGGAAATATATTAGATTTTACGTTTTTAGGGTTCAGTACCCAAAGGGAGCGAACAGGACTCTATTACTAAGGTTCCGCTGTACGTCTGTTTGTCTGTCAGCGAGCTGTATCTCATGTATGTGAGCTGTAAGTAGGTAGATACCTATTACGGTTACGGAAAATTTTAAGTATCTACTTAAAATTTTCACAGAATATGTTTCTATTGCCGCGACAACAAAAAGTAAACTCTCCTTTTTGTTCGATCTTGATAATAGTTGTTAATTTTCCTGGATAAAATGTAACCTATAAATTAGTAATTAGTGGCGTACACACACGCACAAACACAAACTTTTTTTGCGGCGGCTGCCAATAGTTAGGCTACTTATAGTTAGGACTTTTATAAAATAAGTACAATAAAATGGCTCTACAAAAATTTCATTTGTAGGTGTTTTCCAAATAAGTTCGAACCAGTAATAAAGTAAAAGATAAATGGACAAATAAAACTTTGTGTGAGCTATATATTTTCACGCCTCGTTTAGAAGTCTCGTGTGTTTTCTTAAGACACATTGCTTATAAATTTTTCAAGGTTAGTTAAACCTCAGGGATTGACTAATATGCGTAAAGTCTATTCTAAAACTTCAAATAGCTACTTTAGAAATGCAAAATTACCGCCTGATAATTCGAGAAAATTTTCTACAGAAGTTTGAACTAAATACAGCTCTTTAGTACAAATAGTCTCTGCGTCATGCTGCAGACAGACAGATACGTCTTCTTTGATCATGATCTTTGTTGTTTTACTACGGAACCAAAAACGACTTACAGCACTGTCTCTTTTGTTTGCTGTGTTACTTTTATCTCCTGCCCATGCTACCAGTGCTGGTAATAATTTGTAGAGTTAATTAATGTAGACATAATAGGTATGGGGATTTTACTCAGAAGCAAAAAAGTGGAATTCATTTCTTTAAAGTGGCCTATTGGGGATCATGAATATTTCACAGAGTAACTGTTAGGATAAAATGGCTATTTCCCAGGGCTAAATGCCTGGGAAGGGAATATACTGTGACGTCCGCATTACGCAGCGTTCTCTTACTTTGACGAAGGTAAGATTTGGATTGTCAGCTTTCCCAAATCAGATTACAGCTGTCTTCGAATTTAATAGTAATTGTTTATCCGATATTAGCAGCGTCCCCTTGAAAAAAGCTACGAGGAACAAGATAATTTCAAATTATTATTTGTTTCTTAATCCGATGTGGTGATTCTTTTATCTAAAAAATTATCAATCCAGATTTTTTCGATTTTTCTGATGATTTTTTTTTTAAATACTCCTGTACAAAAAAAAACAATGAACCAAACAAAAAAAAGTAAGTAGCACCTCTTGATTTTATATACAGATAGATAGATAGAAGATAATAAGTTATTGATTCTGCGCCTCCCACGCACTACTCCGAATGATAAAATATGATAGTGTTTGTGTGACTGACTGAAGGTTATTAATAAAATCACCGGGATTTATTAATTAAAACCAACACACGAGGTTCGTATGATTTTATAATATTCGTAAATAAATTCAATTCAATCGTGGTAAATATAATAAACCTGAAACCAGAGGTCAGCGAAGAGTGTGGGAAGAGCGCTCCGTCTAGCGTGAAATATGTACCTACACGAAATTTTAAATCCCGTGTTTTATAGTTTAATGTAGTAAAAAATACGATGAAAGCGTAATGGACAGCGTCGTTTGGGGGTCCGGGGTTCTCAGGAACACACCTTTTTTTTATTCGATGACAAGATAGTCCTTGACTGCGATTTCACCTGATGGTAAGTAACGATGCAGTCTAAGATGGTAGCGGGCTAACTTGGAAAGGGTATGGCAGTGTACATTATACCTATAGATACCCCTATTCTGTTTCTACAAACGATAAATCGCTTGGCGGCACGTCTTTGACGGTAGGGTAACTAGCCACTGACAAAGCCCAATTCAGAAATTTTAAATTCCCAAATTCCCCCGCCGGAAATCGAACCCGAAACCTCCCAATTATAAGAATACAGCGCTCACCACTACGCCAGGGAGGTCGTCAAACGTCTATCATTCCGCACTTGGCCAGTGCGGTGGACTTATAATATTGGCCTAAACTAAATTCATTTTGAGAGGAGATCCGTGCTCACTAGTGGTACCTACGGCAATGGGTCGAAGTGAGGTCGACAAAACTCCGATTCTATATTATAACTAGCTTTTGCCCGCGACCTAGTCCTCGTGACTTAGGTTACTGTTCCGGGGTAAAAGGTCACTTTCCTTGCTATCAAAAAAGTTCAATAGAAAATGTGTGAGAAAATGAAATTTTTTCATATTTTTTTTTTCGTGAATTCTTCCGATATTTTAATAGTTATTCTGCTATTCGGGACGGAGACAACTACAACAAATTAAAAATTATGAAAATCGTTCCAGCCGTTCTAGAGTTATAAGTGTTCGAACAAACCCGACTTTGTTTTATATATTCAGATTTTATTGGCCATGTTTCACAAATCGAAGCCGTAGCTTATGCAGAAAACTATTAGAAAACTTGCTCTTAGAAATTGAGCAATCTAAAGCGGTGGCTATATAACCAACCGGATCTGAATGATAAAGACAAACATCGAGAAGAGTAGACTCGCCGACCCGTTCAGCAAGCGTGGTGTTTTAATTGCCTATTACCTTCCTATTACCTTCATGCAGCACAACTGCGTGCACGTGAAAAGGCCTTAGACCTGCTGTGTAGACGATGATGGTAGGTAATTATGATGATTATTAATATGTAATTATCTAAATATATAAAAGGCAAAGGTGACTGACTGACTGACTGACTGACTGATCTATCAACGTACAGCTCTAACCACTGGACCGATCGAGCTGAAATTTGGTATACAGGTAGCTGTTAGGACGTAGACATCCGCTAAGAAAGGATTTTGGAAAATTTCAACCCCAAGAGGGTTAAATAGGGGGTTAAAAAATCGAACCTAACGTGAGCGAAGCCGCGGGTTAAAGCTAGTTAATTATAATCTCACTAAATGAAGCCCGCGTCTTAGCTCGTATGGATTTAGTTTTAAAAATCCCGCGGGTTCTCTTTGATTTTCCGGGATAAAAAGTAGCTTATGTCACTCTCCCGGTCCTCAACTATAACCCTCCTCTTGTGTAACCGACGCCTTAGGACTATCATAAACTTACTTACTAGGACTATCATAAACTTTTTTTTAACCTTCAATAGCCTAAATAATAATAATAATAGGTTAAATGTGCGGACTTAAAACTGAAAGGTCGCAGGTTCGAATCCCCGTTGCACTATTGTCGTACCCACTCTTAGCATAAGCTTTCCACTTATTTGGAGGGGATATGAGGATATTAGTCAACTTCAGCTTGGTTAATATTCTTTTAAAAAAAAAAACTTATTAAACCTAAACGCCTACGTAGAAATAAATAAATTTTTATTCCTATTTAAATGTTAAATTACATAGGTTTGTATGTTTGAAACGAGGGTGAACTAACCGATGCCTTGCTTGTCAGTTGTAAGTTGGAGGAGGTATTTTAATAGTAACACGATGAGTCTCCCGTGGCCTCCCAGTTTATTAAAGCGGAAAGGTTGTATTATCTCGGCATCGCTGATCTTTGGGCTTGAGTGAACATGACTACTACATACTATATATTATGTACGCGTGTCAGAACATAAAAATCAAATAGTCAGATTATGATAAAAATGGCAATCCGTTAAATGGCATTAAAACCTCATGAAAATTTTTGTGGTAATACTTCGGTAAATCTTAATAGCCTTCAATTCTTCACTCACGCAGCAATGAAGCAAAGGATCGGCGTCATTTTGTGTATGGTTGAGGTACATAGTGATAGATATACCTATACAGAACCTGGAGAGTACATAATATGCTACTTTTTATCAAAGAAATAGAAATAGAAAGGATTTATTTGCATGATTGTAAATACGATATTATAAATTATCCGTAGTTAATTCACAATCAGTCATATATAACTGGCGTGCAAAACTTAGCGTCTTACTACATAATCGGTATTAATATATTAGTACAATAAAAATTACATTAAAACTATCATGCTAAGTAGGTAAATGTGAAATACCTATATCTAAATTATGTTTAATTTTTTAAAGTAAAGTAATCTTTTATAGAGTCAAAGTTATGTGCTATGGAACCATTTATGTAGAAGAGGGATCCTGTTGGATTTTTAAAAACCTTATAAATTGGTTTTTAAAATATACGTATATTTTTCTAAAATGGTACTTAACAACAAGTTCACGTCTAAAACCTAAAATAATAATAATTAACAAAGCTAAAGCTGCCCAGTCATACACCCTTATCAGAGAACATGTTTTGTCCATTGCTAGCACAAGTAATCTGGGTGACATTTCTCTCGAGATATCACGTAATAATGTGACTTTTACATTGTAATAAAAAAGTTTATTACTTATAATATACTATTCTCTTTAAAAAGTCCCAGGCTTTGAATCCCAGACCTCTCATTTTCCGGAGACTTTCTGCGTTTTAAGAAATTAAAATAATATCACTAGCATGTTCATAATGTTCTCAAAGATATTATATGTGAAATATGTCAATTCTCACTAAATTTGGCCAGCGTGGGGGTCTATAACGGCTTATGGCTAAATCTTCTCATGCCGAGAGGAGACTCGTGCTCTGTAGTAAACTGGCGAGGAGTTAAAATGATGATGACGACTGATTTTATGTTTGTTCTTACTGAACCGCCTGAAGAATCTACTTTTGTTCCATCGATAGAGTCCCACAGGATATTAATAGAGCCTTTAAATCCACGCGTATGAAATCGCGGGAAAAAGTGTCTTAACTCAAATTATTTTTGTTATGTATTTTTTTAAACAGTGCGTAAAGGCACATTTATTAGGTCGGGGTTATTAAAAAGCTAGTGACTCTCTTAATGAAAAGTTTGCATGGAATCAATTGGATTGGCGTCCAGCTACCCACAAGTTAGTGGAATAAATTATTACATTGTAATATTACTTACATTAATATTGTAATATTTTGTTATGAAAAGAGCAAAAAGCTGAGTTTCTTGCCGACTCTTTTCAGCAGTCTCGAACCGATGGTAAT
The DNA here is from genome assembly GCA_038048805.1 of Hipparchia sbordonii. NCBI lineage: Eukaryota > Metazoa > Arthropoda > Insecta > Lepidoptera > Nymphalidae > Hipparchia > Hipparchia sbordonii. Next base: position 7,173,674 of record CM076104.1, on the reverse strand, counting down.
CTTGACGTGTCATAAGAGCTACAAATTGCCTACCCTACCTACATGCCTGTTGCCTTGCTTACATTAAATAAATTTTGAATTTGAATTTATGTAGTCATCTTACGGGCCTACGTTATTCATGAATATTATGTGATCTTACGGAGCCTACAATTTTATTTTATATTCAAAGGCTCAAAGCTTTGTTTTTCAACGCTTGACAAATTAGATCATCCTCATCAAATATTAATTAACCCAGAATGAGGGCAGGGATATATCAAACTCCCCTTGGTACTCAACTTTTTATTTCGTGATATTATCACGTTTGGGTAATTACAAGGTCTAAAAGCGATGCTTTACCTACCGTACCTACCGTAATTTTCACTAAATTTATAAATTATAAATCCTTACTAATATTATAAATGCGAAAGTGTGTTTGTTTGTTGGTTTGTCCTTCAATCACACAACAACGGAGCAACGGTTCGATGTGGTTTTTTGAGGCCTGGAGATTGATATAGGCTATTACAGTGACATTTTAACCCCGAACATCGAAGAGTTCCCGCAGGATTTTAAAAACTAAGCCTGGCAATAGACGTCCGATTTTGTTTCCGATTGTCTGATCAGGCAACCGGATCGTATTTACTCGATACACATCCGATTTTTCCGTCAGGCTTTTTCTGAACTCAGTCGTTCCCGAGCTATCATCCCGAGTGCTTGCGTTTGGAGCAAAGCAGAAGAAAAGAAGATGAATGACGAGTTAATAGAAATAGAAATATTTTTTATTCAAATAAACTTTTACAAGTACTTTTGAATCGTCAATGAATCTACCACTGGTTCGGAATGCCGTTCCTGCCGAGAAGAGCCAGCAATAAACTCGGCGGTCGCTCTTTTCAAAAAAAATTTTTTTTTACAATAGGTAACAAAACTATGCTATGTATACAGTGTTTCCACAATAAAGTTTCAAAAATGCAAAACAATCCAATGCATGTTAAGACAGGCAGGCAAAAGCAGACCCATTCTCGTGGTGGCACCCGTTCACGAGCATGACGCAGGATCCAGCCATTGCTTCGCTCAACCATATTTGAGGGAACGTAACAACCCGCACCACACGACACCACCACAGAAATTTTAAAGACAGGAAAGAGAAAGAAGAAAAAACGTCGCTATTGGATTCATCCAATCAATTTGACAAGACATACTGAGAGTCATTTCTATTTAAAACATCCAAAATAATTCATAATAATAATAATTTTATTTTTATCTTTGTTATCTCAACGGCAGTGGGATGATGCGCTATGTGCGGATGTTTTGCAAGAGTTAATAAAATCATCAACTTCTGCAAGGGACCGCGCGCGCCTTCTTGCTGTGTCTACGAGAGAATCAAGTTACTGGCTTCAAGCTCTCCCTTCCCATCATATAGGCACTCTACTAGACCACCTCACTCTTTCCATTGCAGTTGGTCTTCGACTTGGTGCCAAGATCAACTATCCGCATCTTTGCCACTGTGGCGAGACAGTGGACGAGTTTGGACATCATGGGCTTTCCTGTGCCAAAAGTGCCGGTCGCTTCTCACGTCATGCTTCCTTGAACGATGTCATTCGTAGATCTCTTGTCACCGCTAAAGTGCCTGCAGTATTAGAACCTGTTGGTTTGGCACGAAGCGATGGCAAGAGACCTGATGGTATGACACTTGTTCCGTGGAAGCAAGGAAGGTCGCTAGTGTGGGATGCCACATGTGTTGACACACTGGCAGCGTCTCACTTACAGGCGACCTCCGCGGCGGCGGGAGCCGCGGCTACTAAAGCAGAAAGGGCTAAGCGGCGCAAATATGAAAACATAGAAAACAATTTCACATTTGTGCCACTTGGTGTTGAAACCCTGGGGTCATGGGGCGAGGATGCTAGATCCTTTTTTAAGGATCTGTCATCCCGTCTCATAGAGTCCACTGGTGACCGGAAGGCTGGAAGTTACCTCGGCCAGCATATAAGTTTGGCCATTCAGCGGGGTAACGCAGCCAGCGTTCTGGGCACTTTTCCTCGTTCCAGTGGTTTAGATGATATTTTTTATATTTAGCTTTTATTTTTGTTATTTACGTTTTAGTTTTAATTTAGTATTTAGTTTTATATTATATTAAGTATTATTATTACATATCTTATATATTATAAACAAATAAACCAAATTTTATTTTATTATTTTTTTTTTATTTTTTTTTTTCATAATATTCGAACCACAACGATGCGTCCACACAGTGTCAGCGCTAGATTTTTTGGGCCCTAAAAATCCCAATAAGCAAAATTCCGCCCTAAATTTGGGGCTAAAAGCCCTAAGTTGGGAACCCTGACTGGCAAAATCGGAAGGAGTAACCGGATGTCTATTTTGTCTCATACTAAAAGTATGTAGACCGCGCCTTCAGACAATCGGACCGGCAGTAAAATCGGAAACGCCTCGCGCTCGTTTCCGACTCGGACGTCCGATCCGGCCACCGGATCGGACGTGTATTGACTGTTCATACAAAGTAATGGCTTCAATGCCTTCCGGTAGCCTGATCAGGCTGCCGGATCAGACTATCGGATGAAAAAACCTGACGTGTATTTCCAGGCTAAATCAACGCGGACGAACCGAGGGCATCAGATAGTCTTGAATAATAAGTTGAAGGTCTGTTTATATGACTTAGAAATACACACCACATCTTCTTAAGGTTCTATTTGTATGATGTGCGATAAAATACTTAAAGTTATTATTTGAACGATAGCGTGACCCAAAACACTTTTGTATTTTTTATGTTTCTCTATCCGTCTGTTCAAACTCCGATCTAATCTTCAGAATCGTTGAACCAAATCTGACGGAACCTCCTCAGGCAAGTATAATATTATTAAAGGAAAGGAGCATTTGCTAGCGGCTTCACTCACGTTAAGTTCGATTTTTAAATCCCTATTTTACCCCGTTACGAGTTGAATTTTCAAAAATCCTTTCTTAGCGGATACCTACGTCATATCTGTGTGCCAAATTCCAGGCCAATCCATGCAGTGGTTTCAACTGTGCATTGATAGATCAGTAACTCAGTAAGGCTTCTTTTCCTTTTATATATTTACTAGCTGTTGCGCGCGACTTCGTCTGCGTCAATTTCTGTTATTATGATCGCGATTAAGAAGTTTTTAAAAGAATATATTTTAAATATGGCTAATTTTCCCCGTTTTTGCAACATTTTTCACTGATGCTTCGCTCCTATTGGTCGCAGCGTGATGTTATAGCCTAAAGCCTTCCTCAATAAATGGACTATCCAACACAAAAATAATTTTTCAATTCGAATCAATAGTTCTTGAGATTAGCGCGTTCAAACAAACAAACTCTTCAGCTTTATATATTAGTATAGATAAGAAGAGAAGAAGGTTTATCTGGGCAACTTATTTCCCAAGAATATTTATTCTATCTGTGATCACTGGCTACAGTTTCATTCACCCTACGATTGCTTTGTAAATATTTTTAGAATAAAATTAAGTGCCCCTATAATTTATTTAAGTCGTGGGGTGAGTTTTCGTACCTTAATTATTTCACCTCGGTAAATAAAGTTAAAATAAATGTGAAATGCAATTACGAGCACTAATAAATGTCGCAGTTACTAACATTACGGCAAGACAAAGTATAACGAACAAATTAGACGGTTATTTCAATGTTAGAACATTGAAATGAAAGATGTTTGCGACTTTGCTAATGCTAACTTTTTATTTTGGATAGAAGCATCGGGCTAATTTGTGCGGAAATTTTATCCGCTTTTGGAAATTCTACCCCTAAGGGAGCAAAATAGGGCTTTTTTTACTCGATGACAAGAATATTCCTTGACTGCGATCTCATCTGATGGTAAGTGACGATGCAGTCTAAGATGGTAGGTAGTAGTCTGGATGGTTTCTACACGCCATCGTGCTGGAAAGCTAAATCGCTTGGCGGCACGTCTTTGACGGTAGGGTGGTAACTAGCCATGGCCAAAGCCTCCCACCAGACAAAATTGAAATTTGTATCAAAATCGAACCTAACGTGAGCGAAGCCGCGGGCAAAAGCTAGCTCCGGAATAAAGAGTATCTTTTTTCGTTCCTCAGAATGAAACTCTGGTACTGGTGGTCTACTTGGTGTGTCATATATGAAAATCTGTTCTGCAGTTTACAGGTCACCACTTAACGGACACACAGACAAGCAGATGGATATTTTAGCATTTATAGTGTTAGTAGGTATAGATAGATTTGGCAATGCAAACGTATATTACTTTGTATCTCAAAAATAAAACTAAAAAATTCTGAATAAGGACAAGCATTTATTGCCTCAGTGGTGGCACGTAAATATAAAAAGGTAATAAAAAAATAACACCGTAAAAGGTTTTTATATAAAAAGGGGCGACCGGAGCATGGCATCTCGAACATTTAGCATATTTTTTTCTCAAAGAGAGATAAATTTTCTCCGCCAGAACCTTGTATCCTAATATTCAAATCGGGCGAGTACCTATCATGTATGTATTTTTAATTGGAGCCTACCTCAGCATATAATTTTTTTATTCAATAACTAGAATATTAGGTATATTCATAACTCTACTAACGGGATACCTATACTATGGTACATTCATTATACATTTGAAAAACATCGATTTTAAAGATAAAATTGCAATCAGAAATTTTTAATGGCCGACGCGTACATTTTCTCAAAAAAAAAAAATCATAATCATAATTATCACAATATTATGTTTATAGAAATAAATTTTATAAAGAAAAAAATAGTTTTTTCAAGTTGGACCAAGGTATTTAGTAAAAGTATCACAATAATATTATATTTTTAACATTTTATATAATTGGTAAGAATTTTTTTTTATGAAATTGTTACTTTCAATCTAATTAAAATATTTTAGTTTGGAAACAAATACTGACCAAATTTTATTACGTAATTCCTCAGACAAACAAAAATATGTATATTTATATATTTTATGGAATTAAATATGACAAAAACGACATCCTGGAATCTCCATTTTCAAAGGTTTTACCTTTCAAACGAGCTATAGTAGATATGGCTTCACTGAGTATTACTACAGATATGCGATTTTAAAATCATCCGAACCTATTATTTATTATAAGCAAACAAAGAAAAATATACAGGAATAATAAATAATTATCATTTTAAGATTTTAAGCCTATGATGAGTTTATCATAAAATGAGTCATGATGTCGTAATTAGTAAGTTACTCGTATCTATAAAGTTATGACCTGTTCGATTTATATTTACCCGGTACATACCTTACTCAAATCACTAACCAAAATGATAAAAATATGATAGATAATATTGATGATAAGATAACGTGACTAATCCCGAAATATAAAACCCAACCTTATATTGAATGATGAGTTATTGAGTAGTGGTGTTAAATAGAATTTACTTGTGAACGACCAAATAATCTGAATATGGAAACTAAAAGTATCATATATTTATTTTTTGCTGGATTAGCAATATGCAGTAAGTTTATTTTTTTAATTTAATATGTCTGCCAGTGCTAGGAAACAATATTGATTGGATGTTGTAATTAGGACGGACATTACGCCGTACACAACCGCACTCAATATTGGTAATATCGTGTAATTTGGTGAATAGAATAACTTTAAGCTTTTTTTCCATAAAAACTCAGACAGCTAACTCCATTCCAAATTTCAGGCAAATCGGTACATTGTAGCGTGAAGGAGTAAAAAACATACCTACACACAGACATACAAACTTTCGCCTTTATAGTATTAGTGTGGTGTGATGTGATTCACATCATTATAGTTATTATTGTTTTACCTATTTATTCTTTGCTATCCAACAATATAATGCACTAGTTTTTGCCTGCGGCTTCGCTCACGTTAAATTCGATTTTTCAAACCCAATTGTACCCCCTTATTGGTTGAATTTTCAAAATCCATTCTTAGCGGATCCCTACGTCATAATACCTCTTTGTTTGGCAGATTTCAGCTCGATCCGTCCAGTGATTTCAGCTGTCCGTTGATTGATCAGACAGTCAGTTCCCTTTTCCTTTTACATATTCGGATTTATCATGTAAAAGAAGATACAAGGAAGAACGATGAACCAATATATTATATACTTATATACAGTTATACACTACATAAAAATAATTAATAATCCATTAATAATCCAACCTCGATATGATGCGGTTAATTGCCTTAAAACTGCAGTTTTTCATTTATGAAAACGTACATATTTTTTTATAATATTATACCTAATATAAAAAAATATGCGCAAGTATTTAATTAAGATAAAAGCCAAAGCTTTATATTCTGAATTAATGTTACTCTCACATGTTCAATTAAAAGCAACAATCCCACTGCGCATTTCCAACATTTTTAAAACTTCTTTTGAAATATGAGTTAATTTATATAGTAGGTATGTACGTATTTTAAACCTAACCGTTATAAAAACTACATAGTCGGTACATACTTGTACCTATTGAACCCAGAACATTTGAACATTTTTTTTAATTTGTCTTTAAAAAATATGATAAATGAAATATTTTTTTTATATGTCTTTAAAAAATTATCAACTAATTTATAGCCAGCATCAGGCTGATGTAAGGATTTTAAAAGTTGTGTTGCTTTCTGACGGAACTCACAAAAATATGATATTCATTTAGAAGTTATCCCACCAGAATAAAAAAAACTCACATACGTCTGAACGCTGGAAACATTACAGTTCTTTTTTTGGGCAGTCATGCAAAACCAAGAACAAGACCTATCTTGCTTGTTGATTCTCTAAAAATGATTGCATCAGTGTAACGATCGCAATAGCCTCTGATTGGCTGAATTTATGGCGTTCTTGCTGCATCAATGCATTTTAACCAATAGCCAGAGAGTACCAGCCAATTAGAGGCCATTGCAATCGTTACACTGATGCAATTCTTTTTAGAGAATCGACACAATGGCTGCAGATCAGTGACAACGCAGCACTGCACTGATTTCACTATAATTTATATTTTGTATGTGATTTAATAAACTTTTAATTTTGAATTTAATTCACAGATGGTGCTAATTTGGAGCGTGTGGCAAGCAATAGAATTTTAGACGGACAGCTTGCAAATGAAGGCCAATTTCCATACGCGGTAATATAATAATTCATTATGTTTAAACACGCTGACATATTATTATGTGTGAGATGTGATTTACAATCCCGTGGAACTTTGTTTTCCATAGTATTCGATGCCCATTTTCAGGGTGAAATTCAAGTCTTAATAGTTTGTTTGGGTTGTGTTGCTTAGTTTACAAAATTATGAACTACATTGTAAGCTTACAAGAAGCAGTTTCAGACCCGCAGATATATTATGTAACTAGCTTTTGCTCGCAGCTTCGCTCACGTTAAATTCAATTATTTAAACCCCTATTTTACCCTCTTGGGGGATGAATTTACAAAAATCCTTTCTTAGCGGATGCCTACTACATAATAGCTGTCTGTATGCCAAATTTCAACCCGATCGGTCCAGTGGTTAGGGCTGTGCGTTGATAGATCAGTCAGTCAGTCAGTCAATCAGTCAGTCAATCAGTCACCATTGCGTTTTATATATTTAGATTATTACCTAATCATTATCAGCACGTCTCCTCTCAGAGTAGGGTTATACTTATAGGTCAGATTTTCAGACTCCACAGACCTTTGAGAACATTATTGCGATAAAAGAAAGAACGACACGAAGTGCGTGCAAGTTCTCAGTAGTGAGTTCGTGAGTTGATGATTAAAAACTAAGTCTTTGTACAGGTGTCCATACAAGTGTTAGGATCACAGAATCCAGGACAAGATCTGAGAGGACACAAATGTGGTGGTGCTCTATTCACGCGCAGTCACGTGGTCACCACAGCCAGCTGTCTCTTTGATGAGTATGTACCATAGAGATCATTATTAGTTTAAAGATCATCAGGCACAAGTCGCCGCAAGATCCCAGCAAGCAATAGAATCAATAATAGTTCTTTTTTATCCAAATAATACATAGTTTGTAGTAATTGCGAGTTCATTTTCTTAACTTGTTCTATTACGCTTATAGATAAATAAATATGAGCTAAATTGCGTTTTGGTAGTAGAAGGATACACTGTGAAAATAAATTTCTGCAATTTTACTCCTTAGACATAGTAAACACTCCAGGCAAACAACGTCTGATACTAAACATTACTTTACAGAGATATTTCTCTAAGGAAATAACATTTTTCCCCCGGGTTGGTTAGTCTGTTTTCACATTTCCACCGCAAAACTGTGGCAGCGGAACCGCTTCCCGATTTATTCAAGTACATTACACAAAAAAAATCAAAAATATTTATTTACCCATTGAAATAAATAAGTACTAAATACGATGACATGCGAAACAGAAGCGAAATTGCCGGTTCTAACGTAGAGAGTAAACTGTAAAATCTCTTTCTCACGAGAATTCCGTGCTGTACTCACACACCAGTTACATCTGAGCATGCGGTTTCGCAATTATGTTTTTGTGACATGCGAAACAGCCAGTTCTAACGTAGAGAGTAGACTGTAAAATCTCTTTCTCATGAGAATGCTACGCTGTACTCACACACCAGTTACATCTGAGCTTGAGGTTTCGCTTTTTCGTTTAATGGCATGCGAAACAAAAGCGAATCTGCTGGTTCTAACGTAGAGAGTTAACTGTGAAATCTATTTCTCGCGAGAATTCCGCGCTGTACTCACACATCAATTATATCTGAGCGTGAGGTTTCGCTTTTTCGTTTAATGACATGCGAAACAAAAGCGAATCTGCTGGTTCTAACGTAGAGAGTTAACTGTGAAATCTCTTTCTCACAAGAATTCTCTCTGCACTCACATACCAGTTACATCTGTGCGTGCGGCTTAGATATTTTTTTTATGGCGGAGGTGTGTAGGAAGCATCAATGGGAAAAAGATATACCTACTCATTGTGAAATCTGTGCATTAAAAGAGGAAATTTCGCTTTAGTCATACAACAGAGAAGATATGCCGAACATTCAGCGATTTTACTATATTTATTTCGCGGCAATCTGCTATAGGCCTAAAACTTGCATAGTTTGATTTAATCATGTGAATACCAGCGTTATTTTACAATACAAATATTATTACCTATATTTGGTATGTAAGGGTAGGTTAATATTATTAGGATATTAATATATAACTATAGAGTTAACTCTATAGTTAAATCCTCTACTTAGCACAAGCTCTATGTTTATTTAGAGAGTAGAATATTATAAGTGATGTTCATTATTCAGCATCGTTCAATGACCTTACAAGGGCTATAATCGATATTCTTTAAAAGACAATTTGTTACAGAAATTCCCAAATCCTAACTGCTGCTAATTTGAGAGTATTCGCCGGATCTGTTCATCTTACAAACGATTCAAGTTCTGATCGTATAAGGGGTGTATCGAACTTCACCATCCACCCACAATATACCGGGCCCCCTGCGCTGGTCAACAACGTCGCTGTTATTACCGTAAGGTTTTTTATTAATTGTTATCATTACAACAAATAAATTTCAATTTTACTTAGCTTCAACAAGTACATTCTCAATATTTTCCGATAGTGGCCTCCAGTCTCCACAGACCACCAGCGTTTAAGATTTACCTCTACCTAATCAAGGTGGTAGAGTCTACAAGATAGCCAATATGAAATAAATAAAGAGAGGGGGGTTCTAAATAATAATTCGAGCACCTTGGAACCTTGGTAACTTCCAAGTTGCAATTACTGAAAAAACAGAATGAAATGAAATGAAAGAACAGAATAAATAATAAATAATATTAGGTATGTTATTATAAATGAAGGGACATCAAAGTTTTTATGTTAAGTGTGTTATCTACAGCTTGCATCGGAGTTTCCCGCGACTGCTGTGACGCCTTTAAACTTGCCCAGTTCGAATTTCAACCCAGCTGACTTCACTACATGCACTGTTACTGGCTGGGGTGGGAGTGATGCAGCTTCTAATGTAACTATGATTTTAGTAATAATATTTCAATATTTAATTTTTTTATAACGCTTCAAATAATTGTAAAAACGGTTCAAAAAGCTTTTAACTTTAAAGAATTAAACTAGAAACTTGAAATTTTCGCAGCATTAAGCAGTCTTACTTTGACTTTTGTATTACATATAAATTTCGAGTTAGTAGCTCAAGCCGTTTCTGAGAAAAAGGGCCTTGACACACGGACAGAAAGACGGACAACGGAGCGATCCTTTACGGGTTCCGTATTTTTTTTCAGGAAACCTAAAAATAATACTGCCCCTTTTAATGGCCAAACTGATTAATTATTGGGTCGATTATCCAGAAAGTTCAAAAATCGGTTTTTGAAGAGTCCATAGCAATGCTGCCAACATCTTGGTTATATCGATCAAGTTTTAGATTAACTTTAGTTTTAATTTTGAAAGCTATTTCATATTAATGTAGATTTTAGTTTATTTTATAAATTGTTAGCTATTATTTTATCTCCATTCCAAGATCTATGTTCAATTATGTATTCAATGTTTTGAGAGTAAAAATAATAAAGCATTACTTTTATAAAGGCTCAATATTTATTTAAGAAAACTTTTCTGACATTAGGTATATTAGAACAGTTTACTTAATAATGGAGGAGACTATATTTAACTAATTTTATCATTTATTTTTCAGGGTAGCGTGCAGTTGAGATACGCAAATAAGTACATATACAATCAGAATTTGTGTATGACATTACATAATAGTATGCTTGGTGGCAAAAATATTTTGCCATCTATGGTGTGTGCTGTTTCATTGGATCTTTTATCTTCAAATTGCTTGGTAAGTACATAGTTTTTTTTTTTGTATTCTTACTCGAAGTTATATTATTTTGTATTGTGCAGTAGGGAAGAAAAAATTGAAAGGAAAGTTATGATACCTAGTTATTTCCTGTTATCTTATATCAGTGTATATTTCAATATCCCCTTTTAATCTTGTCATACTTGTTTGTATGTTATAGATAACTTTAATTGATTACATTATGAATATTAAAAATTTTTAAGTAAGGATTTTGATAGCAAGATAGTCTCATTAATCGTTCATGTACTAAGCATAAAAAGCTTTTCGTGTCAAGGTCTTTACGACATTTTTTTAAATACTAGGTACTAGAGCTTGACTGCGATCACACCTGATGGTAAGCGAAACCTAAAATGGAGCGCGCTTTCCAAGAAAATGCCTGTTTACTCTTGATTTGAAAGTACCCAAGTTAAAGTTAGTTGGAAAAACGGAAGTCAGAAGGGCTTTCTGTGACTGTGGAATGTTAATCGCGTTAAGGTACCTATTCCATGCCTTACAGTTTGTAGTGGAACTAAGTTGAAAAGTTCCTAAGTATAAACTCAAATAAATATATAGATCGTAATTACCAAGTTTATTCAAGGAATACGAAACGAATTAGTAAATATAGTTCTTACAATTCACGAGGGCGCAGGCTCATGGTTGCGTGTGTGTCGTATCTGTATAAGTGTGAGTGAGAGCTTGCTCACGCCTGACCGCTCCCATCTAGGCTCCTTACAGGCACGCACACCTACGCAATGTTCATGTACAAGACGTAACCACAAGTAAGGCTCACGCGCTCTCGTGAATTGTAAGAACTACTCGTATACCTGTGGTAATAAAACAATTTCTTTGTCGACAGGGCGATTACGGAAATCCTTTGGTGTGTGGAGGGACTTTTACCGGCATACTCTCTCAATCGGATGATTGTTCAGCTTCATCATTCCCTGAAGTTTATACCAGGATATCCAACCAAACTAGCTGGCTGCGAAGCGTGTCAGGGTCCTCCGCAATATACTCACCGGGTATATTTGTTGTGATCGCAGTATCCTCTCTCATGCAAATGTATTTTACAGCGTAACTTGATAAATTCAAGTCTCTCTGTAAATCACGTTATCTAGCTTTACTATTCCATAATTTTATATAAATTATTTATTATTGTACAGTAAACATTAATCGCAAGCCATGAATAAAATAATTTAATCCATCACTTCGTTGTATTCATTTATTGATATTTCTTAGCCTCATTCATCAAATATTAAAAGCCTCAATAGTCCAATGGTTAGAGGTGCGGACTGAAAACTGAAAGGTCGCAGGTTCAAACCCGAGTGAGGCTCGAACCTGGGACCTTTCAGTTTTCAGTCCGCACCTTTAACCGTTGGGCTATTGAGGCTTAGTTCGCAGTCAAGGTCTATCTTGTCATCGAATAAAAAAAGAGCTTTGACTGATCATCATTAATAGATGATTGAAGAAAAATCGGTCTTGAGACAGTGTAGAAAATTGTATTCTTCAGATTAAAGGTGTAATTTATCAGTTTACCATACATACGTTTTATTTTGGCAATCACATTAACGCTAAGAATACAGATTGCGTCTATCTAAAACGCGTTTTATAGACGGTCGTTGCAAACAAATGGGTACATTAACATTTTTGTGGGAAATCTGACCTTTAAAAGGATATGCGGGTCTGTGTTTGAGCATCAATTTTATTCTTAAATCACATTATATCTCACTATTATTATTAAGGCGAAAGTTTGTATGTGTGTGTGTGTTTGTTACTCCTTCGCGCCACAAGGATTGAACCGATTTGGCTGATTGGAATGGAAATATTTCACACCCAGTATTAACACATATACTACTTTTTATCCCGGAATTAAAGAGTTCCTGTGGGAATCAAAAAACTTTAATCCACGAGGACGAAGTAGTGGACATCATCTAGTACCTACCTACTTACCTAGCTAGAGTTGCAATTCACGACGGCGCATGGCTCACGGTTGTGTGTGTGTCGTATCTGTATAAGTGTGAGCAAGAGCTTGCTCGCGCCTGACCGCTTCCACCTAGGCTCCTGACAAGCACGCACACTTTCGCAATGTGGATGTACACGACGTAACCACAAGTAATGCTCACCGCCATCGTGAATAGCAAGAATTATACTAAAAGGTGAAAGATGTTGTAAATTAGATTACGGTTTTTAAATTGGGCCTTGGATTTCTTGCCAACTGGCTTTGAACTACACATGATAACCCTACGATGTTTGCGCTTGGTTTGATTTGACAAAAATATGGCCTTTAGTGGGGAACAGGGTCTAATGGTGAAGATGATGAAGTCAGAATGTGGTCATAGGAGCTCTTAAGCTATTCGTGATAACCCCATAGTGGTTGGACTTGTTTTTTTTTTCACGACTACCTGAGTAGGTTAAGAGTTTAACCCTTAATTTCTTTTTACTGTTATTTTATTTTTGACTGATAATAATAATTTAACAGGCATTTAAGTAATTTGTTTGTATGTACGTCTTATAGAACGCGCTAGGTAACAAGGTTTTCATAATATAATATTTAAAATAAGATATGAAAAAGCGTCAAAAAATTTGACTTAACAAAACTGGTTTCCACATTTGTTTTCCTTTCTAACACTAAACAAACACACGCGGTAAAAAACAAACAAAGCAAACGTTGAAATCCTTAAAGAAACAACAATGGAAATCTCCGCCTATCAATACACGAGATTTCTCCAACAGATTTTCATACAATTTATAGCGTGCTAAAAGAATTTTATATTGGTCTGTATTATTAGAAAGATAAAAAGGATTTTATACTCGCGAAATAATACTAAATTGATATTTATTACGTTTTTATCAGACAAAAATCATGATTAATAATGGCATATCTAAGTATAATTTATCGAAACTATGATAAGTACTGTCTAATTAACTGGAAATGAATGAATGGTTTTAGATAGTAAGTAACAGGTTTTAGTTTGTAATAAGTTGTTAATTTTTCAATGAATAATTAGCTAATCTTATATTTAGTAGTAATCACCCAAAGCTTCCAAAAAGAGTTCAAAATAAGTGTGACTAATGGCCGATTTCGCCAGTCTTATCCGAGCGTTTTGACAGTTCTGTATTGAATTTTTTTTAATATATAGACAAGCGCTTGACTGCAATCTCACCTGATGGCAAGTGAAAATGCAACCTAAGATGATGCATGCTTGCATAGGAGATGCCTATTCACTCTTGATTTAAAGACACCCACATTAAAGTAAGTAGGAAAAACGGAAGCCGGAAGAGCATTCTTTGCGGTGCGTATTAGGAACGAGGAAGCAAGAGCTTAGTGCGAGATTGTGGAATTTCGACGGGATTTCTAGACTTAAAACCATGAGAACGAAGTCACAGGCTTCAGTGGTATAAAACAATCAAAAACAAATGACAAAACCGTTGCCGTGTGAACAATGTTCTCAATAAACTTTTCATTTTAAAACTCGCACGACAATTTTTTTTCAGAAAAACTTCTGGGTTAACTTTTTACACAAGTACCTATCATCTCCCAGCAAGTTTTTCTCACCATCGGGCGCTAAATTTCGTCGTAGTTTATTAAACTTTTTATTTTCACGGCTTGTGTCGTAAGGTGCTCTCACACAGCAGTTATATAACATTATAGAATGTGGCAACATTTCAATTTTAAAAAAAATTGTAACAAAAGTTATAAATTGTTAGTGACGTTATACAACTTTTTGTAATAAAATGTTATTCAATTAATTTATAACATGATATAACAAACTATAACTTTTGTTGTATAACATCGTCCAAGCTACAGCTCTTTGAAAGGCAGACCCAAACTGATTGTTACAGCATGTTATAGGATGTTAAACAACAAGTTGTATCAGTGTGGGAGCGTTTATAACATATAACATTCTTAACATGTGGTAGCAAAATGTTGCACACTGTTATAAAATGTTATTGTGTTACACAATGTTTTATAACGTTATATAACTGGTGTGTGGGAGCACCTGTAAGAAATTACAGGCCAACAATGAGATCGTATTTGAGGTGGAATTCACTCGTTAAGAGTAGCTAAAAGGTGAAAGGTGCGTTATAAATTTTGAGCACGTTCATTAGACTCGGCGTCAATCCCTCGTAACAGCTTCTAGGCAGCAACACACGTCGGAATTTTGTAATAAGGTTTCCATAAATTGAGGCAGGCTCGCTATTTAAACGGGCTGATACTGTGTATAATTCGTATGAATGATGAATTCCAAAGATGAATTTATGTACTTACTTCGCAGTTACTACGTAGACGTAATAAATGAAATGTACTTATAGTA
Source organism: Hipparchia sbordonii (assembly GCA_038048805.1). NCBI lineage: Eukaryota > Metazoa > Arthropoda > Insecta > Lepidoptera > Nymphalidae > Hipparchia > Hipparchia sbordonii. The sequence continues at coordinate 7,158,592 of CM076104.1, read as the reverse complement.
AGTTTAGGTACTTTAACTTACGAGTAATTAACATAAAGATGTAACTCTCAAAATGTACATGGTATAAATATCGATAGGGTTGCATATGAATTTTGCAAGTTATGTTAGAAAAGTCTAATGCTGAGATCTATAGAGCGTGCTCTGTCTCAGTTCAGACTTAAGATAGAGGTTACAAGAGACACCAATATGCACTGACATAAATCTGTCTCGTTTTAACTTTGTTTTGCGTCTGAACTGAGTGTTCAGCCTTAGATAAAACGAAATTAATCATACTAGTTTTATTACAAAAATATAAATTACATTTGTTCCTAAGTTAGCAGCAACGATTCGTTCATTGTAGGGAAGTAGATTATAAAACTAGTAAAAGAACTTTAAATAAAAGATATTTTCAGTTTTTTTGTTCATTTTTAATCTATATTTTCGTACGATTGTTTGATATGTAACTTTTTATAATGATTAGCTTCAAAAGTAATTGAAACGTGTTAGGTATACCTAACGCGTATTTACAACAAAGCATCTAAGAAGCATCTGAAAGTTACTTACCAAACTGAACCGTAAAAAATTTGCATAGGATTGTTTGCTGAAATTCTTACCTACTCTTATATAAGACTAAGAACTAACTTACTTTTTTATTACAATCTTATAAAAAATTTCATTTCGATTTCAATAAGTTAGTCTAAGGGCGCATTAAATCACGTCCCACCTAATTTCAATTTGATATTTGGTACAACGTAAACTTTATGTAATGTCCCTATATCTAGCGTAATTGGTACTACTTGTTAATTAGGCCAATTGCGTTCTATGAGTACTGAACAGATATGGTATAATTAAAGCAGCTTGATTGATGTGACATGTTACACCATGAATGTCGTATTACTTATCAAATTAGACTAACTAGCTTTATATAGTGCCTGCTACAATTTCATATAATATATTATTAGCTTAGCTTAGCAGCATTTCATCCTTATAAATAATATTATTAATGCGAAAGTGCGTTTTGTTTGTTAGTTTCACAGCAACGGATTGAGTTTTACATGGGTATAGTTGAGGACTTTAAGAATGGCTTTTTTGCAATAGAGTGGTCTATTATTTATCCCGGAAAAATCTGTTTATCTGTTTTTCCGGGATAAAAGGAGATTTTTAAAAACCTAACGCCTGCCAACGAATTTATAGGCAAAATTTTTTTTTTTTTTTTTAACGTAAAACATTTCATGTTGATGTGACTTTATCTCACAGATAACTATGATTTTCGGATTTATATTATTTGCTCGTTCGTCATACTTCTAAACCTAGTTAAAGTGTTCATACCTGATGTTTTTTTCTCACTTAAATTACTCAATCAATTTTTAAAGAAAATGAGAATTAGAAATTATTTTGTAAAATGAACATGACCTGAGTTACATAACTCCATTTTAAAACTAATCGTGGCAGTAGGATGACATTATCTATGAAAGTTAAGTTGTGATGAAGTAGCAAGCTTGGTCCATAAAGCTAAAACCTTAACAAAGAACCTGTTATCTGGATGACCTTTTCCTGCCATGCCATTAATAGCTCACTAGTTAACGCGATTAGGTGTCCCTCACTGAACAGATAAATTCATCATATACCTAGCTAGGTACTCATATTCGGTAGTGGTCTTTGCAGATTCGGATACATTACAAAAAAGTCTCCTACTGCTGTAGATTTTGAACGTTTTATTTGTATTATTAAATATCTGTCAGTTTACTAAGTGCCCAAAAAGGTATTAAGGTAAGTATTGAGATTTAAACCTCAATTTTTAACTTTACGAACATGAAAGTGAAAATTGAAAAATTTTTAAGCAACCCTCTCAAACATGAATGTAACATCTTTGAATTGTTATTTTAAATCTTAATGAGATTTCTAATAAAATTTTTCATTAGGAAATATCATTTACAAAATAATATCAATTTTAATTGAGTCACTTTTAAACTATTATAATTTTATAATATTGTAAAATCTAAAAATTTCCAGAATGTAGCTTATTTTTTGTAAAATATCTTACTTATATTTCGTCATGATCGTAGAACAATGACGTGTGAGTCTATGTATTTTATTATCCTATGAAAAAACCAAAGAATATACTTACAACGAGTTGGCATTTATGAATATGACCGGTCTCCTCATTCTCCGACTGACGCGAAACTTCATGAATAGAGAATTGTTACTGGGCCTCCATTGTCTATTGTGTCAACCAACACCGACATTGTAGAAAGCGCATGAATGTTTTCCACAATGTTCAGGCATGACATAATATTATTTTAAGGCCAGCTGTGAGAATCAGCCAGTGATAACTTCTAGATAGATATCGGCCTCTTTTTCACACACACACACACACTGAAAAATCCGACATGCCTGGGCATGCATGTCGCATTTTTTGGATGTAGCTATGTGCATATTAAGCAATTAAACAACGAATCGGTGGTAAGAATTCAACGATAGGTAAATCGTGCAACGATAAAATAAAATCATCAATCAATGATAAAAAGTCATTTATGTCGAAAGTTATTTAGTTCTGTAGATACATTATAACAAGGGTCTATAGAGTGCATAAAAGAGTTAAAAACTTACCATGGGTTGCGGTGAAAATTACCCATATTACTACTGGTAACACAGAATACCTAATAATACCTAAAGGCACAGAAGATTCACACAGCAAAATGATTTAAATAAATAGCGCCGCTTGCTACCACAAAATAAAGTGCAATTCAGGTTGACACAGCGCTACTTACCTACCATCTTATTCAACTAGACTTTTCTCTCTTTCTATCACGTAACTCTTATCCCATCGCACTCTCTGAATTTAGGCCCTTAGAAGAGGCACGCCATAGACTAGCTCCGTAGTTTACTGCGGAGTGAGCCAGGCTTGCTGGTAGTAAGATTGGCAGAAACCATGGGCATTAAATATTTCTGTTTACTATTGCTTATATGGACTGCTACGGACCTTCAAAGTAAACCGATCCTTGGTTAAACACTCAAAGGGAAAACCCATCCGATTACCGACGAGAAAAGACACACTACAAAGAAACAATTTTTTTTTTTCTCAAGAATATTAAATGTTTATTTTTAATGAAGGTCTACGTAACTGGAAAGCAAATAACTCCGGTTTATTTAAGCAAACATTTATTGTGCCGCTGCTAAAAATTATAACAATGAGTAAAAAGTAAACTTCATAATTATATTAGGGCGTATAAAAGCTCGAATATACGAGTATTTAGACGTTAAGTAAATGTACCAAGAGTTATTTGTTTAGTCAGAGCTTACGTTTGAGTGGGAACTTAGATAAATAATAAATTAATTAATTACACATTGTATAAGACTTCCATTGATTTAAACTGTTTAGTCTAATAATAAATCTCATAAAGAGTAAAAGTTGTCTCTTTAGTTTCTCATGTTAGTATCTAATCAAATATATTACGAACTAGTTAATGCCCGTGGCTTCGCTCGCGTGAAATTAGTTTTTAAAAGCCTGTGTCACTTTCCCGGTCCTCAACTATACCCATCACCATGCAAAAAATCACGTCGATCCGTTGCTTTGTTGCGACGTAATTGAAAGACAAACCAACACACAAACACACTTTCGCATTTATAATAGGTACCTATAAGGATTTTAAGAACATTTAATAAGGAAACAAACATTTTAAACAATAAATCCTATCTTATTGAATTATTCTCCTTTCACGCAAACAACGTCACATAACTGTTTAAAAAAGGGTTTCCACTTGTTTGGCCGGCTGCCAAGAAATTAAAAATGCGCCAAAAATTCCACTAGTACAATCTCATAAATAACTCCGAGTGAATTTTCCAGCGCTAAAATAGGCTGTATATTTGTCATTTTATAATTTTGTTAAAAGTTTAATTGTAGCTTGTGATTATTAATGGTGACATAAAAACATAAAACTGGTAGGTATACTATAAGGTTCACTAAGTTCTTATGACTAATGCATTATAAATATGAGGGTATACTCTAGGTCTTTTTACCCGGAAAAACAATAAACTAACTCTCCGCAGAGGAAGTCTGGTATAAAGCAAGAAAGAAAATAATTAATCAACTTAACACAAATTTCTAATCTCTAGTAGAACTTAAAAACACCCGTTACTTTAGATATATAATGTTACTGCATGTCGGTGAGGCGAACCCATACAAATTTTTTCCCCAAGAACCTACCTACCTATCACAATTCACCCAAAGATACTCAGGCTGAAATCTATAAACCATAATTTAATCTGCTCAGACTCAAGACAGAATTAAAACGAGACAGATTTGTGTCAGAGCATATTTGTGTCTCTTTTTAATTCTATCTTAAGTCCGAGCTCAGAGCACGCTCAGATCTCAGCATTAGAGTAGGTACTTACAAAGATTTGAAAAACAGTATATTGTATAAAAAAATTAGTTAAGGCTTTTTTCCTCTCAAGCGTCCAACACATGCCTACATTATTACTTAGCGTAAGTGGGTCACATGCCGGGAACAATGGCTTTACTCGCGCATCTTAGGACTGAACTCATTATATTTTTTAAAGCAAATGCGGTGATTAAGAATCTCATGCGGGAAATCTATACTTAAAGCTATGTAAATTGTAATGGGACAAAATAAAATAAGCAATATCTGTATTGCTTATTTGCCCCAGCTTACAACTTATCAATAAAATACATCCGGGCAGTCAGGTACAAAAAAAATGCTTTTACCGTAGACATGTCACCCGTAAGTAAACTGCTCCATTTTTATTGATAAAGGTTTGATTAATGTATATTATAGAGCCGGAAACGTCCAATATTTTCATTTTCCAGGAACTGAGAGAGAGAAATGTGCTATATTATGTTTAAGGTCCGATTTCACACGCATAAAATATGTTTTATCCAAGCGTAATTTATATTTTGGATGATTTTCAATACAAAAACTGTCAAAACAACCAATGTATTTCTGGTGGGAGGCTTTGGCCGTGGCTAGGTACCACTCTACAGTCAAAGACGTGCCTCCAAGCGATTTAGCGTTCCGGCACGACGCGATGGCGCGTAGAAACCGATTAGGGGTATGGGTTGAATTTACACTGCTACACCCCTTCCAAGTTAGTATCGCGTAACTTTAATCTTTAACGAAAACTTGTCTTCAAAAATGGCCAAAGATATTACGCATGCACAGAACGGGTGGTGGCTTTACATGCCCGCTTTTCTAGGTCCCTAGCGATTGTACGTGACGATAGCAAAGCTTTGGCTGTAAAATGCTAATGCTCTATACAAAGCAAGTTCACACATATCTAGATACAAATCCCTCTCGATGCTTTGCTGATTGAATTTTATGAATGAAAGTGGTTCCTGCGCCCCGTAATAGTTCACGGCTCGAGCACTCCGCGGTCTAGCATAAATCATACTTAAGATGAACTTTTCACGTGACCCCGAGTAAATACAAGTATCCGCTTTATATATATCCGATATAGGATAGCCTATGTCATTTTGCAAGTCCTCAACTATAACCATGCAAAAAATTACGTCGATCCGTTGCTGATTGAAAGACATATCAACCAACAAACACAATTTCGCACTCTTGGATGAGTGAAGTGTGCAAAGCTTTTTTGTACGAACCTTCAAAACTAAAGGCATTAAAGAGGAGGATGTAAAGTCTAAAGAAATGCTTTGAGTAGAAAAACCTTTGTTTACAAAACTACTAACTTAATAAGACTTTTAAATAATAGATCTTATAAGTTCTTTTAAATAATAGATGTTATAAAATTAGATGTACCGATTCGGTCAATAACTAAGGCAATAAAATTCATATTTTTAGCATCATATTTTATTTTTCATCATTAAAATAGAATTTTTGTAGTGTTGAAATGGTCACAAAGGCTTTGTATTCAGAAAGCTGTATTCATATTGAAATAAAAATATCCAGCAATTGTGGTAGGTATGCCTAAGAGCTTTAAGTTTTGATCTCTATTTTTAGTTGTATAAAGTAACTAAAGCAATTTTCTCCATCCAGTTTGTTAGTTTTTCTTAGAAGCTAGGAAATGATAGGTATTATTTTGTATAATTTTTAAGTAATAAGGTGTATCATATCCATTATTCTAGCAAATTATGAAAGCAATCCAAGGGATGCTATTTAAGAAATTATAAAGATTGCTTTGAATGAATTTCAAGTAGTTAGTGATAAAATACAATAATATTATAAATGCGAAAGTTTGGGTGTATGGATGGATGGATAGATGGATGGATGGATGGATGGAAACTAACGTTACTACTGGGTAGACAGACGATGCTCAGCAATTCGAAGAAAACGTCACATAGATGGCATCAGAACGTGTTCTTTGGTAATCTTTAAATTTAAGAGACCTGATTATTTTTGTCCAGTAGTGGACATCTATCGATTGAGATGATGACAACGATGACGACGACATATCAGTTAAAAGTTAATTAGCTAATTTTCCCTTGTAATATTTGGCCTGACGTAAAAAGCGTGGGTTGCTGTCACTAACAGCTAATGGGTTCCGATAACAAGGGTCGAGAGATAAGATGGAAAAATTATTGTGGTTCAACCCTAATCGGCAATTGAAGTCACGTGATAAAATCTGGGTTAAAATCTAATACTATCTAAAATCTAAGGACTGTGTTTTTCCTTAATTATAATATGAGGGGAATATGGTATATAGGTACATATATGTTCCTATGTAGAGCCTTTCCCCTTTTAAGCTTCTTTGTTAAATGATAAATAATTATATTATTGTTCGTTAGTTTATATAAGCATTTCGCGTAGCACAGATAGATAGATAGATAGTTTATTCACCAAAATGCAGGTACAATATGATGTAATACAATATAAGAAAAACGAGCCTAATACATTTTACCAGTACTGGTGTGTGAATATTATACAGTAAAATGAATATATGAAATATGATACAAAATGTCAGAGTTTTTATCCTATCAAAAATAAAATATGGAAAAAAACATTTAATTTCTAGCCTAGGTCTAAGGGTTTAGGATTTATGTTAGGGCCATAATATTAAATGTAGTATGAAAAGATTTACATTCAATTGTCGTTTTACAGTGTAACAAGATAGTACAATTTATATGATAATTCCAATACACAGTATAATATTATTGTCTGGTAATCGCGTGCCTACTATTGAAATGACTTCAGCTTTGTGTTACCTAAATTGTAATCTGACACGCATGAATAATAATATATGTACCTAGTTAGGTACACGCTTTGAATAGGTACCTATCTATTCGTAATCGCTTGCTATCATCATCCTTATAAGTACAAATACAAAAAATATACATAAATAATTTGTATACATGACTAGCGGACGCCCGCGACTTCGTCCGCGTTCTTAAATTGTTGAAATTTTTCCTGAATTTTCTTTGCTATAAACCTCACGGAGCCCGAGACCTTTCCAACGAATGCAAAACCGTGGAAATCGGTTCGTGCGTTCTGGAGTTATAGCGTCAGGAAGGAAAACCCGACTTATTTTTATATAGTAGATTGCAGGTACCTCCAGAAAATGCGCGAAAAGAAATTTTAACATAAAGTCAAATTAGATAACCACTACCATAAACAACCTTATTATATTACTGCTTGGGAATTGAATTGAATTATATGAGTGCGAAATAGATTTTATTTATTTTTATAATTATAGTAGATACATAATATTACGCTATTCAATTTTAAACGAGGTGGTAAATAAAAGAGTGAAATACTGGTAATCACATCAGGCCTATAACTCGTGAACGGGACGCTGAGCAAGAGGCCAGTTGAGTAACCGCTACATTGCCCGAATTTCGAATTTGTCGGTAGACTTCACATAATTAGTGTTTCACTATAACAGCGAATCAGTTTTTATATGGGATACAGAAAATGTCTTATTCGACAATAAATTAGTAAAAAAAAATTGTGAGGAAAGCTGCACGCTTGAGAGTTTTCCATAATGTCCTCAAAGATGTGTGAAGTGTGCAAAATTTACATTGGACATTTGTGATTAGAGAACCTTCTTTGCGAGAAGACTTGCGATCAGTAGTGGTTCGTTGGTGATGATGTTGATAATAATAGCCTTATCTGGATTATTGACTACTATTATTGAGGAGTAAAATAATTCCTGGAATAGTATAGGTACATAAATACTTGCATTCACATTACACACATTACTAAAATTGATTTAATGGTAAGTACTTATTTTTATGTAAAATTTAGGTTACTGAATGGTATCTACCATCGGTCCAAAAATCAAAATCTGCTCACATATTAGTATAGGTACGAGTATATAATTATATCCGTAGTTATTAAATTAATAACTACGGATATAATTAAATTAATAATATTAATGCTTAATAAAACGCACTTTTACCTAATCGTTTTATCCTATTATTTTTTATTAATATTATAAATGCGAAAGTTTGGATGGATGGATGGCTGGACGGATTATAGGGAATAACACATAAGCATACTTTTTATCCCGGAAAATAAGAGAGTTCCAGTTAGGGATGTAAAGCGGTAATATTACTTTCGTAAAATTCGGTAATTTACCATATTTTACGTAAAATATAAATAAATTACGTAAATTACGGTAAAATTGGGTAAAATACGATTTAACTCTTACGAACAAAACTATTGTGACTGCGCGGCTAATTTGATTTCGTGGCATAATTTACTAACTGCACGTATAGTGCAGTCAGTCAAAACAATTCAACTGATCGCCGATCGGCTTGCCGAATGCTCACTGTTCAGTCGGAATGGCAACAGCGCAAAACATAAAGGCAAACTGCACTAAACGGCAACGTCGCATCGTGCGAGTCGCGCCGCGCGACTCGCAGTACGTAAGTATGTTGCAACTACACGCTCGTCTCACCCCCCGCTATACTTTTCAGCATAGATACGTAGCCGGTAATTTTACCGTAATATATATAAATTACCGTAAAATATCCGTATTTTACTAGCTTTTTCGGTAAAATTACGTAATTTTGCAACCGTAGTTCCAGTGGGAATTTAAAAAACCTTAATCCACGCGAATGAAGTCCCGGGCATAAACTAGTTATTGCATAATTCTTTTGATACTATTTCGCCTCTAATAATTTTAGTAAATTTAAAATAAAATTTAAGGCTATTAAACAAACTGTAATTGGAACCCAGTGTAAGTTTTTAATTTAACTGATATTTAGTACGGCCGAGAAATGGACGGAATAATTTCGTGATTTGACATCTCATTAAATTCGCACGCATTTCGATATACGCAAAGTTTAATATTAACTCGAAAAGTTACACTGGAGCCTCTGTAACTGAAAAGTAATAAGTTCGAAATCCTTTCGAGCATTCAAATTGCCTTTTCGAGTGTAAAGTCTGATATCAGGAGGCGGGCAATAAATAGTCTTCCACCGGGTTGTACGTTTTGTGAAATATTTCACACTCCATTGAAGTTATTTGACGGCAAACAGACACCTTTTGGGATCTACGTGAATTTAAGGATAAGTAGATAGACATCAGATGTGTCAGAATATCATAAATATTTGATAGCAGCAGGTAGGATACATTTCGATGTCTCAACAGATAGACCTTAGATTCCTATTTTAAAAAAGGCTGTGCGACTCTTGCAGTGCACGTCCTACACATCTTCTGGCCCTACGTTAACGGGATCAGCTATTACGAAGGCTCCGTTTTTCGTCCGTCCATCTATCAGCGGCTTATAATATGTCATGAACCGTAATAATTTAGATACTTCAAATTTTCACAGAATATGTATTTCTATGGCCGCTAAAACGTCAAATAATCACACTAGTGTGTGTGTGTGTGTGTGTGTGTGTATGTTTGTTACTCCTTCACGCCATAACGAATGAACAGATTTGGCTGAAATTTGGAATGGAGACAGCTCATACCAAGGATTAACACATAGGCTACATTTTATCCCGGAAAATCAAAATTTCCCGCGAGAATCAAAAAACTTTAATCCACGCGGACGAAGTCGCGGGCATCATTTTAGTATAAAATAAAAAAATAAAGGGGGGCTCCCATAATTGCACGTGATTTTTTTGGCGTTTTTTGCTCGACCTTAAAAATCGATGTAGCGATGGTACGGACCCCTTCGTATGCGAGTCCGGCTCGCACTTGGCCATTTTTATTATTCTGAAAGGTGACTCGTATCCAGCCGTGGGACAGCTATGAGCTGAGATGATAAAACCTTTTAGGAGCTTCGGTGAATAAATTATGATTGCGCGACATAGACATTATAATAGTTATTGTAATTATCATTATATATACCCACAGATTAGCTATATGTATAAAAATATGTACCTATCATATAAAGTGTTGTTTTTTTCTTAAGAAAGAAATGTTATATAAGTACACACTTAAAAAGTTAGACATGGGTTGATTTGGCACCGTTTCTATTGCATACAGACTATACGCTATCCAACGCTGTCGATATTACTGCAACTAAATTTTAGGACTTGTAAGGACTATTCCAACGATTCCATTCCATTTGCAGTTTTAATGCACCCAAATTTTAGTAAGGACTATTAGGAGAAAAAAAACATTATTCACGTTCATTTTCTTTTAACATAGCCGGCCTTTGAAATAAATTACTCAAACCAAAAGGGAAATAATGGAAAACATTATCACGCCTCTTGAAAACATCGAGATGGGCTACCGAGAGTTATTCATAGAAACAATCTGTTATTTCCCGGGAGTGAGTGTGTCTTAGCAAGATTTGTTGTTATTTCTTTTGCTTGAAACTGCATTGAATTGTGTAACGTGGGCCTAAGCGTTTTTTTTTTAAATATAATATAGATTAGCGCTTGACTGCAATCTCACTAAAAATGATAAGCGAAAATGCAACCTTAGAGACTAAGAGATACTAGATACCGATTCATTTTGATAAAAGTAGGTACGTATTATTGAATTAAAATACGTACGACCGATAACAAATTATATTTAACTAGCTGATATCCGCGACTTCTGCTTGGATTTGGTTTTTAAAATCCCGCGGAACTCTTTGTTTTTTTTTTTCAGGATAAAAAGTTCATGTCACTCTCCAGGTCCTCAAATATTCCCATGAAAAAATTACGTCAATCGGTCGCACCGTTGCTGCGTGATTGAAGGACAAACCAACAAACAAACATACTTTCCAATTTATAATATTAGTAAGGATTAAACGACTATTGCATTGCTACAAGGCACTAGGAATGTGTTTGTAGCATTACATCAGCGCTGGCTATTCCTAGATTTCAACATAGGTACCAAAGGTCCTTTGGGGCAGTCGCATTCTCATACAACAAACATTTGCCAACACTGTACTTGCGGAACGTGTTGGCCCCGCATGTAATCAAGGCTTATCAGATTACATTATTATGTGTTAACACGTAGGTATACATATATCACCTAATCTCGATAATACTTACATATATGAAAAAAGTTTTTACAACGCTTGATTGTTATCGTACATTCTAATCTTTGTTTTCGTAAAATGTCTACAGTTGCAAATTATTTGATTTATATTCATTTAGAATTTAAAATGCATTATATAATATGATAACACAATATCCTTCAGTAAATTTTCCACATCACATCATAGCAACTTTTTTTTTTTCACAAAATCTGCGGGATTCCAAAAAGTGGATATGATGTTTATATTTAGCATTATATTTGAAAACTAGCGGCCCGCTCCGGCTTCGCACGGGTATCTAAATATATAAAAGGCAAAGATGACTGACTGACTGACTGACTGATCTATCAACGCACAGCTCTAACCACTGCACTGGACCGATTGAGCTGCAATTTGGCATACAGGTAGCTTTTAGACATCCGCTAAGAAAGGATTTTGGAAAATTTCAACCCCAAGAGGGTTAAATAGGGGGTTAAAAAATCGAACCTAACGTGAGCGAAGCCGCGGGTTAAAGCTAGTAAAATATATAGCCTATGTCATTCACTGATAAAATGATTAAAATCAATCAAAACAATTTGATTTATTCATTACTGCCTGTGGCCTGCACGCGTTTTTAGAGTAAAACAATTCTTCTTTCCCTAAACCATGAAGATTTCCTGCTATTTTTTAATATCTAAATTCATACACTACATTCTTACTTATTTACTTTTTACATTTTTACCTATTTATTCTATTTATACAACAATTAATATATTACAGATTGTCTTTATATACAACGTTCACAGCTTTCTTGTAAAATAAAATTGAAGTGTCTGTTTGTACTATCAAAAGAACAGCTTTTTACTAACTGCATACGAAAGTAAATACGATACTTATACCAAGAAAACAATTTTTAAAATTTTTGTCTGTCTGTCTGTCCGTCTGTTTGTCTGTCTGTCAGTTTGTTACCGCTAATCTCGGGAACGGCTGGACCGATTTTGACGGGACTTTCACTGGTAGATAGCTGATATTATCGGGCAATGTATACTTTTTTAACCGACTTTCGAAAAAGGAGGAGGAGTTGTGTTTTTCTACCTCTGCATATCAATGTCTCCGTGATTTCTTAACCGATTTGCGTGAATCTTTTTTTAATCGACATAAAAACTTTGCGAGATGGTCCCATAAAAAGTTCGGGTTCCAACTCCTCAATCCTGATGCTGCAGGGGTACTGCTCCCCTAAACTGTGGGTATTTAGAAACTGTTGATTATGAATAGTTATTGTAGGGACCAAATAAGGACTACATCGTTAAATTCCAGGACCCAACTCCTCAATCCTGATGCTGAAGGGGTTCTGCCAACCTAAACTGTGGTGATGTAGGAACGCGGACGAAGTCGCGGGCGTCCGCTAGTTAGACAATATATTTTATAGGCACACTCCCGCCGCCCCGGCCAGCCGGAACCGCCGCAAGCGCTACGTCCCGCAATTTTTAAATCTGTAATATCTTCGAAAATATTCATTTAAATCATATGCTGTAAAGGGCCATATAGATCTATATTAAATCAACAATGTATTTAAGGTATTTAATTAGATAAGGATTAATGCTGTATTGGTTAAAATCGCTTCGAAAACTAGCCATTATTTGTCGTAAAAAGTAAATGACAAAAAAACGTTATTGTGGGATATCCATAAGAGGTAGACATATACCATTGCGGAGTTTTCCGTAGACTTTTTTAATGTGTACAATACTTAGTACATTATTTTGATAAATCTCGTAGGGTTCAGCCTGCGTTTGCAATGTAAGCGGAAAAAATGTAATTATTTACGACATCACTTTAGAAAACTCAAAAATAACAGTATTTCTCCACTATTTAAAGGATGTTATTATACATATAAACCTTTCTCTTAAATCACTCTATCTATTAAAAAAAACCGCATCAAAATCCGTTGCGTAGTTTTAAAGATTTAAGCGACCAAGGGGAAATAGGGACAGAAAAAGCGACTTTGTTTTATACTATGTAGTGATGATAGACTGGATAGATGTATAAATAGGTACCTACCATTAACAGCTTCATTCACAAATTCAGAGTAGCGTAGAGATATGGAACCTGCTAAATTAGTAGTTTTCCTGAAGAAGATCTGAAATAAAGACATCAGCAGGACAGCAAAGGCTATTGATATAAAATGACAAATCAGCAAATTGAAATGGCAACGAGCACACCACGCTTTGAAGCCGTAAAATCCTCAAGAGGGAACCGTAATCTGCTAAGCGTGGGTAATGCGCCAACCAGAAGGTGGAGTGACGTTAAGTATCTATCTATTGTGGTGGTAAGCGGCTGTAATATATAAATTTTTCTATGGGTTGGATTGATCTAGCCTAAGTACTAGGTGTGGTGGGACAGGGGTTAGGCATTGTTTCTAAGTGGAAGGCTTGGATTCCAGTACAGAATTCGGGTTCATTTACTTCAAAGCCAGCGAGATTTAGTATTCAAATATTTGCACTTCAATAAGCCTGGGAATAAGCGCTGCACTCGACTACGCTACGCGCTGCATGCTCTCTACTACATTTATGCACAACAACGTCATGCAATTGGATGCCTGAATGTGGTTTCCGCAGACATTGTATTTGTAGTTTATTACACTTACGTAAGCACATTGCCAATGGTAACCTTCTGAAAATTCAGCAGTTTAATGTCTAAAATTTTGATAATACGCGATAGATGGGTATAATCCATGTTCCCATATTTTCATACAAATATGTCTATCTGTGCATACATATGCCTATCTGTTACTATTTCATGGCATACACTCTGAACTCATCTTAACAAAGTTTGGACATATGCTATTTTTATCATGGAAAATCGAAAGGTTACGTGATGTTTTTCGTCCTCTTCTGCGGCTCCCTGCGACTCGTTTGATATCGTTGATCCGCCTAGGGGTGGGTCTGCCAACACTTCCCGGTGCGGTTCTCCACTCCACCACCTTGGGACTCCATCGACCATCAGCTCCATCAGTCTTTTCCACTTCAGTTTCGCGACTAACTGAGCTATGCCGGTGAGTTTGGTTCTCCTACGAATCTCCTCATTTCTGATTTGATCTCGCAGGGATAGTCCAAGCATAGCTCTCTCCATCTCCCGCTGAGTGATCCTGATTTAACATAAATCGAAGTGGATGAATTCGCAGCTATCAGCTAGTATTTTCATATACATATAAGCCAATACGGTGCATCGCTTGAAATTTGAAGAGTTCAAGAGGCGGCGGGGTTTCTAGTCAAAAGCAGCTAACAAAGCGTGCTCGGAGTGGCTTATAAAAGGAGCTATTTCTTTGTTCTCAAAACGCGGTGTTAAGCACGTTCGCGATAGCGATGCATCGACGGAGACACGTCATGTGACCGCGAAAGACATTCCTTTCGATTGGAACTTCAAAAGCCTTTGTAAAAAGATATCTCTGTTCACTTTGAACCTAGGTACATGTAATGGGAAAATCGAAATCGACCCAAACAATATTACAAAATATGAACCTACCTATATACCTACCTAATATGATACTAACGGAATTTTACTCTTTTTTTTATTCGATGACAAGATAGTCCTTGACTGCAATCTCACCTGATGATAAGTGACGATGCAGTCTGAGATGGTAACGGGCTAACTCGGAAGAGGTATAGCAGTATACATTTAACCCAAAACGCCTAATCGGTTTCTACACGTCATCGTGCCGGAACGCTAAATTGCTTGGCAGCACGTCTTTGACGGTAGGGTGAAAACTAGACACGGCCAAAGCCATACAAAATACTCATATAATATAATGCAAAATGTATAACGCAACTCAAATTGATAACTAACCTGATTACATTAATTTTTTCTTATTTCATCAAATACATACACTATCCGTACAGGCTAACCTAATATAGGTAGGGTGAGGATTGAATCGTCAACGTTTCAGTTTTTAATCCGCATCTATAACAGATGCTATTGATTGATTGCTATTATATTATTGCATCATGAACTTGCAAAACCTGATCCAATAACTTGATCATTCGATGAACTTCTTCGATGTCAGCGATTGGATTTTATGTGACCATACTGACGTAGGTGGTAGAAGACAATTACTCGTGGGAATATCATCAGACCAAGTTTTGCCGGTCCATTAGGCCAGAAAATCTAAAAATAGCTCTGAGGCTTTTGTTCACAAACCATCAAAATGTAGAGATAAAACGATATTATACCTGGCTCTACGGGTATTCGAATACAAAGCGGCAAAGCTCTCTTTAAAA
The DNA here is from genome assembly GCA_038048805.1 of Hipparchia sbordonii. Taxonomy (NCBI): domain Eukaryota; kingdom Metazoa; phylum Arthropoda; class Insecta; order Lepidoptera; family Nymphalidae; genus Hipparchia; species Hipparchia sbordonii. The sequence goes on along the minus strand of CM076104.1, from coordinate 7,142,960 downwards.
TTTATAAGAAGTTTTTCGTCAGTATACTTCTCACGAACAAGCGAAGTCATATTTTAAAGGAGCAGTTTCTCAACTTTAGGAAGAAGGTATCGAGTGAAACTGCGAAGTAGCCAAACAAATAATATTATATTTCTGAAATGACTTACACTTTAGGTCTAGAGCATAAATATTATTGGGAGATTTTAGCCTGAAATTCCAATACACACTAGCAAAGCACACTAGACATCGATTTCCCAGAACTTTATGTAAAATATGAAGACTATATAGAAGTATTAAAGCATTGGCTATCATCGCGTTTGGTCCCAGAAGTCAAACTGTCACATATTTCGCTGAAGCTGAGATAGAATTAATTCAGGCGAAATAATAAAATTTATTAAATAGCAGAAATAATATTACACATTTTTGGATACCTTTTATTTGTTTTTTGTTTTTTAAAATATAGACTAGCGCTTGACTGCGACAAAACCTGGTGGTAAGTAAGGGTGCAGCCTAAGTTGAAACGCGCTTGCCTGGAAAATGTTTATTCACTCTTGATTTGAAGGTACTCAAATTGTAGTTATTGGAAAAAACGGAAGCTGGAAGGGCATTCCAAATTTTAGCAGTTTGTATTACGAAAGAGGATGCAAAGCGCTTAGTGCGCGTCCTTGGGATTTCAACTACATAGGGGTGCAGACCTATTCTGTGCCTTGCGTTTCGATGGTAGAATGGTGACGGTGGAACCAAGAAAGTTCCTGAGCACACTCTCCGAAATATATTCTGTAGAATACCGACAGACAGGCAACCTTTCGCCGATACTCCAAACTTTGAAGTCTGGAGTTGACCAGCCCTTCGTCACCAATGAGTCTTCTGGCACGTCGATCCACAGAATCCAATGCAGCAAGCTGGTACTTGGCAGAGCCATTCCACGAATGATTGCAATACTCCATGCACGATCGAACTTGAATTTGGTACAAGGTAAGAAGCTGTTCTGGCGTGAAGTACCGCTTGGCCTTGTTAGGCTTTTAGTTTTTACAGTTTTTTTTTTTGACTGCGATCTCACCTGATGGTAAGTGAAGATGCAGCCTAAGATGATACGCGCTTGCCTAGAAGATGCCTATTCACTCTTGATTTAAAGACACAGTTTCTTTGTTATTTAATTTTTTGAAAAACATACTCGTAGGTAACTGAGTATCGTCTCTCTAAGGTACGAGGTGAATATTTTGCCACTTATCTATAAGTGCCAAAGTTTGAGACAGTTTTCAGATCGGGCGGTGCATATTTGTAACGAAAGCACGTCATGCTCGTACAGAGTCGTGATTCCCGAAGGCTTTCGTAGTACGCTTTAAAAATACGGCGACAATGTCGAATGCAACCCTATGCGACAGACAGGATGTCGTGTTTGTTCGTAAGTAGCACAAAGATATTTAAAAATAGTGGCGATATTTTTCTTTGTCTTAGCATTAATATAGTGTAAAAGAAGTAAATGCACAAAGCCGTTAATATCTACGGTATTTCAGACTTTGTCTAAGTTATAGTAAAAATATGGGAGACCTATGAGGAATCAACACTATTAAAAATCAAAAATCAAAGTCAAAGTCAAATTTTTTATAATATATCACTATACTTTTTGACTGTGTATAATGTTAATAATTATTATTTATTTTATATTCATGAATAAAATTATCGTCATACCTAATATTTATTCAACAGATACCTTAGTAGCAAATTATTGTTATTGGTCTTATTTTCATCCCTTTTACATTTTAAATGAGATCTTTCAAGGCAATAAGTATTCAATAAAATATTTTGTGTTAATTTTATTTAAATTCAATTAAATATCAAATATCAATATTTGTGCAGTGATGGTTAATGGTATTAACAAGCGTACTAGACATTGAGTCAAAATTAGATTGTCTAATGTAGTGTTCAGGTCAATCGTCTGAAATTAATTGAAATATCATTCCAGGCATAAGTTACATTAATGTAATGTTAATTTAGATTTAACAACCTTGCGCTAGAAGGCTGTGATTGATGGATACTTGATGTTTTGGTAATTCTGTTATAACTCCACTGATTTCGAAAACTTTGCAAATGTATTAGACAGTTAACTTATGTAGAATATTGTTCACCTACATAGGTAGATACTTACCTAGTTAGTTATTGTACAACTAATACAAATAGTAGCTACCTATTTAAAATAATGTTAAGGTACTATATAATATAAAGAATTATATTATTTAAAAAAAAAATCAGTAACTATTCATAATTTTATTTTTATTATGAATTACTATAATTGTTTGTTTATGAACGGAATCAGTCTAAATATGTAAAATTTTACATCTCTGGCTTATTACATACCTACTTATACATCGAAATCATCGAATTACCGTATGCCATAAATGAATGAATTTTTAACTGAAAAGAAAAAGTAATAATTATTAATTTATTATCATTTTACTTGTAGTATAATATAATACATTATTATAATCAATTATTACTTTTAAAGTTACTTACGTTATTAAATTAACAATAGACAATTTCTACTGACGTATTGCAAGATTTCTGTGCAATGTAGCAAATAAATTATGAAAATGTAATGCGAGTTTTTTCATCACAAATTGATGAATAGATGAATAAGAAAACTACAAGTGAAAAATTTAAACTGGGATGCGTCGTAAACTAGGTGTAAAGTAAAATGTCAGAAGCATCTGCAAAGCCATAAAACATTCACGTTCCCACTTGTCACTTTCTCAGAGAGTGATATAGTAGTGTCGTAAATTCTTTAACGACGTTTTGCAAGTAGAACTTTTTAACATCTTCAAAATAAATGTTTTAACCTCTGACAGAAAAAGAGTCTAATCTGTCTGTGTAATGTGTCTATCTATAAAAGTTTTATTTAATTTCAATAACAAAGATTGTACTTTGAATATTACCAATTATCTTATGGATACAATTACTTTACGTACATATAGTATAATAAATACGAGTACATGAATGTCAAATGTATTCATATTACTTTCTTACAGCAATACGATGTTCTTATTACAAAGGAAATGTAGGTGAAAATTGCTTTTTAAATAGGATACAGCGTGGTGTTGCGGTTTTGAATATTAAGCGATGGTATGGTGTGACAACGGAGAAATATTAAATTGTAACGTTATTTGTGTCGTAATTTGAAGAAAATAATAGCATTACCTGTAATTTCTTCGTTTATGGTTGTGAAAAGTGAAAAAAAAAAGTTTTACTAAACAGCGGGGATTGAACCAACATCTTTTATTTGGCTACAAGGATTAGATTAAATTAAATAATCGAACTAAATTAATGAACACATGAACGAAACGCTTCAGTTCAACGTTTCTGAAACGAACGGCTACGGTATGGAACGAACTTCCAGCTTCTGTGTTTCCGGCCACGAATAATCTGAGCACCTTCAAGACAAGAGTGAATAGGCATTTTATAGGCGAGCGCGTTCCAACCTAGTCCTCATCAATGCTTTCCATTATTGATTGTCGTCAAGCGCAATCCTATCTCATAATAAAAAATAAAAAAAACACATACAGGTCTTTCACTTAGGTATCTACCTTGTTTTAGGGATCTGCAGCGCTAGTTTTTAGGGGATAGTACCGTAAGTAGTATTAATCTATACCTACTGATAAAAAACCTTGAAGTGACTGACCGACTGACTAATCTATCAATGCACAGCCTAAACCACTGAAGGAACTTGCAATTTTGACAGTCTGTTTTTTTGTCACGTAGGCATTTATTAAGAAATATTTTTTTGGATTTCCACACCCAAGGGGGTTTAATAGGGTGTAAAAGTTTGTATGAAAGTCCTTCATTTTTCAAGTTATACCCTTCATGGGTACTCGGTACTCGGTATTTGGACGTTGAAAATTATGAAATAAGTATTTCACCGTTTTTGAAAGTTTCATCCCTAAATACGTTAAATAGGGGATGAAAAGTTATTTCATAACCCTTTATTTTTCATGTGGTTTGAGCTCTGAATTGAAAGATTAGTCAGTCATTCAGTCAGACAGTTAGTCAGTCATAAAGTCGGTTAGTCGCCTTTTCTTTTTATATATTTAGAAGAAGAAGAAGAATATAGATAATGTTTAGATTACGAACTATTTCTAGGAATAGTTCGTAATCTAAACATCGGTGTAAATGAACCGCTGTTAATATTCCGTTAGAAGTTCCATAGCAATTAGGATTAGGTATTCGTACATCTCACATTGTTCAGCATTGCAAATATTGTAGGAACAACAGGTTTACAAATCACTTGAGCGAATAATCCTTTGAAAACAGTTAAAGCGAATGTTTTCAGACAGTTTACCTGAACTGAAATAGGTATTGCTACATTTACAAACGGAAATAAAATGGGCTCGAATAATCATGAGCTAGACGAGATAAGATATTTTCTCTGTATCTACATGTAATTAATTAAATAAAGGATTTCATTTTGTTTAAAAGTTCCTTGTATCAAAACAATTGATGTGTGCATTCTGGAGTTATACCTATTATTTTATAATATTAAAATGTAATATTTAAAATCACATTTACAAGTTACTTTTCTGAATTAAAATCTATAAAGTCGTGTTAGTTACACTATTTATAACTCAAGAGCAGCTCAACCTATTTGGCTGAAAATTGGTGGGAAGGTAGCTTAGAACCAGGAGACGGACATATTATACTTTTTATCCCGTATACTATAAAACAATGTCGGGTTTGTTCGAACACTTACCTATAACTCTAAAACGGCTAGACCTATTTTCATGGTTTTTGGTTTGTTGTATTTGTCTCCGTCCCGAATAGCAGAATAACATTTAAAATATCGGAGAAATTCACGAAAAAAAAAAATATGAAAAAAATGTCATTTTCTCATATATTTTGTATTGAACGGGTTTTTTGATGGCAAGGAAAATGACTTTTTACCCGAAAAACACCATTTTTTACCGGAAAAACAGTAACCTAAGTCACGCGGACGATGTCGCGGGCAAAAGTTAGTTATGAATGAAATAATAAATACGGGATTACACTGTTTAAGTACGCAAATAAGAGAAGCCAGGCTGTTGCAACATCGGTGAATCGGTAATTCCTGACAGCAAAGCAAGCCGAGCTGAGTTCACCCGCCGATGTCTCTTTATAGACGTCCCATTTAAAAAATAGATTAAAGAAATTGGACAGACTACATCAAACGATCTCGTATTTATCTACCATACCTGTAAGGATATACCTGTATACAATAAATCCAACATGTTTTATTCAGCGTCAAATAGCCTTCACCGTAGCTTTGATCCCGATATACATATTATCGAGAAAATAACACAATACAGAATTTAATTTTACACTTCGCTTAATATTAACAAATATTGTGTTCAATGTTTTGTGTATCATAATAATCTATATATATAAAATTCAAAGTCCTGACTGACTGACTGACTGACTGACTGACTGAGATATCAACGCACAGCCTAAACTACTGAAGTTAGAAACTTGAAATTTTTACAGTTGGTTCCTTTTATGACGTAGGCGCACACTAAGAAAGGATTATTGGAAATTCCACCCCTAAGGGGTTTAAATAGGGGATGGAAGTTTATATGAAAGTCCGTCATTTTTCAAGCTGTTTCCATCAAAGTTGGTATTTGAGCTTTCAGTTACAGTTTCAGGTACGTGTGTCACAGTTTTTGAAAATTCCACCCCAAAATCTAATTCCACGCGGACGAAGTCGCGGGGGCAAAAGCTAGTATAATATAAGACTGGAATAAGACGCCTCATTAGAATTACCTACTTTTAATCCAATACTAGCAGATGCTCGCGACTTCGCCCTTCGTCCGCGGGAATTCTCTGATTTTCCGAGATTAAAAATAGCCTATGTTTCTCTTGAGGTCACCAAACCAAACACACTTTCAACTTAATAATATTAAAAGGAATTTGCAATTACAAGTGAGTTTATTGCTACTTCAACCACATAAAGTTTCTTCGTTTGTTTCTTTTTAATAAGCCCTTGATGGTAATCTCTTATTATAGGGAATGACGATGCAATCTACGATAGAAAGGAGCTGAACTGAAAGGGTATTATCAAACCAGTAATCACTTGACGGGTAGGTACTAGAGACGGATACAGACTTTCAATCTTTCAACAGATTATTATGAGCCAATATCTATACCTATTGGCACAGAGATTATATAATTATGAGAAGTAAACATGACAAAATATACGTAAGTACTTGACGATACATCATTTTAAAATAAAATACTTAGACGCTTCAAGAAGGAACTTTGCGTCGATAATTAAACCAATACCCAATAAATTGACTGTGCGGTACCGTGGAAAAGTTCTCAGAGTTTCTATATTTACCGTTTGCAATGGTTTTGATGTCAAAGAGGCTAAAAGAGTAGTAACGCAGAAAATAAATAGAACTGCAAGCTGAGCAAGTAAAACAAATATCCCTTGTCATATTATAGTTTTCTTATTTTCATTTTACCGCGGTTCAATCGCGTAGAACTTGTGTTTTAAGACCCAAAGTTCTCGAGAACAACATCAAGAGTTATTTTTCTCTCCATAATATATTTACGAGTTACTAAATAAAGTTGTAAATTGTACTGTTGACCTCGGTTAACAGTAATAATTTAGTAGATCGCTGAAAACCTAGTGGTTAAAAATTTCCCTTAAAAACCTGATAAAAATGTCAATTTTGGATAGTTTCAAAAATGGCCCCTTAATTCTCTTTCATAGTAATTATTTTGCAGTAGCTATACTATACTTATTATTTGAGAGTTTTGTTCTCAAAAGGTGCCAACGAGACTATAAGCCAGCCTCCGCTGTCATCCTCCGCCCGTCCTTCTGTCTTTCAGCGGGCTGTATTTCGTGAATCGTAATAGTTAGGTACTTGTGATTTTCACAGAATATGTATTTCTTTAGCTGCGATAAAACAAATAGTAAAAAAATTACGTTAAAAAAAGAGAGTCTTCGTACTTTTGTTTTTGCTCGATATCAATAATAATAGCTGCTGCAATCTTGTACGATGGTACAGAAGTGCGAGTCGAATCTGTATAAATGAAGGTTTCATTTATAAATGAAATCTTCATTTATACAGATTTTACAGATTCGACCGCAAGGCGGATATAATGATCCGAAATTTTTTAAACTTGCCTGTGAAAACTTTCATTATTTTGGCATTAAAACATAAAACAATATATAAGCAGCCAACTGAGGTTTGGTAAAGTTGGGGAACGAGTACAAACATAGGTACGTGCTTCCAAATGAGCGTTACAAACGCTAGTTTGTGTTAGTCAAACATTGTTAAGATGCTAGTGGAGGTGAGTTTAGCTTGTGTTAGACCAGCAGCTTCCTTTATCTGAACAATGACTTACTGCAGGTAATTAATTTCAAGTAATGTACCTATCCTCACTTTCAAAGCATTAGATATACCTACATAACAGGAGGTACTCGATACATTGGCAGATATTCATTCGTTTTCCTCTGTATCCCTTTTAGTTTGTAATATTTGTCACTAAAGCTACGTTTTGGAGAAAAGCTGGATACAGGCGGCGCAAAACTGAACTCTAGAAGTCTATTAAAAATCTATGTCCTTTAGTGGACATCCATCGTTTGATAAGTAAAATATTAAGAAGAAGGTGACTTCTAGATGGCTAAAGCCACTAGCACAGAACACTATTACTCCTAGCCACTAGAGACTAGACTAGCGAGGCTTGATCTGGAATAAATAAATCAATCTACATAATATATCACGGTAAAGTGGCATAATGCGATATTATAATATCTCAGTCAATAAAAGCGGAATTATTTATAATGGTATGACTCAACATATCACGTCTAACCTTTATCAAGGGAAATGGGACAGCTAACCTCCGCGTGGGGTTTATAAGAAGAAATATATAACAACATAGATGTTTCCCGTATCAGATTTTTTTGTATATCCTTAGAGAATAAAGAAGATTGAATTTTATGATATTCCAGCAGATTTATTTCGCTAGTGTTTGTGCGGGCATTTCTTATTGTTTTTTTTTTTGGATTTTGAAGTCAAAGTTTTGTCTGGTGGGAGGCTGTGGCCGTGGCTAGTTACCACCCTACCGTCAAAGACGTGCCGCCAAGCGATTTAGTGTTCCGGCACGATGGCGTGTAGAAACCGATTAGGGGTATGGGTTAAATTTACACTACTATACGCCTTCCAAGTTAGCCCGCTATCATCTTAGACTGCATCGTCACTTACCATCAGGTGAGATCGCAGTCAAGGGCTATCTTGTCATCGAATAAAAAAAAAAGCTATAAACTATTGAGGCATGGTACATACGCAGTTTTGTTTTAATAACACATACTAGGTGATGTATTCAAGTAATTGATGAAGTCCAAAGGTATGGTTGCACGCTACACGGTTTATTTCATTAACCTTTGTTTGTTTATTTAATCCCTGTACGAGCAAGTGGAACACAGTTGACGGACTTTATTACATTACGAACCACAATACAATAAAATTGGCCAAGCCAGTTGTAGCGTGGAGCGAGGGATCCGCGTCAATTAAAAGTATAAATAGTTATTTGTTTTCATTATTAAATCCTTACTAATATTATAAATGCGAAAGTTTTGTCTGTCTGGCTTTGGCCGTGGCTAGTTACCACCTTACCGTCAAAGACGTGCCGCCAAGCGTTCCGGCACGATGGCGTGTAGAAACCGATTAGGGTATGCATGGGTTGAATGTACACTGCCGCCCATACCCCTTCCAAGTTAGCCCGCTACCATCTTAGATTGCATCGTTACTTACCATCAGGTGAGATCGCAGTCAAGGACTACCTAATAAAAAAAAAAAGTGTGAAAGCTAAAACTAGTAGTATATAATAGGTGTGTAAGCAAACACAGATGGATTTTTTATTCCCCCACTCTCATAGTCCGATGGGACGAAAATCCGATACAACTGGAAAAAGGTCAGGCACAGGGCCAACGGCTTTACGTGCTCTCCATAACACGGGGGTGACACATTACCAACTTGCGAACTCCGAAGTCCGGACTAGTACTGAAAAATTCTTGACAGATAAACTCAGTTATTTACCTGACCTGGGACTAAACTATGTTAAGTTTTATTTTTCCGCAATCATACTTATTTGTTTGGTTTGTTTTTCAATCATGCCACAACGGGTTTACGTATGTAGAAGCTCTCAGATAATCAAGAAACTTGGCACTTTGTACACAAATGTTTGCGCAGCTAAAGGAGTAACTTTTCGGTGGATCATGCATCTTATGCAGAATATTCCACGGTGCAATTCTTAGGTTTGTCTCCGAATATATCATGCAAATGCTAAGTTCACAAAAGGTATGAGGTAATACTTACCATATTATTATCTATATTATCTATATATATAAAATTCAAAGTCTTGACTGACTGAGATATCAACGCACAGCCTAAACTACTAAAGTTAGAAACTTGAAATTTTTACAGTTGGTTCCTTTTATGACGTAGGCGCACACTAAGAAAGGATTATTGGAAATTCCACCCCTAAGGGGTTTAAATAGGGGATGGAAGTTTATATGAAACTCCGTCATTTTTCAAGCTGTTTCCATCAAAGTTGGTATTTGAGCTTTCAGTTAAAAATAAAAAAGTAGTGTGTCACAGTTTTTGAAAATTCCACCCCAAAATCTAATTCCACGCGGACGAAATCGCGGGGGCAAAAGCTAGTTGTAGGTAATATGTAAGTAAATGGCCAAGTGAATCTATTTATTCAAAACATAAAAAGATTTTTAATATTGATATTGATATGGTCACTATAAGATGTTGTTAGGTTAGCTAATTACATAATAACTTAAAACACAAGGATTCTTAAGTAAGGAGTTTATATGGATCTCACAACTTTTTACGATAGAAGAACTGAACTGAGTTGCGAGACTTTTTTACAATTTATGTTTTTGATGGCATTTCGTTTTCAGTCATATTGAATCTTTATTGAATAAACATTTTCAATTGTTTGCCGATTTATGAACGGATAGCGTCAATCCTGTCTCTATTTGACTGTAATTTTCCAACCCAGTGATTCTATAGGAGCATTTTGCCAAACACTTGTGTCAATATATCCATCACTGTCTAGGCCAACTAAACACCGTACGCAAAATTGAATATACCATCGCTACATCGACATGTATTGGGTAGTAATTAACTCATGGAGAATATTCAAAATCGATAGGCAAATTGCTTCCATGGGTTAACCCGTAGTATTCTCGTTGCTGAAAACAAAAACGTAATACGAGTATATGCGCATACAAACCAGAATCCTGTTGGTTTTATTGCTTAGAATTAGGCTCAAGAAATCCACTTAATAATTGTTCGTATTGTTACTGTTACAGTCATCAGTGATGACTGTAACAGTAACAATACGAACAACAAGTACATTTATAGTGATGACTCATCACTATAAATGTACTACGAACTAGATATGGTGTTCCGAACATTCACCTTGTTCAACTGACATGCACAGTCGACCGTGCATTAGTAGTGCGGCATGGGCATTAGCGACGTACGAACGAGGCGCTATCTACGCGATGAATTGAAAAGACAACAATATCTTTATTCAAGTAAGTAACTAAAAAGTATTGTTGATTTATTGAATAATTAACACAAAAACGTTTTGTATTTAGGGCTTCGCCAAACATCACAAGATGTTAGTTGTAGAGTTTAAGTTTTCATTTAAAAGAGAGAATTAAGTAGAGAGTTATTTAATTTAGTTAAAAAAAATATTACTTTTTTGTGATTTGCCAAAAAACTGTTTTTTTTTTTTTTTAATTCGGTCACTTTAATACTAAGCGTGCGATATTTGACCTTTTAAGTATAATCTTTATTTGATCTCTCTAAAATACCTTTAAAAAATCAAATGTCATGATATGTATATGTATATAGAAGAACGAAAGTTCCTACGCCTTAACTACTTCAAGAAATTCAATTCAAATCAGTAAATGTAAAGTTCGGTTTACACAATAGCTCCTAGTCCCTAGATGTTATTTTTACTGAGTGCTATTGTTACCCTCTTTCAACCCCTTTCCATAAAATCTAATTTTGATCCTTGACCTATAACAGACATTGTCTACCTACCATTAAGAGGCTTAGTTGTCCGTTCATAGAATATTACTTTGTATTAGAATACTAATTAATTACTTAGTAACAAAACTATCACAAAAGGTTTTAACTAGCCACCCAGCTTCCCACAGGAGCAATTTACTAATGAAGAAATTGAGATTAGAGTACTATCCAAATTTCCCAGTTTTCCATTGAGTTAGCAAAAAAATTTCTTTCTTACAAAAACTTGCCATGATGATAAAAAAAAATGGTTGCGTCATTTTCAAATTATCTTTCATTGATCTTTATTTATTTGAATATCTCAAATAGACTATGAAAAAATGCAATTTAATCTTTTGTTTTAAAAAACAAAATAATTGTATCGTCTGAGAGTACACGACGTATATAATCACAATTCAGAATTTTGTTAAACCGTACCTATTTAAATTACATGAATAATGCATTCTCAAAATGATATTGTAAAAGCAAAGTAACGGATTTTCGCTTTTACTCAGAAAATAATATAAGCACTGGATGTTATTATAATTATTCATCGTGTCTTTTCATATGGTTCGTCCTTCTTCGGTTGGTTAAAACTTGGTTAAAACAGTATTAATAAATAATCTCACTTAGCAAGAAAGGGTTAGAATTATTTTACTATAATTCTAACTAATCATAGACTTCCGCAAATTAACGCCTGCTTCTATCCAATAGGTATATAATTAATCTCACTTATCCCAAAATCTACGAATGTTGAAAATTGAATTAATCTGGATACCTATTTAGTAAAACGAGGCTATAATAAATATTAATCAATTCACATATTGAGATTGCAATCTATTTTACCAATTCGACTCATATTTTTTATATATTACTTAAAACTTAAAATAAAGGTTTTTAATATTATAACACTTCTTTTTTTAATATCTTTACTAGTATCAAAAATATACAGCTTTAAAATGTCATCACGTAACGCGTTCCACAGCTTTACAACTTTCATAGTACCGTACCATACCACAGTATCAAACTTGGAAGTCTTTTGGAAGTCATCATTGTTGACTTAACATGAAGTCGCATCATAAATATTCATAAATCTACTCCCTATAAAGTGAATTTCACCGTTCTATGTTTATGAACACCACTCTGAAGCGGAAACAATAAATTACTTTTCACTAAACCACTTTACTTCCAATTTTGTATGTAAGTACTTTGAAACGTTATACCAGAAATGTTTTCTGAATCACAACTAGCTATCGAATAACACAGTGAACTAATGCTTGCCTCGTATTGTTTACTTTCCTTGAACGGAGAAGTGGAAACTGAGATCCAATTTTGTAAAGGAGTATTTAAGCACTCAATTAACGCATTTGGAATGCCGCCAAAAATATTTCGGGGCGAGTTCTTTTTTGTTATTAGTATACTAGTGGTTCGCCCCGAACTGAGACCTCGCGATATCCCATAATTCCCAAAAGTTTTAATTATATATTGTAATAATTAACTTTTAACATTAGACACAATAAAAAAAAAATAGTTGACATAAAACTGTTTTACTGACACAGCGCCATCTATTAGCAATAGTGAAGCTATTAGTTCACAATAATGCTAATAGATGGCGCATTAAAATTAAATAATTTCGTTTCTTTATAACATTTATCTAATTTTAGTATTTGTTGTTCAAGTACAGGATATAACTGAATTTCCAACCAAGTTTCACGTTCTAATATTCAGTAATTCAGAAGTTATAGGGCTCTGACAGACATTTAGACGGACACACTTCTCTGTCTAGTAGGCAAGCGCCCTAGTTGACTCAGAGAACTCGCTTCGCTCGTTCAATAAATAATGTTAGTAGTATTATCAGAAATAGTGTTCCCACTACATTACAACATTGGGTTATTCAAGCGTCGGGCCAACAAATTCCTGAAAAGCCGGCAACGCATTGGTGGTACCTCGGGTTCTACAAAATGTTCATGGGCGGCGGTAATCACTTAACATCAGGTGACCCGTCTGTACGTTTGTTCGCTAAAAATATAAAAAAAAAAAATTAAAAATACCTTATTGTCTTATTCTACGAGTCGCTTTTATCATAAACAATCCATCTTCTTTGAATATCGGGGAAGTGGGAACATACATAAAAAAAAAAGATTCTGACGAATTGAGAACCTCCTCCTTTTTTGGAAGTCGGTTAAAACAGACTTTACGCTCATTTAAGAGGTGACATAGGAATATCAGTCATGTACAGCAGCATGACATACATCCATAGTTAAATTTCACCGCAGCAAGGAACAGTAGGTAATCAAGATGCAAACAGCCTTGCCTTTTTGAATGGCCAAAAATTATGGGTCTTGTTATGAAGTTTCAGTGAAAGAGATTGTGAATAATTGGCATTTTTTATATCATTCGGATACCATAACACACATAATCGCCTCTTAGGCGCATAACCAAAAGACCCTTTGTGCTGAATTTCTGTAACAAGTTGTGGAGATAGGTATTTTTATAGTAAGGTATTTTACGATCACTTCCGTACTGAAATTTACGTTTATTAGACAGTATTTTCGTAGTCGAAAAACCGGCCAAGAGCAAGTCAGACCCGAAAATGAAGGGTTCCGTACCATCGTAAGCGCAAGATTTAACACCAGCTATTTGTTGTTTGTATTTTTTATTTTGATTAAAAGGGAAAACATAAAACTGTATTCTTAGTAACTAGTTACTAACTACCTGTTCATAATATTAGTGTGAGCATGGCGCCTGAGCATCTTCCGCTAGATTTGCAAAGTCATGCCGCGATCGACTCGACTAATAGCCGCAATCGATCGGTTGGCCACCCGTGCTATAGAGAGTTGAACACGTACAGTTGAACATGCTAACTACTAAATCAACAGCGGTTGATCAGGTGAACGAAGACGTTTATAATGACGCCACCAACAAGTTCAAACTATGTTCCTAGTATCAAACACAACATGACGTTGATACCTTCTGGTCAAAACTAATTGGCAATTGCGCCATGCACAGATACGGGTAGCATTGTCAACTGTGAAACCTAACAAGGTGGAAATTGCGCCATTTACCTACACTCGACTAGAAACACACACGACAACTTACGATACAGTAACTTTAAAAGCATTCAAGTTCGCTGAACACTTAAATTACATCGAACTTTAAGTTCGAAGTTACCGTCACTTTGAATTTTCAGGAAACTGCACATAATATTAAACTTCGTATTTTGATCAATATTACCACCCACTGCATATTCTATGGAGAATGACGTTGACTCAACTTAACTCAATTTAACCTTTTTTTTTTTCAATTAAGGTAATTTATACGTTAAGATTGGTAATCTTCTGTGAAATGTTAAAAGTGATAAAAACCTCTTGAAGGTACTTTTGAAAGATCAATTCTGACCACTAGATATCCATTAGATGACCATGACCGACTTTAGTTAACATTGTTTTAGTTTAGTTAACATTCGTTACAGCACAGACACTAAAATTTTTTTTTTATTCGATGACTAGAATGTCATACTAAAATAAATTAAAAGTAAAAAACTTTTTTAAAAATAAGCTTTTATTTAAATGCGCTAAAAAGAATAAAATAAATTTTTCTTTTAAAACTTTTACTATCAACTTGTAACGTCATTACACAATTATTAAGAAAGAAAAAATTACAAACGGAAAACAGATAATATATTGTGGTGTGATAAATATGGTATTATTTTAATCTCTTCTTACGTACTTCTTTCTCTTCCTTGCACACCTACACGTAATATCTCACGTACAAATTTGAACCAAGAGAAAATGCTGTAGCATTAAGTCCACCTTTTGTGCGGCCTGGTACACCTATCCGCATCAAAATACGTTTTGAAAAAGACGACAGCAAGTTTAAATAAAATCAGAAAGTCGCTGCGCCCTGAATTTTTATGCTCGTTTTCAGAGAAATTCGATATGTCGAATTTAAGGACATGGAAAATAGCCGGAAAAATGAAAAACACATTTTTAAAGAAAACTCGTTAACGTCCATTTCAACAAAGGGAAACGTTGGCATTTATGTAAACTCGGTACATACAAGGACTGCAATGTTATTATCTTCTTTGATTAATGTTGATTTATACTTTACATCTTACATCGTATTTTAATATTACTCTCTTAGTATTCAAACGAAGTTATTGTAGCCCAAAAATCATAATAGTTTTGCTTTTTAATAATTTAATAATTTGATAATTATACATAATAATTTATATCTTTTTATATTTTTATTTATGGTTTTAAGCCCTAATAGACGACGCTACATACAAACTTAAGCTTAGTTGTCCGTATTTTATAGTTTTATAGGACATTGTTATAGTCGCACAACTGCCGTATTCCCAAAATCCACAAAAGATCCCTTTTCTGCTTCGTAATTAACAGAAAGTTACACTAACCAGACAAATAACCTGCGTACTTGAAACTGATTGTACTGTGTTAACAGTTGCTTTATCTGTTCCATTATCTATTTTTTTAAAACAACCAGCTAGTTCCCAGGTCTTTGTTTCCATACTTAGAAAATATAAAAGAACCAAACATCCTAAGCAATCAGAATAGTTATAAATATGTACCTCCATATTACCCTAATTGTTGAAGGTTATCTAAATGTTCAGCAGTCATCTTTAATACACTGTGCAACCGCGTTCTAAAATTGCGTCCATTCAATTTTCTACTGTACCTGCACCGCCTGGACGCTCCAATGTTAATTAATCTTAAGGAATAAATGTAGTATTCATAAAGGACAACATTTCTTTTTGTCTTGCGATTTGGAAATAGTTCACTCCAAACTTGCATCAGCTGAGTTCGCATACAGTAAATCTATGTCAACGCTTTTGCAAACAATTTTAGTATGCGGCCGGCCGCGGCTTTAATTCTGTAAATTCATGCACACACTTTGATACTCAAAGTGCACACATAATAATTACTTGTATGTGCAAAAGTAACCAAAACCAAATAAGAAGATGATAATGGATCTGGAATGAAATGAATGATTTCTATCCAGTAATGAAATTCTTGTATATTTGTTTTTTTTTTTTCTATGACAAGATAGTCCTTGACTGCGATCTCACCTGATGGTAAGTGAAGATGCAGTCTAAGATGGTAGCGGGATAACTCGGAAGGGTATGGCAGTGTACATTCAACCCATACCCGTAACCTGGTCAGATTCAGAAATTATAAATTCCCAAATTGCCCCCGCCGGGAATCGAACCCAACACCTCCCATTTATAAGACCACAGCGTCCACCACTACACTGCACCAGGGAGGTTGTATCGAATATTAATTTATCTACGAATTTATAATTATTATAAATACCTCATACAATGCTCGTCACACAAAAAATTGTGGTTGGTTAAATCCTTTTGAATATTATAAAAGAGTAAAAGCGACACAATATGTTATCCAGACGGAAATACATCGACCCGGCCAGCTCATTCGATACAGTTTTTTTACTTTGATGGCATGTTAAGGACTATATATTTTTTGCGAGATAGGCTTGCGCTTGACAAATATAGTCTAGGTTGGGACGCGCTTGTGTAGGAGCTGCTTAGTTACTCTTGTCTTAAAGGTATTTAAGTTATAGCTGGCAAAAAACACGGGTGCTGAAAAGGTGTCTCACACCTTAGCGGTACGTTTCAGAAGTTGTTAAGAAGTATTTTGTGCGAGTTGGTTGGATTTCGACCACGAGGATGCCAATTCTCACAGTTCTGTGGTAAAACGGTCAAGGAGGCACAAAGTTCTGAAGTTCCTGAGCGCACTCTTCAAACTGTATTCGAAAGAAGAAGAAAACAAGCGACATAGCGTCGGTGCTTCATTGATATAGTATTGAGAGTTCAGTTTTGAATTAGTTTATTTATCTTGAGTCACAGGCCACAGCAGCATCATTCTCAAGAGATGCAGAATAATTCCTTTAAAAGCTCCGTTTTAGGAGTAAAACAGTCTGTTTTGAAGTTTATAGCGGATCTACGTATTGTTTGCTTTTCACACGTGTGGTATTAGGAGGGTGCAAATTGAATATTGCACGTTGTTATTTACAATTTTATCTGGTTTAGACGATTATCCTCACTAATATTATAAATGGGAAAGTGTGTTCGTCTGTTTGTTTGTCCTTCAATCGCGCTGCAACAGAGCAATAGATCGACATGATTTTTGCATGGATATGCACTTACTATCCAGGAAAATCAGAAGATTTCCGCGGGATTTATAAAACCCGACAGACAGACACATCTAATTCAAACAAACAAACCCGACACCATTCGGCCGAAGTTGCGGGCAAAAGCTAGTAACAAAATAAGGTTGTTGTTACATGTTTAAGATGGACTTCCGTAAAGTAACGATCAATCTGTTCCGATCCGATCATAATATTATAAACTCGGATCACGGGAGTCCCTTAGTGATATGTTTATAAAGAATCGTTTGATCTCGTCGGTTTCTTTCAACAGAAATTGCTTTGAAAATAGCTTCCTATCATAGAAGCTACAAGTTGGACTTCATTGAATAAATAATTTTGTTTTTTATTAATTTTGAGTAACACCTGTTTAAGTATTTCAGATATTCAAAAGAGCTGAAGGTAAATCTATTCCATTTTTTATTTTATTTTAATGAGTCACACTTGAATTCTTGCTGCTTTTGAATGCTTTTGTCGGTTATTTAAAAAAATATTGGAATTTTCGATGGATGTTCAACGCTGAATTTTATGAGCGTCGATACGGTTGATGAAATCTATAAATTGTATATACGATCAATTAGTTGGATTAATAACTGTCTATGTCCTACATGGAGAGTGAGTGATGACATTGCCCCGGTCTCCTCGTAACAAATGTTTGTTTTGTGCCAATGATTTATGGTTGCGCAAATGTTTTGTATGTAATGAGTAATTTCCTTTTACACACCAACCCTACATTGATTTATTTATGAATGAGGTTATTTTATGGGTCTTCATCGTTTCAATTGATAGACGTCAATTGCTGGATATACCTAAGTCTTTTGCAAGGATCAACACAGAATATTTACTTGCACCACCTGTGACCAGCGGCTCCCAAAGATTTGTTTGAGGACGTCAGTCTACCTAATGGATGTTTTAATGCTGTTTTTCCGGTGTTAGGTAGTTTTGCCACTTCAACTTAGCGACTTGATGAGCTGTGTCGGTAACTCTAGTTTTCTTACGCACCTTTCTATTTTCTTATTTGTAGGTACACGGGGATACTCCGAATGCTGCTGCAGCTCCTTTCATCACCCGCTAAGTGATCCTAAGGGCGCGAACAAGCCAAGGATGCCTCACTGCGATACCTCGCGGTCGCGGTTTAGCTCGCTACCTCGATGCCACCTCCATGTAAAACAAATGTATGCAAACAGACGAGCGCGAACATGCCGAAGGATACCTCACTGCGATACATCGCGGTTCACATCGATGTTTACCTCGATGCCTACGCGAAAACAAAATATTTTGTTTTTACATCGCGGTCGACTGCAAGCATCGATGTGCTCTGGCTTGTGATTGGTCGAATCGGTTCGCCTTCTCAAGGTCTCCCGCTATCGTTTCTTTAGGCCTCGAATACATTTTAATTTAGTAAAATAAATACAATGTAGGTATAGCGTTTCAAATATTAATTATATGATGTATTATTTTATGAATTTTTTATAAATTATGGTTTTCAAAGCTCTATAAGATTTGTGCCAATAAACTTAGAATAAGAATTATTATACTGCCCTCGTAATTGAAAACACAGTAACTTAAAGGTAACTTCTATTTAACTTACTGTGTTTTTAATTACGAGGGCAGTATAATAGACTTAGGTACTGGTTTAGAAAATTATTCATTAAAATAAATTTTATAATATTATATTTGCATAACTCTTTTATAACTAAACTACTCGTAAAATTGGTACATATTATTATATATTTAACCATTCATTATGGTTAATTTTTTATTTTAATTAAATAATGGAAAAGGAGGCGCTAAAAGATTTAATTTTTAATATTCCTGCCCCGTGGGATAAGCGGTACAAAAACCACCACAACAGATATACGACCTCCCTGGCACAGTGGTGAGCGCTGTGGTCTTATAACTTGGAGGACTCGGGTTCGATTCCCGGCGGGGGCAATTTAGGAATTTATAACTTCTAAATTGCCTCTGGTCTGGCCTGGTGGGAGGCTTTGGCCGTGGCTAGTTACCACCATAACGTCAAAGACGTGCCGCCAAGCGATTTAGCGTTCCGGCACGATGGCGTATAGAAACCGATTAGGATTGAATTTACACTGCTATACCCCTTCCAAGTTAGCCCGCTACCATCTAAGACTGTATCGTCACTTACCATCAGGTGAGATGGCAGTCAAGGGCTATCTTGTTATCGAATAAAAAAATATATATTTTAGCCAAGGAATGGAAGAATATTACTTTAGCGTTTAGTGAGCATTTGAACTAAGCATCCAGGTGCGACTGAACCGGCATGTTCGCACCGACATCTATGTAAAACATCCAGTGTGCCTAGTTTAAGATTTTTTACTACAATTTCGAGCTCCGTAAAGTTTCCTCACAAACTACTCACTGCGTGAATAGTTTATGTCACTTTGGTACCACGAGTCTGTCAAATAGCATACATGAGGAAACTATTACGACTATACCAAGGTCAAAATCCTGACATTTGTTGTCTCTCTTACACATTTGCAAAAAAAGCGAGACAGGTATACGCTGCCATCTTATCCAATTTGACATTTTTTGCATCGTTTTGTGACGTCATTGACGGCATCACAGTGGCAGCATAGACTATATATGTGCTGGGAAGTGTCAGTACATCATACAATCTATGGTATGGTTGTCTATGGTAATTTGACATAAGACCTAAGAGTTGATGTAAATGTTGTACACGAAAGAGATGCATTATAGAAAAGTCAAACAAGATAGAATGAGACACAGTCACAATTTATTGTCTCTCACTGCGTGCCCATTGCAGATTCTATTTCTAAAGGATACCTACTTTTTCTATGACCTAAGTCATTAAAAACCACAAACAGATTTAAGTGTCTGTGGCTCCCTAAATATCAACAAAAACAAGATAACGGAATACAAAACCGAAAAATGTTATATATATTTAGTGGTAATTTGTAATCAAGGAACATAATACTCTGACGAGTTTGTAATAGTTTTGTAAGTGGTGTTTGTAAACAGTTTGTGTTTGAATTCAAAATTCGCCACCAATTATTTTCGCACTAATTCAGTATCTACTGTCCAGCCACCAAGTTAATAACTTCATAACCCTAGCTGGTTTAAAACTGTCCGGGGCTTACGCAAACTGACCAACTGAATTGGAATTGAAAAATTAAAATCAAGCATCATCTTGTAAACTAATAGGTATGTAATTGTCAGAGGCGTAACTATAGGGTGGCATGACGGCAAAATGCCACGGGCCCCCAGCCGGCAGGGGCCCCCGATCAGAGAGGGCCGGAAGCACAAGATGATCATAACATTTATAGCCATTCCTGTGACTACGGCTAGTGCCGAGCGATCATTTTCAAAATTAAAATTGATATAAACTAAACTCTTTGGGACAAGAAGAAAGGTTACGCACAGTGGTAGATTTACCAAATGGCTAATTTGACTGGAGCCTAGGGTAGCAGATTTTAGGGACGGCGAATTTGGGGCCAAAATTTTTATTTATGTCTTACAGAAATTAAAAAGATACATAATATTTGTAATACCTAAATGTCATTAGGTCCACAAACACATTTTAAAATAACCCCAATAACAATTACTAAATAGTTGGTAGGGCCGACCGGCGCATACAAACGCAAGGTCTCAAGCGCCAAAAGTACAGGACTAGATATGGCGCAGTGCAGATTAAAAAATTTCGCGCTCGCTTCGCTCGCGAAAATGTCACTTTTATGTTGCTATTGTAGGTGCCAAGAATGAACTACTAAGTGCCGTAATGCAATCATAAAAAATTTCGCGCTCGCTTCGCTCGCGAAAATGTCACTTTTATGTTGCTATTGTAGGTGCCAAGAATGGACTACTAAGTGCCGTAATGCAATCATAAAAAATTTCGCGCTAGCTTGGCTCGCGAAAATGTCACTTTTATGTTGCTATTGTAGGTGCCAAGAATGAACTACTAAGTACCGTAATGCAATCATAAAAAATTTCGCGCTCGCTTCGCTCGCGAAAATGTCGCTTTTATGTTGCTATTGTAGGTGCCAAGAATGAACTACTAAGTACCATAATGCAACCATAAAAAATTTCGCGCTCGCTTCGCTCGCGAAAATGTCACTTTTATGTTGCTATTGTAGGTATCAAGAATGGACTACTAAGTGCCGTAATGCAATCATAAAAAAATTCGCGCTCGCTTCGCTCGCGAAAATGTCACTTTTACGTTGCTATTGTAGGTGCTAAGAATGGACTACTAAGTGCCGTAATGTAATCATAAATACAATACGCTCCGAATTAAAGGTTATTAGAAAATCAAGTAATTGTAATTGCGTTTGTATGTACCTACTTCACGTAGTGATTTATGAAAAAATAAAAAATACTATCTCATTGGGTGAGCTTCTTTATATTGGGCGAGGGAGGGCCCCATCCGATGAATTTGCCACGGGCCTCAAACGGTATAGTTACGCCTCTGGTAATTGTACTATTTTATGACCTAATCCTCTCATTTCGAGAGGAGACCCTAAACTTCGTTTGATTCTGTGACTCTGACGCACGGCTGTCCAGTTGTGTAGCTCAACACATCCTGTCTTGAGAAATGACTGGTTTCAGAATGTGTGGTAAAGAAAATAAACTATTGTATTTGTTGAAGTAAGCATACTTAATTTTATTATTAGACCTATAAAATGTTAAGATTTCCTACACTAAAGAACAATGTTATGTTGTTTTGATATATTGTGATGTCATTCTCCGTACCAATCCTACAAATTTTTTTATAATTGTGAAAGTGTTATTGTTTGTTGATTTGCCCTTCAATTACGCTGCAAAAGAGCTACGGATTGATGTAATTTTTGCATGTGTACAGTTGAGGAGCTGGAGAGTGACAAAGGCTAAACTTTTTATCCTGGAAAATCATAGTTCTGTGGGATTTGAAAAACTAAATCCTCACGGATGAAGTTGCTGGCATCAGCTAGTTACTAATGATTAAATAGCTTATGGGATATGTTTTTTTTCTTTTTTTCCAGTATAACCTACGCAACTAGTGCCTACTTACACTATTATACCAGAAGAATGGGTTTACATTTGCATCTCTCTATTCAGCTCTTAGGCTGGAATAGCCCTTAGGCCCTTAGGCTGGAAAAAGCAGCACAGTCACCAGGTCTTCTGCATTTTCACCGCTTGTTATACCACTCAGGGGCACAGCACATTCCTACCTATACCTACTTTATAATCATTTTAGTGCAAGTATCCAGCGTTATAATGGGATGGAATGTAATTTTTACTTTGAGAATTCATGTCAGAGAATCTAATGTAATTTGTTATGGTTGCTTAATAAATAAAATAAATTGTTTATATTCTGTAATTGACCCATTCTTGTTTTATATTTATACTAATTACTACATGAATAAATAAATAAATTTATTTACAAACCATTTATATTCATTTATATGTACCTACATTCAAGTTATTTTTATCTATACCTACATACAAAGTCTACTTAATTATATTATACAGGTAAATTGATGCTGAACAAAGGCATTTATTTTGAAATGGCAGTCTATCTATAATAAATAAACTGTCTTAAACATTTAAGTTTAAATTTTTGTGTCTGTTGGTCATGGTTAAAAAAGGTCAAAAGGCTGAACCGACTTTGATAATGCTGTTTTGGCAGATGCACTGCAAGTAAAGTATGGATGCTATACAGTTTAATTGCTAATGCAGACCATCTGACCAGACTATCTATAAGTATTATATGAAAGTTTCTACTAGGCTACTTTTCATACAAGAAAGGTTCCTAAAAACAATATATAAATCCACATTAATGAAGTCAAGACCCTATATCTACTTAGTGAATACAACATATGATTTAATTATATTTATTATCATTGACATTAGTCAATCATGTTAGTATATTAGTACTAACATATTTATTACAGAGAATCCTGCTAATAATGTAAATGCGAAATTATGGATGGATGTTTGTTACTCAATCACACCGCAACGGCTGAACCGATTTGGCTGAAATTTAGCACAGAAATAGATTAGTCTGGATAACACATAGGCTACTTTTTATCCCGGAAAATAAGAGTTCCCGGCGGGATTAAAAATGCGAACGAAGTCGCGGGCTTCAGCTAGTGTTTCAAATATATTATTTCTTTTTAATAGATAAATAAGCTAAGTAGGTATGCTATAAATTATACATTTTAGGACAGAATTGGGCAGTTAAAATGAAAATTGAAACAATAAAGATTATATTTATTTTTACATTTGGTTTGGTAATTATTGTCTTATACATATATAACCTACCTATCTTTTTATGAAAATCTTGATAATATTTAAGTATGATTCGAGCTCCACCTAGCACCTGCATACTTGGTATTAGTTGACAGCTTATATTGGTCTATAGTGATCCTGTAATAAGTAACATGGTGCAACCTGCATTTTTCTTCTTTATCAACCGACAGACGTCCACAGCTGGACAAAGGTCTCTTGCATGGACTTCCACGGGTTTCGGTCTTGCGCCACCTGAATCCAGCGGCTCCCTGCGACTCGATTGATATCGTCGGTTCACCTAGTGGGGGGTCCGCCAACACTGCGCTCCCCGGTGCGGGGTCGCCACTCCAGCTCCTAGGGACCCCATCGACCATCAGCTCTTCGAACTATGTGCTCCGCCCATTTCCACTTTAGATTCGTTTCGCTGAGCTATGTCGGCGACTTTGGCTCTTTTACGGATCTCCTCATTTTTGATTCGATCTCCCAGGGATACTCCGAGCATAGCTCTCTCCATCGCCCGCTGAATAACCCTGAGGCTTCTTGTGAGGCCCATAGTTAGGGACCATGTATCTTCAGGCACTGAGGAATTATTAATTATATTATTGCAACCTGTAATAAGTAAGTAACAATTTATTAATCTGTGGAACTATCCTGACAATCCTGAATGAACTGGCTGAGCGATTTATATAGTTACTCAACGGAACTGGCTACGGCTTAGTTACTTATCTTCGTCACCACTCACCAGTGATACTTTTTGTGAACTTTATTAGGTTGTGAGAGTTAGAGATAGTGCTAGATTCTCTTGACGATTCTAAATCACTTTGTAAAGTTTATTTAAATAAAAAACTATGTTATTCCATTGAATAAGCACTTTTCGGGATCCGTTGGGAGTTTTTGCACAAAATGCTTCATCTGAGATTCTTTTCGTCTTCGTGACACTCTGGCCAGAGAGGTGGTGGTCATCAACGAAGTGACGTCTTTAGCGGCAGATGTGAGTCGCCTCACGAGCTTTCGCCACTTCTCCCTTCTGGCCGACAGCCTCGTACACTTGTGCAATTGACCGCCCATCGTAGACTTTATTTGATGGGTCCATCGCATAGGTGATTTTCTTCGTCTTCTGGTGCCCTACACTTTGTCCGAGAAGCACAACACCAACACTATTAACGCCTCTAAACTTTTCTCCTCCTCTTCCCGGCGGTTAGCCTCTGTGATCATTATTCACGTCTTCGTGGGTCCTAGAACTCTTCAAATTAATTATTTTTCAACATTTCGTTCGTATATCACCAAGCTCTCACGGAATATTTTCGGTGAATTGCAATTCGAGTATCGTCTCGTGTCACAACTCGAAAATGACGTCATTTTCGGGTTGTGAGATGTCAAACATGTAACTCATACTGCCAAATAGCAATACTTTCCGTATCTTTGTTCGAAGACGTGTTTAATTCTCGATGGTGACGTCACACGTCTGTAACGTGTAAGCTCATACTCGGAAATACTCGATCACTTTTAGGTCCGCCGCTCGCCGCTTGGGGCGCTGGCTGTAGATGTATGAAGAAGCTCGATGTCGAAGATTCGATGAAGTATACTATCAAAACTTAAACTAACCACACAGATATCGACATCGAGGTATCGAGCAGCGACCGCGACCGCGAGGCATCTTTGAAGTGTTCGCGCCCTAAGCCTTTTTATGAGGCCCAGGGGCCAGGGCTTATACTACCAATGTTCAAAGAAGTATTATTTCAATTTTGTTTCGAGATATCATAATTTATAACGACAACCTTACAGAAGAAATTACTTATTGTAATTGTAATAATACGTACTGTACTGTACCATTATTCAAAGGTCAATTTAAAATAAATTATTCATAAGGCGTTGTCGATAGTAAGTCTATGAACTCTAAACATATTTTATATCATTTTGTGATTCAGTAACGTCTGCTGCCAAAAGTTTTTATTGAATATTAACGTCGGACGATTTACGAGTTTTACGACGCGACAAACTTACGAGAAATGTGGCAGTATTTTCTACGTTGGTTGAACTATCTATGATTTTTAGAGTTATATCATTACCTACGAGAAGTCAGTCGGGTCGAACTCTCCCGAGCGCCCCATACAAATATAGTTTCATTCATATTTAATTTTAACTCAGTGGTAGGCAATCTACATTTCTTAAGGCTGCCAAATTCTACCAAAATATAAGCTTTCAAGCTAGTGTAACTTTGAAACTACATTATATTTTTACGGAAATCAATAGATAATCTTCAAAATGTTAGTTAAATACGTGTTCATGGTTTTTTCTAATTGTGTATACTTACTAGGGTTGGGTGATAAAACTGCGACACAGTGTTACACTAATGCAGTTTTATCGACACTTGTTTATGTATTGATGTATCTTTTTGTATTAAATAAATCTTTAAATCTTTTAAATCTTAAATCAAATAAGAAATAGACTTCGTATGGGGCGCGCTATAGGTTGACTTCTCTTAGGTGAATTTTATATTTTTATGCTCATGAAATCTTATTATAAACGTTTTATACAAGGTACAATGAATAACAATAAGTTAACTGACAAGAAATCCAGATTTTTCTAAAAATGTGTCCAAAGGTGTCTTTTGAAAATATTAATTTTCGATTTTAAAATAGCGTCTTCTGCGTGTTCCTTTTTAACTAATTTAGATTTCATGGTTTTTGTAGTTCTAGTAACTAAAAGGTTTAGTAAAGCTTCCAATATATGAAAGGGTATAAGAGATGGTGTTAATTATGAAGGTATTTTTAATAAAAGACAATAGATTTATTAATATTCATGTATATTAACTTTCACTGTGTCATCAATCATCATAATAATAATTACATTTACATTTAATATCACAGTTCAAAAACTTTACCAGTAGGTAACATCGACACATTATATGTTACACAAACCTTATTACTAGAACAGTATTGATCTAAAAAACCAAAGATCGTAAATAATTTTTGGACTCCTAAAATTTTACACTTTCTTAATCGAGAGCATCCAGGAAAAATGGTTCCAATTCGAAATTTTACATATTTAATTGCATTATGGATAACCATTTAACATTAAAAAAATTGATGTTTTCTTAATTGAAGGATATTTTTTAACAAACTTAAGCTTTTATTTCAGGGAACACTGCAAAATAGGTATATTTTGGTTTTTTAAATCAATATAATATTATATTAACATCAAAGAATGCCTTATGATTAAATTAAAAATCTATTAGTGCTGTCCTTGTTTAGATGTTGGAAGTTTACAAAATAATTTCAAGAAGACAACATTGCCCAAAAAACGTAAAAATTACCTTGATTAGATTATTTAAATATCATAGATACAGTGCCAAATGCGAAACAAAAACTAATATAATAACAATTAATTAACTCGGTAGGTATGTGATAAGTTAGCCTTACAAAAATGTAATGTAAAATACAAAAGAAAAAGAAATAAATAATATATGGTATATTAGACATAAGTGGATTACTATTAAACAATTAAGACTAAGCTCGAGTTTCCTTACAAAGGTAGTTTCGCTTAAATCACAATATGGAATTTAAAAACTATATGTCGGAAATTTCAAACTTTGCAATTATAATTTGTTGAGACGTATCGATATTTGAAATTAGTTTTTGCTGCGAAAAAATTAGTGAGAAAAAAGTAGAGCAAACGAAGAGTATAATAATAAACTTCATAAAATAAAATAAAATTTTAACCCGTCCATTTAGATGAAATATCCAATTATATTTACAAAGACTGATATCAATCTTAGATGTAGGTTCTAAATTAGAGCAAAACTACGTTTGTATGGAAACTCTATTAGATCCGAGATTATGGGAGACAAATCATCCTCAGGAGGTATTGATTTGTTAAACAGCGCAGCTGGTTTGAACAAGATTTGACAAAAACGAAAATGCTTTTCTTGATCGAGGCAGGGTTTTTTTATTCGATGACAAGATAGTATGACTGCGATCTCACCTGATAGTAAGTGACGATGCAGTTTAAGATGGTACCGGACTAACTTGATAAAGGTACATTCAACCCATACCCCTAATCTGTTTCTACACGCCATAGTGCCGGAACCCTAAATCGTTGGGCGGAACGTCTTTGACAGTATGGTGGTAACTAGCAACGGCCAAAGCCTCTCACCAGACCAGACCAGAGACAATTCAAAAATTATAAATTACCAAATATTATTGGATTATACTATTATATTATTGGGCTATGATATGAAGATACACCAAACACACTGCAAACCGAACCAAGCAGTCTTGCAGAGCAATCACGATTAATACAAACCCTGCTATTCTTAATCATGGATTTACTGGGCATAGAAATGGAAACTACAGTATATTTTACTATTCACCCACCTAATGACCACGAACATCATCAATTTCTAAAATGGAATAATTACGCTTAAATTGATAAACATTATGGTCCTTGTTTGTTTTACGTACACTTTGTTTTTATCCGTCAAGACAAATAAATACTAAATACCAGCTTTTGAAATGGTAATCATTGATCAAATTAGAAAATGGGTTTAGCAAGTCCATTACTTTCCAAGCTCTAGTTTAAAAAGTAACGGCTTTGTTAAATCAATTCTTTAACAACAGATAAGTGGGTTAATGTCAAAGTTGGGTTTGTTTATTACCGCTGGGCGGAAATATTAAGATGTTAGGCATCTTTGCCACCAGATAAACACTAATCGCTTATAAAATTGACAGCTGTCTTGTTTGTCTGATGAATTAATTAGTCTTTCAAAACTTGAGGGCCTCTTATATACTTAAACAATCTTACGTATAATAAGTTGGGTCGTATTCTGCTCCCAATTTACTTTATTCGTAACTAGGTGATGCCCGCGGTTTCGCTCGCGTGGAAATAGTTTTTAGCGCGGGAACTCTGATTTTTTTCTGGGATAAAATATAGCCTATGTCACTCTCCCGGTCCTCATCTATATAGACATGCAAAAAATCACGTCGATCTGCTTTGTTGCGACATGATTGAAGGACAAACCAACAAACAAACACATTTTCGCATATATTAATAAGGATTTCGTAATATTAGTAAGGAAGTATTTCGATATATTAGTATTATTAATCTGTTATTCGTATTAATTTTAAGTACCCGACTCAAAAAGAGGTGTGAATTAACGTCCAAAAAAAATAATCGACATAAAATTTGGCACAATAATACCCAATGACACTTCAATAATGCGGTAACTTTAATCTTATCCTGCGACCTGGGCAGTCTATCAATTACCCAGCCCCTCATCAGCTACAGTAGCTCTAACATTTTAGGGCTCATAGATTTGGTCCTTGTGGTTTATAGACAGTGACCAGCGTCCCTGGTTTCATGAGTATAAAGATGATTACAGAAATTTAGGCCTATCATACATAGGTCTGGACCAGAAATAGAAACTTGAATCGAAATGTCTGATGCAAGAGCAGGAAGTTGGTATAGTTCTTGCAAGTCACGAGGGCGAGTGAGCTTTACTTGTTGTTACGTCGTGTACATGCACATTGCGTAAGCGTGCGAGCATGTCAGGAGCCTAGGTGGGAGCGGTTAGGCGCGAGCAAGCTCTCGCTCACACTTATACAGATACGACACACACACAACCAAGAGCTCCCCACCCTCGTGAATTGCAAGAACTATAGCAGGATGTAGGATATATCCTGCATGCCACCGACACTCGAGATTTCACAAATCAGAATGAATAAAATGTTTATTGCATATAATATTTGCAATATTATAAATATTATGTTAATATCAATTGTTATTTTAGTAATTTACTAGCGGACCCGACAGACGTTGTCCTGTCTTAACTATGAATATTGAAACTCTTTGACGAAATTGGCAGCACGCATTCTGTCAATGTTATGTCAAACGCCATAAGGTTACATCAAAAAGTTTGAATTGTAAAACCGGTTACATTAGAAATAATTTAATATGGTGGTTAAGTTTTCTTAAATTTTCTAATTTTTCACGCAATTTTCTTAATTTTTTTCTTTTATAAGAACCTTCTCCTGACAATAACAAACAGAACAAAAAAAGAATTAGCGAAATCGGTCCAGCCGTTCACGCGTGATGCGCTTACCAACACATTAAGCGATTCATTTTTATATATTAAGATTTATTTGAACTTTGATAGTTTTACGTAACTTCAACAACATTCGTCAGCAAACGTCAATAGTAATAACATTTTTTCTATCACAATTAAGCATCATTATTTTTCCTACCACATTTTTAATGATCATTCTACAACGACGTCTGACGTACAATACGAAATTGCACCGAGCTGCAGAAAGGCTAGTAGATGAAAAGCGAGTTTATTTAGTGGAAATAACAGACACTATTTCAGCCTGAATCAAAGTTTTCTTCGGTTAGGACTGAAGTATGAATAAAAACACCGACTGTAAGTAATTAAGTGAAATACTAGTGAGTAAGAGTATGTTTAAAATACCGTAAAACAGAAAGATGTAAGTAATTAAGTAATTTTATTTAATTCGATGAAAATAATTAGTATAAGTTTTCAATTAATTGAAACTTGCATAAAAATTGGAACTTACCATTTTCACATCAAAATATGCAGTTCCATATAAATTGTTTCAACCTTTGACTATATGACCGACGTTTCAGGCTATTTTAGTGTAACTTGCATGCCAAACATCAATATGGTCTAAAAATGTGTGGAATCCATTGTGTGAGTGGAATCCATTGTTCATGTAGCGATTAAGCAGGACGAGTATTCTTTAAAAAATTACGTTCAAAATTTTAATCAAAAAAATTGTCTTAATAACTGATGTTATTTTTTATAAAGTTTAAAATAATAGGTAACTGAGCAACATATCTGATCAAGCGTACAAAGTTAGACATAATTTAATATCAATTTATTTTTCGTAAAAAGTATGGAAATTTTGATATCCTACTTAGTATGTGACTTTATTTGGGTATATGTCACTGATGTTGAACTTTTAATTTGAAATTAATTTCGCTGACCCCTTTCGCTTACGCCAACAATGTTTGTATGAAAAGCTTTCATGAATTTTAATTAAACTTCATCAAAGCTTTACACACAAACACTGATTTTATAGGACAGGTATTCTGATGCATTCATACACATTCATTGTCAATGAAAAGGCTAAATACAATAACTTTTTCCATTATAAATATTTAAAATTCAAATAAATATTAACTAGCTTATATTATACTAGCTTTACCCCGCGGCTTCGCTCACGTTAAGTTCGATTATTCCAACCCCTATTTTATCCCTTTAGGGGTTGAATTTTCAAAAAATCCTTTCTTAGCGGATACCTACGTTATAATAGCTATCTACATGCAAAATTTCAGCCTGATCCATCCAGTGGTTTCAGCTGTGCGTTGATAGATCAGTCAGTCAGTCAGTCAGTCAGTCAGTCACCTTTGCCTTTTATATATTTAGATTATAGATGCAAAAGTGTAAACTTATCTTCTTTTTCGTCTGTTACTATTTTACGGCTCACGATAGCTGTACCAATTTTGATGAAATTAATTGATATAATATATCGCTGGTATGCTGGCATTCGTTGGCAAAATTAGAGTTCCCACGGAATTTTTAAAAACAGGCATCAGCTATAGTAAACTTAAAAAGCTACAACAAAATAAAAATTTATTTCATCAGTAAACCTTTACAGTGTTCCGTAAAACGTATTGTTATTTTAACAAATAGTGTAAAATAGAAACCGTTATTTAATTTGTAAAATCCACATTGTATGTCCACTAACTACACTTATAAAATTTTATTACATTCTATTTCACAGCTGGATCACTGCTATCTGAAATAAAATAGAAGTTAAATTTAATCAGTTAACTTTATTTATCTAATAGAAAGGCTGCATTTTATAAATACGAGTGTATTCAATGTACATTTGTGATTCTGTCATAAATTGGGTAGTAACACTTTTGCTTAGGTTTGGTTTATGTATTACAATTTGGAAAGAGACTTTGCCGTTACTCACCGATTCCTATGAAACCTAATTGACTCATAACAAACTTTGCACACTTTATAATATTTTCCTATTCTAGAACTCAACGTTCTAATTAATCAATCCTGATATTGCAGGGTTCAAAGTTTCGCGTTTCGTAGTTCTAACTTGTGCCTACTACTGAGATTAGTAGTTACTAAGAACATCATAAAATTTAACATCACCATCTCTTCGGTATTACCATTTTGGTGTTTGTGTGTTTTATCATTTTGTGATTTGTGGATCAGTTTTATCATTTTGGTGTTTATATGGATCAGTATTATGATTTTGATGTCTGTGGTTCAGTTTTATACTTTTGGTATTTGTGGAGCGATATTATCATTGTGGTGTTTATGGATCGGTATTATCATTTAGATGTTGATATGGATCAGTATCACCATTTTGGTCGTTGTGGCACAAACTGCGGCTTCGTCGCGTCGTCAGTTAAACTGTATGTTTCTATCTAGTTAGAATTGTACGTTGTTTCTATCTATTCTTGTCTATTTTGTTTTTACCTTGGATAAATGGTGTGAACATCAGGACGAACGGGTATGTGCGTGGCGATGCGCGCGCTGGTGTGTGGCGACATGGCCGCTGCAGCGTTGATCGCTCGGATGCGCGCGCGCAGTCGCTCGTATTGCTCGGGCTGGTATTGGGCGGCGACGGTCACGGAGTTACCCGAGTACTGCTTGAAGTATGAAATGAAAAGATTAGCATAGCACACTAGAGATGAGTAATCACAAAACAAGCAAAAAAAATTGTTCCGAACGACAAAGAGTATAATAGAGTAGGTACTTCATTGTTACATGACATGACAAATTATGACAAATATCTGCCATTACGCGCTTCATTTACCGCACGTTTGTAACATATCCACCTCTTTTTATACATATATCCTAATCATAGCAATATAGCATAGCACTCCACTAGCAGCTTTGACTCGAGACACATTGCGGCAGAGCCGAAGCGATGAGACTTTATTTTACAAGTACGCCGAACTTTATTTGCATGATCATTGCATGCCAATTAATTTTACGTACTTAAAAATCTTGGAAGAATAGAAATCGCACCACGCAATCAAGTACACTTTTTCATAAAAAATGACGCAAACAATTAAGACATGTCGAATTCATAAGGGCTCCGTTTTTGCCATTTGGCTACGGAACCCTAAAAAGGCCTTGATCGTACAAACAGAATAAAAAATAATGGTCAAAATCAACAAGCAAATACCCTCTTGTAAAATCGCTGACCATCAGTGCTCTATTTACTTCAAGTGTTTCTTTCGCATATACATATAGTTGTAATACCTTCAAAGCAGCCGCCGCTTGCTCATGTGTCGCCCGGGTGAGGTCTCGGCCATCAACACTCAATATTCGATCTCCCCTATACAGCAATCCGTACGCCGCCCCCTCGGTGGACACTCCGGACACGAACACCCCGCAAGTGTCATCTTCCACCCCGCTGGCTCCATCTGCCTCCCCTCCCAACCCCCCAACGATGTCCATCCCCAGCCGCGACCCTGTACGCACTAAACGCACCATGCGTACACATCTGTACAAACAAGAAAATAGCCTAATAAAATAAGTAATGAAAATAGTCCAATAAAATAAGCGTACAAATCTAATTTTAAATTAAAAATGAAAAGGAAAAACGAGTCTAGGAATCTTGAATTATGTTAAATAATATTGAATAACTAGACCATAGTAACAAACAATTAAAAGAGATTAAAAAAAAATATTTAAATAAAAACTGAAAGGGAAAAAACAAGCCCTACTTATACAGTCGGGATCCATTATTGGAAAAATTTGAACCGATCTAGATTTTTAATGGGTTCCGACTGTTTAAGCAGGACTTGTTTCTTTTCTTTCAGTTTTTATTTATACATACATACATCCGACTGCCGCACGCAAGTCCTTTGCGTGTGGCAGTCGTATATATTCGGGTAAAGATAATACTAATGCGGATCACAGCGATTTAAGAGTGGGGAGCCATTATTTGGAAGATTTGAACCGATCAAGATTTTTAATGGGTCGCGACTGTTTCAGTTGCTATTTTCGGAGTCTTCGGT
Source organism: Hipparchia sbordonii (assembly GCA_038048805.1). NCBI lineage: Eukaryota > Metazoa > Arthropoda > Insecta > Lepidoptera > Nymphalidae > Hipparchia > Hipparchia sbordonii. Next base: position 7,109,421 of record CM076104.1, on the reverse strand, counting down.
TAAAACTGTAACACGAAATTAAAAGTAATCATCACAAATTGAGTGTGTTTCAGGCCTTATTACATAAATAAATCGTGATGCACATATTCGATTGAATATGCGGTCTCATAACGAGCTTAACACAGACCAAATAATGAATCCTAATCGTACTAAATGATCGCAAATGATTTATGACCAATGTTTAATTCAATCGGATGACTGAAATCAATGGTGTTAAGCGATTATTGCATTTATTTTATTTACACTTTACTGTATTATATCCATTATTGCAATATCTTCAGCTATCTCAACTATAGTTTAAATTCCAAACATTGGAAATGTACTTTTCATTTTCTTTAATTTAAAAATAGTTCGTAAAATATTTATGAAATGTAAAAGTTTAGTCTGACTGAAATGGTGACTTGAAACAAGCAGCCGCAGAAGCAGTGCAGCAACGCTTCGCGGTTCCGAAGCGCACCGCTTAACCCACGGATTTTTCTATGGTCTAAGGAACGGCACCGGTAGCCTAAGCACGAACGTTTTCAACTTTTGAATAGTAAAGGTAAAGTTAACACCAGTAAATGTATGAAAACGACAGGAGCGCTGCAGTCGTTTTATTACAAACATTCTTGGTGGCGTTTACTTTACCTTTACTAATCGAATGCTGAAAATGTTCGTGCTTAGCACAGTGCTTAGGCTAATGAAAAGCAACTTCAACGCGTCGCAATGTTGTACCTGTCACGCTTGTGTCTGTTATTAACATAAGGTTGTCACAAGCAAGCACATTACATCAGTTGTATGAAAAAAGAACTTACGGTTCTTTTTATTCAAAACTTTACAGGTGTTTCAAGGTATTGTCAACTTTTCAAGGACTTTCTTTATATGCTGTATACTTATTAGGTAATTAAAAAAAAATATCATAAGGGCCGATTTCTCTATCGTAAAATAAGTCTTATCCGAGTGTAAATATATTTTGACAGTTTTTGTATTTAAAATGTACCGAAATATTTTACGTTGGCGAAATCTGCCCTTAATGACATTTTTTTTGCAATGAGTAAATGACCTTTTGGTAACTGTGCCAACTGTAATAGTTACCAATTGATTTGAACTACGTAACGTACATCCCCGAGAGGTCGGGTGTAAGACGTGCTCTGCATAGTAACTATACTATTACCTACCTGGGTATTTTGTTCAACTCTTCTTCCGTGAGATCGTGCAATGTTGAACATGAAGTCGCTTGGGTTCTCGCTGGAAATAACATTTATTTTAAAATAGCTGCTACGGTGGATGCTCGTTATTTACCTAACCAATAATAACTTCAATGTTATGAATACGAAAGTTTCATTATGTGTGTTTCTGTCTTTTGTTATTCATAAACTTTTGTAAGGACACCTTGAAAAAGGACATAGGATAAGTACCTACTATTGTTCCGGGAATATCCATGAGTGACTTGTAAAAAGCTCTAAAACCAAAATATGAAATCAGGCAATAACTTAGTGTTTCGGATTATTTCACCAATAAATCACTAATATCCCTACGTGATCAGCCGACAAAACTAAGGAAAGCCAATGTTACAATCGGTGGGCCACATAGTTCGATGACATATCATGTCTTGATGTTGGATACAGATGGTACAAGATGAGAGCGTATGGTAATCCCAAAACCGACGAACAGTGGACGAAGATTTCATCAATGTACAACGTTTCACGAAGTTTTAAAATATTAGCTATTCTGGTAAAAGAACCTACTCAGGGACCTCCCCTGCGTAGAACTTTTTGGGGTTCAATTGATCTAGCTGATTTGGCTAAGAAATACTTTATAAAATAAAGACATCTAAGTGACAATTTTGCCAACGTAAACGTTGAGTAACGTTTAACATGGAATAAATTTGATATTAACTGTCAAAACGCTAAATTTAGTCGTCGGTTAAACGTCAGTCAACGTTGGTGAAATCGACACTTAAAAGAAAATGTCAGATTATTAAATTAATTCCTGGGTTAAACTCGGTTCCTCGAAGATAGTGTCTAAATTAACTATGAAGCAATAGCAGTCGTAATATTATGCAACTATTTGCTACGTATGAAACTTTGAACTAACTAGAAACTACAAAAGCAATATTGATTAGCATCTGCCGTACAGTGAATCCACTGTGATTCCGTAACCTATATGCCTTGTTATTGCTTTTACAATAACGAACGCCTGAAATAGTTTCAGGAAACCTACCTATACATTAAATACATATACGTTAAAAAGTGCAAGGTCTCAGTATAATCTCTTAAATAGATACACTAAAATATATACGAGTATGTTTCTGTCATTTCATAAATATTTATTAATAGACGAAAGATAGAAGTTTCTGGGATGGGAAATTAAAACAGCAAGTAGGTGTTAATTTGAAAGAGTTGATTTCTGATATTGAAGGAAAATAAATAACCTCTATTTACTCAACTTGGCAGGGGAAATCTCGTGCCCCCAGATTAAAATATCTGTGTACACGTCGTGTATTAAAATATCTGTGTAATGAGTAAATGTTTCTTGTGTGATTTCCAAGGAATATGAAGAAAGATACTCTTTTCTGAGGATCATCAGCTGATGTCGTCAGTTCACCTAGTGAGTCTGCCAACACTGCGCTTTTCAGTGCAAGGTTATCACACCAGTACCTTGCGACCCCAGCTACAGTTTTTCGAACTAGGTATGGCTAGTGAAGTGAAAATATTCATACTTACTAGTATAAAGTGGAGCGGTTCGTGCAACGGGCGGAATCGAACCTGCGGCTGGTAGAACTACAAGCGTCACGTGGTCTCCCGTACTTCTCAACGCGGCTACCGCTGTGGCGTGAGTCACACCAATCAGAGATGTTTCCACGCCCTGATAAAACAACAAGTAAATTAACAAAATGACGATAATTTGGGTAAACGATTAGAGAGATCTAGGGAGAGAAAAAAATATAAGAAAACAGACTTAAAAAAGTAACTCTAGAACAAATGAAAGTAAGTATATAACTTAAGAGATTGAAGAAAATTTATTAGAAACTTGAGGGATATGACGTAAAGTTTTACTCAAGTCCAGTCTGAAATAGAAGCAATATAGTTTAAGAGCATGTTGAGAGATTCAGAAGATCATCAGATCAGATTCATACTAGAATTATAAATGCGAATGTTTGTTGGTTTCTCCTTTAACCACGCAAGATCCACGTACCGATGCTATTTTTTTCATGGGTATAGTTGCGCACTTAGAGAGTATATAGGCTACTTTTTATCCAGAAAAAAACAGAGACAATAAGAATTTTAAAAAAGACGAAGTCGCGGTCATAAACTAGTTAGTATAAAAAACACTGGAATTATATATTATTCGCGTATGCTAACAATATACTTGACATCGTCAACGAAATTGTAAGTACATACTTATTAAATCTTGTCTCTTTATTGAGTTAAAAAACAAATCAAAAGTTATTGAGTTAAAAAACAAATCAAAAGTTAATACATATAGGTAGACAGTACCTATATAATTCTCATACTTCCCTCCGAGTGCACTTCACTGATTTAATCGATTACTATCAGATACCGGACGTAGACGTGCTACGCTTCTGCCCTTTCACTGTGGGAAAATTAGTTTTACTCGTAGTAGTCAACGTAATGCTTTGACTGGAATACTAGGAATAATTCAAATGCAAAATTATTTATTGCATGTAAATTAACTTGTGGCTCTTATGATACGTCAAGACTCACCACCGGTTCGGAATGCAGATTAACTGCTGAGGAGAGTCGGCAAGAAACTCAGCAGTTACTCTTTTTAAAACGAAATATAACAATATCAATGCATATAAAAGTATATATAATAAAATTCCGCATACTTATCATAAGAATTAAACTTTAACCGACGAATAAATTTGACGTTTTGACAGCTTATCAACACAAAAACGTCGTACACTATGTAAAAACTCCGAATTTCTCTCTCTTCATTCATGCCCGCGACTTCGTTTACGTGGGTTAAAGTTACTGACCTTCCACCATTGTAAGTACTGCTATAGTTCGTTCAACTCACGAGGGCGCGTGGCTCATAGTTGTGTGTGTGTATCTTATCTGTATAAGTGTGAGCGAGAGCTTGCTTGCGCCTGACCGCTCTCACCTAGGCTCCCGACAGGCACGCACACTTTCGCAATGTGCATGTACACGACGTAACCACAGATAAAGTTCACGCGCCCTCGTGAAATGTAAGAACTATACTACTACATCATTGCAGATAAAGGGATGTTCAACTACAAGCTTCTATAAAATATTTTGTGTAATGAAAATAATTACACCACCCAAAGGGTATTTTATGAGCACGATTTCATCAAGTTTATGGGCTTTTTACTTACATGTTCATCGCTGACTGCTAGTATTTTATCGCCCAGCTTCAGTCTGCCGTCGTGATGGGCGGCGCCGCCTACCGCAATGTGCGATATAAAGATGCCATCTCCACCCGCCGCGTCGTCTGCTCCGCCCGCGATCCCTAAGCCTAGCCCACGCACTCCTCGACAGAGCGTCACCACCATTGGTCTACGAGCTCTTCTGACTCTCTGTGAAAATCAAATCTATTAAAGAGGCTTCCAATCCCTACTAATATTCTAAATACGGCATAGTTCAGCGAATCGCAAAGCTGAAATGGAAATGAGTGGAACAAATAGTTCGGAAACTTGATGTTCGTTGGTGTCCCAAAGTGCTGGATTGGCGACCGCACCGGGAAGCATAGTGCTGTCAGACTCCCACTAGATAAATCGACGATATTAGATGAGTCGCAAGGAGCCACTGGACACATGCGGCGCAAGACTGAGTCCTGTGCAGTGGACATCTATTAATTTTTAAAAACTTAACTCATGTGGACGAAGCTGCGAGCATGTAAACCGCATTGAGTGGAAATCCCCACAAGAGATCTATTCGCATGACCAGACACATACAAAGTAAGTATGTCATGTCCAGAACTATGACACGTTCAAAAAGACGAGGATAATCCCTTTGGTGAATTTATTTTACACAGGGCAACAAACACAAGTCTACCGTTGAGTTTTTTTTTTGTTTAATATATAGACTGGCGCGTGGCTGCGATCACACCTGATGGTAAGTGAAGATGCAGCCTATAACGATCTGTAGGGTTCGTATAAGATTTAATTCGATATGAGCGTAATGTAAATACTCACTAATCTTACGACATTTCCAGCCTTTTGTAATGCATCTACGGCTATAGAATGTGGGGCGCCTTCGACGGAGATGTCGTTGACCTGCGAATGAATCCGTAACTGAAGAAAATTACCACATATTTCATATATACTGCACGTTATTATTGCAGCAAAAAGTCTTTGAATGGCATGGCAGTTTTGCAGGTTTTATTCGATCAATTTTCTTGGCTAATATTGACAAGCTTTTTCATATTTCAAGCTTTCAGAAAAAGGAGGTATGCATTTCAATTTTGTCTATCCTAAAAGTAGACAAAATCAAGTTTTTTCATTTTTCAAGCTTTCAGAAAAAGTAGGTATTTCAATTTTGTCTTTTCTAAAAGTAGACAAAATTGAAATACTTTTTCTTGCTTTAATCCTCAATAAACTTTGTGTGCATAACACAATACAGTACAAAAAGAGGTTTGAAAACAAAATTACTACATTATTATGTAAGTACCTAATTCATATATCTGTACTGTTCTGGCTATAACTCCAGAACAGTTTGACCGATTTGAATATATTTTTTTTTATTTGCCATTACAGGGTTGGTTTCAAAACAAAAAAAAAAAAGATAGGAAAACCCGAAAGAATAGCTGAAAAATCGAAAAAAGCAACAAAATTGGTAATTTTGTAAGTAAGAATCACCTCTTCGGAGTACTTTTAATGGTTAGGAGTGCAGCCGCGGATAAAAGCTAGTTAACAATAATTGAAAAACTATACAACCTATACGAGTAGGTATACTAATCGCATATATTTCAACATGTCCTCATTTTAGTGGAAAATGTAAACGCATCCTAAAGTTTTTAAGTTCCATTAGTTATTGGGGCTTATATTCGGAGCTGATAAAACCGGAATATTTTGAAAGAAAATATTGCTTCAGCAAAGTATTTTCGTTATTGCTCTATCCTCAACTTGCACACTCGTAACAAACAAATTAAGTTAATATTGGGATACCCTTTAGGTAAAGCCTTTGGATATTTGCCAAATCAGCAGAAGCGGTCCTTTATTCAAATCTAACAGGTCACTAACTCACTGTGACGAAGCTAAATTCATCGAATTCTATTTCTACAAAATAGACGAAGTATCTCTCTGTTCATTGCAATTCTCATTGCTGACAGTATTGACCATTAATCACATATATATATTTTGTTATGTTTCATATAGATCAGGTCTCGCAGATTTTTCAGAATTGGCAGACTTTATATGACTTTGAGAAAATTATGGAAAACTCTTAGATATGGAAATTTCTTCATGATGTTTTTTTCTTCATTATAGTTGCTTACGACTACGATAAGTCGGCGATGCGTGCTCGGGATCGAACCCTAGACGCCCCAAAAAGGAAGTTGTTCACTAAGTAAATTGTATTAACATTAAAGATTGTAAACGGATATAAGAATAACTAAATAAAATAGCATAAAAGAGATAGGGTTTAAGTGATCATTTTATCCCTACTAGTTGATGCCCGCGACTTCATTCGCCTGGATTAATATTATTTAATTCCCGCAGAAACTCTCTTATTTTCCGGGATAATGTCATGTCAGACTATGTGTCATGCCTATGTGTCATGTCAGACTATAATCTATCTCTGTGCAGCTAAATCAGTTCAGTCGTTGTCGTGTGATTGAGTAACAAACCATCCATCCATCTATCCATCCATACATTTAAACTTTCGCATTTTAATATTAATTAGGACTACAAGTATAGGACGTTGGAAAAGATGAACTGAGTGCACTAGTGAGTCATCGTCTCAAGCAATAGACGTCCACCTAGTAAGTACCACTCCAGCTTCGCGAATCAATTTCTCTTAACAGATCTTCTCATGTCTGATTTGATCCCGCAGGGATATTCCGAGAATAGCTCTTCCCACCGCCCCCTAAGTGATTCTGAGCCTTCTTATAAGACCCACAAATAGTAAGTGCTTTAGATTTAATATTTTTTCGGTATCGATTATTGATTACTATTTATAGTTTGAGCAATAAACGAGTAGTTTTTTTATTCGATGACAAGATAGTCCTTGACTGCGATCTTTCCTGGTGGTAAGTGACGATGCAGTCTAAGATGGTAGCGGGCTAACTTGGAAGGGTATAGCAGTGTAAACTCAACCCATACTTCTAATCAATCGGTTTGAACACGCTATAGTGCCGGAACGCTCAATCGCTTAGCGGCACGTCTTTGACGGTAGGGTGTTTACTAGCCACGGCCAAAGGCTCTCAATAGACAACACACTCACCAAATAGACAGACAGGTTTTGTACATTACATTTGTTGTATATTTTGTAGTTGAAAATGGATAGCATGGACTCTAATGAAGATCCTTGTAATATTCTAATTGACATGTACACGACATCGATTTAGGACGATTAATTGATTTTGGCTAAGTTGTAGGGTGGTTAAGATGAGGGGGCGAGCCCAATCTTCCCAACAGAACCATCAAGTAATATACATTCCTAAATATTTCCTAATATACAAAACTGATTCCAAACTAAAACTAAATTCTAAATCAATTCGGAAAAGGCCTTTTAATTTTTTGTCTGTCTGTCTGTGAGCGATAGGGGATGAAAGTTTTTGTTAATTTTGTTCCATAAATTCGTCAAATCTAAACCGAATTGGATAATTCTTTTTTATTGTAAATTGTGTACTATTAAAAACATTTTGTTTAATTTTGGCGAAGATCTACTAAATATTATCGGAGATAGAGGACATATAGCTTTTCGCTGATAGTAGCAAGTCACTTTTTCCACGCGGACGAAGTCGCGAGAATCGGTTAGTAAATTCTAAAATTAAAATTTAATTAAATCTACAACGGTACAACCTCATCGATACCAACGCAGCTTGGCATGGTTTAAAATGTTGATCTACTACTGCTAGCTATCTATTGCCTTTGAATTTCCAATATATTTCTTTGGCTGAGGTAGTTGCCAGTTCTTAGATCTCCAGCAGACTCGATGACCCCGAACCCCAAAGACCCAGGGACTCCACCTCAAAAGGCACAAATATAAAGCTACAAGGTTGAAGTTTCCCATTATGATTCCAATTGACTGAATAAAGTTATTGAGATGATCAGAAAAAGAATGCAGCACGGTAAACTTTTCAATCGGTGAATATCTTTCTTCAGAGAGCAAAGGCGAACTTCCGTACATAATTATAACTGAGAATAAATTTCTTTCAAGTGAAAAAAATCTTTTTTAATTAATCGTCAGATCTCGAACTTGTTTCTGTAAGAATTTTTATAAAAGGAAGCTTAGAAAATTATTAAAAACTCACAATTCACTGTTTTTTTTTTGCAGTGAATTGTGAGAAAGGAGGGATGCAAGCGCATTGCAAAAACACTATATAAGACATAATGGTAGGCGCAATCATAGAGAAACAGAAATGAGAAGATGCGTCGAAGATCCAAAGTACCTAACCGACTTAGCTCAGCAAGTTGCGAAACTGAACTGGAAATGGATGGGGCACGTACTTTGAAGAGCTATGAGCCATCCATTCCCACTGATGTATCCATTTCCACTACGGTCGTTGGAGTCCCAAGATACTGGAGTGGTAACACCGCACCGGGAAGTGCAGTGTTGGCAGACCCCCCACTAGGCGGACTGATGGCATCAGATGCAGGCGGCGCAAGAAGAGGCTTGTGGAAGTCCATTCAAGAGACCATTGTTCAGCAGTGGACATCTATAGCTTGTTAGAGAAGAAGAATATTAGGCATGCACATTAGCAGAACGACCTTCCCCTCGTCTTCCCTATGTGATACGATGCCTACGCATTGCCTGCCGTTTCTGAATGAAGATAACTTGTGGTTCGTGGTCTCTCACCACTCACTACCCCAATCCTACCATCGGTAATATAACTACTACCGGATAATTTTCCAATTAGAACTTAGGTACCTTTAAACCGAGAGTGAATGCGCATCTTCTAGGTAAGCACATCTTAGGCATCTTCACTTACCATCAGGTGAGATTGCGGTCAAGCGCTGCTTAATATTTAAAAAGAAAAACACAAGTGACGAATTGTGTTTCTACCATAAGACAGTGTGGGTATTTTTTCCAAACACGACACTTCAGTCTCAGTTAATTAAGTTATTCCCCCGTGTACAACAACTAATTATTACTTGAGAGAAAAACAAATATCTAACTGTCTCTTCAGTTGTTAATGTTGTGGTATAAATTTTGTTCCCATTCCAGTTTTTTTCACAGTGACCTTATGCTGTTGGTACATAATAAAATTAACTAGCTGACCTGCCGCGGTTTTGCATGGATGGACTTTACTATAGGTTTTCCGAAGACTAAATTCAAATGTGTTATACTTATACCCTCTTCGTAAAATTATCCCACACACAAACAAACTCGGTGGAGAGTCATGTTTTTAAAACGATTGCAGGTTAACCTTACGAGCTAGATTTTTTTATAAGTTAACTCTTGACAGCGATCTCATCTGATGGTGAGTGACGATACAGTCTATAAGATGGTAGTGGTATGGCAGAATAAATTACCTCTATATTTAATCTATGATTTCCTATGAAATTTATGATTTCATATAAGATCATAAATTAAATATAGAGGTCGGTTATGAAATCATAAATATATTATAGAGGTTGATGCGCCATTTGCAACATTATTATTTCCAGAGACACTCAATAATCTATGCATACCACGCCAAGATGGCGTGAATCAAATCCAAAATGGCGCCAATCAAGTACGTCCCAAAAAATCACAGCAGCCTGTCCAGTGTTAATCATAGATTAAAGATACAAGTCAGTGCTCCCACCAGATCAGACCAGAGACAGTGAGAAATTGTGTGCGAAAGTGCTCATTACTGCGCCAAATAAAATATGTAAGGAGTATACACATGTGCAATTTCTTTGTCCCTATTGGGTACTCTCCTAAATCCCAGACTTAATTGCGAACATGTGACAGCCGGAAGTCTAAGGAAGCCAAAACGTTTACGTGTAGAAAAGGTTGTTCGTGCAGTCGCGTTCTAAGTCATCTCTATCTATTATTCAGTCATTGTGACTCGGATGTTTAGAGTGCCAACAAGCCCCATAAATATTTGAACGGAAAAAAGGCACAAAGTCCTCAGGACATGTATATTTAAATTCAGCCATCCCTTTTATCTCCTTAAATAAATAATTTATGAAAATAAAGAAAAAATATTTTGACAAAACTTAATCTTCGCAAATATTATGAAATTCCGATTATTATTTTTCACAAAGAGTTCTGTAGTTTGTAACTGTAACGCACTTTTAAGAAAAAATTACATAGAGTAGTCCAATTAATTTTTAACTCCAAAGCAGTTTGGTTATTCAGTAACGCGTCCGTTATTATGGTTAATTTTAGTTCTATTTCGAAGAATCATTCATCAATCAATCATCACAAGAATTTTAGACGGCCCAGACTCCTGTTGCATCAGGATTGCATTGAGGAATTCCGAAACCTTTAGAAGTACCTAACTGAAAAACTTTTTTTTTTAATATTGACGCCCTTCTTTTCTCCTCCGTTGAAAATAAATATCATTATAATATACTTAAACAAAATAAAAACTAAAGTAGTCAAGTGCGCTTATGTGGTAGACTTTCGATCCACTGACGCTCCGTCACTGACGTGCGCAACAGTCATCAGATTAGAGAGTGACCAGATGTTAGAATGAGCGTAGTATTTAGTACAAGAAACAAATCACTTTGCTTTGGTGTGACACACTTTCACATTACTAGCGAGAGACTACATCTTTAAAAAAAAACAAATAAGTGAAATGGATTTTTTATAATGATACATAATTTAAAAATATTGAAATTACGTAAAACGTTAAAGTACATATTCGGAGCTTTTGAACGTTTCCGATGATAGTGTATCAGGGTTCTAAATTTCTAAACATTTACTCGCTGAATGAGCATAATTGACTTTTCACCCTGATTTATTTTAAGCAACAAAGGGGCGCTTCTCGAGCGGAGGGACTTTGAAAAGGATATTTGATTTACCTGAAGCAAAATATCTCCAGTTTGTAAACGACCATCGCTTTTCGCAGCCCCGTGAGGTGCTATCCTGGTTATGCTGACGTCACCGCCGCTTTCGCTTCCCGCTATGCTCAGTCCGAGGCCGCTCACGCCTCTCTCCAAGGTAACATCTGTTGTTTCCCATACGTCATCTGGATTTGAAGTGCTGTGGTGCATTAGATACTGGGGACAAAACATGAGTATAATGCCAAATTTACATTACGAAATTAGTGGCATGAAATTAGTTTCACGACATTAATCTGAACATGCGTGCCACTAATTTCGTAATGTAAATTCGGCTTTAATATGTTTATCTTATTATGAGCCCATTTCACTATCGCCGAGTAACGTTTAATCAAGGGGTAAATCGTTCAAAACATCAAAAACGTAACGTAGTTAAAAAGGCGACCCAATTTGATAGTCCTTTTCAAAACTTACCTGGAAGCTCCCTGTGATCTGCCCGTTCTCTGGACTGTGCATCATAATATTCTGTTCTCGCCCGCTGTCATAGTTGCTTGCGTTTGCTGCCAACAAACAAAAAATAATAAGAGTCACTCATTTCAAAACAAAGTTAATAAATGTATAGGTACGTATAGGTTGCCTGGAAGAGATCACTTTTAGCAATAAGGTCACCTTTTAAGCTATTGCATAGCTTCTATCGCGGGCCAGCGTGGAGACCGACTCCAGAAATTCCGTAACGAAAATAACCTGACACGGGACTCCTCTACGGTGAGCCGCTAGATGGCGCAATAGCTTTACCGCGGCAGTCCCCGAGTGCCACACGTCTTTTTTGTGTTACACTGTTTATTTACTTGTATGTTTTTTTTTCATGCAATAAAGTTGTAGAAATAAATAAAAGATTTCTTCATGATAAACGAAGCGGAAGCTAACTGCATTAATATTATCCAATAAATAACCATAGCAGGAATATTGGAATTGGTCAATGGCTTAAGGCAATGGGAGATATGACGCAAAAGGAGAATTTTTAATCAAGATTGAAGAATCTAATTCAATAACCGGCTATAATTTAACAAAAATTAAACCGACTTCAATACACCGTTATAAAGAATAACTAAACGAAAAGAGAAAAGTGTATATATCTTGAAAACTACTCAACCGATTTTGATAAAATCTTTTCCCTAAGTTGAAGTAAATGTAAATGAATAGAAAAAGAATTTGAAAAAAGCATTTGTAATCCACATTTTCGGTCGAGCACTTTCCCATATTACGAAAAGCCAGGAATCCATTTCGCGTGTGGTCTTAAGATTTCAGCAAAAAGTGTTTGTAATTTATTAATTAAATTAATTTGTATCATTTTCTTTCCAGTCAGTTGCATGCTTTTAAGCTTATTTACTTCAACTCTGCTTGTGCTTTTCATTGGCTGATCTGACAACAAACATAAAACTGTTTCAAAAATAAAAAAAAAAAGATCTTATGCATCAAAGACTGATTGTTATTGACAACCTCTCTGGCGTATTGATGAGCGCTGTGGTCTTATAACTGGGAGGTCTCGGATTCGATTCTCGGTGGAGACAATTTGGGAATTTATAATTTCTGAATTGTCATTGGTGCGGTGGGAGGCTTTGGCCGTGGCTAGTTATCACCCTGCCGTCAAAGACGTGCCGCCAAGCAATTTAGCGTTCCAGCACGATGGCGAGTAGAAACCGATAAGGGGTATGGGTTGAATTTACAATGCCATACCCCTTCCAAATTGGCCCGCTACCATCTTAGACTCATCGTCACTAACCATCAGGTGATATCGCAGTCAAGGACTTTCTTGTCATAGAATAAAAAAAAGGGAATCAGCAAAAGAAGTAGGTATATCCTTTAAAAGAACTTGAATTTGATCACCAACTTTATTTGCAAACCAATAACACACCGACCATAGACTACGAAAGCAACGCGATAGCATAAATAGATAACAACAGAATTGGCTTGGTAAACGTAAACTTGTTTTTGCTGACACGCAACGTATAATAATATAACTGGCTTTTACTCGCTTCTTCATCCGCGTGGAGAGGATTTTAAAAACCTCGCGGGAGGCATCTGTTTTTCCGAGATTTAACGATGTACGTAACTATACCCATGAAAAAAATCCTGTCGAACCGTTGTTTCGTTGCTGCATGATTAAAGGACAAGCTAACAAACAAACACGCTTTCGCATTTATTTTATAACTAACTTTTTCCCGCCGCTTCGCTCACGTTAAGTTCGATTTTTCCAACCCCTATTTTAACCCCTTAGGAGTTGAATCTTTTCTTAGTGGATGCATACGTCATAATAGCTATCAGTATGCCAAATTTCAGCCCGATCTGTCCAGTGGTTTAAGCTGTGCGTTGATAGATCAGTCAGTCACCTTTGCCTTTTATATATTTAGATATTAGTATAAGTATTACTGACTCGTACCATTCATTCGCTGCTCGTACCTACCTATACCTGTACGTCTACTGTACAATTCACTTAATTCATTACACTATTGTCATTGATAATGACAGATCTGTTTATCAGTACTTTCATCTATTTTTGACGCGTACTTGGAATTAGTTTTTAACATCCCGCGGGAACTTTTTGATTTTCCGGAATAAAAATATCCTAGGTCACTATACCCAGGCAAAAAAGGATAAACTAACAAAAACAGTTTCGCATTTTTAATAAGTACCTATATTAGTAAAGATCCCTGGCCTTTTATACAACATTGATCGCTTCTCGATAAAAGAGCTATTTTCTCTCCGCTCATTTAGTACTAAACTCTTGAGGCTTCAAGTTCCATGTTAATCGGCGTTTTCTGCATAGATGATTTTTCCGGAACTTTTCCCCTCGTAGACTTCTCTAGTAGGTAACTACCTACTTTTTTAGTATCATAACTCAATTTAGTCTTGTGAAACACGTCGCAAGTTCATACGAAACGTCAACAGATCTGTAAGTCAATACAAAACACCTGAACAGATGATCAACCGCTGACTGAACGAGTCGATGAGGATGTGTGAGCTTTATTTGTGGTTACGTCGTGTACATGCACACTGCGTAAGTGTGCGTGCCTGTCAGGAGCCTAGGTGGAAGCGGTCAGGCGCGAGCAAGCTCTCACTCACACATAAACAGATACGACACACACCAACCATGAGCCACGGGCCCTCGTGAATTGAAAGAACTACACCTCTAAACTGCATGCTGAACAGGTAATGTGAATGCTTTAATCTTACTAAAATTACGTGAAAGTGTGTTTGTTTCTTGGTTTGTCCTTCAATCAAGAAGCAACGGAGCTACGGATCGACGTGATTTTTGGCGCGGGTCTTGCTAGGGATTTGGAGAGTGAATTTTGCTTCCTTTTGTCCCGGTAAAACAAAGTTACCGACATATTTTAAAAACTTAACTCCACGCAGACTCAGGTGTAGTTCTAAATATTATTGGACATTGATAGCCATTAGCTGTCAATCAGAGATCGTTCGTCAAAAATCCATTAATAAATCGTTGTTCGTTATAAAATTAATACGTAGTACCTACTTCACAAAAAACCGCGTTAGATTAGTCCAGTACTTTTTTAGGGAAAAAAATAAAACAAATACTTTCCGTTCCATCCTGGATAAATAAAAATTGGTTCTTAACTTCGCTATAATAAAAAAAAAAAAAAAACAAGTTAACAAATTACAATAAACGATATTTTCAGCTAATATATTAAGAATTTTTCGATAGCTATTATGTAGTCGCTTGACAAAAGAAAATATTCTCGGAATAATTTATAAAAAAAAAAACAAGTTAACAAGTTACAATAAACGATATTTTCAGCCAATATATTAAGAATTTTTCGATAGCTATTATGTAGTCGCTCGACAAAAGAAAATATTCTCGGAATAATTTATATTTGGATTTTATTGTTCTTATGAAATATCTAAGTACACAAAAGACTACAAAAATAGAACAAAACACTTTATATTAAAATTACAATGTATTTATTATACTTATGTTAACTTTCGCTTTTATACACTCTTATGCTGAGATCTATAGAACATGCTCTGACTTAGCTCGGACTCAAGAGTTAAAACGAGACACAAATATGCTCTGGCCTCTGACATAAATCTGTCTCGTTTTATCTCTATCTTAAGTCTGAACAGAGTGAGAATCCAGTCTATAGATTTCAGCCTGATGCCCGTTTTCACCAACCACCAACCATACCTAAATCATCCCCTAAATAGGAATCCCTATACATAGGTGTCCTTTAAAGGTTCGTGAAAATGAAATTGACAGAAAGCGTCACGTAAATTAGCTTAGATAGCCCGTAAAAGTTAGGGAACGTTCGTGAAAACGTGCATTAATTTCTTGATAGTTATTCTCGGTAGGAAGGGCATATAAATATGTTACTGTATTTCCAAAGTTGATTTTACAGAAACTTTTACTGCCATTGGACGGTCGTCAGAGAGTTGTTAGTGGACTCCTCCCATTCCTCGCGTATTGTGTGTCCAAGCCTTAAGTTAGATTCGGCTGCGGTCAGCATCCTTCTCCGGGGAAATATAACTCTGTTTACGCTATAGTGGCTTTTATTTTAAAGTATTTCGTCTTTCCTTTTAAAGTTATGCAGCGAAATCGTTTTACCAATAATTGTCATCTCGACACATATCGAATGCCCACTCAGCAATCTCCCAGAATCAGAGAGGTATCAAGAGAAATGTTCAGTGGGCATGCGATGTGTTAAAAACGAATTGCTGTTTGTTACTTAAACTCGAAAATGGCTTCACCGATTTGAATGTTTTTTTGGTTGTTTTGCTAGCTCTGATACAGGGGAGATTAAAAAATAGTTAAAAATAGTGTAAACTCAATAGTACAGCAGGAAATCTAAAAATCAAATGGTGATTTTGTACAAGAATCTCCACACAACTATGATTATACTATACTAGCGGCCTGCTCCGGCTTCGCACGGGTATAAAATATATAGCCTATGTCATTCACTGTTAATGGATGTTATTATACATATAAACCGTCCTCTTCAATCACTCTATCTATTAAAAAAAACCGCATCAAAATCCGTTGCGTAGATTTAAAGATTTAAGCGTACATAGGCAAATAGTTTTATACTATGTAGTGATGAAGTACTTTTTATAGATGGCGGGAGCGAATCCGCGGGTTAAATTTTGAAGATTGCAAGGGTATAGTTGAAAGTGACACTGACCTAGGTTACTTTTTTCCGGGAAAATCCGGGAACTCTTTGATTGAGTTCCGGCAGGATTTTTGAACACTAAATTCCACGCAGTCGCGTGCATCAGCTAGTTCTATACGAGTATCGAGCCGTGACCGCCGACTTAAATGTTATATTCCCGGGAAATTTCGATGTGCCCTAGTCCCTTATAGTTTAAAATATTGTTTGTAATAAAACACATAATTTAAGTAAAATAACGACGATAAGTCGGCGGTCATGGCTTGATTATAATCTATACTTATAATAAAACTGTAACTGGACGATTTCTGTTCATTCTGTATATTTTGAAAATTTTAATTGGAGGAATGAGTCGAAACAACTTTTTGCGCGCATCACGCGAAAACTTCTTAACGGATTTGAATGAAATTTGGTACAGTGGTAGCTGATACTCCGGGTCAATATATAAAATACTTTTTATCCTGATAAACAATAAGGTTTATCCGGGATAGGAGATGAAAGTTTTTGTTGATTTTGCTGCATAGCTTCGTTTAATCTAAACCGGATTTGATATTTTTTTTATTTCAAAGTGTTTACAATCAAATATATTTTGCCCAGTTTTGGTGAAGGTTTAATAAACAGTACCAATTGGAGATAGAGATCGGAGCTCCTCGCTGATAGTAGCAAGTCACTCTAAACTTTTTCCACGCAGACGAAGTCACGGGAATTAGCTAATTATAAATAAGGGAATGAAGAAAGATTTTCACTTTGATATTCCCTTAGTACCAGAGAATAGAGAAAGTAGTTACAGTATAATTACTAGTTCGTCGGAGCCAGGGTGATATTAATCTTGCCCCCGGTCATATATCACAAAATTGCTTCTTAGGGTTACTTAATTGAATGGGTGAAGTCTGTGGTTACATAGTTTATTTCTTATCGGGGGCTTGTTTTACTTTATAGACCAGTTTATTAAGATAATCAATAGCTCAACGGTTAAAGGTGCGAACTGAAAGAAAATCTGTTTGCGCGTTCGCGTTGGCGTGTAGAAACAGATAAGGGGTATAGGTTGAATTTACGCTGCCACACCCCTTCCAAGTTAGTCCGCTAACATCGTAGACTGCATCAGGTGGGATCGCAGACAAGGACTATCTTATCATTGAATAAAAAAAAAATCACTAGCTGATGCCCGAGACTTCGTCCGCGTGGATTTAGTTTTTAAAAATCCCGCGGGAACTCTTTGATTTTCCGGAATAAATATGTCACTCTCTTACCTATACTATCAACGCTTAAAGTAGTATTATTATTTAAGGATGACATTGTACGACATGTCAAAACTATTTTGAAATAGGTAGGTAATACTGCTTTAAGTGTTAGCCTTAGCAGTATAGGGCCAGTTCATCAAATATACCTAGTACCCAAGAAAATAAACACGTCGATCCGAAACTGAGTTGCGGCGTGATCGAAGGCCAACCAACCCTATTCCTATTAATATATATATCGGAGGAAGACTGAATCTAATTTGATATTATTCTGTAAAACCTTATTGATTGATTACTTTTTAATATTGTGTAAAACCTCCTTCGATTATTAAAAGAAAATATGTTACGTCCAATCAGAGTCGAGGGCAGGCCTTGAGCGAGGTCGGGATGACATCTTGGCATTCTCTTGGTAGACGTGTGACTTAGCAGAGCTATGCTTATCAGTTATAATGAATAGAGAGTTGATCAAGGTGGATCCTTGGTGGATCATTATGGGAGAACAGAATGTGAAGTAGATGTGTGTCGCGAACTCGCTGCTCAGATTGCATTGTAATTAGAAAGTGATTAATCATATGGTGTCCCTCAATATTGTGGAACTATGATTAAATTGTACAGAACAAGGAATACGTCGTTTTATGCTTGCAATCAACCTTGATGACGCCCACTAGCTATAGCGACCACTGATGATGTCTATGAGAACGGCCTTTTCTCCGACATATATATATTTTCTATACTATATAAAAATAAGTCGAGTTTTCATTCCTGACGCTATAACTCCAGAACGCACGAACCGATTTCCACGGTTTTGCATTCGTTGGAAAGGTCTCGGGCTCCGTGAGGTTTATAGCAAAGAAAGTTCAGGAAAATTGGAATCCACGCGGACGAAGTCGCGGGGGCAAAAGCTAGTATATTTATATATAAATGCGAAAGTTTGTATGTTTGTTACTCAATCACGTCGCAACGACTGGACCGATTTGGCTAAAATTTGGCACAGAGATGGATTATAGTCTGGAATTGCACATAGGCTATTCTTGGAAATAAGAAAGTTACCGTGGGAATAAAAAACCTCAATCCACGCAAACGAACTCCCGGGAATCATTTAGTAAAATATAAACACTTTAACCTTTGTAATATTAGTAAAGGATTGAAAATGCCAAGTATAAATTTGCAAACGCTAAAGTTCGGTTTTTCACATCCGATAGTTTATACCCGCAATACGGCACTACACATTACGACCGCAGATGCCGTTGACAACTTTTTGTTACTTTTATTGTTTGCCAGAGGATTGCGGACTGAATTTTTATCTCTTCATGCTACTATAGCCTACTATAAGCTACGTCCATGAAAATATTAAAAAAAGAATAGACTGATTGATGTGTTTCTGTGCTTAATTATAGTATTAAGCTATTGCATAGCTTCTATCGCGGGCCAGCGTGGAGACCGAATCCAGAAATTCCGT
Source organism: Hipparchia sbordonii (assembly GCA_038048805.1). Classification (NCBI taxonomy): domain Eukaryota; kingdom Metazoa; phylum Arthropoda; class Insecta; order Lepidoptera; family Nymphalidae; genus Hipparchia; species Hipparchia sbordonii. Next base: position 7,090,422 of record CM076104.1, on the reverse strand, counting down.
AACGAAAATAACGTGACACGGGACTCCTCTACGGTGAGCTGCTAGATGGCGTTGATAAAAAATGCTATGCAATAGCTTTACCGCGGCAGTCCCCGAGTGCCACACGTCTTTTTTTTATAATACGTTTTAAAATGTCATCCTATTATCCTATTCCTAAATGCGAAAGTTTTAATGGATGTATGGATGTTTGTTACTCAATCACGTCGCAACGACTAAACCGATTTGGCTGAAATAGTCTGGAATAACACATAGGCTACTTTTCAACCCGGGAAATAAGAAAGTTGCCGCGGGAATAAAAAACCTCAATCCACGCGAACGAAGTCGCGCGCATCATCTAGTAATTAATAAAAAAATGCAAGTGCAACATGAGATTAGAATAAATATATTAAATACTCCACTCTTACTTTGTACTAATAGAGGAATAGAAAATAAGTAGGTATGTCTATTATACAATTCCTCAATGTCGGATTGTTTTGCGAACAAGCGAAATATTCATGCACGTATTCTTATGGGAAATGTACACAGGTAACTATGAAAATAAAGTTATGAAAACTGAAATGAAGAAACTTACTCCTCACTAAACCTTCTGGGAAAACAAAAGCAATTCATCAACGTCTTGTTGGGTTGTTCAAAAGCGTAGAACTTTGAACATTTGAAATTTAACTTTGACCACGTCTTGTTTGTTTAATAAAATAAAATAAATAAAGCCTCAATGGAGCAATGGTCAGGGTAAAGACTGAAAACCTAAAGTTCGACAGTTCAAACCATATATTTTTGACGACCTCCCTGGCGCAGTGGTGAGCGTTGTGCTCTTATAACTGGGAGGTCTCGGGTTCGATTCCCGGTGGTGGCAATTTGGGAATTTATAATTTCTAAATTGTTTCTGGTCTGATCTGGTGGGAGGCTTTGGCCTTAGCTAGTTACAACCCTACCGTCAAAGACGTGCCGCCAAGTGATTTAGCGTTCCGGCACGATGGCGTAAAAACAAATTAGCGGTATGGGTTGAATTTACACTGCTATACCCCTTCCAAGTTAGTCCGCTACCATCTTAGACTGCATCGACACTTACCGTCAGGTGCGATCGCAGTCAATCTTGTCATTGAATAAATAAAAAAGTTGCTGTACCCACTCCTAAATACTAAGAAAAACCAAGCTTACACCTCGCAGACTGAGTCATGTTGGGCCAACGTTTATAAAGGATATAGTACTTACATATTCAGTACGTGTATTATACTATGGGTTTCATTAAGGAATAAGATGGGTTAACGTCAGGTGTTTGTGGTTACAACCGACGCCTTTATAGCGCGGATAGGAATTAATATGTTAATATAGTAGCGGGGTCATTGACTAAATGCTTGAGAGGTCTCTGGAGTCTCTCCGAGTGCGCTCCACACAAACGAAGTTTGCTTTTTAATATCAACCAATGAATAAAGTCAAAGAATTTTTATAGCTACACCCTTTGAGCTAAATATTTTAAGTGTATTCGGTTTGTTTGGATTTCGTCAAAACATGTAGGAACCAAGTTCAAGAAGCTAAAATAATATGTAAATGAATAATAATATATAAATATAAATAATAATAATAGTAATATGTAAATGCTTTTGTAACTTTGAATTTGAACCTATCATATTTAAGATTTGACAACATAAAAACACGGATAGATATTAGTTAATACAGCGTGTCTGTCTACCTTTCTTTGCGCTGGATTGGTAAATATTTAAATGAGAATCAAACTTCGTTTGTGTGGGGGCGTATTTGAGTTGAACTTCTCTCAAAGTCAACATAATATCATTAAGATCATAGTCGAGGTCTCAATCAGTGGGGTGTGAAGGATTCTACGCAGGTAAGGTTCCAAAATTTACATAACAATATTATCTTGAGAAATAGATGTTAATTACAGGGAAGAAACGCTGTAATAACCAAGTTGTATGGCGCTTACAAATCTTTATTAAGGAAGAAACAAGATATTTTGTAGCAATAGGACGAGGTATTTACTTTACTTATTTATTTATACAACTTTATTGCATTAAAAAGAAACATATGAGTATGTATATAAACAGTGTAACACAAAAGGTGACCTAACAATACACTGAAAAAGAAGATAATATCATCAGCTGTAACTACTCAAAACTTATCAATGTTTTTGTCATTGACGTGCATATTCATGATTTATTTTTTAAGTAGGTACATGTCTATGTGGCGGTGAAATTAACTTGCTCCAACTATTTAACTTTTTTAAATAGCTGAAGTGACTCTATAGTAGTATTTAAGCGTTGGTAGCAACGCTTAAAGCAGTATTATTATTTCAATACTGTTTTGACATGTCATACAATCTCAACATCAAGGAACAAATTACTCTCTAAAGTAATTACTTTAAGGTTGTCTATTATTATGACATCTCTAAACAATATTGATTGTCATACAGCTTTAAGCGTCGACGGTAGGCCCCCTTGATAGAAAGAAGATCAGACAGAAACTATAGACAAGAACGGTAAGGGTTATTAGCCTATAGCGTATACTTATTATATTTTTCCGAACAGAATAAAATATAAGAAGACAAAATAGCAAGATTATACCGACACAAATTTTTCAGATTCTGATGTTTAATGCAAGGGACTCGTGACAAATGAGCAGGCATTATGAAGCAGGCAAATGGAGGAATGAATAATACAAAGTATTTTAAACCATTGTTGTTACAATGTTTTTTATATTTATCTTATTACTTGCTCTCCTTCGCTCCTTCTAGTACAAGTACGATGTGTGGTTTCAGACATATAATTTCACACCCAACCGATGCGCCCTCGTGAATTGCAAGAACTATATCTACGCGTAATCTATTCAGCCAAAAAAAAATTATTTGCGTAGTGTTTTTCTGAAAGAGCACGAAGCTTTCTATCGAATACGCTATACATAATCAATTTCTTCGATGACTGTAAGACATTTTTACATTAAAAAAACATTTTTTAGGCATTTTGATGACGGGGCTTTCAATGTTACCGGCTCTCGGTTTAATCATGAAAATATTGATGAAAAATATGTATGGCAAAAAGATAGATCTCCAAAAAATAATAATTGGGGGTTAAAATATCGTCAACCTATCGTCGCAACAGCTATTAGTTATTAATTCTTACTAATATTATAAAAGCGAAAGTATGTTTGTTTGTTTGTTTGTTTGTTTGTTTGTGCTTCAAACACTTCAAACAACGAAGCAACAGATCAACATTATCCGTGTTGTGAGCATGGGAATAGTTAAAAACAGAGGGTTCCCGCAGGATTTTAAAAACCTAACTCCAAGTGGACGAAGTCGTGGGCATCAACTAGTAATTCAATAAATCAACGTTAAATCGGATATATTAAAACCTTCTATTAATCTTCTAGATGATGCCTTCTAGATGACTATCTTCTAGATGATGCCAAATTAACATCAATCCACACGACTTCATTCGTGTGGATTGATGTTAATTTATTCCCGCGGGAACTCTTTTATTTTACGGAATAAAAGGTATGGTATGGTATAGTGATAGCCTATGTGTTGTTCCAGAATATAATCTATCTCTGTGCCAAATTCCAGCCAAATCGGTTCAGTAGTTGCGGCGTGATTGAGTAACAAACATCCATCCATCTATCCATCCATCCATCCATATCCACATCCAAACTTTCGCATTTATAATATTAGTAGGATTGAGCAATAAAACGTTATGGAAACAAAAAAATTTTACGACAGTATAAAATTATTGAAAGGATTCAAAATATTTTACATAATGAAATCATGCAAAACTTGGTCGGAGTTTAAAATTTCCATACTTTATAGCTTAAATATAATACGCGAAACGATCACAGATGCCGGTGACACTTTTATATTTTACTATTTAATACCCGCGGGAACTTTTTGATTCTTGGGAATAAAAGTGTTATAATCTATGGCCCAATTAAGTGTAGTGGGTATGCTAATAAGTGGTAATCTTCAATATATAAAACAAAGTCGGGATTGTTCGAACACTGATAACTCTAGAACGGCTGGATCGATTTTCATGGTTTTGACTTGTTGTATTTGTCTCCATCCCGAATGGCAGAATAACTATTATAAATATTGGAAAATTGACGAAAAAAAAGTTATGAAAAAATTTCATTTTCTCATACATTTTGTATTGAACGGCTTTTTTGATGGCAAGGAAAGTAAACTTTTACCCCGGAAAAACAGTAACCTAAGTCACGCGGACGAAGTCGCGGGCGAAAGCTAGTAGACACATAAAAAAATAACCAGCCTTGCGGAAAAAAATAGCGATAACAATTATTAAAATCTGTAACGTAGTTTAGAACTAAGCGCAGAAATAGAATCACGCCAAACGGACGATAGGAGCTGCCTACTTGCAGAAAAGAAATCCTAGGAGTTTTGAAGAAATAGACAGACGCAGTTGACGACGTTGTTTTATATTTACTATTTAGAGAAGAGAAGACAAATCGTAATAAGTGTGAAGTTGATACATTTTGAGTTTTAGTATGTATAATAAAGAAACAATTTTTTACTTAATACAAAGGCTCTTTTTGTTCCTTTTGTGTTTTATTAAAGAAAGTTGGAGTGTTAGAAAACTTATTACTTTTTCTTTGAATTATTTTGATATAATTATTTATTGTTCCGTTTCTTTGTTGCTCTTTATTAATAAAGTTTTATGCTGTCCAATATTATATTATTTTATCAGGATTATATTTCAAGAATTCAAGATTTTTATACCTCGTGATGTAAGGCGACGACTCGATCGATACGAAAACAATTGCATATTACACATAGAATCTCAAAGTTACATTAATCATAAATATATTTCGTGTGGATTTTTACAGGTATACTAGACAAGGCCCGCGACTTCATCTGCGTGCATAAAGATTTTTTAATTCTTTCATTTTCCGGGATTAAATGTAGCCTATGTGTTCATACTGGGTATGCTCCATTCCAAATTGCAGCCTTTGAAATACTTCTCTTCGTGGACAAAGTCGCAGGCAAAAGCTAGTATACAATGAATAAATCAGGTATTTACTTACATTCTTCAGTGATCTGCAGCTCGATCTTGTCCAAGTCCTCGATCTCGTCGTCATCGAAGTCAGTTTGGACCGTGACGTCACGCGTGTATTGTTGCAAGGCGATGACGTCAAACGCCGCGCGCTCTTGCGGACTCGGAGCCCGCTCGATCTTCGCTTGCTCATCGGGGCAGGCCGTGCTTGTGCGTGCTCTGCACTGCTCTTGCGTATCCTGCCGAGCACGCTTGCACGCTGTGCACCCGCATAGGGAGCCGCGTACACGCAGCAGCCATACAAGCCCGAAGAGCGCCATCCACGTGCTCATACTGTGTATACCACCACCATCACATTTCATTGACACTCACACATGTTGGCAAGCAAGTAAATATCTGCGGTTCAACACTCAGTCTATAACTAGTACTCAACACAAAGTTTAATATGTATACGTATGTTTTGATATTCACAGAAAATGTTTGATTCCATTACGAAATACTAATTTTTTCCCTAAAAGTTCTGAAATGCAAATTCAATAACTATTGTTAAATTAATACGAAGCACATATCTACCTGTACCTGTAGAAATATTCTTAGCCCGTGACTTAATTCGTTCGCTCGAGTTTAAGTTTCTTAAATATCCCGTAACAACTGATTTTCCAAAGTAAAAAATATGTATGCTGTGTCCATCTTCACATGAACGATAACTCCGTGCCAAGTTTTGTCATGATCCGACAGTTACTATCGCATTACTTTCCCAATTTTACTTTTTACATTATTTCTTGCGGAAAAGGATTGCATTTGTTTAAGATTAGGTTTAAGATTTGTATATTTTGGTTTTATTCGCTCTAATATAGGGGTGATTTGAAAATTAAAAAAGAATAGGAAAATCCCAGAATAGCTGAAAAATTAAAAAAATTCAAAATTGGTACTTTTGTATTTTACCGCGGGTAAAAGCTAGTTTTGTATAAAAACAATGAGCTGCTATAAAGCAGCCGGCATATTTTTATAGATTTAAGTTAGCCTAGACGCTATAACTCGTTTTTGAAATTATAGGGTAGATAGAAATTTAATCCCTCTCGACTCTCGAGAAGTTGCAAAAAAGTCTATAATTTCCAATGATATAAATGTCGAAGACGTCTCTATAAAATGATAAATGGCATCTATAAATTGTAACTCGGTTATACCGACGGCAGCACTTAAAGTGGAGAACTCTGGAAAAAATATAATTTTGTTACAAGCGATCGCCGAAATTCTCCCCAGAGTGAAAATTAATGCTAAAAATATCTGGAATTATTGGCACGACCTTCTTGCGATATCATATTTTAAAATCTCGAGGGGTAGGCATTTTCTGACGCGTTTTAGATTTATAAATTGATTGAAACGAAGAAAGCGCAAATCTGTTTGATAAATCATCAATATTTATTAACAAATATTAATATTTTTAGCCGATAATCGTTTGTTTTGTGGTAGATAAGGTATATATGGATCTGGTCGATGTTTAGTTTAATTTTATCAAATAATTTTTAATAAAAATATTTAATTGCAGCGACAGTTGTCACTGCAATTAAATAGTTTTTGTCAATAATTACTTAATAAATAAACTTCACCAACAACTATAGGTACAATTGTCCTGCTCTACATAACAAAAAGGAGATGCGAAAAATATTGAATTTTTCCTTTTCTGAGAGATTGAATGCATCCCCCATCCCCATTAAATTAGGTATGTAAGTGATTAATGAAAAGAAATCACGACCCTGAGCAATGAAATATGGCACAGAGAGAGAGAGATTGTATGAGAAAGATATTATGTCGATGAAGGGCTTAACGCAAAGATAAACAGTGGGAGCTTAAAGTTACATTGCATATTTGAATTTCCTATCCATTTTGTCACTTTCAAACAAATATACGAGTAGCAAGTACCTAATGACAAAAGAGAATATTTCTTCCGATCAACCGCTATACCATCACCGCAATCTCGTTGCTATAATCTCCTCCCGACTGAATCCGTCCACCGAAATTAGCCATCTGCGCAGGTGATATTATAATGTATAAGTGTGTGCGCAAACTGAAGTGCACTTTCTATTCCCTCACTCTCATAATACGATGTGATGGAAAATCCGACACGACCGAAGAGAGATCAGGCGCAGGACCGACAGCTTTACGTGCTCTCCGAGGCACGTGAATTTCTAGATAAAAAACTCCAACACATTTTTTGGCCCGACCCGGGAATCGAACCCGGGACCTCGTCGTCCGCACTTGCTAAACACTAGACCAACGAGGTAGGCATATACAGGCACAGCAATCTCGTTGCTATATAGTGACATCGACATCACAGCCGAAGCTGCAATGCAGTTTCATTTTATGCGGTCACTTTTATGCCTATATAAAACTAAATTATAAATGCAAGAAGTTCCCCAGACATATTTAAATTAAACAAATCCGAGCATTCCTAAAGAGTTGAATATAAATTATGTTGACATTTTCTCCTGAAACACGATCTCCAACAGCTTACGAAGTTTGCATGCAATTTAAATAATAAATACATTTCAACAGAAAGCCACTATAAATTGAGTTCTCTTATTTATCTCCTACACTCTCAATAAATAACACTTACATTTACTCTTACAATAGTGTCTGCATATAATTCAAAGAACTGATAAAGTTTTGGGTGTCAAGGTGCTGTAATATTAATCCCGCATCAAAAAGGGCTATGTTGGAAGATCTCATTGTAGGGTGTAATCCCTACTGATAAATAATTATTATTGATAAATTGAAGAAAGTGGACTGTATATTTAACTAGCTTTTGCCCCCGCGACTTCGTCCGCGTGGAATTAGGTTTTGGGGTGGAATTTTCAAAAACTGTGACACACGTACTTCTTTAATTTTAACTGAAAGCTCTAATACAACTTTGATGGAAACAGCTTGAAAAATGACGGAGTTTCATATAAACTTCCATCCCCTATTTAAACCCCTTAGGGGTGGAATTTCCAATAATCCTTTCTTAGTGTGCGCCTACGTCATAAAAGGAACCAACTGTAAAAATTTCAAGTTTCTCACTTCAGTAGTTTAGGCTGTGCGTTGATATCTCAGTCAGTCAGTCAGGGCTTTGAATTTCATATATATAGATGATATTGATTGATTTATGATATTGATACTTATAAACTCATTAGTTTGTAGTTAGTAATGAGTGTCCCGAACACTCATAGTGATCGGTTGACAACAATCAAGTGATTTGCTATTGGATAATACAGCAGTTATAAGGCGTCCAAAATATGCTAGAGCAAACTCATTTGTCTTATTGTCTTGTGTTCATGAATTTTAAATGTTGATGAAGATCTTCTTTCTTCATCTTCATCAGGGCACTTCCTAATTGCTTTCTATAATAAGAGGTCGAGTTGCAACTTATACGATACATTTGTTTTCTTGTTTCGAGCACTATTCATGGACAATTACTAATTAAAAGCTTGGCTTTTTACGTTTAATATATTTTATCAATATTGGCCGTTAATAGCATGATATTATAATTCAACTGCACGCTCCATTGTTTGAAGTGGTATCTGATAGAATAAATATTATGTGATCAGTTGTATTGTATGACACAAAGCTCCAATAATTTTAGCAATTAAAATTTATGATACGATAATATGCTTTTCAACACTCAATATTTTTAACTTTCATGTTTATTTGAAATCAAATTTTATCTATATGCTAGCGGACGCCCGCGACTTCGTCCGCTTCTTCAATTCACTATCGACAGTTCCTAAATCCGCAGTTTAGGGAGGCAGTATACCCCTTCAGCATCAGTATTGAGGAGTTAGAACCCGAAGTTTTTATGGGATCATCTCGCAAATTTTCTGTATTGATTAAAAAAAGATTCACGCAAATTCACGATAGAAATCACGAGATATCGATATACTTGGATAGAAAAACAGAAGTCCTTCTCCTCCTTTTTCTAATGTCGGTTAAAAAACAACTGGAAACAGTTATACTTATATAAATCTTAGTGTGCCATGAAAAACCCATTAATACTTTGAAAAGATGTAATTCAAAAGACACTTAGGCTTTCAATTTCAACTTTCAAAAGAGATAATATGAAAGTTCGCTGAATTAAAATATTAATGACAAAATTGGTCCAAATTCTGATCCGGGTTAACGAGGTACTCTGAAACTTGTAAGAGATTCTTGTACAGCTTTTAATTAAAACCGGCTATTAATAAATGCAGGGAAGCAGCGCCCCTACCAATAGGGTTAAAATTAATATGCACCCAACCTCATGACCCTAACCTAACCCTGTGTTTGTTTTTTATAATATTAACTGACTCGAACCCAGCGTTTTATATTTCGTTCTATTCGGAGGAAGCTTCTCTGGGAGACACCTCCTGGTAAAAAATTTAATTAAGGTCAGAGATTGTTATTATTAAGGAAGTATGAAGTGATGTCTTTCAGATGTTATGCCATCTAGGTATCAGAATGTAGTGCAAATACGCGAAGAACACTCAAAACACTAAAATTTTGCTATTTTTATGTGATGTTCAGAAACATTTTAAACCTAGAAAGAAATAAATATTAATCAGAACAATAAATAAGAATTGTTCGTTAATTTCATATATCGTTGAAGATCTAATTAATATTGCTGGAAATAAAGGACACAACTCCTCACGGAGCAGCAAGTCACTCGCACAAGATTTAACTTTTAAGAAATTTTATTTATTATATGAAACCTAAATTAACGCGGACGAAGTCGCGGGCAACAGCTAGTAAGATATTAATGGCAATTCTTATAACGCCATGAGTTCTACGTCTAATTCAAAGTACGAACCTTTTGAGATTAAATATGACGTGAACTTATACCACTTTGTAATGTAGATACTTTCTTGATAAAATCTTAATATCTCTACACCACTTTGTAATGTAGATATTTTCTTGATACAATCTTGAGCTACTAGTCCATCGCTGTTCTATTCAATCCTGTTTCAAAGTAAAGGGATAAAATTGCTTTTCCTAAATGAAGGAGCGTGCTTCAAATAAACTTTAACAAACATGCAGTATTGAATATAAATAAATTAAAAAAATAAATAAAAAAATAGCTTTTATTATTCCTTACATTACATTACATTACGTGGTTTTTTTTTAACAGTTTTATTAACTACTAGCGGAAGCCCGCGACTTCATCCGTTTCTTCAATTTACAATCGACACTTAAATAGTTTAGGACCACTGCCGAATCAGGATTGAGGAGTTAAATCCTGGAATTTAAATATATAGTCTTTACTTGGTACCTAAAATAACTATTCATAATCGACAGTTCCTAAATCCCCACAGTTTAGGCGGACAGTACCCCATCAGGATTGAAAAGTTGGGTCCTGAAATTCAACGATATAGTCTTTACTTGGTATCTACAGTATCTATTCATAAAATCGACAGTTCCTAAATCCTCACAGTTTAGGCGGGTAGTACCCCTGCAGCATCAGGATTGAAAAGTTGGGTCCTGGAATTTAAAAATATATAAATTCAAGAAAGGTTCGCTACTGAAAATAATCTTGAGCCGCTGGTAACTAACGGCTTAGAGCGACTTGCTTATAATCATCCATCCACTTAATGGGTCTTCTTACTGGATGTATGGTATCCCAAGTTCCCAACGTATTTGGGATGCCGCGCCCACTGCTACTTTAACTTTTGGGTTTGACGAGCTATATTGGGAACTCTGGTTCTCCTACAGATTTCATTATTACTGATGTGATACTATAACTGTATTCAAAACATAGCTCCGTCACAGTGGAGAGAGTTATGCTCTGAATATAGTTATAGTGACGATACATCGTCACCTGAAGCTAACACTCATACGAGGTGAAGGTACTCATAGTTAGAGATAATATTTTAGACCCAAAAGTCTTCACTATCAACACACACAGTTCGTAGACTTTCATGTTCATATACTTTTGGACCTCGATAATGGATATCGGTAAACAACAAGTTGTACAAATCCGGGAATTAATATTTATTACCTTCCTACTCCTATATTGAATTACCTATCGAACTATGAATTTTTCATTTCATTTATCTTGCCTTTTCTTTATTCATTGAAATACGAGTCAATGTTATGTAAAACGTACGGGCTTTATCAAATTTTCATATTTCAATCAACTTAAATTGGAGAACGCCATCTTAGCGAAAGCTCACAACTCTAGTTTAGGATCCTAGCGCACTACGCGGCCACGACCATAGTCGTTGTCGTGGTCACTGTTTGGTACAATTACTAATTTGGTACAATCGATTTTCAGGACGTTCCTAGTTAATGAAAGATGCTACCGTGTCGGAGGCGTAGATAAGAAGTACAGGTATAATATTTTATTTGAACTATCGACAACGTAAAAACTTATCCTATGTAATTTAGCTTTAACATACTTGCAACCACAACCAAGTTAGCAAAAGTTCAAGTAGACAATCACAGAAAGTACATAGTTACACGAAGTTTCGTCGCAACGAGTCACGGCATGTCATGCGCCCAGTTCCACGGGAACTCTTTGATTTTCCGGAATAAAAAGTAGCTTATATCACTCTTCAGGTCCTCAACTACCCATAAAAACAATCCGTTGTTCCATTGCGGATTGAAGGACAAACTAGCAAAACAAAAACAAACACACGTTAGCATTTATGCGAGTAATATTAGTAAGGATATGTTTGCTTGTGAAAATAATCGAAGCAATAATGAGGTCTCGGTTGGAGCGCGCTTGCCTAGAAAATGCCTATTCAACCCTACCGTAGGCTAAAGGTTACTAAATTATACGTGAGAACTAAGTTCTCACGTATAATTTCGCTTCAGAAACGTTGAACCAAAGCGCTGCCGTGCCATGGCAATATACTGTATCTAAAATCATGCATTTGTCAGAAATCGCAATTTTCTGTTTTTTTTTTTTTACCATTATGTTGTACTAGATACAGTGTATTTCAATTTGAAATTTCTTAGTATTTTTAAGATTTAATTGAAATATACAAATGCCATCATATTATTATGTGAACATGTGCGAGGAACTCATTTATCGCTGTTACGATAAAACACTGGATCTGCAGATGTATGAGTAGATTGGATTTCAACCACGTAAGGATGCCTTACACTTTACCCGGAAACTGCAGCCACTGGCTGTGGTTGAGGCCATATGTAGTGCGCAAGGTACTTAAATAAAAATATTCCTGAAACGATTCTCATTCTTGATTTCAATTTATTTCAAGAGAATAGAAATTGATTTGAATTTATATGAACACATGATTTTCTTTTTCTTTACTCTACTTTTTTTCTCTATCTATGTAGATTCTAATAATCTACATTCAATTTACAATTTACCTACATATAGTTTTTTTATTATACCTACTATAAATAACCAAATGATTAATGTTAGTATATTCTACCGATATAATCTATACTTATTTATAAAAATCAATTGCTGTTCGTTTGTTTGGCTAAAACTCAAAAACGGATTCGAATATTTGGTAGTTTTGTATAGGAATCACCATTTCCTATAGAATACATAAAACAATTTTATATTAACAGGTATGTTACCTACCTGGCTTACCAGTTAATCGGTTAGAAAATATTGGTTTATACCTAATAATTGAACCACAATAGCCCAACGGTTAAAGGTGTAAACTGAAAGGTCGAGGTTCAGTCTCCATCCGTCGAACTATCGTAAACTTCTAACACAAACTTAACACTTATTTGAAAAACAGAAAGGAATATTATTTATTTATTTATTCTGTACATCAAAAACTTAAAACTAAACTTAAATATAGGAGGGACGTGTAGAATCTTATCGCTACAAAATGCTACATTTTTCATCCAGATGCCCTATTAGGCTAATATTCTTTAAAAAATATATAATGTAATATCAGATATTGTATCGTATTACTTTTACGGCCCTGAGAACATTAAGCCGACGTAGCTCTATTCTAAATGCAAATGTAATGTTCGGCATATGGTAATAACACATTGGGTACGGAGTATTGTCAAAAGGCAGCGAAAGACTAACGATAATAAGCATTAATACATCACTAGTTGAATACAATGTTGAACTAGCTTTTGCCCGTGGCTTCGCTCACGTTAAGTTAGATTTTTTAAACCCCTGTTTTACCATCTTAGGGATTGAATTTTCAAAATTCTTTCCATCTGTATGCCAAACCCCACCCGTTGCACTATTGTCGTAGCCACTCATAGCACAAGCTTTCCGCTTATTTGGAGGGGATAGGAGGATATTAGTCAACTTCAGCTTAGCTAATTCTTTAAAAAAATTTAGCCCGATCCTCATTTAACCGACCTCCCTGGATGGTGCAGTGGTAAGTGGGTGTTTTTGGGATCCATTCCCGGCTTGTGGCAAATTATAATATTTATGTCTCGACGACCTCCCTGGTGCAGTGGTGAGCGCTGTGGTCTTATAACTGGGAGATCTCGGGTTCGATTCCCGGCGGGGGCAATTTAGGAATTTATAATTTCTAAATTGTCTCTGGTCTGGTCTGGTGGGAGGCTTTAGCCGTGGCTAGTTACCACCCTAACGTCAAAGACGTGCCGCCAAGCGATTTAGCGTTTCGGCACGATGGCGTGTAGAAACCGATTAGGGGTATGGGTTGAATTTACACTGCTATACCCCTTCCAAATTAGCCCGCTACCATCTTAGACTGCATCGTCACTTACCATTAGGTGAAATCGCAGTCAAGGGCTATCTTGTCATCGAATAAAAAAAAAAAAATGTCTCTGGTTCGATCTCGGGCACACACGACTTTTCGGAGTTATGTGCGTTTAAGCAATTAAATATCACATGCTTCAACGCTGAAGGAAAACATCGAGAGGTAACCTTCACGCCTGAGAGTTGTCCATAATGGTCCCAATGGTGTGTGAAGTCTGTCAATTTGCATTACGTTGCTATGTGGGCCTACACTTAATTCTTCTCTGTACCCACTCCTTATTCTGTTTATACTGCCCTCGTAATTGAAAACACAGTAAGTTAAATAGAAGTTAACTTTAAGTTACTGTGTTTTCAATTACGAGGGCATTATATGTCATCGAATGTCTTGTCATCGAATAAAAAAAAAAAAATTTGGAGGGGTGAGGAGAATATTAAATCAAATTCTGCAAGGTTAATAATATTCTTAAAAAAAATATAGGTAGGTAGGTATCTATTTCGGAGTAGCTGATTCCCGCGACTTCGTCCGCGTGGAAAAAGTTTAGAGTGACTTGATATTTAGAAAATCTTCACCAAAATTGGACAAAATATTTCTAATAGTACACAATTTATAATAAAAAAAGAATTATCAAATTCGGTTTAGATTTGACGAAGTTATGGAGCAAAATCAACGAAAACTATCATCCCCTATCCCAGATAAACCTCATTATCAATTAGGATAAAAAGTATTCTATATATTGACCCGGAGTATCATCTACTACTATACCAAATTTCATTCAAATCCGTTTAGTAGTTTTCACGTGATGCGCGCATAGTCAAACAGACAAAAAATTCAATAAAAAAAAAAAAAATATTTTGGGCTCAGTATCGACAATAAAGCATCCTCCGATTAAAATTTTCAAAATAAATTTTATGTGCAGAATTCTTTCCGTTACAGTTTTATTATAGGTAAAATATAGTATACCTAAATATTGTGGTTTTACGAAAAATATTCATCTACGAGTAGGTATATACGCAGCTACCTATTCCATCGAAACGCTTCAATTCGTTCCCAATCAATGAATCGCTTAATCCGGATTTCGTTCCAGCTAGAAACAATTTCATTCTTGGTTCAATTCGGCCAAAAACCGGCGCTAAAAGACTGTGAGAGTAAAATGTTTATCTTTTACATACAGAGTGAATATTTATAGGGATCACATGACCCAATGAAAGCGACAACGAGGACCCTTACTTCTAATAAAATGTTACGAGTATTGCTTCGTCGGATTTTTTGTTATTTTATTTTGATTAACATTAACTCCGTGCCCCGCGCGCCTGAAAATACACACGCATGAAAACCTTGATTTATTATTTTCTATTACTCAGTATGGAAATGTTTTTTGACAACCGCCCTGGCGTAGTGGTGGGCGCTGTGGTTTTATAACTGGGAGGTCTAGCGTTCGATTCCCGGCGAGGGCAATTTGGGAATTTATACTTTCTGAATTGTCTCTGGTCTAGTATGGTAGAAGGCTTTGGCCGTGGTTAATTACCACGTACCGTCAAACACGTGCCACCAAGCGATTTAGCATTCCGGCACGATGGTACAAACCGATAAGGGATATAAGTTGATACGTGATACCCCTTAAAAGTTAGCCCTCCACCATCTTAAACTACATCGTCACTTACCATCAGGTGTGATTGGTTAAGATTTCTTAAGGCGGGAAAGTAACCTATGTGTTATTCCAGACTATAATCTATCTCTGTGTCAAATTTCAGCCAAATCGGTTAAGTCATTGTGACGTGATTGAGTAACAAATATACACCCAAACTTTCGCATTTATAATATTTATAGGATAAATAGGATAGGATAATAGGAACGAGGATTAATACGAAATAGGATTAAGACTCAGAGACTAGGGGTAAGTAACTTTCTAAGTCAACGTTAACTATACCATTGAGAAAATCCTATACTCCACACTATGTTTTAGTGGGTACAACTTAATCCTATTTAAATATGATTGATGGATTGCACGTTCCTACGAGGACGGCCCAACCCTTCTTTCCCGCGAACCCTTCCGTAAACTAGAGTTTAGTTTGAATCTTTGAATTTGACTAGTAAAAATGCCTTTTCAACCGATTTCAAAGAAGACGATTCTCAACCTATTCAACTTTTATTTGTCAGTATACTACAATAAGCTTTTACTCACGTTAAGTTCGATTTTTCAAACTCCTTTTTTACCCTCTTAGGAGTTTTCAAAAATCCTTTCTTAGTGTATGCTACGTCATAATAGCTATCTTTATGCCCAGCCCAATCCGTCGATAATAATTTCAGCTGTTTGAGCGTTGATATCAGTTTTCAGTCAGACCTTCCTTCACACAGTCCTTTTTATATAGATACTTAAAAATATTTTCATAAATGATGTCTTCGCCGATGCAGAACCCATTTTAATTATTCTTCCTTTATTGCATAGATTATCAATATTGTATATCCTGAGGGTCGCCCCATATTGTGAATTCAAAGAAAATAATCTACTTTATTTTATTTGGGTCATTGAATTTTATGCGTTGGTTTTCCATTAATATGTTTTCCATATATTTCCATTAATGTGTTTGGATTTTTTAATATCGTATGGCTAGAAAGAAGTAATACTTATCTAAATATTATATTTAGCTATATACTTAATGTACAAAAATTCATTTTGAGCTTTGAAGCTGATTATTTTGGAATTAATTTTGATATTTAATTATCTCGAAGGTACTCCTTGGTATTGCAGGATAAAAAGTAGACATGTAGTCTTTGTCCTCGCTCAGGATGCAAGCCGTTTTCTTGCTCGGTCGATTTTGACGAAATAGGTTCAGTAATTTAAGTTCGAAAACTTCTATCTAACCTTTTTCAGCAAATAACTAGCAGACATAGTTGAAGTTGGGCGAGCATCGCGTATCGGTTTCATAGTTTCCATTTAAGCCGCCCTTTTTTGAACAAACGTGTTCAACGAAAATTGTTTTTATACTTTGAAGTGGCGTATTTTTTTTTATACCAATTTATAAGATAGATAAATAGAAAAAAGATAGATAACTTATAATATAACATACGTGTGGAAGTATGGATTGGATTCTTAACATGATAGATAGATAACACGAGAGACGAAGTAACGTTGGCGAGACGAAACATGAGACGCACTTTTAGCAAATTGGCCCGAGGAGGCATGTAACATGGATTTGTCGATGGATTAGGGGGAAGTGGATTTGGCACATAGTAACAATACTTACTAGAAAGAAAAAAGAGAGTATGTACAGTAGGTATATACCTACTGTAACAAAAATTATTTTTAACTGGGAAGTATCCGTAATGTTTTCATTTATGAATATTGACGTACCATATTATTGTATACTATACAGTATACATAAACTAAAGATTTTAGACTGGATTTGTGGTTTAATGACATAATTGTTATAAAATATTACGAGTACGTATCACGATAATTATTTTAGTTGGGATTGTCGATAGCTTCAACTTAACGTCTCGCAACATTGCAGTCCCGTCGTGACCACGGTCCATGCAATTAGATCGAAATATCGACAATCCCAACTAAAATAATTACTGTGGTACGTACTCGTAATATTTTATAACAATTATGTACATACATAATAAATGAATTTTGTATCATCTATTATGCATATATTTTAATGTACAAATGTATTATTTAAAAGTAAGCTTTTTCCAGCAATTTCATTCGCGTGAAGTTAGAATGTGTAAATCTAGTAGGAACTTCTTGTTTTCTCAGGATAAAAAGTATCCTATGTCAATCTCTAAGTCTATGCAAAATACTATAGAATATATAGTATTTTGCATAGATATTTTTCAAGACTTAGAGATTGACATAGGATACTTTTTATTGATGCTGCAGCATTAAATAGTCTGCTGGATACCCAACTCCTCAGCAACTGTTGCAGCATCAGTTCAAGATTACGATGACATGGAAATAATCCAAAGTACAGGTTTAAGTTTTACCTCTTAATACCTCTTTTGTCAAATAGGAAACCAGCTAATCATCAAACGACTGAACAGATCTTCATTAATTACAGCTAAGATCACATCAGTTTTCAAACAGAAACCACCGCATCAAAATCGGTCCATTCGTAAGGGAGCTACGAGGTAACAGATAGACACACATATACACAGATACCTACACACATGACACTCAACACGTTAAAATTAAAGCATTACTTTTTTGTATCGGGGGTTTTAAAAATAAATTTAAATATCCACCCACGCATATAAACTTAAGAGAGCTAAATTCGTGTTCATTCATTCATCCCGCCCACCGCCGGCCCACTTCAGGGTGTCTCTTCCATCGAATGATAATGACGGGCAAGTGCAGGCTGGTCGACTTCACCCAACTTTGAGAACAATATGGATAACTTTCAGGCATGCAGTTCTCACGATGCTTTTTTTTATTCGCTAACAAGATAGTCCTTGATTGCGATCTCACCTGGTGGCAAATGCGATGCAGTCTAAGTAACGGGCTAACTTGGAAGGGGTATGGCAGTGCATATTCAACCCATAACCCTATTCGGTTTCTACACGCCCTCGTACCGGAACGCTAAATCGCTTGGCGGCACGTCTTTGACAGTACCACGATGACGATTGACGATGTTTTCTTTCAAAAGATTTTAAGTTTATGAACCTATTTTTTTCAATGTATAGACAAGGGCTTCACTGCAATCTCATCTGATGGTAAGTGAAAATGCAGCCTAAGATGGTGCGCGCTTGTCTAGAAGATGCCCATTCACTCTTGATTTAAAGACACCCACATTATAGTTAGTTGGAAAAAAATGGAAGCCGAAAGGGCATTCCAAATTTTTGCGGTGGGTATTAGGAACGAGGAAGCAAAGAGCTTAGTGCGAGATAGACCTAACAGTAGCTTTAGCTTCTTTGATACGATGGGTGTTTGTACTTATGTCGTTCTTGATTGTTTACAGTCTGCTGAGCGCACTTATTTCAAATTGCATCGTGTCATCCATAATTATCTGCTTTTAATGAAATTTTGTGCATTTAAAAGCTACAAATAAGGTTGAACACCGGTCGTTGAACTATCATGATAAAATATAAGTACGCTCAAAACCACTTAAAGCATTTTAGCAAGAGCCAAAACATTTTAAGCAATTTAATAATAATTAATACGATAGAAACCAGGGTCTTTTAATTTTTTTTAATCTATTTTTTTGGGTATTTTACCAGCTGGCACGCCAATCTTCTTTTAAATATTTACAATAAAAAAAATAACTACCTAAATACTCAAGTTAAGTTTCATAAAATTCAAAAAATATTCTTTAGATTTATCGTGAAATTCTGTTCCCATAAATTAATAGTTAAATCAACTGACCATCCCATGCGTTGTTATGTAGAGTTTTTAACTTAGACAGCTACCTAAATACTCAAGTTAAGTTTCATAAAATTCAAAAATATATCTTTTAGATTTATCGTGAAATTCTATTCCCATACATTAATAGTTAGATGAGTTAGATCAACTGACCATCCCTTGCGTTGTAATGTAGAGTTTTTAAGTTAAACAGCTACCTAAATACTCAAGTTAAGTTCCATAAAACTCAAAAAATATTCTTTAGTTTTATCATGAAATTCTATTCCCATACATTAATAGTTAGATCGACTGACCATCCCCTGCGTTGTAATGTAGAGTTTTTAACTTAAGTAAATTTTTCGGAAACCGTAGTTTTTACTTTTTTTATATTAATCTAGCTTTCTCACTCTTAATATAAGGACATCCAAAACACTCCCGTTAATTTTTTAACACTTAAACACTCGCGCGTTCGCACAGTTGGCTCGTTAAATCGACGATAGACATTCGCGAACGCGAACACTCCCGCTCCGAAGCAGGACGTCCCACCACTTAGGTACCAACGATGAAACTGAATTTCTGATAGTAGATTGCTTTACGCATGCGGATTGCCATGCCTTAAGCCGTGATGAGAGAACGGATGTTCCATAATTAAAACCAACAGTTACGCGATTAAGGTGTAGCGAATTTTCACGTTACATGCCACCTTTAATACTTTTTTTTGATAATTGCTTGCAATTAGTAACCCTCCTATCTCATATAATTAAGCTTAATTATTCGTTCTGAACTTATCTTAGGCAACAGTGTCTCAACCTAATAAAAGATGGATCATTGTACTAATGACCTTATTTCATTAAATTTTATTTCATTTCATTTCAATGCTTGAATTTCTTTTGGCATTGTTTAAGTAACTTCTACAAAATACCTACATATCTACTGCATTATGTTCATGTCATATTATATTATGAACATAGGCAGATCCATCTGATATATGAGACATAAATAGATTGAAAGTGTCGCTTCTAATCCATCATAGTCTAAAAAAACTTGGGATAAAATATTATGTATTAAGTAGGTACCCAGTTTCAATGTTTACCTATTCTAATTTTATATATTACTTTGTCATAACATTCTTCTATTTTCCTTGTGTATAATATCTATTATATATTTTTTACATAATACCTATTAGGTTACGTGCTACTTTTTAGGAGGGCGATCGTTATAAGGTTGAAAGGTTAAGTAAAGCACTATCTAAAATTAAAACCTGTGTGGAGCCTGTATGAATATTTTATTCAATTGCGCTCGTAAGCTTAATTGATATAAGGTAGGATATTTTGATTTATGTTCCTAACAAATATTTTTAAAGACTACATCTTTGAATACCAGGACTCCTCAATCCTGTCAATCCTCAAAACTGTCGATTGTGAATTGAAGAAGCGGACGAAGTCGCGGGCGTCCACTAGTAATATTATAAATATCTAGCTTTAACCCGCGGCTTCGCTCACGTTAGGTTCGATTTTTAACCCCCTATTTAACCCTCTTAGGGTTGAAATTTTCCAAAATCCTTTCTTAGCGGATTTCTACGTCCTAACAGCTACCTGTATGCCGAATTTCAGCTCAATCGGTCCAGTGGCTAGAGCTGTGCGTTGATAGATCAGTCAGTCAGTCAGTCAGTCAGTCAGTCAGTCAATCAGTCAATCAGTCAGTCAGTCACCTTTGCCTTTTATATATTTAGATTATGCTCGTCGTGTATGTTGCTTGAGTAACTAAAAACTTCGAGCATTGCATAAATGTTAAGTTCAAAAAGAAAACAGAAATATATACCTACATACGTATATTGTGCTTTTTGCTCTTTGACCAAATTAATGTAGATGGGGTCCTGATAGTATCGATAATTAAATCAAGCGTTCGTCCAACGCTCCCTGAGCCTGGGCACTCAACAAAGGCATTATGGGCGTGGGGAAGAGGCCATTTTCTTTCACGTTATTGCTATATAACTGCATTGGACTGGATGCTGTGAATTTAAATTTTACAAAAATCCGGTGGATTTTTTTTAATATCGTGGAATAAAAAGAATTCTATGTCCGTCTCGAGTATGCAATCTCTGTGCCAAACTGCATTCAAATCAGTTCAGAGAGATAGACTTTTCGTCTTTATATTTTAGTAACTTCTTCTCGTTAGTAGAGTTCTAACATTTGAATGCCTTTCAATACGTAACTGAAATTGAAATTAAAACAAAATTTGAAGTAAGTGTCAAAAATTAAACATGAAAACTTATAAATTCAAATGTCATACTAAGATAAAGATTAAGCATAATATGCGTTAACGTTATTAAAAAATAACATTGCCGTAAGTATTAATTTTTCTATAAATAAAGATATTAATATTGTAAATACTTATTTAATGTATTGATAAATCGATCTCTTAAGCCATATTTCAAGCCTCCCTTGCAATTTAATAATTAATAGGACACTAATTGTATGACAAACAAAAATCTAGTAAAAAAATTGTTTTAAAGAAGAGTAAAATAAACTTTGCTTAGCTGTAGTAGCTGGTTGACGATAAAGGCATTATTAAACAGTTTGAAAAATGAACAACAGGGCTATGTGCGCTTAATGTGTAATATTGTAAATACTTATTTAATGTTTTGACCAGCCGATCTCTTAAGCCACATTTTAACTCTCCCTTGCAATTTAATAGTAGTACACTGATTGTATGACAAACAAAAATCTAGTAAGTATAAAAATTATTTTAACGAAGAGTAAAATCAAACTTTGCTTAGCTGTAGTAGCTGGGTGACGATAAAGGCATTAAACAGCTTGAAAAATGCCCAACAGGGCTGTGTTAATATTTAATATTGTAAATACTTATTTAATGTTTTGACAAGCATATTTTAACTCTCCCTTGCAATTTAATAGTAGTACACTGATTGTATGACAAACAAAAACCTAGTAGAAAATTGTGATAGTATAATACGAATACGTACCTACCACGATAATAAAATTGTTTTAGTTGGAATTGTTGATATTTCGATCCAGAACTCAGAATCAGAATACATGCATATTATATTGTATTATTACAATTATGTCATTAAACCACGAATCAAGTCTAAAATCCCTAGTAGAGAAATTGTTTTAACGATGAGTAAAATCAAACTTTGCTTAGCTGTAGTAGCTGGGTGACGATAAAGGCATTAAACAGCTTGAACAATGCCCTACAGGGCTGTGTGCGCTCAACGATCGAAAGATTGCGCAAATGCTGAAAGAGCTCTTCGCTTTTATAGACACCGGAAGATAACGTTGACACGCTTGCTTTCCTACTATACATAGGTATCATATCTAGTCATCATCTAGTCATTCATATAGATGAATAACTAGTTGATGCCCACGATTTTGTCCGCGTGGACTAAGGTTTTTCCCCTTATTTTCCGAGATAAAAGTAGCCTAGATATGTGTTATTCCAGACAATAATAATCTATTTCTGTGAAAAATTTCACCCAAATCGTTGCGGCGTGATTGAGTAACAAACATCCATCCATCCAAACTTTCGCATTTATAATACTAGATGATGGCCGTGAATTCGTTCGCGTGGATTAAGATTTTTTTAATTCCCGCGGGAACTCTCTTATTTTCCCGGATAAGTAGCCTATGTGTTATACCAGACTATAATCTATCTTTGTGCTAAATTTCAGCCAAATCAGTCGTTACGACGTGATTGAGTAACAAACATACAAACTATACTAGTAATTCCATCGAGTGTGATTGGGTCCATAAATAGGAATGAATTCCTGTATTTGTATGGGGCGTACTCGAGATACACATACTCTCTTAAAACATACAAAGTACCACACGTGTGACGTCTGACATGACTACAATAGAATACAAGGCGCAATATATTCTAGCGTCTAAATAAATATAGGGCGGTTCTAGGTCACCATAAATATCTTTATCGTGTAAATCGTTAAAGCGGAGCTTTGTTTCCTGACAAGTTTATTTCCGTAGAAGAGTGATGTAGGCTGTTATCTGATACATATCTGTAACTCAGCTCTGGGCTTATTCTGTTAGCTTTTCTTGGTATACCTAAACTTATTAAAATACTAGCTGATGCCCGCGACTCGTTCGCGTGGCTTGAGGATTTGTAATTCACGCGGGAACTGTTTGTTTTTCCGGAATAAAAAGGAGCCTATGTGTTATTCCAGACTATATGCATATAATATATACATATGCATTTTTGAAGCTTCATTGTGGAAGCACTCTATACATAACATAGTTTTGTTACCTATTGTAAAACAATTTTTTTTTAAAAACAGCAACTGCTGAGTTTCTTGCCGGCTCTTCTCAGCAGAATCTGCTTTCCGAACCGGTGGTAGATTTAAGACGTGTCATAAGAGCTACAAGTTGGCCTACATGAAATAAATAAATTTTGAATTTTAATATAAATAATCTATCTCTGTGCCAAACAGCCAATTCGGTTCAGTCGTTGCGGCGTGATGAGTGATAAACATCCATCCATTCACACATCCGTCTCAGAAAGAGCTCCAGCGACGAGCCCCCGGGCCCAACGGCTCAGGGTCTCCACCCCAAAAGGCACAAATATTTAAGTATCACCACGGTTCATACTTGCTCATCTTGGTCTGTTCGGCGCTAGTAGGTACAATAGTAGCATGCAACGTTTTTATTTTATTTTATAAAACGTTACATATTCAAATACTTGAAAATTTAAAAAAAGGTTTAAAATGTATTTTTAATGAACAAAAAGTTTTAAAAGTCAGCTGTTTTAAAATTCAATGGCTATTCAAATATTATAAAACTCCACTGTTACCCAATCTCATCACAAGTTCGCCGTAATGTCTCTGGACAGGGTCCAACTGTATACGTGAACTGTAAGTTTCAGGGGGATAATTATTCGTTTAACGGCATTCATTTTAAATTCAAAGGACGCATTCAATTTAAATTATTAATTTAATAAGAAAAGGAGATTAATTAAATATTCTACTCTGGCACAGTGTTTTCTAATCCATTTACAAGTTTACGTTTGTACCATGCCAGATGTTATTTTGTAAGGTTTAAAATATACCAACAACAAGAAGTTACTATAGTGTTGTTTCAGGATCAGTGAATCTGCCCTACCCTATTACTAAACCTTTGCTGTCCGTCGGTCCGTCCGTCCGTCTGTCTTTCAGCGATCTGTATCTCATGTAATAGGTGTACTTGAAATTTTCACATTATGTATATCTGCGAGTATATTGCCGCTACAAATAATAAAAATAAAAAAAGAAAGGGGGATCCCCATACAAGAAACGTGATTTTTTCAACGTTTTTGACGACCTTAAGAATCGCTGCTACGTTGGTATGGAACCATCTAAAAGTATACGATTTTTTAATGTTCATCTCTAGAGGGGTTGAAAGGGGTGGGAAAGTTTGTATGAAAAAAAAATTAAACCTTCATGGACATGGACGGATTCGTGGGCTTCAATCAGTTTCATTAAAAAAGGTTTATTCTATTTTATTTATTTAAAGGTTTACGTAGTTAATAACATGTTATCTATAAAGTGAATGTTTTTTAATGATAGTGCCTTGTTCACTCACTCACGGATATTGTCTCTACAACCACCCGTGATCATGCCTTCGAGACATCGTCTAGTATACATGTCAAGGCCTAAAATAAATAAGATAAAGACTAGGCTACAGTTATTTATCACTAGCTGATGCCTGCGGCAGTTTCGCTCGCGTGGAATTAGTTTTTAAAATCCCGCGGGAATTATTTGATTATCCGGGATAAAAAGCCTATGTCACTCTCCCTTTTCTCAAATATACTCATGCAAAAAATCACGTCAATCCGTGGCTTTGTTGCGGCGTGATTGAAATATAAACCAACAAATAAATACACTTTCGCATTAATAATATCTCTAGGTTTTGGAGTTTTTATTTAAATTACATAAATCTGAGTACCTTTATGCAAAATTGATCGTAAGAGGAGTAAATCATTACCTCAACACCCTTTTTTTGATTTATTTGCTTTTCACGTTCGGAAAGTCACCAGCATCCGCCCCGGTGCCTTTGCGTTATTTATGGCCTATTATTCTAATATCATTTACCTGGTTGATTTTCCTACACAAAAAATAGATAGGTACTTACTATATTATTCCCATCAGTGAACCTCAATTTTGCAGTCAGCTTTCAGTACAAATACAAGTAATTTTCTTTAAAATGTTAACGTTAGATTACCGCCCTTTAAAAAGGCGTACCGCCGAATGAGCGAATTTTTATACCGTTTTCAGCTCTATAAAATGTAGGCTGCCTATAAATATTCAGCGAGCTCTAGCTCCGACCTATGTTTCCTGACAAGTTTATTTCCGTAAAAAGAGTTATGGAGTGAGCCGATACAAATCTGTAGCGCAGCGACGAGCGTTTCCGCTTTGTTACATTTTTAACTTTATTAACACGTTTTAAAGCCGCTTTTATACAGATCCCTTTAAATATACACTAATGCTGAGCTTTCACCCATATCCACAAATTAGCTTGCTGAATTATTCTTGTCCATTAACAGATCTCGTTTCTGATATTTTGATCACGTACAACTTTTTTTTTACCGTGTTCACCGAGATACAGATTTTTTATATCCCGCTAAACTGCATGTACAGTTTGTTAGAGAGTAAATAACCAAAAATAAAAAACCAAAAAAATCGGTTGATCCGATCGCTACTATCAAACTTCACAGGATCACCCGTTGGGCTAGTCTGAAGATTTCCTGAAAATTTCATCTAAATCGGTGCAGACGTTTTACTTGTGTCCTTTATATAAACATTTTTAAGTTACTTTAGGACTGTTTGACAACCTTATTATCATAGCATAGCTCTTTCTAATCGCTAAGTGAATCTAAGCTTTTCTTTTCATCAAGCTATGGATAGTATAGATTGCAGAGATCAGACCGAGGTTCTACAGTGGATGTTTATCGATAGAGACGACGATATTAATTATCTATATTACATCGTAAAAAAAATGTGGACATGACGAACAAAAGTAAAGTTATCCACTTTTATAAATTAATGGTCTAATACCCGTTTTCACCAACCATACATACCTAAATCATTCCCGAAGCAAGAGTCGTTTTATAAAATTTCCACCTTTAGGTGAACCTTAAGGTTCATGAAAACGAAATTAACAGAAAGCTTACCTAACATAGCTTAGGTAGCCCTTAAACTTTAGTGAAAACGGGCATTAGACAAAGATACCTACCGAAATATAATAAAGTTATATAATATATAACAAAATAAAAATAATTCATAAAATATAGTGAAATATGTAGGTACTGGAAATATTTTATAGCCAATTCAATAGATCAAAGCCGTTGAATATCTACGATAATGGTGTTAAGCTTCTCATTCCGGAGCAGTAAGTAATAGAGAGATTATCATAACTTTACTCAGTTTTGCAACGGACGATAGTCCAGATATTCAAGGCGGAAGTGCAATATCGGAATTTATTACGAAGCTTTCATCATGAATAATTTCATATTTGCTGAATTATTGATAGTTGATACAATACTGTGTATAATGAATAGATAGAGATGTGTAGATAGATGCCTTTACTTGAAACTTGATAGTCAAAATTGTTGACATTCAAAAAGTAAGTGTTAAAATAAGACTTGTTGCCTTTCGATTAATAAAATATTTAAAAAAAATCCGACTGTGCAAATAAAAGCTGAAAAGAAAAAATCAAGTCTAGTTATCTAGAATTCTGTTAAATAATATTGTCTTAACCCGTTATTGAGAAGATTTGAACCGATCTAGATCTTGACTGACTTTTTCAAACACTGTTCATATCAATTTAGATTAAGCACTATCTATTATCATTTTAATCAAAAGTTTTGTTAATATTGAGGTTTGTGTACTTAGCTATATCTATAACATAACTATATTTTTAGTGAATTAAAATTAAAAACAATAGATAACTTACAAAAAATAAAAGACAAGCTACTTATTAGGTATTTCTTAAACACTCACTTAACAATAACTTGATCACCTCATATCACGAGAAGGTTGGCGTGTTTTTTGCTTGAAGTAAGGTATTTAAGTGTGTCGGCAAGTGAGCCGGCAATTGAGATGATGAGGTTGTACAATTAGAAATGTGGCGACTTGAACTGTGTAATCGATGCTTTCAGAATTTATATGTGAATTAGACTAACTAGATAAGAAGTATGATACTAAGATTAAAACAACAATATAATTACTATTAGTTTTGAGATATCAAGCAGGTCGGTACATACAGGCGTTGTGATTAATTCGTGAAGTTAGGGACCTATTTTAATATTTATATAATATTTGTTGAATATCTATAATTATAGGTACAAATAAATAATACTAAAGTGTCTGTTTGTGATTTCAGATTAAAACACTTTTATTTTGAAGTGTCTCAAACTGAGTTGATCGTAAAATGAGTCTTGTATTATCTTTGAACCATAACCCAAACACTCGTTTTACAATTTCTGTTCATCCGGACGAACCTTGGAATGGCTTGCATTCCGGAGAGACTTACATAATATTGTTATACTCTAATTTATCATGAAACGGGAATCAAAGAATTCCCATAAGACTTTAAAAAAATAAAATAAGGATAAAGATTATAAATGAATCACATACACATACGCATTTAATGTGGAGGTCACAGCTTCTATCTGAATAATTTTGTTGATATCCAGTCTGACAAATAAATAAACAAGCTATAATTTAAAAAAGAACGACTAAAAAGTTAAATATCACAGACATAAACTTTGGAATCTTATTCATATTATTTTTAAATGATATTTTTTTGTGAATCACTGGATATTGAATTATAGTGTTATATATTTTTAGAATCTACTCATCATGTTCTAGATGATGGTTATATACTTAACCTTATTTTCGAATTATTTTTTTCAACTTTATTCTTTAACTATATCCACCCCATCAAATTTTTTAAATTTGACTAGTCTTTGTTACTCGGAATAAGCTAAGGATTCTAACGATACCTCATTCATCAAAATCGGTTCAGGCGTATAGAAGTTATGGTGGAATATACAAACTCAATGAACCCTGAAAACAATATACTCCTTTTTTCAGGCAGTCGTATTAAAAGTCTACAATCCAGATAAATTCGGGGCATCAGCTGATTTAACATTGATCAGAATAAATTCAATTTGTTTTTTCTTTTGTAAGTAAGAATTAATTTCGTTGGCTTTTATAGAGGTGTAATACTTGGAGTGATAAGATTATTTTTGAACTGGTATTCAATCGGTAATATCAAATTTAAATGAAAAAAAAATTGCAGCTCACATTTAGATATTTAACAATGAAATGAAATGAAAATGAAATGAAATGAATGAAATGAAATGAAATGAAATGAATGAAATGAAATGAAATGAAATGAATGAAATGAAATGAAATGAATATACTTTATTGTACACCACATAAATACAGAAACATATATAACATAAGTAACATAAATTAACTTAAAAAACATATATACAGAACATAGAAACATATATACAGTAACATAAATTAACTTAAAATAAATGATGGCACAAATGGCGGCCTTATCGCTAAGGAGCGATCTCTTCCAGGCAACCATGATGCAAGGTGGATATGACGACAGGATAGAAAATGAGGGTGCACACACTACACATAAGAGTTTTAATGAATTGAAATAATGAGCTAATAAAAATATTAACAACGATCCAGCTGGTAATTATGCATTTCCTATAGGAAGGAAGTATAAATCACTGATAAATCAAATCCTGATTAGGAAGTAAAGAATGTGTCCGATATCAATACATCACAATGGAAAACCCTAAGTAGAAGGTTGTTCCGCGGTAAAGGTTGCAATTATTAAGTTATATTATTAACAGCACCAGATCACATTTTAGTTATCAAAATGCAGAGCCTGAGTGGAGTCGCCCATGTCGCTATTCTAGCGTGCTTCAGGTTAAAACATTGTTAATTATTCCGCGAGACGTTTTATTTCCGCAACGTTGAAATAAAATAATATTATTGTGTAGTTATAACGTGTTCAGTGTTATTATAATTATATAGTATTGTTTCCATAATTTTCTCAGATTGTTTGTAGTTACATTATTTGTTAGTGATAGCTGTTATAGTGAAGGATTATCTTTATTATTATTGCGTGACTACGCTCTATGGAGTTACAGCTATGCGCATGCGATTATTTGCCTTATTGCCTGGATTTCTACTTCGTTTGAAGTTTATAATAATACTAGACGATACCCGTGATTTCGTTCACCCCGACCAAGAGAACTCTTTTGTGGGATTAAAGTTTCCTGCATCCGGGGCCAGGATGCCAACTATCTCTAGAGCAATTGCAGCTCAATCTTATGAACGATATTCGAAAGTATTAAGGAATTCATACCCGCTGGAAATATTTTTCGGGATGAAAAGTTTTTGTTTTGTTTTGGACATAATGAAGATGCAAGTTACCTTTGCAAAGTTTTGTCAAAATCAGTTCAGGTGTAAAAACTTTTCAAACAGAGTAACAGAACGGACTTTACAATTTACGATATTAGAATGGGTAAACTGTTTGCCAAGGATTCTGCATCCAAAGTATTTTTTCATTATACTAATTACTCGTGGCTTCCTTTAATCAATCAATCTTGATTAATGGGGCTATATTGAGGGATAGCTGTTTAAATTTTCTTATACGCTAATAAAAACAAATGTTTATCTTTACTCAGTGTTCATCCACTGAGCAGCAACTTTGCGCAGAGATATTTTGCATCCTGTAGACAGACAGAATAATTTCATTAATCGAAACATTTTCATAATATAGCTAGCTTTTACCCGCCGCTTCGTTCACGTTAAGTTCGATTTTTCAAACCCTTATTTTACCCCCTTATGGATTTGATTTTCAAAATTTTTTTCTTAGCGGACGCTTACGTTGCTATCTGTATGCCAAACAGCCTGATCCGTCCAGCTGCAGCGGTTTGAGCTGTGCGTTGCTAGATCAGGCAGTCAGTCACTCTTGCCTTTTATGTATTAAGATTTATATATTTTTTAATAGAGAATATTTGCTATGTTAAAAATGACTAATATTTCTCTTTCTTCTCCAAATTAAGCTTATAACTTAGGTGTTAGGAGTGTGCTTTGACCTTTCCGATTGCAGTCCATCCCCTTGCATTTTGAGCTATCGAGGCTTCAATTGGCCTTTGGCTCCAGACTTCACTCGAGTAAACTTTTTAAAACTCTTAGTTTTTTTCGGAAAAAAGTTAGTCTATAGGTATCCTATTGGTATTTAACTATCTTATGCAAAAATAAATACGATCCGTTGCTCTATTGCTATTGCTGTGTGACTGAACGATAAACTTTCCATTTATAACATTAATTCGTTATTTTTCGAGGCTTTGCTCAGGTTAAGTTCCACTTTTAAACCCCTCTTTTACCCCCTTGGAGGGTGAATTTTCAAAAATCCAAAAATCATTGTTAATATATGATTATTTTCAAATTATTGTTTTATTATGCACCAAAAAAAATGAAAACAATACCTGCCGATAACAATGCCAATTATTTAGGTATAAGTCTGTATGACCTCTGATATCATTTATACTTTAAGCGTTGCTTTAGCAACAGTATTTCAATGCAGTTAGGTTGCATTTGGATTACGATTTTTGAAATGCTCGATGGTAGGTAAAGATGGTAATTAATGTTTTTTGATGTTTATACTTTTTATGCTATCATTAACTTCTTCTTGTTTGATTGGTTAATAGTTTACATACACAGCACTTCGTCTGCTTATAATCTATACTAATATTATAAAGCTGAAGAGTTTTTTTGTTTGAACGCGCTAATCTCAGGAACTACTGATTCGAATTGAAAAATTCTTTTTGTGTTGGATAGTCCATTTATAGAGGAAGGCTTTAGGCTATATAACATCATGCTGCAACCAATAGGAGCGTAGCATCAGTGAAAAATGTTGCAAAAACGGGGAAAATTATCCATATTTAAAATATATTCTTTTAAAAACTTCTTAATCGCGATCATAATAACAAAAATTGACACGGACGAAGTTGCGGGCAACAGCTAGTTATATTATATTAATAAAATCTTATGAATAATTAATACTAAATTACTTCTAAAATTAAAACTAAAATAAATCTAAAACCTCATATCAATATCCTCGAAG
The DNA here is from genome assembly GCA_038048805.1 of Hipparchia sbordonii. NCBI lineage: Eukaryota > Metazoa > Arthropoda > Insecta > Lepidoptera > Nymphalidae > Hipparchia > Hipparchia sbordonii. The sequence goes on along the minus strand of CM076104.1, from coordinate 7,059,233 downwards.
CTCGGATTAGTATCAAAGATGATGGCACCATTGCCCTTTCGGATGGCCAAACTAATACTTTGGCCAAAGTAGCTGCCAGCTCTTAGATCTACGGTAGACTCGATGACATTTTTTATATTAATTATTTAATATACCTATTGTTATTCTTTTTTTATAAGACAAAGAATATATTATTATCTTTTTATTAGTGCCGTTGAACCGAGGAATAAATTGGGCGATCTAACAGTTTTTGTACTGAAAATCTGCTAAATTATCTTTACGCCCATATACGACATTTTGTATTGGTGAAATCGACCCTTAGTTACTCAAAGGTAGTTCGAGAAAAAAATCAGAGTCCGAAAAAGAACAATCAAAAAGGTTTTTAAGGTTTTTGTCAGATAAGCAGACAGATTGAAATAAAAATAGGTCTTCAAGTTTAGATAACTTTTTAACAATCATAATAGGTATACAAACGTTGGAAGTTTTGAAATCAAAGACGGACATTTCAATTTGTTTTAATAAAAAATAAGGTTATTTTGTGTTGTAGCCTGCTGTTTACTGCAACAGGAGTGAGCACGTTAATAAGCAACAATGGGCTGAGCAACTATACGTTTCCGGACAATTTCATGTTCGGAGTAGCGACGGCTGCATATCAAATTGAAGGGGCTTGGAATGAAGATGGTAAGTTCGATTTATTAATAACTAGCTTTTACTTACTTCGCTGGCTCAATGACCCAAAGAGGTTCTTGGCCCTCGACACCAGAAGCAGTCACTCATGCCTGTCCTGCGTCGCTTCACGCCAATCGGTTATATTGAGGGCTTGCAGGTGCAATATTATTAGAGAATATAAATCGGCAAGACTCCGCTGGCTCGGGCACCTAGAGAGAATGGGAGAGGATCGTGGTGTAAGGAGAGCATACTTTGCGAGCCCAATAGGAAAACGTCCCGTTGGACGACCCAGGTATCGCTGGGTGGACGAAGTGTAACTAGCTTTTACCTGTGATAAAAAGTCCCGCGTGAAGTTAGGTTTTCAAAAATTCAGCGGGAACTCTCTGTTTTTCCGAGATAAAAGATAAAAAAGGTGACATAGGGATAAAAGGTGACATGGGCATGTCCCTCCCCAATTCCTCTACCTATGCAAAAATCAAGTCAATCCGTTGTTTCGTTGCTGCGTGATAGAGGGGCAAATCTACAAACAACACACACAATCGTTTATCTTTAACCCAAAGTTGTCTTTATTCAAAATTATTAAATAATCCCAAGTACAGGATATAGCTAGTAATTATATCCTGTACCATGGAATGGATGACCCCTCGAGTATAAGAAATTTTGATTCAATTTGATTTAGGTAATTTTGTCTCCAAAAGTGAAGTATTAAAAATAATATGATCCTTTTTATTTTATGAAAAATTAAATCACCTACTCTAAAAAAAATGCGGTAAACTTTTTTATTTAATTTAAGATAATTACCCGTTCTTTCATATTATTATAATATGAAAGAACGGGTAATTATCTTCATAAATAATATGAATCAGTTGCTTTAAAATATTATTGCTAAAAATTTTAAATTGTCAGTAATTTTTATTTAAAATGCAATTAAAAAAACCATAATTTTTGTATTGCATCACATGTTTTGCAAATATACGTCATAATCATAACCTTCATGATATAGTGAGGAAATGGTGAGCCGTGAGATCAATAATCTTTAAACGACTTCAAAAAAAAAACTAATGTAAACAGATTTCTATGCTTATTTTTTAATTGAATGGGCTATATTATCTCGAGTGGTCCCATTAAATTTAAAGAACATGTTCCATCTCTAAAAAATCTGCAAAATTAGGCGTTGATACTTACCATTTACTTTGTTGAATATCACGCGTTTAAACTTTTACCATGCTTAAAAAATACATAAAATGTTTAGCAATCTCGCTGCCAAGCTTAAACAAATAAAGCTCGTAGTTATGCTTCTTAAAATATTTGTTGCGGACTCAAAATTAATTACTTACATTAGTTTAGGAGCTATTAAGACTAAAAAGGTTTATTTTATTTTTTCCTTTTTAGTTGCTTCTATCATCGTCGGTTCAATTTTTTCAAGGTTCAAGTCATAAATTTTATTAAAGTGTTAAGTTATTTTATTTAAAGAACTTTTTATATTGAACTATCGTCAACTTATTCGTAAAATTAAAACGAGTTTCTCTTTTTGTTTTGATATAATCTAGATGCATCGATGCTGTTAAATCATAAGTCCGTATTGTGATATTACCACTTCACTGTACTTAGGTTTTGTAGGTAACATGCAGTCTTCATGCATAGGATACCTACCTAAAGCTGTCCTTTTGTAAGTACTCTCAAAAAGTATTTACAACGGATTGAGCAGTACTCTTATTTCCGATAACTTCTTAGTAGTTCTTAGAGATCATTATTTACAATATTTTTTTTAAAACGTATCGATTGTTATTTCTATTGTTCAGTTGTTAGGTATCTACTATTTTTTTCATCATACAACAGGATCTAATTAAAGTTACATGAATTATTTATCAATTGGTATCAGCGCAAAACGAAACCCGGTAGTAGGTTGGTAGTTATAATAGGTCACATAAGATTTAATTATTACTAGCTGGTGCCCGCGACTTCGTACACGTGGATTAAGGGGTTTGGATTCCCGCGGGAACTTTACAATTTTCCGAAGAAGCCTATGTTTTATTCCTACGTATGAGCTATCTCTATTCCTTTCAGCCCAAACGGTGTGCGATATGCCTGATTCAGTATCAGTTAAATAATATTAAAAATCATTAGGAATTCTCAAATAAATAAGCAATATTAGAAGCTAAATGAATTAAATAACTTCGTTTTGAAAATCTGTTAGGGGAAATGTTTGGGGCATTGAAATCACAGTAAAACGATATTATAACGTATTTGAATAGAAATTATTATAAGACGCGCAGTTATTTTATAGGAAAATTAACTACAGATGGAAAAAGATACCTACTCGCAATATTCCGTTGGACGTTTAATTTTCTAAAGGATAATGATAATAATATGTAGATTTTATTATCTAAAGGAAAATTATTCTAATATTCATTATATTATTATCATCGTATTGAGGAGATACGTAGGAACATTCTAAGTAAGGTTTAATAGACATATTGTTTAGCATATATGCAGGAACTTCATTTTTAGGGTTCCGTACTCAAATGGTGCCAACGGGACCCTATTACTAAGTCTCCGTTGTCTATCAGCGAGCTATCTTATAAAGGTTACAGATAGATACTTGAAATTTTCATGGAATGTGTATTTATATTTCCGCTTTCTCAACAAATAATAAAAAAAAGTTAAAGATTAAAGAGGGTCCCCATACAATAAACTTTTGTTTTTGCTAGAGCTTAATAATAGCTCGTGTTAAATCTCATAAGATAGTACGGAACCCTTCTTGTACGGTTCCGACTCGCACTTGGCCGGTTTTATTTAGTCTTTATTATTACCGGAAGGCAATGTTCATGCAGTTATCGTTTCGAAAGCACTTTGTTAAAGTTTATTGAAAACTTTTCTACTTTATTTTATTCTGTTAGTCTGCTAATTTGTATGAATATAAAAACTACATTTACCATTATAACAGAAAACTCGTAAATTTTTTTGTCCTACGTACTAAAATGTCTAAATAATGCCTTATTCTTGGAACTGATTTATGTGTAAGAAAAACAAAGTAAGCCTAAACGATAAAATCTATTTCTTTTTTTACGCTGACTAGGGTGTGTTTACTTTTCCTTTTGTAATAAATATTTTTATCTGCGTTTTTTTAAGACATTTATATTAAAAAGATTTGCTCTTAAATAATATGAGAATAGAAAACCAATTTCTTATCAAATAACATTCTTTTATGAATGTGGATTTCGGTAAAAACCATAAGCCAACCTCGTCTCAAACAACAAACAACGATGATGCCCGCGACTTTGTTCGCACATATACAGGGTGTCCCACGGCTATGCCACATGGAGGGGAAGTACCTTAAATATTGTAGATGGAACATTTTACTGAAAGAAGACTTCATTTTAATTTAAAAAACAATTTAAACTGCATTCATAGATTTTTAAATAATTGCCTGGTTGAACCGGGACTCGAACCCGCTATACGAGAAAAAAAATTAACCTGTATCTTTATCATACCGATCGGAAGGCTTCATCATAAGGATTATTTTTTGTTAAATAACATAGCATGAGAAATAAAAGGAAGACCATGAATTTTAAGCCTTTGATGTAAAATTTTGTTCAGAAAAATGAAAAGCTGACATTGGCGTATCGACATACAACTGACATGAACTATTACTAATGAGTACCCACTTGAGAAGTAGGCATCATTTCCCGATCCTTACTATCCTTACTAATCCTTACTTAATTATATTACCTATAAATGCGAAAGTGTGTTTGTTTGTTGATTTATTGGTTTGTCCTTCAATCCCGCTGCAACAGAGCTATGAATTGCAGCGGGATTGAAGGGCAAACCAATAAATCAACAAACAAACACACTTTCGCATTTATAGGTAATATAATTAAGTAAGGATTAGTAAGGATAGTAAGGATCGGGAAATGATGCTTCTCAAGTGGGTACTCATTAGTAATAGTTCATGTCAGTTGCATGTCGATACGCCAATGTCAGCTTTTCATTTTTCTGAACAAAATTTTACATCAAAGGCTTAAAATTCATGGTCTTCCTTTTATTTCTCATGCTATGTTATTTAACAAAAAATAATCCTTATGATGAAGCCTTCCGATCGGTATGACAAAGATACAGGTTAATTTTTTTTCTCGTATAGCGGGTTCGAGTCCCGGTTCAACCAGGCAATTATTTAAAAATCTATGAATGCAGTTTAAATTGTTTTTTAAATTAAAATGAAGTCTTCTTTCAGTAAAATGTTCCATCTACAATATTTAAGGTACTTCCCCTCCATGTGGCATAGCCGTGGGACACCCTGTATAAGTTTTTTTTTAAATGCCTAGGAAAGAACCCTTTCAAGGTTGAAAAAATCTGTCTGCGAATATATTTTACGAATTGATTAGAAACGATTTTTGCTCTACCTTCTAATTAAAATTTTCTTAATTTACTAAATGGAAAACTAGTATTCTTATTCGATATATGTAATTCATTGAATTAAAGCTCAATTTTGTACATGCATTCTTACACTTTTACGTAAACAGATACGCTCTGAATTTTGAATTTGTGACTTAAATACAGTTAATGTTCATTTTACTTTGATAAAATAATGTCATCGAATACGAATACGATCAATCGAATTAAGTTTTATAGTAACCCTATTGTAAGCTGCGTTTCGAAAGTGAAAACTATATCAAATTCTTTAGGTATGTAGTTTAGAACAACTATGCAAACAACAAAAAGACTTGAATAGCTATTTTTTTACACTATTTTGGAAAAGAAATAATATACTTAATATGTTTAACCTCAATTTAATTTAGATCTTTTAATTTTAAATTTGAATACTTGTACAACAAGTTTAAATTAGTTCCTAGTTATGGCAAGTTTTAACTAAATGTCGGAAGATTAGAACTAGGTATATGGCTTTAACTTTGAGTATTAAGATTCTTAGCGTCGTTGGCTAAGTTTTAAGGTCGTTTGGACGTAACTATTCACACTTAGTCTAAGTTTTATCAGCTCTTAAGAATTTATACGTTCACTAGCTGCTGCTCACGACTTCATCGCCTTACTTGTGAATAATATTACGTATTTTATACGTTAAAATCCACTACGAATTGTATTTAAAAATAAACTAATACAATCGAATAAGAAAACAGTTAAAAAATTTTAAGACTTATAATTTAACTTTAGCTATTTATTAATACATGTGCATTGTGCATGTACATTTTTTATGTAATAAAATATAATAATTTTATATTTTATATTTCGAATGGATGAAAATGTTATTTTACGTAGGGTGTTCAGTAAATCTTGTCGTACCACTTATTTTTAAGGGTAGCAGTAAAACGAATTGTATGTTTTTAAAGTGTTATTTTTTACAAAACATTACCAGTTTGTTTTTTTACTCTACGAAGTATAACTTGGTTGCAGTATTTTTTTAATTAATTTAACTATGGCGTCTTTGATTATCGCGTAATTCCGTAGTACAATTTCAAACGTGGTTTAAGCAAACAAGAATGCATGGATGAGATGATTTCCGTATTTGGTCAAAAAGCACCATCCTCAAGGACTATAGAACACTGGTATCTGCAATTCAAGCGTGGCGAATTTGGACTTGACGATGATTCTCGTCTAGGCGGACGCTTCGAAGTGACAGTGCCAGAAACGGCAGCTCGTATGGAAAAAAGCATTATGAAAAAACAGTCATATAACCTACCGGCAATTAGAGCAGCTTTTAAACATTTCTGTAGCTATGTTACACAAAATTGGGACTGAACATTTACATGTAAAAAATCCTTGTACGCTTTGGGTATCCCTTACGCTAAACGAACAGCAAGAGCAACGTCACGTCGAATGGTGTAAAATCGTGTTATTTTTTGCCAATGGCAAATCTAAGGACATAGCTTCGATTGTGAATGGCGACGAAACTTAGATGTATTATTACGAGGTACCTACTAAAAACACAAAGTAAGATATTGGTAATTGATTGTGAGGAGCAACCAACTCAACCTCTTCGAAAAAAAATTATATTTAATTTCTAAATAAAAGTGGGAGGACTGGATTAATGATTGGTTTCAGGATATGATGAAATGTAGTAATAGTCAATGAGATTAGTTTGAAAAAATATAATTGTACAACACTACACGATAATAATTATTGAACACCCTACGTATTTTATAGTTCTTGCAACTCACGAGGGCGCGTGGCTCATGGTTGTGTGTGTGTCGTATCTCTAGGTATAAGTGGGAGCAAGAGCTTGCTCGCGCCTACCACTCCCACCTAGGCTCCTGACACTTACGTAATATGCATGTACACGACGTAACCACAAGTAAAGTTCACGCGCCCTCGTGAATTGAAGAACTATGTAACGAATTTTAAGTGTATTGTTTTAGGCAAAGGCGAAAGTATGTGGGACACCTACTTACACAAGCATCCGAACTTCACGACGGATCATACAAACGGTGACATTGCTGCTAATTCTTATCACAAATATAAACAAGACATCATTATGATTAAATCTCTCGGCGTGAAATACTATAGAATGTCACTGTCATGGCCAAGGTAATTAAATGACTTTTTATGACCGATAAATAAGACTTTAGTGTAACTTTTCAAGTTCAAGCTAAAAACGGAATGGAAACATTTCCTGTCACCTTCCCGAAAATACTCAATGAGAGTTAAATTATTAAAATTTAAAACACACTATACTAAAGATTTTTAAGCTATTGCATAGCTTCTATCGCGGGCCTTGAGTGGAGACCGAATCCAGAAATTCCGTAACGAAAATAACCTGACACGGTACTCCTCTCACCGCTAGATGGCGTTGATAAAAAATGCTATGCAATAGCTTTACCGCGGCAGTCCCCGAGTGCCACACGTCTTTTTTTTTATTACGATGACTACGGAACCTTGCATGCATGATCCAAATCCCACTTAAAGTAATGTAACTGTGTTTTTTATTTTTATTTTTTAATAGAATCCTGCCGAATGGAACCGACCACTACATAAATAAAGCAGGTGTCCGCTACTACCGTAAGCTTATGCTGGAACTGATAAAAGCCAAAATAACCCCCGTAGTCACACTTTTCCATTGGGACTTGCCCACGGCGCTTATGGACTTAGGCGGGTGGACCAACCCAAAGATGGTAGATTATTTTGAGGATTACGCACGAGTAGTGTTTAACTTATACGGAGATATTGTTAAAATATGGACAACAATGAACGAGCTTCATGTACATTGTTATAATGTGAGTAAAATAGCTTTGATTTGATCTAAGCATACAATTTTTCATGCACGGCATAAGAGCTCATAAAGGCCTATTTTTTGAAGCAAAATGGACGAACATTGCCTATTTGTGGAATCAAACCAGGTTGAGAAAGATAGGCCTATTTGTTGAATGTTTAATCGAGGAATAAAGACGTTGTGACAGTTTCTATATTGGTTTATCTAATGAAAATGTCAGAATTCGTCGATTAAAGTTTCCCTTGCGATGGTGCTCCGGTGTAGGTGATTGATGGAAAAACCAACAAACGAACACACTTTCGCAATTCTAATTTTCTAGATTTTCTAGCATAAATGCATTTGCTTTCAGATGTGCATATTATGTGTGTGTTCGTGTTTGTGTACGTCTGTGGGTAGCGCTTATCGCTAGTAGCTTATATATAACCGATTCGATTTAAATTGAACCTCATCCTAGCAAATTAAAGAAAGTAGGTTCCCAGACATGGGTTACAAAATTACCACAAATATATTATCATATTATCACTTATTATCTCGTTTATTGTTTATCACTTTGTGATAAACAATTTGTTATTTAGGACATTATTGACCAAGTAATAAGTGGATGAGATTTGTTAAATATACAAGGAACTTTCTGTTTGTGCCGCTAAAATGTATTTTTTTTTGTTTATTTAATGACAAGTTCACCTTTGACTGTGATCTCTGCTGATGGCAGGTGATGATGTAATCTTATACGGAAGTTACAGTCTGACCTGGAATGGCCATGGTAGTTTTAATAAACTCATATTATACTTCATCGCGGCATCGTACCGAAACGCTAAACGTCACGGCATTTCCGGTGGGATGGTAGTTGGCCATTGCCGAAGGCTCCTATTAGACCAGAACTGAGCCGTGTGAGACTATAATTTTGAAGTTAAAAACTCAGACCTTGGGTCGACTTGATTTCTGCTCCATTATTAAAATTAGATATATTCAGTAATTTATAAGAACAGGATGTTTATATTTTACTAAAAAAGTATGCCTATAACCATATTCGAGCTTTTTATTAATATTATTACGAGTATTTCTACAGTTAGGCTTGTTCTTGATCGGTCACTAAAAGAAGCGCTCGGTACTAGGACATTCAAAAGACTGAACTAGTTCGGACTTCTAGTACTATTAGTACAGTAGTCCCAAGTCAAGAAACAGAATCACACACTAAACTAGACAAGGAACGAAATACTAAATGAACGATATACTATAATCATTTTATTCCTTGTTTCCCGCTCGTTCCGAGCCAAGCTAACGCAGGTACTAAAAGAACGATGTACTAATTAGGTATGAATACGGAATAGTTCATGCTCGGTACATTCAGTGTTGGGAATTAATTTTTAATAGTACTTAGTACATGTACCTACTACACAAGACTAGATCAAATTATTGCCTCGAATATCTCAAGTGTTAATTCGTTGAATTGCTAGAATCATTTCGACAGCTTGGGTATAATAATTGTTGGCTCTCGGGAATATTCGAACGACCGGTCGTTTGCGTCGAAGGGGGATATCCGTATCGACTACTCTTGCGAGTACCTATCAGGAACTTCTTGCTTAATCCCCTCAAAGCCAACAGTATATATAGTGCAACGAGCTGCGTATTGAAAACCGAAAACTCGATAGTTCAAACCCCACCAGCTTCACTATTGCCATAAGCTAAAGTATAATACTTATACGAGTATGCAGGGTCAAGGGGAATTTTATATTTCTTTAAAAAATCGCTCTACTGGCGTATACATTACGTATACACATAAAAACTTCGTCAATTTTCTAATAATAGAGGGGGCATTTTCAATGGTCTATTGACCAGCTTATTCTGCAAGAGGTCCCAGGTTCAAGTTTAGGGTCGGACGAATAAGTTATTAGGTTTGTCTGAACGACAAATTAAGACGAGAAATTCTCAGTCACAATCTTGGAGTCGTGCAGTTGGTACTGTTAAACTACCTTGCATGAGGGAGCACGTAAAGGCTTACGCGTCTGATTTCTCTCCGGTCCCGTGTAGGATTGCCACCCCATAGGACTATGAAATCTTATGTTTGCGTATATACACTAATTGTGTACCTACTATGATAATATCTCCTGCATAGTTGGCTGAACTTGGTTGGTAATGAGCTTAAGATTGTGCCTAAGAATATTATCTTTTTGCAGGGTTATGACCTCAAAAATTTTGTTCCTGCGATTCAATCGCACGGTGTTGGAGTGTATTTATGCGCGCATTATATGCTACTGGGACATGCGCGAGCTTACCATTTGTATGATAAGGAGTTTCGGCCAAAGCAGAAAGGTTTGTCATTTTTTGATATCCTAAGGGCTATTAGGGAATGCTGAGATGGAGACTAAAAACTATTATGCTGGGATTTTAAACTAGTATAAGAACCGTAGTCTAGTTGTTAAAACTTTGGACTCCTTTTCGGGATTCCGGGGTTTGATCTCAGGCACGGAACGCTGAATTTCCGGAGTCGTGAGCGTTTTGAGAAATTAAATATCACTTGCTTTAACGGTGAGGGAAATCATCGTGAGGAAACCTGCGTGCCCGAGAGTTCTCTTGGCTATAGTCCACCACTTGAATAGCCTAAACCTTTCTCATTCGAGAGGATACTTGTACCGGCGATGGGTAAAGATGAATGAATAAACTGTGCGGCAACTGAGTTGCTGTGCAATTTCGTCGTGATACCTATAAATATAAGTGGATATCGCATGTTAGTCCGATTTTTTGTGTAACCACTATGAAACAAAAATATGAGTGCAGATCATTTCGCTAGCTAGTCTGTCATCGAACATTGACGTGAAGCAGTTATTTCAGTGTCAAGGAACATTTGAATAATAGTTGAAGTATGAAGTGCTGAATCCCCTTATTTTTCTGTGATCGAAGGTAATATGAGCTTCAGATTTTGAAACCTTCCGACGTCTTCATTGTGACAAGATGTCATCGACTTATTATAAGTACATCGAAGAGCTGTTCGAAACTTGGCACTTCAAACAACACTCCAATGGCGCGGAACGCAAATTACTCTAGCCATTACATTTTACATAGCTATTCACTTGTCAATAATCATTTTACAATTTTTTTCTTATAATCACGTCAAGGTCAAACTATAAATAATTATACAATTAAGACGCTTTGTCACGTTTAAACGAAGTTTTATTAATCTGTTAATAGTGTTATGTGGGATATAGAATGGTACTATTTTTCCATGCTTAGGTAGGTAGTTGGTACGTGGTTGGTACCTACTACCTATAAATAATTTTGTAAGCACCGGAATACATGTACTAGGTAAACCCAGGTTATTTGTACCTATTATTGTCTTAGATTATCGCACAATATGTAAATTAGGTATTTTTTATTTTGAAAATTAGATTAGGTTTATGATAGACTAGTTGATGCCCACGACTTCGTTCGCGTGGATTGAGGTTTTTTGGATTCCCGCGGAAACTGTTATTTTGCAGGATAAAAAGCTTATGTGCTATTCCAGTCTATCTCTGTGCCAAATTACAGCCAAATCGGTTAAGGCGTTGCGGCGTGACTAATACAACAAACATACATCCAAACTTTCGCATTTATAATATTAATCAAAATAATCAAATAATCAAGGATTAAAAAGAAAGACAGAATCTACCTAGATTGATATCTTTTTCCAATGATATCAATGTAACATATTTAAATGGGTATCGTGATCTTAATAGACATTTTTTACAGGTAAAATAGGATTAACACTGGATACGTTCTACGCAGAACCAAAGGACAGCAATAATAAGGAAGATGTAGAGGCTGCGGAACGATATCTTCAGATGAACGTTAGTACCAACTACAGTACCATATTTTGTTTACTTAATGTTCCTCAACAGTTAAAATAGGTATGTAGTTCTCGTAAGGAGCGCAGTAGGATAAAATTTACAAATAAGCCCTAGTGCTATAATTATCTGCTTTTTATTTTATACTAGCGGCCCGTCCCGACTTCGCACGGGTGGACATAAGTTTTTTTTTTTAATAAATATAGCCTATGTTACTCAAGGTGAATGTAGCTTTCCAATGGTGAAAGAATTTTTGAAATCGGCACAGTAGATTTTGAGTTTATTCATTACAAACATACAAAAATACAAATCTTTCCTCTTTATAATAGTAGTGTAGATGTAGATGTAGACAAGCTTTTACCCGCGGTTTCAGAGTTCTAGCGAGACTTACGACCAGCAATTGATTTTTATATCTTATACTAGCTGACGCCCGCGACTTCGTCCGCGTGGATTTAACTTTTAAAATCCCGCGGGAACTTTTTGATTTTCCGGGATAAGAGCCTATGTCACTCTCCAGGTCCTCAACTATACCCATTCACAAAATCATGTTTGTCCTACAGAGCTATGGATCGCATAGCTCTGTTGCAGCGTTATTGAAGGACAAACAAACAAACAACACACTTTCGCATTTATAATATTAGTAAGGATTACAGATTCTAAGCGTTTTATTTAAGTTTTTTTGAATAATTGCAAGGTTTCTAGTGATAAACAAAAAACCGGTGTTACCTATTTCACCACGGTATGTAATAATATTTCAAAAGTTGTAAATAATATATTCTTTATTTTTGGGTTGCATATAATTCTTTATTTTTGAATATTAATAAAATATTTAATCGTTACAATACATAAGAGTGCACTGGCCAACCTTGGGCAGTAATTATAAATTCTCCGTAGAAAGTCTACATAATATTATTATGATAAATGTATTAAGGCTCTTGTAATTGTGTGTAATATTTGTCTCCACAAGCCAACTTCCGCGCGGCAATAATTTAATAATATCGACCTATAATCACAGGAAATAATCTAGTTTAATTGGTCTTACCTAAAACAACAGTTACTTCAACATTTCCAAGTAAGTACAATAAACTGATGTACTCATCGCAATCAATTTCAATTCTCTCATGAAACTTCCACAGTCCACGTGTTTAACCCATGAGCGCTAGTTTATTCAGGCTGAGTGTACATTTTTACCTAAGAGAGATTAGTACCTAAGGATGAGAATGTTTTATTTTAATGTTATATCTGTTGTTGCATGCTAGCTGGTAATTATTACTAATGTTATAATTTCTCTGTGAAGATTTATATACAAATTATAATATGACTAATATTATAATTTCTTTGCAGTTGGGACTGTACGCTCATCCAGTTTATTCCAAAGAAGGAGACTATCCAGTGTCTGTGCGAGAAAGGATTGATAACTTGAGTAAAATGCAGGGCTTCCCAAGATCCCGTCTGCCAGTTTTTACTCCAGAAGAGGTAATTTTGTTACATCGCTCATTTGCGACAAGGGTGACATAAATCAAAATTCACCAATTTTAGCGTCGAAAATTTATACTTTTTGCTATAACAACAATATTACGCTAAGCACAAAAAAATAAGAGCGAGAGAGATTGTGACTTAATGCTCTGTCGCTTTGTTGGCCGCTGTGTTGTTTCGAGACCGCAGCATGCACAAAACATTACTCTCTAACGAGAGAATTCGCTCATCGTCGATTTTGAATTATGTCACTCTTGTCGCAAATGAGCGACATATCTGCATAAGCCTTGAAAATAACATCGTGCATGGTGTTTTTGAAGATGACACAATTACGAGGTTGACAAGTTCATAAATCAACTATAAGTAGGGTATTACGAGTATATTAATACATGGTGTCTGTTATAATTTTATAACATGCTATAAATGCTATAAAAATTTAATTCATTAATGCAAGGTTAAAATTATAAAAATATATTAAAAGGTGGACTTCGAATAGGAAGAAGTTACACAAATAATAGGTAATTATATCGTGAAGCACATTTTTGTTTCTCGTTATTCTGCTTCCTGATACTACCAGTTCCAGTATACGTTTTTATTACCTACACTCCTACAATAAACTTGTACCTCCTGGTAACCTACGTAAATAAACTATTTTGTAGATAATTATTTTTCACAATATTTTTATAAAGTTTATGCAATATCGTGCTGTACATAAACAGTCAAATTTTAACTTATTGTAATTTTAATATTTTTACAATAACATGTTTTTAAGATTTAATTTTTGAACTGACAAACCAGGCATGAAAATTCAAATTCAACTTCAATTATTTGAATTATTTATTTCAAGTAGGTAGCCATTCTATCACCGGTAAAAAAAAATTCCTCTGCAAAAAATTCGGTCCAAAAATAATTCGTCTATAATTTTATTATGCAACAAATTCCGTCCCCTATATATTCAAATAGCTGCATATTCTTTTGTGTCCAATTATTTTTTACGACTCTTTTAGATTATCATTCATTAATATACTTTTTGAAATATCTAACTGTACCTTAATTACGTTGACAGGTTGAAATGGTACAGGGTACTTCAGACTTCTTTGGTATCAACCATTACACTACCATTTTGGCATCTCCATCTGAAATGGAACCGAACTGGATGGTGCCCTCGGTCGACCATGATACAGGAGTTAAGTCTGAACAAGATCCTAAATGGCCAATTCCTGGAATAGAATGGCTAGCTGTAAGTACAATATTTTCAATTATCCCTCCTACATTACATGTCCATCGGATTCTACGTGGATTTGCACCGGAATGTTTATTGTGTTTAAATTGCTTGGGTGCACAGCTATAACAATTAGGCGTTAAGTATCGACAGCTACTGACCTTCTACTAGACTAGAACAACGACAATTTAATCAATAATAATCAATTTCCAAAGCACCAGAACGAAGTAAGCTCGTGGGTGACACGTGACACTTATAAGACCACAGCTCTGATACTGCGCCAGGGATGTCTGTAATAAATTAATGTCCTCCCAACCGAACGCGGCCACGGTGGCTGCGTTCGGTCTGTGGAGATTCCACAGAGATTAGCCGTCTGCAATTCGCCATTGCACAAGTGTATGCGCAAACAGAGGTGCACTCTCTATTCCCTCACTCTCACCATCCCATGAGACGGAAATCCGACACGACCGGAGAGCAATCAGGGCGTTAAACCGACGGCTTTTCATCCTCTCCGGGGAAAGGGGTTGATACACTACAAACTCCCCAACTCCGGGCTAATAACTAGACTTTTTTGACAGAAAAAACCAACAGCTACATAATAATTCGACCTGATACCAGTGGACCATGCTTACCACTAGACGAACGAGGAAGTTAATCACGTCTGTATTTAAAAAGTTCCTAACTTTAGGTATTTGTATCGAGTATCAATAACCCGGATTTTCAGGTAGACTGGAATTCGAAAGGTCGTAAGTTAAAATCCCCTCCGGGTGTACAAGCAAGGTTAACGCTAGTGCCATTTTGACGACATCCTTCATGCTTATTTTTATATCTATACTAATATATAAAGCTGAAGAGTTTGTTTATTTGAACGCGCTAATCTCAGGAACTCTGGTTCGAATTAAAAAATTCTTTTTGTGTTGGATAGTCCATTTGTCGAGGAAAGCTTTAGGCTATATAACATCACATTGCGACCAATAGGAGCGAAGCATCAATAAAAATGTTGCAAAAACGGGGAAAATTATCCATATTTAAAATATATTCTTTTAAAAACTTCTTAATCGCGATCATAATAACAGAAATTGACGAGGACGAAGTTGCGCGCAACAGCTAGTGTATTATATATACATATATTATGTACATACATCGAACACGCATGTCCGTAATTGACTGAATTGAAATGACATTGACAGAGAACTTGTATAACGTGTGTAAGTTTGTGTTTTATTGTTCGTCTTTATCAATCAAGTTATACGTAATTAAGTGTTAAGTGGTGTGGTTTTATATCCGCAATAATCAAGGGCGAAAAATATAAAAATTCATCTTATACCTAAAGGCACTAATAAAACTCAGGGTAAAGTGAATCATTTTGTACTTATGTATCTGATGTATACTAAAACTATGTTGCATAATACAGCACTCTATATTATTCTACATAACAACCCTAGAACCAACAATTAAGCACCGACTTGCTCAATAACAATCTTATTCTGTATTAAAATTTAAGTACAGTCGGTAATATTTACGGCAAATTAAGTTCATTTTACGTTAATAGGAAATTAAAGATTTTAAAATTTAATTATTATCATGCGATGAATAAATAAAGAATTCTGCGAAAGATTTTATAAAAGTTGAATGATAATTAATTTATTTTTGGATCTAAGACCAGATTTTTTTTATTATTTATGGCATTGTTCACTTATTTTAAAAGAAGTCGATAAGTATAAAATAGTATACATACTCAATTATTGTATAATGAAACTAAAGCAGCTATGGTGTACATAATAGGCAGTTAAGATTTCCTCTATTCCTTAAAGAAAACCCCATTTGTGAGGAAAATCTGTACCAAAATTCTCATGGGAAATTCTGAGAAAGCACGTGAATAATCTAAGTTTCTGGAAAAACTGTAAATAATATTCTGTGATAAGTTCACTATGAAAATATTATTTGAGAAAATATGCTATTAAAAATTTCTACTAGCTATAATATGTATACAGTATAGATAGGTACACTATAATACTTTTAATAACACGACTGTAATCAGGTTAATTTACTCGTAAAATTCCTCATGAACAGGGATATCCTGTGCCCATCTTCAGGTACCAAATTTCAATCTACCCATCACAATCCGTCCTGCTTTTGAATCCTGTACAGGTATCTCTGATACGTTTGCGTTTATGATAAATTATAGCGGATGCTGAGGCGTCGTCTTCGGGAAATTAATAGATTTTCCAGGACTAAAAGTAGTAGCGATTAAACCTCAGAAGTTTTACTTCATCAAAATCGGTTCAGCAATTACTTCGTGAAAACGTAACAGTCAGATAGACACACCTTTGCATTACATTATTGTTATGTATTATATTTTTTTCAGGTGTACCCACCGGGCATACGAAAAGTCGTCAATTGGATTACAAGAAATTATGGAACTAGAGTTCCCATAATAATTACGGAAAATGGAATGTCCGATTTTGGTGGTCTCAACGATTATGCCCGCGTTTCTTATTACAACAAGTACCTATACCAACTGTTGCTAGCCATGCACGAGGATGGATGCAGAGTCGAGGGATACTTTGCCTGGACGCTTATGGATGATTTCGAATGGTCTGATGGATACCTGTAAGTTATTTTTTCTCTTTATAAAATTCCACGGGAACTCTTTCTCAACTTGGAAATTATATATTCCCAAATTGCCCTTTCGGGAATCGAACCCGAGACCTCCCAGTTATACTGCCGTCCACAAGCTATAATGCCGTTAACTACCAAGACCATATTTCTTAATATAAATCCAAAACCATTTAAATTAGGGTTTATATTAGGAAATATGGTTTTGGTAGTTAACGGCGTTATAGCTTGTGGACGGCAGTACAAGGCCACAGCGATCACCAGGGAGGTCTTCAAAAAAACCTACTACCTTGTTACTAAACGTCCGCTGTTCGTCCGTCCGTCTGTCAGTGACTGTATCTCATGAACAGAACAGAACATACTTGAATTTTTCTAAAAAAAAAAAAAAAGCCTCTAGCGGCTCACCGCTAGATGTCGTTGATAAAAAATGCGCCATCTAGCGGCTCACCGTAGAGGAGTCCCGTGTCAGGTTATTTTCGTTACGGAATTTCTGGATTCGGTCTCCACGCTGGCCCGCGATAGAAGCTTTGCAATAGCTTAAAAAATTATACAGTTTAAAATTAAAAAGGCCCCATGCAATAAAATTTTGATTTGTTAGCTGGTGTTAAAGCTTGTAAGATGTCATACGGACACATTCATGCGAGAGCCCGACTCGCACTTGACCGGTTTTTTTATCCTGATTTAGTTTTTATCGCCCGTGCCAAATTAATAAAACACGGAAGTGTAGCTACTTATTGCTTAATATTATTCAACTAATTTTCTGATACGACTTTTATTAAGATTGAACCGTGACTCACGATCTGTTAAGTCTCGGATAATTTATTTAGCATCTAATCAAAGATAATGTTTTTGAACCTGTCGTGTTACGATGTCACCGTTTTACATCCGCTTAATATACCGATATGAATAATATTACCTATGTATAATGTGTTTTGTATAACTACACCTAAGCATTTCAGCCTGAATTTTAAGCTATTGCATAGCTTCTATCGCGGGTCTTGAGCGTGGAGACCGAATCCAGAAATTCCGTAACGAAAATAGCTTTACTGCGGCAGTCCGAGTGCCACACGTCTTTTTTTTTTTTTTTTGAAAAAATTATAAATGAATACTCATGATAATAGCCTCAATAACCCAACGGTTAAAGGTGCGGACAGAACACTGAAAGGTCGCAAGTTCAAATCCCACACGTTGCCATTTTTTCATACCCACTCCAAGCACAAGCTTTCCGCTTATTTGGAGGGGATAGGAGGATATTAGTGAAGTTCAGCTTGGCTAATATTTTTTTAAATAAAAGAGAGAAAAGAAAGAATCGTTTTCAGTTAAAAAAATATAAACTTAACAGCTATAATATCTTCAAAAGTAACTTTGCTTCCTCGCTTTAAAATAAGCTGATCTGAATCGCGCAACATTGTTGTTAATAGTAAAAAATATAGAAATAAAATACCATTCGCCGGAACATTCCTAGAACAAGTTGATTGAAATATTATGAATATTAATTTTATAACGTTTTTTTTATATTTAATAATCTCGTGCTGGAGGCCTATAAATAAAAAGTGATACGTAACAAAACTAAAATGATTATTCTCCAACATAAATTCTACGAATTAAATCTAAAATGGTTTAGTTCCAAAAACTTGACCATGAACCATTATTGAATATTGCGCACAACATTGGTCAGGATGAATTATGACGTCATCGTGTATGTAAACAGACACCTTAGCCAATCAGCATCGTTAGATTATAATGTATGGCGTCAATTACACACTATAAAAGCGCGCCAGAATGGCGACAATTGAATTGTCTGAATTAAATATACTTAATTGAAATCAATTAAATATTCTGACATTGATCATAATTATTATTATGATCAATGATATCGATGACGTTGATCAATGATCAACGTCAGAATATTTGAATATAATTATTAAGAAACGTGTAAGTATTAGTCATTTTCCTCTTTTTTTTTTGTTTATAAATAACATTGTTAATTTATTTTTATTACAGAGTTAAGTTTGGTCTCTTCCACGTGGACTTCACTGATCCAGATAGGAAGAGGACGCCAAAGCTATCAGCTCTCAACTACAGAGAGATTATGCGCACACAGCAAATCAATTTCAATTACATAAAAATGCCATCGTACAAATACAGCAATTTATAACATAGGCTTAAAATTGTAGGTTAAGGTGTTAACTTAATTGTAGACATAAATTATTCATATTTGTAAATATTTGATGTTAAAGTTTTCTGTTGTTAAAAAAAAAAGACTTTTATTTTTTATATCCTGTTTAAATAACGCCGCACACGAGTAGGTCCGTACGAGCCCGGGAATGAAGTTTTTCCTGAGCACAACAACAAAATATTTTAAAATAATCACACTAATATTATAAAAACGAAACTTTGTAAATGTCTGTGTGTATATGTTTGTTATTCTTTCACGCAAAAACTACTGGACCTTTGGCTGATATTTGGAATGGAGATAGGTCATACCCTAGATTAACAGTTACGCATAGGCTACATTTTATCCCAGAAAATAATAGTTCTTGTTGAAATTAAAAGAAACACGATTGTCGATTACATACACACACTTAATTCACGCGTATGTAGTCGCGGGCATTATATATTCCAATAAAGACAAACACATAAGGCCTAAACTTTGCACAGTACAACACTCGATGGACTGGTCATTAGGATCCTATGAGGTCACATTCTCACTCTTAACTTCAGAATATAAAGTTAAAAAAATTACTATCACACAGGTTATAAGATCTAATTGTAAGCGTATCCACAAAATTGTAACTGCGATTGGTTACCATTGAAATAAAAATAAAAAATCGACTCTATGGGACTTCGTCTTAAAGATGTACCCACCTTCTAAATTCGTAATAGCTAACGTCTAGTAATTCCTAGTACATACGAGCAGGCGGGTCACCTGATGTTAAGTGATTACCGTCGCCCATGAACACTTGTAGCACCAGAGGCACCAGCAGTGCGTTGCCGGCCTTTCAGGAATTTGTTGGTCCGCCCCTTGAATAACCCCATGTTGTAATTCAGTGGAAACACCGTCGCAGGAAGTTGGTTCCACAGTTTCAAAGTGCGTGGAAAAAAAGATCTGGAACATCGGATGGTCGAAGTGCTCCAGGCACCCAGGTGGTGAGGGTGAAATTGTGTTCGGTGGCGAGCGGTGCGGTTGTAAAAGAGAGACGGTGGAATAAGGTCAAAAAGCTCTTCAGAACACTCCCCATTATATAGCCGATAGAAGATGCAAAGAGAGCTAACATCTCTGCGGTGCTCCAGGCTTTCCAGCGGGTTGGTTAATTTGGGATTGCCCACAAGCCGAACTGCCCGTTTTTGAATCCGGTCAAATGGAAGGAGTTGGTATTGGGGTGCTCCAGCCCAAAGGTGAGAGCAGTACTCCATATGCGGACGGACTTGCGCTTTGTAGAGTAGGAGCCTATGCTCGGGCGCAAAGTACCGCTTTGCTCTGTTGAGCACCCCAAGCTTTTTCGAAGCTAATTTAGCTTTTCCTTCCAAGTGATCCCGGAACTGGACGTCATTCGAAATGCAGACACCAAGAATCCCAATGCTGTTGGAAGGGGCTAGGGGGGTGTTCTGGAAGAGAAGAGGTGTGGTGAAGGGGGTCTTTTTGGCGGTGAACGCACAAACTTGTGTTTTTGAGGGATTGAAATGGACAAGATTTTGTGAACCCCATACTGACACTTTTTCAAGGGAAGCCTCAATGTCAGACACAAGTTTGGCTCTACTCTCCTCTAGCATTGCGCGGGATAATTGTGCATTTCCTTTGTAAAGGGCATCACCAGTACTGTCATCTGCATAACAATGGATGTTGCTGTTATGCAACATGTCATTGATATGCAGAATGAACAGTGTAGGCGATAACACTGAGCCCTGTGGAACGCCTGCATTGATGGGCTTAGGGTCAGAGCAAAAGCCATCGACAGCGACTTTGATGCTGCGCCCATCAAGAAAGCTAGCGACCCAATTACAAAGCAGCACGGGGAGTCCGTAGGATAGTTACCGTGGGAATCAAAAACCTCAATCCACGCGAACGAAGTAGCGGGCATTCACCGGGTAGTGATAAATAAATACTTCCCCTAATTGTGGTTCACTGTTTATTAGGCATGTACACCCGTGCGGACAGCGCAGTGTCCGATATAAGACTCTCTATATTATAAAGTAATTTTCCATAGAAAAATACGGTTCGCGGCGGGGCGACTCGCTGTCTCAGCAACAGGAGTCGTGTTACACTGTACATGTGTCCCTACAGCTACTTATAAAATAAAATATAATTTAATTGTAGGTATATCAGCTATAAGAGAAGTTATTACTTACAAGTTAACACAGCAGGGACTAAAACTTGAACCTAGGTATATCAGTAGGTAAAGGTAAATTTAATATTAAACCGGCCAAAAGCAAGTCCTACCTACTTCCGCACCGATGGATACCTAATACCTACTCGTATGTACCAGGCGGAGTCAGCTTAAAATAGTTATGCTGGTTAAACAAACTCTCAGAGAGTTGAACGTACAGATATATTGGATTTTCGGGGAATTGGATCTTCCACGAAGGAATTGATAGGACTTTCGGTTTCGGGTATTGGACGTTCCCGAACATCTATCTATATCTATACATATAATAAAACTGAAACGGGACGAATTCTGCACATTTAATATTTTTGAAAATTTTAATCGAAGGATGCTTTATTATCGACACTGAGACCAAAAAAAAATTTTTTTTTGAATTTTTTGTCTGTCTGCCTTTCTGTCTGTCTGTGAATGTGCGCGCATCACGCGAAATTTTGTGAACGGATTTGAATGAAATTTAGTATAATGGTAGCTGATACTCCGGAATATAGGATACTTTTTATCCTGATAAACATCCGGGATAGGGGATGAAAATTTTTGTTGATTTTGCTCAATAACTTCCTGAAATCTAAACCACATTTGATAATTCTTCTTTTATTTTAAATTGTGTAACTATTAGAAATAACTTGTCAAATTTTGGTGAAGATCTACTAAATATATTTAATTATTTTCAGAGATAGATGACATAACCTCTAACGGATAGTAGTAAGTCCAAGTAAGTCACTGTAATAAACTTTTTCCACGCGGACAAAGTCGCAGGAATCAGCTAAAAAACAAATACACAGATGGACAGATTCTACGATAACTTCTTTGCAGTTTAGTTGTGGAACCCTAACAATAAACGTAATAAAATTGATAAAAAACAACACAAATAAATTCATTAATCTATAATCTATATGCAATATGTGTATTGCCCTACAGTCGTATTATGATCAAGGTTAGTCAGAAAAAGACTTCTTGTCTTAACCACAGCGGGAGTTCCCCAGGCACTTTGTATATTATTTTTTGCCACAGGAATGTCAATATGTTATTTTTAGGGTTCCGCGGCCAAAGAGAGTCAACCAGACCATATTACTAAACCTCCGTTGTCCGTCCTTCGTCCGTCTGTCTGTTAGCGGGCTATACCGCTGTAGGTACATACTTGAAATCCTGATAGAACTACTATAATAAATCACTGTTATAAAAAATATAGATAAAAATTAAAGAGAGTCTCGAATGGATGATCTCTTTGATTTTTACCTATCTTCATTCTCCATACATAAAAAAATCTGCTTCATTTTTAACCGACTTCACAAAACGAATTTCTCGTTCTCAATTCGTCGGAATCTTTTTTTTTTATTTTTTATTTTTTTATGTATGTTCCCCGACTACTCGATGACGCCTGGACCGATTTGGAAAATTCTTTTTTTTGTTTATACTTTCCAGGTGGTCCCATAGTCATCAGATTAGGATCTGATGATGAGATCCTGGAGAAATCGAGGGGACTCTTTAAATTTTATAGTCACACTTTATACTTTGTGGGGGTTGAGAAGTCAGTTTTGTAAAAAGTGTTTACGTTTAAATTATAATAATAGCTGGTGCTATTCTTGTACGGTGCGGTACGGAACCCGCGGGTCCGAATCGCACTTAGCCAGTTTTTATTAATCAATCGCTTGTATACCTTTATTTGTCGGTAATGTCCATTGAGTACAGGGAAATCCACAATACCTACTAGAAACAACAAATAAGACATAATAATTAATATTTCGCTAAATCGAAAATTTCTAAGCAACCACAAACAAAGCTTTAAACCAGGCATGATGAATGTTACAGCAATTAGCGAGTTTCTCCAAATTAAAAGCGAACAATAACAATCCAATCATGACAAATTAAAAGTTGAAGATTGGAATTAAGTAATATAAATTGTTAGGATAATAACAAAACAATGAGTTTATGAGAAAGGAGAAAGAGAGATTCTTATTTCATTCGCGAAATTGCACATTATTAGTCAGTTTATTTTACAAATTCAAATTCAAAATTTATTTATTTCATGTAGGCTACCTTGTAGCTCTTATAACACGTCATAAATCTACCACCGGTTCGGAATGCAGACTCTGCTCTTTTCAAAAAATAAAATAAAATAATTTTACACTCCGATGAATAAAGTTCATGGTGTGACGATTTTAGTATCTGTCAAAAATTCATCGATTACATTTTAGGGATTATTATTCGGAATTCATGAACTATTCAGCTATCTATACAAATAAATAAAATTGAAGTAACTAGAACAAAATCATTTGCTATAGTAGCGTTATAGCTGACATAATAATGTAAGGTATCAACGGTACACACATACCGAAGACTACCTAAATTAAGTATAATCTATATATATAAAATTCAAAGTCCTGACTGACTGACCGACTGATATATCAACGCACAGCCTAAACTACTGAAGTTAGAAACTTGAAATTTTTACAGTTCGTTCCTTTTATGACGTAGGCGCACATTAAGAAAGGATTATTGGAAACTCCACCTCTAAGGGGTTTAAATAAGGGATGGAAGTTTATATGAAACTCCGTCATTTTTCAAGCTGTTTCCATCAAAGTTTGTATTAGAGCTTTCAGTTAAAAATAAAAATGTACGTGTGTCACAGTTTTTGAAAATTCCACCCCAATACCTAATTCCACGCGGACGAAGTCGCGGGGGCAAAAGCTAGTGTAATTATATTTTGTTACTTACACGATATAATTAGGAGGTATAATCAAAACATCTCAGCTATGTTGCCGACGCTTGACCTTGCACAGGATGATCCGGATGAAATTTATACAGAGTTTTTTGATCTGTTAAGCTCACAATATAACTCTATCTTTAAGGTGATAGAGAAAAGACTGTCTAAAAATCTTAAGTTTAGTGACTGGGCAACTGCAGGCGTCTATAAAAGTAGAAATAAGCTGTTTGACTTGTATGCAGAAAAACAATATAATTATTCCCCCGCGTTTATTGAATATGTAAGAAATTATTCTAAATTGTTTAGAAATGTATGCATACAAGCAAAGTCACTACACATAAAACAAAAAATTGTCAATTCTGATAATAAAATTAAAACAGCATGGGACATCATTAGCGATGAAACGAGTAAACATAAGGTGCATAATAATAATAAATTGGAGCTTAAAATAGATAATCATGTAATTAACTCCGATATAGAAATTGTAAATACATTTGAGAACTTTTTCAAAAATATTCCAATTACCACAACCAGTTCTCTGAATTCCTCGCCAGCAGAAGCCTATCGTCTTCTAAGGAGCAATGTCTCTGAGTGCAATAAGTTATTTAGGTTTGAACACGTTACCCCATATGACATAATCAAAACATTTAAATCATTACAAAATAAGAAAACAGCAGACCTATGGGGGATATCAGTTAAAATAATTCATAACATAATTGATATTATTGCGCCGTATCTTGCTCTAATTTTTAATAAATCAATAGATTCTGGATCTTTTCCAGACCTTATGAAATGTAGTAAACTAATACCGCTTTTTAAATCGGGAAGCAAAAGTGACCCGAATAACTACAGGCCTATTTCAATTTTGCCAACTCTCAGCAAGATATTCGAAAAAATAATGCTCAAACAACTGCTTTTACACTTTAATCTAAATAAACTTCTCCACTCTGAGCAGTATGGATTTACAAAGGGTCGATCAACAACTGATGCAGCCGCAAGGCTGTTACAACACATATTCGATGCATGGGAGAACTCACAGAATGCCATTGGTATTTTCTGTGATTTGTCAAAGGCATTCGACTGCGTTGATCACGAGACTCTTTTGTTTAAACTAAGCCACTATGGCATTAAAGATTGTGCACTCAGTCTCATTGCGTCTTATCTCAGTGACCGAGTCCAAAGAGTATGTGTCAATGATGTTAAATCATCCGGATCAGCCTCAATAATGGGTGTACCCCAGGGTTCTATTCTAGGTCCATTCATGTTTTTAGTCTACATAAATGATTTACCACATTTTGTCCAAAATACTTGCGATATTGTACTATTTGCTGATGATACGTCTTTAATTTTTAAAGTCGATAGGACGAAAGACAATTTTGACGATGTAAATAGTGCATTATCTCAAATTTCTGAATGGTTTACGGTAAATAATCTACTTTTAAATGCCAAAAAAACCAAGTGTGTTGAGTTTTTATTACCTAACACGAGAACGGTCAGTAAGAATTTAAAGATAAATAATGAACCTTTGAAAACTGAGGAATCCACAGTATTCTTGGGATTAACCCTGGACTCAAAGCTACAATGGGGCACTCATATAGCAACGCTTGCTGGCAAACTTAGCTCTGCTGCTTACGCTGTTAGGAAGATTCGACAGTTGACTGACATAGAAACTGCAAAAATTGTTTATTTTGCATATTTCCATAGTATTATGTCATACGGAATCTTGCTATGGGGTAAGGCAGCCGATATTGGAAAAATT
The DNA here is from genome assembly GCA_038048805.1 of Hipparchia sbordonii. Taxonomy (NCBI): domain Eukaryota; kingdom Metazoa; phylum Arthropoda; class Insecta; order Lepidoptera; family Nymphalidae; genus Hipparchia; species Hipparchia sbordonii. Next base: position 7,033,377 of record CM076104.1, on the reverse strand, counting down.
TTTGTTTTGCAGAAGAGGGCAATCCGCGCAATCTATAATTTGAGGCCGCGGGATTCCCTTCGAGAAAGATTTAAAGAGATAGGCATTCTTACAGTAGCTTCACAATATATTTACAACAACATAATATTTGTCAGACAAAACATTTTGAGTTACAAAAAAAAGGGTGATTTATCCCATAGACCAAGTAGAAATCCAAATAAGCTCATGTATCCTGGGCTGCGCCTCAAGAGGGTCCAAAAGTCATTTGTGAGAATGGGCGTGACGTTCTACAATAAAATTCCACAATCAATCTTAGACTTGCCTCTACACAAGTTTAAGAAATCAATTAAATCCGCTCTCATGGAAAAAGCATATTATACAATCGAAGACTACATAAATGATAAAAAAGCGTGGATATAATTCGCTCCAGTGATTCATGAGACAGTGATAACTATCCTATGTAACATGAATTTATTGTATTCTGTTCTACGGTGTTTCCACTTTATTTGTGTCTCAGTCATGTCTCAAAATGAATAGTTTAATATTGATACTCAATTCGATGCCTCAACATGGGTAGCCTGAGTAGTCATGCTCTCTTTAAACATTTCTGTGGTGGTGTCGTGTGATGCGGGTTGTTACGTTCCCTCAAATATGGTTGAGCGAAGCAATGGCTGGATCATGCGTCATGCTCGTGAACGGGTGCCACCAACGGGAATGGGTCTGCTTTTGCCTGCCTGTGTTGACATGTATTGAATTGTATTTATTTGTATTTGTATTGTATTTATTTTTACTTGTATTGTACTCAGGAAAATTCATCGTGGAAGCACTGAATACATAGCATAGTTTCAATAACAATTGTAAAATTTTGATTTTTTTGAAAAGAGCAACCGCCGAGTTTCTTGCTGGCTCTTCTCGGCAGGAAAGGCATTCCGAACCAGTGGTAGATTCATTGACGATTCAAAAGTGCTTGTAAAAAGTTTATTTGAATAAAAAATATTTCTATTCTATTCTATTCTATTCTATTCTAATGTAATTCACATACTATAAGTTAATATTATAAAAATAAATAATCGTTCTAAATTGCGCGTTAGCAATCCGCAGAATGCCGGATCAAACAGATTGTCGCTAACATTGAAGGAAACAATTTTATGATCCTCGCAATACCCGGTACAGCTGTAATAATATCAATTAAGGCAATTATGTATTTATACGGTGCTAAAATTCTAGTTGGAAACTATTATACAACCTTAAACCATCAGTCGGCTATATATCTATTTAGTAAGGTGTTTCTAGAGTAAACAAATTAAATATCTTACTAATCGAACTATAATCCGTTCTTCTTTATTAACCGACTAGCGGACGCTCGCGACATCGTCAGTTTCTCCAATTCACTGAACCCCTGCAGCATCGGGATTGAGGAGCTAGAACCAGGAGTTATATGGGAGTATTTCGCAAAATTTTTGTGTCGATTAAAGAGAGATTTACGCAAATCGGTTAAAAAATCACGGAAATATTGATTCTCCTCCTTTTTCAAAATTCGGTTAAAAAAATAGCCTATATTACGCCCGTTAATATCAGCTCTCTATCAGTGAAAGTCCCGTCAAAATCTGGCAACCAACAAACAGACAGAAAGACAGACAAAAATTTTAAAAAAATTTTTTTTGTTATAAGTACCGTATTTCCATACATAATATGCATGATGCATTTAATAAAAAGCTGTTATTTTGATATTACAAACAGGCACTTCAATTTTATTTATTTGTATAGATGTATAGACAACGTGCACGGCTCCCTTCGACTCGTGTGATGTCATCAGTCTACCATTTGGGGGTCTGGCAACACTACGCTTCCCGGTGCGGGGTCGCCACTCCAGCACCATGGGACCTCAACGACCATCAGCTCTTCGATTAATGTGCCCCGCCCATTTCCACTTCAGCAGGGTGAGCATTGGTAGGGGACATATATTCCACGGGAAATTATCAAATAATAATTATTCCCTCGCTCAGTTTTATCCACCCGTCGAGCATGGGCAAAACGGTGGAAATATTTAGATATAGGAATATACTTCTCCTTTCCCCTGTCGCCATGCTTTAGCATAGGGAGAAGATAATATTATCTCTTGTCAGAATCGGCAGCATAACAGCTGTATCTTGTTTCAAATGAATGTGAATAAGATTACCAAAAACACGGCATCCATAAATTGCGAAAGCGCAATAGCAGAAATGGCTTGGTAATACAAAGTTGTGTTTACCGCCGCGTCACGTTCACAATGTGGGCTTAGTGTATTTTTGGAGCGCAAATTAAACTTGGTACCTAATCTTATTCACGTTCATTTGAAACAAGGAATAGTAATGAACTAAAAGTAACCTAACTACGTTAACTGGAGTGTTTACCACGTGACTTGCCGACCTCGGAAGCCGGTGTCGGAACTCTCGAATATCTAAACGATATTGAACTTCATTAATTGTGAGGAACAATGACATTTAATAAATCAAAGTAAGAAATAGATGTATAAAAATTGATCAAGATTAAAGATATTCACTGTCATATTATCTTGGTACCTACCGTCGTGTTAGGTTTTTATAAAATAAAACTATAACTCATAGAACGGAAGTTTTTAACAAAGTTCAGCTCCAAACATAGGCTCTAAACAACCAATGAATGGTTATCGTATCTGTATAAGTGGGAGCGAGAGCTTGCTCGCGCCTCACCGCTCCCACCTAGGCTCCTGACAGGCACACACACTTACGCAATGTGCATGTACACGACGTAACCACAAGTAAAGCTGTCGCGCCCTCGTGAATTGAAAAACTATACCATGTAATTATTTTTTATCCTGATAATTAGGTACATTTTTGATGGTTATTGTGATGAATTACGACAACCTTTCACAGCAGAGAACGTCATTTTTTTTCGGCGACCTCGTACTAACGCGACGATACTGCGTAGGCCTTTAAAGGCTTACTAAAGAATGGTTTCTCAATGCGACGACTATTGCGCTTCTAAGCGTTATAGTTCGATGGGTACTAAAAAATTAAGATACTCTTTCATTCGATACCTCACATGGATACACCCAAACACTTCACCAATTAAGCACATACTAATTATGCTGAGATCTAAGCGTGCTCTAACTTAGCTCGGACTTAAGATAGAGTTAAAACGAGACACAAATATGCTCTAACGTAAATCTGTCTCATTTTTACTCAGTCTTGAGTCTGAGCAGAGTACGAGTGCGGTCTATAAATTTCAGTCTTATTATTGAGTAAACTTTTAAAAGCACAGAGCGTTACTAATTTTAAGCCTTCGTTCTAAGTTCCTAGCTAAAAGAATTTCACGTATAGAGACTTAGATACAAGTAAACGAAGCTATAGTAAGGTTTATGTCATGTTCAAATCGGATCTAAAAGCGGCTCAAAGTCGATCAAAAGCGGATCTACAACAGCAACTGTGGCGTTCCTGCTGACATTGTTTCTACACGTAACAACGCCTTCAGTGCACAAAACAAAGTAAAATTTCATGTTGGGAAGCTTACCTAAAAGCTAAGGAGTTGGTGGTAGTTTCGGTATCATAAATATTAAGATATTAGAAGTATGATTATTTTGTAGATTAAGCTACTGTTACCTATGCTCATTTCAAGCATGAAAGCATGCTTCTATTGAGCATTTGCTACTTAGTAGCATGTGTGTCGAAACATTGCTAGTAATGAGCATGCTTATTTCGAGCAGGCTCAAAAATCAACAGTCGTGCGATTTTTGAGCATGCTACCTGCGGCGCGGGTGGAAGGGGGCGTGCTTTAAGCGCGTCTACAGGTTTGCTTATTGAGCATGCTAGTATCGATCAATCGTTTGCAATAGGTGGTTTGACTTTGTTTGAACTGACAGAAAGCGAGGAAGCACGCTTTAAAATAGCATGTGTATTTGAGATATTTGAGATGTTTGCTTTGAGCATGCTTATTGAAGAGCATACTTAAAACTAGCATGCCTATTGCTAGCAAATGTAAACTGTTTATAAGCATGCTCGTATTGAGCATACTCATAAGCATGCTATTTTAGAGCATGTGTAACAGTACCATTAGATTCTAAAACCTATGTCGTAGAGTTTTGATGTTTGTTTGACAATCAAGGTGGCAAGTACAAGTGTTTATAATATATGATATTTCGAACAAATTCTTCAAACATTCGTGCCTGTTAATTGATTAATAGTTTAGGTATATTCCACCATATTTACCATAGGTAACATAGTCAAGTAAACTTTAACCGACAAATAGATTTGAAGTTTGACAATTCTTTATTCGTCGGTTTAACTCAACTTGGGGATCGTGAAATAAGCCGGTGAATATAGATGTGCAAAAGCATATTTCGTCATAAGTCAAAACCTTGAAATTACACTATCCACTAATATTATAAAGGCGAAAGTTTGTGTGTGTATGTGGGTGTGTGTTGTAATTTTAATCCTTAAAAATTATACCTGGACACAGAACTGAGCAAATGATTTTTTTCTGCCGGCAACTCCCTATCTATCCCACAATCTACCTATCTACAAAGTTAAGACTAGAACTGGTCTAGACCAAACGGATTCTAAAGGTATTCTAAAAGTGTATTGTACCGATTAAAATTAAAACCTATATAAAGGCTCGTTCACAATTTAAGGCACATTTTCCGGATCGTGATTTATGATGAATGGTTATTTGTAATTTTCAAAGTGGCTATTAATCTCCTAAACAATTTCAAACTCTCACGAATATATGTAAATAAAAAAAAGTTTGCTCAATAAATTGAAATATAATCATTCAAAATATATAGATAGGTATAAATTAAATCTTCATAGGAATACCTGGTTTACCGTAGTTGGCTTGAAAGCCCACTTCTGCGTTGTTTATACCATTCGTAGGTATTTTATTGTTAGAAGCTCATTACGATGAATGAAGAGAAAAGGTTTAATCTTGCGACGCTTCTAGACTTTGAAAGTCATTAAATTGAAACAATAAGATGGTTTGTATAATAAAGTTACAGAGCACTAAGACCTTTGTTCTGTCCTCTTTGTAGAACTCACAACTGGATTGTTAAAACAATCAAGAAATGCACCCGCTACAGTATTTACTTCAAAATGTAAAATGGCACTTTAACTTGTAATTTTTTTATTTTATTCGATGACAAGTTAGTCCTTGACTGCGATCTCACCTTATGTTAAGTGATGCAGTCTAAAGCTTTGGTCTGGTGATCATGACGCACAACGCTGCGGTATGCGCCGCAACGCAGCGTCACGACGCAGCATTTAGCGTCCCTGCGGTGGTGGTGGTCACTGATTTTGCCGCAGCTACCAAGGTAGACGTGAACATGAACAATTTTTCTGTAATTTGTGCTTTGCTTGAAGAGGAAGAAGAAGAAGAATTGTTACTGCTTCTGAATAGACAAAGAAGGATAGTTGCGAACTAATTCTATTAAATTGTCTTCGAAAAATTCCATATTGACCCGTGACGCACACCCGTGACGCACACCGCACACCGCAGCGTTGAACCGAGAATGACGCCGCGCTGTGCGGGAGTACACCTCCCCACTTCGCCGCGCTTGCCCCTTGCCGCTGACGCATACTGCGACGGAACAAGAGAACATTCTCGACGTTTTTCATATGATTGAGTGTCCGGCAACGCATACCGCATACCGCAGCGTTGTGCGTCATGATCACCAGACCAAAGCTTAAGATAGTAGCGGGCTAACTTGGAAGGGGTATGGCAGTGTACATTCAACCCGAACCCCTAATCTGTTGCATGGGTAGTACTCCGAATTCATTTGGATTATCGTTGTGATCTTTCTACACTGCGTTACAAATCGCACACTGAATCTGCCCACGAATGTACATTGTACATAATATTAACTGAAAGGTCGCAGGCTCGATTCCCACTCGTTGCACTATTATCGTACCCACTCCTAACACAAGCTTTCCGCTTATTTGGAGGAGATAGGAGAATATTTGGTTCAGCTTTGCTAATAGTCTCATTGGAAAAAAGTAACGTGGTGTGCATTAATTATAGCAAATGCCAATCATCCTGATTGCTCCAAGCCATGGAACGCCAGCTAACTAAAATATCGTTACAGTCCGCAATTTGCACTCGTTTATTTATTGGTCAGTGGTAGGTACTTGCCACGTAGGTCTGAGCTATTATTCAATTCAAATCAATTTATTCGCAGAACTTGGTTAAGTATAGGGTTTTAAACAATTTATGGTGCTTCAATCTGCCACGCAGAGCTGCAAATGTTACATACCTGATTTTATTTTATGTTTTATTTTTATTTTTTACGTACATAAAAAGAATTACAAGACAAATATTAGAAGAAGTAGACGTAGGTGAAGCTTATCTCTAAAAAAGAAATTTCTTCCAATTCCCCTTGAGAGTGAGTAAGGTGAAATTATAAAGTGGTATAGGTCAGCTAACAACAATGTCCAAAGAGTTTATTGGCATTAGGAAACTATACCGTCCAAGTCCTTAATCCTAATCCATTACTATCAGTGCACTAAACAATATTTGATACACATTAGCGATGACGGTTCAACTGACTGAGGTGGGCTGTGGCCAATAGATACATCATCAAGTATCTCCCTGAAATCCAATTGGAACTATCGTGTCACGGTTGAATTATTTAGTGAGGTCTATATAGCGTTTTAAACAACCATTGCAATGCGATTAGCGACAATCTAGCTTGATTTAACTTAATGTTAAAGCCATAATTGGACAAAAGCATGCAACAATAGGTGAATTGCAAGTTTCAAATTCCATTTACCAGTACTTGTACGTTACAGGATTTCTACAGCAATGGATTGGATGCTCGAGTGATCTTGTGACAAGTTGATACTTGTTAACTCTTCCCTACAATACTTAGTGTAATACACGTTTATTCTACCTTCAATATCATCATCAGAAAACAGAGGATCACTCAGCGGGCGATGGAGAGATTATGGTCAGAGTATCCCTGCATGGTGAAATCCAAAATGAGGAGATCCGAAAGGGAACCAAAACTGCTGACATAGCTCATCGTAAAGCTGAAATGGCCATGGATGCGATACACAGCTTGAATAAAACTCTATATAATCTATACTATTATAATAAAGAGAGAGCGCGAATTTTGTGAGTTTGTATGTATGTCCGGAGCAAACTTTGGAACCACCGCACCTATTTCAAAAATTCTTTCACCATTTCAAAGGTACATTATTCCAGATAGTTATAGGCTATATATTATTCAAATAAATGTATTATGGCTAGATATTATGTGCAAATTTGTTAAAGAAGTCGGAAAAATTTTTGACTCTTAAACGTTTTCAGGGCGTGCGCTGGGTCATATACTGTTATTGCATAAAAATGATGTATGGGTGAACTGTTCCTCTCAAAGAGTTCTAAAAAAAAGTCCGCGACAGCATATGTCTATTTTCTAAGGATAACTTATAGTAACCAGTTCTATCTTTCAAATTTTGATTAAAAATAATGAATTATTTTCGATGTTTTTTTAACGGATGTGATGTCAATCTTTATCTAAATAAATATGTTTATTATCTTAAGTATCTAATTTAGAACATATTTGCCCTTTACACTATACAATTTAAATTAATATCTTAGGAGTTATAGTAAAATTAATATTTTCGCGCGACAAAATAATAAAATGGTGCCGGCCGGCGCGCGGCGCGGCTTTGCACTGTGGTGGGTTTCGGCGCGGGAGGTTCCAGTGGTTCCTGTGGTGATCTTATTAACAATCGTCTCCTATATGAAGCTCTGTGCGATCAGTCCCATAAAAACAAATATTTAGTTTTTCAACCCGGACGAAGTCGGCGCGGGCTTCTAGTTAATCTATAATTAGCTCTGGACTGGTTGTTCCAAAACAACTAAGAGCTTAATTTATTTTGGATCAATTAAAAGCGCCACTATGCAACAATGTAATTGTTTCCGGTACTAGGTTGCCTTTTCAGCACCTTGGGACCTCAAGGACATTGGTTCTTCGTACTACGTATGTGTACTTCGTACTAGATAGGTATATGCCGCTTCATATTACTCTGCGTGGTTAACTCTGGTTCATGCACACAAATTTACTTAACTATTATACTTATAATCTGGCAACAGACATGCTGCTATTTACTGTTTAAATGTTGTAATAAATGTTTACAAAATGGTTACTTAAACAATCCACCAACAGACACTGTAAACACAAAGTTTACTCAGTACGTTTAAAAGCAATAATGGGGTAATAATGGAAGTTCCTACGAGTCTATAAACTGGGACCAGACAAGTAATTAAGAGGAAAACGATCTTCATGTAAACATCTTAAGGCGGTGGTCGGTACGAAAATGTTAACTTATTTAAACCTGTTCCGAGAAAAATATCTTTCCATCAGAATTCAATAAACTTCCCTTAAGTTTGTTGCTAGGTTATGTTAAGTTAGGTTCAATATGTTCTAGCTATGTTTTGTGTAGGTTATGTTTGGGTATGTAGAGTCATATTCATGTAGAGAGTTTGTGACAAAATTATCTCGTCATCGAACTACAATCGGAAAATTTTTTTTCTTCTTTATTTTACTTAATTAAGAATTGTGTTGATCAAATAAAATCTATTTTCTTTCTTTCTTTTTCTTTCTTTCGTCGCGGAGGCAAAATCGCCTGTAAACGGTGAACGGTTGGCGTTTAGACGGTTCATTTTCGATAACTCATCGAAAATGAAAGCAAAAATCTCGAAAAATGAATCGTTTAATTTGGTCTTAACTATTGAGTAGGAGCTTTTTTTTATTTGAGAAGCTTTTTGCGTAACTGTTTCATTCAGAAATGGAATACGATGTGTGAATTTCTTAGTTATAAAATAATTTGTAAGGTGACATAATATTACTAAAGACGTGTAAGTTTTTAATTAAAACCACACGATAGAATGTTCTTGAACTATATAATGTGGGAAACAATACGTTTTTTGTTGAATGCGAACTGGGTCAAAACTATGTACGGTAAAGTTCCTGTTCTCGATACTGGGGTAATAACAGGGTGCAACAACTCTTCAAGCGGAAAAGTGCTCGCAATAGGCATGAAGTGACGTCATATTTTGTGAAAGTAAAGCCAGAAAACTTACTTCGTTCCGCGTAGATTCAGTTTTGAACCTTTTATGTTCTAGCATAAAAGTATCGTATGTTCGTTCTAACACTGATGCACCCAGATTTATCAAAATCTATTCAGGAGTTGAATCTTTATGGTTCAGACAGATATTTTTCATTAACAAAATTATATGAGGTACATACACGAGGTACACAATTATGTTGTACTTGTATGCTATTTGCTACATAATTATTATGTAGCACTTACTACACAAGTATCTTATCGTTGCAATTTTTGAAATAAGCGATTTTTCACGAACATTACCCACTGTGGTCTAATATACTACACCCATAAGTCCGTAACTAAAGCTAAGACCATTTATCGAATACGCGCTATAAAAAGATTCAAAATTAATTATTTATTTCATGTAGGCCAGCTCTGTGGCTTTTAACACAAGTCAAGACTTAACCACCGGTTCAAAAAGCAGATTGACTTCGCTTGCCGCCAAGTATGCTTACAATATGAAAAATATCATGGCCGAATTCAGATTATTTTGTGCTAAAATTTCCTAATATTTTACTGTCACATGAACACAATAGAACGTCAAATACCTAACTAGCTTCCGTTAAACGAGCATTCAATCTAAATCTGCATTATGGTCGCATTATATTGGATGCGATCAATTTTGTGGTTTGCAAAACCACATTGATGTGATTAGCGTACATCAATCTGGAATTTGGGTGCCATGATTTCAGGTAGGTATGTTGCCGACAAAATATACTAATTGTTACAATTTTGCAAACTTGAATCTTATAACTTAAAAACAATAAAAACTAAATAATAGCCGCGGGCAAAAGCTTTTAAACAATAATTAGTAGAAGGTAAAAATATTATATTACTAGACGATGCCCGTGACTTCGTCCGCGTGGATTAAAGGTTTTTAATTCCCGTTGAAACTCTTTAATATTTCGGGATAAAATGTAGCCTATGTGTTAATCCTGGGTATGAGCTCTCTTCATTTCAAATTTCAGCCAATTCAATTCATTCTTTGTGGTGTGAAGGGTGAAAGAATAACAAACATACCACACACACACACATACAATGTGAAGTGCGATTTTCTAATTTGTGATAAAGTTACAGATTACAGCTAGTACCTATCTATTGTCGTAATCGTAAAGCATGATGTGCTGAATCTGAACAGACTTTATACGTATAAAACAACACTAGAGGGTGCGAATTTATACGACTACGTTTACGAGTCATGAGTTGTCAACTTTTAACAAGTTCTTTATTATGTAGATATGAGATTACTACAGAACCCTTTCACAGTAACGACATTGTCCGTAAAAGCTACGGAACTAAAAAGTTACGATTCATTCATATTTCATTTCATTTTCCTCTCAAAAACTTTTTACTCTATTTTATGATTTTAATTTTGAAGCTTCTAAGTTCGTTGAAATGAACGTTGTAAAAGATCCGATCCACTTTAACTTATTGCAGCTGCATCTTATTACTTCCTCTACTATACCAATATAAAAGTTGTAAATGTTCAGAAAAACCTGAAAGTTAATTTATTATATTGTCTAACCTTAAAAGTTGAAACTTATTCCAGAGTTATTTAATGTAATCCTATTAATCCTATAAATATTATAAATGCGAAGGTATGTGCCTCGCCCATTTCCACTTCTCAACTTGATGAGCTTTGTCGGTAACTTTGGTTCTCCTACGGATCATCTCATTTCTGATTGGATATTGGAATAATCCATGCACAGCTATAAATATTGCCCACTGAGGGAACCTGAGTCTTATTATGAGGCTTATTGCAAGTGACTAAGTTTTCATCACTGGAAACATGCACTGTTTTAAGACTTAAGACAGCCCCGAGGTGTTTTAGAATGCCCAGCCAAGTTCCCACGAGTGAGGCTAATTTGACAACTCCGTATAAAATCATTCCAAATTCAAACGCAAAGAAGGCAGTTTTAACTGTCCCTATGTTACAAAAAGTCGGCTTAGGTACAGAAAAGTGAAGCTTATTTTTTGCTTCCCCGTCTGTACGTTAAAGAGCTGTTGACGTGGTAGATAGCGCGCTATGAACACAGCTGAAAGCGTGGCTCCCGCCTACCGGAAACAGGAAGTGTATGTGACGTTTGCTATACAATGGCCCGCTGAGAAACAACTAGGGCGAACATGTTGCTTTTATACACTCTGTTGTCGATGGTTACTACTATTATTATTTTATTTATATACTAAATGATGCCCTCGACTTCGTTCGTGTGATTTTAGCAACACCGTTTTTTGGGGATGAAAGGTTGCTTATGGGACTCTCCAAGTCCTCAACAATATTTTTGCAAAAAATTAACTTCGATTTGATGCTATGTTGTGGCGTGATTGAAGGACAATCCAACCAACAAACACACTTTCGTAGTTATAATATTTTTGCTTACTTGTATTCTACAATAAAATATTTGGTTTTTGCAGGCAACCGTATATACGTAACTAGTAAGAAACAAAATTCAGAACATAATATTATTAATATTATACTAGTAAAACAACAGGGATTTTTTCACTTCAAAATAGGATGGATCATTCGCAAGCCTGATATAAAATACCTACCTACGAAAAATTTTTGAAAGTAAAGTCTATTTTGCCGTTCACAGCCCAATAAATTAAAACTTGACAAACAAGCCAATACTGAATAGTTAGTTTTTTTCTATTGAACATTTTCATTGTTCGGCTAACGCTTTTTGTAAAAAACAGAGTAAACCCGTTTTTAAGCCTGAACAAATTTTAAAATAAAACTGCGTATTGCCGTGTTGTTTTAAGACCTTTTTGCGACCACACTTAAAAAAAAAATAGATATAAATAGAGGAAGGTGTGGTCATAGGGAAAAACTTACAAAAAAAAAATCACATTCGCTATTTGTTAAAAATCAGTCTTAATCTTTAATTTTGTATGAAATCAATTTATAATTGTCAGGGGAAAAATTATTATTTTTCAGGTAGAGTGAAAAAAATTGATAAATTATTCATTTTTGAGCGAATACAAAAAAAAAAAACAGAAAGAGAGACTACAAAAAGAAATAATTTATTCTCTATGGTGTCGCAAACAAACAATTATGGATACGGATGTAACATAAATCATAATGCTTGCCCGTGACACCCCACAGAATGGGTGTACACTGTACAGCTTAGCACGAGCCCCGTTCCCTATAGGCGAATGCGCAAACAATGCAGAGCGCTTTTCAGCTGTGACTCGGGTGACGTCACAGCCAAATAGAACTAAGACTAAACTATCAATATATTAATTATTTTAACAACTAAATCTATATTTCACTGACTACTTTATTAGTCGAACTGAGATAGGTATAGTGTAGTGTGTATTTTAGTGAGTTTGTGTTGTGTTCCGTGTTGGCTGTGGTTGGTCCTTGCTTTAGCCCTAAACTCAGTTAAACGCATAAACTTGTAAACTAGTTTTTTTTTTATTTGATGACAAGATAGCCCTTGACTGCGATCTCACCTGATGGTAAGTGACGATGCAGTCTAAGATGGTAGCGGCCTAACTTGGAAAAGGTATAGCAGTGTAAATTCAAACCATACCCCTAATCGGGTTCTACACGCCATCGTGCCGGAACGCTAAATCGCTTGGCGGCACGTCTTTGACGGTAGGGTGGTAACTAGCCACGGCCAAAGCCTCCCACCAGACCAGACCAGAGACAATTTAGAAATTTTAAATTCCTAAACTGTCCCCGCCGGGAATCGAACCCGAGACCTCCCAGTTATAAGACCATAGCGCTCACCACTGCGCCAGGGAGGTCGTCAACTTTATAAGTCGGACTGAGATAGGTATAGTGTAGTGTGTATTTAAGTGAGTTCTTGTTGTGTTCCGTGTTGTCTGTGCTTGATCCTTGCTTTAGCCCTAAACTCAGTTAAACGCATAAACTGAGTTTGGCGCGAAGTAATCGCGTTTAGTTTGAACGGTGAAATTGGCCTTTACTCTGCAACATGCGTTGTAAAGTGAATGCTACACCTTGTACCATACAAGTTTTAACCCAATTAGGGTAAAACCAAATGGAAGACTTATGTATTTAGCAGTCTATGTATGTGACTGTTTACGAATGTAACACCGTCGCGGCTTAAATACTGAGCCGATTTTGATAAATGCGGTGTCAATTGATTCACTATTATTGTCCAGGTCACATAGGCTACATTTTATACGAAAAATAATCATTATGATGAATGTAACATCCAATTTTCCGTAGTCAGTTTATTAGGAGTAATTTAGCGAATTATTATATAAATATGCGAAGAGTGTTTGTTCATTTATTGGTTTGATTGTTTGTCCTTCAATCACGCAACAACTGATCAACGGATCAACATGATTTTACATGGGTAGGTAACTCAACTGATGGTTAACTATAACCTAGAGCTTGAAATGATTAAGTATTTCATTTTATCCCAGAAAAATATAAAGGATTTGAAAAAACCTAAGTAATCAATATAAGTTTGCCTTTCCTTGTTTGTTATGGATTTCCGCAAAGTAACGCCTGCTTCTATCCAATGAGAGATGTTTACGTTGAAATTATAAACGGAGTAAACTTGTTTTTGCGTAACTAAGTGTAAACATTTGGGGCTTTACAATCAGGCCCCTCGGGAACCGGTGATATAGAAACGAGTCGATAACTGCCAAACGTAAACATTTTAATATTCAGACAAACAATCGTGCACCTCCGTGAAGAGGAGTTTATTTTTACCTCGCTTCGTATGAAACTGCCTTCCGGCGAGATTGACATAAATATGCTATTCTTTATCTCGGAAAAACAAAACATTTAAAAAAAAAACACAAATCACTGGCGAAAGTAAATACCTAGCAAAATAAGTATGCCTTTCCTTCTTTGTCATGGATTTCGGCAAAATACCTAACGCCTGTTTCTATCCAATGAGAGATATTTACGTTGAAATCATAAGCGGCGCGAGTAAACTTGTTTTGCGTAACTAAGTGTAAACATTTGGGGCTCTACAATCAGGCCCCTCGGGAACCGGTGATGTAGCCACGAGTAGATAACTGCAGAAGGTAAACATTTTAATATTTAGACCAACAATCGTGCACTCCTGTTATGAAGAGTTTATTTTTAGCGGGTTTTGTGTAAAACAAATGTCAATTCTTATTTTAATTGACGAGTCAAAAACTACGCGATACTGTTTTTAACCGACTTCTAGAATGTGCATTGTGCAATTCTTTTACCTGTAAATAAAGGTTATATTATGTTTTAGATTTTTATGATAAGTCAAAATATTATGCGATTTAAGAAAAACAAAATCTACGTTAGATGTAGTTAGGTGTACAAATCAAGTTTTTTGCAAAATATTAGATATACGTGAGATATACTTTTTGACAATTTTAGCAAACGGAGTCCTTTAATTTTGCTATGAAATAAAAATGTTTTAAAATTATTTTTTAAATTGATTTTTTGATTGCAGTGGTTCACCAATTTCGTACGAAACTCTAAAGTTGATCCTCTTATTGAATCACTTGAATTAGGGCCTGTCACTATTTATTCATTATAGAAGAATATAATAAAATATTACTCTGCGGTAAGGAAAACGTCTTATCAGGTTATTTATTATACGGAACATTGTGCCATAAAAAAAATTGCAATTTCATCGGGTTTTTCTCCTTTTGAATTGTAGGTATTCAATTCGTCGCTCCATCGAGCGAGATGCCTATGTAAATGCCTACAGATTTGCGAAAATATTCCGATTGGGAGACTTAATCTGTAATTGATATCATCACAGTTTAGCAATCCTACCAGGTGGACAATGATTATAGATGTGCGGCTCGGACTGCGTACCACGGAATTCATCAGTTAGTGGTTTGAAATATTTTAAGTGACGTTTAGTTAGTTCTTTCGTAAAATAATAATTAATAGAAAGGTTATCACAAACTTCTTTGACTGTGATGATGATCCCGATGATGCGATTCAGCTTCTTAAAAGAAATGAGGATCTAAAATTTCATAATTTCTCCATAACAATTTTATGATGATTTACCTATTCCCAATTTTATGTCAACCGACAGCATCGCCCGTCATTATAGATGTTGCTCAACTGTAAGGATCGTAAACCTGGGATGTTATCGAGTATTTCGTGTTACGTTATCATCTTTTTTATAAGCTCACAGATTGAATTTTTTATATTATATTCGAACATTATTCGATGGAATGAATATCAATCAGAGGGCTGTATATTAGCAAACATTCTGTTCTGAATACATAATGAAAAAATGGAAAGGCGCTGCGTCGACATGCCTTTACGAGGAATTTACTCCTCAATGAATTTGTTTTATTTATTTATTTATTTATACATCTACTTACCTAGATTTAATACATAGGGATTTTATAGTTACTGAGGTGTAATCATAAACTCCAAAGTGTTCTAACTTACACCACAGCGCCGTGGACAAAAGATGTCTGTAAAAGATTATAGCTACTCTAACCCATGCCTTAAGTAGATATATAACAAAAAAAAACAAAAAGTATTACTAGAATGCAGAAAAACACATAAAAAATAATAACATTACAAGTGGGTAGTTTTTAAAAGTTGTAGCTGAAAGTATTAAGTTTGTAGTTAGTTTAAGTAATGGCGCCCTTTTTGATTTAGCAACTTGAAATAATCTGTATTCTGTACTGTTCAAAATTTACTCTACATCTGTGTGTTTCACTTGGACATCAGAGCGAAGATATTAACTCCACAGTGCGTAGTAATTGCAAAGATAATGGAAAGAAATGACTTTGTGTGTGTTTGTGTTTTTTCCTTCTGGTTTGAATTTATTGCTTTTTGAAAACGGGTTTCTGCTTCGGCTAATTTTGGTCATCAGCTATTTCTAGTCTCTATAGAATACTTTCTGGGAAGCTAGAAGACACGTCGATATCTGTTTCTAAGAAGCTTTTGACTGCTACATACGGCATGAGCCTAAAAAAGTTAAAAGCCAAAGTCGCAGGCATCTGCATAGTTAGTTGATAAATAAAATCGTCTCACAGGTCCCAGGAAGTACAATAATTTCTCACGAGGCAGTATCAATAGCATGAAGCAATGAAAATAATATGAAACCATATTTTTTAAAATGTGAGTGAGTCGAGAGTTCCCCGGCGACATATAACGCTAACAAATTGCCACAATTTCCAATGTGTAACGTATTTCGATGGCAATTTTTCCAACGAAATGATGCCTCGAACGAGAGAGTTCGCGTTACGGTAGGTACCTCATCATGGCAATAGTGCTTGTCCTTTTATATTTATTACATGACGCGCAAGTAAATGTGTAGCAATTTTGTGTAATCAAAGTTTTTACTTTGAGTTCCGTTTATTAATTTTTATGAATAAACGGAATACACTTTATTATGTACACGAAATGAATATCAGGGAAATTAAACTTAATAACCGGTCAAATGCGAGTCGGACTTGCATACGAAGGGTGCCGTACTAAAAAAAGCCAAAGAAGACACGTTTCTAGTCCCTTTAATTTTCAATTAATTTTTATTATTTATAGGCTCTATATACAGCGGCAACAGAAATACACACATTCTCTGAAAATTTCAACTGTCAAACTATTACGGTTCGGTGTGTGTATGTATGTGTGCGTATGTTTGTTACTCCTTCACGCCGTAAAATAGGCTACTTTTTATCTTGGAAAATTAAAGAGTTCCCGCGGGAATTAAAACCTTAATCCACGCAGACTAGTATGATATAAAACTTTTCTTAAATTACTTTAGTACTTACGTACCTACCGCTATTTTGTGCTTACAGCAAAATGTTAAATTGCGGTTAAATAACAATTTCTACCGTCGCGTCGTCGCCAGTTTAAATTTTGTGCGTTAAAACTTTCAGGCGTTAAATCTGAACAGTGTAATAGTAACGCATAAACTCGACCGCTGCGATTAATGAAAATGATTTTACCTTTTCTTAATATTATGACTATACTAGCTTTTGCTCGCGGGTTTGCTCACGTTAAGTTCGATTTTTCGAACCCCTATTCAAAATTCAACCCCCTAAGGGGTTGAATTTTGGAGCGTGACGTGAAATCCTTCCTCAGTGAATGCCTTCGTCCTAATGGCTATTTGTATATCAATCAGCCCGATCTGTCCAGTGGTTTGAGCTGTGCGTTGATGTGATGTCAGTCACCTTTTCCTTTTATATATTTAGACTAGCTTTTACTTGCGGCTTTGCTCACGTTAAGTTCGATTTTTCAAACCCCTATTTTACCACCTTAGGGGTTGAATCCTTCCTTAGTGTGCGCCTACGCCATAAAAGGAACCAATTGTAAAAATTTCAAGTTTCTAACTTCAGTAGTTTAGGCTGTGCGTTGATATCTCAGTCAGTCAGTCAGTACTTTGAATTTTATATATATAGATTATAGGTCTATTAAGCAGAAAAGAGGTAGCACTAAAAGCGCACTTTTGACGTGCACAATCTGTGAGCACCATCAATCAATTAATTAAAATTGTATGTTAATGTCGGAGCTTGGTATACCTAGCATTTTATACACACACAGTGATGCAATCATTTTTAGGGTCCGTCCCTAAAGGGTGCTAACGGGACCCTATTAGTAAGCCTCCGCTGTCCGTCCGTCCGTCCGTCCGTCCGTCTGTCTGTCAGAGTATATCTTTTTGGCGTTTTTTGCTACGAAGGTACGGAACCCTTCGAGACAATCCCAAGCTGATCTGTCTCTGGCGTATCACGGATTACCACCAAACTGTATAATATGTTTATACCAGGACCTAATCCTGTTACCAATCGTCAATTCACCCACAGATCATCAATTATTATGAGCCTTTGTTTGCTGTTATTGGTAGCAGCGACAACCATGAGTGAATTGAGTGCACAATAACATTCTGTATTGTAATATATTTATGTGTGATCGCATTTGTATGAGCACAATATAACAGTGGTTAGGACTGGGAACTCCTTGTTGGGGGGTCGCGAGTTCAGGGCTCGTACTAACTTTACGGAGCTAAATATGTGTGTTCATGTAATTGAATATCACATCCCGACAGAAATATCGTGAGGAAACCTTCACGACTGAGAGTTCTCTATAATAGCTTAGAAGCTGGCTGACATCCAAGATGTTATGATGAAACCTTTTGACGACCTCCGTGGCGCAGTCGTGAGCGCTGTGGTCTTATTTCTGGGAGGTTTCGGGTTCGATTCCCGGCGGGGGCAATTTGGGAATTTATAATTTCTGAATTGTCTTTGGTCTGGTCTGGTGGGAGGCTTTAGCCGTGACGAGTTACCACCCTATCGTTAAAGACGTGCCGTCAAGCGATTTAGCGTTTCGACACGATGGCGTGTAGAAACCGATTAGGGGGTATGGGTTGAATCAACACTGCCATACTCGTTCCAAGTTAACCCGCTACCATCTTAGACTGCATCGTTACTTACTATGAGATTGCAGTCAACGACTATCTTGTCATTGAATATAAAAAAAAAAGATTAACTGGAATTTATGGAGGTGCCTAAAATGTTAGTGGTTTTATATAGTTACCAACTTTTGCCCGTGACTTCTTAAGATCACGTCGATCCGTTGCTGCGTGATTTAAGGATGTTCAGAAATGTTTTGCTTCGATAGTTTTAGACAATCTGGGCAAACTGCGGGTCACCGTCAATTCGGTGGGTTCGATTTTGGCGATCCACCCTCTTTTCGTTGTTCGTTCGCGTCCGTCATCGCCAGCGGCGGACAGTTGCTATTCGAAGACCGCCTCGAGTGTCACGCCCGCTCGCGATCGAGTGCTGTCTCCCCACACGATTATACCGTACCGAAACCAGGCATCTGCATACGACAAAACACGGCTGATTCCACCTAAGGCAGACCGACGACATCAGAAGGGTAAGTGGATTACTTAATTTCGTTCCCGCCGATTGATGGTGAAGGTTTGCCCAGAGATAGAAACTATCGAAGTAAAAAGAACCAAAAATATACAGTCCATTAGCTCACAAACTAACCCGGGACTTACAATCCCGGGTTACGGGTGAAATAAAACCCACCATTCTTATTTTGGTCCTTCGAACCGGATAATTAGTTTTCTATTTCAAGGTGGAATCGTCGATTCCACGACGAGACGATTTTCGAATGACGCCATCTTATCTATTTTTCGTATTCGTATTCGTAATTTAAATTTCAAAGTTAAAAGATTTCATTCGACTTCGCCTATTTATTTCGTAAACTTGTTACCAATAATTTAATTAATTCGTTTTGTGTCGTACGTCTCGAAAAGCATTGTTCGTAATTATTTGTAAATCAAAAATTTGTTCGTATTTTTCAATTGCCATATAAGGAAGTATCTACTTAGTATGACGGTGTCGGTAAAGTAGTTTGAAGAACGTGTAGGTACTTGTGATGTTAAATCGTATTGAATAACCAATTATTTATTGTAGTTCGTTATTTCGTTTCCAGGAATAGTTATTTATATTTTATTCGTTTAAATAGCTATTCATTTCGATTAAAACATTGTGAGAGTTTTCGTAGATCGATTAGCTTGCATGTTTTTTCGTATTTCGTATTTCGTAAAATTCGTAGGTCAAACACAAAGTTTTCGTCGATATTTGTGTTCGTCCATTCGTATCATATTCGTATTTCGTATTATAATAATAAACGGTTATTCTAATTCGAGTAAAATCAAGTATTTTTAACTTGTATTAGACCACAAGTAGTAGTAACATCGAGTCAAGCGAGCGGCACTTTTAGCATTTATACCTCACGACTACGACACGACATTCGACTTGAGTATAAAAAATTAATTTTTCGTTTTCGTTTATTTTTTCTTTTAGCGTTCATTCGTTGGACGTACCGCAGTGGTTAAGCCAAGTCACTTTATTATTATTATTAATTTTTTTTTATATAGTTTACTTCTGTTAAACTTGATTTAAATTTCTTTTCGGTTTAATTGTTTTTAATTCGTCTGAATCATGACTGAATCAACTGAATATACCAGTTTGATGCATAGGAGGGGTTGCATCGAACGGGAACTAGACACAATTATTCAATTAGGTACGGAAGCGAACTCTAGTACAATTTGCTATCGTAAATTTATGGTGTCTTGTATGGGACTCGCCCGTATTCAAGACCAATTTGAACAAATTCAATCTTCGTTAGAAAACCTCGAACTAGAAAGTACGAAGGTTTTAAGTCCGGAACACAGCAAAATTCGTACGGCTTTTAATGACTTGATTCGAGAAATAATGGCCATAAAGTTCGGGTTAGAGCTAGACGAATCAACTGCTAAATCAGAAATTCGCCACACGGAGAAAAAACCCGTGAAGTTGCCCCCGCTGTCGGTACCTATTTTTTCGGGCGACTATAAACAGTGGCATTCGTTTAGTGATATGTTCATTTCATTAATCGATGAAAATAAGGACCTTTCAGACGTAGCGAAATTTCAGTATTTATTATCGTATGTTCGTGGTGATGCAAGTAAATTATTGAAAGGAATGTCGATCACCGGTAGTAATTATAAAAAGGCATGGGGCATTTTAGAATATAATTATAAAAATGAACGCCTAATAGCCATGCAACATATGGATGCTTTGTATAAGCTACCTAATTTAAATTCGCCGTCCGCTTCGGGACTTCGAATCATTCTTAGTGGATTTTTAGAAAATATCGGCGCGTTAGATTCTATGGGTTTCCCAATAGATGAGTGGGACTTCGTTCTATATCACATGCTATATCGAAAATTAGATGAAACCACGCGTCGAGAGTTCGATAAATCGATTTTAACCACACAAATTCCGAAATTTTGTGAACTTCAAGAATTTTTAAATCGAGAAATTGTTGCTTGGGAAAGTTCGCGTCCTAGTCCTCGTTCTGATTCATCTCGTCTCTCTATACAAAAGGATAGATCTCGTGCTACTTCGTCATTTGTTACTTCTCCAGATTCCAGTAGCACATCTAAATCACAATTTGATCGTTCGGCCAAAGTAAATACCACTTGCGTATTGTGTAATCGTAGTTCACATTCGTTATCTTCGTGTTCATCGTTTAAAAAGAAAAAACCTTATGATCGATTCGTATTCGCGAAAGAAAATAAGATCTGTTTGAAGTGCCTAAAGCCCATGCACGATCTCAATGAAGTTTGTGCAAAGATTCGTTGTACGGTTTGTGATGCTTCTCATCACTGCACCATGTTGCATTTCGCGAGTACTACTAAAGAATCGTCAGAAGTTTCATCAAAATCGGATCAGCCTTCGAAGGAGTCAAGCAATGTTGTCTCTTTGTATTCAACTGATGCTACTTCTAATCCAAATACCGTTCTGCTTTCGACAGCTGTAGTTTTGATTCGTGATTCATCAAGTAAATTCACTCACGCTCGAGCTCTAATCGATCCGGGATCTGAAGCTTCCTTTATTACCGAGAGTTTAGTGACTCGTCTTGGCTTAACTCGTCGGAAGCTAGGCACACCTATACAAGGTATTGGTGATATAACTACCTGCTCAAAGGGATTCGTAACTACAGCGATTAAACCACATAACGGTTCAGGATCGGAATTAGCTCTTCGCGCGTTGATTCTGAAAAATATAACGTCCCTCAAACCTTCTGCCGTTATCGAAGCAAAATCATGGACTCACATTAAAGATTTGCAACTTGCAGATCCAAATTTTAGTTCGCCTTCATCGGTAGATATTCTCCTTGGAGGAGACGTCTACAGTGATATTCTCATCGGAGAAACTATTCGTGGGCCTATTGGAACTCCAATGGCCATTTCTAGTTCGCTAGGTTGGCTTCTCATCGGAAAAGTTAACTTAAAATTTATTCGTAACCCTGATTTGAAAACAACTATTTCATCTTTCGTAGCTTCAGATCAAGAGAGCAGTCTTGATAATTTAATTCGTAAATTCTGGGAAATAGAATCGATCTCAGATAAACCCGTTCTGTCTGCAGACGATCAGCAGTGTGAAGAAATATTCGTTCGAACACACAAACGATTGGCGTCTGGCAGATTCGTTGTCTCACTTCCATTTCGGGAAGCTGAGCCTTCACTCGGAGAGTCGCGTTCGTTAGCACTCAAACGCTTACTTTCGATGGAGCGTCGTTTTGCTCGAGATGAGCAGTTTCGTAATTCGTATTTCGAGTTCATGGCCGACTATCTTAAGTCTGGTCACATGGAACTTATCTCAAGTGATGTTCGAGATCCTCACTACTTTATTCCTCATCACGGAGTACTTCGGCCTTCTAGTGTGACGACCAAATTGCGAGTGGTCTTCGATGCCTCGGCGCCAACGTGCCTAGGATCATTAAACGACACACAACTAATAGGTCCGAAATTGCAAAAAGATGTAGGAGAATTGCTTTGCAGCTTTCGCTTTCATAAAGTCGCATTCATTGCTGACATTCGTCAAATGTATAGACAAATACTTGTGGATGAAGGACATCAGAACTACCAGTTGATATTATGGCGCACTGATCCCTCTAATGAGCCTCAAGTCTATAGATTGAAGACTGTCACCTACGGTCTCTCGTCGTCCCCATTTTTAGCCATTCGTGTTCTGCAACAGTTGGCTTCAGATCATCAATGCGAGTATCCTGAAGCTGCTGAAGTCATTCGTCGTTCCACTTACATGGATGATGTTCTAAGTGGTTCTGATTCGGTTGAATCCGCTACCCACCTCCAAAATCAACTCTTCGCTCTTCTAAAAAGAGGTGGATTCGAACTTCGAAAGTGGTGTTCGAACAGCCCCACATTTTTACAGCGTCTTCCCGACGAAGTAAAAAATGTCGAGTCTTCAACAGTATCCTTGGACGAAGACAGTTCGATTAAGGTCTTGGGTTTGGCTTGGCAGCCACTCAAGGACGTATTTTCGTACAACGTTGAACCTCTGCACGACGGGGTAACGAAACGCACAATTTTGTCGGAAATTGCGCGCATTTTCGACCCTGTCGGGTTTCTGTGCCCAGTTATCATTGCTGCCAAGATTCTTATTCAAGAACTTTGGTTAGCTGGCGTTGACTGGGACGCAGAGGTTCCGAGTGAAATTAAAAAGAAGTGGCTTCGAATAGTTTCAGAATTTCCAACTTTGTCTTCTATACAAATTCCTCGCTTCGTCCCGTCTTCGAACACTGCTTCTATCGAGCTTCACGGCTTTTGTGATAGCTCTGAATCTGCATATGCAGCTGTCGCTTACCTTAGGGTTGTCCACCCAGACCAAAATATTACGGTACAGGTTCTAGTAGCCAAATCTCGGGTAGCTCCTTTGAAGAAGTTATCTCTGCCAAGGTTGGAGCTATGCGCTGCCACCCTTTTGGCTTCGTTATTCGCTTTCATTCATAGATCGATTGGTTCCAAGGTGACCATCAATAAGGAAGTCGCTTGGACAGACTCAAGCATCGTTTTATGCTGGTTACGTGCTGCTCCACATAACTGGTCTACCTATGTCGCAAATCGAGTTGTCGAAATTTTGAATACCATTTCTCCCGATAAATGGAGACATGTTCGTTCGTCAGATAATCCTGCGGACTGTGCGTCCCGCGGGTTATCCCCTTCGCAAATTGGAAGTCACAACCTTTGGTGGTCAGGACCATCGTGGTTGTCCTTATCGGAAGATCAATGGCCGGTTAGTTCTGTCGATGTTGATGGTTCCACTATTCCAGAACGTCGTCATGCTCCGAAAGTAGCTGCATTACCCGTCGAGAGCATAGAAGAACCTTCGTTCCTTAATCGTTTTTCGTCGTTTCATAAATTGACCAAAGTCATCTCTTATTGCCTTCGTTTCGCAAATAATTGCAGAGCTAAGAGAACCAAATTAACGGGTCCTCTGACCGTTTCGGAACTACAAATTACGACATTGCGCCTTGTTGGCATAGTTCAAAGGTTGTGGTTCGATTCAGATTTGCGCAAATTAGAGTCTGGATTTACTGTTTCAACTCGTCTTCAACGCCTTAACCCATTTGTCGACAAACAGGGTCTCATCAGGGTGGGCGGTCGATTATCGAATTCGGATTTGAGTTATCGGAAAAAGCACCCACTATTACTTCCTTCCGAAAGTAATTTTACAAAACTACTCGTCACTTATATTCATGAAATTAATTTACATTCGGGTTTACAAGCCACCTTAGCCTCAGTCGCAAGAGACTATTGGATTATTTCGGCTAAAAGAGTCGTCAAGAAGATTATTTTTCGCTGCATCACATGTTATCGGCATCGTGCAACCTTTTTGGAGCCTAAAATGGCTGACTTGCCTTCGGCTCGCGTACAGCAAGTCAGGCCTTTCGTTAAAGTCGCTGTAGACTATGCTGGACCGATCTTGACGAAGTCTGGTAATCCTCGTAAACCTAAAATTGATAAATCGTACATTTGTGTATTTTCATGCCTTACTACGCGAGCTTTACATATCGAACTCGTTTCTAATTTGTCAACTGATGCGTATTTGGCTTGCCTACGTCGTTTTATAAGTCGGCGTGGTATTTGCTCCGAAATTTACAGTGACAACGGCAGGAACTTTGTGGGAGCTAACGCTGAATTAAAAGCCTTGTTCCATTTACTGAAAGAACAAGATCGTTATATCGCTTATTCGCTACTGAAGTATAAAGTTACCTGGCGTTTTAACCCGCCTGCGGCGCCTCATTTCACCGGTATGGCTGAAGCCGCCGTCAAATCAATCAAGTCGCATCTCGTTCGTATCGTCGGCAATACAACCCTTACGTTTGAGGAAATGGTTACCGTTCTGACTCAAATCGAAGGTTCATTAAATTCGCGTCCATTGTGTCCGCTCTCGTCGGACCCTAATGATTTAGAAGCTTTAACACCGGGACATTTTCTAATCGGTGAGCCCCTAAATTCTCTCCCAGAACCTGATTATACGGAAGTAAATTTGAAACGTATATCGCGCTGGCAGTTACTTCAAAATTTCGTCCAAAGTTTTTGGAAACGTTGGCATCGTGAATATTTGCATACACTTCAACAGCGAAATAAATGGACAAAATCGATTGAGAACATTCAAATCGGTACGTTAGTTCTCATCAATGATCCTAACTTACCTCCCTTACAATGGAAGTTAGGTCGTGTTTCGGAAGTACATCCTTCGAAAGATGGAGTCATTCGTTCGGTCACTTTGAAAACTCAGCAAGGTTTTTTGAAACGACCGGTTCATCGGTTATCTCCGTTACCTGTTTCTAATTAATTGAATTTCGTAAAATAATACCTTTCGTTTTTATTTAAATTTGTTTTTTTTTTTTGGTCTACAAAGCTAGATTTAATTTCTTAGTTAATCTCTTAATTTCATCATTAAATTCAATTTAATTTCTTAGTTCGTATTTATTCGTTCTATCTTTTCAAGCTCGGTTAAAATTACATTTTAACGGTGGGCGGTGTTCAGAAATGTTTTGCTTCGATAGTTTTAGACAATCTGGGCAAACTGCGGGTCACCGTCAATTCGGTGGGTTCGATTTTGGCGATCCACCCTCTTTTCGTTGTTCGTTCGCGTCCGTCATCGCCAGCGGCGGACAGTTGCTATTCGAAGACCGCCTCGAGTGTCACGCCCGCTCGCGATCGAGTGCTGTCTCCCCACACGATTATACCGTACCGAAACCAGGCATCTGCATACGACAAAACACGGCTGATTCCACCTAAGGCAGACCGACGACATCAGAAGGGTAAGTGGATTACTTAATTTCGTTCCCGCCGATTGATGGTGAAGGTTTGCCCAGAGATAGAAACTATCGAAGTAAAAAGAACCAAAAATATACAGTCCATTAGCTCACAAACTAACCCGGGACTTACAATCCCGGGTTACGGGTGAAATAAAACCCACCAAAGGATAAAAGAAAAATTGAGTAACAAATAAACACACTTTTATAATTAAGAAGGAAGTACTAGTAAGGATAGAAACCAAGCGTAAAAATTTTTGTTAATCATTTTGCTGCAAGAATCGCTGTTTTCTATTAAAAAATAAAGGTATTTGGCTTATTAAGACAACTTTAGAGTTCAGAGGAAGAAAAAGTTCACTTTACGAGAAGGCACGCGGAAATACAAAACAGTATACTTAACCAAGTTTAAGACGAGACAAAAAATTTAATTAAAAAGTACCTTTGAAGTTTCGTTATACGTGGTACTTATATATTATTTTATCTTATATATATAAAGCTATATGGCTTTTGCTCGCGACTTTGTTCACTTTTTCAATTTACTACTCTTTGCCAGCCCGACCCATCCAGTGATTTAAGCTGTGCCTTGATAGATCAGTCAATCAGTTTCCTTTTTTTTATATTATAATATTTAGATATTTTAGATAAATATATTTTTTTATTATTTATTAAAATATTACAATAAATTTTACTTCTGTCACCAGA
This sequence comes from Hipparchia sbordonii, assembly GCA_038048805.1. NCBI lineage: Eukaryota > Metazoa > Arthropoda > Insecta > Lepidoptera > Nymphalidae > Hipparchia > Hipparchia sbordonii. Next base: position 7,007,007 of record CM076104.1, on the reverse strand, counting down.
TGAGATTAACCGCCATTGGCAATTAGGCCCCAGTGTCTTAATTTGTATCAAGTTTCAATTAATTCAATATTTTACTAACTAAGTATATAAAAACATTTATTTTATTATAAGTAGATAAAAATATATTTCTTTTTTTAAAAAAAAAGCAAGCTGAACATAACTAATATTCCCTTTCAAATAAGCGGAAAGCTTGTTAGAAGTGGGTACGACAATAGTGCAACAGGTGGAATCGAACCGTCGACTTTTCAGTTTTCAGTACGCACCTTAAACCGTTAGACTATTGGAGCTTCGTTGACAAATAATCCTATTCGTATTTAATATAATCCTCTTTCCTATCCTATTAATATTATAAATGCGAAAGTTTGTATGTTTGTTACTCAATCACGTCGCAACGACTGAACCGATTTGGCTGAAATTTAGGCACAGAAATAGATTATAGTCTCGAATAACAAAAAGGCTTACTTTTTATCCTGGAACATACGAGAATTCACGCGAGAATTAAAAACTTTTATCCATGCGTACGGACTACGCGGGCATCATCTAGTTAAAAAGATTTATGAAATGAAATGAAATGAAATTTATTAAATAAGGTCATTAGGTATGCACAATGATCCATATTTTGTTAGGTTGATACACAGCTGCCTAAGATAAGTTCAGAACTCGTAATATAGGCAACAGTTCTCTCCCCTTACATTATCCTTAAGTGCTATCGGCATTTTATTTTTATATCACGTCTAGAAGCGGAGAAATATAACTTTTAATTTTTTCACCTATTTTCGAGTTTTAAAATGCGGGTAGTTCAAAAATACAATTGATTTGCAAACAAAACATAGCTTACACGTTACTTTGATTGATAATCTTTAAAATATAATGGGTGTGTGTTAACAACTTTAATTAGTTTTGTTGTATTTGTGAAAAATTCGCGCTAAAATAGAAATAAAATTCATGTTTTGGCCTATTTAAACAGTAATATTTAGCTAATTTTAATCAAAATGTGAGAAATCTAGATAAGACGTGGGTTTCTAATGTGTGCTGGCTAATATCTACTACGAATCTCAACGGTTGTTAGGATGGAAGAATAAAAAAAAACTTATACTATAAGAAACTTGATTGCTTACATAAAACTCATGAATATAATTTATTTATTATATTTTGTCTAATAAGACAAGTTTGCGATTTCATCCGCATGTAATTTGGATTGGATTCAATAAATCCTGCTTTAATCACAATGTTATTTACAAACTAGACCAGCTATTGTATTTGTAGAAGCATGGCGCTGTATGCTACATAAATTGTAGCTTTATTTTCCATGAACAAATCGTGTATGTGGAATCAACGAGCCGTGAAGAGCGAAATAAAAACGCTACCTGCACTGCTCATATTATTATGAATTATTCCCATGGCATAACCGTAGTCCATGGCATGTAACCATTGCAAACCACGTTGATTTCTAACTTTGATACATAAAATAAATAAGTTTAGTTAGGAAATTGCATAAATGTGACTGTCTGAAACTTGAACGATTCAGAAAGGATTTGCCTTTACGCAGATTTAGTACTGAATATATTCTGCCACTAGAAATAGAAATAGAAATAGAAATATTTTTTATTCAAATAAACTTTTGAATTGTCAATGAATCTACCACTGGTTCGGAATGCCTTTCCTGCCGAGAAGAGCCAGCAAGAAACTCGGCGGTTGCTCTTTCAAAAAAAAAAATTACAATCGTTAATGAAACTATGCTATGTTATACAGTGCTTCCACGATGAAGTTTCCTAAGTCCAATACAATACAAATACAACTAAATACAATACAAATACAAATAAATACAATCCAATGCATGTAGCATGTTAAGACGAGCAGACAGAAAGCAGACCCGCTTTCTGTGGGAGGTGAGGTAATCACGTACAGCACACATTTACTCACTTCCGCACACTCTTGTAAATACTTAATGTCTCTATGAACACACACTAACTCAAAAGCTGCCACACTTACAAGCTGAACCGTACGTTTGTACATGTACTTCGGCAGAGGGGAATGTGTGCGCTTGCCACGTCCCGGGCTAAATGGTCGCAGGTTTGAAACAAGTGAAGAAAGTAGTGAAGAAGAAGAAACTCCTGAAGAAAATGTTCATCATCAGCAACCCTTCAACGGCTCACTACTGAATGCAGGTCTCCCTCTGAAAAGACTTAATGGGCCATATTCTACCCAAGCTCTATGAGCCTTTCAGGTCACGCTGGCCTAATATGGGTGTATAGATAATTCTTAGGTTTCTTCACGAAAATATAACGCGCGTGTATAAAGGTAGAAACCGTCGACAGATCAATAACTGATAAAGATAATAACTGTCGCTATTCATCAAGATAAATTACGGAGTTTCGAAGAATGTGCTCAGGATCCATTTGACTTATTTCCACCGCCTTTGTCTCATTTAGATTTTATTATTTTGTTGAAGCAATAGCTGGTAGAGTTCAAGAATTTTAAATAATTGTAATAAGAGACCGACGATAAAAAAGCAATAGAAAATTTATGATGAAAGAAAAACTTGAAAAGAAAAAGCAGAAGTTATACATTTTAACAAAAAATCCTTCTACTATCAAACCGCAAGGCATAATTCTGCACCGCTACGCGGTTAAAATCCCACGGACTTGGTACAGTATTTTTATTTAATATCCACCATTTAATCATAACTTACATATCGCCTTACCTTTATAATTAAAGTGACCTAACTCAAAAATTACAATTTTTTGGAGAATAAGCAAAAAAGACTTCAAAAAAGTATACTGTTACGTAAATATATCTCTGCCTTGTTTTATTGGAAAAAGTTGATTTTTGCAGATTTATATATTGCATCTTTTATGTAAAGAAGTTACAGGAATTTTGAGCTAGGTCACTTTAATTCTAAAGTTGCGAAATCTTCAAGGCAAGCGTGACATGCAAATTGCATTGAAATAAAAGTATTATTAAAATTTTTAACGATTACTACCTGCATAAAATAATGTTTAATCTTTCGCTTAACATTAGTCCCCAAATAATACGGGTACTCGTGCACGATTCGCCAGTGGTACGTTTTAATCCAGGAAATCCCAATTTATCCACCCGCGGTTACAATTTATTTAATAATGTAATTCTCATTGTAAAATAAAGTTTGGTTTGTTTAATTGTGTAAACATTATTGTTGTGAAGCACATTGTTGTGAAAAGAAATTATGCCACAAGCTAAGATTAATATTAATATAATAATAACTAGCTGATGTCCGCGACTTCGTACGCGTGGATTGAGGTTTTTTAATTCTCGCGGGAACTCTCTCATTTTCTAGGTTTTCTGGGTTTCTACCCTGCCACTCCCACCACAAAGGACTAAGAACAAGCAACCGAGCAAAGTTTAGAAACATCTGAGAATCGACAGGAATAGTCAACATAGCAGAACATTTTCGTTTGCTAAAGGACATGGTATGACAGGTCCTGCAACAATGGAGTCAACAAGAAGATTTGTATAATATTAAACTATGTCAATAAAGGAACTAGTTGAAAATATACATGAAATATCACAACAGCAGAAACACAAACCGTGTTTATAAAAAATACATGGCCATAATCTATGATGTATAATGCTAGCACACATAAAAGCTGCTGTGTATTTTGTTCAACCTATTTGTATGCGCGACACGTAATGCGTACGTGGTACAGTGCACAACGTTCAGTTTTTATTTTGCATCAGTTGAGTTACCAAATAAACTTACGTTGGGTTTTTTATGACAGCTCAACCAACTGCTTGAATCTACCTCAAGCTTTGCCAAGAGGTAAATTTCTTTCAGCCTTATTTTGTTGAGACTTAGAGAAGTTTGGATGAGTTCTCACCGACTAGATGATTTGGTCATAAAAATGCAAGCCTCCATAGACCCGACATGAGTGGCAGCTTCTATTGACGGAGGCCTTATGACTCTTTGAGTTACTGTGAAAACAAAGTAAGAAAGAAGTAATTTTGAAGCTAACCTACGACCTAATTTATTAGAGAAGGACATCGGACGAGCCGTTTGGCTAAATGCTCTAAGGACGAGCGACAATTTTTTTCTACTCAAAGGTGCTCAGACTGAGGTTGCTGAAATAGATACGAAGCTTAATTTTAAGTGACATTACAACATTTCTTCAACGTAAAAGCAACCCTGAAGTACCAATCTTCAGTATTAGGCTCTGGAACTCTCTTCCTGTAGAAAATATATAAACTTCTCTTGAATTAAGTTACTTCTCCAAAGATATATGTATGTAGGAAGATAGGTACGGTACATTCTTTGCTACAAAGTATGATTTTGATAACATTTTGTTTAGAAAGAACTGTGGAGTTTCTTGTCGGCTCTTCTGAGCAGAATTTGCTTTCAGGATCAGTGGTAGAATCTCCACTTGCCATAAGAGACACACTTTGGCCTAAATGAATTTTTCATTTTTTTTTATTGTAGAACATCTTGATAGATGCTGTTGGAATGCTTCGAGTGTATAAAGAATCCACATCCCCGGAATTTGCTGACGCTGGTTTGGGTAAAAAGTATACTTACAGCAAATAAATCAAAAGAACGATATTTCAATTGATGGCTTACAGCAATTTATAGCGCCATTTATCCACACGGTGCGTAATTAAAACATGAGAACAAAGCCACCGCTCGCATGTAATATTTAGATAATAATTGAAATTTGGTTTTGTCATCGTTATGTACAACGCCCAAAATGAACCAGTTGGGCTTTTTGTCAACATAAAAGATTTAAGGCCTATCACTATGTCAACTTTGGACATTTTTTCCAAAGATTCCTACTAATAATAATTAATTAATCTGTGTTTATTTCATTTTCATTACGAGCACAAATCAAAGTAATTCCATTCGGTGACTTGATGGTCGCAATTCTTAACATTTCTTACATTAATTAGTGCCCATTTTCACCGACGTCGAGTGATCTAAAAATAAATTGGGAATTCTGGCAGTTTACGTATTGAAAATTTGCAAAAATATATTTGCGCTCGGATAAGACTTACGTTGGTGAAATTAGCCCTAAAATCATCTGATAGCTAATGAGCCTCTCCTTGAGTTAGGTAGGCTGCTCTATGGTGATTCGAAAAAAAACTTTAATATTAACATTTACTCATTATCTACTGTTAAATCAAATTTTAATTATCGTAAGCCAAATTAAAACTTCCGCCCTGAAAAATTAATTAATTTAATGGAACACTGAATCAAGCAAACCACAGGTCCGTAATTAATTGATACAGCCTATTTTTTCGTTAAAAGCTAATTGAATGGATCTCTGAAAATTGCACAAACAAAAAAGATCGTTATTAAATAATTTTATGCATACCACGGGAACGAAGAAATATGTCCAAAATGCTGGGTGTGTAACCCCGCTGAATGACCAAACTCTCTATTTTGATAATAATTAAATATAGAGTAGTCTTAACTTACTGATATTATAATAAATGAAAAAAGCTTTATCAAAATGTGTATAGTCTTATTCTTCTAATTTTTGGTAAATAAATACATTTTAATTTTTTCATTTTCATTTTCAATGTGAAAACTTGGCAGTTTGTGTAGAGACAAACTTCACTCCACAAACGGCTGAACCGATTTGGCTGAAATTTGGAATGAAGATAGCTTATACTTAGAATTAACCAAACGGCTACATTGTATCCTGGAAAATTTCGGAGTTTTTACGCGGCTCTAACTAAAATATTCACGAATATTTCACAAACGGATTCCTTTACAACGGATTCCGGCTATCGAAAGAGGTTTATAACATACCTCCAATATTTTTGAAAGAGCTTTTTGAAGATACCCACACAGTGGAGTTAATGATGAGTAAAAAAACATCATCCCTTCTTTACGTGTAGGGGAGGTACCCAAAATAAAAATTATTTTCAAGATTTTATTGTACAGTTTGCAGGCGTAATTAATTTGTATAACCTTGCCATATTACAGCTCTTTAGTACCAATAGTCTCTGCGCTAGGCCAGAGATAGACGGATAGATGGATAGTTGGTTGTTTTACCACAGAACCCTAAAAATCGAGTCAACTTGCCCTATTCGTGGGCGATTGCACTTAATTAAATTTACTTGCAACGACACAATTGTATTGTTTGTTCCAGTTGCTTTCAGCTAGCTATTGTGAGGTGAACGTCACTCCCACTTCTCCCCTCCATCCGGCAGACGGTCGCTCCTTCAGTGCTAACAGACTCTCCGCGTCAAGCCTATTCATGAATCCAAAGTGTTGCTGCTATTTATTTATTTAAGTTGTATTTTTTCATCGTTCTAGGGTAACTCTTATTTTCTCTCTGTAGGTACTTTACACAAGCATAATCCCACACTTACTAATAATATAAAGGCAAAAGTGTTTTTTGTTGATTTGCTACTTTGTCGATCAATCACGCAAGTAACGTATCGACGTGATTTTTTGCAGGACATGGAGACGGAAACACACGGAAAAAGTCGCAGGCAAGATCTGTTCAATCTATATTTTCACAGCATAATCAAGTAAGGAGCTTTCTACGAGCATCGCCAAACTCATTTGGCAAAGAAATAAAATACCTAATTAATAGTACCTACTTAATAATAATGATAGATAGTGTTAAAGAAAACGAAAAGGTAGATTTTGATCCCCTTTTATTAACCTTAGCGGATAATTGATTAATGCACACAAAACGCGCGTGGTCGCGTCCCTCACCCCGTGCTCAAGGTGACAATCTGTCCTTCAAACGATGACGTCAGAAAGTGACGGCCACTTCAGATGCAAGCGCCTGCCAGTTTTTAGATGCAATTGCCTGGTTTGCAGTAGACAGGCTGTGGCAGGCGTGAACAAACTCCCCCCCTGGAATACTCTCGAGTATTACTGAAGAGGCTCTTCTTCACGTAGCAGAGGGCAGAGTCTCTTGAGGGCTCGCCTGATGTTTCCTCCTTGGGTTGTGATCTGCGCAACTCTGGCCACCCCATCAATTCCTGGGAACAGCTCTTTGATGCGCCCTAGACGCCAGTGAAGTGGTGCACAGTTTTCTTGCTGGATGAGAACTAGGTCTCCAACGCGTAGAATCTTCTTGTTTGAGCGCCACTTCAAGCGCTGCTGTAGCTCGCTGATATATTCATTCTGCCAGCGCCCCCAAAAATGCTGGCGGTCTTGTTCTACGCGGGCATAGCGTTGCAGGTTTGTGATCTTCTCTCTTTCCAGGTTTGGGTCAGGCAGCGATGTTAGCGGCCGACCAATCAAAAAGTGTCCTGGGGTAAGGGATTGAAAATCGTTAGGAGAGGACGAGATAGAACAAAGAGGACGGCTATTAAGAATAGTTTCCACCTGTGCGAATAAAGTGGACAACTCCTCATATGGAAAATTGGAGCTCACCATAACGCGCTTTATTTGGTGCTTAGCCGACCTGATACCTGCCTCCCACAATCCTCCAAAGTAAGTTGCGTGAGCAGGAATAAAATGAAATTTTATGTTTTCGTTGGTCGCGAAGTCAGATAAAGGTTTTGAGAAAGTTTGCAAAGATAGGATGTTTGGCTTTAATTTAACGTTATGTATGAACCGCAGCACATAAGCAAAGGCACGTTTTAATCGCGTTAAGTTAGAAAATCTTTCAAAAGACACTAGATTTTCACAAATTTGAATAGCATGAATTTTTATTTCGGGTAGATCGCAATAAGATTGTTTGTATAAAACCGGCCACTCCGGCTCCATTTGAGCCAAAAATTCCGGGACCGACCACCATAACCGTGAATCTAAAAGGTTGTTAGATTTGGTTCCTCGAGAAATTAAATCTGCCGGACTATGAGCTGTTGGAACATGACGCCAGTTAGCTGGGATAGTTGTCTCACAAGTTTCCGCGACTCGATTAGCAACAAATGTTTTTAGCTTGCTAGGGTTAGTACGAAGCCAGCCCAGCACGACGCTGGAGTCGCTCCAATGCACACAACGTGAACTTGTACACCGCAAAGATTCTAAAACGGATTTGCATAACCGAGCAGCTAATAAAGCTCCAAGAAGTTCCAATCTAGGAATCGTGATCGGCTTACTAGGATTGACTCTTGATTTAGCGCAGAGCAATCTAATTATTACTTGACCGTTGGAGTCCACAGACCTCAGATATACGCAGCAACCATGTGCTGAAGCTGATGCATCGCAAAAGGAGTGAAGCTCCAGGCTGTCAGGTAAGTTGCAAATAACTAATCTAGGAACCTCAATAGATTCTAACTTGCCTAGATCAGTCTTTAGATCGTCCCATACTTGCTGCAAATCACAAGGTACTGGCTCATCCCAACTGATGTTGCGACGCCATAACTCTTGCATAAGTTATATATTGCATAATACCTTGGGCTTAATAGTACAGGGGCTTATGAGGCCTAAAGGGTCAAATATCTTAAACGAATACGGCTCGCTTTGTTGTCGGAACACTGCATGGTGGCAAAGAAAATAGCACGGTTCCCCCCTTGCAGTGTTTAAAATCGCACAGTGACCTAATTGAATATACTCGTTTATGAAGGCTACATACTGCTCCTTCAGCTCGGGCTGTGACCTAAAGCGCTTCTCCAGGTTCAAAAATCTCCTTCTTGCTGTAACGTACGAACTCCCTAGGCAATCAGGTGAATCCTTGAGAGGTAGTCGTACGCAAAATCGTCCCGAACAATCTCGACTTGTATGAGCTTGGAAGTGCTCCTCGCATGCTATCTCGTCCTGGCTTAAAATCTTCTCAGAAGGCAGCTCTTCCAGCTCCCAAAATCGGTTCAGTAGCTTGTCGATATCGTTTGATCGGGGAATAGTAGTTTCAAAATTACATTTTATATTAGTTGCACGAGTTCTTGAATAAATAGGGCCAGACAGAATCCAACCGAACTCTGAATTTATTAAATATGGTTTATTTGGACCTAATGATTTTCGCTCGCATCCTACGATGTGCCAAAATAGATCAGCGCCGACTAGCACGTCTATTGGTGACGGCTTATCAAAGTTTGAATCGGCCAACTGAACATCCGTAGGTATCATAAGGTTTTTAGTATTGATTGATAATCTCGGGATATTACCAGTGAGTTCTGGAAGTACCGGGCATGTCAACTTCATAACATAGTCACCATGCAAGGATTTCAATTGGAACGAGCAACGCTCGTTCGCACGATGAGAAGTTGCATTGCCTATACCTACTACGCTAATAGGATCCATAGTGGATGAATGTAAACCTAATCTCTCTTGCAGGCTTTTAGTAATAAGACTAGATTCCGCACCACAGTCTAGTAGAACGCGTACGACTTCCGTTTTTTGGTTGAGTGGGTTGACCGCTTCAGCCAAAGCTGTGGACAGAAGCGTAACCTTATTAAAATCGTCTGTCGCAAGATTAACGGCAAGCTGGGCTGTTGCTGGGGTCGCAGCCTGAGCTGTAGTAGCAGTATCGCCTTGAGGAACCGACTGTTGGCTGTCATTACAGATCAGAATATTGGCTTGTATTCGCTTATTCCTATTATTATTGCCCGAATCATTGCTCGCGTTACTAGTTAGTCTAGAATGGTTGTAAGTCTCTAATATGTCGGCCCGGTCTTTTAAGAATTTATTAAATTGCTCAAGGATAGGACTCTCAGGAATTGAATTTCTGTGCTCTTCCCACTTCATACTGGTTTGACTTCCTAGCTTCGGAGAGACTATATGAATAATTAGGGTGTCCCAGAATGAAGTAGGTTCACCTAAGCTGGAAAGCGCGCGCAATTTTTTGTTAATATTGTCTACGATAGAACGCAGCGCCTTATCTGATTCGCTTGACTTGATTTCAAAGTTTAATAGGGCATTTAGATGACTTTTAATCAATAATCGTTTGTTGTCATACCGCTCACACAACAAATCCCAAGCCTTGGTGTAATTAGCCTCAGTGACTTCGAGGTTACTTATAACTCGCGCAGCCTCACCTTCCAAATAGGAATTGAGATAGCAAAACTTGATGGTAGTCGGTATGCGTTTGTTCTCATGCACGAGAGCGCAGTATAAATCTCGAAATTCTAGCCACTTGTTATAACTTCCATCAAACTTTCCTATCTGCAAGGTCGGGGGTTTGAAGCCTATACCTGACTGATCGTTACAACAGTGAGAGGAACCGTTGATTTCCACGTTAGAATTGCTGCCTTGATTGTGTTTATTTTGATATTGCTGAGCAGTCGCAATCAATGTAGCAAATTCGAGCTCGATGGAGTCGCGCTCCTCAAGCTCCTCATCCAACTGCGAGGCATTCAAAACTTCTATCTGACTTTGTATTTCTTCGAAGACACCCGATAAGCTTTCGATTTTTCCCAGCTGAATATTTAATTTAGTTTGTTCCGTCTCATCTATAGGCTTTGATGAGTCGTAAAGAGCTAAAAAATTTTTAAACTTAGTCAAACGACCTTTGATTGAGCTACGTTTAACCGTAAGTTCCTTTAATTTAGCGTCCGACATGTTTTAATGCAAAAGAAACGAAGTTGATGCAATACGATGTCACCAAAGTAACTTAGCAAAATCCCAAGTATAGAAAATTCGACCCTAATAACTCGCTTATTAAGATTATTATCTTACGCAACTCCTTCGGATAACTGGTTCGCTTATCGCTGCCGCGGCCGGCCGATCGTAGATAACGATCTACGAGAACAATAGAATCGACCGGTAGGTATCAAATCAGCCGTACACAGCACCTGAAATCGAGATATATAAAATTGAGCGTAATGATCTATTTTATTTTGCGTAGATTATAATTATTTGTTAACCTTTTAAAACTGTAATTAGGAAGACTATAAATAGATTAGGATTTATTAATTAGGCCAAGCTAAATTTTCGTACTTAGTACCTATTTTAGTTTTGCTTTATTTCTTCAACCATATGTTTGCGAATTTTAGCTAGCTTAGACCACTTAGGACTTTAAAATTTGTGTAGAATTAACTTATTATGTGTTTTATAACTGCTTTTAACTTTTAGTAGGTAGGTTGGTACTGAATATTGTTCTAGAACATCGACAAGTTAAGAACTATAGGCATAAAATTGCATAGTAAACTATGTGCCTATTTTGTAATGCATAAACTAGTACCTAATAATTAAATAGTATATAAGTTAGGCAAGCATTACCTCTTTTGTGTAACTTGTTCGGAATTACCACTGGTTCGCACAGAGTGAAGGCTAGACTTTAAGAAATTAGGACCTAGGAATAGGACTTTAAACGTCTAGGAAATTCAGGAACACTTATCTAATTGGCTGGCTCGACGGTGCTGCTTGCTGACCGGCGATAAACTTGAAGCTCAGCTGGTCCTGATGATCTCGACCCACTTCAATCCACGTCTTGTTGCATTGACTTATTTCTTGGCCTCCGCTTGCATTTATCTCCAAGAAACAGTTTTAATAGGTCCTGTCACGGTCGCCACTTTTTCTTATGTTAAAGAAAACGAAAAGGTTGAATTTGATCTCCTTTTATTAATTTTAGCGGTTAATTAATTAATGCACACAAAACGCGCGTGGTCGCGTCCCTCACTCCGCGTTCAAGGTGACAATCTGTCCTTCAAACGATGACGTCAGAAAGTGACGGCCACTTCAGATGCAAGCGCCTGCCAGTTTTTAGATGCAATTGCCTGGTTTGCAGTAGACAGGCTGTGGCAGGCGTGAACAGATAGTAATAGTAAAATACTTACTTAATGGTAATAGCCTTATCTCTTACTTTTACTTAGGTGTAAATAATATTATTATATTTTAGTTTTCTTACATTTCGACGAAATGGCTTGCACTAGCTAGTTTCAAATGTACTAGGAAATGATAACTCGTAAGAGTTTACATTTCAAAAGGCACCGAAACTGGGCCAATTCATTTTCAATTCAAAACGCGTATTGTATTCATCAATACAGATCAATGGAATCCTTTCATTTCGCGAAAATCCGAGGAGTGGTAACGTTGGTGTTTCAAAATATCATCGTATTGATGCAGAGCTGACACAATAATATCACAGTTTGCGGCCACAGAATATTGAAATAGCTGTGATTTCAATCAAATAATGGATAATTTGAAAATTGAAAATTATTTCTATGCGAAACGTTAAAATCAAAATAATTGTTTATTAAAATACAATTAAAGTTATTTAAAAATTAAATCTGAAATAATTAACACATACAGATAAATAAGATTGAAGCTTTTCTTGGCGTCCTTAAATTACATTGTATACTTTCGTAGAATGTTCATGGGTTGTTCATAGGCATGTAGGCAGAACTTTATAAGAGCTAAATCAGGCATGTTATTTTTTCAGTAAAATAGAAGTTCTTCAGGAACTAAGTCCTCGGCAATAGTAATGAAGAATTATTAATTGTATTTTTATAGTGGCAACATAGGAAATAAAGTGCTAAAAAACTTTTAAACTGCTAAAGTAAGTAAGTAAAATGCATGATCCGATACTCCATTTTATCAACATCGTCGATTAGCTGGACAAAGGTCGCTCGCATTGACCTCCACAGATCTCGGTCTTACGCCACCTCTATCCATTCGACTATCTGCGACGCGTCTAATGTCGTCGATCCACCTAATTGGAGTTCTGCCAACGCCTCGCTTTCCGTTGTGGAGTTGCCACTCTTGAACCTTGGGACCCCAACGACATCAATTATTCGTATTTGAGCTATGTTCTATCTAGTTCCACTTCAGCTTCGCGACTAGATACAAGTTGTAGGAAGTACCAAGAATTCTGTCAAGGCGCCAAAATATTATTTATCAAGGAAGCTTACTCTGTTGTTCCAATTATGTTTTGTTTGGCAACAGTGATCGATGAGATGTAGTCCTCTACTTAGATCTTGTTACTCAGAAGCAATATTTTTTTGCGTTAGATGAATTATTATCGTTCCCACCATTCGAGTAATAACATGCGGAACAATGGAGGAAATAGTCGATTAACTTCCGAAGCAGAAATCATAGGATTAATTACTGAATGTAGGTACCTAACCTATAATACGATTCATCCGAATGATACGACAAAATCCCCTGTGTTGCTTTTAATGTTTCAACTTTATCAGGTTACCATTTTTTATTCACAAAGGATTATGTACCTAAAATTACCTAAGTTCTGTCTTGTGGAAAGCTTTAACCGTGTCTAGTTACCTTCAAAGAAGTGCGTTCTGGTACGATGGCATGTAGAAACCGATTAGGTCTACTATCTCGCATTGCATCGTCATAACTTACCATCAGGTGACGCAGTCAAAGGCTAAGTTGTTATCAAATTAAAATACAGTAAAATCTCCTTATTCGCGCTTCCTTCATTCGCGTTTTCACTATTCGCGGATTAAAAAAATGCGACCCAATTCCTATATTCGCGGCTAGATTTCTCTATTCGCGGATCTAAATTCTAATCGGTACATACATAAGAAGGATTCCAATAGGTATGAAGCCCAATATCCTTTGTAAACGTGTCATCAAAAGGACTAATATTTGAAAAATCTCAGTGAAGGTTTAAGAATGGCAAATGAGCTTTGTGATTTTTTTATGAAAACTGATCCGTCTATAGAACAAAGTCTTATTTTTAAGAGGTAAATTGCTAATGCCAGTGCTGAATATCAGTCTGAATTGAAGGAGCTTTTAAAAAGCGACAAATGATGGGTTTAAAGGCTACGAATAAGTCGTAGTTTAAAAGTCAATAATAAAAGGATTATTATTCTTATTCTTATAATGGATTTTAATCACACATGTTTTGATACAGAACTTTGGAGCGAGATGTTAATTGTTTGGTGTCGCTGAGGAGGGAGAGCGGATTCATTAATCACTTTAATCGAGTCTACACAAGAGATAATTGAAACCAAACATATATTATTAGCTTTGGTTTCAGTAGTAAAAAATTTATAAGCGAGACAATATATTTATGGCCCAAATGAGCTCATTTACGGATAGCTATCCGTTTTCAACAAAAAATATTTTTAAGGAATCCTATAAAAAAGGCTAAATATTAAACTATCTGGAAAGTAATAACACTCTCCGGAGAAACTCGAAACCACCTGGAATTCAGGAAGTTAGATTAACTAAGTTTCAATTTACACAGTTCAAACTTCAGAGCCATAGATCCAGTTTTCATACTTCTTTTATATAAGTATGAACTTTACGAGATCTTGTCAAGAATTTAACTTTGTTTTTAAAGTATAAGTATAATGCTTTTGGATAAATAAAACACCAGAAAAATATATTTGCATCACATTATATTGGAGATGGGATTGATGGAGAGTGCATGGGAGCTACTGACTTATGACGTCAGACGCCAGTAGCACTCTCTCTGTCTGTTAAAGCTCTATACTTCCGAGAAAGATAAGATATTAAAAAAATTAAAATGGCATTGTGTTTATAATATTTAAAACTTTATTTTAAACGTTGAGTTCGATTTTTCAAACCTCTACTTTATCCTCTTAGGGGATGAATTTTCAAAAATCCATTTTTAGCAGATGCTAAACTAATAAAAGCTATTTCTATGCCAAACAGCTCAATCTGTCCAGCGGTTAGAGCTGTGCTTTGATAGATCAGTCAGTCAGTCACTCAGTAATTTTTTCCTTTTATATATTTAGATATCGGTACTATTAAACAATATCAGTCAAAATCCCTATTGTGTCATGTCATGACACAAGCGTTCTGAATACATGCCTCCAAACGATAATGTATCAACGTGGACTTCCATTTCCGGGAGCACGACACGTGGAAATTGGCAGGCCATCCTGAAATGCTAAATGGGAACTGATATTCCTGTCTACAAAAGTCCTCAAATACAAAAGTCTTTGTTTACAAACTGTTACTTCCTTTTTACAAGCAAGTATTTAACACATACAGCATATAAAAATATTTGTGATCTTGGATCTAATTCTTATATAACAAAAAACCTTTCTAAATGTAATATTAAGAAAATATCCTTATCCTTACTAATATATAATAGCCAAAGTGTGTTTGTTTGTTGGTTTGTCCTTCAATCTCGCGGCAACAAAGCAACGGTTCGACTTGATTTTTCGTATTATCATAGGTATTGGGGTATAGTTGAGGACCGGGAGAGTGACATAGGCTACTATTTATCCCGGAAAATCAATGAGATCCCACGGAATTTTAAAATAATTAAAACCGCGTGCATCAACTAGTTTTTAAAAAAATAACAACAATATTTTTTCTAAGGTTCTCATCATTACCATTCATTCATTGATACTGGAAGTACAAGTGGAAGCTTGTAATTTTATATCATCCACAATTTGTTTAGAAAGATTGATCGCTTCTGATACTTAATAATTTCTGCAACACCGCGTCCCTCATCTCGACAAATGCTCATCAATTACAGAGGTCCTTTGTTAGCCGTTATTTGTGGCAGCCATCAATAAACTTGATATAAAGTAGCAACAAACATCCTGTTGTTGTCCTCTAAAGAAAAAGATTATTAGCATTCAAGAGGAAGAATGAACGGATATTTGTTTTGTTTGATGCAATTTTACAAGCCTCAATAGCCCAACGGTTAAAGGTGTGGACTCAAAAACTGAAAGGTCGCAGGTTCGAATCCCCCCCGTTGCACTATTGTCGTACCCACTCCTACCACTAGCTCCACTAGCTCACACGTGTGAGCACGAAATTTGTGTGTGTATCTTTTATTATTTTATCTGCTTTTTCCTCTTGACCCTTGCATATAATTAAATTTAATAAATAATAATATAATAAAATTTTAATGATCGTTAAAGTCAGTAACAATAGCCTTGAAAAACTACAATTAATCCTACTACTGATATTATACTTAAGTGTGAAATATATGGATGGATGTATGAATGGATGTTTGTTACTCAATCACGCCGCAACGACTGAACCGATTTGGCTGAAAGGCAAAAAGATAGATTATTATCGTCTGAAATAGCACATAGGCTACTTTTTATCCCAAAAAATACGACTTTACGCGGGAATCAGAAAACCTCAATCCACGCGTATGAAGTTGCGGGCATCAGCTAGTATTTGACTAAAAGAATAGAAATATATAATAAGTAGAAGAAGTTATGAGAAGAAAATTGACGCTCGCGACTTCGTGAATTTAGTTTTTAACATCCGGCGGAAACTCTCTGGCAAACTTTCCGGGATAAAAAGTTTTCAACTATACTCAATACCGATGCAAAAAATCAAGTAGATCCAAAGCGGTGTTGCAGCGTGATTGAAGGTCAAACAAAGAAACAAATACACTTTCGCTGTTTACTGCCCTCTAAATATATTATTCATTAAAAAAAATGGTAAAGTACATTTCGCTCATTTGCGACAAGGGTGACATAATTCAAAATCGACGACGAGAGAATTCTTTCGTTAGAGAGTAATGTTCAGTGGATGCTGCGGCCTCGAAA
The DNA here is from genome assembly GCA_038048805.1 of Hipparchia sbordonii. Lineage (NCBI taxonomy): Eukaryota > Metazoa > Arthropoda > Insecta > Lepidoptera > Nymphalidae > Hipparchia > Hipparchia sbordonii. The sequence continues at coordinate 6,990,678 of CM076104.1, read as the reverse complement.
CAACGCAGCGGCCAGAGTGTGACAGAGCATAAAGTCACAACCTCTCTCGCTCTTATTTTTTTGTGCTTAGCGTTGTTTTCATAGCAAAAAGTATAAATTTTCGACACAAAAATTGGTGAATTTTGAATTATGTCACTCTTGTCGCAAATGAGCGATTTAATTTTGAGTAACAGGTTGTGTGACTTAAAATTATAAATGAACTTTCATCATTATGAGTCTAAAGAGACGCAAAGTAAAATAACTCTGAAAGTGTATCTCGCATGGTCCCGTCCTAATGAATCGTAATGGTATGAGAGTGCTCTCGCTCCAAATTCACGCCTCGGCGTCGCGCAGCCTCGTATAATGTGTGTGTGCTAAAAAGTTAAGCCATGTATTCACTAAGCAACATCTCGACCGATAGACGTCCACTGCTGGACGTAGGTCACTTAAAATGATCGCTTAGCCTATGATATTCTACTAGGGATGAGTTATATACTCACAAAACAAGCGAAAAACTTGTTCCGAACGACGAAGAGTATAATATACCGCACGCTTGAAACATATCCACCTCTTTTTTATACATATACTATATCATAGTTTACCACGATCCTATACCACCTGCATCCAACGGCTGCCAGATTCTCGCCTGTTTACGAGTAGTGGGGGGCCATGTATTTACTAAGCAACAATTAAGGTGCAACACGTTACGCTCTACATGTATCCCAACGCTGGACAGCGCGCGATGTTGCCAGACGTACAACAACATGTATTTTGTTCAATAGAATATAAACTTTTCTATTCAAATTAACTTTTACAAAATGCTTTTGAATCGTCAAATGAATCTAGCACTGCACAGTGGTCTGGCGCTCTAACTAACGCGGTCATAAGTCCGTTTATCACTAAAATGTTTATTAAATCGTTATAAAAATCCTTGTTTTGATAAAAATAATAATATAATGTATGAATAGACCAGTTACTTTAACAAAATATGTATTATTTATATTAAAAATCTTAAATTCTAAAAAAAAAAGAAAAATTTACTTGACACAGTTAAATAAAACATTCTATATATTCTAAAACATATACATATATCTGTCAAAAATGTTGTTTATAATTTATAACTTATTTATTTACATATTATAATGACTTAGGTACATTAGATATTAAAAAAAAATACAATGTTGAAGTAAAATAAAAATAAAATATAACACAAGACATGAACTAAAAATAATTTTATAAAATATATAGTCTTGATAAGACATGACCTAGTAAAAAATTACATCTTTAAATCTTATATTCTCCGTTGACTCCGTTTGTTACAATCACTAATTTCCTTTCTGGGTCTTCCAATATTCGAACTCCCTTCTTGTGGCACTTTCTCTGTGGACGAGGACGCGCTGGGGGTGGCACTCCTCGGCAAATCAACAGTTTCAACCATTGCCAACCATTCAGCATGCGTTTGCACTAAATTTTCCTTGCATTTGTTAGCTATTTTCCAATATTCCAATAACTTCTTATTAATGAACTTCACACGGCTATGGAGATTTTTAATATCAACATTTTCTGAATCCTGCACCATTTCCAGTAAGTTTTCCAACATATGATTTGCCCTTTCATTCTGAGAACCACTAATTGTGAGCCAAATCTCCATAAAATCCATCTGTAAAGAATTTAACTGGTAAAAAGTACCTTAAACCAATTAAACAAATATTTTTCATTTCCTTACTCTTCGCGTTATAATATTATTTAAAAAAAAACGGGCAAAAACGGGCAGACAAATGATATTGTTCCTTAAACTACACTACTTTAGCTGTGTAACCATATGAAAATCATTCGGGGCTGATCGGGGTAACATAGTCAAATCTCTTAGTTAAAATACGAATTTCTAAAATAATAACTCAAAAACGTAACAGTACATACCCTTATCAGTTAATTTCATAATGTTTTATCAGGTAAATAATCATCAATTCTGAGAAATTTCTAAAAAACAAAATCACTTTCAAGTCGCGTTAAGCAGCTAATTTACTGGTTGCACAAGATGTGTTCACTTCGTAGGTCGAAAAATTAATGATAACGTTAACTTATGCGTTATCTATTTACAGTTTTGTATTGTTTGGGAACTAGAGAGTGATTAAACAAGCAGAAATTGTAAATAGGTTGTGGTCAATATTTCAGACTTATGACCGCTCCCAGACCACCGTGCACTGGTTCGTTTGTTACTACAAGTTTGACGCCGCCACTCGACATACTTTGTCTATTATTATGTTAGGCTTAATAATTTGCTGAGCTACTGTTGTCCCCTAGTGAATACTGGGCTTTATAACTACGTATATTATAAGTGTGAACATAATTCTGTCTGCCTGTCCATCTATTACAAAGTATGAAAATTTTTGTGGTGAAAAATCAAAGTTATCTTACGATATTGTTGAAAATCTACATCCATGATGATGAAATAGCCGGCATCAGGTTGTTATATTTATAAATGTGCATGTACCCGTGTATAATATTTATATTACTTTTATAGATGACGGGAGTAAAAGCTAGTTTAACATAAAAGCAACTTAGTCATCGTTTTTATTATAGAAACGTTTTGATAATAAAACACTTTTATACGAAGCGACAAGTGGAAAATTAGTTATTTTATGCCTCGAACTTGTCGAGAAAGATTGATCGCTGCCAAAACTTGTGAGTTCTGAAATCTTGGTCTATGCATACTCACGGAATGTTCATCAAAGTTTATGAACATTTCGTTTCTTACACGTAGGTCGTCTCTTAAAACGTTGAAACCCTTACTTTTAAGCAATAGCTTAAGGTGCTCTGAGTGAGTGCTAAATAATAATTTAAAATACACTATTATCATAAGTGTGCGATCTGCTGTGATCAGATAAATTCAAAGCTGAACTTACACCTGGCAGACGTTTATATGAATTTCTTTAAAACTTTAACCCAAGAAGTCATGTTATCGGTGTGTTATCGTAACAAAACAAAATGGCTTTACTAGACTTGAGTCTATATCTTATACCGACTTAATCTTTTCTACGGAAAATAAAGATAAATAAAAAACAGGATGGGAGTTTCTGAGCTCAATAAATTTTAACTTGGGCAATTGCCCAACTTTATAAATTTAACTTTTTGTGGCTTCTCAATGATTTCTTCCGGTGAAGTTTAGGTGGAGTTTTTGATAACTTCATAATGACAATTTATATTTTGACGCTTTTATTGAGGAACTAGCGGATGCCCGCGACTTCATCCGTCTCTTCAGATCACAATCGACAGTTCCTAAATCCCCACACAATATTTAGGTCGGCAGAAACCCTGCAAAAGTAGCCAATGTTACTCCCAACAATATCAGCTATCTCCAATGAAAGTCCAGTCAAAATCGGTCAAGCCATTCCGGAAATAACAGACACTTCAATTTTAATAAATGTAACACTACCATTCGTAATGTCGCAAATTAGCTATAGATTGGCACGCGCGAAGTCATATCGTTAATACCATACATAATACAAAATGATTTTATTCTAGGCACTACAATTTTATTTATTTGTATAGATTAAGATTGGAATTAAAATAACGATAAAATAAATTCAGATTTTTACATATTATGCAATATTGAAATGCTGTCTTACAAAATAATAAAGAAATTCCGAATATTTGTAAACTAGAATACTTAGTATTAATTAGGGTTGGGCCAATAGTTGATACCAAGAAAGCTAGCTTTAAATTGCTCAAGGAAAACAATAGGTACAGAGTAAAATGGAATTGCCTGATGTTGTTTTTATTGCTTAGACAAACGGACAAATGGTCGTTTACGCGACTCTGGTAGCATTCAGAAGATCCATTACCGTGCTATTTATTCTATTTTATTGTTGGTGACTTTATCCAGCTGCGCAGAGGCAGGATAAAATAATCAATATTCATCGGTTTCTACACGCCATCGTACTGGAACTCTAAATCGCTTATCGGTACGCCTTTGACGGTAGGGTGCCAACAAAATCCAGGGCCAAAGCCTGTTACCAGACTAACCTTAACAGTACTGATTTCATTTACTGACTCTGTCTCAAGCATTTATAACAAATCTAAAGGTCACCTTGCAATCGACATTCAATTTGTGGCATAACTTAGACGTGAGAATTCTATAGCAGCAGGGTTTAGAAGTCAGAGGCAAGTTGCGTCCATCAGTGACGGAGGCAGTGTGGGCGGGGCGGAGGTCTCAAAGTGAATAATGCACGTGGATTGTGTTCCAGGGTAATGAAAATGAAATGTTAACCCCCATTGTCCTTTATTTAACGTCACAGCTGTGTTAAAAAACACATTGTGCATTAAAATTTTGGTGATTTATCACACTAGTATTATAAAGGCGAAAATTTGTGTGTGTGTGTGTGTGTGTGTGTGTGTGTGAGCTTATACACAGGATTAACGTATAGGCTACATTTTATCCCGGAAAATTTTAATATAAACCTTATATCTATTCCAGGAATTAATAGTAATTATTTTGTTTTCTTTTTTTTCTAACGGTTACTTAAAAAAATTAGCTATTTATACATTATATTTCTGATCACATGCTCTTAGTGCACCAAAAAGATAATATATTTGTCAATGTTTGGGAATGCACTGGCCCCTAAGATACGGGCTTTCCTTTTAGGGGTCAGGATTCCAACGATATGTATTGTATTGAGTTTTTTCTAATAAAGATTATTATTATTAAAAAAAAAATACTATTATTTTACTCTACATGTTTAGTATCCTGGATAGTAATGGTAATTTACTCTAGGAGTAAGAGTATTCTATGTTGGTGATATTTATTTGAATTAACCATTTACAAGAAAAAGGTTTATTAGCTGCGAAGAATAATTATAATCCCCTCATCGAGATCCCATATCCCTTGTGGAATCATGTAGCTATGCTATAATTGAGCTACAAGCTGCAACTTTATGACCCATAAAGTTCTCTCAAAATGAAATAAAGTGCGCGAAATGGGGAATTAATTTGACGCACTTAAGCCGTGCGTTTGGGTGTTACAATATCCTGTCCTTACTAATATGTATATAATATGTATGTATAGTTCTTTCACAATTCTTTTTTTGCAATCTCACCTGATGGTAAATGACGATGCAGTCTAAGATAATAGTAGCCTAACTTGATTATTTAATTAAAACCACACCCTAATCGGTATAGTAGTAGATATTATTTAAAATCGGAGACCGTTTATATTCTTTAAACCTATAATGTACCTATGTTAGTTGGAAACATAGGTAGCGCCTTTGTGCCTCATACAGAACGGATTTTACTATCGCGACTTTATTTTCATCTCACGTGCCAAAGTTACTACTTTCTATCTCAATTCTTGAATTCAATTACACGATGGCAAACGTTTTGAACTTATTTTAAATATTTAAAGAGAAGTTATAATAGATTATACACATATTATAAAGTTAATAACTGTATACTAAATCCATCGTCATCTTAGTTGTCGACTCAAGCAATACCTTGATGTCCACTTCTGGACATAAATTTGTTGCAAGGATTGCCACAGATAATCAACAAAGTCGTTCGAACACTTATATTAGAACGGCTGGACCGATTTTCATGGTTTTATTTGTCGTTTTTTCTCTCAATCCCGATAGCAGAATAACTATTAAAAAAAATTGGAAAATTTACAAAAAAAAATATGAACAAATTTCTTTTTCTCATACATTTTGTATTGAACGGGTTTTTTGATGGCAAGGAAAGTGACCTTTTTTCCACCGCTAGCCTAGATGAACTTTTTGGTTCGAGCTGACTTTCCTATTAATCTGCTTATTTCTCATTTCATCAAACAGTTTACTCCAAGCATAGTTCTATCATTGTCATAGCTGCTATATTTCGGATTCAAAATATCATCACTACATTTGGTATTCTATTTTATGATGCGTAAATTTTTCCGTTGTGCTCTACAGCGATCCTAAAAAATAAAATGTCGTCTGTTAAAACCAGTTGCTGCACGGATTTATTTTTCCTATATCGATAAAGAATATAGGGTTGAAAAGAATAAACCATTTACATCCGAAGTAAAGGTGTCGATGTTAATAACAATACTCATGTAGGTGAAAGACAAGACCAACTTAGATGATAGAATTCTGATAACATAATCTTTTGTCTGTAACTTTTCTGTGGAAACCCTTCGTTTTTCCGGAATTTAAAGTAGTCATCCAAAGGAAAAACCAACCGCCTTCGCTTTCTCCTTATTATCAATCAATTTTCATTTATTAGATATCAATTTAAAATGGAGGTTCAACATTTTAAATTGGGATAGGTATATTTAGCTGTGGTGGCACGATTGACAATAGTGTGGTAAACAAAACCTTCGAAATGAACTTTCAAATCGCCAAATTGAAGTTGCCTGAATTTGAAACCGACTGGACTTGACACATCCCACATAAAAACCCCAGAGCTCACCACTTTTCCAGAAAAGACATCAAAATATAGACCTGAGCCCATTTCGATTACAACTTATACGTAGATAATGAAGTGACCACGAGCGTTTGAGTATTAAACCAGCTACGAGCGAACGGTATAGAATCGAGTCGATCTGATAATATAATAATTTATAGGGTCATATTTCTTGCAGCACGCCCCAGTGGGACCTTTGTGATCATCAGGAATAGAATCTATATTGACCATAGCATAGATAGTTCAGTAAAGAAACGAGAATATTACTAATATTGGCAGACAACACGGTTAGGCCATATTTTATTATAGATCTTTCAACTCACGAGGGCGCGTGGCTCATGTTTGTGTGTGTATCGTATCTGTTTATATAGATACGACACGCATACTCTTATGTGTGAGCGAGAGTTTGCTCGCGCCTGACCGCTCCCACCTAGGCTCCTGACAGGTACGCACACTTACGCAATATGCATGTACCCGACGTAACCACAAGTAAAGCTCACGTGCTATTGTGAATTGCAAGAACTATATATGTTGTTCTCAATTGATCTCTATAGTGTGATGACCGCAATCACTTTTGATTGGCTGCATATATGGATTTCTTGCTACACTTCACCAATAGTGAGAGCCTAGATACCAGCCAATCAGAGGCGATTGCGATGAACATACTGTTACGATCGTCACACTGTTCCAATCATTTTAGACAATCCCACAGCGTCTTACGTATATGAGACTATTTATCGATTATATTGGTAGTCGTTTCGCTCCTCCGAATCTATGGTTTATTAAAAATATCTTAATCTTTCTTTACACTGTGGCCTAACTCCAATGCGGATGGCTATCCGAAAAAAAAAAGAATTTTATCGTTTCAGATATCTAGTTAAATAGGTTTAAAAGTTTTTTTATATACATTACTAAATGGTGCCCGCGACTTTGGCTCTTTAATTTTTCGGGATAAAACGTAGCCTATGCGTTAATTCTAGGTGTCAGCGATCTCCATTCCAAATTTTAGCCAAATCGGTACAATCGTTGTCATACACATTCATACACACACACGTACAAACTTTCGCCTTTATAATATTAGTGTTATAGTGTGATAAGCACACGCTTGACCACTATCACACCTCATGGAAAGTATTGATGTGGTCTAAGGTGTAACGCCTAGAAGATGCCAATTCTAAATCATTCAATTGATTTTGTTTTTATACCCAAATTTCTTTTTTCCAATATGAATCGAATACCATAAAATTATGTAAAGAAATTCGTATTCATTCGGAAGCAAAAGCTAGTGAATTGATAAATTAAATTATACTACGTATTAAGTTATCAAACGAACATTAATTCCTCACACCCTTTACTAAACGATAACTTTCGAACTCTCCTTATCATTGTGTCATGACCTTCACTTGTCCAGTTTCAAACCTAACTATCCTTACTTTTAATTTACTTAGGTCTAAATACGAAAGTGAGTTTGTTTTTTTATTTATTAGTTCATCCTTTAATCATGCAGCTATTGATATTTTTGTATAACTTGAAGTACGAGTTAGGCTACGGTTTATCCCGGAAAATTAGTGTGGTTGAAGTACTTTATATTATGTATATGAACCTGGTAAATGTAATTACAACATGGGGTTATTCAAGGGGTGGACCAACAAATTCCTGAAAAGCTGGCAACGCATTGGCGGTGCCTCAGGCAGGTGCTACAAATGTTCATGGGCGGCGGTAATCACTTAGCATCAGGTGACCCGCCTGCGCGTTTGCATGCTAAAAATATTAAAAAAAGTTCTCCAGAAGTATAAAGTGTACAAATTTGAAGTGTATAAATTTTCGTACCAAAGATTATTTTTTTTTTTTTTCTGTTCTGAGTACCAAAGTGGTGCTCAGTACAATTACAATCTAGCCTAACTTAGTTGACTAATTAGTAATTTTAATTTAACCTAAACTTCTAAATTACTATCTATACTAAGAGATTGTCCAATGACGCATCTTAGTCTTTAACAAAACAAAAGATTATGACACCCACTTACCAGGTTCCCATACATAATATGATATGTATTTCCTATACATATTCCTGGAAAGTGTATGTTTGTTTATCATTATTTACAGTGCGAAGTTGTACAGAAATATAAAGTGATTCACGGAGAAACGTTCGCCATGCACCCGTCTCGGCTCTCTAAAAGCTTTTCCCAAGGACTCCCGCACTCGCGTGGAATTCATATTTTACATACAAGTCAAGACACTGGATACAAACTTTCCACTTTAGAAATTTGAAAATGGAGCTCACAGTAATGGAACATGCGTTTTTTTATATTTTTATTATTCATATTCCTAAGATTTGAGTGGCAAAGAACTGGAAATAAGGCCCCGGGCGTATTTTTATTTTCCAACGGTTCATAGCTTTGAGTGTAAATCTAGGTAACGTCTGTGTTAAGATTTCTTATTATTTCTTCACTTAAGATTCAGATTCTCGTCAATTCTTACTTCCTCAACCTTACCTACTAATATCCTTTCAAGTCCTTATTAGTATTATAAACGTGAAAGTGTGTTTGTTTGTTGGTTTGTCCTTCAATCAGCAGCGTATTCGCAAAGAACGTTCGTTTCGTGCAACGAAGTCGCCAGCAAAAAATAGTACTATAAAAAAATAATTTTTGGCAATGCTAAGATGTCCATTTAATTTGAAATCCTATTAATATTAGCAATGCGAAAGTTTGGATGAATGGATGGATGTGTGTTTATGCGCGGAAATTAAAAAACCTCGTTCCACGCGAACGAAGTCGCGGGCATCAACTAGTAGATTATAAAACTTTTTTGTCTCGAACCCTTAAGGTCACTGTCATTCGTAAGATGTCAGATACAATAGCAAAAAAAAATAAAGTTTTTATTTTAAAACCTACATGCGCACCTACGCAATAATAAACTCGCAATTTTGTAGCCCTGGCTTATCAGTTCAGGCTTTTTACATGCCCTCATGGGATTGTATCTGGAAATCATTTATGTAATTATTTTTACTGCCCGCATGTAGTGCTTTCAGTAGCCCGTGCAGAATCAGTGCGAGATATATCTCCCGCGGCATTTAATTTGCTACGCTTTAGGGTAACTGTCCATTGAAGCGGAGCAAAGATAAAGGTACAAAAGATAGTTTTGTTTTATTTACAATCAGGGCATTAATAGATGATGCGATAATTTTATAACGTCATCTGTCAATAACATCATTAGTCAACACAATACATCTCCGCTCTGCTTCCTTGAATGGGCACCCTTCTGTCGCACTGATTGTAAACGGACGCATTTTTCCACGTATTCTCCCGTGTTCCAATCTGAACCTCATAATTAGAAAATATACATCACAAAAGTTACTTATTTAATGGGTTTTTTATTTTTATTTTTAATAATATACAAGTAGGTACTAAGATACTCCGCAAGATAGATAGAGTACCTATTTTCGTACAAAAGGTTATGACATACTAAATTCTAATAATATGCTCATAACTTAGAAATATGAAGTAGTAGCTTCTAGTGGATTATAAAAAGGAATATGTAAAGTTTTAGTGAACCATGAACTTTTATTCGTTGGGATCCATTTATTGCAATGGTATAGAGAGTGCATCGCAATAAATTCGATAGCGGGCGTAAAAATCCAATATCAAGATTTTATGCGACGGTTATTTGCTTTCACTGCCGCTGTACTGTGCTTAATATAACACTACCAGCGAGAATTATTGGAATATCCAGTTAGATATATAACCACTAAAACAGCAATCAATAGCTGTAACATTGGACCGTACCTACCTACATGTACACTTGGAACATCCTTCCGATTTCTGGTTTTCCGATTGACTTGCTTCAAATCAAGAGTGCATAGACATTTTCTAGGCAAGTGCATTAGTGCATTTCAGGCATATTAGGAACATCAGATGTGATCAAGTCAGATCACAAAATCAGTCAAACTATTGTCTATGTTGAAAAAAAAAACCTAAAAGTGTACTTGTATAATCTATTAAGTTTAGGTACGTCTTTTTTACGCAACTTTTAGACTGACGGACTATTATTTATATTATAATATTCCCGGACCTATCAGTTGTAGAGACGAAATATAAATATTTAATGACTAATTATAATCTGAAGGAGGCTGAATGAGATCTACGCTAACCAGCAAAGCAATCAAGCATTACCGGCGTCTTAATTTTGGAGTAAATTATATTCGTAATGTATAAATGAAAAAGGTGACTGACTGACTGACCTATCAACGAACAGCTGAAATCACTGGACGGATCGGACTGGGCACCCAGATTGATAACTATTATGACGTCCGCTAAGAAAATATTTTTGATAATAAAAATTTAACCCCTAAGGGATTAAAATGAAAAACGAACTTAACGTGATCGAAGTCGCGGACAAAAGCTAGTTAAATATAATTAAAAATAAAATTGTTAATAAAGGCTGATTAACAACTAACTGGGGAAGCTGAAAAATATCATGAAAGTAACTTAACCTCTTATTTAAATACCAGGTTCACTAGGTAAATGAAATGGCGAATGAAATCCAGTACTTTTTAGGCATTTACCTACTCTTTTAAGACTTTTTTATTTCTTTGTTAAGAATCATTTTAGTATAATGAACTGACTGTAAGAGATTCACTCTACTCATACTCATCTAAAGACTTCGTTATTATTATTATTATACAATCATACAAAATATGACAGCTTATTTAGAAATATCTATTAGGCAATGACTGAATATAGTTTAATGGATATCTCTGAGTGTGACAGTATTATTGCATTATGAAGTCCAACTTTCCAAGCTAATTTTTATTTGTCCCTAGACTGAAGAGATGCTTCGTGCTTAACACAGCGAACCTTTCCTTTACGAATACCTACTTAAGGTTCTTTGAGTTTCACTCATATAAATAGGATATGAAATATGTAGGACGTTACAAAGCGATATCATTAGTCAGGGTCAAAGGAATTTTGTCTGGTAGTTAGGCTTATTTTTTTTATAATAATAAAGAGTATTGTATATGTATATTTTGCTATAATGTATACATAAATAATAGTTAATTATATATTATTAGGTAATTTGAAAACTGCGTAACACTTACCTACTTCTATTTGAGATGATAATAAGTTACTTTGACTGGAAATATACATACATATAAAGGGGTTTTAATCTTGTTTTAATGGTGAATTCACATTGATAACCATCGATTTGTATTCACCTGGATGATTTTGTACATAGTATAATATTTTATTGATGAAGTATGCTATTAGATAACCTGCTTAAAGTTATTGTGTATTTTACAGTGCCGTGGTACTGTTGCCAATTTTATACGTATTTTTATGGTACAATAAAGACAGATCTACGTAATGATTAATTATTATAATAAATATATTCTATAGGGAAAAATCTATAGAAAACGCTATTGTAAACGAGTTTCTTTTGGAAGAAAATAAATAATAATTAACGTACGTTGATATACCTGCCTACCTTGTAATTACATAATATAATTGTATATGTTGATCGAAAAATAAAATCTTATATAGATGTATGTATAGTATTCGTTCGTAACATACTCGTATAATAACCATTGTTCTTAACATAATAATCATTATTTTGCTTACATTGACGACTGCTACACTGGTTCCATTTAAAATATCAAAGCTGAATCAATACGGAAAAGAGGAAAGAAGCGTATGTTTTTTTTTCTTACAAAATAGTTAATTTCGAGTGTCAATTTAAGAAGAATCTTATTCATTTACTTGGCTGTGTTCTAAAATCGGTTCGCATCGTCTCTTGTATCTGACCAAGGACCAATTGAAATTGCGTTGAAACTCTGTAATTAGCTTGATACTTTTCACACAATTCCATGAAAACTGGATGTAGGTATTTCAGTATCGAATGGTCGAGAGTTGGGAACATGTGGTGCAGGGCGTGATCTCCGAAGAGCGTCATTACAGCGAATGTATTGCCATTTATGTCCTTTCGATCTAAGAGAGCTTCTACTTGATGTTCACCCCAATCTGGAGTCAAACTTCTGTAAGCCAAAGAAATATTATGATTAAAATAAGTACCCTTCTTATTCGAGAGGAGACCAGTATTAGGTCAGCGATGAGTCGAGATAAAAAAATTAAAAAATAAATGTTTAAACTTTAAAGAACCATTATTAATTTAAGAGTAACGAGGAATATTATAGGCCCCAATGGCGCAAAACTCGACGCGCTGACTGAAAACTTAATGTTCATCAGTTCCAATCCCACATTTTGGACTATTTTTCAATCGACGAAAAAAAGGAGGTGGTTCTCAATTAGTCGCGTATATTTTTTTTATGTATGACCACGCATAACTTTTCGCAGAGTCGTCCGATTTTGATGATCCTTTTTTTCAATGGATAGCGTCTACCTCTAAGTAGGTCTCATTTAAATTTGAAAAAGAAATTCCGACTCAAAGGGTAGCCGCACACGGTTTTCCCGATTCTATCACGCATAAAAGCAGAAAAAATCATCAAAATCGGATAACCCAGTACAAATATTTTTTTTTCTTATTGAATAGGGTTTACTTCAAAGTTGATCCAACTTAAATTTGAGAAACACACACACATATACGCACACACACACGGACACGTACTCACACACACCCTTATAACTTATAGCACCCTGTCGATTTTTCGTCGGGGGTTAAAAAGTAAAAATTACAGAAATATTAAAAAACATACCGGGGCTGGTCTCCGTCCTTAATAGCATCAGGATGATGGTGGGCAGCATTAACCGCGATGGTGAAAAAGATCAAGCTTCCCGTACAGTTGATCCAAAGCCATGTGTAAAGTACGTGCGATACAGAACTGCCACTTGTGAACCACATACAAAGGGGCAACAGGAACCCAATGGCGTCGTGCCAACGGTAATGTGTTCTGAAAAACCCTTTTCGAAGGAATATGCTCAGAAATCTGGAATAAGAACACTTTTATTACAAAACTGTGCAGGTGTTCATGACTTTATTCAGGTCAAAACGAAGTTTCAAAACGATTCTAACCTACCAAGTATGATTTTAAAAGTAGGTATGTAAAACACCCTCCCACTTTATCTCCTCTATTCAAAATAAAGACAAAATCTAATAAATTTTAATGCAATTGTGTCTCTCAATGGTAATATTCCTTTAATTTTCTTTATTGTTATTTGTTATTTGCGAGGGGTGAAAATAATAAATTAGGTTGTTCTTTGATTTAGAGCATTTTTTCAAACTTCTGAAGAAACCTCTGGGTGAAACATCAGGGGTGAAAATAATGAATTGGGTAGTTCTTTGATTTAGAGCATTTTCTTTTTTTTTTTCAAAGATTTTAAGAAACACCCAGTTATCGCCCTCGCACTCCCGAACCTAAGTGGCGGTGACGTCACTATTCGTAAATGCTTTTTCTGTATTTTGACGAATACCCTCACAAAACGATTTTAAAGACTTCAGAGAGAAGAAAAACTTTTTTATTTTGAAGTGGATTTATTTTAGATATAGAGTAAAATATTAAAAAATAATATAATAATCTTTAATCCCGCCTAATGCCCGCCTACTTATAAAATTTCAAGCACAGCTACTAATGAAAATAAACTCTTGTAGGCATTGAATAATAAAATTATGTACCTACTACTTGTAAGTAATATTTTTTTTACTTGGAACAGATTTTGTACTTTGACGCTTTAACTTTCTTTTTTGTCCCGCCTTACATTTTTGTTAGCAATTAATCATGAATTATCTTATAATCTACAAAAGGCCTAAGCAGCCGTCTTTTCTAATTAATCTGTTTTATTATTCACTTTGGATTAACTTACCTCTTGCTGAAGCTCAATAAAAATGTGAAAGGAAAGAAAAGCCACTCAGTTAGAAATCCAAGTCGTGCGTGCATCGGCTTATCTTTTCTTGGATTATAGAACAGGAATGGTTCAAGTGAGCTTATTTCCAAGTCATTCAGCGTATTCGTATGGAGGTGATGAGAAAGAACATGGGATACCCTAAAATCTCTGAAAACAAATGTTAAAAATTATTGCCGTTTACATATCACATTTGTAACGGATATTTGTGGCTGTGTTTTAAATGTCAGCAAAATTTGAAACACAGCAGGTTGCCACTCAAAATGACACATTGAAAAAGCTGAAAACTAAAACATGCTGAACTATTATGTATTTATACTTATTTGATAATATATAAGGTTCAGTTCTCCCAACCGACCAATCTCCACAGAGATGAGACATCTGCGCGGGAGATAATATAGCACAAGTGTTTGCTCAAGCACCGGTTCCATCTCTATTCCCTCACTCTCATAGTCGGATGGAAGGAAATATGACACGATCGTAAAAAGATCAGGCGTCAGACCAACGGCTTTATGTGCTATCCGAAGCACGGGTATGATATTGATAATACTTGTTGGTATATTTTTATGTACCTAGTTCAATTTTATTTTAAGCAACAATGAACACTCAGAGAGCTATTTCGGTTTTGCTCACCTATAGGACCACATGCTCATGTTAAAAAGATACATCCTCCAATTGGTTCTGCGATGTATGTAGTTATGGCACGTCACAGTCAACGTCGCTAGACTCAAAGAGGCAATAATGTACCAAAAGGTCGCCACGCAATAGTTTTCACAGCGGCAAGCCAAACTCGAGCTGCATAGAAGCATTGCAAATATCCCGTCGGTTATTCTATCCGCGGTGGCAGAAGCATCCTTTGGTATCTTCTTCAATTCCTCGCGAACTTCCCGCTTTAATGTTCTGTAAAATCCGTTTTCATGGAACGTAAATGGAGAGTTACGCGGTGTTGTCGCATCCCTCACGTAATATTTATTCAGCATTTTCTCCGTTGAAGGATTTATGTGGTGTGATTCGAAGCCCTCCGTTATATCCGTACCCTGAGATAACATTTAAAGATTAAATATATAATCTGTGTTAATATGCTGCATTAATTTAAGTGGGTATTTGACAAAATCTAAATATATAAAAGGCAAAGGTGACTGACTGACTGACTGATCTATCAACGCACAGCTCTAACCACTGGACCGATCAAGCTGAAATTTGGCATACATGTAGCTGTTAGGACGTAGGCATCCGTTAAGAAAGGATTTTGGAAAATTTCAACCCCAAGAGGGTTAAATAGGGGGTTAAAGTTTGTATGAAAGTCCGTCATTTTTCAAGTTATATCCATGAAACTTTGTATTTAGGCTTTCGAATAAAAATAAAAAAATACGTGTTTCTTAGATTTTGAAAAATCCACCCCCAAAGGCATCAAATAGGGGATAAATATTAGTATGAAAGGTTTTCATTTTTAAAGTATTGTATTGTATTGTTTATTTATTCGATCATGACTTACAAAAGCGCTTACGAATGTCAACAAATTTTACATCAATAAGTACAAAATACTTAATAAAAATAAAAATAAATTAATTAAATGTCAAAAGAAAAAATTATGTACCTACTACTTATGTCAAGGGTCAAAATATAATAATAATGTGATGTCATTAAACATAACAAATATGATTAAAAAAGAAATAAGTACTCAAGTACATAATTTTTATGTCAGAAAAAAAAAGATATATAAAAAATATATACAATAGCACATAATTTAATTTTTTCCTAACCTCACAATGGCTTGTGCAAACTTAGATTTTCCAGGCGTTTTTATCTTCTATATAATCATTTATTTTATTTATTTTATAATATGCCTTTTTTTTAGAATATATTTTATTTTTGCTTTAAATTGCATGTTAGAAAGATTAATTGTAATGTCCTTTGGAATTTTATTGTAAAAGCGTATAGAGTTTCCTATAAATAACTTACTTGTTTTCGATAACCTGCATTTCTGCACGGCCAACTGAACATGCGAATGTCGCAAATTATAATTATGACAGACGGTGTTCTTTATTAGAGTTGGAATATGTTTTCTAGCATACATAATATTTTCAACGATATAAAGTGATGGCATAGTCAATATACTGATATCTTTAAAAAAGGCTCTTAGAGAATCTCTAGGTTTCATTTTATACAGGGTGTCCCACGGCTATGCCACATGGAGGGGAAGTACCTTAAATATTGTAGATAGAACATTTTACTGAAAGAAGACTTCATTTTAATTTAAAAAACAATTTAAACTGCATTCATAGATTTTTAAATAATTGCCTGGTTGAACCGGGACTCGAACCCGCTATACGAGAAAAAAAATTAACCTGTATCTTTATCATACCGATCGGAAGGCTTCATCATAAGGATTATTTTTTGTTAAATAACATAGCATGAGAAATAAAAGGAAGACCATGAATTTTAGCCTTTGATGTAAAATTTTGTTCAGAAAAATGAAAAGCTGACATTGGCAACAGAGCTACGAATTGCAACAAACACACTTTCGCATTTATAGGTAATATAAGTAAGGATTAGTAAGGATAGTAAGGATCGGGAAATGATGCGTACTTCTCAAGTGAGTACTCATTAGTAATAGTTCATGTCAGTTGTATGTCGATACGCCAATGTCAACTTTTCATTTTTCTGAACAAAATTTTACATCAAAGGCTAAAATTCATGGTCTTCCTTTTATTCCTCATGCTATGTTATTTAACAAAAAATAATCCTTATGATGAAGCCTTCCGATCGGTATGATAAAGATACAGGTTAATTTTTTTTCTCGTATAGCGGGTTCGAGTCCCGGTTCAACCAGGCAATTATTTAAAAATCTATGAATGCAGTTTAAATTGTTTTTTAAATTAAAATGAAGTCTTCTTTCAGGAAAATGTTCCATCTACAATATTTAAGGTACTTCCCCTCCATGTGGCATAGCCGTGGGACACCCTGTATATTGCACGAATAGCCCTTTTTTGGAGTATAAAAATTGTTTTCCAATCAGCAGCAGAACCCCATAACAATATTCCATATGACATCAAACTTTGAAAATATGCAAAATATACTATTCTAGCAGTTTCTATGTCTGTTAATTGCCTTATTTTGCGAAAAACTGCTGAACTTAACTTGTTTGCTAAAATATTAATATGTTCCTTCCATTGTAATTTAGAATCAATGGTAAGGCCTAAGAAAAGAACATTATCAACAATGTCCAATTTTACATTGTTGAGTAATATATCAACGTTTCTATCGCCACGAAAGTTAGAAGTTGCAAAATATACACATTTAGTTTTATTACTGTTAAGTGCTAGGTTATTTACAGAAAACCAGTGTGAAAGCATGGAGAGCGCTTTGTTAAGGTTGCCTTAATCACGTATTTTCCTATCTATTTTGAACACGAGAGAGGTGTCATCTGCAAATAGAACGATGTTTGCCAGTTGTTTAACTACACCAGGAAGATCATTAATATAGAAAAGGAATAAAAATGGACCAAGAATGGATCCTTGTCGAACTCCTAATTCAATTTCAGTTCCCATAGACGTCCCTTTATTGGCACACACTCTCATTTGTCGATTATGTAGATAAGATGAAATCAGATCTAGAGCTGTATCGGTGACTCCGTAGAATCTCAGTTTTCGAAAGAAACTTCAGTCATGGAAACACCGTCGAAATAATCTGGGAATCGCAATGTTGGAAAAATGCAGAGGTGGAATAACGATTTTAAGCGATTCGCTGCCAGCCGCTGGATACAAGCGGCACAAGATTGTTATCTTCGACGATACTTGAAAGAAGTCTATGTCCAGCAGTGGACGTTTATAGGTTGAGACGACAACAATAAGATCTTTCATTAAAATTTGATACTTAACTCGACTCGTCTCATTTTTATTTTCTTTTCATTGTTTCTTTCTAGTAAATAGTTAATTGTTTGCGAGCATAAAAAGGGGTATTTAAATACAAAGATTTCTTCTCTATGCCAGATTCCAAACGGAAGTACAAACTACAAAGTCATTACAACTCGCTTTGTATTAATACTAAAAGAGTATTGTGAATTTATTCTTTTTTTTTTTAGTGTTAAAAAGTAATATTTTTAATAAAGCATAGTTTAAGAATTACTTTTTTTGTCGAGTAATATAATAATAACCCTCTGCTGAGGATTATTTTATTAATGGTGAGCTTTTGAAGGATTTTTAAGTTTTTTAATATTAAATATTAATTAGTGAGTAGGTATTATTATATGTATATTTCCAACAGCTTTTTAATTGCAGACTCTCAGATCATGCGAGTCAAATAAGATTATAAAAGGGTCATAGGTTAACGATTGTTAACAGATTGTACTAGTGGTTAAGTAAACACCAACGGCTTAACGAGGTACGAAGTGTAGACCAAATGCGAACTTCAAAGTCACCCATCCATACACTTATTCAACGTTACTTTTATTTTATACCAGTACAATTGACTGGAATAAATTAGGAATTGATAACAAAATAAAGAGCACCAGAGCACTGCATGACTACATTTAAAATTGATAGATAGATTATTTATTCACCAAAATCCAGGTACAATGAGATGGTATACAGAAAATCGAGCCTTATGAATTTTACCTTGAATATTATGCAATAAAATATTAAACAATATGTTAATTTTAAAAGTTATTAATATTAAAAAATAAATAGTAAGTAATAAAATTATTCAAAGGAAATTGATCTTTAATAGATACATTTAACAATTATTATTAATGTTCAATGCAACAGTCAATATTATCAAGAGGGGAAAAAAGCTGTGGTCTGTTAAACAACCATCAAAATGGGTCCAGGAAAAAGGTTTCAGGAAAATAGTACCACCATAAAAACAAAAAGCACGATTGCAGCACTCCCTTGTAGTAATTGGGTTCCCGTATAGCACATTATAATATTATTAATAATTCTAGTGGAACTCACCTTAGTTAATTCCAACCATTCTTCACCGCCGGGGTGTTTCTTTACGAATTCCGTAAAATCATATAATTTATCATGCACCCTCCAAAGTCCTTCGGCGCCGTCATCCATAGCTTTGCCAGTGAGCCATTGTACAGGATCTCTGAAAGCTTCATCTCGTAAAGACGGGTACTTCAGCTGAGGGAAACTGACATGAGTTTTTTTTAGCGCAGCGCGTTCCTCGGCTTCTTGAATCCATTCAGATTCTTTCGGAGCCATTGCTTATAGCTAATACATTAAAGAAATTGTCTGAAAAATACAAGTCTAATAGCAGCTCTAACACAATGTCAAGTAAACGAAATGACTCTACAAAGTGAACTACATCGGATTAGATGAGGCTGATATGCATAGGACCTTTAAACTGTTATATAAATGAGTCGTTAGATATTTCTAATCACTTGTTTGATGTACTACCAGGAGCGTGACGAGATACGATGGTTATAGAAAATAACAGCACGTCACTTTATATAGTTGCTGTTTGCTACAAAATAATTAGTAACCTAACCAGTTCACGCCCGTGACTTTGTCCACATATATAAAGGGTTAATACAAAATCCTTTGAGAATTCTTTGATTTAATCCAGGATAAAAAGTAACTTATGTTCTTCTGCAGAATACAAGCTGTCTTTATATCTAAATATTTGGCGTTAATGTCCTAGTAAAATATCCTATACTTCCTTAGAAAATCTTTTTGAAACATATTGTGTTATGGTTGTGCTATCGTTCGAAAAATAGATATGAGCTTAATAAGAAGTGGATATTTTAAAGTCACCGATAGACACTTATTTGTATAGACTTATTGACATAGTAGATTACAGAGGCAGACTCCCCCACTAGGTGGCCCGACGACATCAAAAGAGTCGCAGGGAGCCGCTGGATTCAGGCGGTTCAAGACCGAGACCTGTGGAAGTCCATGCAAAAGACATAATATGCCCAGCAGTGGACATCTATCGGTTGATAAAGAAGAGGAAGAAGATTACAGAGACTCAGGCTAGTGACTAGCCTGAGTCGCTAGTGTCACTTTTTCAAGTTATAAGACGAGATATCAACGTTCTGCTTTCTTATGGGGATTTACGGAAACGCACTTGTCAAGTTAGCTAATGTGTAAACTTTAAACTTACACTGCATATCATGTTCAGCAGCAGCAGTTATTACAAATTACAACAATAATTATTATAATGGAAGATACCAGTGCATTATCATAATTATTATACCTTCCTTTATCACAAACAACATTTATAATAATAACGCAACATTATGAGCTGCAGTGTAATTATTCTTATTAATAAATAGTATGACACGAAATAAAATGTCACCTATTTAAAGACAGTCTTCCATTTATTGTTTGTAACTAGTATATGAACAATCTGTAGTATACAATTTTTACCCAAAGTCATCCCACAAGAATTTATGGGTTGACCGAGATGATGCTGTTGATCCATCTAGTCTAGAGGGTCTAGCAACTCAGCGTTTTTCAATTTTTCAATGTGAGTTCACCGTTCCCATTACCTTGGTACCCCCGCTGGGTACCCCAAAGTTTTTCGAACTAATAAATCCCACGAATGACCACTTTTACTTCGTGACCGATCGAGCAATGTCAGTAATTCTAATGTTTCTAAGGTTTGCCATATTTTTTATAGGTCTGCCTGAAAAAAAGAGTAGGTATATTGTTTTCAGGGTTCATGTACGTATGTATTTATGTGAGTTTCTATATTCCACTATAACTTCTATACGCCTGAAGGGATTTTGATGAATGAAGTATCGTAAGAATCCTTAGTTTATTCTGAGTGACATAAGTCCCAGCAAAGCACCCCATCTTTTTATTTTAAAATTTTACTAATTTTAAAAAAATGGGGTGACCATTAAAGACTAAAATTGAAAAAAATAATCGGAAATAAAATTAAGTATATAATAATCATCTAGAAAATGTTGAGTAGATTCCAAAAATATATAACACCATACTTCGTTTAGTTTTTAGTTTGATTTTTGGCTGGGCAGTTTTTAAATTTTTAAATTATTTATTATTATTCACTTAGAGAAACTCAAAATATAGCTCTCATCATCGCCCGCCGACTAAATCTAAGCTTTCTAAGAGGCCTATAGTATCATACAGTACCATGATTATTATTATTAAGGTCAGGTTCAAATACTACGATTTTATACACGAAAAATGAACTCACACATTCAACTTCAGTAATTAAAGCGGAGATTAAAAAAAGTTTTATAGCGAGGTTTCAACCAAACTTCCCTTTGCGCGATAAATAAGTGGGTTTGTTGTTGAACGCCAAAGGAATTCCTCAAAGCTTTGGCTTTTTGTCGCGTCGGCATTAAAACATTCTGTAATCGAGAATGCTTGTGAAAATTCTTGTTTAGCTGTGTATTCTCCTGTATTAAAGATATTACGAATCTAAAAGCCTTTGGATACGAACAGCACAAGTTTGTGTTCTGTGGGGATCCTTGAAAAAGTCCTATGCCAAGAATTCTATTTTTCTTTTTTTTTTAAAAAAGAATATTAGCCAAGCTGAATTTGACTTTCTGCCCCCTCCAAATAAACCAAAAGCTTGTGCTAGGAGTGGGTACGAACCTGCGACTTATCAGTTTTCAGTCCGCACCTTTAACCGTTGGGCTATTAAGGCTTCAAAAATAAGAACGCCTAAGGTGTAAAAAAGTTATAGTAGGTGGTTAGCCTTCATCTCATCTCAACAATAGATGTGCACAGCTGAGCATGTCTTTCATAAATTTTCCTACAGAGCGTGATCTTGTGCTGCTTGTATCCTGCCAGCTGAGTACCTATTCAAGTGAATAGGTACCAAACTATATTGGGGATTTAAGTGAGAAAGACAAAATTCAATTAGAATTCAAATAACTAAGCAGATGATGAATGTGGTAATTAGCTAATTAAGAGCTCTGCTAATTGCTTTCGCAGACAACTCGAAAGTTATTTATTTCGCACAAAGCATTTCGTTACTTGGAATTATAATAGAAAATGTAGTAGGTATCGTTATTTGAAATATAGTACTGATATTTTGATTAAAACTATTAATATTGTTAATATTAATATTTTCTATGATATTGTATGGAAACCTTTATTAAGGTTAATGAAAACCAGCATTTTATAATAAATATCTTTATTAAAATTGACATAAACCATAATATATTTTGCATTACTTAAAAATTTTGGTATATAAAGAAAATAACAAAAAAGCAAGCCCGATGCTTTAAAAAAATTATCACTAACTCCTCACTTGCATAATAGTTAACTTTCAAAAAGTCTGAGAATAACACAACATGAACTTATTTTATTTTAATGGTGAAAATTTTCAAACAAAACCCGTTATATATTGAGATTCGCGTTTTCTAGCAAAAAGACGAAGCTACGAAACTACAATATTTCCAATAATAATGAATAATCTTGAATTACTAGCTTATAATAAATCTTGAATTACTAGCTGACTCCTGTGACTCCATCCACTTGGGTTTAGATTTTAAAAATCCCCTGGAAAAACTCTTTGATTTCCCGGGATAAAAGCTACCCTATGTCTGAACCCGAGCTGTAAACTTTCTGTGTTCTAAAGTCGTTAGAACGGTTCAGTGGTCGAGCCGTGAATAGTTAACAGACTGACAGAAACGACTGACACTTTCATAAATGTTATTTTAATAATAATCTACATATATAAAATTCAAAGTCCTGACTGACTGACTGAGATATCAACGCACAGCCTAAACTACTGAAGTTAGAAACTTGAAATTTTTACAGTTGGTTCCTTTTATGACATAGGCGCACACTAAGGAAGGATTTTTGAAAATTCAACCCCTAAAGGGGTAAAATAGGGGTTTGAAAAATCGAACTTAACGTGAGCAAAGCCGCGAGCAAAAGCTAGTATTGAATATGGATGTACTAATTAATTATTATTGACCATCCCTAGATAACGTAAATACTTATGACTGTCCTTGAACCATTTTCCAGATTTTATCTGAGTCGGTACAAAATATAATGACGTCCCTTTAGTAACTGCGTGTCTCTTAACGACACCAATCACTTAATTTAATTTCACGAACGAAATCTATACGCACAAACTTAAATAGTAAATACATAACACTGATAACGAATTTATCGTACATAATATATAAGAAGCAGTTCAGATACGAATTGTGACTTTGTGGCATCCGTGATTGTGTGAGACGACGTATCGAGGTTATTATGAAAACGTGAGTTGTAGAAGTTACAAAAATGGCACCAAAAGAGACAGACTATTTGGAAATTGCACATCGAAGAGCTGTTGAAAAGAAAACCCATGTCAGCTTTCCGCAACTGAAGTATCCGTCATTGAGGGACGAGGGCTTAAGAGACCCGGTGCAATGGCTCCAGGGAAAATCCATGGACGATGGAGCAGAGGGGTTGTGGAGGGTACACGATGGTTTATACGATTTAGGGGAGTTCGTGGAATCCCATCCTGGTGGAGCTGAGTGGTTGGAGCTTACTAAGGTAACTTTATTTACTAATCTTACAATAGTATATATTAGCTAAATTTGGGGCCTCCTTAACGAAGGGTCGCGAGTTCGATTCCAGGCACGCTTCTTTAACTTTTCGGAACTATATGCGTTTTCAGCAATTAAAATGTTACATCACTTGTTTTAACTTATGTGTGAGAGTTCTCCATTGATATTATTTGTATTCTTTAGGTACATCATTTTATATGGACTGGTAAAGTACCTCATTAGGTTAGGTTAGCTGTACGTTCTTTTATTGTAACATTTTCATTAAAAGCAAAACAAGTTATGTTCTAGGTTTTTTTGTAAAATTGGTAAATACAATTACTATCCAGTAGAAAAGAAATTTAAAAAATATCACAGTAACAAACAACCTCATTATCAGTTCTAAACTCACGCAAAAGTCCATTAAGACAAGCAATTCTATGGAGGAGCCTACGGCAGTTTTTCAGTTATTTTCAAAATGAATAGACTCCATGTTATGACGAGAAAATTTTTGTTATATTTTTATCCGTGCAAAAATAATAAACGGTAAAACTACATCTATTATTTAATTTGACAAACCTAAACCTTTCGGTTTTATAACTGGGAGGTCTCGGGTTCGATTCCCAACGGGGACAATTTGAAAATTTATAATTTCTGAATTGTCTCTGGTCTGGTCTAGTGGGAGGCTTTGGCCGTGGCTCGTTACCACCCTACCGTCACAGACGTGCCGGTGAGCGATTAAACGTTCCGGTACGATGACGTGTAGAGACAGATTAGGGGTATGCGTTGAATACTGCAATACGCCTTCCAAGTTAGTCCGCTACCATCTTAGACCGCATCTTCACTTACCATCAGGTGAGATCGCAGTCAAGCGGTCTATATATAAAAAAAATATCAGACATTATACATATAATAGGAGTTAGTACAACATTAATGGTTAGTTATTTGTTTTTAAACCAATTTCTAGAGCATAGCTTCGGCTCTTCGTACACATGTTGCCACGTAAGTTCCCAAATTGAAAATAAATCGAAGTTCCAATTCCGTGATTGTATTTTACCACCGATGTATTTTACGAATTCAGTTCTGAGAACTACTCGTAGGTGCCACTTGTTTATTTGTTATAGCTTCTCAAGTTCTCATATATTCCTTTTCATTCAAGATTACATCCTGTGAGCGCCAAATTCAGTGTTCAGTTCTTTTGACGATTTTCAATTTCAGATTTTCAATACGAAAACTGTCAGTACATCGAATTTATTCCTCAGTTAAACATTACTCGGCGATCGAGAGATTGGCACTTAATAGATTAATATCCTGTGAGCGCCAATTTCAAAGTTCAGTGGGTTAGTATAAGATTCAATTCGATTGTATTCGTATTCAATGACATTAGCGTCAAAGTAAAATGAACCTTAACTGTATTGATTTGAAGTCACAAATTCAGTACAACCGATTTTATTTTGGAGCATATTCGTATACGTAAACGTATAAGAATGCATACGAAATTGAGCTTTAATTCAATGTTGATATAGTATATTTTACTGTGACGCTAACATCATCGAATATGAATACGATCAATCGAATTGATTTACGCAGTAAACTTGAAAAGTTAAAAAGTGTAAAGTTTACTTAACTATCAAGTTAAGACGTTGTTCGTAGGGATATATTAAAACAGCCACAGATAAGTTTCTTTTAATAATATTTTTATCTCGCAGAGTTATGGAATAATAATTAATCCGCAACTTTATGAGAGGAGTTGTTTATATAATTATTGTAATCTTATTTTATCTTTGACCTTATAATGGATTTGTTGTCTATTTTCTTTACCTCTCTATCTAATCTATTGAGTATATTAAATTATTTTTTATAATATTAATTATTTTATTAGTACCTACCTATACCTGCACATTAGATTTAATCTAGAACTTTACACTAGCCAAATAATAAATATAATATTATGACCGATGTTATATCCGATTGTCCATAGTCAATATTGATTCCAATAATGATTTTGAATTGCATTCAGGCACTGATTTGAATACCATAATAACTCGTTAATAATATGGTGTGCAGTAAGTGTGCAGTGGAATGTCAATCTGATAAAACTTGCTTATATTTTAGACAAGCTTATGCCCGCGACCTTGTTCGCCTGGAGTTAGGTTTTCAAACCGGATTTTCCCAGATAACAAGTAGCCTTTTTCACTCTCAAAGTCCTCGACTATACCCATCCAAAAAATCACGTCATTCTTTCTCTTTCTCTTTATTTTCTTTCTTTTCTTTATTTACATCCAAAAAATCAAAATATGTACATATGTTCTTTGCTCCCTTGCTACCAACCAACGATCCAAGACACCAAGAAACAGACACACCTTTTGCAAACACAATAAGAATGATTTTGTATATTACAGGGTACAGACATAACTGAGGCGTTCGAATGCCACCACATCAGATCCATCGCAGAAAAAATGCTACCACGATTTTATGTTCGAGATGCCAAAACTCCAAGAAATTCTCCATTCACTTTCAAAGAAGATGGTTTCTACCGCACTCTGAAAAAGCTCGTGAGTGAAGAAATCAAAAAAGTGCCAAAAGAAAAACTGAAGTCCACGGAAATGGTAGCCGATGGACTGTTCATGACACTACTTATTTCATCGGCTTTGTCGTGTTGGGCTTCCAATTATTGGCTTGTAATGGGATGCTATATTGTAGCATCTGTCTCTTTAGCCTGGCTCGTAGTTGCTTCACATAACTATATACATAGAAGGACTAATTGGCGGATGTATTATTTTAATTTTAGCTTATGGTCTTACAGGTACGTAAAAACGACTTTTATAACATTTTCCAATTTACAGTCAATTTTTTTTTTGTCTTTTTTAAAGGCTTTTACCTAGTGTATGTCAACCTTATCCCTTAAAACTATTTACACAGTATTAAACTAAAACTATTTAAACTCAGCTAATTTGAAATGCGATTCTTGTACCCTAGTCAGGTAAAGTCTAAATAAGGTTATTATTTAGCAGTTGATTTGTAGATACATGTATGTATCTATTTATGTGTGTATGTTTTATGTATGTTCCACCGTAGCGTAACTAATGAGCCGATTTTGAATTTTGAATATAGAGTCAACTGATTCAATATTACGAGTATAGTCCGGGTGACATATTGGCTACATTTTATAAGAACAAAATCAAAATATTATATATTACAGATATTATATGCAAAAAATCACGTCGATCCGTAGTTCTGTTGCAGCGTTAGTGAAGGACAAACCAACAAATCAACAAACCAACAAAGAAACAAACACACTTTAGCATTTATAATTATATTAGTAAGGATATTAATAAGGATCTAGATAAAACCCAGATTTTAAATTGATACTTGTGTCTGTTCCAGGGATTTTAGAGTATCCCATGCTCTTTCACATCATCTGTATCCAAATACTTTGATGGATTTGGAAGTGAGCTCATTTGAACCTTTAGTTTTCTGGAATCCTAGAAAGAATGTACCATTTTACGCCAATTTTGCAATTTTAACCGAGATTTTTTACTTCCCACTCTCGTTTATAGTAAACTTTGTTAAAAGGTATGTAAAATACATTTTTTATATTTTGTTATCTAGCTGATGCATGGAATATTTTTCGCGTGAATTTAAGTTTTATTAAACCCTTCAGGAGACTTTGTCCCAGGCTAAAATGTAGCCTATATCGGGATGCAAGCTATGTCTGCGTCAAATTATTATCAACAACGCGAAATGCAGTATGTTATTTCGAAATGAATGACAAAAAATTCTTTTCAACACACTTGCTCATAAAGTGGCTCCCGGTTCACCGCAATTAGGCACACAATGACACCTTTAACTCAAACTGTGACTTTTGATTACTATTATTCACAATGTGAGTTATAGAATTTTTTTTTTTAATTTTATTGGTTGAGTTGCTTTGTTCTTAAAAAAGTTTCTATTACAAAAAAGATCCTACCTATTGCCAAGATACCTATTGCTTGCTCATTTCATACAACTTCGTATTTAAATAGATAATTTCAACTTGTACGTGTTCAATAAATAAAACTGTCACTCAGATATAACTTTTGTTTTTTCTGTAATAAAGAAAACTGGAAATTCCCCATTGTGTACGTGGCTATAAGAGAAAAGCCAAAAAAAAAAGAAACCTCATTCTTTTAGTCTATGGCCATTAAAGGTGCGCGCGCATTCCGGAAAACTAATTAAATCAAATAAACATCTGAATAGTCTATATAATAGGCTGTATGGTTGTCGATCTTTGTCTGCCCTTAAGAGCATCAAGAGGGCGAACAAAAGAACAACATTAATTTTTCCCGCCATTGCGAAAAAATTTTCACAACTCGTTTTCACTGTTTTGTACCATAATGTACTATTTAAGTATTATTTTCTTCACAAGTGTGTTGAAAAACGTCGTATGATACACGTGTACATTGATGATTACCGTCCTCGGCTACCTTAAGACCCTCACCTAACGGCTCGGGTCTTAATAGCGCCTCAGCGGTAATCACCAACTTTGACACTTGTACCATAATGTACTATTATTAGGTCTAAAAAACGTGGTTTTTAACCGACTTCCAAAAAGGAGGAGGTTATCAATTCGGCCGGTATCTTTGTTTTTTGGATCTACTATTGGTTTGCAAGCGAACCGCTAAATTGCAGTTTGTACCTGCCAACCAATTTTGCCGCTTTGCCAATTTTGATGAATTTGAGTTATAAAAAAAATGTTGCGCCTCGGCCTAACCGGCATAAAGTATAACTTAACAGATAACAACTACTTATTTCAGGTTCATACTTATCTTCCTACGTGCTGGATTCTTTACAAAACATATTCGCTGGCATGACTTAGTCGGTTTCCTGCTACCTTTATGGATGTATCTGGCCAGTGGCGCTGACATATATCACGTAATCACAGCATGGCTTATAATAATTTGCGGAGGCAGTTTCGTCTTCTTTTTGATAGGATCCAATGCTGCTCATCATCATCCAAAAATATTTAAGGATGGTGATCAAGTCAGGTAAGCTAATTTTACTTCCGCTGTCTGTGAGTGAGTGTAATAATATATTACTAACCGTCCACGTCAAGTTGGCCGCTACCTCGCCCCGCGCGTCGCCGCACCGCATCTCGAGTCAGACCTTATTAATACAGATAGCAAAGTAGCGCTCGCGATTGTCACTACCAATTATTTTTTTTTTCAAAGTTTTGTTATTGTTACGATTTAAATGTTTTTGTTAACTTTAAATTAGTTATTTATTTTTGTTTGGTCACTATTGTACGTCTTCTACGATGAGTAAAAAAGGTAAAGTTTTGCATAGCGTAGACTATTATTAATCACTTTAATTAATGATTTGTTTCAAGCGGAAAAAATAAGAAATTAAAAATTACGCCTTTAGACTTTCAAGTAATTGTGATGAAAAGCATTGCTAGAGAAAAAAGCTTCTGTCATAATTATGGTTACAATAAAAAATACAATTATTATTTTCTTGTCAATAGTACGGTGTGACGTCATTTTGTAACAGTCGACGACGGCCTACTTAACGTGGATGGGTAGTAATTACCTAATACACTGTAATAACTACATAATGCTATGTTTTAAAAAGAGCAAACCCTGAGTTCCTTCCCGGTTCTTTTCAGCAGATTCTGCTTTCCGAACCGATAGTAGAGTCTCGACTTGTCATAAAGGCCACACATTGTTCTGTTGTCCTACATGAAATAATTAGGATTTTTTTTTTGTATGAGAATACCCACTTGCATTCAAAAGGTTTATAATATGATTAAACTCTGTGAACTAGTTCAAAAGTATTATAGAAAGCGGGAAAAAGTTCCTAACAACAAAAAATAACTTTGTATCGTATACGTATTATATGAAAGTAAACTCATATTTTTCTAAAAGCACCTGTCGCAAACAAGAACTACGAGAATTTATATTATGAGCTCGCAGGAAGTACGGCGAATTTGTATCCGCAGGCAGCCAACTTTTTAAATAATAACCACAACGACGTAGCCAAAAACATACATCTAATTTGTTCTCTATGGGAAAGTACAGATCAGGAATAAAAACAGCAGGGCTATTAAATTAAAATATAAACTCACTTCGAAAGCAAACTCACCTCGCCAATCACGGAATAGGAAAAAAAAGGTAAAAAAGAATAAACCAGTTAGTCTGGTGAGGCTTTGGCCGTGGCTACCGTCAAAGACGTGCCGCCAAGCGATTCCGGCACGATGACGCACATTGTGTTATTTTCCCTCAAAATCGGTCATCCCTTTTTTATGATACTAATCGAAACTTTAAGCTTTTTTTAATGCTAGAGTAGAACACCCAGAAGTTAATTCTGTTTAGAACCGGAGTTATAAATTTTTAAATTTTTTTCTATGGTTACCAGAAAAAAACTAAGAAATGCTGTAACTTTCTATGTAACGAAAGTTTTTAAGTTTCAATTATAGCATGCTATAAAATCAATTAAGTGCTATTTTAAGAAACATATAATTAATTTCTAAGTGAACAATAAAGGAAGTTATGTTTTTTTTTAACTAATTTTGAAATTAATTTTTTTCTCAGCTTTATATAGATATTAGCATCTAATTTTCACATATTATATTTATTAGTGCTATGTTAACCCGCCTGTATAATATCAGATACATAACACTTAGGACTTCGGAGTTATTGAATTTTAAAAATTTCATTTTTTGCAACTCAATAATAAACCCTGAAAAACATAACCCTCCGTTTTCACAGTTGGACAAAAAACCTTTATTTCAGCCACTTGTTTAGAATTTTCTCACGTACATTTGTAATTAAGATCTTTGTGACAACCCTAATATCATAGAAATGGTAAAAACCAAAGAAATCTCATATCTCCAATGTCCTCATAGATTTCTATGTGATTTTTTTTACTAGTAACAATACAGTTACGACGTATGTTTTCAGATAGATATCTACTGCTAATCGTAAATAGTTTATGAGAAAAAAAATAAAATGTAAAAATCACAAAATTAAGAATATTAACTTTATTATTAATACTAAAATGATTTTGTTTAGCTTATAAAATGCCCTGTATATAATGCCACTTTGCTCTATAAATAATTGTATAAATATAATTATGCAATTCTTTTATTTCACCTTTTTCTGAAAATACAGAATTTTCTAAAAAAAAATATTACTCAAATTTTAAACAGAATTAACTTCTGGGTGTTCTACTCTAGCATTAAAAAAAGCTTAAAGTTTCGATTAGTATTATAAAAAAGGGATGTCCGATTTTGAGGTAAAATAACATAATGTGTGACGTGTAGAAACCGATTCGGGGTATGGGTTGAATGTACACTGCCACACCCCTTCCAAGTTAGCCCGCTACCATCTTTGACTGCATCGTCACTTATCATCAGGTGAGATCGCAGTCAAGGACATATTGTTATCGAGTAAAAAAAAAGATATGACACTCGGCCTAATACAAAATAGGAGTGAATGCCTATCCATTCTCCATCATCTTATTCTTACGTCAAATTATCCCTTATTTGGCACAATTGATAAGTGAAGCTTTCAATTTCAATTTATTTATTTACATCAGACAACAAAAATCCATTTGTATATCTATACTTACTTAGGTTAGTATCTAACAATAAAAGAAAAACTTAATATTATCATTCGAAGTGAGTTTTATATTGGTGAATACCCTACAGGTATCTAACGAATTAGTAACGATGACATCTTTTTTGTATTATAAAACCTGTCTTTACCAGAATTGTTTCAATTTGATGTAAGAAACAAGTAAGTTAAAATATTTTTGGAATAGCTTGATTTAAATAATAATAATTTATTAATCTGACACAAAACTCTGCCCTAAAAGATTTTTCTTGCATTTTTTTTATTGTAACATATATTTTTACTATTAGGCTTTCAAAAATAAATAAAAAGAAAATCTTTAATTACTTAAAATCTTTGCCGCCATTTGTGCTCTCATTTATATAATTTATTTTAAGTTTATTTGTTTTTTGTTTCTATATACTGTGGTGTACAATAAAGTGTATTCATTTCATTTCAAATCTTTTAAAGTGGAATAGTTCTTTTCATCCACTATATATGAAGTGCAGGTCGGTACTTTACAGTGTTATTATTAATTTATTATCTCATCAGCATCAGGTTAAATCCTAATCTAAAATTCAATTACAAAATTTGTACCTACCTACTCAGAATATTTCGGCAAATTCACAATTGACACGTCATTATCTGTGAGTAGGAGATCTATTGGAGGAGTTAGAACTTGAAGTTCACAAACCCAATTAATATAATTATAATAACCTAAATATACCTCATGACTTGCGAACCACATTTTTTGTGAAGTCCCATAACAATCTGCTCAGTAGAATAAATTAAAGTCGCCAGATTTCAAATAATAAACGACAACAGCTAAGCTAAAATTGCCACTTTTCCTTTGCAGTGACGTCACTCTCGACTGGGGTATGCATGAGCTAGAAGCAGTTATGGACCGACCAAACATCAACGACAGTCATTTCAAAGTGATGACTTTCTTTGGTCATCACGCTCTACATCATTTATTCCCTACCTTGGACCATGCTATTTTGGAACATTTATACCCAATATTTATAAAGCATTGCGAGAAGTACAAAGCGAATTTTAGATTAGCGTCGCAGCTAGAACTTTTTATTGGTCAGATAAAAATGACATTGAAAACTGAACCCTCACTTTTGTCGGAGAGAAACAGTCAGTGAAAAATTTTCTACGATTAACAAATTCGTATATCTTATAAACTTGTAAACACACAACCTTGTACCTTTCGAAACATGATCACACATTTTTGATGCGAGGATACTGATTTTAAACAGATTTTTAACGGACTTAGAAAAGTGATATATTTTTTATGTACAACTGATATATATTTTAACATCGGATTGTATTGGAATTTCTTATCTAACCCA
Organism: Hipparchia sbordonii; assembly: GCA_038048805.1. NCBI lineage: Eukaryota > Metazoa > Arthropoda > Insecta > Lepidoptera > Nymphalidae > Hipparchia > Hipparchia sbordonii. The sequence continues at coordinate 6,958,010 of CM076104.1, read as the reverse complement.
TAAAAGAAATGCTTGTCATTAGATAGCTCCTGAAATTCGAATACAGTCTGGTGAAAATCAGTCAAATGGTCTGCTGAAAATCGGAGCTCTTGCCAAACATTTTTTCGTAATTTCAGTCATGCCTCCACAAAGTCATGTGCAACAAACGTGTATCTTGTTTGGTCAGTTTCAATTCTGTTTGAAATCAATATGTCGCAAACATTTTCCTGATCCTATTTCAATTTATTTACTGTGACTGTCTACGGCAAATAATCTACTTTTTCACCTCTCTAGCTCAAAAAGGGCGCCTTTGCTGCCCAAAACCAGTGAGCAAAAGTCGTTTTTGCTCACTCAGTGAGAAAAAGTGTTTTGAATATAGAACGCATTGGATTGGCGTTTCTTCAACTCACCGTCTCAAGAAACGTTCAGAAATTTTGTATATAATATTGCATACCCCATACATTTTATTTCGACAAAATTTTTTAACTCTCTATTTTATTATTTAAACTATTTACTTTTCGTAAATGTGTTTTAGACTTTATAATTCTGTAACACACATGAAACATAAAAGAAAATTAAAATTAATTAATTAATATATTTTATTTTATGAATGACACAATTCCGAACGCAGACAAAAGAGTAATATAAAATGGCGGCAAAAAAAAAAAATAATTAACTCTATTCTATATCTTAATTAGGTATTAATTTCTTAGAAGTTATTTGTTGTAAGAATTTTAAAATAACAAAATGAGTGAATCTACTTATAATTCAGAATTAAAAGAATTAGTGTCTAACGCGAATTAAACTTTCTTCCGGAATAGTCTCGTGAAAAATATTTGAAAGCCTATGAATTATTTAATGATTGGAGACTTTCTAAGGATGCGAAGTCCTATTCAGAGACTGTGATTTTATCATATTTCATGGAATTGTCTAAAACAAGGTAACCATCTACATTATGGAGTATTTACTCCATGTTAAAAGCTACAATCAAATCGAAATGCGACGTTCACATTGAAACTTATCCTAAACTTATTGTATTTTTGAAAAGACAGTCGGAGGGGCACAAATCCAAAAAATCTAAAGTTTTCACCGCTCATGATATTGAAAAGTTTTTAAATAAATAAACCTAATTTTTAAAATTTTAAAATATCCTTTATGTTTTATTAAATATTTCTCTTACATCTTGTACTTTTTCGCTATTGAGGTGAAAAATTGTATGTATCACACGATAGCAAAGTTTTTGCTTCTTGTGCCTTTGAATCCCTCACTACTCTCAGGATTCTAACTTAGAATCACTCGCTACGCTCGTGATTCTATATTAGAATCCTTCGTTCGCTCGGGATTCAAACTAGGCACTCGCAACAAAAATGAACTTTGCTATCTTGTTGAACAAATAACTATTATATCATACTTGCTCAGTAACTAGGGATTACTATGGTGGAAAGTCTCCTTGTAAGTTGGTGTTTGCAATTCAAGGTAACATTACGTCGCACTATGCTTGAATTGTAATGTTCACATTACAGTTCAAGCTATGCAAAACTCCTTGGTAAACAATCTCTTTTCTTATAAAATGGTAAGAAAACTTTTTACTGAAAAAAAAAACACTGAACATGGCGGCATTTAATTTCCATACATTTCAAACTATGCAAAACTCCTTGGAACTCAGAGCCGTAAAAAAAAAAATGGAAAACTATTTACGAAAAAAAATGGAAATGACGGCATTTCATTTGATCTGAAAGTTTGTGAAGTTTGTTCGTAAAGGGATTTAAGTTATTTATAACAATGTCAAGCACTTCATCAGATGATGAAAAAGGAGGAGAGCCTGATTTTTTGTTTGCTTGAAGCAGAACAAATGATGCAAAACCTTTTGCCGGATAAGTCCAAAGCTACCTCGCAAGAATGATATAAAGTAGAATGCTTACCTCGGTTGCAAGTAGCTATTACACCCTCGAACTATATTCAACCTCGCTCGCTGCGCTCGCTCGTGTGACTAAATATCTCGGGTGCACGCGATCCATTAGCGCCCTATGCGAGCTGCGCTCGCACTGGCGCCAAATTGGATCTTGTTCTGTAATAGCTTACTTACGTCCCTTGTGTAACAATCTACTATTAAATGCTAAAAAAACAAAGTGTGTTGAGTTTTTATTACCTAACACGAGAACTGTCAGTAAGAATTTAAAGATAAATAATGAACTTTTGAAAACTGAGGACTCCACAGTGTTCTTGGGATTAACCCTGGATTCAAAGCTACAATGGGACACCCATATAGCAACGCTTGCTGCAAACTTAGCTCTGCTGCTTACGCTGTCAGGAAGATTCGACAGTTGACTGACATAGAAACTGCAAAAATTGTTTATTTTGCATATTTCCATAGTATTATGTCATACGGAATCTTACTATGGGGTAAGACAGCCGATATTGGAAAATTTTTTGTATTCCAGAAGAGGGTAATCCGCGCAATCTATAATTTGAGACCGCGGGATTCCCTTCGAGAAAGATTTAAAGAGATAGGCATTCTTACAGTAGCTTCACAATATATTTACAACAACATAATATTTGTCAGACAAAATATTTTGAGTTACAAAAAAAAGGGTGTTTTGAATTTTGAAGGTTTTGAAGGTTCAATTGTCCCCTTATCTGATATTGTAATAAACATCGACACAAAAGGTTGATTTTTAATCTGAGACTTATAAAAATATCACAAAAATAAAAGACTAGATATATTTCTCACACCTAGTCTACCACAATTAAGGATTTTTTTACTATAAGCAAGCTCGGGTATGCTTTCTTGAATGTATTATTTATTACTAAAAAAAATGAAATAAATCATAATATGCAATTACACGCAAAGATACCTTCAGCAAAGTTTAAAAAATATTTAGTTAAAATATGTCTACTCTAGAGGACTAAAATGCGTTAGTCCAATTTATGAACAGTAAATGTAGGAGCCTTATAAAAAATTTAAAAATATATTCATAGAGCAAAACTCCTGCTAAAAGCTATCAAGATGTTAAATAATCTCATTTCAGACTAATTTAGTTAATCAAGACGCGGAACTAAAAATTTAAAGTCCAGACGCAATTTGCAAGTTAATTTTGCAATTTGCGGTTGATTCCAAGGGCTTCCATAGGAATATGTAATATAGCAATTTCTCCATCTTTTGTAGCAAGAAATCTGTCACAACGATATTCATTGTCTTATTGTAGTACATTGCCGGACCGTCCACACGTAGAATGTTGAATTCGCAAAATCCTACTTCCTATTTTATTATATTATAAAGATGATGGACGTATGGATGTTTGTTACTCTTTCACGCAAAAACTACTGGACGGATCTTGATGAAACTTAACAATGTTATAGTTTATATATCAGAATAGCACATAGGCTACAGTTTATCTCGGAAAATTAAAGAATTACCGCGGGAATCAAAAACGAGTATCAACTAGTGTTCAATAAGCAAAAATCTATATAATTATTTATTATAATATTTTAATGATGTATAGTCATAGAATAACAATAATTGTATGATTATGTATGAGTGAAAAATATAAATTATATTATAATAATATGTTAGTAGTATATTAATATAGAATAATAAATGTTAAACTATCTGGATTACATTTCAGTAGAGCGTGTTAATAATGATGATCAATCCACGTTTTCAGATTTGAGATTGCAATCTGTTTCACCAATTGGTAGAACTTTGACACTTGACTGCTGGATAATCGACTATCTAGATTAAATTTTCGGCCTTTAATCTGTAGATTTTGGATTAGATAAGTTAATCCCGGCCGTAAAGCAGCCCTCAATTTAACCAACAATAATTATGGCCCGCTTCATTACTTCAAGTGGCTGTATAGAAGCTCGTATATGACACGAAAGTGTACATTACAGGGTGCCTATTAATTTCGGAGGAAATTGGCTTCAAGGAAAATGACATCAACTTTAAAGATATACTTTATTTGTAATCGTTCATTACAAATGAACAAGGAAAACACTCAGGTCTCAATTTTGTAAATTCCTAAACTTCAAAAAATCTTAATTTAACCTAATCTAAGTTCGGAAGTTTCTGGACCAAACTCAGTTTCGCATTTGTAACCGCCCAAATGAGCCTGTATTTTTTTTTCTTTAGTAAGTAAGTCTTTAGTGTATAAAGTCTGCCTACTCTATCAATGACCTACTTTATAATACTTTATTGGAGTAATTGATACTTTATTGGATTTATTGTAGTACTGGAATCCAACCTACTCGAACAAAACGCTTCAATTCAACGTTTCTGATAAGAACCGCTAAGTTGTGAACACTCTTCCAGCATCTGTGTTTCCTGCCACCTATAATTTGAGTACCTTAAAGGCAAGAGTGAATAGGCATCTTCTAGGCAAGCGCGCTCCAACCTAGACTTCATCAGTGATATGCAGTACTGATTGTCGTCAAGCGCAAGCCTATTTCGGATAAAAAGCAAGTATGTTGTAGAGTTTTTCAAGCAAATGAATATTGTAAAGAAACCCAGTGTCTAAACTACGAGTTAAGGAAGTTTTCCAGAATAGACTGGACGTAATTTCACAACTATCTCTTGAGCTACTTATCAGTGACTTACAAAGGAACAAAGTTTTAGTTGCTAAAGTACGGCTATTCCAAGCTCCCTAATTTATTTAATAAGACTTGTAAATGAACATGCAAATAATTAAAAAAATCAGGAACACATCTGGGTTAAAAAAATTCCGTCCGTCTGTCAGCGGGCTGTATCTCATGAACAGTTATGCTGAGATCTATAGAGCGTACTCTGACTTAGCTCAGACTCAAAATAGAGGTTAAAACGAAACACAAATATATTCTGACATAAATCTGTCTCGTTTTAATCCTGTCTTGAGTCTAAGCTGAGTGAAAGTGCGGTCTATAGATTTCAACCAACACACTTAAGCACAGAATGTATATTTTTCTCTTTGCCGCTATAACAACAAAAATAAAATATAAAACAAAGGGAGCCCCCATAAAAGAAAATTATTTTTTTCAGGAATTTTTGCTTACACTATAAAAATAAATGAGTCATAGTTAGCTTTTATGATAACCTTTATATTATAAGGTAAATCTTTTCACAATTGAAAGTAATTAATGTACTCAATATTTCAAAGTTCTGAAATTGAGATCCGATAGAGAGAAAAACGGACGTTGAATCGGCACTTGCTCCATTAGTCTGGCTAGATTATATTAAGCATACAAACTCATCAACGTAGATTTTGGTTTTACCATTAAAATTTAATATGAGATTTATGTTGGTCTAAGATTAGCGGCTTAGGAAATTAGGGACAGATGTTGACGCCCAAAACCTGTTAAGGCGTATGCTATTAAATGAACATGCTCAGGTACAGATTAGTCAGATGTTAACGGTCATAACGATTAGATTGAATAGGTAAAGGAAGAGGGAGAATAGAGGGAATATAAGCTCCAGCAAATATAATATTAAAATAAGAAACCCTGATGTGAAACACAAAATCAAAATTGGTCGCAAAATGAAGCGATGGCAGGCGTAGTGGAAATATCTAGCTAGCTCTCTCGCAAGTTCACACTTAAACGACGGTAACGTCACTGTGTAGGCCGTTGTAGACTAAGTTCATGAAATTGTTCCTATTTCCATTGTATCAGTAGGTATCATTCCATATCTTTATATCACTTGTCAAGTACCATAATATCTTCAAAAAAAAATCTTTTTTCAAAGTAGATTCACAAATTTCATTTTATTTTAGAAATTGAGTTCTTCTTCTCTTGGAATTATTTCCGAAAGTAGGTGATGTCCATCCTTTTTGCACGAAGAAAGTACCCTACGCCCTTACTTTTCCTTTATATACCTTTTGATAAGAAGAATTTGAAAATCAAGTCATCTTCCTGAAATATTACAGAAGGTCGGCACCTTGTCGGCAAGAACTCAATACGTTACGGTTTTACGATAACCTTTAAGATTTGAGTTTTATTTTTCGAAGAAAAATCTTTGAAGTAGGTAGGTACATAATGTGTTACAAATACCGAAGTCAAATAATAGGCAGATACTGTTATTGGAGTTCACCTGTGTTCATGAATCAAGTCAACCAAAGTCAGTCCAATTATGTTCTAAATAAAGCCATAACTCAAAGGGAAGTATACCCAAGGGAGATCCCTTTCCGACAAAGGTCGGTTTGATTGCGTCTGCGTTAGATTTATTTCTTTTATTATATACCTGATTTGCAGGACTGATTAAATCTTTATCATTAGTAGAATCTGCATTCCGAACTGGGAGTATAGACTCGACGTATCATAAGAGCCACAGGTTGACCTACATGAAATAAATAATTAAAAAAAAAAGGCGTGTGGCACTCGGGGACTGCCGCGGTAAAGCTATTGCATAGCATTTTTTATCAACGCCATCTAGCGGCTCATCGTAGAGGAGTCCCGTGTCAGGTTATTTTCGTTACGGAATTTCTGGATTCGATCTCCACGCTGGCCCGCGATAGAAGCTATGCAATAGCTTAAAAAAATAATCAATTTGTAAGTGATGTTCCAAGAGCAACTCTAAATAATCAGAAAATGGATCAAAGACTGATAAAAACGATCTTGAAACGAAATTTATTTCAGCAATCTTTTAAGGAAACCCTATTTAGGCAACCAATACATTGGACTTTGCTTTTATTCTTAAAGATTGTTCTGTCCAATTGAAGAGGGTCGGTAATAAATCAAGTACTTAATTTTGTGTCAAACAAGCATTCTCGACAGACAATAATTGTCTTTTCTATCCATCTCCTTTAATACATGAACCATCTTCAGAAAATAAAAAACACTTAGGGTCAATTCACATCGATGCGCAGTTTAAGGAAACATACCACGACCGGGCGAGACTCTTGTCGAAATCTTTCGACAAAATCTCATTTATGATTTTTAGAACATTACTCATATACTTAAGAAACTTTTGATTTACAAATTTAAAAGCAAATTTCTTTATAACTATAATAATTATTTAGAACACTACTCGTGTACTTATTTGTCATTAATTGATAACCTTTGGGAAAACCATTAGCCCGGTTAAAAACAAACTTATCAGTTTGTTATAACTTCTCGTAGTTGTAGTCTTGACGGACAACAGTTGATAAATGGTAAGTAAATATAGTTATTAATTTATAAAAATGTAGTTTAATTATGAATTTGCCATATTTTCAAATATTAATCGAATTTTATAAAAAACCAAAGGTAAAATAACATTATTTTTCTTATTTGTCTAAATCTAACAAGATAAGTAAGTATTTTTTATTTCTTAGAAAATTTCCACATAAAATTTTATTTAAATAGATACCACGAATTATTAGTTATTTATTTAATTAAATTATTTATGTATTAAGTACAAGTAAGAAATATTAATTGAGATTTGAAAGAAAGATTTTTTTTTCCAAGCCGTTTAGATTCAATTAAAACTACCACACTCTCTTCCAATCTAGCCCTCTATCATTTTAGGTTGCATCGTCACTTCCCATTAGGTGAGATCGCAATCAAGGGCTACCTTTTCATGAATAAAAAAAAAACAATTATGCTTCTTTTGCAGTCGGGTAATATTTTTGGAGTAAGTTGGTATAATTTTTGGGTACGGTCTACAGTCCAAACAAAGTTACTAGTTCCGTCTAGTGATATAATATTATGTTATATATAAATAAATATGGCTCCGCGCAAAAAGAATCTATCGAATCTATCTGAATTTTCAGTTGAACGCAATCGAATTTTTAACTTTAATTAAATATTTGCTTCTTTTCAGATGAAGTTAATAATAGTTTTGGCACTGTTAGCATATTATGCTGAAGCACGAATCGCTGTGGAAAATTGTGATGGTATTGTAGTTCATAATATTAAACACGAGCAGCAAGTATTGAAAAGTGATATAACGAGCCCGTACCAATTAGCAATTGACTATAACACGAATACATTATTCTTCAGCTATTCCAGTTCAGATCCAAATAGTTATTTTGAATCAGCCTGCGTTAATCTTAAAACCAATGAATTTAAAATAATAAAAGGAATTGAAGGAGGGTTTGCCAATGCAGTAGATGAGGAAAATAACATAGTTTACTTAGGTGGCCGAGATGGTATCTACCAGTTTGATTATGAAACCAAAGTTGCAACTCGCCTCGATGGCACTGATCATAATATTTGGCAATTGTTCTTCAAAAAAGATTTATACTATTCGAAGTATCCAGAAGAAGAGGTTTATATATTCAAAAACCATCAGTCCTATAGAGTACCTGAATTGATTGATACGAGAGGAATGTTAGTTGCTATTGATAATTTTGACAACATATACTTTTCAAACTCATCTGGACTTTTTATTTATAAGAAGGCCAAGGGTTATACATCATTCATTGGTGATTACAACGTTAATGGTTTCACTCATGACATAAACGGTCAACTATTTTTTTCTACTCCCGAAGCCATATTTTACATCAATGATAAAACCAAAACTGTGGAAAAACTTACTTCAATCGGCAATGTGTATGGAGTAGCTATAGAAGCAGATGGAAGCATTATTTACGCATCTGAAGACAGCCTTGTAAGACTTAAGCCAACTAAAATATACTGTTTTGAAAATGAAAAAAAGTCGATCAACCACTAGAAAGAATACATATATAAAATATCAATGAAGAGAAAAATATCTCAAACCAACTCAATACTTACCTATCTAATAATCTCGAGCGTATTTTTTCTGTGCATTAACATAAACGCGGTCAATCATAATAAAGATGTTTTGCTGAATATTTGTTAACCTATGTCTATTTATTACAAAATTACCCTAATTATTACTAAAACAGGATTCAGAGGATATTAATATATGTAATATCTCATTTTGCGTTTGTGATAATGTACATTTAAAAAATGATGAATTAACTGCAATTGGGAAAATAGTTCTATCTGACTCTGTCAGTCTTTTTGTTTACTACATTTTCAATGCTTAAACAGCTGAAGCAATTTCTTTAGAATAGCTCAAGGAAATAGCTTGCACCCCGAGAAAAAACATAGTATATTTTGTTTCGAAAGATCAAAAGAATTCCCACGGAATTTTACTAAAAACCTAAAACCTCTATATAAAGAGAAATGACCTCTATATAAAGAGAGATGAATGAACATATATACTTATAGATAAGTAATTTGTCATTAGACTATTCCCTTAGGTATACGCTGAAGCAAAGCTTACAGCCATTTATCTTGTCAACTGAATGACTGATGAGTTGATGACGCGATCGAACACATTTGGAAGTAAAACACTTCCAAACTTGGAACTAAGGAGACTTATGTTAAAAATCTAAATGGAATAACTGTATACAAAGTAGAATTTATAATTCCAATAGCTAATACAGACTCTTCAAAATATTTAAGATAGACGATAGCCGTCAGTACATTGCAAAGCGGCTTTTATATATCGCAGAAAAAAATACTGTCGAAAATTAATATAAAATATTATAAAATTTAATATCTCCTATGTGATAAAAGCATATATCATTATCGTAGAAAAACAAATTTTCTGAAAAAAATATGTACTTGTATCTTTAAAAAAAATGATAAATAGGTAAGTACGTACAAGTCATTAAAAAGTTCATATGAGAGTTTTTCAGACAGTAAATCTTTGAAAATGCTTTTCATCTATTTACTTTTACAAAGTGCTTTCGAATCGTCAAATGAATCTACCACTGGTACGGAATGCCGTTCCAACCGAGAAGAACTAGCAAGAAACTCGGCGGTAATAATATTATAAACCCTGGCACGTGTATAGCAGTCTAAAACGAGTGTAAGTATTTCCTGCCCTACCTAACTATTCAGCGAAGATATTCTGAACTATCTAGGGACAAACAACTGAAGTTTAACAAGCATCCATCCACAATTTTCATAATGATGTCGTAAATGCTTGGAAAATTCCTGTGGAAAAGGCATTACCCGAGTTATCTTTAGATCGCGGCAATTTGTTTTCCGTAAATTGCCTATTCATCCTCACATAAACGTGAGTTATGAGTCTCCTTGGATAAACATCTTCACCAATAACGCGATATTAAACTCGTATCACACATTCAATTACCTCCTGCACTTTGTCACCATCTAACCAACCAGAAATAATGAAGTGATACCTCTAGGGCCGTTGAAATATCTCTACCGTTACAGATATTGTCGATAAGGACCCCTTATCGGGTATACGCCTCCTCCAGTTGGTGCCATTTGCTTCTATCTTTCGCGCGTTTCAGCCAATTGAATTGAATTGGCCAAAAAGCCAGTGAATTTATTAAATTAGATTCAGATGTACCTACTAACGAAAAAAAAACACAAATTCTCACATCCACAGACCAAAACATTCTCACACTTGCACGTACATTACATACTCACATAAAGACACAACACCAAATACATAAATCTATACTAACGTAAGTTTTGCCCTATTCGAAATTGCTCAATAATTTATTTTGTGTTAAAATTATTAACCCTTGCCTGCGCCTATAACTACGTTAATAAATGTGAAATGCAATTTTCCAATTTATCACCGTACCTGCATTGTCTATTACTTCTCATATATAATAGGGTTGGGAACAAAGAGTTTATTTACGACACTGTAAGGTTTAAACTCGATTGTGATGTCAAGAACAAAATAAAAGTACGGTCTACTAAGAATAAAAGAGTAACATCGTAAAGGAGAAATATAGGGTTATATAACGTTACTTATACAAATTAAAGCAAATGTAAACTATCACGATAATGTAATTGAAATAAATGAGAAGGTACAGTCAATGTATGTAAAACCAATATTAAAGTCCCTTCAGTAAACATTGTACATACCTATCAATATACATTTCATGCCTCGTGATGTTTTTGTCAATACACACGAGTTGGAAGATTTACATATAGGATAGGATAATTTATCACAATGGTTCGATATTCCAAGCAGACAGGCTTTTATCATTGATGTCGTACGTCGTCTTCCAAATCGACTTTAATGGTATGGAATTTGCTATTTACCGCTTATTTTCTTACCGCAAATGGGAGTTCGGTGAAATTCAGATATAATCGTAATTGTTTAGCTGAAGCTATTGAAGAATTCTAATCTGTTGATTCCGTAAAAATTATTGTATCAGTGTAATGATCGCAATGGCCTCTGATTGCCTGAATTTATGGCATTCTTGCTGTATCAATGCATGTTAACCAATTACGGGAGGGTGTAAGCCAACCAGAGGTAAAAATAATTGCTACAGTTTAACGATTACAATCGGCTCTGATTGGCCGATGCTCAATCGCTATTGGCTAAAATGCTTTGTTGCAGAAAAATTGCGTGAAATTCAGCCAATCACCACGTTTGACATTGATGCAGTTTTTACAGAATCGACACACAGAATATCAATGATTCGTGTCTAAATGGCATGGCATGACCTGGCCATTCAGCTAGATGATTTTTTGTCTGGTGTAAGCCTTTGACCGTGGGTAGTTTACCGTCAAAGACCTGCCGCCGACCTCTTTGACAACAATCAATGCATAGCCTACGCTGGGTAGCCCTAGGGATGTGTATAAATATTCTTTGATTATTACCAGAGAGTGCCACTCTAAGGAAAATTTTTAGAAATTCATTCCTAAAGGGGTGAATTTAAGACCTTCAATCCACGCCCGTGAATTCGCTGGTATCTTCTAGTTCTTACTGGTATAATAATTGCAAAAGTGTTATTCAAGGGGCGGACCGAAGTCCTAAAAAGCCGGCAACGCATTGGTGGTACCTCTGGTGCTACAAATGTTCATGGGCGGCAGTAATCACTTAACATCAGGTGACCTGCCTGCTCGTTTGCTTGCTAAAAATATTTAAAAAAAAATGTTTGTTTGTTGGTTTATTATTGTTGTCTTTCAATCAGGCAGCAACGGCCCAACGGATGAGCGTAATTTTTTGCATTGGGTATAATAGTTGAGGACTTAAAGAATGGCATAGACTACATTTTATCTCGGAAAAACATTCTGAACCGGTGCACAGACGTCTGGGAGCGGTCATAAGTCCTAAAAATTGACCACAACCTATTTACAATTTCTGCTTGTTTAATCACTCTCTAGTTCCCAAACCATACAAAACTGTAAATAAGAAACGCATAAGTTAACGTTATCATTAATTTTTCGACCTATGAAGTGAACACATCTTGTGCAACCAGTAAATTAGCTACATAACGCGTCTTGAAAGTGATTTTGTTTTTTACAAATTTCTCAAAATTGATGATTATTTACCTGATAAAACATTATGGAATTAAATGATGAGGATATGTACTGTTATGTTTTTCTATTTTTGCTAATATGAAGACCTTAGATTCAGGTAAATTTAGGTGTAAAACCATGCGTGTTTTTTGAGTTATTATTTTGGCAATTCGTATTTTCACTAAGAGATTTGACTATGTTACCCCGGTCAGCCCCGAATGATTTTCATATGGTTACACAGCTAAACTAGTGTAGTTTAAGGAACAATATCATTTGTCTGCCCGTTTTTGCCCGTTATTTTTTAAATAATATTATAACGCGAAGAGCAAGGAAATGAAAAATATTTGTTTAATTGGTATAAGGTACTTTTTACCAGTTAACTTCTTTACAGATAGATTTTATGGAGATTTAGCTCACAATGACTGGTTTTCAGAATGAAAGGGCAAATCATATGTTGGAAAACTTACTGGAAACGGTGCCAGATTCAGAAAATGTTGATATTAAAAATCTCCATAGCCGTTTGAAGTACATTAATAAGAAGTTATTGGAATATTAGAAAATAGCTAACAGATGCAAGGAACATTTAGTTCAAACGCATGCTGAATGGTTGGCAATGGTTGAAACTGTTGATTTGCCGAGGAGTGCCACCCCCAGCGCGTCCTCGTCCACAGAAAAAGTGCCACAAGAAGGGAGTTCGAATATTGGAAGACCCAGAAAGGATTTTAGTGATTGTAACAAACGGAGTCAACAGAGAAGATTAGATTTAAAGATGTAAATTTTTATTAGTTCATGTCTTGTGTTATATTTTATTTTTATTTTACTTCAGTATTGCATTTTTTTTTTTCAAAATATAATGTACCTAAGTCATTATAATATGTAAATAAATAACTTATAAGTTACGAACAACATTTTTGACAGATATATATAATGTTTTAGAATATATAGAATGTTTTATTTAACTGTGTCAAGTAAATTTTTCTTTTTTTTTTTTAGAATTTAAGATTTTTAATATAAATAATACATATTTTGTTAAAGTAACTAGTCTATTCATACATTATATTATTATTTTTATCAAAACAAGGACTTTTATAACGATTTAATAAACATTTTAGCGATAAACGGACTTATGACCGCGTTAGTTAGAGCGGCAGACCACTGTGCGGTGGTAGAGTCATGATGTGTCATAAGAGCTACAAGTTGGCCTACATGAAATAAATAATTTTGAATTTGAATTTGAAGTTTAGGATAAAAGTTAAGTCCTCATAATTTTTAATGTAGTAATGTGAAGTAAGTGGTTCCAATGTTCATCGCTCCTCAGACTTGTTGGAGAGCCATAATTCAAAATAATTTGTCTACACACAAGAACGGGAATTGCTCTCATTCAAAGTAAGTACCTAGCGCCCGAACTTATCTCCGCATCAGAGCAATTTGGGCTGTCAGGAAAATTGAGTTGGTATTTATTTTCTCTTGGGGTGTTAACGATAAAGTAAATTTAAATTCTTGTTCTCAGCCCCGTAATTGCACCTCTAGACACCTCCAACCCGGAGCATATAACTTTCAGCAACTTAAATACGATTTCATCAACGTAAAATACATCTTACCCGAGCGTAAATTAGATGTTTTGGCAGATTTTCAATAGAAAAACTGTCAGAAAGCCCAGTTTATTCCTCGGTTAGTCGTCCCTCAACGTTGTTGAAATCGGCACTTACGTTAATAAGATTAACCTAAAGGTACGAGTTCGTAGCCGACCGCAGACAACAACAGCAGACGACGTGCCGCCGCGACACTATACTGGTTGCTATGTATTTCTATGCAGGTGACGTGTTGCTAGCTACGGAAGGTATTTCATAGAAATACTAAAAACCAGTAGTGTTGCGGCGACACGTTGTCTGCTGTTGCTGTCTGCCGTCGGCTACGAACTCGTACCTTTAACCCTAAAGGTGGTAGCCCACTTACACGACACCGCTCCCACACAACCAAAGTATGAGTATTCAAATATGGACTTAATATCGTGCTGTGGAGGTGCACTTTACAGTAACAACACAAAATAGAATACAGCGCGCGGTACCGGTACTGCGCGTAAACTGTACCACAGTAAAGTGCACCTCCAGAGCACGATATTAAGTCCATATTTGAATGCTCATACTTTGGTTGGGTAGGAGCGGTGTCGTGTAAATCGGCTACGACCTTATCCTTTGTTTTTGGCCAGTTGGTGAAGGCAAGGTGGAGACGGACGCCCAGAACAACACGGCATCAATTAGTAATATTATAATAGGATAATAATAGGATAAATAGGATGATAGGATTAATAACATAATATTAGTATGATACAAAAGAAAATATTATAACAGCCACAACCAGGGAACCAGGGAACCAAGGGGAACGAGGGACTTAATTATCCTTGTCTAATGCACTTTCACTTAAGTAACTTACTCGTAGTTAGCAACACCTTGCTAATTAAGTTATTTATGACTTCAACCTTTTGGTGTTAATTACTTTAAAATAAAGTAAGCTTTGGTATTTTACCGCTTGATTATGAATTATAAAAACTAGCTAATGCCCGCGCCTTAGTCCGCTTGCATTTAGTTCTTTAAATCCCTAGTGAACTCTTTGATTTCTTGTTGTGATTGAAGGACAAACCAACAAATAAACACACTTTCGTAGTTATAATATTATAGTAAGGATATAAAAAAATACAAAATGTTTTTGTTTGCAGGTTTGTTCTTCAATCAAGCAGCAATGAAGCAAACGGACTGACTTGGTTTTAGCTCTGACCTCGAGGCCTTAAATTATCTCTTTTCCCTTTTTATCTCAGGTAATTAAAGGGTATGGGTTTTTAAAAGTCCACGAAAATGATGTCGTAACCATAATAAAATCGTTGAATGTGTTTATATACCGCACATTTTTTCTTACATTTAAGTACAGTAAAAGCTCCTTATTCGCGCTTCCTTCATTCGCGGTTTCACTATTCGCGGATTAAAAAATTGTGACCCAATTCCTTTATTCGCGGCTAAAGATTTCTTTATTCGCGGATTTAGTCGGTACATAGTACATGCATATTAATAAAAAGATATTCCAATATGTATCCAACTAAATATCCTTTGTAAACGCGCCGATAAATGGACTAATAAAAAAGTAAAATAAAGAATAAAATAAAGAAAAATAAAGAATGGCAAATGAGCTGTGTGATTTCTTTATGAAAATTGATCCGTCCATGGAACGAAGTCTTATTTTTAAGAGGAAAATTGCTAATGCCACTGCTGAATATCAGTTTGAACTGAAGGAGCTTTTAAAAACTGCCAAGCAAGAAAAAATTACAAAGTTCTTTAAACCTTTGCCTAAGCCTGACGATAATAATTAATAAGTATGGTCAAAAACTTCAATTAAATTGTTATTTTTTTATATGTTTGTTTTTTATTTTGTCACCTAGGAACGTATCCCCTATAATCCCATACAAATTACCATTCTGTATTCACGGTTTCTGTATTCGCGGCATATTTACGGAACGTATACCCCGCGAATAAGGAGCTTATTGTCATTTATTTTTTATTCATATATTAATTTTATTTTATGCGAATAAATGAGGGAGCGGTATAATTTTTACTAAATAATTTGCTTATGCGAGATAGCGGAAATTGTTCTCATCCAAAGTAAGTACCTACCACCGGAACTTATCTCGGCATCAGCTCTATTTCACCTCTCAGGAAAATTGTCTGTTTACCTTCCTACGGCGTCTAAGGGCGTCTTACTTTGATTCACACTCCCCAATTCTAAAAGAAATTAAAAAAGGAAAATTTATTATGTCCTTCTAATATAAATACGTTAAGTAAGTATAAGTTTTTCCCTCAGCTTCGTCCGCATGGAGTTAGTTTTTAAAAAAACCATGAGAACCCGTCATTTTCCGGGATAAAAAGTATTGTCTTCACCAAAACCTCTACTGCAAACTGGCAAAAAAACACGTCAACACTTTGTTTCGTTGGTGTCTGAGTGAATGATAAATATATTATGTAAATGTCAAAGTGTGTTTGTCATCCCGGAAAATCAACGAGTTCCCGCGGGATTTTAAAAAGTAAATCCTTGCGGACGAAGTCGCGGGCATCAACTAGTCTAATATAATATTAGAAAGAATAGGATATAACACATAAGATGCGATAAGCATAATATTAATACAGTAGGAACTACCTAATAATAATTTACTAAGGAGGTATGTTCAACAGAAGCTCTTCTACCTACACTTAATTATCCTTGACTAATGCACTTTCGGCGTGAGAACTGTGAACTGTATTACAGGCGCCTTGTTAATTAATATAGCATAGTTTGAACCTACCTGCTTTCTAGAATATTAAGGCTAGAGACAGTTTCTAAAGAAAATACATTGCGGAAATAAAAACTCTAGAAGCGCATTATGTGAGCAGAATATTTTTTTTATTCGTTCAAAAGACTGCGATATCATCTGATGGTAAGTGACGATGCAGTCTAAGATGGTAGCGGGCTAACTTGGAACGGGTATGGCAGTGTAGATTCAATCCATACCTCCTAATCGGTTTCTACACGCCATCGTACCGGAATGCTAAATTGCTTGGCAGCACGTCTTTGACGAACTAGCCACTGCTAAAGCTTCCCACCAGACCAGGCCAGGGACAATTGAGAAATTATAAATTCCCAATTTGCCCCCACCGGGAATCGAACCCGAGACCTCCCAGTTATTAGACCACAGCGTTCACCACTGGGCCAGGGAGGTCGTCAAACGAGTAGGAATATAAATGCGATGCTATACTTATTTGTTTGTCTTTGAATCACGCAGCAACAGAGTAACGGATCAACATGATATGTCCAAGACCTCAAGGCTCTAATTGTCCCAAAATATGACTTTTTATCCCGTAAAAACGAAGGACTCCTGCAGGATTTTTAACAACTTAAATCCACGCGGCAGTCGCGGCTGAAAACAAATAAAATATACCTATCACAATACGAGTATATTGAATTTATTATTAACTACCTAATCCTTTAATTTATACACCAAAATACAAAGAAAATATCCGCTTACTTACTCCTATCAGCATAAAAAATCACGATCTTCTTGCTGATTTTTTAACGAAACATAAACAGCGGAAGGGCGTACACTTTTTCAACGTTATTAAATGGCTCAAACTCTCTTCTTAATACATTTCCGATTTTCATCGTCTACGGTAATTTTGCGGAGCGTAGTATTCTGAACAATCCGTCTATGTACGAGTTGGAGAATTTCCTCATTCTAAGTAGATACCGCTCGAACTTATCTCGGCATCGGAGCAATTTTGACTCCACGATAATTGACTATTTACCGTACGGCTTTAGGAACCAAGTACCCGAATAATCTGCTTCACAGCTCCTTTGGACGAAGCTGTTAATCTGTAGAATACAAATTACTAGCCGCCCGCCCCGAATTGTTCGGGTTGAAAAATTAAATATTTGTTTTTACGGGACTGATCGCACAGAGCTTCTTATAGGAGACCATAAAATCACCACAGGAACCACAGGCATCTCCCACGCCGATACCCGCCATTTTGGTTATATATTATTTCTACAATAGGTGCATATTTCATAATTTTTTATGCTAACGCTGAAATACTACAAAGTGGCATACTAAATATTGAAAAATCTTCCTCAAATGGAGAGCACTTGCGTAGAAAACTACGTGTTTTGTCATTGTGTTTGGCTTTCATAAACTGCTACGATAAAATATACCTATGTATGATTTAAAAATAAAGGCATTCCAAAATACAATTGGTATAACCAAGTTATATAATTAGTTGGGAAAACGGAAGCCGCAAAAGCATTTCAAATACAGGGGTTCGTATTACAATTATTAGAAATGAGGTTGCACATATAATTACACATCTATGAAACAAACGGCTTCATAGATTACTCTTGTATATACAGTTTTAGTAAAATTAAAATATTAAATTATATTGTATAAGAAATGTTTTGATAGATTACTATTATTTTAGATATACTTAATATAATCCTAAAATAACAAAAAAATAAAATAATTTTCATGAATAAATGAGTCGCTAGTAGAGATTACTTCTGAGATAAGTTCGTGCTTCCTTGGCCACAAGTTGGCCAATATCTTTTTGTTTTCTTGTTGTAGGTACATTGATTTGTACAAAGTAAATAAAATAAATAAAAAATATTATTTTAAGTAATATAATAATATTGAACTTTAACTCTTATTATTGCTTAAGATTAGCTATTCAAATGCTGATCAATAATATAATAATGTGTAAGTATGTAAGTATATTATTCTAATCCTGTAATTCGGACGAAGTTTACATAAATGCTATAACAGCACGTGAACAAACATAATTATTGTACATTGTACCTGAATTAACAATACAAACTTAGTTGTGTGCTAATCAAATACCTACTAAGTAAAGCATTGAGTTTATTCACTCGCTAATTCTCTATTATAATAGAGACTAGCTGTGCCCGCGACTTCGTTCGCGTGGAATTGTGACTTTTCGGACAGCATATTTTGAATTACATGTACCGTCGACGCTCAGGCGCGAGGCGTGCAATACGTAGGTACTCTGTACGTTAAAAATGTTCGCCGTGATTCTTTAAATTGACATAACTTTTTTATTTATGAACCGATTGACATGAAATAAACACTAAATGTTAAGTGAAGCTTACTACAATATATTAGTGTAAACCGTATCTAAATCGAATAAGCCGTTTTTGATATTAGCGTGCACAAACACACAGACAAACAGACCAACAGACAAACAGACAAAAAAAATATTAATTACAATTTCGGGTCCGGCATCGATATAATAACAACCCCTGCTACTTTTTTTTTATATTTCCATTGTACAGACACCACTTTTCTACAACTTTATTATATGTATCGATATAGATTAATCCAAAAAGAAAACCACTCCTATCTAATAAAGTTTAATTAGACCTTCGTGGTGCGTAAAATGAAATATAAAACGGAACCATCGGTGGCCGCTATAAAATCCATTGCAATATGTATTTTATGGTACACCGTCCATTAAATGTTATGCCATGAAAAGCTAATCTATGGATAAGTAATAAAATACTCCAATGAAAACGTATTTGTATTTAAAATTACTTATTAATGGTAGAAAACCTAACTCTACCTCGATAACATTTAACGTTAACATTTAACTTTACTAATAATATAATACGTGCGTACTGTACCTACATAGATTTAGTAGCACACTACTGTGCCCGCCTCTTGGTTTAGGTCACAGTTTACTTCGCTGGCCAGTGTGAATTTCGCAGACTTCACACACCTTTGAGTATATTATTATAATAAAATAATGTCCTCCTGACCGAATCCGGCCATGGCGGCCAATCTCCACAAAGATTAGCCATCTGCGCAGGATATATAATAGTGCACAAACACAGGTGCACTCTCTATTCCCTCATTCTCATAGACTGGTGGGACGGAAAATCCGACACGACCGGAAAGAGATCAGGCGCAGGACCGACGGCTTTACGTGCTCTCCGAGGCACGCGGATGACTCACCGCCTGCTTCCTGGGCTAGGACTGAAAGTTTCTTAACAGAAAACCGAAAACATTTTCGGCCCGACCCGGGAATCGAATCCGGGACATCGTCATCCGCAGTCGAACTTGCTAACCACTAGACCAACGAGGCAGTTATATTTATATTATTATAGAGAACTCTTAGGCCTATTATAAGCTGTGTGTATGTGTATATGTTAATAAATTAGATATTTAGATTATAATCCCGGACCCTCCGAAAAGTAGGCTGTCATCACCGCTAAATATTACATAGTTTACCGCTGGGCTAGCACAAATATAACTGAACAGCAAATTATATGAACTAAACTACCTGATACTTTACTATCTGATAGGTACCTACCTCCTATGATGAAAATAATAATTAAAACTTCCAATAAGCAATTCTAAAATAATGTTTGTTTCCTTTAGAAACTCTTATTTAATCCATTAAGCCGGAGAACGTGCTCATACTGCTGGAGAAACGATTCATAACATTTTGTTAAGTAGAGCAGTTTAAAGCAGATATAAATTAATGTGTAAGTAACATGCCTTTACATTATGTTCTTCTAAACATGACACCAGCTGATATAAAATATAATAAGTATCCTATTTGGTGGAAAATGGATCGGAATGCATGGTAGGCGATGGATTCATTACAATAAAAACTTCAATGTTTTTTATTCAATTAGAGAAGTCGGTTAAAAATAAACGAGCATAAAATAATGTATTGCCTCAATTTTGCTCTAACTAATCTAGCGGAATACCGCGACCGCTCGAGAGTTTTTCGGCGTATTTCCACGCAGATATCCTTACCTACTTTAATATTATAAATGGTGTTTGTTTGTTGGTTTGTTCCTCAATCACGTGACTTGATTTTTGCGTGGGTAGGTATAGTTGAGAACCTGGACCGATATAGGCTACCTTTTATATTATTTATCCCGGAAAATCAAAAAGTTCCCGCGGGATTTTTGAAAAGAGACTTTTTTAGACCAATTTAAAATATAATATCTTTCAAATTGTTCTAATATTGGAAAAGGAAAAGTAGAGAGCCAAACCTCGAATTATGACTTTTTATTTAGGCTATTCAGTCGGATCTGCAGATTGTTCATATCGCACGAATATGCTTAATATAGTTTTTTAAATACCTAATTTTCAAAAGCCTCTCCGGCCGTATTTCCTTTTAAATTGTCAAAAAATTAACTTTAAATAAACCTTAACCCTGTTTTATTTTTATTTAGATTCATAATAGTGCCTATCTACCAAGTACATGACTTGTCTTAGGTATTTGTGAGTAAATGCCATTTACTGTGCAGTTTGAAAATATCGCCAAATGATTTATTTTATGAAAGTAAACCAACTTACATTACGACTACATAATTTTACTTTGAGATTTTTAATAAAATTTTAATAAAATAACCTTTTCGTTGATATTAGAAGTTAAAACTGTTATCCTGGAATAAATTAATAATGCAAATGGGAAGGTGCGGTCGTTTGACAACCACGACAATTTTCAGGCATGAATTTTCATGAAATCGTTAGTCAAAATAAAGATTCGACTCTTGTTAAATCTGTTATAAAAAAAATGATATTAAATCTTTTCGTAAACATTTAATACCAATTATTATTCTCCTTTGCACCTAGACCAATGGAAAAAAAATTAATTCAGTTACCTACTTAAAAATTTGTAATTACAGCCGAAATACTTATAAGAAACGACGAGAAGCAACATTGAAAAATATGAACTATGTACTTTGAAAAAGAACGGATAAGCGTTAAACTTTAGTTACTGAGGCAATTTCAAGTTTAGCCAATTTCATGTATTTGCTTAACATAAACTGCAGGCGCAAATTTTTCCCTGAACTCTGTCATCCCCGTTAGCCTGCATTTTCCACTATCACAAGAAGAGATGAAGAGAACAAAAGTGCACTTAATTTTCACTAACTTCAAGCGGATTTACGAAGCTGCTTCTTCAGTGAAAATTGCTTTCTTTTATGGCATTTTCAGACCCCTCCTTTTGATAGCTGCTTTAAAAATATGATATTCTTTCAGTATGTTGCACGTAAAAGGGGTAATGAAATCTTATGGAACATAACGATGCAAGTACAAAAGATGGCTGAAGCTATAAGTGTATGTATAAGATATAGCTAAATATTTCTAAGGAAATTTATACCTAGGGGTTTCTCCTTGGATTAATTGCCCAAAAAATCACAAGCACAATCCTTTTCCTCACAATCAAAATTAAAAAAAAAAACTTCAAAATTAATAATTTCATGTAAGCAAACATGTGGCTCTTATGACAAGTCGAGAAATTACCACCGGTTCGGAAAGCTGAATCCAGCAGGCAAGAAACTCAGCAGTTGCTCTTTTCAAAACAAAAATGAACATTGCTATCTTGTGGACAGATTAAGCAAAGCAGATTGCTTCCAATCAACTTTGACATTAAGGAATTCGAACTGGCGCAGGAAATATGAGTGACAGCTTTATTAGTGTGGAGACCAAGATCGCCACGAAGATTTGTCTCTCTGGGCCAGCGAAGTAGGAAAGCAATAAATATAGCACTGTATACTTAGCTTAGTTTTATTACTTATTGTAAAATTAGTTTATTTTATTTTTTGAAAAGAGCAACTGCTGAGTTTCTTGCCGGTTCTTCTCAGCAGAATCTGCATTCCGAACCGGTGGTAGATTTGTGACTTATCATAAGTGCTACAGGGTAGCCTACATGAAATAAATAAATTTTGAATTTTGAATTTTGAATTTTATTATATATTTTCAAAATATTAAAAAAACATCTCTTGTCATCAATTGTCCTCACACCTAGGCATCTGGAAGAAATCCACATTTTGCAGCGATAAGATGTCGTTGTACCCGTCCTTTCTATATTTAAGTTCAGTTTTTAAGGTTATGATGTACAGAATAAATAAATAAATATTACCAAGTATCGTATGAAATTTCGTAACGAAAATGAAACCATACCGAAACCAAAATTTGTAAAAAATTATGAAATTATATTTTTATATCCACTGAGTACGCCCCATGAAATATCTTTTTGCGATGAGCATTACATTTATTTTGAACTAGCTGACGCGGCAGGCTACGTTATCCTGAGTTTGATATGAATATTCAATTTGAACTGGATTAAATCATAAAAAAATCGCTGGCTACAGGCAGAGCAAGACCGAGGCCTGCGGAAGTTCATGCAAGAGGCCTGTATCCAGCAGCAGACGTATAGGTTTATTACTGAATAACTTAGAATTTTATTACAGCAATAAAAAACCGTTGTTATTAATAGTCAGTATTTAGAACTTGTCACCTGCAGTTTTTTTTGAGAAAAGACACACGTATAGACAGATGGCTAACCGAGTACTCTTAACAGAGGTACAATTTACCATTATGAAGTAAGGAACCCTTAAACCACGATGCGCGTAATTATCTACCACAAGTTTTATGAACTTGACTTTAAGGTTAACAACGCAGCGGCTAGGTACTTAATATACACTTTAAGAATCTTATTGCAGTTCCTTATATAAAATTTCCTTGAAATATATATACATTTCCTAAAATCATGAATTTAGAAATTGAATACAATGCTTATTATGAAATTCTTTCTTTCTTATTATGAAATGAAATGAAATGAAAAGAAATGAAAAATGAAATGAAAATTTATTTGTAAAATTAAGTCCTCCACGTAACCGTCACGGGCAAAGGTTAGGACAGTCTGGCAGGCTAGTCTTCTGAAACAGGCGCCGATCCGTAATTCCTTAGCTCTGTTGCGGCATGATTAAAGGACAAACGAACAAACAATCACATTCGCATCACACTAACATTATAAAGGCGAAAGTTTGTATGTTTGTGTGTATGTTTGTGTGTATGTTTGTGTATGTTTGTTACTCTTTCACGCAAAATTTATGGACGGACTTGGCTGAAATTTGGCACTGAGATAGATTATAAGTCCGGAATAATACATATGCTACATTTTATCCCGCGGGAATCAAAAAACATTAATCCACGCTGAGGGAGTCGCGGGCATCGTCTAGTTTACAATATTAGTAAGGATTAGAAAGGATACATTCGTTTTTACAACTCGTCGTAATTATTATGATAGGCACAGATAAAATCTTTGTTGTTAACGTGGAGACCAAGACCAAGACCATAACTCCTTTATATATCTGATTACAGAACCCTAAAATTAGTCGCAGGCGCAAGTCCAACGCCCTCCAGTCACGGCCAATCACTGACGCGAACCGCACGATTGTAGAATATTCTGTATCAACAGTGATAAACAAATTAATTGATAAAACAATAATATATTAGCAACTCATTGAAATTAAAAACATTCAAAACAGTGAATTGAAGAAAAATCGTTGAAGTTACCGAATTCACCTAAATATACAAAACTGGTATACAGTAAGTATTAACCTAAGAATAATAATTAATCTAAGGTATATTAACTGTGTTCATATATGATAACAATAATATTAGGTACCTAAGCTAAGTCGTTGTTTGCTTAGAATTTTTTCTCAACATAATTATAATATTGTTGTCCTAAATACGAGTACTTTGATCCTACACGTAAGACTTACTTAGATGGAGTTAAGTAGGTTTTTCTCCCTTGAGTTTTTATACCATAAATATTGTGTACATTTTATAGGAAAATTAAATCATTATCCTTACTAATCCTAACTAATCTTATCTTATCTTACTTCTTATTCTTTCTAATATACAAATGCAAAAATATGTTTCTATGTTGGTTTATCTTTCAATCACGCTGCAAAAGAGCTACCGATCGACGTGATTTTTTGCTTGGGTAACTATAGTTGGGGACCTGGAGAGTGACATAGGCTACTTTTTATCCCGGAAAATTAAAGAGTTCCCGTGGGATTTTAAAAACTAAATCCGGGCACGAATAAATTGGACGTTTTGACAGTTTTTGTATTGAGAATCTGCCTAAACAACAAAAACCCCCAGTTAAACTTTAAATTGGCCCTTAGTCTATAGTGTCTATACTACCTACATTTGTACTACACAAAGAACATAACAATTAAAAAAATCTGGTGCCGGTTCTTAAATGGCAGCTCTAAAATATTTTACTATTGATATTATATGTTTATTTAAATACGTACTTAATATATAATTTATATAATACCATGTATTATTTTCTTGCAAAATTTTGTTGAAATCGGTTCACAGGTTTAGACGTAAAAAGATAAACAAACAAACAGACAGGCCGAGTTACATTCGCATTTTTAATATTACGAATCGGTTGGATTATTTCTGCCTGGCAAATACCTCCTCCTTCTATTCCTTTTCGTTTCAGACTTATCCCTTCCTTTTATCTTTTTACCATATCACGGGCCTCCCTTCTTGCTCTTTTTTCTAATATGAAATTTTTAACCGACTTCCAAAAAAGGAGGAGGTTCTCTATTCGTCGAATCTTTTTTTATTTATGTTCCCCGATTACTCGAAGACGCCTGGACCGATTTGGAAAATTCTTTTTTTGTTTGACAGGATATACTTCCCAGGTGATCCCATTGTCATTAGGTCAGGATCTGATGATGGGGTCCTGAGAGATCAAGGGAACTCATCATTTATAAGCACAATTGATATAATTTGTAGTGGCATTTGATGTCGATTTTGTTGACGTTTATAACTTTTTTTCACATGAGGTTCTATTTTTATTTTCATCTATCCTTAATCATAAAAGAAACTTAAGTCTTAAATCTCATCAATCTCTAGACCTTTTAGGGTTGAGAAAAACCGTTAGGCTTCTATCCTAGTCGTTCGTCCTTGTGGTTTTTATATGACATAGTATAAACAATATAGTATGGATAATGGATATAGAATAGATGACAAGATATTAAAATTTTCCGTCGCATACCAGCTAATAAACAAGTAGGCATTAATTTTACTGTCATAATAAAAAATTAATTGCTAGGTATCTGTGACTCAAGTAAACAATATCACCATACCGCTCTAGACGTATGAGTATGGATACTAAATATTATGCAAAAAGTTATATGGGCAGTGCCCAAAAATCGATTGGGGTTTTAAAAAAATTCAAAAGAACTATTCACTAATCTGTTTCTTTTGAATTTTTAATAACTATTTGCTACGCATAAATAACATTTTCAAACAAAAGTACAAAGTAGGTACATCTTATCAATATTTTATACACTCGCAAGCAACATTTGCCCCCATCTATTATCACTACATAGTATAAAACAAAGTCACTTTCTCTGTCCCCATATCCCCATGTACGCTTAAATCTTTAAAACTACGCAACGGATTTTGATGCGGTTTTTTTTAATAGATAGAGTGGTTGAAGAGGAAGGTTTATATGTATTAAATAGTGGAGAAATACTGTTATTTTTGAGGTTTCTAATGTGATGTCGTAAATAATTACATTTTTTCCGCTTACATTGCAAACGCAGGCTGAACCCTACGAGATTTATCAAAATAATGTAGTAAGTATTGTACACATTGAAAAGGTTTACAGAAAACTCCGCAATGGTATAGGTCTATCTCTTATGGATATCCCGCAATAATATTTTTTTGTCATTTACTTTTTACGACAAATAATGTCTTATTTTCGAAGCGATTTTAACCAATACAGCATTAATCCTTATCTAATTAAATACCTTAAATACATTGTTGATTTAATATAGATCTATATGGCCCTTTACAGCATATGATTTAAATGAATATTTTCGAAGATATTACAGATTTAAAAATTGCGGGACATAGCGTTTGCGGCGGTTCCGGCCGGCCGGGGCGGCGGGAGCGTGCCTATAAATTGTTTTACTCTAAAAACGCGTGCGGGCCACGGGCAGTAATGAATAAATCAAAACTACTGGATCGATTTTAATCATTTTT
Source organism: Hipparchia sbordonii (assembly GCA_038048805.1). Classification (NCBI taxonomy): domain Eukaryota; kingdom Metazoa; phylum Arthropoda; class Insecta; order Lepidoptera; family Nymphalidae; genus Hipparchia; species Hipparchia sbordonii. The sequence goes on along the minus strand of CM076104.1, from coordinate 6,931,414 downwards.
TCAGTGAATGGCATAGGCTATATATTTTATACCCGTGCGAAGCCGGAGCGGGCCGCTAGTAATATTATAAAGAGGATTTTTTTTTAATTTTTTATTGAAGTGTTATAAAACCTATGAGGAAAAATTGGTATGTAAGTATGTTTGTAACGAATTGGCTCAAAATATAGCTAAGAAGTACTAACTGAGATATGTTTGAAATCTGTTAGTGGGACTATTTTTTTATGGTCCTTTGACGTTCCACGCCTCACACAAAATGTACAGTTAAATGTATACAATTGAACACATAGATAACTATAGTACCATACGTTCATGATAATTGATCATGAACATAAATTGCACCAGAAAGAATAAGGCAAGTTCGTATTCAACTTAAAAAAAAATTGTCTACGTAATTAATAATGACTTAATGGATACACACTAACAATTTATAAATGAAACAAGAATTTCTCGTCTGTCACATAATAAGCGTAATAGGCTCTATTGCCGTGTATTTTATGTTTCGCTAATGTCAGTTATTTTACCGGAGCACGAAGTTACAACACTCTAAAAACTCAATGCCCAACGGTTAAAGGTGCGGACTGAAAACTGAAAGGTCGCAGGTTCGAACCCCACCCATTGCACTATTGTCGCACCCATTCCTAGCACAAGCTTTCCGCTTATTTCGAGGGGAGAGGAGAATATAAGTCAAGTTTAGCTTGGCTAATATTCTTATTAAAAAAAACTATATTAATACCCAGTGTGATAAGTAGATAATAATTGACCGATACGCTAACTTCTATCCATCATACATCCACCACTAAAAGCGACTAAAATGAATTAAATAAAAATTCTTTTCAAAAAACCGACTTCAAACGCCACTACAAAGTGTAAAAATAATTTTATTTTGTACACGTTTGTTGAAGTCGGGCGGGCTTAAATAGAAACGATGAAACCGATACGCGATGCTCACTCGATTTCAATAAGCGTGTCTCTTATATGTCACCATGAGGTAAGCGTCGCGCATCGAATTCATCGTTTCTAGTTAAGCCCGCCCGACTTCAACAAACGTGTACAAAATAAAATTATTTTTACACTTTGTAGTGGCGTTTGAAGTCGGTTTTTTGAAAAGAATTTTTATTTTAAGCTTTTTAGTGTAGCTTGTTCCTGCTCTCTTTCTCCCCTCCCTCCAACACTACGGTACTAAAGTATTTGGTACCTACAGTACTTATTAACAACATACAATTTCTAAAGAGCTAGGACCAGGAGGTCCATGATGTAGTCCATGCTTGGTACCAACAATATCAATTCGAAAGTGACAGTTCGTAATCCCTCCAACCCTGCAGCATCAGGATTGAGAAGCTAGAACCTTAAATTTTATATGTAGTATATGCTTGGTACCAACAATATCAATTCGTAAGCGACAGTTCCTAAATCCTCACAGATTAGGTAGGCAGTACCCCTGCAGCATCAGTATTGAAGAGCTAGGACCTTGAACTCCACGATGTAGCCTATGCTTAATACTAACAATATAAATTCTCAAGCGAAAGTTCCTAAAACCTCACAGTTTAGGTAGGCAGTACCCTGCAGTATCAGGAGTGAAGAGCTAGGACCTTGAGCTCCACGATGTAGACTATGCTTAATACTAACAATATCAATTCGCAAGCGAAAGTTCCTAAATCCTCACAGTTTAGCTGGGCAGTACCCTGCAGCATCAGGATTGAAGAGCTAGGACCTTGAGCTCCACGATGTAGACTATGCTTAATACCAATAATATCAATTCGCAAGCGAAAGTTCCTAAAGCCTCATAGTTTAGGTGGGCAGTACCCTGCAGCATCAGGATTGAGGAGTAGGACCTGAAGCTCTAAGATCTAGTATATGCTTAGGCCAAGCATACCAATTCGTAAATGACAGTTCCTAAAACCCCATAATTTAGGGGGAAAGTACCTCTGCAGCATCAGGCTTGAAGAGTTGAAGGTAAAAAAAAATATGGGACCATTTCGCGAGCTTCCTCTGTCGATTAAAAAAAAAATCGCGTGAATCGGTGCAGAAACCCCGGAGTAATCGGTGGACATACATAGAAAAAAAAAAAAAAAAAAAATATACCGGCCGAATTGATAACCTCCTCCTTTTTGGAAGTCGGTTAAAAAACATGGTCACCCGGTTAGTTTAACTTCTTTCTCTGCTTTCTTGAAAGACAAACTTTATTAAATAGGTACATATAATGAATACATTTGTTGTTACGATGTGCACTTAGACCTATTCCACTTTAAAATTAATTCATCTTACTCACTTTCGAGGGAAGCTGGAAAAAAATTCTATTATAGAGATAAGCTTCACCTTTGTCCACTTCATTTAATAACATCTTTGTAGAAGATTAATAAAAATAGAAATAAAATAACGAACATTAATAGGTACCTACGCAGTTTTTATTTATCTATAAATCATTGTAAATAGGTAGATACTTGAATCTCTCGCGTCGTAATTGTAAAAGTTATTAAGACGTGGTTACTAGAATATCTACACTTAAATATTATAAAGACAGGTTTTTCTGTAAATGTGTATCACGAACTAGCGACGTCAGAAAACGTAACATTTGCATGTTGTTCTACTTTTCCATGCAAGCGCATTATATTGTAAATAAAATGAACATATTTTGATAATTTTTGCAATCATGCAATTCTTGAAAGTAATATCCATATTAAACATCTTCAGTCTACATTTTGATGAAACTTGGCTCAGGGATATAGTTTGTATTCTGAAAATGGACATAGGCTTTTTAAATGAGGGTATTTAAGAAAAAGATGCGGACCTCAGGTAGATATTTTAGATATAAAGCTACAAGTAACCGGCGTCGTCCCATCCTGACGGGCCAACTCAATGGGCTAGGGATAAGAGTTACGCGTTAGAAACAGGCAACTTTTAGGTGAAAATAAATGTACGTAATATAGCCCTGAATTGCACTTTATTGTGTGGTAGCAAGAGAAACTATTTATTTAAATGATTTTGCGGGGTGAATCTTCTGTCTGTATTGTTACTGTGCTAGAACAGAGATCCTATTTTAAATGAAGTAATGTGCTCAAAATAGCTAATTATGCTTTCTCTATCCTAATTGCTGTCGTTTTTATTTTCAGATAAAATGGTTCCGGATTCTGATAAACGACAAGTTAGCTTCCCTAGGCTCCTATATCCATTATACAAAAATATAGAACCCAGAACGACTCAGCAATGGATAGCCGCAAAGCAAAAAGTAGATGGCGCTGAAGGTCTGTGGAGAATACATGACAATATTTATGATTTGACTGAATTCTTGTCGTCGCATCCTGGCGGTTCACAGTGGCTTGAATTAACAAAGGTACATCACTTTTATCCATATCTATACTACTAGCTTTTGCTCGCGGCTTTGCTCACGTTAAGTTCGATTTTTCAAATCCCTATTTTACCCCCTTAGGGGTTGAATTTTCAAAAATCCTTCCTTAGTGTGCGCCTAGGTAATAAAAGAAACCAACTGTAAAAATTTCAAGTTTCTAACTTCAGTAGTTTAGGCTGTACGTTGATATCTCAGTCAGTCAGTCAGTCAGTCAGTCAGTCAGTCAGTCAGGACTTTGATTTTATATATATAGATAATATTACTAGCTTTTGCTCGCGGCTTTGCTCACGTTAAGTTCGATTTTTCAAACCCCTATTTTACCCCCTTAGGGGTTGAATTTTCAAAAATCCTTCCTTAGTGTGCGCCTATGTCATAAAAGGAACCAACTGTAAAAATTTCAAGTTTCTAACTTCAGTAGTTTAGGCTGTGCGTTGATATCTCAGTCAGTCAGTCAGTCAGGACTTTGAATTTTATATATATAGATAAAGAGGACTGCTCCTATACTGTCTTGGTTGGTATTTTGGTAGGGTTATTATTCTGTTTTTCACGTTGTTGCACATTGTGCTATGCACTTGTTAACAAACCATTATTGAATTGATCGCACATAGAATAGAATATAATTATTTGTTCAAATAAGCTTTTACAAATTTTTTTTAAAGCTACAAGTAAATCTACCCCTAGTTCGTAATGCCAATTCCGACTAACCAGCAAGAAACTCAGCGGTTGCTCTTTTTTAAAATATTAATGCTGTAAGTATACAATTCCCAGTTATTAGTATCTCATGCATTGCTTATTTATATTTTGAATCTATTATGCTGTAGTCTTCTGCCAAAAACCGGGCGTATAATAATAACTTATAATTTTTTTCAGTTTCGCATTTGTGTGGTAAATTTTCGTGTTTTAGATAAAATTGTGCTTTTATTGACATAAATTCTGTCGAATAATAATTTTGATAACCTTATGATACGAAATGTACTAAACAAAAACATTAAGATAAATTAAGCAAGGGTTCTTAAGATTTCTTAATGAGTTTCTCTACAAAAACATTGCCTAGGTTATCGCAATTTTTAAACACATTTTAATATTGTGCTAGCAACATGGACTAGGTATAATTTCAAAATTTCTGCTTTCAGGGAACGGATATTACAGAGGCTTTTGAAACGCACCACATAAATAGCGCCGTAGCTGAAGCTTTGCTGCCAAAATATTTTATAAAGAGAGCGCAAACACCCAGGAATTCGCCGTTCACATTCAAAGAGGACGGATTCTATAAAACTTTTAAACTAAAAATTGCTGAAAAACTTAAAGAACTACCACACGATGTGAGGAAAAAAAGTGATAAACTCACAGATATGCTCTTCGCGTGTTTGTTGGCCCTAAGCCCACTTTGTTGCTGGCTTTGGACAAAGAATTTAATATATGGAGCTGCCTCAACACTGATTCTTGGCTACATAATATGTGCGCTCAGTATTTGTGCCCACAACTATATTCATAGGTCGGATAATTGGCGCATGTACCTTTTAAACTTCAGTGGATTTACCTACGCGTAAGGAATATAAATTATTTATTTAACTTTTAGGGTTTTTTTAGGTTAGGAACCTATTGCTAAGCCTCTGCTGTCTGTCGGTCCGTAAGTCCGTCTGTCAGCAAGTTGTTGGTATCTCATGAACTTGAAATTTTCATAGAATACGTATTTCTGTTGCCGCTATAACATTAAATAATGAAAAAATAAAGTTAAAAATTAAAGAGGGTCTCCAAACAATATTTGTATTTGCTCAATGATAATAACAGTTAGTGTAAAATCTTGTACGATGGCAAGGAACCCATCGTGTGCGGGTGAAACTTGCACTTGGCCGGTTTTGTAATAAGAGGTTGCATTGAACGGTGATAGCCTTTAGTAAAGAATTCTGCGTCCTTTTAGCGGGACATCTACACACATCTCTGACTTTTTGACATATTATTATATGCGATGCGATGGTAAAGCAAAGCAAAAATCATTTGTGGAGTTAAGTATAATAAATATACTTCCCACCAAAAAAAATCGAAACACGTCGAAATACCTTTTAGTTCGAAAGTGTTTCGATATTTTTGATGAGAAGTATATGTTTTTAAACGTCATGATTTCAAAAAACTTTTAGATCTACCATTGCACAAAAAATGTATAAAAATTAATTTGGTAAGTCGAGGTTATTACTCAATTAATGATTTTTGTAATGAAAATTAGTGCTTGAAGGCAAACGGAAATTGCATTAAGCTGCCCGCAACATAGATTATAATTTTTGACGACCTCCCTGGCGCAGTGGTGAGCGCTGTGGTCTTACAGCCGGGAGGTCTCGGGTTCGGTTCCCGGCGGGGGCAATTTGGGAATTTATAATTTCTAATTGTCTCTGGTCTGGGCTGGTGGGAGGCTTTAGCCGTGGCTAGCTACTACTCTACCGTCAAAGACGTGACGCCAAACGATTTAGCATTAGTTACACGATGACGTGTAGAAACCGATTCGGGGTATGGGTTGAATGTACACTGCCGTACCCCTTCCAAGTTAGCCTGCTACCATCTTAGACTGCATCGTCCCTTATCATTAGGTAGGGTGGTAACTAGCCACGGCCAACCCAAGTAACATTTTGGTACTATAATTTAAGAATTCATCACGAAAAGGTTGAGTTAACATCGTGTAAAGGTTGTAGCGATAACCACCCGTTATATAAAAGCATTTGCTATGACTTTTTTGCTCTATAAGCTTATATAGCCAAACTATCCTTTTAGCAGGGGATGTAAAGGTTTACAAAACCGTTTTGTAGAGCCGTTATAGGCAAGTTCTATAAAAACCTCGAATTTAGACAATATAGCGCTATATTAATGTATAACAGCGTTTGAATTCACTATTATGTACCCCATTAGTACTATAAAGTTTTCCTGGTAACCGCTATAAGTATGGCGTTTTAGCAGTGATGAAGGACACAACAATACAATAATTTGACGCTATTGTGGTCCCACAAAACACTGCTATAGTACATGGTACATAATTACTCATAACAACACTGTTATAGAGCGGTTTTGCTTTATAAACGATTTTCGGGACATTTTTATAACAATAAAAAGTGTTTTAATTATTTTTGTTGGGTTTATTATAGTCTCATTGAAGAAGAAGTCACCATGACTCTATTACATGACCAAAGTTTTCTATTATGGTTTTGGTTGTTCTGTTTTAAGACAACAGCGATATATAGCTAATTCCTTTATTTCCTTTATAGAACAAATTTTAGAAATTTATCAATATCCATTATTAGGGGCATATTTATTATAAGTACCTGAGAAAGAAAACCAATCATGAGCAACGATTACCTACCTACCTATTTTATTTCTTCCTTGGATACAAAAATGTATTCAAAAATTAAGTATGTGGGACAAGACTAGTCATAAGGAACCCTAATTTTACGTCAATGGCGGCAGATTTTTTGTCACTTGTGCTATAGTTAACCTAAAAGAGAACCAAATTAGCTTTTTGGCTGTGTAGCAGAAACTACGGTTAATTTTATTTATTTTTATTAATATTTTAATTAAAAAACTCAATTAATTTAGGGCGCATTGAAAATAATAAGTAAAACTAATGCTATTCTATCAGTAAAACTTTGGTTCCAAGTGGTTTTTATAGTATTGGTCGAATTTATCCATGTCTAAATAAAAGATGACATTAAACTCAGCAAGATAGAATCCTTATCCCTTTTATTTTTTTGTTTTTGTATAAACACACATAGACCACCTTGCCGTGAAAAATTAAAATGAAAAGCGTAGTAAAAGAATCACGTACTTTTCTATAGAGTATAATAGCACTATAATGGAATTACGAACGCTGCTACAGAATAAAAAAGAACTATAAAAGCTTTATTGTGCCTCGTATGTCAACAAATTGTCATACAAGGCACCAATATATCAAATTTATAGAAAAAAAAAGTCCCAAGCACAACTGCTATAGTTTCGCTATGTCTCTAAATAGAGATATAACTGCGCCAAATCAGCGTTATACGACCTTCTTATTGCTTTTACAGTGCTTAAGTGGTGTTAGAGGAAACGTTCTATGGGCTGCTATAGGACAAGAAATTGTTACTTGGGAAAGCCTCCCATCAGACAAAACGACGTACCTACTGGTACTAGTGAGGATTGTACGGCATAACTACTCCAATTTATAATTATTTTACATCTTGTTTTTTCGAACGACTACTGATCTTATTCGGATTCAATGTGAATATTCAGAATATTATATTCGAATTCAATTTGCATTTCAGAGATTTTCGCGTTTCTCACGCTCTATCGCATCATCTGCACACCAACACAGCGAATGATATAGAGATAAGTATGATGTTGCCATTTCTGCACTATTTGCCGAGAACAGACAAACCTATGTGGGCTCAAATGGGGGCATTCTTCTACCCTGTCGTGTTTGCCTTCACTGGTATAGGTTTTATGGTGAAAAAGTGAGTATTCAAATTTGTTTTCACGGCATATTTTAAAGGCGTGTTCATTTTTCGTTCCCCTTTCCGTCTACATGTTGAATATTAAATGGAAGTCGGACAAAATTCGAATACGAAATACCTACTCATGTAATTTAATTTCAAAATGTAAGAATAAATTATAGCCTCAATAGCCCAACGGTTAAAGGTGCGTACTGAAAATTGTAAGGTCGCAGGTTCGAATCCTACCCGTTGCACTATTGTCGTACCCACTCCTAACACAAGCTTTCCGCTTATTTGGAGGGGATAGGAGGGATATTAGTCAACTTCAGGTTGCCTAATATGCCTAGTTAAAAGAAACATGTATGCTAGGCTTTTGATAGATTCATCACAATGTTTTATTAATGTTTACCTGACTACGGCAGGCTATTGTATGGCAGTTAGATGTGTGTGCGTGTGCTCATGGGCGCGTGTGTGTGTGTGCGCGAGTGCGTATGTGTGCCGGAACAGAGCGCCATGGTGTAAAGTTGAACACACTCAGGACGAGATACCCAAGCGGAAGGACGTGGGTTCGAATCCCGCCCGATAATAATAATTTGTGCGTAGATACTTTGATATAAAATCATTATCGACTGATTTTTCAATTTCCCGCAATTAATATCTGATATAACTATTTCAGTATTGTGGATATCTTCTCCAATTTGAACAATAAAAGCTTTACATGGGACATGATGATACAGTTCCTATTGCCTGTATGGATGTGGATGCTGAGTGGAGTAGCTCTGCATTGGGCTATCTTAGTATGGCAGACGTTGATAATTGCATCAAGTTTCCTCTTCGTCTTGATTGGGCTGACAGCTGGGCATCATGCGCACACTAACTTCTTTGAGGGCGATATTCCAAGGTAACCGACCTAGATCACTCCTAATCATTGAGTATTATTAACAGGTTCCCTGTCCAGACAACAGACACAATAGTTAAACAATAACCATGCTCACATGTGATTCATGGGACAGGGAAAGGGTTAAGTCAATGCTCCTAACTCCTTCTTCAGCTGTTGGATTGTCTAAAAATCTCATCACCTCTGATCTTCACTTACCATCAGGTGAGATCGCAGTCAAGCGCTAGTCTATATATTATTATACCTAAAAAACAGAGTGTAAGGGACTTGTTAACGAAAACTTTGTTGATAGGTTACACTTAATGCCTGATAATGAAGATAAGATACGTTACATACACGATTCCTTAATGTAATTAATTAAAGAAACTGAAAAAAAAATGGTCCAAATCACAAAAAGAGCGATGAAACATTCCAACGCTGAGCTACTTCGAATAAACTAAATACCTAGTTTAAATTTTCGTTAGCACGTCCCTTGCACCCTCTATACTGTACAAGTAATGTGACTTACAACTTAATGTGTAACTTAATGTGTAAATGTGACTGTACAAGTCGTGCCTTACACCCTCTATACTGTACTTGTACTGTGACTTATACAAGTCGTGCCTTACACCCTCTATACTGTACATGTAATGTGACTTATACAAGTCGTGCCTTACACCCTCTATACTGTACGAGTACATGTACTGTGACTTGTACATGTACTATGACTTACACAAGTCGTGCCTTACACCCTCTATACTGTACATGTAATTTGACTTATACAAGTCGTGCCATACAACCTCTATACTGTACATGTAATGTGACTTATACAAGTCGTGCCGTACACCCTCTATACTGTACATGTAATGTGACTTATACAAGTCGTGCCTTACACCCTCTATACTGTACGAGTACATGTACTGTGACTTGTACATGTACTATGACTTACACAAGTCGTGCCTTACACCCTCTATACTGTACATGTAATGTGACTTATACAAGTCGTGCCATACAACCTCTATACTGTACATGTAATGTGACTTATACAAGTCGTGCCGTACACCCTCTATACTGTACATGTATTGTGACTTATACAAGTCGTGCCTTACACCCTCTATACTGTACTTGTACTGTGATTTATACAAGTCGTGCCTTACACCCTCTATACTGTACATGTAATGTGACTTATACAAGTCGTGCCTTACACCCTCTATACTGTACTTGTACTGTGATTTATACAAGTCGTGCCATACACCCTCTATACTGTACATGTATTGTGACTTATACAAGTCGTGCCTTACACCCTCTATACTGTACTTGTACTGTGATTTATACAAGTCGTGCCATACAACCTCTATACTGTACATGTAATGTGACTTATACAAGTCGTGCCGTACACCCTCTATACTGTACATGTATTGTGACTTATACAAGTCGTGCCTTACACCCTCTATACTGTACTTGTACTGTGATTTATACAAGTCGTGCCTTACACCCTCTATACTGTACATGTAATGTGACTTATACAAGTCGTGCCTTACACCCTCTATACTGTACTTGTACTGTGACTTATACAAGTCGTGTTTACTTTACTCACCGTAAAATCGACCGCTTTATAAAGCATCGACGTCTTTACTTTCAGGGACGAGTCCTTAGATTGGGGCATTCATCAAATGTATACCATAGTTGAAAGGGTCGACAACATGGAAGATCACTTTAAATCAATCACGCGTTTCGGGGACCACGCGCTACATCATCTCTTTCCGACGTTGGATCACGCTGAGCTGAAATATTTATATCCCACTCTATTGGAACATTGTGAAAAATTTGATACTCAACTTCGGATGACTACGTTTTATAACGCGTTGATGAGCCACAGCAAACAGCTCATAAGAAAATGGCCGAATAATTTTAAAGATATTAAAACCAAGTGAACCAAGTGTAGCAATAAAAATTGCTGAAGTCAGCTCAGGCAAGTTACTTGCACTTTAACCCTCGTGACAAGTCAAATTTTGCAAGTTCTAGCTGCGAGAAATTGTTTCGTTGTCGTTGTTTACTTTGAAAAGTTACTTGCCAGTGTTTACTTCACTTTAAATGTCTTAGTTCCAATTTCACCATTGCAGAGTAATTTTTAACCGAGGGGTAAAGAGATTTGAGTATATTTGTATGGACTTTGTCTGCCATTTAGATTTATTTATTATATATATATATTACCTACATATTTTACCTAGGTATAATATTACAATAAATCGTAAAAAGAATAGGATGTTTAATAATTGTTTATAAATAAAGACTCAATAAGACTTAGAAAAATTTTTGAACGATGCCAAACAAATTTTATTTTAATCTTTTTGATTGATTTTTTTGTTATTTATTATTCACTAGCTTTAACCCGCGGCTTCGCTCACGTTAGGTTCGATTTTTTAAACTCCTGTTTTACCTCCTTCGGGGTTGAAATTTTCCAAAATCCTTTCTTAGCGGATGCCTACGTTTTAACAGCTACCTGTATGCCAAATTTCAGCTCGATCGGTCCAGTGGTTAGAGCTGTGCGTTGATAGATCAGTCAGTCAGTCAGTCAGTTAGTCACCTTTGCCTTTTATATATTTAGACTAGTTAATTGATAAGGGTTGTAATCTTTCATTAGTTAATTTTTGTTGACTGTGGGATTTTATGGTTTGTACCTACATCCAATTCTAAGAATAAATGATAAATATTATCACATTATCACTAAACAAAGGATGAAATACAATAACAATAGTATTCCTTACTTTAATATTTTTAAAACGAAATCCATGAACATAGTAGATAAGTATTCCTTATGAGATCTGTAACCTAAGCACGAACATTTTATCTTTCGAATAGTAAAGGTGAAGTTAAAGTCAGCAAGATATACAATCTCATACATTTCTTGCTGACGTTAACTTCAGCTTTACTATTCGAAAGCTAAAATGTTTGTGCTTAGGCTACAGATAAGATTTTAGAATGTACACTTGTTATGTCAATAAACTTGTCATTGAATAAAAATCTCTTTCGAAGGTTTGTGAATCATTGTGTCCTGGTATGCGATTAGCACTTTCATTACAAGCTATATTACAACATTTTAGTGGACGCCATTAAACCTTATTGTATTACAGAGCAAATTACGAAGGGACGAGACCTCGCCATATCTGCAAACCTTTAATGTCCCCGTGCGGTTTGCATCCATGCGATATAGTATGGGCTTTATATTGTAAGACCGTCATTTTAGAAGTATTTTATTAAATAAATTGCATACTACATAATTGTGGAAGTCCTTGCAAGAGTCTTTTGTCCATCAGTGCACGTCTATCGGTTGATAAAGAAGAAGAAAATCCTTTCGGATCACCTTATAAGCCTTTTCGACATATCTATCGCTACTAATTTATGTAAAAAGTAAAATACTAGAATAAAAATGTTCCATAGTTTTAACAGCAGTTTTAACAAGTAATTAATCCCAGGCTTACCATCCGTTCATTAAAACATGATAGACACGGAATAATTAGACCACGAATTGCAATTACCAAGTTAATTAGGACGCACCACAAAGCTTTTTTGAAAAATACAATTAGATCGCTAATTGCGAAATCATTCGAGGAAACAATGTGTTTATTTTGTTTTTAAGGTCGGTATTTAAGCAAAAACATAATTTGTGGTCTTTGTCTGCGATTTCCAAAAAACTGACTCTTATTATAATTATTTTTTCAATGACAGCACAACCCAAATTCATTAAATATTTTAAGAATTGTTGCCTTTTTCTGATATATTCGCAGTAAAACAGCTTATAACTCACTAGCTGTTGCGCGCGACTTCATCCGCGTCAATTTCTGTTAGGTATTATGATCGCGATTAAGAAGTATTTAAAAGAATATATTTTAAATATGGATAATTTTCCCCGTTTTTGCAACATTTTTCACTGATGCTTCACTCCTATTGGTCGCAGCGTGATGTTATATAGCCTAAAGCCTTCCTCGATAAATGGACTATCCAACAAAAAAAGAATTTTTCAATTCGAACCAGTAGTTCCTAAGATTAACGCGTTCAAACAAACAAACTCTTCAGCTTTATATATTAGTATAGATTTGTTTTTTGGCCGTTTCATTTTCTATTTTTACAAAATGTTATTCTTACATGTTACCTACATTTTCGATTGTAACTATTTATCGAATAGCCACATTTTGAGAACAGTCAATTACCCAATTGTAGCCAAAGATTTATCTCTTAACGACATAGTTACGTGGACTATGGTGTGGTATAAACTCTTGTTTAAACATAATGGTGTGAAATGAACTACATAAACTAATAGACTGTATCAATGGCAAACTAAATTCACTGTGGCAAATTATTTACTGGTATTAAGGTTTCCACGAAACTAGACAATAGTGGTCGTTTAGTGGCACATTAAAGAGATTTACATGGTGTCGTGTTGCGGCTCCTCATTATTCTAATAATTACGTGAATGCTTTAACATGAGCCAAGGATATTTTATGTGATGAGAACGTATGGATTCTAAATGATTTGCATTCAAACTTTGATACAAGTTTGCCATAACCGTAGACCGTTGCTGAATTTGTCTGGCGCAGTGGTGAACGCTGTGGCCTTATAACTGGGAGGTCTCGGATTCGATTCCCAGCGGGGGTAATTTGGGAATTTATAATTTCTAAATTATCTCTGGTCTGGTCTGGTAAGAGGCTTTGGCCGTGGCTAATTACCACCCTGTCAAAGTCGTGCTACCAAGCGATTTAGTAGAAACCGGTTAGGGATATGGGTTGAATCTACACTGCCATACCCATCCCAAGTTAGCCCGCTACCGTCTTAGACTGCATCGTCATTTACCATCAGGTGAGATCGCAGTCAAGGATTATCTTGGTAGCGAATTAAAAAAAAAACGGAGGCTGAAGACGCCTTGTTATTAAAGGACTCCACAAACTTTTATGTAAAAAACATTAGCCAAGTTGAACTTGGCTCATACCCTCCTCTCCCCGTCAAAATAAGCGGAAAGCTTGTGTTAGGAGTGCGTAAGACAATTAGTGCCACGGGTGATAATCAAACCGTCAACGTTTCAGTTTAAAGTCCGCATCTGTAACCGTTAAGCTATTGAGGCTTACTTTAGACTGAACTAGCTTTTGCCCGCGTCTTCACTCACGATAAGTTCTATTTTTCAAACCCCTTTTCAAAAATCCTTTCTTACCTATAATACGATACCTACGTGACAATAGCTGTCTCTATGCCTTTTGTCCCGATCTGTGCAGTGATTTGAACAGTGAGTTTATAGATCAGTCAGTCACCTTTTTCTTTTATATATTTAGATACCTCTTTCATGCCTTTTTTTTAACATTAGGAAATACCTTTACGCATTCCGCCCATCTATGACAACTTCATGCCTGTTCCTACAGAAGCTAAGTCTAGGCCGTGTCTTAAATAGTCCGTGTCTTTAATAGGCCGTGTGCTAAATAGGTTGATAGATGCCAGCTTGAGTGAATACTCAAGCTGGCATCTATCAACCCATTTAAGTCAAATGCCCGGATAAAGTTATCCTCCTTCCGGTGCAGACGGATAATTTTAGTAGCAAATTCATAATAGCGCAGTTAGTGATATAAAGTGCTACACCACCGCTACGTGAGCTCGGCAAGCGGTCCTTTGGTGACACATTAAAAAGATTTAGGAGGTTGCGCTATAGGTACATTGTGCCATGAACATAGGCTTAGGCTAGTTTAAATTAGCACCAGTTGGTCTGTTAGCGAGACTATGTATTTATTTATACCAATGTCTGAACTATTTAAACTAAAACATATAATTACAGTGAAAATTAGATGCCCAACGAACAAACTCTGTACAAGCTGATGATATCTAAAAAATATCCCCGCGTTACTACTGCACTGGTAGCATGGGCAGGAGATAAAAGTTTTATCCCCCGATTTTATCCACTGACAGGGGACAAAACTATCTTTTCCCTATGCTAAAGCATGGCGACAGAGGAAAAAGCGATGTATATTTCTATACGTATATCCACTGAGTGTTATTTCCACCGCCGCGCTGTGCCCATGCTCGACGGGTGGATAAAGCTAAGGGAGGGGATGAACGTTTTATCCTTTTCCCGGGGATAAAATTTCTCCCGCCCATGCTACCAGTGCAGGTATAGTTCTTGCAATTCACGTCGGCGCGTGGCTCATGGTTGTGTGTGTGTCGCATCTGTATAAGAGTGAGCGAGACCTTGCTCGCGCCTGACCGCTCCCACCTAGGCTCTTGACAGGCACACACACTTACGCAAAGTGCATGTACACGACGTAAACACTAGTAAAGAGTCCGTAACTTCGTGAGATAAACTGTATAGTAAGACTGGTAGTAACACGAGTAACGAACGTTTTAAGAAACCACAGAATGTTGGAAACAAACAAAATGACAACAACAGAGAAAAAAATATATTTTCCGAGTTCATATCTCCTTGAACTATGAAGTTAATAATCGTAGTTATTTAAAATCACAGACTTCATTTATTTGGATTGAATTAAATAAAGCGTGTCGAAGTTACATAAATTTTCCATTTTCAAAGCCGTTACGTTAGCAATTCTGTTAAAATCTCTTTTTAAATTTAGCGAATTATTTTGTGACATCACTTTACTTTTACTATAAAAGGCTATCAAAATTAAGGCACTCCAGACACAAAGAATACCGTTGTCAGACCCTTATCTAGAGTTCCTTTGCGATGACAAAATTAAAAAACAGCTTAGTCATATGACGCTGGGTAAAATTCTTTATGTCTTTCACTTTCCTAAAGTTATTGAAGTCATTTACTAGGTTAATAAAAGCTAACTAGAGTTTGCAGATTTATTTTAGTAAAACATTTTTGTTTATTTGGATACGAGTAAGTATAAAGAATTGGATCGTAAGGAATTCTTCTAGTGCGACGCGTGGCTAGTTACCACCCTACCGTCAAAGACGTTCCGCCAAGCGATTTAGCGTTCCGGCACGATTACATGGCCAGACAAATACATGATTAAGGGTATGGGTTGAAGTAATTTGCCATACCCGTTCCAAGTTAGCCCGCTACCATCTTAGACTGCATCGTCACTTACCACTTACTGCAGTTATGAAATTTCTGGTCATCGAATAAAAAAAATTAAGGACTCCGTCAAGCAATTCTAATGCCCGTTTTCACCTACCATACCTAAATCATCCCCTAACAGTCTTTTTAAATAGGTATACATTATACAATCCCTTATCCACTGTTATTTCTAGCTTTAGATGTTCCCTAAACGTTTGTGAAAACAAAATTGACAGAAAGCGTCATCTAACTTAGCCTTACCTTAAGTAGCCCGCTAAAGTTAGGGAGCGTGGGTGAAAACGGGTGTCTAATAAATTGTATTTGCGTCTGTCTATTAATCTATTGTGTGTTAATGACACACACAAATACATGCTTATTAACCCATAAGTGGTTAAATATTCAATTAAAATGGACTATTTGTCGGCAAACCTTTTAAATATTTATGAATTTTACAATGAGCAGTAAACATAATATTTTTAGTTTACTTACCTATAAGTATCTCTACAGGACCCATTTTATTAAATTAATAAGTACTAAGCCTCAATATAATTATCATTATTTCTGAAAACGTTTTAATTTTAAGCGTTTGTAATTTTTGGTTAATGGATTACCTTCATTAATAGTAACAATAATCATAATGAAATCCATACGAAAGGTCATACTAAAGTTAATTACGTTACCTTATTTTATAAGCGGTATGAGTGTACTCTCTCGGGATAAAACCCGGATCAATTTAATTCAAAATTATTTATTTCATGTAGGCCAACATGTAGCTCTTATGACACGTCATGACTCTACCACCACGCCAGTTTGGTATGCAGATTCTGCTCAGAAGAGCCGGCAAAAAACTCATCCATCAAAGGGGGGATCCGGGGACATAGGTCCGACGCCTGTACAAAAATGTAAGTTAATTATTTTAGCAATAACGCGGCTACACGGTTTAAAAAGGCAGGCGCTACAGTAGTTACAACTTGTATTTTTGCAATAACATTTCAAACAAATGATAAATAAATTAAATTACTTCTAAAATTAAAACTAAAAAGATGCATATAATAAACAAATGAAATATATACTAGAACAAAATATGAATCTAAAACTAAAAACCTTAAAAAATATAATACATATAATAAATTAAAATATATTATTAAAATTAAAAGGAGTCCCTTTGGGCGAGGTTCCGAAGATACTGCCAGCGTTCCCCCTTTGAATAGCTAGACTAATTCTTTGAAGTTGTACTTGTTGTTTGTACTTGTATTTTTAACCGACTTCCAAAAAGGAGGAGGTTATCAATTCGGCCGGTATATTTTTTTTTTTTTTTTTTTTTTTCTATGTATGTCCACCGATTACTCCGGGGTTTCTGGACCGATTCACGCGATTTTTTTTTAATCGACAGAAGAAGCTTGCGAAATGGTCCCATAAATTTTTTTACCTTCAACTCCTCAAGCCTGATGCTGCAGAGGTACTTTCCCCCTAAATTATGGGGTTTTAGGAACTGTCATTTACGAATTGGTATGCTTGGCCTAAGCATATACTAGATCTTAGAGGCTCCAGGTCTTACTCCTCAATCCTGATGCTGCAGGGTACTGCCCACCTAAACTATGAGACTTTAGGAACTTTCGCTTGCAAATTGATATTATTAGTATTAAGCATAGTCTACATCGTGGAGCTCAAGGTCCTAGCTCTTCAATCCTGATGCTGCAGAGTACTGCCCAGCTAAACTGTGAGGATTTAGGAACTTTCACTTGCGAATTGATATTATTAGTATTAAGCATAGTCTACATCGTGGAGCTCAAGGTCCTAGCTCTTCGCTCCTGATGCTGCAGGGTACTGTCCACCTTAACTGTGAGGATTTAGGAACTTTCGCTTGCGAATTGATATTATTAGTATTAAGCATAGTCTACATCGTGGACCTCCTGGTCCTAGCTCTTTAGAAATTGTGTGTAGTTAATAAGTACTGTAGGTACCAAGTATAGACTACTTTAGTACCGTAGTGTTGGAGGAAGGGGAGAAAGAGAGCAGGAACAAGCTACACTAAAAAGCTTAAAATAAAAATTCTTTTCAAAAAAACCGACTTCAAACGCCACTACAAAGTATAAAAATAATTTTATTTTGTACACGTTTGTTGAAGTCGGGCGGGCTTAACTAGAAACGATGAAATCGATGCGCGACGCTTACCTTATGGTGACATATAAGAGACACGCTTATTGAAATCGGGCGAGCATCGCGTATCGGTTTCATCGTTTCTATTTAAGCCGCCCGACTTCAACAAACGTGTACAAAATAAAATTATTTTTATACTTTGTAGTGGCGTTTGAAGTCGGTTTTTTGAAAAGAATTTTTATACATTATACTGACGTTGTGGCGTAGATATAAATACAAGACCCAAACATTTAACTGAGTAAAAAGTGAAATCAGCATTTCTCAGTATAATTAATTATTTATACATAATACTATTATGATAAAGAAATCGACTGCGTCTGGCGGTCGCCATATTGAACTTTGATTACTGTCATGACTTTAGTGACACTCTCAAGATTAACACATACCGATTGACATAAGAATCATCAAAATCGGTTCACGTACATACATGTAACAACATTAACATGTATTGAATTGTATTTATTTGTATTTGTATTGTATTTATTTTTACTTGTATTGTACTCAGGAAAATTCATCGTGGAAGCACTGAATACATAGCATAGTTTCAATAACAATTGTAAAATTTTTATTTTTTTGAAAAGAGCAAACCGCCGAGTTTCTTGCTGGCTCTTCTCGGCAGGAAAGGCATTCCGAACCAGTGGTAGATTCATTGACGATTCAAAAGTGCTTGTAAAAGTTTATTTGAATAAAAAATATTTCTATTCTATTCTATTCTATTCTATACAGTCGGATAAAAACTGTAAAGGTAAGTAACGCTTTTAATAATCAAAAATAGTTGTATCTGATATTTTTCAATAATTGCCAGTCCCGCAATGTACTAGACAATGGAGAACACAAAAGGGTCAAAATATTATTATCAAATACACTTAAAATTGAAGCTTAGATCATGTATATTACATTAGTTTTTATTTCACTTCAATACATGCAGTATTTCCGAAGTTATAACGACAAGAAGTTTCAGCCCTTTTTTGAATTTCCGAGCTTACGCGCGCTCATACTATGACGTCACACCCCCGGTCACCCACGGTCGCGAACGGCGAGGCTCAGTCCGGTGCTTGCATAGATTTATATATATAATATAAATTAATAAGACCATCCGGAGTTATGGATATCAAGTATTTCATGGTATTACATGATTTATATTCTGACCAAGTTAGTGCTTGCTTTACAGCTTCAGTCGGTTTTTAGATTTGTATTTCCAGACAATCTATAATACTTTTGACATTGCTGTATCTCTTTCGAAATGGCATTGGTATATTAGACACAACTTGTGTTGATATTGGAAAAAATATAAGACTTTTCATACAATATGAAATTATTGTAATATATTTTCTTAAAATAATTCCTACAGAAGCCCTTGTTATACCAAAATCAAGCACAAGTGACGCTTTGGATTGATATACGCGGATCTTTTTAGGATTCCGTAGCCAAATGGCAAAAAACGGAACGGACAGACAGACAGACAGACAGACATGACGAATCCATAATTCGTCATGTCTGTCTGTCTGTCTGTCTGTCCGTCCGTCCGTATGTTTTCACAGCCAATTTTTCCGAAACTATAAGAACTATATTGTTGAAACTTGGTATGTAGATGTATTCTGTGAACCACATTAGGATTTTCACACAAAAATAGAAAAAAAAACAATAAATTTTGGTGGTCCCCATACCTTAGAACCGAAACTCAAAAATTTTTTTTTTCATCAAACCCTTACGTATGGGGTATCTAAGGATAGGTCTTCAAAAATGATTTTGAGGTTTCTAATATTATTTTTTTCTAAACTGAATCGTTTGCGCGAGAGACACTTCCTAAATGCTAAAATGTGTCGTCCCCCCCCCCCCCCTGTAACTTCTAAAATAAAAGAATGATAATGCAATACATTTTTGAATGTATGTTTTAAAATATTAATTATCGAAACCAGCCTTAGAATCGGTAATCTCCGTTACATCTGATACATCGCATCGTGCATTGTAATCACTTTCAGTTGATATCAAAGATTCTTCAAAACTGGAAGTCGATGGTTTATTTTCAAGCGGATTTTGTTTTTTTAATATTGTTTTGTTTTTTATCCTTGGATATCAAATGAAAATATTTATTATCGGTCTGAGTACTTTTAAGATAAACTTAAAATAAATTAATAAACTTTTTTCCTTAAAGTTACTTGAATTTTTTTGTGTTTCGTTTTTAAAATATCTTCTATGGTACTTTTTTCATCACTTTTTCCTCGTTTTTGGGTCCTCGGGCATGTAAAAAAAGAGTTTATCAGGTGTTTTAACTGTTGAATTGAAGCACCAAGGCACAATACAGTATTTTTTTCCATTTCTACCACAGAGAACTTTATAATTTTGATTTTTAATGCGCAACGTCGTGCTAACGCGAGTGCAACTGTCGAATGACCGGGGGTCTGACGTCATCGGCTAGTTAGCGCCCGCCCGCGTTTTTAAAAACCTTCGGCCGGAAATACGCACTTTGGTCGTAAATATCTCAGCCATTTTTTAAGATATGAAAAAAGTAAGACCACTGTTTTACTCGTAATTTTTTGTAGATTTATTTGGCATGTAAAGTAAAAAACGTTTGTCAGACCCATTGAAACAATTTAACGATACAATCAATAGGAATACAACTGTTCAATTATTCCCACGATGCTTCAGCCGAGGCGTAGTGTAATTAAATTGCGACCGGAGTACCAGACCGATGCGGACACCAGTCGTCAATTTTCACTGAATAAACCATAATGTTATTAAATCGGAACTGAGCTTGCTTTAGCCACAGTGCATAGACAAAGGTTCCCGTGGAATTTTTAAAGACCCAACTCCCTCTACGTGTCTACGCGATTGAAGTAGCGAGCAAGAACCAGTAATTTATTTTATTGGATGACAAGATAATCCTTGTCTGCGATTTCACTTGATGGTAAGTGATGATGCGGTCTAAGATGCCAACGGACTAACTTGGAAGTGGTATGGCAGTAATCGGTCTCGACACGCCATCGTGCCGGAACGCTAAATCGCTTGGCGGCAGTCTTTGACGGTAAATTATAAATTAATAAATTTTACCTGTGCCAGGAATCAAACTCGGAACCTCACTTTTAAAACCAAATCGTTTGGATAAAAATGTAACAAGAGTGCCATAATTCTTTTTTATGTATTTTTAAGCTATTGCATAGCTTCTATCGCGGGCCAGCGTGGAGACCGAATCCAAAAATTCCGTAACATAAATAACCTGACACGGGACTCCTCTACAGTGAGCCGCTAGATGGCGTTGATAAAAAATGCTATGCAATAGCTTTGCCGCGGCAGCCCCCGAGTGCCACACGTCTTTTTTTGTGTTTATAAATTGGAGTCACCCGGCATACGGTAGTAGCAGGCTCTAAGGTAGTAGTGCCTTTCGGGGATATGTAAATTGTTGAAGGGTTTATCGGAAACAGTTTCAATAATACAAAAGGTTGTCATCAAAAAATTCGGTCTCTTGAATTATTCATAATGCCCATTTGCGTAGAAAGAAATTCATATACCTAACCACTTTTTAATGGGATTACGCACGTGTGTTTTTGTTTTATCTAATTCTAATTTAATTAAAAAGGATTTTGTAGGTAGGTAACTAAGTATCCTAAATATACCTATTCTGATAATATGTATGATACCCAGGAAAAAACAAATATCTGTAACAAATCAGATTTTAAAATAAAAAGTTGTAAATGTAATATCGTAGTTAGGTCAAAAAGATAAATATTAACTTAAAAAGCTTTTTTCTCAGTACAATCTGCTTTCCGTACCGGTTGTAGTCTTGATTTACGGGCTGTCATAAGAACCACAAGTTAGCCTACAAGAAATAAATAATTTAAATTTTAATTATTGTAATTTTATTTTTCACAAAAAAATACAATATATTACTATTTTTATTGTATACTAGATCAACTTCAGAACGCGGTATTATAGAATCAACTATCAACTAAGGTTTGAAACGCCTCACGTAAAACAACAGAGCCATAAAAACAACGATATGGACCATACAGATGATTCATCCAACAAAGTTTGATGCTGCGTTAAGCTTTTGCCTGAAAATACCTGCGGAAAATACGCGTTCAGATATTTTTTGAACAGGTTACAGTAACTTTATATTCATACCAATGTGAAGCAGACAAACTTCGAAAATACAAAGTACAAAAAAATACAAAGACCACTTCAGGCAGTTTTCATTAGTACTCTTTTGACAGTGATCTTAACAGGTAAGGAGCATTTTGTAAAGGGTTTAGTGCATAAAAAGATAATGTTTAATCAACAAGGAAATAATAGTGACATAGAAGAGGTTGATATTTTTTCAACTGCAAAAAATCATTGCATAGAAAAAAAAATCATTTTCACAATGGTATGACGACGCTGTCGCTGAGCGATGACCCAATATCGCAAAGAGTGATGATCCAGTATTAGGAGGGCCGACCCCAAATAGGCAATGCGCCAGGGGAAAGAAAGAAGAGAAGAAGAAGAAAAAATCATTGCTTTAAAGCATATATGGGCAACCCCCGGCCCGCGGGCCGCAAGCGGCCCGCCTCATGTTTAGATGCGGCCCGCGGAGCATTTTGAAATTAGGCGCGAAAAAAAATTCTTATTCACGCTACATTTACCTACACATACGCCAACGCCAAGAAAAGAGTTCTAAATATTAATTATGGATTATTTCAAAAATTTCCACTGCTTGTTTTGAGCATATTTCACGTATAAGATTGCAGTGTGTACAGTAGCGTAACAATAGGGTGGCATGACGGCAAAATGCCACGGGCCCCCAGCCTGAAGAGGCCCCCGGTCAGAGTGGGCCAGAAACACAAGAGGATCCTAACATTTATAGCCAATCATGTGACTACGGCTAGTGCCGAGCGATCATTTTCAAAATTAAAATTTATGTAAACTAAATTATTTGGGACAAGAAAGGTTACGCACAGTGGCGGATTTACCAGTGAGTTGACTGGAGCCTAGGGCAGCAGATTTTAGGCGCGGCAAATTTGGGGCCAAAATTTTTATTTATGTCTTACAGAAATTTCGCGCTCGCTTCGCTCGCGAAAATGTCACTTTTACGTTTCTATTGTAGGTGCTAAGTATGGACTACTAAATGCCGTAATGCAATCATAAAAAATTTCGCGCTCGCTTCGCTCGCGAAAACGTCGCTTTTACGTTGCTGTTGTAGGTGCCAAGAATGGACTACTAAGGACCGTAATGCAAACATAAAAAGTTACTCACTCGCTTCGCTCGCAACATTTTCGGTTGTGGATTGGTATTAAAGTAACAAGTTTGGAATAAATACATCATTGAACTTCAGGTACCAACTTCTCAATTCTGATGTGCTTGATAAGGCCCACCTAAATGGTCAGGATTTAGAAAATATCGGTTGTGGATTGGTATTGCAGGTAGTTAAGTTTCAAGTATAAGAACTAGTGGAGTAGTGACAGAATACAATTTCGCAATAAAAAATTTCGCGCTCGCTTCGCTCGCTAAAATGTCATTTTTGGTTAGTATGTCATTAGCGCTTTTTCTGAACAAAAAGCCAGAAAAAAGGAATTTTAATCTTTGAAATTTGATACTAATACAAAAATTGTAACATACAGTTCAATGCGCTCTGAATTAAAAGTTTAGAAAATCAAGTAAAATAATGCAATGAATAACAAACATGTTGAAAGTTTGTAAATAACAACAAATCTTTTGAACTAATGTTTTTTCACAACCAGATAAAAAATTATTTATTTCTATGGCCCGCGACTTCTATTTCACCCACAAGTTTAGCCCGCCACGTTCCAAAGGTTGCCCATACCTGCTTTAAAGTCATAAACCATTAAGAAAAGAGACGATAGCTTATATGGAGAAATGACGACAGTGTATAATATGAGTGGGAAACCTTAACCATGACTAGTTACCTCATTACCAGCAACGAATTGAAGTGGTTCTTGTTGAGGACCTGGAAAGTAACATAGGCTACTTTTTGTTTCGAAAAACAAAGGATCCTCGCGGTCATCATCTAGATTTTACTTATTCAAATAAGAACCAAATAAATCTATTTGAGATACGCTTGATGATTCTTGATAATAAAATTAAAAATAAGTCTTAATCACAAAATGCCCGTACTTACATTACCATTATTCTCGTAGGTATACAATCAGTCGACAAAAAGTCAGGAAACTGCAGCGTTTTAATTGTTATAAAATAGTTCCCATCAAATTAGCATTTCGCAGTTTCGTAAGGCCATTAGTGTTCCATTCAAAAGAAAACCAAGACAAAAGACTAAAAAAGTAACCTAATAACGCTTCCCTGGAAAAGCGAAACGGAAATATTCCTTCCGATAATAATAGATTCCACAAAACTTGGCTTGCGTACCTTCAAATTTACAGGGAATTTGCGAGGTACGTTCTGTATTGGTTCGATACGTTTTTCTTTTGAATTTCACAATCAACAAGCTTTCCGCATTTCTGTTGCCTCGGGGTACACTTTTACCTGTGAAAGCAATTTATTCAATTTTAGTTAGTATTGGATGCTCAGTTTGGGGGCTTACACGTTATTGAGAATTTATTTTTGATCCGTAGTTTTTTATTTATTCTTTGTAAGGAAATCATTACATTCCCTTCCCTTTATCACCTTCATATTGCCGACAATGATTGCGAAAGTAAAGCAATTTTGTTAGAATGAACGATTTACTTAAAACGTACCTATAACGTTTAACAGCTATGTGTAATCACTTGAAAGTTTAAAATGTAATTTATTATTCTTAATGATTCTGCATAGCTTTAAAGTGTAATTGATCTAGTTTCCAAAGAATAATTGCATCACTGTAAATTATGGTATGCCATTAATAAAACTTATATTAAATAAATATATAATTAGTTTCATGAACCTAAATTACTAGAATTATTAAGTACATACGTCAGCGTATATAATATGTATTAAATTACACACACAAAAAAATGTAGTGCAACTTAAGTGCAACTCGCCTCTTGTTGTCGACCGTTCTACTAGGAGGTCTGCCGACACTACCCTTCCATTACCTTAGTATTATTACATTACCACTACCGTTCCCATTTCAATACTTTGGGACACCAAAATAAAATCATAAAACACTTGACCGATAGGATATATTATCATAAGTTTTTTTCAGTAGTTTAGTTAAAAATATTTACTTTAAATTGAAAACGACCACAAAATAGCATGTAAGTGAAACACTTTCCTTAGTACCCACCCAGGGCAAAGGGAAAAGGAAGAGTTATGAGTTAGCACTCTATGTGTGTATGTACTCGTAATCTGTCTCTTTATGTATGTTCCACCGTAGCACCTAAACTACTCAGCCGACTTTGATAAATGAGGCGTCAATCGATCGTGCGATCCGGGTGACATAGGCTACATTTTATGCCAACATTATTAACACTAGCTTCGCTGACGTTTACTTCGATTTTTCAGACCCCTATTTTATCCCCTTAGGGGTTGAATTTTCAAAATCCTTTCTTAGCCGATGCCTGCGTCATAACAGCTATTTCTTTTTTTTTTTTTTTTATTCTATGACAAGATAGCCCTTGAATGCGATCTCACCTGATGGTAAGTGACGATGCAGTCTAAGATGGTAGCGGGCTAACTTGGAAGGGGTATAGCAGTGTAAATTCAACCCATACCCCTAATCGGTTTCTACACGTCATCGTGCCGGAACGCTAAATCGCTTGGCGGCACGTTTTTGACGGTAGGGTGGTAACTAGCCACGGCCAAAGCCTCCCACCAGACCAGACCAGAGACAATTTAGAAATAATAAATTACTAAATTGCCCCCGCCGGGAATCGAACCCGAGACCTCCAGTTATAAGACCACAGCGCTCACCACTGCGCCAGGGAGGTCGTCAAAATCTATCTTTATATTGGATAGAAACAGGCGTTACTTTGCGAAAGTTCATGATTAAGCCTGATGATTTGAGCTGTGCGTTGATAGATCAGTCAGTCAGTCAGTCAATCTGTCAGTCTGGATGGATGGATATTATATGGATATTATATCCAATTTTCCGTAGTAGGGTTACAGTTTCTAAACTGTTTTCTTGTTCAATACACAAGTTAGGGAAGTGTGATATTTTCAATTACAGTACCCTCTCTTTATGAACAGACTCATTTGCCGTCTTTATGGCTCACTAAATGCTACCAGAGCCAGACAATGACAGCAATAACAAGCTCCCGTCCTAGCCCTCGCAGCACTTCATTTGAAACAGCTTTATAAAATATTTCATTTTGAAACGGGGAATTCATAAGGACATATTTCACAGAAACACGAAAATTAATATCAAGAAGTATTTATTCGTTTTTAGTTCAACGAATTTCATGTTGGTTATATCCTTCAAGAATTTCATGCAATATCAAATATTAACAGTAGTTTTTCTTAACCACGTTCAAATTCGAAATTCGTATTAAAAATTGAAATTGCATTAGGTCGTAGGTCAATCTGTACCTAGCTAACGTAAAAATTCTTTTTACAAACCCAACTTCAAACGCCACTACAAAGTATTTTAGTTGTGCCTGTAAATTTGAAGAGTTCCCTTGATTACTCCAGGATCCCATCATCAGATCCTGACCTGACAATGGGGCTTTCACACACCTTCGAGAATATAGAGGTATGCCGGTTTCTTAACGATGTTTTCCTTCATCCTTGAAGCCGGCATGTAACTCCGCAAAATTCAGAGATGCGTGCCCGTGATTGAACCTGCGACCCCTCAAATAGAAGACCGGTATTAACCACTATGCTGTCACTACGTTTGTAGTTGATATTTATGGTTAGCGTAAAGGGAAGGTCTTCGCTAAACAAAACCGTTTTCTAAGTAAAGTCCCAGCTAAGCCATGACAAATAGTCGGAACTCTTTCTGCGTGTTTCATAAATGAAACTTCGGCGTTGACCCGCCACTGACGTCAGCTTTAGGAGAAAGTGCCGTATACGCGTCGAGAGACCAAACTTGTGTAATTGTTCGAATGCCATTCATTTATCAGCCATTGCTTGTAGCGATATATCATTTCCGACCGCTGACGTCAATTCTTATGGAGGTATTTTATTGCAGTTCTATTTTAAGCTAGTATTTTTTAAAAGAAGTTTCGTTTGACGGCGACTTCGTCCGCGTGCAGTTATGTTTTTAAGAATTCCGCGGATATCCTGTTTTACCGGGATAAAGGGAAGCCTAGATGTCCGTCAATTCCTCAGCTATACCTACTCATGCAAATAATCACGTCAATCCGTTGCTCCGTTGCTGCGTGATTGATGGACAAACCGACTAACATTTTTTTTTTTAATAAAATGTTAGACTATACAGAGATTCTGAGCGTTTGTTTAGCAAATAAAAATGACATTTCGCAGCGCTCTTTATTCTAAACAATTTTTTTTTTCCACTGAGTGAGCAATTGGACTTCGCTCCCTGTAGAGCTACCATGCGCAGAAAATTTTGTCTATCCATTTACTCATGAGTTGTATCTGTATTTAAACAAAAATACAAACAAAATACAAAATACTCATGAGTTTGAAAGAGATTTGAACCTCCTATGGTTTTGAGCATCGTTCTACTTCTACTACTCTACTTTCAAAGCCATGCCTCTGAGTGTTAAAACCGTTAGAACCCATTAAGGTAATGGACAGGATATATTACTACACTACGTACCAATTTAAACACTAAAATACTGTTATTCATGACCAATACATTTTACTGGCAAGCTAATCTGTATATTTTATTCACTAACTTTTGTCGACGATTTTGCGCGGAAAAATCCATTCAAGTTGTTTTAAATTCCCATAGGAACCACATTTTGTTTTCCCGGAATATAAAGTTACCAAGTGGGTCACTCTTTGCATGGGTCTGAAAAAGTCCCGGCAAAAGTCGTTTAACTTGAAGAAAGTCGTAGAAATAGCAGACAAAAATTAAAAAAGGGGCGACTGGATTTGATTAAAATATATTGGGTGAATCATATTGATTCATGGGCTTAACAATATCTAAAATATTGTAAAATAATAATTCTTGACAGTCAAATTTTTTAATGTTGCTTACTTTGATTAAAAATATTGATTTTGAATTTAGTCAACTGCAAAAGTAAAACTTAACGTTATCTGCACAACGCAGGTGCAACAACTGCACCGAACTGCAGGTTTCCAATCCTTTTGTCTGGAGTGCAAAATTGCAGTTTGGTAACCATTAGGTATGCGAGTGAAGCAATGCTAATAACTAGGGTTGCCAGACGTCCCGTATTTCCCGGGACATCCCGTATTTTAGGCATAGTTTAAAATGTCCCGGCGGGACTGACTCTGTCCCGTATTTGAACCGTACGTCGTTTTTCATTATGAAATCGATCTACGTATTCACACACGCAACGTTCGTAAAACGTACTCGTCTCGCTACTAACTTGCACTCGGAGCCCGCATCGACCAATGACAGTGTTAGTGTCAGAATGACAATGTTAAAACTGACTCGATCCTCGGAAAAATATAAAAAATAATAAAAAATGACACTAAATAATTTTGTTTTTTATTTGTCCCGGGTAAAAAACTGAAATCCCGTATTTTTTTGCCCATTTAACCATTTGTCCCTTATAGGCTGAAAAAAAATCTGGCAACCCTACTAATAACTGATAATTATTGCAGTTCTAATGCTGTTCGTCTGGACACTTAGTGATAGTAGTAATTAGACTTAATAATTTTATTATTTCGAAATGAAAGAATTAAGGTACCTATTAACTGACTTTAAAAATAATTCTTTTTTGTATAGACTTTGGGAATGTAAAGCCTAATTCACAAAGGAGAAAGAATGTTTGGGAAGCCTCACCTGTTTAGTATGTGTATTGTGTTAGCTTTATAGGCGCGTCTTTGTTACTATGTAGTAGTGAGCACGGATAACAGTTAGTAAGAAGTCCGTGACGGCGGTTGCTAAAGCGTTAGGGTTCCGTGTGGTAGGAACAAATTTGATGATACATTAATACCAGTTTTCACCAACGTTCCCTAATTTTTCTCGGGCTACCTAAGTTAGGTGTCGGTTTCCATCAATTTCGTTTTCACGAACCTTTACGAATTACACACTATTATATTATTTACGAATTGGTGAACTTGTATCTATATTATGGTATTTAAATGCAGGTGCCTTTATATTACCAGAACAATGGGTTCTTTCGGCCGAATAGCCATTAGCCACTCTTAATAACTTATCTCATGCCCGTGTTCACAAACAACCCCTTAACTAGCACACCTAAGCTTTTCGCCAACCTTTAATAAATACTTAACCATTATGATTGTCCTTGCATTCAGCAGCAGCAACAGCTATTGTCTTCTGTTCTTTTCTGTTTTGTCGCAATGTAATATTTTGATTTCTGGGTTTTGGTGTAATAAAGTTTCCTGCACTACTCTCAAAATCAGACAGAAACTAAAGTAAGTATCAAGAGATGTTTTAGGTTCTGCCGTAAGTACTTAAAGCAAAATAAGTCTCACAAAATGTGAATAAGATGCACCATCCTAACCTTTAATCTTGCAATGCAGTATTATATTCTTCCGAGTTCACAAAGGTCGTAATGTATATATTATGTAGGTACATTGTAAATATTACTCGATAGGTTTTATTATTAATGTTAATTTAATTTAGGAAATTAATACTTAGTTTGTAAGTTGCTTTTAATGTTAAACTTTTTTCAATCGAATTAGACTTATCTGTAAAGATAGATTTAAGTATGCTGAAATAAATAAATAAATAAATTCTTTGTATAATACATTAAGGAAAAGCTAATATCAGATGTAATGCCTAAACTACAAAATGCTCTTCCAGGCAGGCAGGCTTCGTAGGTTGCATCATTGTGGGGCACATGATTGCAAAATAGATAAAATGACATTATTTTGCAAATATACTGAACCTCGCCATTAAGGTTTGAGCATACACACACGTAGAGCCTACGGTGGTGTGCCGTGTAATTACGATAGTCTCATTCTTACCTGCGCGTGCGCGCGTTGTCTCGAAGAAAGCCTCAGTGCTGACCTGGCGGCCGTCGCGACCGCACCGGCCTGGCGACCATGCGCCAGACTTTGTGACTCTAGTGTGTGAGTGTGTACAGCACAGTGCCCGTGCATTAACCCCAACCCCTGATAGTGCAAACCGGATTTCATATTTGGAACGCCCCGCGGCGTGCAAAAAGGTTTGTACCTTTTTCAATCTATACATGCTACGGTTTAGTCGTAGTGCGCAGCCGAGTGTTAATTTAAGGTAATGTGAAAGTTCCAACGATCGATCGCTGAGTTCGAAGAGTCAGTGTTGACATACTTTTGGCTCAGGTGTGGTGCAAGCAGGTGGGCGCGCCGCTTCAAACCAAAATTCCAATCTCGTGAGATTGCTTTCGTTTGGTTTGACAACTTTCCTTCTACGATTTTATTGCTATCGTTCGCATCAAATTTCGGCTCATTTACTATGCTAACGTAACGATAAAAGTAATTTAGAATTTCAAATAAGTTAATTGTTATTTAAAAACTAAAACTTACTGAAAAAACGTAGCGCTCACGTCACTATAGGAAAGACATAAACGCGTTTAAGCTCCGCGTTAATGTATTCCGATGATGATATCACAGGGAAACAAAAACTTTAAACATAAAGCAATACGCGGATTTCCTGCTAAATAGTAACAACAACAGGGTATGTATGTTCAAAAAATCTTTAGAAAAACGTGGAGATAGTCTTGAGCGATTCTCAGTCGGGCTTGTTATCAGTTTTTGTAGAAGGAAAGCAATACAAACAATGTCTCGACTTGTAAGCGCGGAAAATGGGGACAGTTGAGTGTATGCTGTCGGTTTGAGACCTAACCGGTCGTTCCCCTGCGTCTCCTCTCTTGTCTATGTATTTAAAATTCTTTGAGATGAGTGTCTGTACTAAAATTGTCTTTTGTTTAAGTAAACAAGGATTTTTCTATTTCTAGTGACTTCAGAAACTAGGTGTTTCTCAATTCGACTGTATGTTCTTTTGTATGTTTGTTACGCGATTATTCCGCCAACTATGAATTGATTTTGACGATTTTTTTTTTTTGTTTGGTTGATCATACTTCAGAGGATTCAATGCTTTTTGGAAAACGAAAAAAAATTTACCCAGTTAACTTTTTGGTTTGTGTTTATCTTCAGCAAAGGTTTTTATGCTTTGTAGTGGCGTATACAGTCAGTTTTTTTGAAAAAAAATTAAATACAGATTATTTTATTCGAAGTCAGAATAGTCGTTGGCTTGCTAGCTCGATCGAGATTTTTAGATAGGTTACTTATAACTTTGAATCTAAGGCGTGTTTTATAGTTGTAAATACAACTATTTACTATTATGAGGACAAGAGTAGGCAGCAAACAAAACTTGACGAAGGCATCTGCTTTAGTGCAGCAACCTCCGATTTTACGATGCAATTTGCTCGAACACCTATAAAGCAACGTTAAGGAAATAGGTAGCTGTAGCCTGTAGTAATATGAAAATTAATGAGTCTTTAATGTAGGTATAATACGGTCGTTGCTTTGTGGGAAATCATAATGCGGTTAATGCTGCTAAACCTATTTCAATTAAGTGGGCAATTAATATGAAGTAATTATAATAATAATATAATAGCTATTGTAACTTACCTACATAAATTTAAAAAACCGGCTAAGTGCGAGTCGAACTTGCATACAAAGGGTTCTGTACCATCGTGGTAGTGATCAATGAAAAAATTAAGTTTCTTTAAGGAGGGATCCCATATTTCTATATTGTATTTGTTATTATAGCGGCATTAGAAATACACATTCTGTGAAACTGAAATTTTCAAGTATCTGCCTATTACGGCTAATAAGATATCTACAGCCCACTGACAGACAGATGGCCAGAAAGCGGAGCTTTAGTAATAGGGTCCCATTGGCATCCTTTGAGTACGGAACCCTAAAATAGACACTTCTCCAAGAAATATGATGGATGATATTGATATTTGGTTCTATTCATAGATTAGTACAAGTACGATCATCCTCAAGTGAGATCTTCTTAATCGACTTTCAAAAAAGAGGAGATTCTCAATTTGGCTTGTATTTTTTTCACTATAGATAACGATTTTAACAACTAATTAAGTATGCATATCTACATATTAAAAGACAGATCTTCGCATGATATTTAAGTAGGTATAATGATAGTTTCCCATTCCAAAGCTCTTTACAATAGTTTAATTTGCAAACTATCGTCGTTTTTATTAATAAAATCGCAATATATTCCGTGACGTAAATCAAAGGTTAAACAAACCGGTTGGACGAGATATCAAACAGTATGTATACTCATATCATAGACATTCCTTTTTTTTATTCGATGAGAAGATAGTCCTTGACTATAATCTCACCTGATGGTAAGTGACGATGCAAACTAACATGGTAGCGAGCTAACTTGGAAAGGGTATGGCAGTGTACTCATACTCCTTAGCGGTTTTTACGTGCCATATATGTCTATCTTCTAAGGATAACTTACATTAACCATTTCTATCTTTCAAATTTTGATTAAAAATTAACCGACGTGTTATTAAACTAGTTATATCTGAATAAATATACTGTTTATTATCTTAAGTATTTCATTTTATATTATTTTGTTTGTAGGTTGTTTTACCTATGCACTTTTATAAGCATATTTTAAGAATAATATAATGTAAATGTGTGTAGAATAAATACAAGTACCTACCTATAAATCTTAATACTGAGATTCACTAAACGCCTTCACAACATGACCACTCATGTGGATCAAATGCCTCTCTAATGACGTTATATTGCTCCATCGTGGCCGCATTATTGTCTAGCGTAAGTTTAAACCACAGTAGGTATAAGGAGGAGATACCTACTTCAACTCACTAATCTTCACACTTCTTTGTATAAAAAGCAGTATACTGACCTGACCTTACCTTCTTTTTCTTCTTCTAACTGATAGACGTCCACTGCTGGACATAAGTCTCTTGCATGGACCTCCACTGGTCTCGGTCTTACGCCGCCTGAATCCAGCGACTCCCTGCGACACGTTTGATGTCGTTGGTCCACCTAGTGAGGGGTTTGCCAACACTGCCAAATTCCCGGTGCGGGGTCGCCACTCCAGCACCTTGGGACCCCATCGACCATCAGCTCTTCGAACTATGTGCCCCGCCCATTTCCACTTCAGTTTCGCAACTCGCAGAGGTAGGTCGGTGACTTTGGCTCTTCTGATTTCTGATTTAATCTCGCAGGGATACTCCGAGCATAGCTCTCTCCATCGCCCGCTGAGTGATCCTAAGCCTTCTTATGAGGCCCATAGTTAGCGACCATGTTTCGGATCCATAAGTCATCACTGGCAACACGCACTGTTCGAAGACTTTAGTCAGTCAGGCACTGAGGAATAAAAAGCAATATTCTGACTTTACCTTACCTAATTTATCCCAATCAAATGGAAATATTTCTTCGGTGTTTTAATAATGTTATGAACGTCCACTGGACACACATCTCCTGAAGGTTACACTTATTAATGGGAATAATAAGGCGTAGTCTAAACTTCCCTTAGAAGATGAAAGCTGATCTAGAAAACTACTAGACATTCTCTGAATTTTTTATTTCGTTATTTCATTATTTTTTGATTTGTCGGGTTTTTTAAATGTACCTACCATCTTGATTACAATTCTCTTTTGCAACATGAAAAATTTTATTAAGTTTTTGCTAAGTTTATTTCAAAACAAACAAAATGAGACCACCCTGGAACTTACAAAACCAGCCATACAAATTACAAAATAATAATTAACTACTCCCGAAGCGCGGGGCAAGAACATGGATTATGTAGATTTAAAAAGTACGTACAGCACAGAACCGCAGAGGTAGTACTTTTGAATAATACTCGTATGTACTTGCACATAAAAGTGCATAAATTTTACTAAAACTAGTTAGTTCTACTAGCTCCAACGTTATTTAAGATGGGTTTGGGAATTATTCTAAATTGTAATATTGTGAGATATGACCTACTCCTAGTTCCCTACTCAGTAATGTTAACTAATATTATTATGTACTTACTGAAAAAATGGTTTTACGTTAAAAGCTGTGGGATTGCACCATAGCTGTACGAGTGCAAAATATTTTAAGAATTAATAAATACTAGCTGATGAGAGCTGATAGTTAGATGACGAGCACCTCATAACTTCGTCAAGAAATATATTCCTTCCTTTCAAATCTCCAGGTTCACCGGTTTAGGTTCAGTCAGTCAGTCATCTTTCGCGGTATTGTTTTATTATACACACAACTTGTGCTTTTGATTTTACCTTGTCCGTACCCACAGAAAACTGCACAGCCGTACTTATTAGCGCAGCCAAGTACAAATCGCACTTGATTATCCTGGTGCTTCTTCTCCTTTCTTGGCTGCTTCCTTGCAGTCCTTTATTTCATCCACCGCTGAACACAGGCATCTTTACGAACACGCCATTCCTTTCGATGTTGTGCCAGTCTCATTAGTCTTCTTCTGTAGTAGTCACTATGACTTAAAACTTATGCTGAAAAGTGACTCTGCCAAATTCTACCATCTGTCTCAAAAACTAATGTAAAATCAAATACAAAGTCTCTCGAAAGAGGTTCCTGAGCATATTTTACTTGAAGCCACTCATGCAAAATCGGATTATTTCAGCTAAATAAATCTAAGCAAATCTGCAACAGATTAAGGAATACATTTACTCAAGGTATACCACGTACCGTGGAAACGAAATTACCTCAAACATTTGGCCGCACGCAAAAGGGACATAATAAATGTTTTCAAATAATTTCATAAATTAATCCCCCATGATGAAGGTACCAGTAAATCCCGCTCACGGTAAAAAGCGTCGCGTCGCCTGGGATTCTCTCGAGGGAGGCGACGTAATTAAGCGCCTATCCCTATTATCTCCAAAAATATATTGCTAATTGGAATTTCTACTTTATGTTTAGTAGCTTGTCTTGTGAAATATTTTGAGCGATTTCAGTTATCGATAGCTTATTGTCGTTCGCAGCCTAATATAGTTAAGCTACTAAGTTGAAATATTAATAAAAGTAATTTTTTCGACGTTGTTGTCAACTCAACCTTTTCACTTCTTTGGTGTCCAGTAGGTTCCAGTAACTCGCTTTAAGTGCGGAGTCGACATTGAAGCTCATATTAGCTTAAACAAAAACCCTTAAACCATTTTTCTGCCCATATTGAAAGGATCGCCATAGATCAAGATCTTCTACCGCTTGCTTTCAGCTTCTACCGGCAACTCCTTTGAGAGCGTTACCCATCTAGTAGGGGGTCTTCAAATATTGCACTCTTGGTGCGGGGTCGCCTTTCAAGCACCTAGGACCCCATCGTATAAACAAAAACCATCAAAACATGCTTTTCACCCATTACTACTTCAGTTTCCCGAATCTTTAAACTGTGACAGTTACTCTGAGTATTCCACTGCTAATGATACTCCGATTATATATGAAGGACGAAGGTATATCGTGGAGACACAAAGTCCAAATGCCTATTTTGTATTTGTATCTAATGGAAAAATGTAAGTTGCAAAAGCAAAAAATAAATGAACAAAGTAGTAATTACACTGGTACATAATATTGAAAAGGGCACAACGTATACCTATAAAAGGATCTCGCAGATGATGATAACAGGTGCTTTGGAAGGACGAGTTCTCGGAAAGCTATTATTACAGTCTCACCCAAACCACGTAAACTATTTGGGAACCGACAAAGTTAATTTCTCCCGGGCCGAATAATTAGATAGGTTGAACTGGTAACCAAAGGTCTTACTTTACGTTCCCACAAAATGTTGCTTCAGAATGCCTGTACCAACAAATAATTACTGCCGTTAATCGGACATACTGTTTAAGCTTCCTTAGTAAAACTTATGAGTTAAAAGCAAGATGTTCTAGATCTTTTGTTAAGGATCCAGCATCCATTTTTAAGGAACCCTATAAGCCAGCCTGTGGCTCTTGTGACAATTCAAGACTACCACTGGTTCGGAGAGCAGATTCTGCTCAGAAGAGCTGGCAGGATACTCAGCAGTTGACTATGATCTGTCATCCCATCTCAAAGAATGTCTAGTTCACGGGGACAAGAGGTCTGAACTTGGCCAACATAATAATTATAACACAACACAACACAACATAATATAACAATTTGCACATTCTGCAGGTTAACACAGCCAACATTATGGGCTCTCCTTATTTCAGTGACGATTTGAATGATATTATTGATATACAACTATTTTTTAAGACTTTGTTAGATACATCAGCTTTTTTAACATGAAATAAATAAACGTGCCATTACCCAGTAATATAAGTACAGTAGTAATTGCAATCGTCACATTTGTAGCTGTCATTTTTAAACAATCCTGGAAGATTAACAGAATTAGTACCATTGATTTTCTGAAAAATAAATGCAGATTTGTCAATGGACACTTCGCTGAGTAATTCACTCGTTGGAAGAATTGTGTTTGTTCAGCTTATATAACAGTGTGAATAGCTATCGTAAAATGAAACATCTGTCGAAGATGAGCTCGACGCAAACGGTTGCCAGTCCGTTAGTGCTAACTGCTAAGGAGGTCATGCGCCGGGCCCGAGACTAGGGTTGCCAGTTGATCGGGATTCGTCGCGATTTTCCCGACATTTCATAATATAAGTATAATATAATGTCCTGACACCCGAGAAAATAGAAAATCTTTCGACAAACAGCTAACCGTAACTGAAAATTCCCAATAAAACTTATCTTAATTCTTCTTATGGATCCAAGTTGTTGAACTCCGTGAATTTCCTACATGACCGTAAAAGTTAAGTAAAAATTAATTATGAAATAAAAATATTTAATTTCTCTACAATACGATTATAAAAATAAAAATTATGTTTTGACACATAATTATTTTTTCAGACCCCTGAATCTCGACATTTTTAATTTTATCCATAATATTTCGGTTTTTCGATTTGGCAACCCTAGCTGAGATGCTCGTCGGCTTCGCGTCGCGTGCATAGCTACTTGCTCGAGTTAGTTAGGCGATTGCTTAAATAGCGATAAGTCATTGCAATCCCACATAGGTAGGTAAGCGAAGTAGGCAACAAGGTCGTTCAATTAGTTTTCCTAAAATTCAATTAATATTCGCGCCGTTAGCAATAAAATGAAAGTCAAATACTTCTAACTTACTCGAAGCCAAAAAACTTAGAAGGCTGATAGAGTGCCTAGGAGAGTTCGGTATATATACGAAAGAGAAAATAAGAGTGAATCTCATAGTTTCGTGATGTATGGTATACTAGCGTTTATCTACTTCATTAAGAAATCCTGTTTTTCCGGAATAAAAATACTACCTACATAATATAATATTAAAGCTTAAAAAAAAGCTCATGTTACTCGCCAAATTCTCAACTATACAAGACTATGCAAAATATCAGACAACAGATGAAGTTGATTCAACGTTTTAACCGAACTCTAAAAAAGAAGGTTCTTAATTCGACCGGTATCGGTATAATACTGTTTTTTTCCTTATATTATTTTAGTATGGTAACACTAATTCAAAGAGATAAGATATTTCAATGATTATTTCAATGGTCCTGTGGCGCAACGGATAACGCGTCTGACTACGGATCAGAAGATTCCAGGTTCGAATCCTGGCAGGATCGAAACTTTTCTTTTTTTTTTTTTTTAATTGTTTTTAATTTTGACTAATTTTTGTGAATAAACTAACTGAACATTAACTAGTAAGTACCTAATTATTTTTAGCTTTTGGTGCATTATCTGCATCATTATTATGTTTTTTTACAGTAACACCGTTTAAATTAACAAAAAAAAAAGACTTTAGAAGGCGAATTAAACATCCTCGATGGTATCCACACAAGCCGTGGAATCACAAAGTGCACTAATGAATAATCTAGGAAGATTTGCAACTTCCCAACACCAACAACTAGGACAATTTCTAATCCACTACATGCACTCTAACTCCATGGCTTAAGACGGATTTTCGCCTGGCATCGCAGAAAATGCGCAGGTTTACAGCGGCGTCTAAGGTATCTGGCACGGAATAAATTCACTCGTCTAACTGGTTTCTTGAGCACCTATTTAAAATTTTAAAAGTGGATTTGTAAATCTAAAGGATGGCATGTTTGTGCTAAAATGTGGTTGACTTTATTAAGGCTTTATATAACTTTAGCAGGCTGCTAAGTCATACAAATACGCTCTTTACTATTTATTTTTAGCTCTGTAGATTTTTTAATTAGGTAACTTGATTAATACCTATCCCATCCAAAAAATCAACGTAAAGTTTATGGGAGGACACTGGACATTGAACCGCCGACCTTTCAGTTTTTAGTCTGCACCTTTAAGCATTGGACTATTGAGGCTTATCTACCACCATTTTGTTAAAAACTTGAATTAATAAAGTACCTACTCAACACCTTCAGTCTATTAAGTATTTATATTTTTATGTTTCTATTGAATTCTTGAACTCGTAAATGTGGATAGAATTTTTAACAACTCAGCTTTTAAATTTGTATAAAAAATGTTACCACAAAGCCTGCTTACTCTGATTGTGTTTGTTCAACACTCCGCCAAAGCTGACAATCAGTGAAACCTTACAAATCTTCCAAAAATATTTGGACAAGAGTTGAACGTCGATGTTTTACAACGGATGTTTACACGTCTGATATATTATAAAATATGTTCCGGAAAAGGGATAAAAAAAACACCGTTCCCGATCAAGCTTTTACAATTACAAACGAATTGCGTAAATATTTATTACCCACGATTTAATCTTTATTGCCAAATTCGCCATTCGGTGAAATTTAAATTTCAATAATTGCATTATTTTATGAACGATTTGTTTTATCATTTCACGTTTTTGTTCATTGTTCAGAAATTATTCAGTCGTACCTATTATAAATTAGTATGCAATTTTTTTCATCATAAATAGGTACTTATATTGTGAACTTAGATAATATACTCTTTAAATAATATTTAAAGATTACGCATTTCCTAAATAATTGTGTTTGCTTTCTTTTCAATTTAGGTATTTTATTTCCATGTGTGAATATTTATTCATTTAACATTAATAAATTAACATTAATTAACTTTATTATTTTAATTTAACAGATTATATGCATTTTCACTAAAGCATCTGAATAACGTGAAAGTCCTTTTCAAAGCACATCAACCGGTTCAATAATGATCTACCGGTATAATAATAAATAAATCATTCAACTACATTCCCCTAATTTGCATTCGACTTCGAGCCATACGCATTTAGGCATCACCAAGGAATTTCTCTATAACGGTTTACCGGCCTGTCGTAAGCGTAACGATGTCAGCGAACATCGCAGGCTCATAAAACTGAGGCTTACCATGATTAGATACTTAGATACAAAGTTAGATACATACTGTAACTAATGCCGAAGGAAAATTCAAAAGCTTTAGAGAGTTAGGTAAAAATCTCGCGGAAACTATTTGTTTTTCCGGGATAAATGGGATAAATGGTAGCTTGGACACTCTCCAAGGTCTCGACTATACCCACGCAAAAATCACGTTGATGCTCCGTTGCTGCATGATTGAAGGACAAATCAACAACAAATACACACTTGTATCACACTAAATTATAGTAATACATATTAATAAAGGCGAAAGTTTGTGTATGTGTGTGTGTGTGTGTGTGTGTGTGTGTGTGTGTTTGTTACTCCTGCAGGCCACAAAAAATGAACCGATTTGGCTGAAAGAAGTGGAGTTAG
The DNA here is from genome assembly GCA_038048805.1 of Hipparchia sbordonii. Taxonomy (NCBI): domain Eukaryota; kingdom Metazoa; phylum Arthropoda; class Insecta; order Lepidoptera; family Nymphalidae; genus Hipparchia; species Hipparchia sbordonii. The sequence continues at coordinate 6,891,822 of CM076104.1, read as the reverse complement.
CTCATACCCAGGATTACCACATAGACTACTTTTTTTCCCGGAAAATAAGAGAGTTAACGCTGGAATTAAAAAACCTTAATCCACGCGAACGAAGTCGTAGACATCAATTAGTTATTTCATAAAATTAATAAGGTTGAGTAGACTCAGCGTTCACAGTTAAAACCGTTGTTCTTAAGTGAAATTTGTTCTGGTTTTAGCCTCTGTTAAATATGAGTATTTTAAGCTTGCAAGCCCAAGCCGTCTGAGATGGTCTCGTATCTCTAAAAATAAAACATCAAAATAGAATCGTTCCGGAGAACTAGTTTCGGAACAGTATAGGAAGTATCCGTGGATTGATCGGCTTTTTATTTATAGATAGGTTGTATAGGCTCCTACAAGTCCCTTCACTTGTATGACCTTGCCTCCAAGCAAGGCTCGCTGTCGTTCACCTCGCAGGAATGTGACCAATAATGCAGCTTTGTTGACAACTGCAGATATATTGTATGAATTTTACCCCATAACTTACTTGTATAACTGGTATCAAGCGACACGTTAATACTTTATCTGCCAGTGCAGATTAACTGCTAGCATATCATAGATACAAGAAAACCTTGTAACATGTTATAGGTACTATATTATGTACATGACTACATGTACAATGTGTGTGTACTGTGTGTGTGTGTATCTGTGTGTGTATGTTTGTTACTCCTTCATGCCACAATGAATGAACCGATTTGGATGGGGTTGAAGATAGCTCACCTAACACTAAGTTAGTATAATTTTTTCTATTTCACAATTCAAATCAATTCTCTCTAAGCCTCGGTTAAAGCTCTTTAAACTCGATGAGCTTACATTAATACTGTAACTACCTACCTATTGTCAGACTTTGATTGTGAATAAAGAATTCATTGCGACAAAACCAATGCTCGCACATAATATGATCAATTTGCTGTCAGTTGCAATCGTGGTTGCAGCAACAGATCAAGATGAACATGCACAATATGCACCTATGAGGGTCCTCAAATGCATTCGTTCGGATACCCAAGCTGTCCATATAAGTGCTAAAAATCAGAACTTAACTGCTGAAATAAGTCCCCAGACGATAATTTTTGCCATTACCATCTTCAAATGCTAATAGGCAAGGTGACACTTGGGTGACACATCTCTAACTTCAATCCGAATGAAAAATGTTGATAACAAGATGAAGTTGATAACAAGATAAAGTTAACTCAAAAATATATCCGCGCCTCGACAGCTGAAGTCTAAACTGTTAAAAATCAGAACTTAACTGCTGTAATATGGCCATCCTCAGGTGATAATTATTATAGAGAACTATTGTCATCTTATGGCACGGTTAGACATAATCCTCTAAGTTATTTTTTTTTTAATTCGATGTCAAGTTAGTCCTTCACTGCAATCTCACCTGTTGGTAAGTGAGGATACAGTCTAAGATAGAAGCGGGCTAATTTGGAAGGGGTGTGGCAGTGTACATTCAACTCAAATCCCTAATCTGTTTCTACACGCCATCGTGCCGGACCGCAAAATCGCTTGGCGGTACGTCTATGACGGTAGGGTGGTAACTAGCAATGGCCAAAGCCTCCCACCAGACCAAACCATGAGTCAATTCAGAAATTATAAATTACCAAATTGCCTCCACCGGGAATCGACCACGAGACCTCCCAATTTTATAAGACCACAGAGCTCACTGCGCCAGGGAGGTCGTCAAAATTGGTAAAGATGTTGATTACAAAGGAGGGGTAAAGCCACACCTATTACAATTTCAAGATGGATATAATAATAGGGTTTAAGCCTAGTCTAATTCTTATTACAAAATTTAACGGAACATTGCTTCAACATAAGTCTCTTGAATATTTAATCCCAGAGTATTTCAATTGTGATTTATTAAATCATTAGGTACAACGCCGTCGACCTTCGCTAGGAATGCCGCCGCTGCCATAATGCTAAATGAACAGCCTGTACTAAATTACGAACCAAGAAACAAAGCTTTTAATTTTACCCATTACGTATTGATTAAGGAGGTTAGCTGCGAACTAAACGTTTACAAGTTCTGCTGAATAGTAATAGGTATATAATTTCTGAATTGGTCTGGTTCGGTGGGAGGCTTTGGCCGTAGCTAGTTACCATCCTACCGTCAAAGAAATGCCACCAAGCGATTCAGCGTTCCGGCACGATAACGTGTAGAAACAGATTATTGTATGAGTTGAATTTACACTGCCATACCCGTTCCAAGTTAGTCCGCTACATCTTAGACTGCATCGTCACTTAATCAGGTGCGATCGCAGTCAAGGACTATCTTGTCATTGAATAAAAAAATAGTTCCTTTATATTTTCCCTTAAAGTGACTGATGGTTAGGTTTTGTTCGCGACTTCATCCGCGTGAAGTTTAGCTTTATATCCTGCGGGTACCTTGCTTTTTCCTGGATAACATAATGCTTAAGTCACTCTTCAGGTCCTTAACCATGCAAAAAATCACCTCGATCCGTAGCTCAGTTACAGCGTGATCAGGGACAAACAACCACACTCGAACTCTCTCTTCTCAACTCAGAAAAAATCGCTTCTTGGCGATACGGCCGCCTATTGTACCTACTCTGTTTTGCTAACTATTGTATAGTTACCCATTTTGCTGACTTTTTTAGGATGGTGAAAACATTAACAATATTTAATATCTGAGTTTCTTGCCGGCTCTTCTCAGCAGAGTCAGCATTCTGAACCGGTGGTAGATTTTCGACTTGTCATAAGAGCCACAAGTTGGCCTACATGAAATAAATAAATTTAAATTTGAATATCCTCCTTTGTTGCTTATTAACCTGCATATTTAGCTAATTAATATTGCATATTATATTATCTTATTAAAACGAAATGATCTGTCATTGAACGCGTTTAGAAGTGGGTATATAAAGGCTTACACAACCCAAGTGCTTACACGACACGCCGGTTTTCATTGTGTAGGTACAATATACATAACAATAATCGACACTGTCTAATCACCTACCTCGAGTACTCAAGGTGTTATTGCACAAAGTCATTCTTAACCTAGCCCACACCGCTCCGCTGAAACCGCATTATTAACTCCTATTGTTGTTATCATAATGCTTAACTCTTTATAATATATTAATTTAAGATTTCACTTTCACAGTGTAATTTGTTCCATCATTATTCTCCTCAAAAATCAATTTATAATACTAGCTGATGTCTACGACTTCGTACGCGTGGATTGAAGTTTTTTAGTTCCCGCGGTAACTCTCTTATTTTCCGGGATAAAAAGCAGCCATGTTATTCCAGACTATAAGCATTATCCAGGAAACATAATGCTGGTCTGGTAATTATAGTCTGGACTCTATCTCTGTACGATATTTCAGCCAAATCGTTTCAGTCGTTGCGGCGTGGTTGATTAACAAACATCCATCCATCCATCCATACATCCATTCATCCATATATCCATACATCCATAAATGGATCAAACATCCAAACTTTCACATTTATAATATTATTAGTAGAAATAGTTTCTTCACGCGAGTTCGTCCACATTCATTTATTTAAATATCACGTGAGAAACCATTGTTTTTCCGGGAGACTTCTTATACGGGGAATTAAATATTTAGTAGACACACTTCACACTAGAGATTTCTCAACGAGACCCCTTAACGTTAACTTAGCTTCTATTAAGCCAAACTTACATGCCAAGTTTTGGTTTAGTATTTCATCAGCTCTCAGGTGTTATATTTCATTAAGGGTTTGGCCACGCTCGTCATACTTCGAGTATGACTTTGAGTAAACGAAACTAATTCAGAGTAGATACCTATCTTGTTTGTGTTTTCATTCAAAATATATGGTACACTGAACAGTGCATTCGAGCGTTACGAAACTTTGGTTCTCTGAACATACCCCTAACATAAAGTGTAAACTTGCAAAACTTTCACCCTCTAAATAATGGAAATTTAAACGATAACCTATAAAACTTTTAATCACGCAAGTGAGGTGGACAGCTTTTAGCTTCTTCAATCGTCGGTTCAAAGTTTTTGTAAAAAGTAATTAATGTTGGCGGTATTTTGTCGAAATTTAACAATAACAGTGTTGCCATTAATATACATATTTTTAAATTACCCATTTAGCAACGAGATTGACTAGTTTTTCAATAACAAAGTTTAAATAGCTGATAACTCAGCTGCCCCATTTCAAAACCTAGTAAGTGTGATTGGCAAAATTTTGCAGGGACCAAAAAAACATGTTTTGTAGATGGCTTAGTAATAAATATATCCAATAAAAGCTTACAAAGTAGTTTATTTACGAAACATTAATTCACCAACAGATACTGCAGAGTTCAGAGTTCAGAAGGGCTACCACAAATATGTTTTTTTGGTCTCCTTTAAAATTTTGTCAATCACACTTACTAGGTTTTGAAATGGAGCAGCCGAACTGTATGGGAGCCAATAACTATTCCGGTTCCCCTATATACTACTACTACTATAGGCTTTATCTTGATCTACTTCTATTTGGTACAATTGACAAAAAAACGACAATAGCGCTCTATAAATATAATCTTTTTTAGTCTGGCTCGAGGCAGCTTCTAAAGACCATTGTTGGTTCGCTGTCACAATACACTATTCATTTTTTCAAGTCGATCACGTTCGATTTTTGGGTCAAGACGAGAACAAATAAATCAAAACCAATTGCGAAGATTACGCTTTCACGTAACAACTCTAGCTATACCGGTTTGTCTTAGGAAAATGTAGGTAGATAAAATGTGACGTAATCCACAAGTACAATAAGAGTACAATACATAATTTAAGCCTGTTGTACACGGCACAGTAAAATAATGATCGTTATGTGATGCATATTGTCTGTCAATATTCATAGAAATCAATAGAATACTCACGGCCCAGATAATATAAATTTTATCGATAGACTTAGATGACGCTCGCGACTTTTTTCGCGTGGACTAAGGTTTTTTGATTCCCGCGGGATTTACTAAATTTTCCGGGATTAAAAATAGATTATGTGTTATTCTGGGGTATAATGTAACTCCTCTTCCAGCCAAATCCGTCCAGTTGCTTTTGCGTGAAAGAGTAACATACACACACATACACACACATACAAACATTCGCCATTATAACATCAGTGTGATTAGTGTGATATCTGTAGATACAGGCCGATATGGGCAGATTCTGCCAAGTACAAAATTTAGAAGAATATATTAATTTATAATTTTAAATTAGTATCTAGAGATAAGCTTTCTAATAAACCCAATAGCGAATAAGTACGCGATAAGTACTAATTCAATATAAATACCATCTGCGCCGTGTATGACAGGCTTTAATATCATATAAGTACAGATTGTTATGTCATTTTAGGAGAACAATTCATAATTTAGCAACTCCTTGGAAAAGAAATCTTATAAGAACCCTTTTGAATTTAATTTGTTCCAGGAAGATCTCAAAAATATTAAGACACAAAGGGAATTACAAATTATTAACCGACTTCTTTTAGTTGCTATGTTATCACAAATAATTGAGAGCGCTGATATTTTGAAGCCTCTATAGCCTAAAAGTTAAAGGTGCGGACTGAAAACTGAAAGATCGATGGTTCGATCCCGATAAAAACGTTTACGTTAGATACTAAATAATTAAATTATTTCAAAATGCTTAGGGAATCTTTGATGTGATCGACATGCTCCACCGTTGGATTTAGGGTTTCTAAAAATACAATGAAACCCTTTGTTTTCTTATTATAAAACTTGTAACCTTTAACCTAGTTTACTCCAGTCTTCTATCTGGCTATTGAATCCTTAATCGGTTTAGCCGCTTCACAAATTTCATTCACCTATCCGTAGATAAACTGACAGTCAGACAATGTGTATATAATGGGTTTTTATAAAGTCAATATGATTCAGTATAATATATTTGATAAAATAATATCTATCATTTATGAACATTATAAAATTACAGTAGGTACATAATGACACTAATAGAGTTCGATATCTATAGATCAGCAAATAAAATATAAAATAATTAGAAAAATATTGTTAAAGAATTTTTTTATCCAGCAAATAGCTCAGTAGGAAGTTCAAACAAATATTCTCACGTATAGCGTAGATGGAAGCCACATCAACTGAAAACGTGACGTTCATTTGTCTTACGTGACTTGCCCACAATACTCATTCTCTTTAGCAAAATCAACATTTGTCTCTATTTGTCCCACTAGTAAATATGTATTGAAAAAATAAACCCTGGAAAACTTATCGGTGAAGATAGATCATTATTTTGTTGATAGACATTCGATCAAATACGTTTATGCCATCATTTATTTAGTGTTGATATCACGGCTCCTAGTTTGAGATTTCTCCCCCTTTTTCAGGGGGCCCGAGGTTCGACCCTACCAATTCACTTTTTGGAGTTACGTGCATTTTAAGGCGCTGTCATAGGCTGACACAATCGAAAATGCTCTCCTTTCCTATCACGTTACTTTTAGATATAGGTTTGATCGAAAGGTAGAAACAGCAAAATCCAAGAAAAATCTCGTAAAAATGTAAAAATTTCCAAAAAAATACACTACCAATCCCTGTGGTTTATGCCCGGTTTCACCAACCATACCTAAGTATTTCCTAAGTCGGGCGGTTTCATAACGTAGTTAAAAACTCCCTACAACTCTTTACCTAACATCAGTTCCAACCTAGGTTATTCTGAAGGTTGGTAGAATTGTCAGATAGGGTTTTCTAGATTTGGTAGTGCTCAAAATTAAAGAAGAGTTGGTGAAAACGATCATTAATCTTCCCGACTACTGACAAAATATTAATAGGCTTCATTATTGATTTCATGGACCTATATTCAAGTCTGTAAGCTGTCGATAAGTTAGCTGGGTGACGCGCCACGATGATATATCAAAAAGTACAAACAACTTTTAACGCAACAAGGTTACTAGGGAGGTATCAACATAATATTATGTATTACAATAGATTGAACAATATAATATGTAAGAACCAGGTGTAAAATGCGCGATGGTAGCTATAAAAATTGACCAAAAAATGGTTAGAGATTAGGTACGTAATATAAAAAATATATAGTGCAATCCTACTATAATATTATAAAGCTGAAAGTTTGTGAAACGAATCAACCAATTTTTCTGAAATTTGGAATGAAGATTATTATTTATTTATTTATTTATACCTAAGATTATCACATAGGCTACATTTCATCCCGGAAAATTGAGGAGTTCCGCGGGAATCAAAAAACCTTAATCCACGCGGACGAAGTCGCGGACATCATCTAGTTAATAATAATGACCTGTATTCTTTCGAGTATCATTTCATTCCACCATATTTCAATGCATGACTCAAACAGAAGCCCTAAACATGGAAGTCCAAACGCGACGTTTGTTATTCCACTTTCGTCCATAAGCTATTGTCAGAATGTGGTCAGAATAATAAATCCCAGCTTAGCAGAGTAATGTGCTAAATATCCAACGATATCGCCGCTTTCCAGATGTACTCGAGGGCGAAGTTATTTTTGGTCATTGCTTTCTAGTTTATTGCTTCCTGAACTGCCAAATTCGGAACATTAAAGTTATTTGAGGTTTAGTTGCATAACATTTTGCTGATTTCATGAGAAAATATTTTTAGGAATATCGTCGAGAGTTTAATATCATCCATTGATAAATATATACGTACTACGTACTAGATATGCCTACTCATTTTGTTCAAGTGATCTGCACTGCAGTCCGTATACCTTGTTTAGTGTGGCTTGGCATTCGAGACGTACGGACGGGCGCGATTTATGCGACAAAACTTTTAGCACCTAACTATTCAGCACCTAAATGAATTGAAAATCCAACAATACCTATATTCAAGCGAGTAACAAAAAAGTAGCTTAGCATGGAATTTTATATACCTGTTCTTTAATGCTTTTGAACGTAACCACAGTATAGATATGACGTAACAGTAAGTATAACTTAGTAGAAACAGGCAAACGGAATGTTAGAAACAGAGTAAGTACCTACTTCAATAAGCAGGGACGGACGTGAGAAATCTTTATTAAGGAAAACAACATCATATTAACATAATAACATTTTATGACAATATATGCTTCGCTGATGCCTGTTATGCTTATGTCAGCAGCATAATTACAGGGTTATTTGCTTAGGCATAGTCTTTTTTTTATTCAATGAAAACCCTTGACTGCGATCTCACCTGATGGTGAATGACGATGCAATCTAAGATAGTAGCGGGCTAACTCAGAAAGGGTATGGCAGTATACATTCAATCCATAACCCCTAGTCGATTTCTACACGCCATCGTGCTGGAACGCTAAATCGCTTGGCGGCACGTCTTTGACGGTAGGGTGGTAACTAGCCACGGCCAAAGCCTCCAGACCAGACCAGAGATAATTCAGAAATTATAAATTCCAAAATTGCTCCCGCCGGGAATCGAACTCGAGACCTCCCAGTTTTAAGAGGTCGTCAAAAGGTCTATGCTCCGATCAGTTAAAAAAACAAACCTACAAACCTATATATTTTTGGATAATAATGTCACACTTATTATTATCCACAGACCAGTGAACTATATTATCTGAATCATGTATGACGTACTGCAATAATATCTAAGGTATCTCGATTATTAATAAGTTCATGGAAAACAACCCTACCAACTAAGAAAAAAACAACAATTGAAGCCGCGTGCGCCATCTTACGGAAAGATGGTTCCCTAACTCGCCTACATCACTGAATTAAAAGGTCAGAGTCAAAATTATACACGCTAGTGTAGGCTTTATGTTTGTATCATAAATGCGAAGATAGCATGAAGGTTATTCACAACATGACCTTTAGCGTGGGACGGACGGCGTGACATTTACAAGTGACCTCTTCAGACAGATTTCGTTCTCGTATACTATTCAGATAACAGTCTGCAAAATGAACCTTTATATTATAACCGTTAATGAAAACTATTAACGTGAACGTAATGATACATTAACACCAAGAGAGTGTTGTTGCTGTGTTTATCGAAAATCCAATTTTTCTCTTATTTAGATACATAGGTAGGTAAGTTACCTATACTAGTTGATTTTCTTCATGTGGAAGTTATTTATGGTACTTTTTCCATTTAATTTACTTTAAGCTGTCTGCTCTTATTACTTGTTACCTTGTTACTTGTTACTTCTTTGAGAATAAGCTGTTATGAATTCTGATTATGATCTAAACTGTACGTATAGATTCACGATGCAATTCACGATGGCGAGTGGCTCATGGTTGTGTGTGTGTCGTTTCTGTATAAGTGTGAGCGAGGGCTCGCTCGCGCCTGACCGCTCTCACCTAGGCACCTGACAGGCACGCACACTTACGCAATGTGCATGTACAGTGTACACGTCGTAACTACAAGTAAAGATCACGCGCCCTCGTGAATTACAAGAACTATACCAATCTAACGAGTAAGATTTTTAGGATTAGGCTCCTATTTAATTCAAAGAAAAATTAAGTTAAATCACAAAACAGCACAAATCATGGACGATGGAAAATAAAACTATTTTTGAGCTTCAAATAAATAAATGCAATATCATTATTTTGTTATATAAAAAACTCCAACGACTATGAACATGCTATGAACAAAATCTGCAGCGTTCCGGCGAAGACGAAAAGTTCAAGGCTAATTTTATAGTATTACCACTATTACTTAGTGTTTTTTTCCTTGAAAACGAATTTACGAATTTTTTAGTTGTTGTCTCAAAAAATAAAATCAATTTATTTTTAATTGTTTGTTTAGTTTATGTATAATTAATCTATACAAATAAATAAAATTGATACGTCTGTTTGTAATATAAAATTGACAGCTTTTTATTGAATGCAAATAAATCTAAGTAGGTAGGTAAATACGGTACTCTACGGTCTCTCTGTTTGTTTCTTGCCGCTAATCTCGGGAACGGCTGGACCAATTTTGACGGGACTTTCACTGGTATATAGCTGACGTTATCGGAAGTGTTAAAAAAGTATTTTTAACGACTTTCGAAAAAGGAGGAGGTTATTTTACCTATCGCTTCTATCGCTAGTCTATAATAGGTATACATAGTTTGTAATTCATCGAACAAAAGATTTTGCCATAGATATAGTTATTGTAAGATTATAGAAGTTACTACACGGTTTATCTTTACTATAATAGCGCGGAGGTTAGGTAGGTAGGTACTTTGTTCTAAAATAAAATAATTTATTTATAATACCACGTCGATGCTTTTGCTGGGGTTAACACGATTTTTTTAATCGTTTAAGGTAAAATAGACATTGTTGTATTCTGCCCAGGGTTTATATTGTTTTGAATAGATAATAACCACTTAAATATAATGTGGTTGGCGTTAAAAAACCTTGACCTCTAAAGGATATAACGTGAGTCATTTTAGTTACGTCATCAATGTTTATTTATATGCATAACGCTTCGATTAAAAAATATAATATCATCATCAGCCATTAAAGGTGGCAAAATGCAAAATCATATTACAATGCTTATCATTGTTGTACGATTTGTAGCTGGTATAGATATAGATATATAGTACATTTTTTGCTGCCAATATACTTTATACCTACCACGGGTGGCCAACCAGTCGATCGCAATCGACCGGTCGATCGCGGCATGACTTTGCAAATCTAGCGGAAGATGCTCAGATGCAATGCTCACACTGATATTATGAACAAGTAGTTACTACTAAATCAAATAAAAAATACTTCAAAGGTACCTTATACTGTTTCATTTATCCAGAAGTAGGTATGAAATTGGTTGATCTCACAGCGTTTCGTCAGTAAATAGTAGATCTTAGCTCTAATTAAGTTGGCCGCTCTTGCTTTATAGAATTTGATTCTGAATCCAAAAGGCATACATACTTGAAAAGAAAAGTAGATACCATATTAAATGAAGCCTAATACAATTTACCAACGAGGAGTGCAACGAGATATGAAATATTTAATCATCAAAACTCTACAGTCAAAAGCAAACCAGTTCCATGAATCGAAAATAATAATTACTATCTGATTATTTGATAGGTACAACAGAAGCAATTATAAATTGGAGAGAAAACGTAATGTAAATTGTGCTATCCAGACTTAAAAATTAAAAACCTTAAAGTCAAAGCGATAGTGACGTCAACTGGCTGCAAAGTAATTTTGTAGTTACAAAGTAAACAATGAAGGTACCGAACAATAGTATTGTCCTCAAAACCAAAGCACTAGCTTTGGACGACAGCGACAACTGAAATTAAGCACAAAAGTTCGCTAAACGTAAAAGTAAAGATCTTTCGCTTCAAAAAACAGACGTCGTTTGGGCTGACTCGTTAGTTCCATTCAGCCAGCATCCGTGGACTTTAGAAAGGCCTTTTTGTACTCTTCTGTTGCTTTTATCAACGCCCCGTTCGTCCATCGGTGTGAGTAAATAGCAGATGTGTACTGGTTTTACTGTAGCCTAATGAATGCCACGCTCGTAAATTGCGACAAAAATGTAGAGACAACACGGGGAAATTGTTCATTCGCGGAATAAAACCCCAACCGGTGCGCATTAACATAAAATATTCTTTTTTAAACGCGAAAACATATTTTATATTTTACTTCGTGATAATAAAAAAGGGGTTTTAATAATATTTTATTTAAGTAATAGGTTGGTTCACCTGCATTTTTTTTGTTGGTCCGCTTCTTGAGTCAAAAGTTCAATTTTTAATATTATCGAATTCCAATCTTGACGGAACTTGACGCAGATATAGGTCATTAATCTTATTAGTCTTACTTAGTGTTCTCAATTTTAAAAAATCAAAATCCACGTGGATCAAGTCGGCCATTAGCTAGTAACTTCATCGTTTCATATCTTAAAACTAATGCTAAGCTAACTACTAGTTTCAGGAAATGAAGTGAAACTAAGTTGCGTCATATACCTATACGAGGAAATGAATAAAATATTCATTATTTTAATTTCATAATTGATCATAATTTGAGGACCACTAACTAGATCTAAAATTGCACAAATACCTATTTTGGAATATGTATGATATTCGAAGGATATTCGAGACAAGTAGATAATAACACGAAACCTGTTTACCTTCGCGATACCCTACCTACCTACCTGAACGCTCAACAGCGGAATTTTAAGCATGTAACTCATACCATTGTATTATAAGACGCAAATACATAAATAAATATGTAGTTGCAACAATATAGATACCTACTATATTTTCAATAGAAGTTTAAATTAAACTATTTTTATACCATAGTAATAAAGATATAGGATATAGGTAATAAGTCGAGCCGCAGAATTTTTTTTTGGCCACAAAACCTAATTTCTAATTTTATAAGTTAGCCACAGGAAAACTTCCATTCTGAGTTGTATTTATGTTAGCTTACATTGAAAATATAAATTGGCTGAAATAGTATTTTTAGACACACATTGATTGTGGCTGACTTAGTAGGTAATTTAGAGGACAATGTAAATTTTTAGAGGCGAATAATGCTATCAAATAGATGCTAAAGATATTACCAAGAAAGGAATTATGAATAATCTACGTAAGATCCGATTGTGTTACCTCAGTTCCGATTTTAGAACAAAAGCAGACAATTAAAACAGACCCTTAATCCCTTGTCACAGATAGGTAATTCTTACACAGACCCCATTTCCAAAAGTCGTGATTATTCATTCACGGATGTTGTAAATAAAGCTCTGATGATTCATCGGTAAGGAATGTCAGGTAGGTTTTTTTAATCGTTCAAAACGAATACAATAAACTTTTATGGGTGCCTATAGAAAGCATGGATTCAAAAATCGGGAATTACAAAAAAATTATGTTGAGAACAACCTGTTATTCCTTTTTATATTTTAGTAGGAGGGAGGTTTAATATAAGGTGGCTTCTGCTATAATATACTGTGTTAATTTTTTTTTAAATTAATTATAGCTTCTTATTTGACTGGATATTATGATCACAGCGTCAAATGCACAGTTTTGATTTAAGGTTAAACAAGTTAGACGTATTATTCATCAAAAATTTATTCAAATAAAATTAATAGTCAGAAAAAAAGAGCAGGTCAAAATGTAAAGGACTGATCATTTGTATACCTGTTTTCTACAGGTAGACGTACTCTAGCATACAATAATATATTTAAGATTAAGAATATATATTTATACATATATATATATATATATAATTTTGTAATTACATATTATTAGGTATATGGTAACAGCGGTGATAGCCTTGTGGGATTTAAATCCAGGCATTTCTATCTTTTCAAAGTTATGTATGTTATTACTAATGCATTTGATTGCATTTGATTGAGTAATTAAATATTGCTGAAACCTGCATAGTGCATAAGTACATAAAGTACATACCCACCTTCCTTTCGGATGTCCGAGGTTGAGGCAGGCGTTCCTGACTTTTCAGAATTATATTGTGCGTTTTAAGCAATTGAACATCGGAAATATCATGAGGAAATCTGCAGCCCTGAGAGTTCTCTAATGTTCTCAAAGGTGTGAGAAGTCTGCAAGTCCGTACTTTGCCAGCGTGGTGGCGGCTAGGGCTTATACTTCTCATTCTCAGAGCGCCTAGAAGTGGGTCTGATACTGAGATCTATAGAGCGTGCTCTGACTTAGGTCGGACTCAAGATAAGAGTTAAAAAGAGACACAAATATGTTCCAACATAGATCTGCCTCATTTTATCTCTGTCTTGAGTCTGAGCAGAGTGAGAGTGCGGTCTATAGATTTCAGCCTGATGAATGGGTTGATACGACAACGTAACTTTAAAACGAATAATTAATATATGACCTTCTAAAATCATACAAACACACAATCTCCTACAAATACCACTTCAATGACTAAGCGGCGTATGTACCTAATATTAATAATTTATTTTATTATCATGAGTCATGACTCATGAGGCATCAGTTTGTCTATTGATTCAATTAAATGTGCAAGAATGTAAACCTAATGAACGGACATTAAGTAAATTGTTAAAATTTTCTTAGAAATATGAAATTAATTAGGTACACATTACATTACACGAATGATTTAAGGAAATTAAATCTTTAGCAATAAATAAAATAATTGAAGTAGGTATCTGTTTCTGACTTCAAAACACCGCTTATGCCTGTTACTAAGCTTATAATATGATTATTTGTATGAAAAAAAATTATGTATTTTTGAGTTACTGTACCTACTCACTGTAACTCAACAAAAAAAGTTTTTAAAATTGTAACCCGATTACAGAAAATTGAATTAAAATTGATTTTATTCGCATAAAATGTAGAATTCACCCGGACACGTAGAGCCTTTTACTGTGGAATATACGTAAGTATACATACAAACATACATACATGTACATACTATGTGCATTGTATATTCATAGACTGCTAAAATATAACCCTTTCTTTGGCTTTGTCGAAATCGAATGCATGCGAAATGAGAAGTGAAATTTTATTTTGCCAATAGTCTTCTCATATCATCACTATATTATAATATTGTTTTCTATCAACGTTGCTGCGAGAAAACTGTGCCAATACCTAGGAAATGTTTAGTGTCATTCAACCTACTGTGGTGAGGTTTCACTTTTACCATAAAAATTCTATTCCGCAGTAGATACACGTCGAACAGCAGGAAAATAAGTGGGAAAAGCGCTTATGTTAGAATAACGCGGATGTTAACACTACGCTTGTATATGGGCAAAAACAGCTGATAAAATTTAACGGGGCCATTAACTCGTAATAATGGCATCATAAGATTTAATAGCTCTTATGTATTACAAAATCGGTATTATTTGTCTTTTTATGTCTGTACGGGCAGCGCGCTCAACACCGATTTGGATGAAATTTTTTCGTTGTTCGAAAGTAAGTAGATAGTTATATCACAGTCATGCTTAAAAATTTAAATTTATTCAAATTTAGTCCAAAATAACCCAGAACAGGTGGTTTCACACGGTGAAGCAGAGCTTAAAAGAGTTAAGTACATATCGTAGAATATAATTTATCTTTTTAACAGACTTCTAAAAAAGGAGGAGGTTCTCATTTCGGTATGTTTCCCTTTCTTATTCAAAGAGTAGATCATTTGTTTACTTGTAGCCTTGTTTATAAAGGCCATCACTCCCGAAGGACGGCGCTCGCGATTCTTATTCCGTTCCCTGTTACGCAACCAGTTCCTCCACCGAACAAAGGTGAATCCACATGTGACATGGCTCCTTGACCGTGACAGCAAGACGTATCAGTACCGGTTCTGTGGACGGCATTTGTCACGTGAACTTTGACATAACACGCGTACTGTTACCGTGTAACCCATCTCGAACTCCTGAAGAAACAGCTTAACGTGGAATAACGAGAGAAAATTGTAAATGCCGCCAGCTACAATTGTAGAAAATGATTGCATCAGTGTAGCGATCGAAATGATCTCTGATTGGCTGGTACCCTCCCGCTTTTGGTTAAAATGCATTGATGCAGCAAGAACGTCATAAGTTCAGCCAATCAGGAGCCATTGCGGTCGTTACACTGATGTAATAATTTTTAGAAAATCGATACACAGTATGTACTCTACATTTTTGACATTTTCAATGCCTATGGAAAACAATGGAACGTTGCTAACAGAACTGTCTACCCGCATTTCGTTATACAAAATACATACAAAATACGGGTTTGATAGTTCTTAGCAATTTTCGATAGGTATACTGAGATAGAGAATAGTCATTCATTAATGTCTTGTCATGCATTAATGACTCGAATCACGAGCCAATCCAATTAAAGCCGGTCATTATCAACGTGACCAGGAGACGCCCGCATTTGCACTTTTGTCACGCGTCATAGTTCGACAATTGACACAGTGACATTATTGCCACGGTCACGGGCAAGTCTGCAGCTATGCCACGCAGACCGGACTCCAGTCTGACGGATTGTCATAAATGTGAACGGTGAACCAACCATAACGCATCGCTTGCAAGGCTTCCTTTTTGAAGACTTATTATAAGATGCAAGAGCCCACAATTATTGTGTACACGCATATGGCCAAGGTATGCAACTTTCCCCTTTATAACCATCTCTCAAAGATCACTTTCTATTCACCACATGACTTGATGTCTCAAATATTTAAGCATGTATTTTAAGTATATTTGCGCCAGGTAATATTTAGGTTCCGACAAAAAAAAACGTCTTCTAGTCCTCGAATGTGAGAACATTTATACAAAAAAAGATACCGGCCGAATTGATAACCTCCTCCTTTTTGGAAGTCGGTTAATAAACTATCTACTTTAAATCGTAAATAAGAGAAATCTGTAGTAATGCCAACATTGTGCATAAGTCAGATAGTAATGTTCTACTTGAATAATTTTTGACTACGACCCAACTTTAGTCTATTTGTTTGCATTGGTGAAGAAATAGCGAGCTAGCCAAAGTAAAACTTTTGTTTTCTTGTGATAAAAATATCTTAGATAGTTAAAGAGCTATTACAATTCGCATTTTTAGCGAAAATATATTAATGGATATTGGATATTTCACTGCATTGTATCAAAAAACTTGTTTTCAGTCATTTTATTTATAAATTAAATTAGTGACATAAACACACAACAAATGGTATAAATTCTTAGCGTGTTTTCTTAAACTTAAAAAGGAAAATCCTATGATTTTTGCATTTTTTAGCCGTTTTACGCTTAATCTTGAGTGCTCATGACGTAGATTTATTACCTACTGTGCGTAGTCTATTGTCACATTGCTATATCAAAGGCAAAACTTCAAAAGTATCTTGCAATCTTTGGATTCATCGGGCGTGAATATGACAGTTGATGTAAATGATAAAACTTCGAAACTTTACCCGACCTTTTTATATTAGATAATCTGAATAAAAAAATAAAAAAGGATTTTTAATATTTTCAGCTGAATGGCCAAACTTGTACAGGATAATTAATTAATTAAATTGCGGAGTAACGCAGTAGCGTTGGGCATATTTCCTTGCTCCAGTGATATTTTGTATATATTTTTTTTAATATTATATATCTTTTACATAATGAATGTTTAAAATTAATTATGTTTTCAACTTTAATATATATTATAAAAAACTAGTTCATGCGCTTAACTTCGTCCGTGTATAACTAAGTTTTTTTTAATTCTTGCGGGATTAAAAAAACAGTTCGATTGATCCGAATCCTATATGCATGCCAAGTTATCTCTAGTTAGTGGAACATCATATCTACTCTAATGTATGTTACATATATATGGTCATATTGTAAGGTATGGGTATGAATGTAGAAAGGTACTAGATATATTAAAATACTCAAAGGTATACGTTGAACAAATCCACCGTTGAAATTCTCAGGAAACTGGACGGGTGTTTTCAAAGCCAAAACATTTGCGGTTTTAATCTAAGTAGGTATATTCCCCTGAAACTGCAATATAAACAGTTGTATCGTAAAGGGGTAGAGTTTGTTAATTTCAGTTTCAACGAATTTCATTCGGTGAAAGCAAGTGAAAGTATCCTATGCGGTCGATGATCTGACCCAATTACAAGGGGGTAGAGTCCGAAGAAGTTTATTTCGAACTCACCCCATACAAACAAAGCCCAATTCTTTTTTCAACATTAAAAACCATGGGTTCATGGGTCATCTACTAGAGCGTTTCTAAAATAAACATTGAATTTGATTAGTTAATAATATAATCTATGATTTAGTACATGTATAAAAAGAGGTAGATATTATTATGTAACAAGAGTACGGTAAGTGAACTATGTAATGACAGATATTTGTCGTAATTTGTCATATCATTTAACAATAAATTACTCTATTATACTCTTCGTCGTTCGGAACAACTTTTTCGCTTGTTTTGTGAGTATATAACTCATCCCGAGTAGAATATCATAGGTTAATATTAAATTCAGATACAAACTTCCTTTCTACGTGGCGGCTCGAGAGAAACTCCTAATACAATCCTATTTGTAGCCACAAGTTGTAACCGATTGCCCGATTGTTATTAGTGTCATGTCGCACTCGAATGGCGAGAACTAAATACGTAAAGCAAGTAACGGTGTTAGTTCAACGAACTGAAAGTGGTACTTAATAATAATAATATCACCACCTGCCATACACGAGGAAGCCTAACCGGAGCGGCATCGCATATGCTGTCCTTTTATAAAACAGGAAGAAAGGATGTGGCTGCTTTACTATAAAAGGCCACAAGGTGCTCAGAAATTCTCAATTCAATATTACGGCCTAGTTTTGACGACCTTCTTGGTGCAGGTGTAAGCGCTACTGCAAAGACGCCAAGCAAGAGCATTACAACTTGGCTATCAAGATATTTATAAAGTAAACAAGGAAGAGGCCTGTTATCCAGTAGAGCAGTGTTTTTCAATATTTTTCATGACGCGACCCCCCTAGCAAGTAAAAATATTTTGAGGCCCTCTACTCTGGCCCTGTATTCTGTATTCACTTCAAAGCTTCTGTGGAGGAGGAATTGGTTAACGAAAATCAGGCGCATAAGTAGGTACTTCACATTATTATGAATGTGACTAATGGGTATTTTTTTATTTTGTTAATTTTTTAGCCTACAATAATAATAATTAATGTCATTTAGTAGTTTAGCATTTTCTAAGTAAAAATATGATTTGAACTTTGTTTTTTTTTCTGACGCTGCGCAAGCCGTGACTTTGTAAATACTATTGGTCACGCTCGGTCCAAAACGAAAAGGCATGGAACAAGAAAGGAGCATATGCCCAGCTATATAAATAAAAAAAGTTAAATTTGAAAAAAATAAGTGTTCAAATCAACAAACATAATATTTTTGTAAACTTTTCTGAAATCACTAGTCAGCGAATTTAAATATGGAATAGAATTTTCACTTTTTTTACCAAAATACTGTAACTGGTTCACTGTTGAAAAATAGAATAAAAGTAAAACTGCAATAACAGACCGCAAATTTCGCTTCGTACGTGAGTGTGAAAATGAGGCTTTTGTGTCTCAACTTACTTTTTTTATTCGAGACGTATGACAATTCATTTAATAAATGTACATATTATATACACATTATACTCAACAATATATGAATTACTTTCGTTTCTTAACAAATGGCGATTTTGAAACTTTTCATTTTATAATGTTACTCAACTACTTAATACTTATTTAGCATTTTAGGGTTAAGCTGCGTAGTTTTTGAAACTATCTATAAAATACATAAAATTTTCTCTCCTTCTCTTCGAAGTTTGGAAACAAAATATCTAGAATAGTTAAGGTTAATAGAGGTTTCTGTAAATACTAGCTGATGCCCGCGACTTCGTTCGCATGTATTAAGGTTTTTTGAACTTTCTTATTTTCCAGGTTAAAATGTGTTATTCCAGACTATAAGCTATCTCTGTGCCAAATTTTAGCCAAAATTCAGTTGTCGCGGCGTGATTGAGTAACAAACATCCATCCATCCAAACATTCTCATTTACAATATTAGTAAGATAGAAGATAACAGGAAAATAAAACGAAGTCTATAACTAGTAGTATTTTAGAAAATAGTAATTACGAGTATACTATACAAACCTAGATGTGAGGTCTAAATGACAAAAATTCTTTCGCCAATAAATAATATAACAAAACAAATATTTTCTAATCTAAAGTACGGAACTCTTGGTTTGTGACTCGCACTTAACCGATTTTTTAAATGTTTTATTCAGTTTTAAAATCTGATAACTATATTATTATGTATAATCAAAGCTGATTACATAAAAAGTCAATGCACCTTATTATAAGACTTTCTCAATAATTAATTAACGACTATTTTATTAATGTTTATTCTAGTGGTAGAAGATGAACTCAACGCTGCACAAAGTATAATTTACTTATTGGTAAAAGTTTTCAAAATCTTGTAATAAATAAAGCGGAATACTTAAGCAAAAACAAGTAGGTATACACATAACCAGTTCCTAACTGTTGACTTCCGATTTTCTAACGAGATTTTTTGCTTCAAAGCAGGAAAATATTAAGAGTCCGACCTTCTTTCCTGATACAACGACATACTCGTAAGTGGAAATTATAACAAACATTGAATACATTACAATAATACAGTTTATTTTAATCACATTATGACTTTAGATTTAGATTACCAACCCGGCAACTACTGCAACGGAATGAAAGGGTTAAGGGGTAAATGTTCAGTCAAGTTTCTGCGATAGAATAGGCACTTATGGTTTGGCTGCTATCAAATTAATGAATGAATGATACTAATTTGTTCACAAAAATACAGCACCAATATGATGACTTAAAATATCGAGCTCTAGGTATACATTTAAAGGGAAATCGCTGTTCTGTTCCTTCGATATGGTTTCGCAGCAAACATTTGCAAGGACTTGATACTGTGAAGACTGTTGTAAGAAGTAGATTGTTGTAAGACTAGTATCATACCTAATACATCCTCACTCGTAGAATCTGAAGTCATTATTATAAACCCATTAACGGCTCACCACTGAGTGCCGGTCTCCTCTTAGAGATGAATTATAGGTTCACCACCCTGGTCCAATGCAAATTAAGAACATTAGAGAGAACTCTCAGTTGTGCCGTTGACGCATGTGATACTTTTAACCGTTGAAGCATGTGATACTTTTAACTGCTTAAACACATGCAACTCTAGAGAGATGCGTGCCTGAGTTCGTACAACCAACCCTCCGAATAAAAGATGGCAGACCTAACAACTAGGCTATCACTGTTCAAATCTCAGGTAATAATAGCTAATTGCCGATCTCACAGCTCGTCGATTGGAAAACTTTGGCCTACTGACCGAGTAATTCCCTTAAACCCGTGTCTCAGCTCTTGTCTGGTGCGGAAACACCTACTTACACAGCGACGCGAACTCCCGATGTAATTACTTACTGAGCACGTTAAGCCTCTCAGTCTCGAGCTTACTGCACACTCTCTACCGAAGTATTCAGTCGAATATCTCTTAGCAAACATTAGGTGCTTAGATGGGAACATATCGTTTCCCTCACTTCTCACTTCCTTTCCTTCTTTTTACTATTTGATTTGATAAAATTTAGCTAATTTAAGTTTAAAAATAATCATCATTGACACACAGTTCATATTTTTACATCTAAATGTAAATTTTCGGAAACTACACAGTGAGTTCCTCGTACAGGCATGCGACGTTGGAATACCCTCAACTAGGTGATTGGACGATCTTGAGCGAATAATACTGGTATTGAAAAAAGACCGGGATCCCGGTATTGGAAGCCCCAGCGAGTACCTAACAGCCGCTAGATACATACGGCACAAAATCGTTTTCTGTGGAGCAGTGAAAATCTTTCGGTTAAGTTAAAGATGTCGTCGACAATAATGAGGCCTCATTTGACACCAAACACATTTTTATTTATGAATTATTAGGTTTTCCATATCCGCCATATTGGATAAGTCACAACGTCATCAGTCATGCGGATTAAGAAAACCCAAAACACCTTATTTATCAAAATCTAGTAATAAGTTGGGCAATTATGACGGCCCGGCCAGAGTCGCGTATTGAATAAATTTTAATAATATGACCATTTATAATCGGTAATAACGACGTAAAAGAACTACTTACAATAGTTACTGTAGGCTAAAACTAGATCAATCCTGTCAGAACTAACCAGCCCCCTGATTCTGAAACTCAGTGCCTATCAAAAAAATTAAAGCCACTGACATTTATTTTTTATCCATTGAAGGTTTAGTATGAAATAGTAAATGACATTTCTCTTCAAACCTTCAATGGAACTGAGTTACAGAATCAGGGGCCTGGACCGACCATAATTCTCAAACACTCTTCTCTTCAATTCTCTTTTCGTCTGTGTCCATTCCGAACTCTTTCACCTCGCAATGGCGTATGAATATGGAATACGCGTGCGCCGCCATATCAGGTGGGGAGATAGGAAAAGGCGGTAACTGTAAAACAGTCAACAAACGCATGACACTGGCAATGAGGCATTCCGTATTAGGTGACCGTCACGTATGTTGCGCTACGTGGTCGGCTTCAACGCATCAAAGCACGTACGGCGTTGACTTTCCAACGCATCATCGCATAACATTCGCAAACAGAACCAGATCAATTACAATCGGATTGATTTAGCCAACAAGTTTGTGTAGATTAATAAGATAGAGCGAAGGATAGAGCACACTAATATTATAAAGGCGAAAGTGTGTATATATGTGTATGTGTATGTGTGTGCGTGTGTGCGTATGTGTGTGTGTTTGTGTTTGTTACTCCTACATGCCACAACATTTGGAATGGAGATAGCTCATAACCAGGATTAACACATAGGCATTTTATCCAGATCAATTGCAATCAAATTAATTTATCCAACAGGTTTGTGCAGATTAATAAGATAGAGCGCACTAATAAGGGATAACTCATACCCAGGATAAACATATAGGCATTTTTTCCTGCAAAATTAAAGAATGCATCGCGAGCATTGTCTATTTACCTATCTAGTCTATACAAATAAAGAAAAATAAAAGTATCTGTTTTTAGTATTACAAACAGAGACTTCAATAACAGCTTTTTACTAAATACATATATTGTAAGTAAATACGGTACTTATAAAAAAATCAATTTTTAAAATTTTTGTGTCTTCGAGTAATCTTTGCGTATTGCATTGGTACTATTTCTCTTAAAAACGAGTACTCTTTAATTCGTCTTGTATTTTTACTTCGTCTTCGCTGACAGCCATCGACACTTAAAAAGTATTTCCGTAACCATGCAGTTCTAATTGAGAATATAAATGGCACTTGTTTCTCATAATCATAAATTAAAGTCTTGCGCAATTTCCGGATCGTTATAGCATTTGAGTAATACGATGGTCTAACATACTAATTTTTATGAACGTCATCAGTTAATTCCTATGTGAGTAATTTATGGTCCAGAAGACAATTAAAGTGCAGAAAAATGAGTTTGGACATTGTATTAAACGAGCATGTGCCACCATTTGTACTGACCAGAGAGGTAATTTTTCATCTTTATCTTCCCAACTATGAATGCATAAAAGATTTGTAATAATATAGGTAGGTACTACCCGTCCACGTCAAGTTGGCCGCTACCTATCCCTGCGCTTCTCCTCACTACACCTCAAGTCAGACCCGCTTAGTACAGATAGCAACGTACCGTTCGCAGTTGTCACTACGAAATTTTTTTCAAAGTATTGTTATTGTTACGTTTTGAATGTTTTTGTTAACTTTATATTAGTTATTTATTTTTGTTTGGTTACTATTGTTAGCGGATTGTCTTCTATGGTGAGTAAAAAAGGAAAAGTCTTGCAAAGCGCAGACTATTAATTACTTTAACTAATGACTTTTTTTCAAGCAGAAAAAATTAGAAATTACGCCTTTTGACTTTCAATTTCATCATTCATTGTCATTGCCATGAAAAGCATTGTCATAGAAGGAAACTTTCGCCATAGTTGTGGTTATACTAAAAAATACAGTTTTACAAATTCATTTTTGACGTTTCAGAATTTTCTTCTGTATATTTCATGAATTAGTATATTTCTATAAAATTCTTGAATAAATTATTTCTCACCTGAATAAAAATCAAACGAAGATTGAAGGTAGGTTTAAAATAATAGTGTGCCACTGCAAATCGCTGATGGAAACTGTGTCTAGTTTCCGTGTTTCCGTGTTCATAGAGCGTGAATGCAATAACATAACTCATCTTTAGCTAATATTTCTTTGGATTACACTTAGGAGAGATAATCGCTTTATTTTTATGTAAGTCAAATCTCAAACAAAAATACACGTAATTTTGAAAATTATCATAACTTGTAATTTGTATATTGTTCACATGATTAATTTAAACTGAGACAAAATAAAATTTCGGTGCAGTGTTAGGAAAAAAATTGTTGAGAAAATTGTTTACATTAATTTTTCTATTTCAAATCAAATTCTAAATATTTATATAAAAGTCTAAGCAATAAGTACTTGAAGTTTCCATGTGACCCTTTAAGAAAATTAAAAGTTGTGTCCATTAAAATTAAATTGACTTAATTAAAATTAAAATTATTTCCTTTAAGCTAACCGTGAAGTATGGAGACATCTCAATTGCATGGAACTATGTAGGTAATAAAATACAGCGTCTCTTCTAGTACGTTAGTACATAATACTCGATGCAGAAGCCACATCTTAAGTGCATCGTAACTTACAGTTACAGTGTGCTCGCTCTTTGCTCACTCCACGAACGAGCTTTATTACTGCATAACTAATATCATATAAACCGATAACTGTTACAAATAAAAAGACTCTAAGAATAAATTGTAACACTATTTCTCTATTAAGAATTTTTAATATGCAATCCGTACCTGCTACTGTTTTTATTTGTCGGTATTATGCACTTTAAGGCATCAAAGCGGATCAACAAATTTAAGCTAGGCCGCATCCTCACTTACCATGAGGTGTGATCGCAGCCAAGCGCTAATCTATATATTTAAAAAAAAAAATTGATCTTTAGATTAAGTAAAGATCCGGTGTGTGCCACGGGATACTTTTTGCCCCATTAAAAAATGGGGTAAAAATTATACACTAGGTACACTACTATTATAAACTTACTCAAGGGAAAAAGCTAGTATATCATAAATCATAATACATAAGAAGCAAATTAAACAGAGCATGGCATCTTTAAATTCTTTAATACATTGTATTGAATATTGTACTTAAACGCTCTTTCAGGAGAGATATAAAAAACATTAGATACTTCTACTGTAACCCATACATCATAGAAGTTAGCTTTTCCCTTTTAAAGTGCGACTGCAGTTACGTTTATTTATCATGAACAATCCCATTTACGTAACAAACTATGTTTGCGTAAGATCCTTTTGTTTGGTAGATAAATACAGGATGCATAAATAAATAAATAGGTATATTTTTACTAGGCATTCATACACTTTCTTATGAAACTTTATTTGTTTATTGTTTATACTCTCTCATCATAGCTGTAGCTGAAAGTCTAGGTTGAGGACCCCACTCGATTTTATATAAATAACGTGTCTAAATATAGCGCTACCTTTTTCACAATATTCGCTGTAGAAAAGGATAGCATTATATGTAGACCTTTTGACCAAAATATTAATATGATAAAAGTTTAGACCTGTCAAATACGTTCACGTTGAGGATTATGCACAAAACTACTTACACCTTTTTAAATATATCGCTCTACTAAAATGATTAGGGACGTTGATTCAAATTTTTATATATAATAACATTGTCATGCAGTGCAGAATCATATAAGATCGAAATGTATATTTATATCATACTTGCTCAGTAACTAGGGATTACTATGGTGGAAAGTCTCCTTGTAAGTTGGTGTTTGCAATTCAAGGCAACATTACGTCGCACTATGCTTTAATTGTAATGTTCACTTTACAGTTCAAGCTATGCAAAACTCCTTGGTAAACAATCTCTTTTCTTATAAAATGGTAAGAAAACTTTTTACTGAAAAAAAAAAAAAAAAAACACTGAACATGGCGGCATTTAATTTCCATACATTTCAAACTATGCAAAACTCCTTGGAACTCAGAGCCGTAAAAAAAATGGAAAACTATTTACGAAAAAAAAAATGGAAATGGCGGCATTTCATTTGATCTGAAAGTTTGTGAAGTTTGTTCGTAAAGGGATTTAAGTTATTTACAACAATGTCAAGCACTTCATCAGATGATGATAAAGGAGGAGAGCCTGATTTTTGTTTGCTTGAAGCAGAACAAATGATGCAAAACCTTTTGCCGGATAAGTCCAAAGTTACCTCGCAAGAATGATATAAAGTAGAATGCTTACCTCGGTTGCAAGTAGCTATTACACCCTCGAACTATATTCACCCTCGCTCGCTGCGCTCGCTCGTGTGACTAAATATCTCGGGTGCACGCGATCCATTAGCGCCCTATGCGAGCTGCGCTCGCACTGGCGCCAAATTGGATCTTGTTCTGTAATAGCTTACTTACGTCCCTTGTGTAACAATCTACTATTATGGTACAAGTACACTTAGCGAAATGTTGTTTAGTTCTTGCAATTCACGAGGGCGCGTGAGCTTTACTTGTGGTTACGTCGTGTACATACA
This sequence comes from Hipparchia sbordonii, assembly GCA_038048805.1. Classification (NCBI taxonomy): domain Eukaryota; kingdom Metazoa; phylum Arthropoda; class Insecta; order Lepidoptera; family Nymphalidae; genus Hipparchia; species Hipparchia sbordonii. Next base: position 6,865,813 of record CM076104.1, on the reverse strand, counting down.
CATTGCGTAAGTGTGTGTGCCTGTCAGGAGCCTTGGTGGGAGCAGTCAGGCGCGAGCAAGCTCTCGCTCACACTTTTACAGATACGACACGCACACAACCATGAGCCTCGCGCCCTCGTGAGTTGAAAGAAGTATAAGTACTTATAATCTGTTTTAATTGCCTAATAAATTAAATTAAAATTAAAAAATTGTTATACAAGAGACTAACAAAACTGAAATACATTTTGTTTGTGGTGATAATGAAATTGTATAAAGCAATAATGGAGCTGAGTGAATTCCGTCTCGCGATGTGAACAAACGGCGAGGATGCTTGATTAGCGAAGCGTAGTTCGCATAACGGACACGATATCTCGAGATCATTCACATTGGACTAGGTCATCGGCAAAACACTATAATTTATCTAACATTATAGATAAACAAGCCCGACTGAAGTAACCTCCACGTTACATGACATCGTCATATTTATGAAATGTACACACACAACCTTCATGAAATGTTAAATGATGTAATGTACCTACATCTCAATTTTTCTTTCATTAAATTCAAACTAATTAAGCCTCAATAGCCCAACGGTTAAAGGTGCGGACTGAAAACTGAACGGTCGCAGATTCGAGCCCCACCTGTTGCACTATTGTCATACAAGCTTCCGCTTATTTGGAGGGGAGAGGAGAATATAAGTCAAGTTCAGCTTGGCTAATACTTAAAAAAAAAAAAAAAATTTTTGCCCGCGAATTTGTCCAGATTATTTTTTCTGAATTTTATTGCCTGCCTTATAAATGCTGCCTTATAAATACATAATTAGAAACAAATTATAATTACTTTGCTTAAGTTTACTCAAGTATAATATACGTGTTAGACTTTGTAATCATAAAAGCTGTTCGTATTTCGTAGTAATCCCTACAAATTAATGAACATCGGACGATACAAATAAACTCTATTTATTTTTCCAGGTAAATGGCTTTCCAATCGCCGGCGGGCGCTACTGGATTTTCTATTACAAGCAGGTAGTAAAGACCCGTGTGTGTTCGAACTTCAAACACATTGTGCAAAGAAAAAGTGATGGCCTCTCACTTTCCTTGAATTACATCTTAAATTTAACTAGCACGTGTGATGTGAAAGTGAATATTCGACAACAAGCGATTCTCGTCTGCCAATCCACAATTATTGCCTCCCAGCCTACCAGTTATTGCTATTGATCGTCCGGAACACCGAGGGAACTTTCCCATTTAGCTCGCGTTTTATGAAGCGATGCCAGAAATGCGTCCGATTTTAAACAGTGATTCGGACGTTTGTATGGGCACAAATCCCTCTTATCTTTGCATATATAGTAATATAGCACAGACCGCAGTCTTGTGGTCAGTATGTTCAACTACGGATGATTAGGTCCTGGATTCAATTCCCGGGTCGAAAATATACTGGGTTTTTCTGGCAAGATTTTCTCAGTACTAGCTTGGAGTTAGGAAGTAGGTCTTCCCTATGCCTTGTAGAGCACGTAAAGCCGTCGGTCCTACTCCTGATATGTCAGATTTTTATTTCATCGGACGATGAAAGTGAGGGAATAGACACACTTGCACTATTATAATTATGGCTAGTCACTGTGGCGATTGGTCGCCGTGACTGAATTCGGTCGGGCGCATTATTACTAACTAAATGCTAACTATAAATGTTAATGCGAACTTTTTCGTTAGCATGTTATTACAGCACCACTGTAAAAATTGTAACTGATTTTACTCAATTGAGTATATTAATTTTGCAAAGGTTACTACTAAAAAATAACCACGAAGACTTAGGTAATCAGCGCCTGATTATACGGCCAACAGCTGCACTGTAATAAGCCTTAAAATGAAAGGATTCCCGCAGTTTAACAAAAAGTTAATGAACCTAGAGCTTATAAACGCTGGCAAGGTGAAGCGCTGACACTGTTTAATCAGGCTGCCGTAGGTAATCAGTTTTACTTAGATATTTTCCAAGTAAGAGCGTTCAAGAAGGAACTCCTATAATATTTAAGCTTCATGATATAGAAATTTTGAATTTATTTAATGAAATAAGGGACAACATCTATTTTGCATTTTAAAGTTACATTAGTTGATAATAATTTACCTCAATAAACACTTCCGAAAGCACTCAAAATAATTTTATGCAATCGCTATATCTTTCGGGCATTTTATGCTAATACCTCAAAACTTTTGAACTTGGGAGTGAACTGAATTAGTACAAGGGCCTCCTGAGAGTTAAGAGACAAATGTTTTGAAATACTTATTCGAGTATCCAAAGTTATTTCCTACCCGTTATAGGCAAACAAAATCAATTTTTTTTTAACTTAAATCATAGTAATTTGAGTAACATAAGTACAAAAGTTATGTTGAAATCTATACTTCCAAGAGGTTTCAAAAATGCCACAATTTTACTGCGAAAAAAACTAGTTACTCTTGTCAAATCTTATTCTCTTCGTTAACTATTTGTTCAATTAACTTTGGAGACACTGAGGCCATGGAGTAAGGCTTAAAGCAAAAAATTCTTACGAGAAATCATACTGCGTTTAATTGCCTCACCAGGTGACAGAAGAGCTGGCTAATTTTTTGCGCAAATGATTCAGCGCGAATACGCAGTCAATATTTTTGGCGCCCTTCTACGCGGGCGGGATTTGTTTATGTAGAGAGAGATTAGATTAGGTTAGCTATAGATAACATATAAGTTGCATTAAAATCGCTACTTATAAGTGCAAAAGTTGTTTTGGCCTTCAATCATTTTCATCCCCTATCCCGGATGAACCTTATTGTTTATCAGGATAAAAAGTATCCTATATATTGACCCGGAGTATCAGCTACCACTATACCAAATTTCGTTCGAATCGGTTCTGTAATTTTCGGGTGATGCGCGCACAGACAGACAAACAGATAGACAGACAGACGGACAGACAGACAGACAGACAAAAAATTAAAAAAAAATGTTTTGGGCTCAGTATCGATAATAAAGTAGGTATACTCCGATAAAAAGATTTAAAATAAATATTCGTCCCGGTACAGTTTTATTATAAGTATAGATAAATAGAGTCCCCTCGGGAATTTTAGAAACCTAAACTCCACGCAGACCAAGCGCCAAAAGCTAGATAATAGCTTTTGGCGCTAGGTCTGCGTGTAATTTAATTTAAAAAAAAAAGTTAAATCTTTTCATAAACTTCATCTCTGAACCTCTTAATCACGAATGTAACTACGCGCTGACTAGCTTGATAATAACTTAGAATTTGTGCCACTTACACTCACCGCTTGTGGAATTATTAAAATTTTATCTCGGAAGCGTTTGCAAGTACCATTAACACCGAGAATATTTTCAAATGATGCTGCAACGGGACTTCATTATTATTCGATTCAATAAAACTGAGGGAGATACAACGAAACAAACGTATTCATACTTTAGAATGGATGGCATGGCTCCAGATCCACGCAATTTATCGTGCTCTTGTTGCCTACATTATGTGCGGGATCACTTGCAATGAAACATGTTGAAATTTGAGCTTTTCCCACGCGTTTAGGCGACCTACTTGACAATGAGCGTACGTTATTTTAACGTAAATGAAAGTAGAGTAAAGTTCTCACTTTTACCTTTTTTGTTTCTGCGATCTCACCTGATGGTAAGTGACGATGCAGTCTAAGATGATAGCGGGCTAACTTAAAAGGGGTATGGCAGTGTAGTCTGTAGATTCAACCCATACCCCTAATCGGTTTCTACACGCCATCATGTCGGAACGCTAAATCGCTTGGTGGCAAGTCTGTGACGGTAGCCACGGCCAAAGCCTCCCACCAGACCAGATCAGACACAATTCCGAAATTATAAATTCCTAAATTGCCACCGCCGGGAATAGAACCCGTGACCTCCCAGTTATAAAATACCTAAATTACAGTAGATTTTTCTTTTGAGTTTTGCAGTTGATCGTTCAAGTTATAAGAGTAAGCTTTATATTCTGCACTAGCGCGCATCTATAAAATCATCATTGCATCTATAAAAGTAGAAATAAGCTGTTTGACTTGTATGCAGAAAAAAAATATAATTATTCCCCCGCGTTTATTGAATATGTAAGAAATTATTCTAAATTGTTTAAAAATGTGTGCATACAAGCAAAGTCACTTCACATAAAACAAAAAATTGTCAATTCTGATAATAAAATTAAAACAACATGGGACATCATCGGCGATGAAATGAGTAACCATAAGGTGCATAATAATATTAAATTGGAGCTTAAAATTGATAATCATGTAATTAACTCCGATATAGAAGTTGTAAATACATTTGAGAACTTTTTCAAAAATATTCCAATTACCACAACCAGTTCTCTAAATTCCTCGCCGGCAGAAGCCTATCGTCTTCTAAGAAGCAATGTCTCTGAGTGCAATAAGTTATTTAAGTTTGAACACGTTACCCCATATGACATAGTCAAAACATTTAAATCTTTACAAAATAAGAAAACAGCAGATCTATGGGGGATATCAGTTAAAATAATTCATAATGTAATTGATATTATTGCGCCGTATCTTGCTTTAATTTTTAATAAATCAGTAGATTCTGGATCTTTTCCAGATCTTATGAAATGTAGTAAGCTAATACCGCTTTTTAAATCGGGCAGCAAAAGTGACCCGAATAACTACAGGCCAATTTCAATTTTGCCAACTCTTAGCAAGATATTCGAAAAAATAATGCTCAACCAACTGCTTTTACACTTTAATTTAAATAAACTCCTACACACTGAGCAGTATGGTTTTACAAAGGGTTGATCAACAACCGATGCAGCCGCAAGGCTATTACAACACATATTCGATGCGTGGGAGAACTCACAGAATGCCATTGGTATTTTCTGTGATTTGTCAAAGGCATTCGACTGCGTTGATCACGAGACTCTTTTGCTTAAACTGAGCCACTATGGCATTAAAGATTTTGCACTTAGTCTCATTGCGTCTTATCTCAGCAACCGAGTCCAAAGAGTATGTGTCAATGATGTAAAATCATCCGGATCAGCCTCAGTAATGGGTGTACCCCAGGGTTCTATTCTAGGTCCATTCATGTTTTTGGTCTACATAAATGATTTACCACATTTTGTCCAAAATACTTGCGATATTGTACTATTTGCTGATGATACGTCCTTAATTTTTAAAGTCGATAGGATGAAAGACAATTTTGACGATGTAAATAATGCATTATCTCAAGTTTCTGAATGGTTTACGGCAAATAATCTCCTTTTAAATGCTAAAAAAACAAAGTGTGTTGAGTTTTTATTACCTAACACGAGAACTGTCAGTAAAAATTTAAAGATAAATAATGAACCTTTGAAAACTGAGGACTCCACAGTGTTTTTGGGGTTAACCCTGGATTCAAAGCTACAATGGGGCACCCATATAGCAACGCTTGCTGGCAAACTTAGCTCTGCTGCTTACGCTGTTAGGAAGATTCGACAGTTGACTGACATAGAAACTGCAAAAATTGTTTATTTTGCATATTTCCATAGTATTATGTCATACGGAATCTTACTATGGGGTAAGGCAGCCGATATTGGAAAAATTTTTGTTTTGCAGAAGAGGGCAATCCGCGCAATCTATAATTTGAGGCCGCGGGATTCCCTTCGAGAAAGATTTAAAGAGATAGGCATTCTTACAGTAGCTTCACAATATATTTATAACAACATAATATTTGTCAGACAAAACATTTTGAGTTACAAAAAAAGAATGATTTGTCCGATAGACCAAGTAGAAATCCAAATAGGCTCATGTTTCCTGGGCTGCGCCTCAAGAGGGTCCAAAAGACATTTGTGAGAATGGGCGTGACGTTTTACAATAAAATTCCACAGTCAATCTTAGACTTGCCTCTACACAAGTTTAAGAAATCAATTAAATCTACTCTCATGAAAAAAGCATATTATACAATTGAAGACTATGTAAATGATAAAAAAGCGTGAATATAATTCGCTCCAGTGATTCATAAGACAGTAATAACTATCCTGTGTTCAATAACAATTGTAAATTTTTTATTTTTTTTGAAAAGAGCAACCGCCGAGTTTCTTGCTGGCTCTTCTCGGCAGGAAAGGCATTCCGAACCAGTGGTAGATTCATTGACGATTCAAAAGTGCTTGTAAAAGTTTATTTGAATAAAAAATATTTCTATTTCTATTTCTATTTCTATAGCGGACGCCCGCGACTTCGTCTTCAATTCACAATCGACAGTTCCTAAAAATCCCCACAGATTAAGTGGGCAGAACCCCAGCAGCATCAGGATTGAGGAGTCGAGTCCTGGAATTTAACTACGTAGTCTTTACTTGGTACCTACAATAACTAACCATAATCGACAGTTCCTAAATCCCCACAGTTTAGAGGGGCAGTACCCCTGCAGCAGAAGGATTGAGGAAAGATTTTATTTCTTGAAAATATTGAAAAGCTCTATATTTCTGAGACTAGTTGAGATATTAAAAAAGAAAAATGACATCATTGTGTTATAATATTAAAAACCTTTATTTTAAATATATAAAAAAAAGTCGAAGACCCAATTGTGTACTGTATATTCACCGTACTCTCAGCCAATCTGTGACACCAATACTTGTTAGGTACCCAAGCTCTAACGGAAAAACATTCCTTAATACGTTACGTATACAAACATCGATTTATTTGACAATAAATTAGATATTCAGGACGAAATAATCAAAGATCCCGTTACGGCCAGTCCTTGTATATGCTTATAACGGATGCACACCATTGACATACATTCGGCTAGATACATATATAATTAAGGGCGCGTCATATACATATTTTACTGAAGAAATTGTGCTGAACTTTACAAGTTACTAATCCTTACTAATCCTTACTAATATTATAGATGCGAAAGCGTGTTTGCTTATTGGTTTGTGTTTCTATCACGCAGCACCGTAGCAACGGATGGAAATGATGTTGAATGGATATTGGGACCTGGAGAGTGACATACGATACTTTTTATCCCGGAAAATCAAAGATCGGAACTCTACAGTATTTATAAAACTAAATATGAACGGGGACAAATTCGCAGGCATCAGCTAGCCATATTACAAATGCGAAAGTGTGTTTGATGGTTTGTTGATTTGCCATCACGCAACAACGCACCGACAGATGCCGGAAAAATATCTTATCCCGCGAAATCTTTAAAACCTTAGGGCACGTTATATATACTTATTTTCAAAGAAGTGTGCCGAACTTTACATTTCTTAATAGCTATCAACTCTACGAAATAGGTTTTTTAAGAACCACTGAATCTTTGATCGGTCAAACTAAACGACTTTGACAATAATTGACTAATCTATTGTTGCTGAATCGTCCGTATTGATTGGCAAACCATTTTGAAACGATTGATCATTTTATTCGATTCAACACTCGTAATATAATTGATCAATGAATAGGTATTCCAAGATTTTTTTTTATTAATTGCCGCATTGGTTTATGAACAGCAAGTTCGACTTCGGATGACGAGGTCCTGACTTCGATTCCCGGATCGGAACAAATCGCTAGGTACATTAGTACAAGTATAAACCTGTCTAGATTTTCTCAGTACTAGCCTGGTGTTAGGAAGTTGGCAATGTGTCGCCCCTGTGTCTCGGACAGCACGTAACGTTCTCGATCCTTTCGACTCGACGGATATCCGTCCCATTGGATTATGAGACTGAGGGAATAGAGACATTTTAACCACATTAATTATAACTACATTAATTATAACTACATTAATAATCTATTATTAACATTAATTTAACCCAATGATTGCATAAGAGCTTATAGACGCGTTCATGATTACAGATATTTTTAAGCTATTGCGTAGCTTCTATCGCGGGCCTTGAGCGTGGAGACAGAATCCAGAAATTCCGTAACGAAAATAACCTGACACGGGACTCCTCTCACCGCTAGATGGCGTTGATAAAAAATGCTATGCAATAGCTTTACCGCGGCAGTCCCCGAGTGCCACACGTCTTTTTTATTATTAATAATGCGTATCTTTAATAAAAAATGCAATATGAATATTGATATGATGCAGTTTAATTCCTCACTAAAAGCATACGTCAATGCGATCATTATGGTTCTCTAATGCGGCTAATATTATGCAACGGTGATATTGCGCAATCGATTCCACGATTTTCTCTTCAACTCTGATCAGCATACAATTATTCATTCAATTAGTACTGTAACCGGCACTTGATGAAATTATTTTATTCGCATTATTTGTTCAAATTCCCCTATAAGAGATACTTCAACACCACTAACAATTTTTTTTTAATAAATTGTCTTTCATTTATGTTATCGTAAGTAGGTACGTATCTTTAAGCCAAATTTCCCATTGATTACTAGATAATTATATTATTGTGAACTGCGGTTCTATAGAAACACGGTTGTCTAGCTTTATTCACCATCTCCAAATGGAACCATAAAACTGACGAATTATTTGACGTTCTGACAGATTGCCAATACAAAAACTGTCAAAACGTCAAAATTCGTCGGTTAAAGTTTATTGAAGTTTATTTGACGATAGTGAAGACCCTAAGACATTTACGGCTTATAATTTCAAAACGTTTGTTCTTAAACGCGAAATAATAAAGAATAAGGAGGTCATCTTTAAGCAATCTTCTCAGTACGACAATGGTCAATTAAGAATTACCTCTCGCTTTATTACTGCAATGTAACGGAATTTCGGAACCAAATTAATTAACTTCAACGTAGTTTAGATCCAGCGGTCTTCTGCTATGAAACTATGGTTCACTCAAATTTACATAGATGATAGAACTATGTCTGCAGATTTATCAAATCGATGTAAGCGTTGTTAAATTATGCATAAGGCTCAAGACACATTCCGGCGGAATCAAAGCGAAGGTATGCGACTTTTATCATAAATCTTTATTGCAATGTATTTCTCAACAAAATGTGAAGCCTCAATAGCCCAACGGTTAAAGGTGCGAACTGAAAACTGAAAGGTCGCATGTTCGTACCCCACCCGTTGCACTATTGTCGTGCCCACTCGTAGCACAAGCTTTCCGCTTATTTGGAGGGGATAGGAGGATATTAGTAAACTTCAACAAACTAATGCGTAAAGAATAACCGGTCAAGTGCGAGCTGGACTCACATGTGAAGGGTTCCGTACCAAAAAACACGTTTCTAGTAGAGTAGTAAAAGTAAAAATAAATTAAAAATTAAAGGGAGCTCCCCTTTAATTTTTTTTTATTATTTGTTGTGACCATTGGTGGCGCCTTAACTACTAAGCCCATTTTGAATGAGGTGTCAGTCGATTCATTATTAGGGTTCGGGTGATGTACTCGTAGGCTACATTTGTGAGCTACATTTTTGCACGAATAAAATCTATATGATGGATGTTATATCCTTTTAGTGGTTTACAGCTTTTAATCAATTTTCTAGTATAGTTGTTGCAATAATTCACGAGGGCCCGTGAGCTTTACTTGTGGTTACGTCGTGTACATGCACATTGCGTAAGTGTCTGCCCTGCCAGGAGCCTAAGTGGAAGCGGTGGGAGCGGCGCGAGCAAGCTCTCGCTCACACTTATACAGATACGACACACACACAACCATGAGCCACGTGCCCTCGTGAATTGAAAGAACTATAACCAATGCATTTTAATCAAGACTGAATTTTCGTCAGAAGTAGGTAGTGAACTCTTACCAATGAGCTCCGTTCCTCTACAATCTACATAATTCTAAAACCCGCCACTTAAAACATTTACTTACCACGTAATATTCTGCATGCCACGTCGCTCTTACTCCGAATTATAATAGCTCAGATTGTGAAATAGGATAAAAGCGTGCCGCATTGCATAGTGCAAAGTTCTTATTATTAATAACTCGTTGGAATACAAAGTTACTACAGCATTATTCAATTAAATATACAGTACAAGAGACATAAGTACAAAAAAAATATAGTCTACTATGCAAATATACTCTTACCTATCCCTAATACGATTTAGGTACCTCTACCTAGGTACTCTCGTTTTGAGATCTGGTGGCATAGAGGGATATGATCAGTATTGCAAATAGACGTAAAAAGAAAGTTATTGTAAAACTAGCGGACGCCCGTGACTTCGTCCGCTTCTTCGATTCACAATCGACAGTTCGTAAATCCTACAATTTATGTGGGTAGAACCTATGCAGCATCAGGATTGAAGAGCTGGGTGCTAGAATTCAACGATGTAGTCTTTACTTGGTAACTACAATAACTAATCATAATCGACAGTTCCTTAATCCCCACAGTTGAGTACGCTAGCAGAATAGCGAGAATCGCTATTGCCAGGAGCAGAACAAACAATAGAGATGCACAGTGCCTCTCGTATCGTACCTAAGCATACATAGATGGCACTTGCATATAAATCGCTTTGTTCTGTTCCTCGCAATAGCCGGAACAGTCTTCTATTCTGCTATTCCGCACTCCGAGCTTCGAAGATTGACCACACCTTAAAATGTTTAAAATTAGATAAAAATTGAAAAAGACCGTGAATTGGCTTAAAATAAAACATCAATGAATGCTACAAAATTTAAATAAACTGAAAATTATAAATAGAAAAATAAAATCCCTTGCCGTGGAAGGGGATACCCTGTTAAATATATTTAAAAAAACCCCACAGCTTAGAGGGGTTAAATAGGGGTTTGAAAAATCGAACTTAACGCGAGCCAAGCCGCAAGCAAAAGCTAGTTGAAATAATATTACTTTCAGCGTTGTTGGTAGGGTTCATATGGCAGTTACTCGTTGACCTTTATAACCTGTGTAGGGATTCTTTACGCACAGTGCTCAATAGTTATGTCAAGCATATTATCTATAATGTTAACTATTACGAGAAGAAGGAAATAAAAAGCTATAAGACGAGAACTTCCTAACGATTCGTCACGCCGTTCTTATATGCCCCCGTGGCCTCTTCTCACGACGTCTGAGAACTCCTCCTCCATTGTCTATAAATAGCGTGATTCAACGCTGCATTTCAAAGCCTACTCGTAATTAGTTCGAGTCGCATATGGTTCTTAAGTTTCGAAAACTCAAGGAAAAACACAGTTCTTTTGCAATGATCCGTTAAACCAGACAAAATCTGTATGGTAACTTGTCGATCGCGCTCTGCACTGCCGCTATTCCAGTAGGTAGGAAGGTAGGTAGGCACTAGGTAGGTAGGAACAAGTCGTCATTATCGTAGGAAAAGGACGAATTAACAATTGTTATTTGTTTACTATTTTAAAACGGAACCATTTCAATAGCTATATGTGAAACTTCATTTCTGTAGATTTTTTATTTAAAAATTTATGATAAAAGTTCGGAAATTATTTCAAATGGCTGTACTGTAACGCATCAGCGAACTTGAAACCCTTTGAAATACACTCTACGCACGATTCGCCCGACACCGGAGCATCCTGAAGCGACGTGACAGAAGTTGTAATATTTACCGCCGGGATAGATATGTACGTATATTACATTTGGAAGATGACCAAATTACATATTCAAATTCAAAATTATTTATTTCATGTAGGCCAGCTTGTGGCTCTTATGGCAAGTCGAGAATCTACCACCGGTAGTTAAAGAACATAGTTAAAGATTCCAATTCTTCCTAATATTTTAAATGCGAAAGTGTGTTTGTTTGTTAGTTTGTTGTTTTGTCCTTCAATCACGCAGCGGAGCAACGGTTCGGCGTGATTTTTGCCCGGAAAATCAAAAAGGTCCCGAGGGCTTTCAAAACCTGAATCCACGCGGACCTGTAGGGCTAACATGCGCGCCACGAGAAAATTTTCTCTACGCTTTACTCGTGAATCTCTGTAGAGATTCACATAGAGACTACGAGTAAACGTGTAGACAAAACTTTCTCGTGGCGCGCATGTTAGCCCTACTGAAGTCGCGGGTATCAGCTAGTTCTAAAATAAAAAAACAAACTCTTATGTAGTAGGTGCGTATTTATAAGCATTTCACAGTGTTATTTGAGCAGTTTCTCAAGCCTAATGTAACATAATCAGGTCGTTTGATTAAAGATAATGTAACAATCGTTGTGTCTATGGTGCAAAATGATTATTTTAGCGAGATAAAATTCCATTGCTCAATGCGGGTGCACTCAGAGCATTTGGTTTGTAAACATTGTGTAAAACTTCTATTGTTTATGAAATAATAATTGAAACACGAAAAACATCGAACAAAATTTTTATTAAATTGTAAAAGTAATACTACCAAACGGCAGGATTTTGATGAAAAATATTGAAAACAATTTTAAGCCTCAATACGATTGTTACGTTCCCTCAAATATGGTTGAGCGAAGCAATGGCTGGATCATGCGTCGTGCTCGTGAACGGGTGCCACCAACGGGAATGGGTCTGCTTTGTCTTCCCATGTTGACATGTGTTGGATTATATGTATTGCATTTTTGAAACTTCACTGTGGAAGCACTGTATACATAGCATAGTTTGGGGACTTATTGTAAAATTAATTTAATTTTTTGAAAAGAGCAACTGCTGAGTTTCTTGCCGGTTCTTCTCAGCAGAATCTGCATTCCGAACCGGTGGTAGATTTATGACGTGTCATAAGAGCTACAAGGTAGTCTACATGAAATAAATAAATTTTGAATTGCCCACTGTGCGGACTGAAAACTGAAAGGTCGTAGGTTAGAACACCGCCCGTTGCACTATTGTCGTATCCACTCCTCACTCCTAGGCTCCTAGCACATGCTTCCCGCTTATTTGGAGGGGATGTTAGTCAACTTCAGCTTAGCTAATGTTCTTTAAAAAAAAAGTGCGTCACAAATTACATTAACAACAACAGGTTGGGGTCGGAACACACTAGCGGTTAAATTATCTTAATTTATCTTAATTATCAGACAAAATAATGCACCAAAAATGTTGTGTATTATGCTCGCTCAATATTTGTTCAGACTCGGTCGTTTCGACACAGTCTTATTACAATAAAAAACAAAAACGATGACACTGTTTGATCAAAACAGATGATTACCAAAACACAATTTTAAACCAATAGAGCTAAAGTATTCTAAATTGTACCTATAAGTTTTTTTATTGCGAGATAGGCTTGCGTTTAGTGACATTATTGAGGTCTCGATTTGAGCGCTCTTACCTAGAACATGTCTTTTCGCTCTTGCTTCGAATGTACTCAAGTTATACGTGGCAGGATACAAGAAGGCCAGAAGAGCGTTCCACACCTTAGCAGTTCCTTTCAGAAACGTTGAACTAAAGCGTTTCGTTCTAAAAAGTTGAATTTCAACCACATAAGGACGCCAACGGTCACGACCTCTCGCAGTTCTGTGATAGAACGATGAAGTAGAAGAGTCGTTTGGTCATACTCTCTTAAAAAAATTAGAACACTGATAGACCTTCTGTATTCTGCAGTAGCCTAAGTATTTTACCAATAGAGAGCGCCGTTGGATAGTATCAATGACACAATAAATATGTCATTAAAGTAAGAGTACGAATGAGCATTGAACATCATTTAATCAGTCGCACGTTTCCATTATCTTTCTCGTTTGCACTCACGAAGCTCATCAAAGACTCATGTCGTCTAAATAATTAGAGAAAGTATGACTTCCGTACTTCACTCTACGCTTTTTGTTTCCTACTAATTGGAATGAAAGTTACTCGTAGGTTAACCTTGCCAGCTAGCGTCACTATTATACCATCGGTTTCAGCCAAGCTTTTGATAACCAAAATAGTTATTATTGTTAACAGTGGCAGCTAATTGGGTCCTAATTGCAACACATTTTCATGATAATGCTATGCAATCATCATTCATGATTTGATCACGAATAGGTATATAATTTAAAAAGCCAGTTGGGCGACAGATTGCAACGTTCCGAACGAAAAAATTAACTCCAAAATCAGCTTGAAATCAAATAAACCAATCTTCACAAAAACGGTGACGCACTTACCTTCTCTTTATTCTTTGTAATAGTTTTGTAAACTTCATAATAATTTGAATCCAAAGATATGTAATCGCCTCTATATAGTGTCTTATTCTAGTATTCAAAAATATGACCATTAGGTCATATTTTTAGTTTATGAGAAACTAACTTTTCCCAGTGAATTTGTCCCACTTGTTATTGTTGTTCGTATGGCTTTCTTTATACAATCACGAGTCCTTCATCCGATTGATATGAAAATTTCCACAGGGATAGCTTGCATCCTGAAGACAGTTTGTGGATACCTTTTATCCCGGAAAACAGTTCCCACTACTGCATTAAAACGAAAAACGAATTAAGATCTGCTTCCTCATATTGCATGCTAGGTGAGTACCTATCGCTAGCTTATCTGATCTTTATGGAATTTGTTTACATCACACAAATTAACGTTCAGCTTCAGTAACTTAACACGTCAAGTCTTCTTTACAATATTTTTTCCGGCATTTATAAATCTCATCACATCACACTAATATTATAAAGGCGAAAGTTTATATGTGTGTGTTACTCCTTCACGCCACAACGATTGAATCAATTTGGCTGAATTTTGGAATGGATATAGCTCATACCCAAGATTAAAACATAGGCTACATTTTATCTCAGAAAATTAATGAGTTCCCGTGGGAATTAAAAAACTTAAATCCACGCGGACCAAGTCGCGGACATCGTCTAGTATTATATAATACCCAACTTCCTTTCAAGCTTCACTGCTTATTTTTTTCTGTTCGTTTTGGTCGGTTGATTAACACCCTAATGGCAAAGCCCTATCAAGACTTAAAATTCAGGTAAAAAACAAATATCCGCCCATAAATTATGAAGGAAGTTCAAAGTTCAAATTCTTTCTTCACGGTAACTTCACTGCAGCTACACTTTTTGAATGACAATAACACGTTTACAAGACGTACCTAACTATTCCTATAAATGAATGTGAGGTAATTGCGATATATTTAACTAGCTGATGCCTGCGACTTCGTCCGCGTTGATTTAGTTTTTAAAATCCCGCGGAAAATCTTTGATTTTCCGGGATAAAAAGTAGCCTATGTCACTCTCCAATCCCGTAGGTACAAAAAATCACGTCGATTCTTAGCTCTGTTGCAGCGTTATTGAAGGACAAACCAAGAAACCAAAAACCAAACACACTTTATAATATTAGTAAGGATTAGTGAGGAAGAAAGGATTAATGAAAGGTGCTCATTATGAGTAGTTATTTACTAAATACATCCGACGACACTGTAATTTCAACTTTGAGCTGATAGGTGCTTCAACCAGGGCAGTTTGCGATCCACGCAACTTCTCAACTAACTGCAGAATATGTGTCATGTTTGGTGCAATAATTTGGTCATACATAGACCGGGCATGGAATCCACGAATCAGGATGGGTGATTTAAAATTTTAATTTGAACATGTATTTGAATAATACTACTTTAAATATAGATAGGATAAGTATATCATAACGTCTATAACAAGGTTATTCTCGACTATCGTTTTAATTATTGGCAATTAATACAGAAACTCAACGTTCCTGCTATTGCCGCATATCCTTTCAATAATGTTACTGGATACATAATTCATTTCCTTTCTTACAAAATGTTTGGTAGAAATAAAATATGAGAACTGAAATACGTGCAATTATTTACCTATCAGTTATCGAAGTATTCACGTCGCAGTGATAATGTTTCTTACTGTAATTATATGTAAAGGCATTTCCTGTCCATGTTCTTACATTGTACATAGTTTAAGCGTTTACTTTATTTAATGTGTAAAAATTATTGCTTTATAGTTTAATAATTTTAAAGTGTCGATACTTATTTCAAAACCTAATGTTGAACTTTGTAATGAAAGTTATGATGATTTTTGCGAGAAATAACGTTCATGAAAGTGGTGATTTGTTCTTGAACCATCACGATCCCAGAAAACAAACATCTTTTGTTATTTTTTGTTTTTTTTTTTTTTCAAAATTGGAGTCTTCCTCTATGTATATTAGAGGAAATAAGTTTTCACATCTGTACAAAATTTTAGCTTTTAAAGCGAAGACCGAAAAGGATATTCCCTTAACGTATATAGGTATATCCTGATAGAAGGCAACTCAAATCGCTGGCATGCGTTCGTACACAGGAATTGGAAGTACGCGTATTCCGTCATAGTGACACATGAGACATTATAAATTATGTATATAAACGGCGAGAGGATATACACATTTGACACAAGATATTTCTCCTTTATATTTCATCTTTATATGTAGAGCAGAATTGCGAAGCTTTTATGTAATAAAATATGTCCCTGTCTATGTTTTAAAGTACCATATAAAATGGCTGTGACAGTGAGAAATTTAACAAATAAAAATAAAGTTGCTATCTACTAAAAACTAGCTTTTTCTTGGGATTGAACCCTCGTCATGTGGAATCCGAGAGAAGTTCAAAAGAACATTTTCCGGAAATTGAGGTATCTGCTATGCAATAGAGTTTGACAAATTCTAAACCAGCAAATAAAGTATGCCGACGACATCGATGGCAGACGAGTTTTTTATGTAACAAGAAAAGTGAAAACATTTCTTTAGTTGCGCAATTTGAAAAGCTCAAGAGTTTTCAGGAACATTAAACTCTCATCTAAAGAAAAACCGATAAGTAAACTTAGGCTTATGTTTAAGTCATTTTTTCACCGGTTTTTATCCAACGACGAACTTCTGTAGGTATACACCAACTTAACGCATATCATCTTCTGCATATAATATGTGTATTCTTTAATCTCTATGTTCTATCCCGCCGAATAGACTTTAACCGAGAAGTAAATTTGGCGTTCTGACATTTTTTGTATTGAAAATCTGCAATACATCTTCATCAATCTTTATCTGAGTTCGTATTCGACTGATTTTTTGTGAAACGTCAGCGACAAATCAATAAATACCTGAGCTCTGTTGCGTCGAGTTTTGTCTGATTACATTCGTTTGCGGCAGACGTAATTATTTAGTTTTATATTCAGAAGGTCGTGTTCAAAAACGAAAGCCTACATTGTATCTTAGGTAGGTCTTTAGTACGACTCGCGTCATTGGTATGCCTCTTGACTCTGATCGAAAACCGGCTTCGCATGATATCATCTGACTGACGGACGCTTGCAAAACCGCCGGTTCGAGTTAGCAAACCACGGATGCTGTGACTTGAGAAATAAACATAAAAATGCTTTGCAAAACGTATTGCAAGTAATAATATGTATAAAAAATCCTTTTTAAAAAAAATGTTAAAAGCCACCACAAAGTATAAAACAGCGATTGAAATTCGCTGGTATAAAAT
Source organism: Hipparchia sbordonii (assembly GCA_038048805.1). Classification (NCBI taxonomy): domain Eukaryota; kingdom Metazoa; phylum Arthropoda; class Insecta; order Lepidoptera; family Nymphalidae; genus Hipparchia; species Hipparchia sbordonii. The sequence continues at coordinate 6,848,603 of CM076104.1, read as the reverse complement.
AATTTTAGTTTGTACAACGTATTTTGAAGTCGGGCGGGCCTAAATAGAAACGATGAAACCGATGCGCAACGCTAGCCCGACTTCAACTTACGTGTACCTCGGTACAAACTAAAATTATTTTATACTTTGTAATCTAGCTTCAGTATTTTTATAGTCTTCAGGGTTTCAAGACACTAAAATTGTGTAACGATAAGGCCACTAATTAATAAAATATTCACTAGGCACGAAACCGTCCAACCAAAATTACACATTAACAAGCCACCCTCGCACCAATTTCAGTAAGTCCTGTAATGAATTCTGCTTCTTTGAAAGCCCATTAGCATCGCACGTGACGGCGAAATGCTCGCAAATGTTTTATTTTTATACGAATTTCTCCCAAGCCCTGCGGCTATTGTTACACAGAGGCGATTAATTGCTACTTCTCAAGATTAATGCACCTATTAAGGTGTATTTTGCAAACAAATTGAAAGAAATAATAAAGGAAAACCGTTTTTTAACCAACTTTCAAAAAAAAGGAGGAGGTTTTCAATTCGTTGGAATCTTTTTTTTATTTAGGTATGTTCTCCGATTACTAGAAGACTCCTGGACCGATTTAGAAAATTCTTTTTTTTTTTTTTGAAAGGGTATAATATAGTTCCCAGGTAGTCCCATTGTCATCAGGTCAGGATCTGGTGATGGGATCCTGGAAAAATCGAGGAAACTCTTCAAATTTTATAGACACAATTGATATACTTTGTAGTGGCGTTTGAAGTCGGTTTTGTAATAATAATTTTTACGTTTATATTATTCGATTTAACATAGAAACAGATATTGGACGAATGTAAAATGTAAATGATGGGGCAAATGTTGAGTAAAGTTAATAAAACCGGTCAAGTGCGAGTCAGACCCTCACACTAAGTGTTCCGTCCCATCGTACAAGATTCAACACCAGCTGATATCAAGATCGAGCTCAAACAAAAGTTTATTGCATAGAGACCCTCTTTAATTTTTAACTTTATTTTTTTAAAATATTTATTGTTATAACGGTAATAGAAATACATAATCTATGAAAATTTCAAGTACCAATCTGTTACGGTTACCTTATATAAGAGACAGCCCACTGACAGATGGATGGACCTACGGACTGACAGCGGAGGCTTATATGTATAGGTTGGCACTCTTTAAGTACGGAACCCCAAAAAGATGCATGAAATTTTTTTCCAATATTACACTTTTGTCTCCCATCAACGCCACAAACTCTTGGCATCTAATTGCAAGTTATTAAAAAATCTTAAAACATAAATAAATAACAAACTATGGGTTTCCTCTTTAAATAAGTTAATTAAAGGAACCTCTTATTTCAAAGTGTTTTTTGCAAAAGAGATTTATGTACTTACCCGTAATTATTGGTTTTAAAAATTTTGTACTTAATTAAATTTTTTAATAAAAATTATAAAAAACAAGCTACAGCAAATAACGTTAAGTCATTTTCTTAATTAATTAACCAAAACCCAGCAGTAGAGTGTCGCTTCTCAGTATTGAGATAAATTGGACGCCTCAAGTTAGCGATAAGTTAATTGGACTTCTAGTACCTTACGCTTTTTAAGAAACTGTCTCGTTTTTAAATGAAAAAACATTTTAATTTTGGACCTTAGGTCATAGAGTGTTAACAACATTTAGATACTAACTATACCTAGTGATAAGTAAAGAAACGTTTATTTACTACCTATATCTAGTAATAAGTAAAGATGTTTTAATTAACTACCTAGTTGTTACCAAGATTCCTGCCTATTTTTTTTGTAATGTAGATGCATATTATTAATAAGTCATCAGTTTTTTACTTTATATGTATTATTTTGTTAATACATAATTTGGCCGTTCCAAGTTGCAAAATTCAGTTCAGATATATTACCATTATTATTTTTTTCTATTTTGATAATTTCAGATGATCTCATAAACATGAGTATTTTATTTATAACATTTAGTTCATTGCCCTAAAGTAAGACTTTTAATCGTAATAAGATATACCTAGTGCTATTTATTATTAGTTCTAGGTATATTTTATCATGGCTATTGCTATCCATTATGTAACATTTCAAGTTTACGTTAACTGAGCGAAAGTATATCTGGAAAAGAAATGGAAATAATCTACGTCCCTTTCCGTCCCATCCGTCCATTTTGCAATTTTGAATATCCTGGCTTAAATTCAATTACTAATTTTTGCAGCAAAACAACTGCATTCATTCCCTTTTAAAAAAATTACGGTTTCAAATAATGCGCTCGTTGTCTTCCACATTGCACTGACATCTTTCATACTAACAAGTTCCCGGAGAATACTGAAGTGTTGCGTTTGTTGCAGATTTACGATGCTGATAAGGTGTCGGGCGGCACTGAGTGTCGTCGTACTCCTATCACTCGCCGCGCCTTCATTCTCAGAGGTAAGATTTTGACGTAATTTTCTTGAATTTTCACGGTTATATAAAATATGTAACAGGTAATGTACCTCAACAGCCGAACACTGTTGCCGAAATCAGTCAAATAAAGTAAACAAACGGATAAAGCTACCCAAAACTGTGGCTGGATAGCCTTTAATGGGCTACGCCAGAAGATTCACTTCGATGTCCCTTCATTCAGATTTTATTCTACTCACTTACTCGCAGCTTATTTCTATCCGATACTTCTTAGTTTAGAATAGAATGTAGAATAATAATAGACTCACTGTATAATGTACAGATCATTCCTTTTATTAATTAAAGAGATGAAATCATATACTAACAAACCAATTGAAAAACAAAACTATACATCAAGGGTAACTTAATAAGAGTTAGGTCAAGTAATTACGGAACTTCAATGTAAATAAAAAAAATCTTCTGAAAAGAGTTATTAGATTTGCGCCTCACATAATCGCTTCATAACTTTGAATAATAAAGCTACGAAAATTATCATTAGAAGATATTACTTTGTAGATTTTGAGGAGCAAAAGTTTGTTTTAACTGAAATAGGCTATCGAGAAGTTATCCTATTATGACTGTAAATTAAAACTTTTTGGTTCGGTTGCAATTAATATTCTCGAAGTTCTTAAGAGTCCGCCGTAAGCTAAAGTTGCAATACAAACGTAGATTTTGCTTTAATTAAAAATTTGCAAATGATGGGGAACATAATGACGTATGAAATTGTTTTTTATTGTGAGAAAATAAAACGGAAACAGAATCGCTCTTTAAGTATTGCTCTCGAAGTATGCATGGTTATAATCCTAGATACACTGATCACAACCGATTTGCTCTTATTCATTGAGGAGTTCCGTCCTCCAAATCTGAAGTTATTTATCAAATCTTCACCATATTTAAATGGGATAATGGGATAAAATAAAATAAAAATTATTGATATCGCTTCAGATTTGACTGAGTTATGGAGTAACATCGCCAAAAATAGTACATTATGGTACAAGTGTAAAAGTTGGTGATTACCGCTGAGGCGCTATTGAGACCCGAGCCGTCAGGTGAGGGTCTTAAGGTAGCCGAGGACGTTAATCATCAATATACACGTGTATCATACGACGTTTTTCAACACACTTGTGAAGAAAATAACACTAAAATAGTACATTATGGTACAAAACAGTGAAAACGAGTTGTGAAAATTTTTTCGCAATGGCGGGAAAAATTAATGTTGTTCTTTTGTTCGCCCTCTTGAGATGCTCTTAAGGGCAGGCAAAGATCGACGACCATACAGCCTATTCAGGTGTTTATTTAATCAGTTTTCCGGAATGCGCGCGCACCTTAATGGCCATAGACTAAAAGAATGAGGTTTCTTTTTTTTTTGGCTTTTCTCTTATAGCCACGTACAAAATGGGGAATTTCGAGTTTTCTTTATTACAAAAAGAAACAAAAGTTACTGACAGTTTTATTTATTAAACACGTACATGTTGAAATTATCTAACTATTTAAATAAGGAGTTGTATAAAATGAGCAAGAAATAGGTACATTAATTTAACACGATATTTTTATAAATTACTAGCTTTAACCCGCGGCTTCGCTCACGTTAGGTTCGATTTTTTAACCCCCTATTTAACCCTCTTGGGGTTGAAATTTTCCAAAATCCTTTCTTAGCGGATGTCTACGTCCTAACAGCTACCTGTATACCAAATTTCAGCTCGATCGGTCCAGTGGTTAGAGCTGTGCGTTGATAGATCAGTCAGTCAGTCAGTCAGTCACCTTTGCCTTTTATATATTTAGATTGAACAAGATCTTTTTTGTAATAGAAACTTTTTTAAGAACACAGCAACCACACAGCAACTCACCCAATAAAATTAAAAAAAAAAAATTCTATAACTCACATTGTGAATAATAGTAATCAAAAGTCACAGTTTGAGTTAGAGGTGTCATTGTGTGCCTAGTTGCGGTGAACCGGGAGCCCCTTTATGAGCAAGTGTGTTGAAATAGTACATTATGGTACAAGTGTCAAAGTTGGTGATTACCGCTGAGGCGCTATTGAGACCCGAGCCGTTAGGTGAGGGTCTTAAGGTAGCCGAGGACGGTAATCATCAATATACACGTGTATCATACGACGTTTTTCAACACACTTGTAAAGAAAATAATACAAAAATAGTACATTATGATACAAACGGTGAAAACGAGTTGTGAAAATTTTTTCGCAATGGCGGGAAAAATTAATGTTGTTTTTTTGTTCGCCCTCTTGAGATGCTCTTGAGGGCAGGCAAAGATCGACGATCATACAGCCTATTCAGGGGTTTATTTGATTTAATCAGATTTCCGGAATGCGCGCACACCTTTAATGGCCATAGACTAAAAGAATGAGGTTTCTTTTTTTTTTGGCTTTTCTCTTATAGCCACGTACAAAATGGGGAATTTCCAGTTTTCTTTAAGTATTACAGAAAAAACAAAAGTTATATTTGAGACACGTACAAGTTGAAATTATCTATTTAAATACGAAGTTGTATAAATAATGAGCAAGCAATAGGTATCTTGGCAATAGGTAGGATTTTTTTTTTGTAATAGAAACTTTTTTAAGAACAAAGCAACTCAACCAATAAAATTAAAAAAAAAAAAATTCTATAACTCACATTGTGAATAATAGTAATCAAAAGTCACAGTTTGAGTTAAAGGTGTCATTGTGTGCCTAATTGCGGTGAACCGGGAGCCATTTTATGAGCAAGTGTGTTGAAAAAATTATTAAAAGAAAATACGCTTTAAATTGAGAACCTCCTCTTTTTTATGAAGTCGATTAAAAACTAGTAAGTATTTATTATTTCCGTTACATCATTTTATTCTTTAAAGTCTGATGCACCTATGAATTGCTCACCTCTATGGTAAATAACTCAATTGCCTAATTTTGAATACCCAAACTCATCTTGTTTAACGAAAACTAATTATCACATGCTATGTGACACTTCGCCAAAATAAATCCCTTTTGCCTGAAATGTAAAATGTAAAACACGTAATTCAATAGCTACAATGGATGCAGCTGTAGCTGATGCCGTACTAAATTGAAAAATATTACGTTGTTCGAATACCGTAGTACTACGGTACGGAGCCTTCACCGCGTCGTGCGACTCGCATTGAATTGAAAAAGACACAAAATCACCTTTCAGTTCGAGAAGATATCTAAAGATGAACTTATTTCTCGGTCTCTCAGTGAGAGCACGAAGGCAATTTTAGTTCACTGAATTTTTTTTTTCTGTGTATAAGTTACACTTTTTTATTATCACTACGTATTATAAAACAAAGTATCTCCGCCTCATTTGAGTATCTGTGCATTCTAATTCCAAAAACTACTGCATGGACTCCCATGGATAAACTCCATGTAAATCCTATGGATTCCTCCCATGGATAATTCTATAAATTATACTCTACTTACTTACTCTTTACTTATACTTTATAAATAATACTTTTAAAAGTTTTCGCAGAATCAGGCTTTCCAATATTGGAAATTGAATAAAAATTACTTACCGTAATTAGAGATTTTAAACGCATAAAAACATTAAGCCGATTTTCTAAGGATTTTTATATGAAACAACTGTACCCTTGGATTTATTCCCGGTTAGTTACATACATACACACTACCGGAACCCTTTCCGGTGCATGCGTGTAATAAGCTATAAAAGATAAAAAAACCATCCGTACGATACCGAGCTAGCACAAAACAAAAGCAATGAACAACAGTTCATATTCTGTGAATATTATAATGAAAAAAAAAATACTAGGTTGCAGTTTTAGTTTAACACCACCGAAGTTATCGTTGTATGTTCCAGGGAATTTATCCAAAAAGTCTAACCTATTGTCAATAAACCTATTAGAATATAAGAAGATACAAAAGTAAAATATAAAAATTTCTCTTTATTTGATGAATCCGTACACTTATTTTGACATTAGGTCAAATAAGCTACGAATTTAAATGAAAATTAGGTAATATTTATTATTCGTTCAAATTATCTGCATGTGGATTTTTTGCAAATATAATTAATTATCGCTGAGTTATCTATTCTATAATAGTGTGTTTCCTCACATGCAGCCTTTTCGAACGGAAATAAGTTGAAATGTATTTTCCTGGAACAATTATTAAAATATCCAATACCTACTTTATGCACATTTCCTACCTAATTATGGGTATAGTGAAAATGCATCTTCTAGGTAAACGGTTCCTTAACCCACATCATCACTTTTCATCAGGTGTGATAGTGGTCAAGCGTGTGCTTATAATGTACTAGCTGTTGCCCGCAATTCGTCCGCGTCAATTTCTGTTATTATGATCGCGATTCAGTTATGTTGATAAAACTCTTTGGCAAATAATTGGCAATAATGCATTAATTTCGACCAGATTCGATTACCATAAAAAAGTTTATAATGAGTCAATCTTAAAAAATAGACATATTATACTGTCGCGGACATTTTTTTAGATCATTTAAAGAGTTATTCTTTCATACATATTTTTTGGGTAACTTGAAAGTTTCGCGACTCGTTGTTTAGTAATATTGAAGATATTAAAGATTAATAAATTAATTGGTGTTGTCGAAAAATAAAATTATTCCCCTTTTCATAAAGGTCTTTGACGCAAGTAAGAGTTAAGAGTAACTCACTGAACAGATCGCAATCTAAACAACTTTCATCCTATTGCGGCTCATGCAAATTGCCGGCTACGTAATATAACTTGTTAAATTTTAACTTGAATCAACTGTTGGGGCCCGCAATGACCACTTTCGACAGCGTGTTTGATTTAGGTAAAAGCCATCATTTATTTAACATACATAGTGAATTTTCCAAGGTTGCCTTTACAATTACCATACCCACTGCTACGTATTTAATATATGGTAAATACCCAAGTGTATTGACGGTCAGGTTATTACATTTTACAGGCTACGGGTCACGATGTTTAGAATTAAAAAGGCGATCTGCAGTGATGTATTCAGAGGGTTGCAGGTAGGGTTGTCAGATTTTTTTTTCAGTATATAAGGGACAAATGGTTAAATGGGCAAAAAATACGGGATTTCAGTTTTTTACCCGGGACAAATTAAAAAAATTATTTAGTGTAATTTTTTTTGATATTTTTCCGAGGATCGAGTTAGTTTTTACATATTTTTATTCGTTTTAACATATCTGTAGAAATCAATACCATTATAATCGTAATTAACAACGGTCATCAACTCATTATATTACGAACGTTACGTGTGTGAAATACTTGGATCGATTTCATAATGAAAAACGAAGCACAACGGTTCAAATACGGGACAGAGTCAGTTCCGCCGGGACATTTTAAAACTATGCCTAAAATACGGGATGTCCCGGGAAATACGGGACGTCTGGCAACGCTAGTCGCAGGTGCAATCTCGCGTACACATAATATATCACATGCTTCAACGGTGAAGCAAAACATCGTGAGGAAACCTGCACGCCTAAGAGTTCTCCAAAATATTCTCAAGGTGTGTAAAATCTGCGCTCAGCAGTGAGCCATTAATGGGTTGCAAATAATGACTCAAACTCTACGATTTATTTGTTATACTGCTGACTAAATATTACACTGAATTAACATTCACGGATTACTAAATTAGTTTCTTAGGTTCCCTGGTGAAAATAGTTTCTAAACGCTAAGGCCGCCTTTTGTATTTTACTTCTGTTCTTTCTATTTTAATATTGGGTGGTGTATAAACAAAAAGTATTCTGTCTAGGTCTAGATAGATATTCAGATATAAAAACTAGATAGATAGATAGATAACTAACTACATATCTATAGCTTCCGTTACCATCATCAATGGCGAAGTTATCATGGTATAAATAAAATATATATTATGTATACCTACTTACTACTACTGTATAGAAACTCTTCTGATGGACACAAAACATAGTTATATCTATAGTCTGATTTTTAATTCCGTGGAATTCTGACGTATCTTAATGTTACCAGAGATTTAAAAAATCCCACAAAAAAGATAATAAATTGAAACTTATACAAATAAAAATCAATGGCCGCACATAGATATATGACAAATGCCCTTGCAAATGCCTGACAGATAGTTTGGGGTAAAATCAAACTATAGGTGGTAATACTGTTTTTCATACAAATAACTCGCTCTATTTATAAAATGACATCTGTCAGAATTCCACCGAATTAAAAATCAGACTATAGCATTCTGGAAACGATCAAGATCCAAAATAAAACACAATCAAAGAAAATCAATTAAATACAAACCAGCTTCGCTCCGAATACTTTATCATTTCAGTTTCTGCGGCCGTCATAAAACAATGCCATTACACGTTTAGTCCAATTACTTTGTTCCGTATCATAAAACATTTATTAGTTTGAAATATATCAAAATGCGGTCACGGGTGGTTGCGATGTCCTCGATCTCACTTTCCCTCTTTGGCAAGCTGCTCTAAATGTCTATCGCGATCCATACCGATTTTAGAATGGAAATCAAGTGATTATTCGAAGGGTCTACTATTCGAAGGGTCGCGAGTTCCATCCCGGGCACGCACCTGTGACACTCTCTAAGTGTCTTTGATCAATCTAAATGTATAAAAGGAAAAGGTGATTGACTGACTAACTAACTGACTGATCTATCAACGCACAGCTCAAACCACTGGACAGATATCTATTATGATGTAGGCATATGCTAAGAATGGATTTTTGAAAATTCAACCCTTAAGGGGATAAAATAGGTTTTTGAAAATTCGAACTTAACATGAATGAAATCGCGGGCAATTTTTTTTTGTTTTTTTTTTTAAGAATATTAGCCAAGCTGAACTTGACTTATATTCTCCTCAGCCCTCCAAATAAGCAGAAAGCTTCTGTTAGGAGTGGGTACGACAATAGCGCAAAGGGTGGGGCTCGAACCTGCGCCCTTTCAGTTTTCAGTCCACACCTGTCCAATCTGCCTGTCAATAACATTGTTGTTGTGTTAATATTTTCTTACTATTTTACGAATTTATTGATTAATGTTTTAATTCTTTTTTTTTCAGAGCAACCTCTTCACGTGTCCAAATGGTAAGTTGAATTTTTTAACAACACTTATCTAGGGCACCTTGCAAACTTTACAAACAAGCTGAAAATGTTCCAAGTATGAACATCTTTTGCCCAGTAATTTTGAAGAAATTGTTTGAAACTTCTAAACAATTTCTTTAGGTAATTGACTCCTTTTAATGTTAACATTAGTTTATCATGTTAATTAGAATTTGTATTTCAAAAGTCTGAAAATCGTTTAAAATAAATTTTATTCGAAAAATTGAAGCAGACAGATTTGTAGAGTAAGAAAAAGTACTTAAAAAGAAAAAATACAAAATTGCGGACGGAGAAATAAAATACCTACTAAAAAGACAGGAATTTAGAGGAAAAAAAATCTGTTCCTGAATTGAAAATACCTACATCTTATCATACGTAAAACGAATCGATTGATAAATAAGTTTCTTTTTTTTTGTTCGATGACAATATAGTCCTTGACTACGACCTCACCTGATGGTAAGTGACGATACAGTCTAAGATGGTAGCTGGCTAACTTGGAAGGGATATGGCACTGTACATTCAATCCATACCCCTAATCTGTTTTACACGCCATCATGACGGAACGCTAAATCGTTTGGCAGCACGTCTTTCACCGTAGGGTGGTAACTAGTCACGGCTAGTCTCCCACCAAACCAGACCAGAGACAACTCAGAAATTATAAATTCCCAAATCGCCTCCGCAGGGAATCGAACCCGAGACCTCCCAGTTATAAGACCACAGCGTTCACCACTGCGCCAGGGAGATCGACAAAGATTCAGAACTTTACGATTTCTGGTGGGAATAAAAAAAAAATTGCTGTGCTGACCTGACCTGACCCTCTGTTTCTCTTACTGGACCCATATTCGGGCGCATTAGGAAAACTCTCAAAACAACGCAGCAGATATTCTGTCACCCTAGCAGAAGCCGAAAGGGGAAGTACAATTATTAAAGTTATCGAACTAATCAGATTAGATGTGGAGCATAATTACCAAAACTAACATACAGATTACGACTGTCGTTTAGATGAGCTTAGTTAATATTTACACATGTAACATTATACGAGACAAATGATAACGATCCTAGCATTTCATTATTATATTCATGAAATATGGCTGCCGAGCTTCCACGTTGGTTAATTACAATACGCCACTCCTTGCATATTCATGTTTATGCGTAATAGTTACCAACCGACGTTTTAAAAATTTATAAGTACATCCTCGGGTACTAATAAAAATATAAATTCAAAAGTGTTTGTTAGTTGGTTTTTCCTTCAATGACGCAGCAACGGATCCTGATTTTTTTGCTTAGGTTGGGTTTTTTGATAGAGGAATTGAGAGTGAGAAAGATTACTTTTTAAGCTAAAAAAACAGAGGATTCCCGCGGGATCTTTAAAAACCTATATACTAATTATAGTTTTTAGCTAAGGAATTTAAAAAAAAAAGAACAACTGCTTCTTTTTAAGTAGAATCAGCAGAATCTGCTTTCTGAATTGATGGTAGAGTCTTGAAGCCTACATGAAATAAATTATTTAGATTTTTTATATAGTATGTATTTGATATTATAACTTATGAATAGCACATATTTTAGCAAAGCTATAAAATCATCGTCCGTCATACTTTAGCAGAATATTTCGTTTACTTTATTTATTTATTATATATCTTCCTACCTAATGTTACCTTGGAGAAGTTAAAGAAAATTAAAAAAACAGGTAGTAGACGTTTAATATTTACACTTTAAACGTCACATTAAAATTTTATGTTCAAAATTAATATGAAAATTCAGAAAACTTCGCATCTTGGCGAAAGTTGTTACTTTATCAAAGAATGTGAAGAGAACATCATCAAAAGTTATAATATTCTTAAAGGTTCTTCGATAGAACGATACTCTTTGAGGTTGATTGGTTCAGTCCAAGTTTACCCTTAGGACTTATTCGTATCGACTTAGGTACTTACTTCACTCTCAACTTGTTTCAGCTTACAGTCAAGAGATGCTGCCGTGCTTAATATTACCTACACTTACTTGTGTGCTAACTTGCAAACTTATAATCCTTCCAGTTAGCAATTTAGCATCGGCACACAATGCCATGCACCTGTTAGGATCATAATATTGTGTGAAAGATGCCACGAACAAAATTCTATTAAACTTTTTAATCATACCTACTGACTCTGGTAAAACCTAAAATTGTTAGTTTAAAACGCGTCGCTTAAACGTTACTAGGCTATAGTAAAAACGGCCCTTAGACAGACTTAGACAGACTAGCGATAAAACAATGAACCCAAGTGTACCTATTATGCACTCTAAAACATCAACAAATACCTATTGCCAGATGAATTTCGTGAGAGAGAACATTAATATAATTGGAATGACTAAAGTAAATCCTCCCTTATGAACCTTATTCAACTTTCCAAACTACATCAGCATAATGAAACACACACAGAATCCACCATTTTCACGGTTTGCATTCAAATGTACTTATTAATTTAGACAGTAGTTTCATAAGCTGAAAGCTGTCCAAGTACTTTTCATTTTAAACGAATCTATCTAACAAATCCTGGACCACGCTTACCAGTTATTGTCTTTTAAAAAGTGGTTATCTTCTGTCTTCTATATTGATTTCATGCGTAAACCTATTTTTAACCGACATCCAAAAAGGAGGAGGTTATCAATTCGGCCGGTATCTTTTTTCTTTCTATGTTTTGTGTAAAAAATCTAATATTGTGTGATAAGTAAAATCACCGTATTCTCCCGAGGTCCATTTTATATCTACTTTGTTACCATCTAATATTATTCGTTATTTAACTTAATAATGCTTAGCAGAACTTACATCACCGTTAATAGGATCCTGCTTATAATTGCAAAAAATTAAGTTTAGAAAATTTTCTATCATTTATTTATGTACACATTTACCCCATTGTTTCTAAAAATGTTTACAAATATACATTTTACAAATATAAATATAAAAACATTATTAAAAACAATAAAATAAATGGGTCCCACTTGCTGCGGGATAGGGACCCAAGCAGCCAGTGGTCAGGGCTCCAGAGTGAGGAACCTCCTCATAATGCGTGCCGTCTCAAGGAGTACCGCCTTCTGTATCCTGCTCTTGATCCAAGTATTAAGCGAAAGTTTCTTAAAGTTTAGAAATTATTATTTTAATTTTTAACAGGAAAAGATAGTTACGTTGTTTAGAAGTCTTTTCAGATACCCGTGAAACCTAATTTGACTAGTCGTGTAAAACAGTATTATTTATAATGCCAAAATAAAATACGGATCTCCTACAAATATTACTGCGTTTACAACGTACTAGATGTACTTACAGCGCATAAATAATTTGTTTTGATAGACGCAAAATTATCTTCCACACCGCTATTGATATTTCACGAAGTTTAGTCGCTCTTGCGTTGGTTAGCTCTCAGATATACTAGACAGACAGAATACTAAAGCACTAATATTTTGTTAACGGGAGACAGACTGCCTGCCGGGGCAAATAAATGAGAGGGTCGTCGGTCTGTAGGATCTTCATCAGCCGCATAATTAATGTAGGGAAATTGCCTCTTGGCGTTACATACCTACTGAGGGTGCTTTCCCATGGTCCATTGGACTACATGACGAAACGGTAAGACGCCATTTTTTTGCTTGCCGTTTATCTACTTACGCAACGGCACGAAACACTATTATTCAAAATAGGATAGATGTATGCATGTATTTTTTTTCCATCCTTTACATCTCCACAGGATAGAAATTATACCACTCATAAAAAATAAGTAATTTTTGTATATCGTAATCACAAATCTGGGCACTAGCCCAGATGCCAACGCTTAAAGCAGTATTATTTCAATTTTTATTAAGAGACATATTTAGATAATGATTCCTTAAAATAAGTTACTTTAAGGTTGACATTGTAAATGTAAAAGCAATTTTGAAGTAATACTTACTGCTTTAAGCGTTGGTCGCGCGGTAGTCTGTGGAAATACACCTTAAGTAAAGGTTGTTTGACATCAAACGAAATGCGATGAACACGTACCGTGAACGTGTATATCTCAGTTTGTGCATGGGATTTTAATATCGAAATCAGGGGAAATAGGAACGATGTTACGAGTACCTATATACTGTAGTATAATTCACAGTACCTTCGATATTAGAAATGAGTGTCGAGTAAAAGCCCATTTATGTATTCATATCTACCTACGAGCATTTCGGATCTTACGAATGAACATATTATTATTGTAAGCACCGTTCTTTCAGCAGATATTAAATAAATATGGCACGTAAATCCATTATGTTAAAGACTGCTTTATTAAAAAGTTGTTAGTGTTAAATATTTAAAAAAATTCTTTTCAAAAAACCGACTTCAAACGCCACTACAAAGTATAAAAATAATTTTAATTTGTACACGTTTGTTGAAGTCGGGCGGCTTAAATAGAAACGATGAAACTGATACGCGATGCTCGACCGATTTCAATAAACGTGTCTTTTATATGTCACCATAAGATAAGCGTCGCGCATCGATTTCATCGTTTCTAGTTAAGCCCGCCCGACTTCAACAAAACGTGTACAAATTAAAATTATTTTTATACTTTGTAGTGGCGTTTGAAGTCGGTTTTTTGAAAAGAATTTTTATTTTAAGCTTTTTAGTGTAGCTTGTTCCTGCTCTCTTTCTCCCCTCCCTCCAACGCTACGGTACTAATGTAGTTCTACACTTGGTACCTACAGTACTTATTAACAATACACAATAGCTAGAACTAGGAGCTCCATGATGTAGTCCATGGTTGGTACCAACAATATCAATTCGAAAGCGTCAGTTCGTAATTCGTCCAACTCTGCAGCATCAGGATTGAGGAGCTAGAACCTTGAGCATTATGATGTAGTATATGCTTGGTACCAACAATATCAACTCGTAAATGACAGTTCCTAAATCCTCACAGTTTAGGTAGGCAGTACCCCTGCAGCATCAGTATTGAAGAGCGAGGACCTTGAATTCCACGATGTAGAATATGCTTGATACTAACAATATCAATTCGCAAGCGAAAGTTCCTAAATCCTCACAGTTTAAGTGGGCAGTACCCTGCAGCATCAGGACTGAGGAGCTAGAACCTAGAACTCGATGAAGTAGTATATGCCTATTACATACAATAATAATTCATAATTAACAGTTCCTAAATCTCTACAATTTAGGTGGGCAGTACCCTGCAGCATCAGGATTGAGGAGCTAGAACCTAGACCTCGGTGATGTAATATATGCTTATTACATACAATAACAATTCATGATTAGCAGTTCCTAGATCCCTATAATTTAGTTAGGCAGTACCCTGCAGCATCAGGATTGAAGAGTAGGACCTGGAGCTCTATGATCTAGTATATGCTTAGGCCAAGCATACCAATTCGTAAACGACGGTTCCTAAAGTCCCATAATTTAGGGGGGAAATACCCCTGCAGCATCAGGCTTGAGGAGTTGAAGGTAAAAAATTTTATGGGACCATTTCGCTAACTTCTTCTGTCGATTAAAAAAAAAATCTCGTGAATCGGTCCAGAAACCTCGGAGTAATCGGTGGGCATACATAGAAAAAAAAAAAAAAAAGATACCGGCCGAATTGATAACCTCCTCCTTTTTGGAAGTCGGTTAAAAATAATACGGAATTCTTACGAATTAAACATAGATCATTTAACCTTTAAACATAGATCATTTAACCTAACGAAAACCAATATTACACTTTAAAATTCAAATTTAAAAAAAAGTAACATTTAAATTAGCGTATCGTTATGTATTGGTATTTTATTTATACTTGATAAATGTTTCTTTCGATAGATTATCTATATATATATAATTAAAAGTCCTGACTGACTGACTGAGATATCAACGCACAGCCTAAACTATTGAAGTTAGAAACTTGACATTTTTACAGTTGGTTCCTTTTATGACGTAGACACACACTAAGAAAGGATTACTGGAAATTCCACCCCTAAGGGGTTTAAATAGGGGATGGAAGTTTATATGAAACTTCGTCATTTTTCAAGCTGTTTCCATCAAAGTTGGTATTTGAGCTTTCAGTTAAAAATAAAAAAGTACGTGTGTCACAGTTTTTGAAAATTCCACCCCAAAATCTAATTCCACGCGGACGAAGTCGCGGGGGCAAAAGCTAGTCGAATATAAAATTATAGTTAAAGAAAGGGCCTAGTTAGTCGTGTGACAGACCAAAAATGTGTCTGTAGTTAAATTGTTTTCTTTTATCATGCCCAAAAATAAGTCTGCTGGTCAGACAATCTTCGTCAATGGACCCTTAGAAGAGCCTGTAGGTTTGGCGCGTGTAGCCATTTTGCTCTGAATTTTATGAAGCTATGTGAAGAAAACGCTTAGTTCACCAGTAAGTTCGTCGCTCGTTAAGCGCTACCCAGGGGACACTGCAAGGAGGTAAAAGGTGATTCTGCGGACGTGAGTGACGGGGCATTCCCTTTTGGAAAACCCGCCAACACACACAGTCCTCCACCTTCCTCAACCACCCACTACCCGCTACTTTCTTAAGGACATAGTTACACCGAAAGAGGGGTCTAGATCCCACACTTCGCTTACCGGTACGCGGTCTCCACGCCACAACGAACGTCTGTCCGTACTGTGATAAACATTACCTCACCAGTCACCAATTCAACTCTTTTATCTTCTGGACAATGTCAGTGTCTTTGGCTCTCTCACGGAAACACCCAATATGGCCATATCATTCCGTAGCTAACTAGTTAGTTTAATTTTGTGGAAGCCAGCTGTTAATGCCCATACATACTTCATCACAGTTAGGTCACAGGCATTCCAAGGTTTCTAAAGAATACGCTAAATCCAAGTGGATAAAGTCGGCAACAAAAGTTTAGTGATTTTGCCGTACACAACAATTATACTTAAATTGACTTGCAAGCGACAGTTCACGTAGCTAACTAGGGGTATAATCTAATACTGGTGGAGCCTACTTCAGCACGGTAATCCTGTTTCGAACGGAGAGGCTAGGTATGTTGACTTGCTATGTGAAAGTTTTAATTGAAAATGTAAGAGATAAAGTAAACAAATTAACTACCGCAAAATTAAGCATGAAGTAAAACAGTCCAATTACGTAGATTTAGCTCAAATGTGAGTTTATTAGTATAGAAGTTCTCATCATAACTAGAATTCTTTAAGCTCACTTTGATTAAAAAAAAATTGTTTACCGTAGCTCATGACATCTTTTACGATGATACCGTCAAATACGTGCCACCAAGTGACTTAGAATTCCGGCATGATGGCGAGTAGAAACCGATTTGGGGGTATAGGTTGAATGAACACTGCCATACCCCTTCCAAGTTAACCCGCTACCCTGTTAGATGCATTGTCGCTTACCATCTGAGATCGCAGTCAAGGACTATCTTGCCATCGAATAAAAAAAAGTATATAATGAGACACATGAACAATGAGGACAGTTAATTAAGCGGCTTCAACTATTTACATGCCCATCCAAATTCCAATGTAGATATCAGCTTTTACAGAAGAAGAGAACTGGTAACAAAATCATGACTCGGCTTGGTCAATGATCAAGACCTATTGAAATGTGCGTAATTTTTTTATGTATTCCATCTTTGTGACACATTATTTTAACCCGAACACGAATGATCAAAATTTTTCTCAGTTTAAATTAAAAGTCTTGTCAATATTGCTCTGGGCCATTCATCATCCTACAGCATCAATAACACCGATGGCAGACGCTATTCTAAAGTAGATACTCTAGATACTTTGACGCCAAGCAAGGTTTAATACATTTTCATGGAGAACTTCAGTGAAGATCGAATGCTGAGATTTTATGATATTTCAGAAAGATATTTGAAATTCAATGAAGTCTTAAAAATGGATAGTACTACCGAGTAGAATTGCGAAATCAAATAAAAATAATAAAAATATGCGAATTGAAGAATGTTTTACACAGGATATTAAATATCCATTTACTAATAATAAAATAACAGGTGTCTTGCCAATTAAATACCTACCTTTCCTTCTATTGTCTAAATCCCCCAACAACAAACACAAAAGAAATGTTTCTATAAATTGGAAAATATGTAATTGGTTTTGATTTTCCTTCAGATTTATTACAATTCTAAATATTACAAACAAAACAACACATTTCAAAATTTGCTTTGCTCCAGCTTTAGAGCTTTTAATTAGTTTACCTATTGTTTCTTTTAAAGTAAAAAAATTAAAGGAACAATAAAATCTCAAGTGATGTTTTATGACTATACCTACGTACAATATGACTCATATTATATTAAATGTAAATTAATTTAATTCACACGTAGAATAAATATGAGCTGTCCATGTGTTGAACATCCTGCTTAGATAATAGAGCCGTATATTCCTGCAACTACGTTCCTCCTCATCATTAGATCTATATCACTGTCTATAAGCCTAATTATAACCAGGATGAAATCAATGAGCCCGTACACGATAATAGGTATATCTGTAAAAAAGTGTTGAGGAGTAGGGGTAGTCCGGAGATTTGCGTTGCCCTAATTCTTGCATAAGATCAAAGCTACTACATTTTCGCACTAACATTAACGGGTATAGTTAGTGCAGGTAACTTTGAAGACATTTCCCAACGTAAAAAAAAAAGGTAACTTTGACATTAGTTACATTGAAGGCAGTAATATAATAGCTCAGCTTGCAACACCGGCTGGAATAGCAGCTAATAGGAACAAGATTTAAGGCATCCGCCTTAAATCTTGTTCCTATTAGCTGCTAGGATTAGCAACACAGTGACATCCTTCATCGAATAAATAAAAGCATTCAAATCGGTATATCCGTTTACCGCAACATTGATACAGATACACAGATAGACAAAACGGTGAAATTTATAACACCTCCTCTTTGCGTCGGAGATTTAAATAAAGGTATACCTACGTAGGGTCCCGACCTACTTATTCCCGAGGAACAATAACTTCCAGAGACACATAGAAGAGACAATAAAATGAGCCGCGGCCTATTATTGCGGAGTAAATAGATATTTACCACTTAATTACGCAATTTGGAACTCTCATCACGAACCTGTTAGACTCGAATACTGCCGATTCAACCTTGCAAAGTCCTACCGCATTGGTATTCCCTGGACATAATATCCATTAGAGTTTTTGTTACAAAATGATCGTTGGATTTTTGTGTTGAATACTGTTTTACCAATTTTTTTGCCGTGATTAACTTCAATTTATTATATTAAAGCCCACGGAATTATTTTAAACTAGATGCTGCCCGCGACTTCGTCCGCGTAGATTAAGGTTTTTCAATTCAAGCGAGAATTCTTTAATTTCCCGAGATAAAATGTAGCCTACATGTAAATCCTGGGTGGGAGCAATCTCTAGTCCTTTCAACCAAATCGGCTCATTCGTTGGAGCCTGAAGGAGTAACAAACATACACACACACAACTAAAAAGTTTGGCCTTTATAATATTAGTGTGATTTATCAACAATAGATAAAATAGATATTTCATCAGTTCATATCTCATTTGAAACATATAAGGAGGGTATAACAATATACTGGGGACAAATCAGTTAGTTTAAATAGGTAATCACTGTTCCTCATTTTTGAGAGTCGAGACCCCTATTACTAATTACATTACACACAAAAAAACTTTCGCATTTATAATATAAGTGTGATAATATACCTACTCGATAAGTATTATCAACCTAAAGAATTCTCAGTCTAAACGTGTTTATGAAGCAACTGCAAACACGGTAAATCTTGAAAAACTCTCCCAAGTACGAGTGAATCCCTATCTCTTGCAAACGACATCGACAAGTAAAGTACGGCTCCAATGTCACGGACATACGCTCCGCCTGTCATGAAAGTCCAATTGATTCTCTGCGAGGAACTTTTGTTTAGTTCCTGGTAGTTTACAAACTAGATTCACGACATTGTCTTTGCGTGGATAACAAACTTTCCTACACAACATGTGTGTTAAATTGATCCTCTGCTTTACGACTGGGAATAAAATCTCAGTGCATCGTTCCTACTTTGACTTTATAAATGCATGTATTTTGGTTTGTTCTTCAATCACGTAGCAACGGAGTATCGGATCGACTAGATTTTTTGCATGAATGAAAAGAGCTAGAGATTGAAGAGTGAATATTTTTGATAGTGACACTTTTTGTACCTACTAGAAAACCTCAGAATAATCATAATAATTTAATTTTAAGTTTTGAACGATTTATGAAATAAAAATCTTATCATCCACTAGACTATTATACCCTCCGAGAAAAACTTATGTTCCAGATGAGACATGAGCTCTCTAATATTATAAATGCGAAATTTTGTGTGTGTGTGTGTGTGTGTGTGTGTGTGTGTGTGTGTGTAGCTTTCTTACTCCTTCGTGCCACAACGAATGAGCCTATTTCGCTGAAATTTCGATTAGAGATACCCAGGATGAATACACAAAGGCTACTTTTATCCCGGAAAATTTCAGAGTTCCCTTGGGAATTAAAAAACCTTCATCCACGCGGACGAAGTCGCAGGCTAATAATAAGTAAATCAGCTAACAAGATCACAATATTATGTACCTACTCATAATTTTTCTATAGGTAACAAATAAATCTTTATCGCGCTTTTGCTGACAATTTTATTAGCATGTGATAGACCAGTAGATAAGAGACTGGAGACAAGAGATCTTGTTACAGTCTTAGATACAGCAGTACAATTGATTCTCTAGGAGGAACTTTTGTTTAGTGCTTGATAGTTCACGAAGTAGTGACACGTTATTGCCTTTGTCTTTGTTATTGCAGATATTGAACTTTCCTTCACAACATTGTCTGACTTGACTTAGTCTGAACTTGGACGAAATATTGTTGTTAAGGAGTAGACTGATTATGATAATAAATGTATCGAAATTTGTAACTTATATGTATTACGTAATATATTGTTTCATAATAAATAATTTGGGAGCAAGATAAAATTACTTTTTTCTTTCGATGACAAGATGGTCTAAAATGGTAGCGGGCCTTGGAAGGGGTATGGCAGTGAACATTCAATCGTGCCGGAACGCTAAATCACTTGGCGGAATGTAGGCGGTTGACGGTAGGGTAACTAGCCATGGTCAAAGCCTCCTACCAGACCAGACCAGAGACAATTCAGAAATTATAAATTCCCAAATTGTTCCTGCCGGGAATCGAACCCGAGACCGCCCAGTTATAGGACCACAGCGCTCACCACTGCGCCAGGTAGACCGTCAAAACTGGCCTATACGGTTGGTTAATCTTAACATACATATTACACATACAAATAAATAAAATGTGTGTTCTGTGGGCTTTCTTACAATAAAAAAAATTTAAATCTACGTGAAGGACGCAGGCGGTAGTTAATAATAAAATTGGAATGACATCAACTAGGAGCTTCAATGCGCTTTTATAAGAGGGTGTCTGAAGGAAGTCTTATAAGAAAAATAATTAAAAATTTAATAGAAATTTTAAAGGAAGAAAGCAGACCTACCTACGCCGGAACTTTTAAGCTTACAGGTATTAAGGGAATATTAGGCGATAATTGAATTAAGAGAATCATAATATTTATTTATGATTTTTCTTTGACATTTTAACACCTTTAACCGTTGGGCTATTGAGGCTTAAAAATTACTTTAATTAAAAATTACTTGCTCAAGGAAAACATCGCGAGTAAACTTGCATGCCAGAGAATTCAACATATTCTCAAAGGTTAGTGAAGTCAGCCAATCTACAGTCAACAAATCAGTAGAAAACCGTGAGTAGTTGAGATAAAACTACGCAAAGTCTGCTGAATACTTAATGTTGATCGTAGATAATTTGATTATATTTCTTAGAAAATTACACGTTCCTATACATTGACTAAATTAGTAGAAAGACGGTAGGTAATGCTACTTTTAGTCAAGCTAAAAAGTTTCTAAATTGTGATAAATTATACGAGTACGTACCACGATAATTGTTTTAGTTAGAATTGCCGATTCGATACAGTAGCATGAACCTTGGTCTGGTATATTTTATCACAATTATGTAATTAAACCACGAATCAAGTATGAAATCTTTACAGTTTCTCAAGTTATAGGCCTAATATGAATGTAGAGCTTGTAGGTAATCAAACTTTTGCAACTGAGACGAATAGGGTGCTAGATTAAACTTTGAATAAATAATTAAGAGACACTTCTTCGCTATTTTTTAATGAATTGCTGAGCGCTACGAAGGCAGAACGTCACCTCGTAAAAACTTGTAAAGTTATAGGTCAGGCGAAATTCTCTCTTTAAACTTAACCAGACCCTATTGTTATGAACTGAGATGCCGAGAATTTCTGCACCTGTAGTTACGTCAGTCATAAGTCGAGAGCTATGGAATTGCTGTAAAGTCAACGTCAACATAAAACTGGTTAGTAAAATAAACAGAATTTTATCCTAAGCTTTGGCGTAAATTCCACTTACATAACTTAAATACAAATAGATAAAATTACAAGATTTCGAAGAATTCAGACGTCCTCTCGACGTTCAACTATTTAGGGACATTTTTTATATATATAATATAATAATATATATTTAATAAAAAGATAGGCGTAGGTAGTGTATTACTATTGCTCTTTCAAGTGAAATCTAGTTCTATAAAAGTCCTGTTAGGTTGTCTGGCTAAAACTCAAAAATGGTTTGAATATTTCTTTTTGCTTATGGTGAAAGCAGATCCCAAATGAACAGCTGAAAAATCGAGAAAATCAAAATTGGTAATTTTGTGTAAGCATCACCACTTTGGATTACTTTTTATATATGGTGGGAGCAAAGCTGTGAGTAAAAGCTAGTTATTAATTAAGTATTAAAAAATGTAAGTGACACATTCTTTGCGTCTTTCGGGACCTATTATTATTATTATTTTTTAATATTTGTATAGGCGACAAAGCTTATTAAACAAGACTATCTCTATTGTTGAAAATAGGAAATCACTTTTGTTAATTAGTTTTTCTTACAATCACGCACCAATAGAGCAATAGATCTACATATTTTTTCATGGGTTAGCTTGAAAAAACCTGCAGAGTGACGAAGGGAAATTATATGAGAAAAAGAAAGGATTTTTATTCCTACGGGTGAAGTCACGAGCATAAGCTAGTAGTCTAATATATTTTCTTCATAACAAACTTCTTTTAAGATAGAAACTTTATAAAGTGCTTTTACAAAAAATAACTTATGGGTAATACTTACATACTACGCTGGCTCAGTGACCCAAAGAGGATCTTGGCCTCCGACACCAGAAGGCAGCTTCTGGTGTCGGAGGCCTCATGCCTCTCCTGCGCCGCTTCACGCCAATTGGGTGCATTGAGGGCTTGCAGGTCCTTCGACACTTCGTCTACCCAGCGATACCTGGGTCGTCCAACAAGGCGTTTTCCTATTGGGCGACCCAAGTATGCTCTCCTAACAGCACGATCCCGTCATTCTCTCATAGGTGCCCGAGCCAGCGGGCACCTTGAGAGAATGAATATGGGTAATATTACTAGATAACCTTTAAGTCATTAAAGTTTTAAACTAAGACGCCCTACCTTCTTTTCATCGAACAAACTTCCACAATTATTATAGGAGTTAATAGATTTATTGGAGTGTACAAAAAGCAAAAGTTTTCTCGTTAAAAACCGAATACAGGCGTTCAACTCTGCGCTGGAAATTCGAAGCCGTGGTGAAACGTGTTAACTACAGATGCTTTGTCATAGCCGAGAGGTTGGAAATTCCTGCTCTTTCAACCAGTCCGCAATGCTGAGTCGGGACTCAACAGATTTGATTTAAGAGATTTTTATTAGAATACATATTTTTAACCGACTTAAAAAAAAGGAATCATAATATTATTGGAACTGCAAAATATTCACATTATCTATAAGGGTTTCCAAACAAATAAACAAAAGTTTGAAGATGTATATATGTGTGTAATGTGTATATATAAATGTTTGTTCACGCATTTCTCGGAAACTATTAATCAAATTGTGATCATTCGTTTTATATACAATCACTACAACTTTAGGGAACAGTAAGGATACTTTTCTAACAGTTTCCATAGAATTTCTTTATTGATAAAATTATAAATTAGAACCAATTTTTTATATGTATTAATATTATATGAGACAATAACAAATTATAATTATTAACAGGTAGGTAAGAAAGGCGTTATAAAAATAGCGGTCTAGAAATACTGCATTAAAAAGTTCGTTCCGCATTTGTCTCGCACGCAGGAGAAACTATCAATTGTATCAAATCAAATTGAAAGCAGATAGTAAATTCTAAAAACATTTAACACCCACCTATATTCTACAAGCAATTTACTTGACTGCGGTAAAAGAAGGCTTTTAGCAATCCATGCATGAATGTTTGTATTTACCATTTCCAACTAAACTAGACGAGTGAGTTTTTATGAACAAGGTGTCAATCGATTCGTTATTATCATGGAAGTAGTATAGTTCAATTCAAGACGGCATGTGGCTCATGGTTGTGTGTGTGTGTCGTATCTGTATAAGAGTGAGCGAGAACTTGGTCGCGCCTGACCGCTCCACCTAGGCTCCTGACAGGCACGCACACTTACGCAATGTGCATCTACACTACGTATCTACAAGTAAAGTGTCCGCTCAAATCGGTCCAGCCGTTTCCGAGATTAGCGGCAACAAACAGACAGACAGACAGACAAAAATTTTAAAAATTGTTTTCTTGTTATAAGTACCGTATTCAGTTTCGTATGCAGTTAGTAAAAAGCTGTTCTTTTGATATTACAAGCAGACACTTCAATTTTATTTATTTGTAAAGATTTAGATAACACATAGGCTACTTTTATCCCGAAAAATAAAAGAAAAAACTTTAATCCACGCGAACGAAGTCGCGGGCATCAACTAGTCTATAATATAATTGAAAAGGTGAACTAAACAAAGGTATACCCACATACCTAAGCTATTGTCATTCCTAAGAGACCGGAAATTCCTCAGCTTTCACCGCGTCCTGCACCTCGAGTGGGGCGAGAAATGCGATTCGACTGCACTAGTGTTGAGTAGGATGTACAAGAGGCAGTATATTTGTCCCGTACATGATATCAAAATGTAAGAGCGTCTTAACATTCCAAAATGTACTACTTCACATTTTCTGTTGCGGAAGTCGCGCAAGCGAGAAGGAGCAAGGCGTATGCTACAATAGTACGTCATGTCATTCATTGTACTATAGTGACATCAAATTTCATATATTTTGTAATATTACTTCAAACGTAATGCCAAGCTTCAGTACGCCTCGCCTCATTTGAAGCGGGACAATGTACTGCCTTAGTACATAAAAGAGGCTACTTTTACAAACTCTTTTTCAAGTCATGTCCTAACCAACACTAGACTGCACTAATACTGTATAACTATCGCGTTAAGAGAAGCTTAGAGAAGAGTTAGCTCGGTACCTAAACGGGCAGCTTTATTACTTGATGAAAATGACACCATCGGGTAAAATGAAGTCTAGTTTCTTTTCAAGCTAGTGTTCATTTCAAATAGATGCAAGAATAGGTGTTCTTTGTAAGAATAAATAAGGTCTAATACAAAAAATTCAAGTCCAATTTTTGATTTGTTAGATGTCTCCACCCCAAATAACTATTGAAACATCGGAAAAATTCCCGAAAAAAAAAATTATGAAGAAAATTCATTTTCGCACACATTTTGTATGGAGCGCCTTTTTTGATGATATCTCAAGATCAGAATGATCAATTTCGATGACATTTTTATAAATGTATGGTGTCTATAGTTGACAACGAGTGACCTGTTACCACGGAAATACAGTAGCCAAACTCGCGCAGACAAAGTCGCGGGCAAAAACCAGTCATAAAAATGTAACGAAGTTTAACATAAAAATCTTATAAGTAATTACTAAGTTATTAGTAAAGATAAATAAGTTACTAGTAAAGATCCAAGTTTAATCCAATGTCATTCCAATGCTTTATGTTTATATTTACACACACTGGCTTTACATTATTCCGTGATACCGTTACACTGGCCTAGAACTTAATCGCACCACGACGATGACTCTGCTACTACCTAGATATCGGTTGACCAGAAAAGCTATCGGATATCTAAACTACATCTCCGTGAATGGAAGTTGATTGTCAAGTTACCGTGGTCATTATCGTAATGAATGTCAACTATGTTGTTGTAATCACTACTTTAGCTTACTTTGAGCGTTGCGTTCAGGTGTGATTGGTCCAATTCTCATTTAGTCCAAGTCACCTTTTTTCGGTCCAACCCGCGGTTGGTCCAAATCGCGATTGGTCAGATTGTCGGATTGATTCACGAATAATTCACTTTAATACGAGTATATTGCAATGTCGATATACCTAGTAGATTTTAACATTATGGATAATTATGTTCCTAACATATAATAAGGAGAACCTTCCTCATTTCGTGGTTTTTTGGTATAAGTAAATACATAAAAAGAAGTCATTAGAAAGAAAAGAAGAAGAATGCTAGTAGAATGCCTAACTTCTTGTTGTTTTCTTCTGCTAGAACAAAATGATAGTTTTGTTTGTTTTTTGAAACCTATTTATTCTTCGGTTAAATCGCTATCTAGTGTTAAAGCACTTTTCTTTTCACATAAGCCAGCGATTTAATTAAAATTTCCTAGACAATTAAACATAGGCACCATGAGGTATATACTCGACTAGTTCACTAAATCTTAAGTGACTTGGATGTCGGTCATAATATTTATAATATTATGTGAAAGCCCGTTCATCTCACGGTCGTCTAGAATAGGTCTATTGGATCATTCACAACTTGGCACACGGCGATATTCGGAGCATCACGATCTGGGTCAGTTGCTTAGTAAGCCAGCATGCATGAGAGTAATAATAATAATAATTATAGCTTCTGTTGTCGAGACTAAATTATTATATCCATTTGTGAATGTTGAGCTGGTTTATTTTTGCACGATATACACATATATAGTCAAAAAGCTTTTTCTCAAACATGCTTGGAAAGAGCATTATTTTGACAACCTTCTTCGAGATAAATCGAAATTGCTATACTGGCCGAGCAGTGGCTGGTAAAAGTTGTATGAAAATCCATTGCTGGCGTGGTTTAGCGGCCAGATAAATTACATAGTAAACTCATTGCTGGCGTGTAATTTATAGTCCAGTCAAAAAACCTCAAAAAATGACCCAACCTCTGGAAAATTGCGAAAGTTTTGAAACTTTGCACATCGAATTATTGGTACCTAGGGATGAATATACCAAAAGTCCTCATGCGTACGAGGCGAGCTCTAGCGGCAATTAGCGGAAACAGGACCCTTTTTTTGGTTTTTTGTTAATATCTCGAGAACCTTTGGTCAAAGGTAAAAGTTTACTACTACATAATTGAAGCTTATTAAATTTGCAACAATAATGATTATATACATTTTTCTTGAATTCCTAATAATTACCGAGTTTTAGGCCACTAAAAGATAGCTTTTTCGAAAAATCACGCTAGCGGCGCCCGGTACAATATGGCATTTGTAATAATATTTGACAATCATGGTTTATAATTTTTTTTTGGGTCCCAAGGGTGATTCAGAAAATAAACTTCACAGTTATGTACAAAAAAAAGACATATTGTTTATTAAACAATTAGCTTTTGCCCGCAGCTTCACTCACGTTAAGTTAAATTTTTCAAACCCCTATTTTACCCGTTGTACCCCCTTAGGGGTCGAATTTTCAAAAATCCTTTCGTAGAGGATAACTACAGCCTAATAACTACCCGTATGCCAAATTTCAACCTGATCGGTCCAGTGGTTTAAGCTGTGCGTTGATAGTATTTTTTATTGTTACTGTATTTCATCTAAATATTTAAAACGCAAAGGTAACAGACTTACTGACTGATCTATCAACGCACAGCTAAAACCACTGGACCGATCAGGTTGAAATTTGGCATACAGGTAGCTATTAGGCTGTAGTTATCTTCTACGAAAGGATTTTTGAAAATTCGACCCCTAAGGGGGTACAACGGGTAAAATAGGGGTTTGAAAAATTTAACTTAACGTGAGCGAAGCTGCGGGCAAAAGCTAGTTGTTTAATAAACAATATGTCTTTTTTTTGTACATAACTGTGAAGTTTATTTTCTGAATCACCCTTGGTACCCAAAAAAAAATGATAAACCATGATTGTCAAATATTATTACAAATGCCATATTGTACCGGGCGCCGCTAGCGTGATTTTTCGAAAAAGCTATCTTTTAGTGGCCTAAAACTCGGTAATTATTAGGAATTTATGAAAAATGTATATAATCATTATTGTTGCAAATTTAATAAGCTTCAATTATGTAGTAGTAAACTTTTACCTTTGACCAAAGGTTCTCGAGATATTAACAAAAAACCAAAAAAAGGGTCCTGTTTCCGCTAATTGCCGCTAGAGCTCGCCTCGTACGCATGAGGACTTTTGGTATATTCATCCCTAGGTACCCATAATTCGATGTGCAAAGTTTCAAAACTTTCGCAATTTTCCAGAGGTTAAACCTTGTTTTGACTGGACTATTAAAAATGGAACGATCTTTTACTCCGAAACATGAAAAATGACAGCCTATGAAAATTTTGTTCAATTCTGCCTAGGTACTACTTACCTAGTTTTAATTTCCGCGCATTATTTGAGAAAAATACTAATGCACTATTATTTTCTATGTCAAATAAGAAAACCGCATTATATCTAATCAGTCCATCCAAACTTATCACACCCCACTCTACGTCGGGGTTAAAAGCATTAACATACGAGCATGTTACACGGATTTCAACAGCATAAAATACCACAACGGCATGAGAATTTCCATTTGTTAAACGCGGGATGAAAGCAGCTAAGGAGAGCTTTACATATTCACTGAAAAGCGAGCTTAAGTCTTGCGTTGTAAGTTGTGTTACAAGTTATACAAGAATATAGTTTTCAGACCTACTAACAATACTCTTGTTAACACAGGATTTGCAGAAAATTGGAGTCGCGAAAGCGGCTTAACAAGCTATTGAATATGCTGGCTGCTTATAATAACCCTGAAGTTTCCTTACGATAGAGACACAATAAATGACCCGATTTCACCTATATTATTGTGTACCTATGTATAAAAAGGAAATTTATTTTCCTTCAAGGCTCTTGGTCTTTGAATTATCTGTATAACTAGAACACCTCGTTCTGCCTCGAACTGCCTCGTTGGTCTAGCCGTCAGCATGGTCAGCTGCGAACGAAGTTCCGGATGCGATTCCCGGGTTGAACCAAAAAAAAAATTCTTTTATTCGATGACAAGATAGCCCTTGACTACGATCTCACCTGATGGTAAGTGACGATGCAGTCTAAGATGGTAGTGGGCTAACTTGTAAGGGGTATAGCAGTGTAAATTCAACGAACACCCCTAATCGGTTTCTACACGCCATCATGCCGGAGCGCTAAATCGCTTGCCGGCACGTCTTGGACGGTAGGGTGGTAACTAGCCACGGCCAAAGCCTCCCACCAGACCAGACCAAAGACAATGTATTGGGTTTTTCTTAGGTTGCCAAGAAATTCTCAATACTACCCCATCAGGCTTAGGAAGCTAGTGGTGTGTCGTCCCCCCGCCTCCGAAAGCACATAAAGCCTTCACCTGATTTCTGTCTGGTTTTGTTGGATTTCCATCCCATAGAACTATGAGACTGAAGGGATAGGGAGTGAGGGAACAGAAACACATGGGCAGATGCTTAAATTCTGTGGAAATTGGCCGCCGTGACCGGATTCGGTTGTGAGGAGTGAGGACAATGTCTTCCCAACTAGAACAATATAGATTTTTTTAACAGAATGATTTTTCACTTTAACAGATTACGGTACACCCACACTTGACTCTATAAGTATCAATATGAGAATTACTCTAATGAGTAGGCGTATACAACCTTGACGTATCATTCAAGTGAAAGGCGCAACTGCCGTCGCATACACTTGAATGAGTCACGATTGACTTGCATGAATACGTCGAACATCCTATTTTAGTGTAAGGCTGAGATGTAAGAAAGAGTTAAAACGACACACAAAAATGTTCTGACATAAATCTGTCTCGTTTTAACTCTACTTTGAGTCTGAGCTGAGAGTGTCGATCTATAGATGTAATATACTAAGTTAA
This sequence comes from Hipparchia sbordonii, assembly GCA_038048805.1. NCBI lineage: Eukaryota > Metazoa > Arthropoda > Insecta > Lepidoptera > Nymphalidae > Hipparchia > Hipparchia sbordonii. The sequence continues at coordinate 6,819,045 of CM076104.1, read as the reverse complement.
TATGATCTCGTAAATACCTACACACTTTAAACTTAGATTGTATCACAATAGACTGATCACAATAGCTCGGTATAGTCTGTTGTTTAAGTAACTCAATATTCGATATATCCAGATCAAGAGTTTCTCAAAGGAGAGATTATCGTGACTGCATCGAACTGTTACCAAGGTATTCAATTATTCGATTCAGATTCCCTCAGTAGTACAGTTTTAAAGCAACTCAACCGCAACCGCTATGGGAATGAAATGTAACTGTAAGGAAGTTAGTTATTCTTGATATTAGTATGTACCTACCTAGATGCCCCTTCTATTTATTTACTTACTAGCTTTTGCCCCCGCGACTTCGTCCGCGTGGAATTAGATTTTGGGGTGGAATTACCAAAAACTGTGACACACGTACTTTTTTATTTTTAACTGAAAGCTCAAATACCAACTTTTATGGAAACATCTTGAAAAATGACGGAGTTTCATATAAACTTCCATGCCCTATTTAAACCCCTTAGGGGTGGAATTTCCAATAATCCTTTCTTAGTGTGCGCCTACATCATAAAAGGAACCAACTGTAAAAATTTCAAGTTTCTAACTTCAGTAGTTTAGGCTGTGCGTTGATATCTCAGTCAGTCGGTCAGTCAGTCAGGACTTTGAATTTTATATATATATAGATATGTTGATGGGTTTCCTCTGATGATTCTCATAATTAGAGACCGGATTATATGCAACATAAAAAGCTTGTTATATGCATGCAAATATGCATGAAAAATGCTTGAAATATGCACGAAAACTGGCAGAATATGCAAAATTAAATGATAAATTTTAGGAATCCCTAAAAAAAATAGAAAAGTAATTATTCATTTTTTTTATTTCAAAATCAGCATACAATTAGTAAATTATTTTTTGATAGGCGATAATAGGTACAGTAAGTAACATTATATGATATTAAAATTATTTAGACTTTGTGTAAACGTAAACAATCAAATATTTTTCTAAATTTTCAGTGGTAAGATTGTGTCTACGGTCATTTAGAATATTTTTGTAAGTAGAAAAGGTTCGCTCCATATCCATTGAGGTAACTGGGCAGAATTTGAACTTGGGTGCTATGGCACTTATAGTTTCCGGCAAAATTTCTGCCGTCTCATTAATGAAACTATTAATTTGACACAAGCTTTGAAAACCTGGGTTATTGCTCAATATAACTTTTCTTTAAGTTGTATGGGGCAACGCGGCGGCGGCGGATCGCAGAGTGAGTGAAAAATATTGTAAATGTACTGATAATATGCATCATAAGTAGATCTTAGGTAAAATATGCTATTACCGCTGAGAATAACTAAAATATGCAAATGCATATGCGAATATGCAAATGCATATAATCCGGTCTCTACTCATAATCATCTAGAGAGATAGTGTTATCTAGTTGATTATGAGAATCATGATTATCATGATCATCATCTCAACCTAAAACAAAAAAAAAGTAGTAAGTTATTTCTGTATCACGAAGAAAACTAAATGAGTACTAAACTCAAACCGATTTCTTAATACGCCGCAAAAAATAATTATTACAAGTTCGACTTTTGTAATTGTGAATTGTTTACTGCAATACAAATCCTGCTGCAGTCTAAATATCGTGGAACAACACACACAAACCAGTTCAATATTCATTATAATTTTAAATCACCGTTGCGTTAATATTGAAACAGTATTTACTAAGTTTTTTAATAGGTACAATGTCTGGGTGACTGACCTCTGTATATATTTAAGGATATAATTTAATTAGGACCTTAATTATTTTTCTAAATCATAAAAACAAATCCCAAGGTAATATTATTATGCGTTTTACTCATCGCTAGTGACTTACGACGTCCTATTCAATCTATGATGATGTTGATAGGTTTTTTTTTAATTCGAAGACAAGGTAGTTTGTGATCTCGCCTGATGGTAAATGACGATGCAATCTAAGATGGTAGCGGGGTAACTTGGTAGAGGTATGGCAATGTACATTCGACCTCCCTAATCGATTTCTCCTACCCCCTACCGCTTGACGGCACGGTGCGGTACGGTTATCTTTTACGGTACGATGCCACGGACCAGACCAGACCAGAGAAAATTCAATAATTATAAATTCCCAAATTGCCCCCACCGGGAATCGAACCCAAAATCTCCCAGTTTTAAGACCACAGCGCTTAACACTGCGCCAGGGAGGTAGTCAAAACATCATTATCATTAGTTTTCAACAATTGTATGGACTTTATTGAATTCAACTAAGTTGCTGAGGTAGGGAACTATTCAACAAAATAACACGTCATCTTCTGATATGGGTAATAAATTCACCTGCATGATTAATATAACTTTTACTATTCATTTATACGCTAGATCCAATTCCAAAATTATTGTCAACTAGTAACCCTATATTCGTGACCACCAACAAGTTTCGAAGTAGAAACCAGAATCAAACAACCAAAACTTGCTCGACTACATTCACATAGGACACAGCACTTTGAACAATTATATTATTGCTTAGAAGTTTATTAAGTTAACATCAACTCCGCTATTTAATTACCAGGTCCGCTTCCACTGTTCTGATACTTTTTGACATTTATAAGAAGTTGGTAATAACCGAAGAGAGAAGAAAAGATTAAAATTGACACTGCAGCTATTTTGTTCTAAAGATCAATACAACTATTTTGAACTTACTTAGAGCTACTAGTTTAAATACTCTTAGCTTTTGAACGTTGTTACTGTTTTAAGCTGGACTTAGCCGATATTTTTCGCCATTATGTCTTCTAACGAGTATATTAACATTAACTGTATATACTAAAATTCTAGTAAGTACAGAAATCTCGAAAAGAATCCCGGCGGGGATAATTTGGGAATTTATAATTTTTAAATTATCTCTTGTCTGGTATGGTGGGAGGATTTGGCCGTGGCTAGTTACCACCCTGCCGTCAAAGACTTGCCGCCAAGCGATTTAGCGTTCCGGCACGATGGCGTGTAGAAACCGATTAGGGGTATGGGTTGAACAATGCCATACCCCTTCCCCTTCCAAGTTAGTCCGCTATCAGTCTTAGACTACATCCTCATTTAGGTCAGATCGCAGTCAAGGACTATCTTGTCATTGAATAAAAAATAAAATAAAAAAATAATAAGGTAGGTTGACGCACTTGTTTCCACCCCGTTACGAAAATATTTACCATCCAATCTGCAGAACGGTACTGTATTGAAAAATATGAAATTAAAATACGAGATATTTGTATGGCCCTCTTTTTGCCCTCTTTTGAATTTTGTGACAATAAGGTTGGGAATTCTATGCCATTCAAGTTTGTGTGAAGTTTCCGCTGCTTTTCGTCGTGGAATCGCATAAGTGGGTCAAACGTTGCATCGTATTGCGAAGTGCGGTGATGCGTGAATCCATCGCAGTCTTCGCGATGATCGACGAACTCACACGCTCTATTTGCTACTGTTTGCTTTTTGTTCACATGCTCGGAAGTGCCATTTTAAAATAGTGCACTTTTCTAAGAGTATTATTTTGCTATAAAAATAGGCATTCTGTTCAAAAAGAGAACCATTGTGGGATTGGAGGGAGCTCCTTTTTTAACCCCCGACGCAAAAACGACCCCGTCGCTAATATGACGTGTCTGTGTGTGTGTATGTGTGTGTCTGTCTGTGGCATCGTAGCAGCCGAACGGATTTCGATTTTGATTTTTTGTTTGAAAGGTGAATTAGTCAGGAGTGTTCTTAGTTATGTTTGATGAAAGTCGGTCCAAGATGGCCGCCGCCACAAAATGGCGGATTATACATATTTTTTTACAACTCCCTCAATATGCGTATCAAATAAAAAGGCTTGACTAGTAGAATACTTATACACTTCAAATCCAAAATGGCGAATTACAATTTTTTTTCATTTCACATGTCGGGGATCGATTGAGATGAAATGTTGGATGAATGAAGTGTGTATAAAATTTAAGCTGTCGCTTAAATTAATGTGAGAGTAGGACCAATAAAGTTATATCTACTGCAAATTATCTGGCCCATGTCCGTGTCTATCTCTGAAACTTTGGAGTATGAAATGATATGTACTCGTACGTGACCGTGATACTTTATTTACCAAACAATTAATTATTCTATAACGTAGCACTTTCTTTTGAGTGAGAACTGACGAACTCATTACTATTCCCACTGCGATGGAATTGTTTGTAAAAAGTTTTCCACAGAATTCACCTCGCCCTTACCGAGAGAAAGTCTTACTATTTACTAAACACTCTCCTAAGCATGCGAGATGCCGTAGTAGAGTCAGTTATGTACTCGTACGATATACCTATACTCGTAATCGATTACTTTTGACGTCTCGATTTCTTTTGAGTTGTCTGGTGGGAGGCTTTGGCCGTGGCTAGTTACCACCCTGCCGTCAAAGACGTATCGGCAAGCGATTAAGCGATCCGGCACGATGGCGTGTAGAAACCGATTAGGGGTATGCTTTGAATGTACACTGCGATACCCCTTCCATCTTAGACTGCATCGCCACTTATCATCAATTGAGATTGCAGTTGAGGATTATCTTGTCATCGAATAAAAAAAAAATTATGAACATTGTCATAATTTCCACCACCAGTCCACTACATTTTTATAACTTTTTTTTTTTTCAATATACTGTTTATTGTTTTGCCCCTTACAAAATTTTATTGAAATTTTCTCTTTCTTATCTTTTCAGGCTGGGAGTTAAAAGGACTACATTGTTATAAATTTTTCAATATCAGACATTCATGGGAGAAAGCAGCGGAACTATGTCGAAGGTAGGACGAAATATTAATAAAAATATTTTGCTTCTATGATCGTTATGCCAAAGATAGTAAAAGTCGTATTTTTTATTTTCAGGTACGGGAGCGAGTTGATAGTTATAGATAGTTATACAGAAAACAATATGACTGCAAACATGGTGCCATCTAGTCCTAGTAACAATCACTACTGGCTTGGTCTTGCAACAGTAGATGACCTTAGAACAAATACTTTGGAATCGGCTGCTGGAGCGTTAGTATCACAATACGCAGGATTTTGGGATCTGAGGCAACCAAATCCGAAGGATGGCGAATGTGTGGATGTCCACGTAACTTCAGACAGCCAATCATGGGAACTGACAACATGTGAAACACTACTTCCCTTCATGTGCAAAGCAACGGCATGTCCACTTGGTAAACTAACTACTTCCTATATTCATAATACATATTCCTATATTCATTTATTAATTTTTATAACTGCCTCGTTGGTCTTATGGTTAGCAAGTTCGACTGCGGATGACGAAGTCCCGAGTTCGATTCCCGGGTCGGGATTTTTCTGTCAAGAAATTCTCAGTATAGTCCGGAGTTAGGAAGTTGGCGGTGAGTCACCCCCGTGCCTCGGAGAGCACGTACAAGCTGTCGGTCCTACGCCTGATCTCTCTCTGTTCGTATTGAATTTCCGTCCCATCGGACTATGAGAGTATAGAGAGAGGAATAGAGAGTGCACCTGTGTTTGTGCACTATAAATCTCCCGTGCAGATGGCTAATCTTCTTTGGAAATTGGCCGCCGTGGCCGGATTCAGTAGGGAGGACATTATTATTCATTTATAAATTATTAATGGTGTACATAATATTAAAATGTTATAATATTATGGATTTTACGGTTGGATAAAATTTTAATAAAACAAGTTTGATTTACGAACAATGTCAAATTAACTCAGCGTTCTTTGAACAATTGATACAATACTATTGAATTTTACAGGAACCTTCCATTGTTCGAACGGCAGATGTATTAATGCGGCCTTCAAATGTGACAAGCAAGACGATTGTGGAGATGCATCTGACGAAATGGATTGTGCTTCTGAATGTCATTTTTATATGGCTAGTAGTGGTGATGTTGTTGAAAGTCCCAACTATCCTCATAAATATTCACCCTTTAGCGAATGCAAATGGACACTTGAAGGGCCTCAAGGTCAAAACATCGTACTACAGTTCCAAGATTTTGAAACTGAAAAGTCTTTTGATACTGTTCAAATCTTAGTTGGCGGAAGAACCGAAGATAAATCCGTTAATTTAGCAACTTTATCAGGAAAACAAGATCTATCAAATACAATTTATGTATCCGCTTCCAACTTTATGATAATTAAATTCAGCTCGGATGGATCTGTAGAAAAGAAAGGTTTCCGTGCCTCGTGGAAAACGGAATCGTCAAATTGTGGAGGTATACTCAGAGCGACACCTCAGGGCCAAGTGTTAACATCCCCTGGTTATCCTAACACTTATCCTGGTGGTTTAGAATGTATGTACATTATCGAAGCACAACCGGGCAGGATAGTTTCATTAGAAATCGACGAGTTGGATTTAGAAATGAACAGAGACTATATAGTAATCAAAGATGGCAACATGCCGTCTAGTCCAGTACTCGCAAGGTTAACTGGATCTGGCGAAGACAATGAAAAAGTAGTCATATCTACTACGAATCACATGTACATGTACTTCCGAACTAGCCTCGGAGATTCTAAAAAAGGTTTCAATATGAGATACTCGCAAGGTTGTAGGGCTACTATAATAGCAGCAAATGGAACTTTTACTTCTCCAGCTTATGGTCTCAGTAACTACCCAAATAATCAGGAATGTTTATACCGCATTAAGAATCCCAACGGTGGTCCACTTTCTCTTAAATTTGATGAGTTCGCCATCCACCCTTCTGATGTAGTTCAAGTGTTCGATGGCTCGAGTACAAGCGGATTGCGATTACATTCAGATAATGGATTTACTGTCAAACCGCGAATAACTTTAACAGCTTCAAGTGGAGAGATGCTGATTCGTTTTATGTCTGACTCATTACATAATGGAGCTGGTTGGAAGGCTACATTTTCGGCAGGTAATATACTGTTCCTAAATTATAATTATTATCTTCAATTTTTAAAAAACAACATCGACTCTAAAAATAAATAAAAAATTGAATTTACTTTTATACTTGTTTTAGATTGTCCACCAATTAAATCTGGACTAGGTGCACTGGCATCTAACAGAGATACTGCTTTTGGAACAAAAATAACGTTTTCATGCCCGATTGGACAAGAATTTGCTACTGGAAAATCTCGAATTTCTACGCAATGTTTAGATGGAGGCCACTGGTCCACCACGTATATTCCCAGCTGTCAAGGTAATAATTTGGTTTTTATGCATGATTGCTGCATTTTTCTTTAAGTATATTAATAAATGAATAGCATACTCTTAACGATTCTTTAATGTTGCAGAGGTTTATTGTGGTCCTGTACCCCAAATTGACAACGGCTTCTCAATTGGCTCAACTAATGTAACTTACCGGGGAGTGGCAACTTATCAATGTTACGCCGGATTTGCTTTCCCAACTGGACAGCCCATAGAAAGAATCTCATGTCTGTCGGACGGAAGATGGGAAAGAACTCCGACATGTCTCGGTAAATATAAAATGACAAACAATAAAAATATTCCTTAATTTATTTACAAATATAATTATAAGTTACATAATAAAATTAACTAAAATAATGGTAACGCATTTGAGATAAACATGAGTGACTTTATTTTTCAGCTTCCCAATGTGTGGCTTTACCTGATGTACCACATGCTAATGTTACTATATTAAATGGAGGAGGTCGAAGCTATGGTACCATAGTACGCTACGAATGTGAGCCCGGATACGTTCGGACTGGTCAGCCGGTGCTGCTCTGTATGAGTAATGGAACGTGGTCGGGTGAAGTACCAACATGTTCGAAAGTATTGTGTCCTAAGTTTCCTGAGATTAAAAATGGATTTGTTGTTGATCAAACCAGATCATATATGTTTGGTGATGAAGCACGTGTACAGTGCTACAAAGGTAAATTTATACTAATTTTTAAAAAATCAATTTAATTGATTTTAACTTTTATAAATTTTATTTAAGCAAATAAAAACATCTTCATTAATATGAATTCATTATTTTAAGGGTACAAGATAAATGGTCCTAGTATTATCAGATGTGGAGCGAATCAAGAATTTGATGCAATGCCAACTTGTGAAGATATCAATGAATGCATCAGCAGCCAGTGTGATTCATCATCAACAGAGTGTAAAAATACTCAAGGTGGTTTTTACTGCCCTTGTCGACCTGGATTTACACCAAGTTTAGACTGCAGACCAGTTGGCGACTTAGGATTAATTAATGGTGCTATACCAGATGAGTCTATAACGACTTCCACGCCTGAATCTGGATATCATAAAGGGGTAACAAAAATATTTAATGACATGACTCTGGGTCACATTGTGAATTAATAGTTACTAAATTGGCCTAGTAAACACGAGCTATATATGTTACTTCCTATGACTAATAAGGCATTTGATTGCAGATGATCCGGCTCAACAATGGAGGAGGTTGGTGTGGCAATAATCTAGAAGCTGGAGCTAATTGGGTTCTTGTTGATCTAAGAGCACCTACGATTGTTAGAGGATTCCGTACAATGAGTGTTATGCGAGCAGACGCGAATATTGCATTTACTTCTGCGATAAGAATTCAATACACCAATAATTTGACAGATGTATTTAAAGATTACACTAACCCTGATGGAACGGCTGTAGAGTTCCGCATATTAGAACCAACATTATCGGTATTGAATCTTCCAATGCCAATTGAAGCACAATTTGTTAAATTCAAAATTCAAGACTATGTAGGTGCACCGTGCTTAAAACTTGAAATAATGGGATGTGCAAGACTTGACTGTTCAGACATAAATGAGTGCAACGAAAATAACGGTGGATGTGACCAAAAATGTATCAACACGTAAGTTAACATAGAAATAGGAAATTTTGTTTACTAACACACTACCTTAGATACTAATTAAATTTAAATTTAAATTATTTTTTATAATTTATTATTATAATGCTATGGACTTTTGTCTGAATTAAATGATTATTTATTTATTTATTTTATTTTAAAGCCTATTGCGTTTTTATATTTTTATGATGAAGGAAAAAACATTATATTAGAAGCAATAGAAATTAATAATAATTTAAAATTTATATTTTAGGCCTGGGAACTTCTCATGCTCTTGTAATATTGGATATGAGCTCTACTTTTCCAACGGAACAGCTGGATTTTCTATAGAGAAATCAGAAACTGGGGAAAGAGATGGTGATACATACCAAAGAAATAAATCTTGTGTCCCTGTAATGTGTCCACCCCTTGCCTCGCCTGAAAATGGTCTATTACTGTCTACTAAATCTTCTTATCACTTCGGCGATATCGTTGAATTCCAGTGTGATTTTGGATATGTGATGTCTGGATTTTCTTCGTTGCTTTGCACTTCAAGTGGAATTTGGAACGGTACGACTCCAGAATGTCAATGTACGTATTTATGTTATTATTTTTTTCTTCGTTGTTATTTAACACTAGAAAGGGAATTGTTGATAATAATAAAATCATTTCTTTCTTTCCAGACGCACGTTGTGTTACATTATCTGATGACAAAAATGACGGATTAAAAGTAATACGAGATGATCCTGAAAGTGTTTTGGTGCCATATAGAGATAACGTTACTATAACTTGTACATCTCCAGGTCGTTTACTACGCAATACTGCAACTTCGTCATTTAGACAGTGCGTTTATGATCCAAAACCAGTAAGTACACAAAATAATTTATAAAAGACTAAACCAGTTTAACATTTCTTTGACGATGTTATTATAACTACTACATTTTTGTTTATTTTTGCAGGGACTACCAGATTATTGGTTTTCTGGTGCTCAACCCCAATGTCCCCGTAAAGATTGTGGTGTACCAATGCCGACACCTGGAGCCGAATATGGTCAATATCTTGATACGAGATATCAGAGTTCTTTCTTCTTTGGATGCCAAAATACTTTCAAACTAGCAGGTCAAACAAGTAAACATGATAACGTTGTGAGATGTCAAGCAAATGGAATTTGGGACTTTGGAGATTTAAGATGCGAAGGTCCTGTGTGCGATGATCCAGGACGACCAGCGGACGGTATTCAAATCTCTAAAAGTTACGAACAGGGGTCTGAAGTTTTATTTGGATGTTCAAGACCTGGATACATTTTAATTAACCCAAGACCTATCACATGCATACGTGAACCAGAATGTAAAGTTATAAGACCTCTTGGCTTAGCTTCCGGAAGAATACCTGACTCTGCTATTAACGCGACCTCAGAAAGACCTAACTATGAAGCCAAAAATATAAGGCTTAATTCAGTTACTGGTTGGTGTGGCAAACAAGAAGCCTTCACTTACGTCAGTGTTGACTTAGGAAAAGTCTACAGAGTTAAAGCTATTCTTGTTAAGGGGGTCGTAACATCTGATATTGTTGGTCGACCTACTGAAATAAGATTCTTCTATAAACAAGCCGAAAATGAGAATTATGTGGTTTACTTCCCCAACTTCAATCTTACAATGAGAGATCCTGGAAATTATGGAGAACTTGCAATGATTACATTACCAAAATATGTGCAGGCCAGATTCGTTATTTTGGGCATTGTTAGTTTTATGGACAATGCTTGTCTAAAGTTTGAATTAATGGGCTGTGACGAGCCTGCTGTAGAACCATTATTAGGTTATGACTATGGATATTCTCCGTGTGTTGGTGAGTACATTATATTGAGAATAACTAGGATTTCAGGCGTGCAAAATAAATATTTTATAACACTTTGTACAATTATTTTGTAGATAATGAGCCACCGGTCTTTCAAAATTGCCCTCAACATCCGATTGTAGTGCAGACGGATGTGAACGGAGGATTAATGCCTGTTAATTTTACTGAACCAACTGCTACTGATAATTCTGGCGCTATTGCTAGATTAGAAGTGACACCTCAACATTTTAAAACTCCTATACAAGTTTTCCACAATATGGTTGTACGATATGTAGCATTTGACTTTGATGGAAATGTTGCTATTTGCGAAGTTAACATTACGGTGCCTGATTACACACCACCTAGACTTAGCTGCCCACAAAGCTACGTCATAGAACTAGTCGATAAACAAGATAGCTACGCTGTAAACTTTAACGAAACTAGAAGAAGAATAAACGCATCTGATGCTTCAGGAGAAGTATCCGTAAGGCTTATTCCTGAAAAAGCAGTTATACCGATTCGTGGATATGAAAATGTTACCGTTATAGCGACTGACAAATATGGAAACAAAGCTCAGTGTCACTTCCAGGTAAATTTTCGATATTTCTTACTAATATTACATACTTTTCCTGCATTACAATATTACAAAATCATTTTTTCCCTCATAACTATCTATCCATTTTAGGTATCCGTTCAAGCCACACCTTGTGTAGACTGGGAACTAATGGCACCAGCACATGGATCACTAAATTGTCTTCCAGGTGATAGAGGAATACAATGTATTGCAACATGTAGCCCTGGATTTAGATTTACTGATGGAGAGCCAGTTAAAACATTTGTTTGTGAAACAAAACGTCAATGGGTACCCACTGCAGTAGTACCTGACTGTGTTTCTGAAAGTAAGTTGTCCCCCCTTATAGTTTTAATCTTCCATTAAAAAAAAAATAAGGTTTTAATATTTTCACAATACAATAAAAATAATATTAAAATGTTGCAAATTGCGTGAAAATGTAAAATTCTAAGAACTACTTTTCTTTCAGATACTCAACAAGCTGCGTACCACGTCGTAGCAGGGGTACAATATCGAGCTCTTGGAGCTGTTTCAAATGCTTGCTTACCACAATATAAAGATCTCCTTGCACAGTATGATAACATATTAAATGAACGTTTATCCCAGCGTTGTTCAGCCGTTAACGTGAACATAAATGTTACTTTCGTCAAAGCTATGCCAAGTCTTCTTGACGAAAATGTAGTTAAAATGGACTTTGTTTTGGCTATTATTCCTGCTATCAGACAAACACAGTTATATGATCTTTGTGGTTCTACGTTAAATCTTATTTTTGATCTATCTGTACCATACGCAAGTGCACTCATTGAACCAGTATTAAACGTCTCATCAATCGGAAATCAGTGTCCACCTTTAAGAGCAATCAGAAGTTCAATTTCACGAGGCTTTACTTGTAGCGTTGGTGAAGTACTTAACATGGATACTAATGATGTACCTAGATGCCGTAAGTTGCTAAGATCAATTATTTTATTGACTATACAATGAACACAAATATAAGCTAACGAATATTTTGACTTGTCCAAGGATTACTTCCTATGAGTATTAAAAATAACTTCTTTTTAATTTATAGTGCACTGTCCTGCTGGAACTTTTGCTGGTGAAAAACAAAAAAGTTGTACGATGTGTCCACGAGGATATTTCCAGAACCAAGCGCGTCAAGGATCATGTCTTAAATGCCCCCAAGGAACGTTTACTAGAGAAGAAGGCTCGAAGGACTTAAATGATTGCGTGCCTGTATGTGGTTATGGAACATATTCTCCAACTGGATTGGTTCCGTGCTTAGAATGTCCTCGCAATAGCTATACAAGCGAACCACCTCTAGGAGGATTTAAAGACTGTCAAGCTTGTCCAGTCAATACCTTTACATATCAACCAGCAGCTTCTGGAAAAGATAAATGTCGAACTAAGTGTGCTCCAGGAACATATTCACCTACTGGTTTGGCTCCATGTTCTCAATGTCCACGAAATTTCTATCAAAACATAGTAGGAAGTACATTATGTATGGAATGTCCTACGAATATGAAGACTGTTAGCACGGGTGCTACAGGGTTAGAAGAATGTCTGCCAGTAGAATGTTCTAATAGTGCTTGTCAACATGGTGGGCTTTGTGTACCAAAAGGACATGGTGTTCAATGTTACTGTCCAGCCGGGTTTTCTGGACGCAGGTGTGAAATAGATATTGACGAGTGTGAAAGCCAGCCTTGTTACAATGGAGGTACTTGCATTGATCTTCCACAAGGATACAGATGCTCTTGCCTTACTGGATATGGTGGCATCAACTGCCAAGAAGAGAGATCTGATTGTAGAAATGACACATGTCCTGAACGCGCTATGTGTAAAGATGAACCAGGCTATAATAATTTCACGTGTCTATGTAGGTCGGGTTACACTGGGATTGACTGCGATATTACGGTAAGCTTATTACATTACACACATTTTGAACTTTATTCACTGAAATACAATACATTAATTAAACTCTTCGTTTCTAATTTTAGATTGATCCTTGTTCAGCTAATGGAAACCCATGCAAAAATGGCGCTACTTGCACAGCATTACAACAAGGCAGATATAAATGCGAATGTTTGCCTGGATGGGAAGGTCAACTATGTGAAACAAACACTGACGACTGCATGGAAAAGCCGTGTCTGTTGGGTGCGCCTTGTACAGACTTAGTTAATGACTTCAGTTGCTCATGCCCATCAGGCTTCACCGGAAAACGTTGTCACGAGAAAATAGACCTATGCTCTAATGGACCATGTAAACATGGTATCTGTGTTGATAAACTATTTATTCATCAGTGTGTTTGTGATCCGGGTTGGACGGGACCTTCTTGTGACATTAATATTAATGAATGCGTTATTTCACCCTGTGAAAATGGAGGCCGTTGTATTGATAGTATCGATGATTTCACTTGTAGTTGTGAACCTGGATACACCGGAAAACGATGCCAGCATACTATTGATGATTGTGCTTCCGAACCTTGTCAAAATGGTGCAACATGCACAGACCAAATAGATGGATTCACATGTAAATGCCGACCTGGATTTATTGGGCAACAATGCGAGACAGCTATCAATGAATGTTTGAACGAGCCTTGCAACTCAGCAGGAACTGAACGCTGTATAGACTTGGACAACAAATATCAATGCGTATGTCGTGAAGGTTTTACAGGAGAAATGTGTGAAACTAATATTGACGACTGTGCCTCAGATCCATGCCTTAATGGTGGTTCTTGTAAGGATGAAATAGGGGGCTACAGATGTGGCTGTCAGCCTGGATGGACTGGAAAACGCTGTGAGCGTGACATTGGAAATTGCGTTAATTTACCTTGCCAGAATAATGCTAAATGTATCGATCTTTTCCAAGACTTCTTCTGCGTGTAAGTATAAGAACTACATTTGCACAATTTTTAGCCATCTTTTAGTGCTTAAGAGCTTCAATTTAAAATAGTTAGCTTTTCTTTTTCAAATAAAACAGTCAAATCAGACTAAAATGCTTAACTTTTGAGATAATTTTCAGTATTTGGAGTTTAAATTACTCTTTAAATTATTGTTTATTTTTATGTGGACTTTAGTTATCAATTATCTTACATATAACTTTCTTTATCACTTAGGTGTCCCAGTGGAACAGATGGAAAACAATGTGAAACTGCACCAGAACGTTGCATCGGTAGTCCATGTATGCATGGTGGAAAGTGTCAAGATTTTGGCTCTGGCCTTAACTGCACTTGTTCACAAGATTATACAGGCATTGGCTGTCAATATGAATTCGATGCTTGTGAAGCTGGTCTATGTCAAAATGGAGCAACGTGTAAAGATGAAGGAAACGGTTATTCTTGCACATGTGCTCCTGGATTTACAGGAAAGAATTGCGATGAAGATATCATAGACTGTAAAGATAATTCTTGCCCCCCATCAGCAACTTGTATTGATCTACCTGGGCGATTCTATTGTCAATGTCCTTTCAATTTAACTGGCGATGACTGTAGAAAAAGTGAGTAAATAAAACTTAACATGACTCATTATTTAAATCTTATAATTAATAATCAATAATAATTATTACTTTTGTGTTATAGCTATCAGCGTAGATTATGATCTGTACTTCAGTGATCCATTACGCTCTAGTGCTGCACAAGTAGTACCATTTAGTACGGGGTCAGCCGACAGTCTTACTATTGGAATGTGGGTTCAGTATACCCAACAAGACGAAGGTGGTATTTTCTTCACGGCTTACGGTGTAAGGTACGTTATGATTTCCCATTACAGTATGTTCAATCTAAAAAGACGTGCTCAACTGTGTTTTCTGAGGAGGCATTTTAAATTGATTGTGCATCTACCTAATTTATCTTCGTGTACGTATATCCAAATCGCTAATTGGTGCGTTACGTAGAAGTTAGAAGTACTACAGAAGAATATTTTAAGTACACACTTGCACTGTATGTAAGTAAGAATGGGGTGCGTCTTCTTGGACAAACTTATGCTCACTCAACTAAATGCTGTTATGTATATTCTTGACATGTATTTTACAAAAATGAATTTTCAGCAATTCACACATCGCGCTTAATAAGAGGACAATTATACAAGCTCATTCGAATGGTGTACAAGTATCTCTTTTCCCTGAACTTCAAGATGTATACCTAAGCTTTGGAGAATATGCAACTGTTAATGATGGACAATGGCATCATGTTGCGTTAGTTTGGGACGGAAGCAACGGAGGTGAATTAACATTGATCACAGAAGGTCTAATTGCCAGCAAACTAGAAGGTTATGGCAGCGGTAAAACACTACCAAAATAGTAAGTTTAGTAACAATTATTTTCAAAGAATGGCAGCTTTTTTGAATGACTAACCTTAAACTATGTTATTTATTTTACAGTGTTTGGGTTACGCTGGGAAAACCACAATCGGATAATCCAAAAGCTTACACTGAATCAGGCTTCCAAGGACATTTAACTAAGGTACAGATTTGGAATCGTGCACTAGATGTAACTAATGAAATACAAAAACAGGTGCGTGACTGCAGAACTGAACCAGTCTTATACAACGGCTTAGTACTCACTTGGGCTGGATATGATGATACTATTGGAGGAGTAGAAAGAATCGTACCATCGCATTGTGGACAAAGGGTATGTCCAAATGGCTACACTGGTGCAAAATGCCAACAACTTCAGGTCGACAAAGAACCACCCAGAGTAGAACGTTGTCCTGGTGACTTGTGGGTTATTGCTAAAAATGGATCAACAATTGTCAACTGGGACATGCCAGCATTTAGTGACAATGTTGGTGTTACGAAAGTGTTGGAAAAATCCGGACATAAACCTGGTCAAAATCTCGCCTGGGGAGCTTACGATATTGCATACATTGCATACGACGGCGCAGGAAATGCTGCCACGTGTACCTTCAAAGTAACTGTTTTGTGTAAGTTTAAATTTTCACTTTATAAAACTTTAAAAATACATATTATGTAAATAGCTATTTTTTTGAGATATGACATAACATACATTAAATATTATGTTCTCATTTCCAGTTGAATTCTGTCCACCTTTACCTGATCCATTGGGAGGATATCAATCTTGTCGCGACTGGGGTGCTGGCGGTCAATTTAAAGTATGCGAGATCGCATGTCGAGATGGCTTAAGATTCTCACAGCCCGTACCACCTTTCTATACTTGTGGGGCTGAAGGATTCTGGCGTCCTACAAATGATCCATCATTACCACTTGTTTATCCGGCATGTTCACGTAAGTTTCGTGTTTCATAAGTTTATTTAGTATTCATGAGTTCCTTTATTGACAATTAGTTGATGCCCATGACTAAACTGCGTTGATCTTAGAGTTCAGTTAACCAACGCTTTGACTTAGATTTGGAAAAATGATTATTCATACAAACTTTACCAACCTACACCTTTAAGGAAATATAATTTTAAGGTTCCTGCTTAAGCGCTGTAAGGAATATTTCTTCTAAATGTTCCTTGAATACCCTAAACTCAAATTCCTGATCAGCCACGTTTTAAAGATAGAATAAAAGGTTGAGCTATATTTCTCTTACAGCTGCTTCGCCTGCACAACGTGTCTTCAAAATATCGATGCAATTCCCGAGCTCGGTCTTGTGTAACGACGCTGGGCAAGCCGTACTCAGACAGAAAGTGCGAAGTGCTATCAACCAACTCAACAGGGACTGGAACTTCTGCTCCTACGCTGTTGATGGTAAAAACACACACATAATTTGTCAACATTATCTTAAACATCGGCAGAGAAGGGTTTAGGCCATATTCCACCACGCTGATCAAGTTCGTATTGGAAAACTTCACACACCTTTGAAAACATTATGGCGAAGTGTCGGACATGAAAGTTTCCTCGCAATATTTTTCTCATTAATTTGTAATTAGATGATAAAAAATAAGAGCCTAAGCAAGACTTATCTTAAAATAACTTCGTAGGTACAAGGGAATGCAAGGAATTGGATATCAATGTGAAATGCGACCACAGAGGAAACGTTCGACAAACAAGAGAAGTATCATCGCCGCCAACTGCTCCATCCAAAGACACATACGTACTGGATGCTATAATACCAGTAGAAGAGTAAGTATAATTACCACAACCAAGTAATTCAACGAACCGACATAAGTAGTTTGTTTTAGAAGTAGTCCCGTAAAAGATGTAGGAAATATCTCAATAGATAGGTGTTGGCGTAGTTGGTAGAAGTACGGACTTCTTTGTCATTTAGTGCACTCCTAAATCATTTACTAAATCATTGTGTTATCTCACACGTTATAATTGATCACTTTTATATCCAATAAGTAACTTAGCACTGGATCACTTTGTTAATAAAATTAGATTGAGCATGGTTCTTTTGACACTATTGCATGAATTTTATCTGGCACCTAGGACAAGGAGCAATCGGGAGGGCCGCCAAGTAGGAGATACCTACAGTATTGACATCTCATTTCCAGCAGTTATGTAAGTTCCACTTCACTAGCACTTTAGCACTATGGAATTTTAGGTAATACTTAACATAAATTAATTATGTATTATTTCCTAACGTGTTCAACGATTCTTATAGTGATGAAAAATGCGATATGTAAGCTTCAATAATTCAACGGCTAGGAATTGAATCCAAAAGGTCGTCATGTTAGACATTTTTAAAGACGCCTCATTGTGTTCAAAAAACGATTATAATAAAAATAGAGTAACAATTACTTTAATTATAAAGGCTAAAGTTTGTATGTGAGTATGTGTGTGTGTGTGTGTGATGTGTGATGTATGTGATGTGTGAGTGAGTTTGTGTGGCTGAAATTTGGGATGGAGATAGCTCATACCCAGGATTAAAACATAGGCTACATTTTATCCCGGAAAATTAAAGAGCTCTCGCGGGAATTAAAAAAACCTGTATCGACGAATAGGACGAATTCGTGGGAGTCATCTAGTAAGTTATAATAAAATTGTAATAAGTGACAGGACTAATCAATGATTTGGTATTTTAGCGACCCAGTAATCCACAACGGTAACAACGAACGGTCTACTGTAAAACGATTACTGGAGAAACTTATTCTCGAAGACGAACAATTTGATGTACGAAGCATTTTGCCGAACACCGTCCCAGATCCGGCCAGCTTGAAACTTGAATCGGACTATGCCTGCCCCATGGGACAGGTTGTCATGGCACCAGATTGTGGTAAGTACATTCAGCTCGTAAAAAATCTATTCTTGGATTTATTTCTAAGAGATATTTCAGAAATAGGCGGCGGAAGGAAGTAAACGTGATGATTTTTATATCTTCCACTCTCCTCGTGTCTTTGTACTCATACTTATCTATGACGCATAGTACTGAGATCTTACTGAGATATATATATGACAGGTACCTATGATTTGTTGATTAGAGTATTCGTGTGCGTGACAAAATGCTCCGTATCTGAAAAGGCCCTACACGACATACTATTTCGTGCATCAGATACCGCTTTAGGAAACCAAAGACAGCTAATAGGTATAAAATTTTCAACCGACTTCAAAAAATAAGGAGGTTAACAATTCGATACGTCAGCGGTCAGTATGAAATATTATAGGAACTGCATTCATTCTTTTTTTATTTGCTTGCATTTACATCATCTTAGGGAACAGTACGTAAAGATTTCATCAAAATCAGTTCATTAGTTTTTAAAATGTGGCCACTTTTTCCTTTTCTATTTTTTTTATTCTTTATTTCGCTAATATTGCAGTTGATTTAATATTTTTTTTATATTTTTAGCGAGCAAACGAGCAGGCAGGTCACCTGATGTGACCTAAGTGACTACCGCCGCCCATGAACATTTGTAGCACTTGAGGCACCACCAATGCGTTGCCGGCTTTTTAGGAATTTTTCTTAAACTATAGCTTGTTTTTCTCCCTGGTGCTGAACTCACACTTGATTACAGTATCTTGCGCCGTGGGCACCTACCTCGATGCCGCAAGCGACTCCTGCAAGCCCTGTCCGACTGGCACTTACCAATCTGAAGCTGGACAGTTGCAATGCACGCCTTGCCCAGCCATCGCCGGTCAACCCGGAGTCACGCAGGCCTCTGGTGCCAGAAGCGCAGCTGATTGCAAAGGTTAGCCTATCTTTTTTTTATTATTATACAGTAGGGGAAATCCTCATGGACACCCACTTGGGTAGTGCCGGACTCTTACGGGCTAAAACCCCTACTGTCTCCTTCTTGACCGTGTAGCCACCTTACGGCCTAAAACACGGCAAAATTACGGTCTTTTTTACGCCCTCAAGGTATACCTTCTTTCTTTCTTCTTATTCCTTTTTCTTTTATTACATTTTCAAGAAAGTCTGCAGCAACTTGCCAGTTTTCCTTTGAGACTAACATTTTTTTTAGCCTATCTAATTTCTTTTCTATTCACTGGCAAGCCCTTGACTTCGGTATCACCTGGTAGTAAATGATTAAGGCTGAAGTCTATAGGCCACATTCTAACTCTATTCAGACTCAAGATTCAGGCTCTACACGCTTCACAGCCCAATTCAATCTTCAATCAATAGACGCCCACTTCTAGACATGGAATTAAATAATTTTTTCCTCACTGCAATGCCTGTGAATTCATCCACGCGGATTAAGGGGTTTTGGTTCCCGCGGGAATTCTTTAATTTTCCAGGGCATTATGAAGTTTTATCAAAATCCGTGCAGTAGTTTTTGCGTAAAAGAGTAACAAACGTCCATCATCACTACCCTTCGCATCCTATAATCCTATTTATCCTATTTAATATTATAAATGCGAAAGTTTGGATGGATGGATGGATGTTTGTTACTCAATCACGCCGCAACGACTAAACCGATTTGTCTGAAATTTGGCACAGAGATAGAATCTAGTCTGGAATAACACATAGGCTACTTTTTATCCCGGAAAATAAGAGAGTTCCCGCAGGAATTAAAAAACCTCAATCTTCGTATACGAAGACGCGGACATCAACTAGTTAATTATTAGTGGGATAAATGAACACTGATGAATGCTCAAAACATCATAAAAATTTGAACAATGTGTTAACAACGGACATTTTAAACAATTCAGAGAGGTGTGCTGCCGGCAAATACTACGACGCGGAGGCGGATCTGTGCAGGCCCTGTGGCCACGGTTCATACCAGCCTCGAGAAGGCGCGTTCTCTTGCATCGCCTGCCCCCGGGGCCAGACCACACGCGCCACCGAAGCCGTCTCTGCCGCTGAGTGCAGGGATGATTGTGCATCAGGTAAGGCTATGTCCCACTACTTACCCCTTAAAGAGTAGACAACTAGACATAGGCCCTTTCGTTCATACCCATATACGAAATATCACTTAGATAAAGACATCGCTACCATTTTATATTGTGTGTGTTAAGTTAACCACTACCACAACAATTCGAATGAAAATTCCACATTTTTTAAGTTCGGCGATGATTGAACCCACACCCTTGCACAAATCTTACCAATATTCTTAATGCGAAAGCGTGTTTGTTTGTTGATTTGTTGGTCTGTTGGTTTGTCCATCAATCACGCCGCAACAGTGCATGGATCGACGTGATTTTTTCTGGATCTGGAGAATGAGATAAACTACTTTTTATCCGGAAAAAATAAAAAGATCCCAAGGGATTTCAAAAACTTACCTCCACGCAGACGAAGACACAAGCATCAGCTTGTCTCAATATGTCCCATTGTATAAATCCTTACCCCATAGTATAAATTCTCAATATATCCCATTGTATAAATTCTCAATATGTCCCATTGTATAAATTCTCAATATCTCTTTCTGTGGTCTAGGCGAGCAACTGAGCAGCGACGGTGGTTGCGAGCCATGTCCCCGCGGCACGTGGCGCGCGACGGGCTCGGGCGCGTCGTGCGCGCCCTGCCCGCCCGGCACCACCACCCCCCACGCCGGCGCCGCCTCCCCTGACCAGTGCTCGTTACCGGTCTGTAAGCCAGGTAAGCGAACTGTTAGACTAGCTTGTACCTCCACTTCACAACCTAGTACCCCCTTCAACTTTTTACCACAGAACTGCAAGAAATCCTGAGCGTTGGCATCCTTATGTGGTAGAAATCCAATGTACTCGAACGAAACGCTTTCTGATAAGAACCGCTAAGATGTGGAAAACTCTTCCAGCATCTTCTAAGCAAGCGCCCTCCAACCTGGACCTCATCAGTACTATCCAGTTCTGATTGTCGTCAAGCGCAAGCCTATTTCGGATAAAAAAAGCTCTTGGTTCTCATTAAAAAGAGCTTCGTTGGTTTAGTGGTTAACATGCTCAATTGCGGATGAAGAGGTCCCGGGTTTGATTTCCGGGTCGGGCCAGAAAAATTAATTGGATTTTTCTGTCAAGGTGGTGTGTCACCCCCGTGCTTCGGGGAGCATGTAAAAGCTTTGGTCCTGCGCTATTTCTTAGAACAGCCAGTCGCTATGAGGTCAGCGTGCTCGTGACTTTATGGCGACTGACTGTTCTAATCAACGCTTTTCTAAGAAATTTTTTGACGACCTCCCTGGCGCAGTGGTGAGCGCTGTGGTCTTATAACTGAGAGGTCTCGGGTTCGATTCCCGGCGGGGGCAATTTAGTAATTTATTATTTCTAAATTGTCTCTGGTCTGGTCTGGTGGGAGGCTTTGGCCGTGGCTAGTTACCACCCTACCGTCAAAAACGTGCCGCCAAGCGATTTAGTGTTCCGGCACGATGGCGTGTAGAAACCGATTAGGGGTATGGGTTTAATTTACACTGCTATATCCCTTCCAAGTTAGCCCGCTACCATCTTAGACTGCATCGTCACTTACCATCAGGTGAGATCGCAGTCAAGGGCTATCTTGTCATAGAATTAAAAAAAAAAAAAAAAAATAGACAGCGGAGGCGGTCCAGATTTGCAATGCAATTAAGTCGATTGCAATAGCACTGAATAAAAAAAAATAGTACTGAATCTAACTTGATTCATATTCATTTCCAGGTTCTTATCTCAACGCGACTCTGAACACCTGCATACAGTGCAGGAAGGGAACGTACCAGCCGGAAACGCAACAAGCGCTATGTATTCCTTGCCCCATCAACACCAGCACAAGGGGACCCGGAGCGGTGAGTGTTGAGAGGAATTTTCCAAATTCAAATATTCATGTAATTGCAAGATTGGTTAAGTTAGGTCTTTTCTTCTGTGCTCCAGAGTAGCATGCAAGAAATTTAATTCAAGCGTTAGTATTATCGTTAAACTGTATTTATAAACTATAATTAATAGGTAGGTACTCCTCCTTAATGGGCCCAAATGCTGATCTTAACTAAAGCCCAGTTATAATAACTATTTTATTTATTTACTAGCTGCGACTTCGTCCGCGTCAATTTCTGTTATTATTTTAAAAGAATATATTTTAAACTAGCGGACCCGACAGACGTTGTCCTATCTTAAGTTTTTTTACATCCTCTTTGACGAAATTGGCAGCACGCATTCTGTCAATGTTATGTCAAACGCCATAAGGTTACATCAAAAAGTTTGAATTGTAAAAGCGGTTGCATAAGAAATAATTTAATATGGTGGTTAAGTTTTCTTAAATTTTCTAATTTTTCGCGCAATTTTCTTAATTTTTTCTTTTATAAGAACCTTCTCCTGACAATAACAAACACAACAAAAAAAGAATTAGCGAAATCGGTCCAGCCGTTCACGCGTGATGCGATTACCAAGGAAATAGGGATTCATTTTTATATATATAGATATGGATAATTTTCCCCGTTTTTGCAAAATTTTTCACTGATGCTTCGCTCCAATTGGTAGCAGCTTGATTTTATATAGCCTAAAGCCTTTCTCGATAAATGGACTATGCAACACAAAAAGAATTTTTCAATTCGAACCAGTAGTTCCTGAGATTAGCGAGTTCAAACAAACAAACTCTTGAGCTTTATATATTAGTATATAGAGTATAAATTTTTATTTTCTATGTACATATAAGGATTTACAAGACAACATATATTAGGAGAAGTAGATATAGGTATAACTATGTATTATCCTTAAACGAACATAATGAATAGCAAATTAGAATTAATACTTTACAAGACAAGATAAACCTCTTACTAAGCCGAATAACACGAACTAGAATTTAAATTAATTCAAGCATTGTAATTTTCGCGGATTAGAATCAAGATTCAAGATAATATTACAGCTACAAAATTACAAATACTACCAATCTTGCTTTATTACGAAGTTTGAGAACTCTGTTAGAACTTGAAGTAACTTGTTCGTTATTATGTTGGATTGTAATATTCCCCAACTCATAGTTTCAACTTGAAACACTGTCATTGCTATCTTTAATGCATCTTTAGTAGAGCAGATATTCTGTGAGTCGTTGAATATCGAGTGTCCGTGAAAAATAAGTTCAAAATTCAAAATTCAAAAACTGCGTTCTTATCAGCGATTGCGAAAAACAAATTATTGTCAATGAGTAAGTCAACGTGAATACGCCTTACGATTTCGCAGTGTGCTTCTAGAATCAAAGTTCTAGAAGTTGTTAAAATTTTAAAGGAAGTTTAAAAGATTAAAAGAAGCTTGAAGTGTATTTTTGCGTTCTTCTTGTTGGTGAGAATTTATTTTAGCGAACACTTTTTCAGTTGACGATTCAAGTTAGCGCAACGGTCACATTGCGGTCTGAAAATGATTTTTTGGATGGTTTAAATACACCCCTTCTATTATCTAGTATCGTTTATTCTTAGGCTTAGCACGCACTGCAATTTAACGCGAGCGGTTTGGGAATAGCTGAAATCGCCAAACCGCGTATAAACACGCACTGCAGCTGGCGTTTTTCTTAATTATATTTCAGTGCGTGATAAGCCTTACTTCTACTTAGATGGGAAACGGGAATAGCTATTCACGCTATAGTGAATATCCATGCTAAACATGACTAATATTATCCTTTACGAATAAAAAAAAAATTATATGAGATTGCATATTTTGTACATTTTATTGATAGAAGCATCAAACACTTATTATTTACCCATAAACATAAGTTCTCATTCGTTCATTCGTTCTTATCTCATTCCATCGCCTTCCCATACTAGCTATTACAATTAGTTATTAAGGGTCCCATACACGGTCAAACATGTTTGTCAAACAAGTAAAATTTTTACGTGTTTTTATTACGGCTTTGTTTGAACAAAGTCATCAAACACCAGCGCACCCAATCAAACACCTCCGTTTCTGTTTGTCAAACACGTAGTTTGCTTGTCAAACACGTAGTTTGTTTGACAAACACGACCACAGACTATCAAATACACGTAAAAATGTTACGTGTTTGACAAACACATTTGACCGTGTACGGGCCCTCTTAGTCTCCTCTTGAATGTAAAGGGTACCCCTATAATACGAAACTTTTTTTTCTAGGTATCTGAATCAGATTGTACGAATCCATGCGAGATGAGTGGGCCAGACATGCACTGTGATACCAACGCCTACTGCCTGCTCATCCCCGAAACCAGTGAATTCAAGTGTCAGTGCAAACCTGGTTTCAATGGTACCGGAAAAATTTGTACAGGTGAGTTAATCTAATTTGAAACCTCAATGTCCCGACGGTTCAAGGTAAGTGAAAACTAAAAAAGGTCGTTGGTTCAATCCCCACCCGTTGCACTATTGTGGCACCCACTCCGGACACAAGCTTTATGTTTATTTGGGAGGAAGGGAGGAATATTAGTCAAAGTAAGGTAAATATTTTAAAAAAATGTTTCAATCATTACATTATTCTTCAACACCATTCATCTGTTCTATTTTTCTATTACCATACTTTTTAGTATGCTTCTTAATATTACGTAGATAATAGATATTCATAACACTCATCGAACTATAACGCTTAGAACAGAAGTATGTAACAAAATTCCGCTTCAAACATATTTAATAATTTTCTGTAGGTATTAGTGCTGGTTAATATTACATTTTTGATCGTTAATGTAATAAATTATTATCATAGCACAATAAGCAACCTTACTAATATTATAAGTGCGAAAGTGTATTGGTATGGCCTTCAATCACACCTTAACGAAGCAACGGAGAACAATTATAACGGATAATAAAAAGAGACATAATTTTTTGCATGGGTATTGTTGAGAACCGGGAGAGTGACATAGGCTACATAGGAAAATCAAAGAATTCGCGTGGAATTTTTAATAACCAAATCCATGCGAGCGAAGCCGCGAGCATCAACTAGTTATTAATAATAATCATTTTCTGCGAGCTCGTGGTATTAAAGCGATGATATTGCGTACTCGGCCTTGAAAATTTTTACTACATAATATGGCTTATGACCGCTTTGACTAATTGCGCTTCTAAGCGTTATAGTTCAATGATAACATTATATTAATGCCCAAACCAAAAACAATACCTTAAATTTTCTGTTCGCGGTTAAATAATTACAGGGTTTTATTTTTAACAATTATTAATTCAACATTTCCCAAATGTAAATGCGCTTAATGAATATTTATGTGATTTGGTGAAATTTGCACTGCTTAAATCTACGTTTAATGTTTATTTTGGTATTCATTGCGTGACTGTATTGTAATACCGATCACTGCAAATAGATAAAATATTATTATCAATAAATAATTTTAACGTTGTGCACATTTTTGTGTTAACTGTGGAATATTACTGACCATCAGTCAGTTCTTTGATAAAAAGTTCAAAGCATACAATACAGGGGACCCTTATAGTTTTCTCCAGTCCATCTGTCTACCCATCTCTTAGTCTGTTTGTCACAGCCATTTTGCTCAGATGAAAATCCGTTAATTGCGCAGAACGCTGCGAATGGATTTCTGATTTGTAATACAAGAAACTATGTTATATTTAAAAAACACATCACATTGTAGTGTGTACTTCATGTAGTTTTTTTAATACGTGTCTCCGGTTCAGAGACAGTGCGTCCCTGGGACCGGGAATTTCCCATTGGATATTATTATACAATTATTTTTCCTATTATTAATTAATAAATTTTAATTTAATTTAATTAATATTCTAAACACGAAAGTTTGGATGTATGGATGGATCTTTGTGGATGTTCGTTACTCAATCACGCCGCAACGACTATAGCTCAAATTTGGCACAGAGATAGATTATAGCCTGGATAATATATAGGCTACTTTTATCCCGAAAAATAACTGAGCTTCCGCGGGAATCAAGAAACCTTAAACCACGCGAACGAAGTCGCGGACATCAACTATAGTTTGGTTGAGTCGCGGACGTCAACTAGCTTGGTTAAGTAGCGGATATCATCTAGATTGGTTAAGTCGCGGACATCAACCAGTTTGGTTATAATTACAGACGTTTGCCTCGACTTCTGCGACAACGGCGGCGAGTGTGTGAAGGACCAGAGAGGAGAGCCGACGTGCAGGTGCGCGGGCTCCTTCACCGGCCGGCACTGCCGCGACAAGAGTGAGTTCGCGTACATCGCCAGCGGGGTCGCCGGCGGCGTCATCTTCATCATATTCCTTGTGCTGCTTGTTTGGATGATCTGTGCGAGGTTGGTTTCCGTTCATTATCACTCGATGCTTATTATCGCTTTCTATCCCTAAGTCTTTTATTTATCAGATGATTCGACCATTTAGCCAGGACTTGGCAAGGGGAATGCGTGCGGCATTCCCCTCTGCCGAAATACATGTACAAACGTACGTGTCAGCTTGTAAGTGTGACAGCTTTTGAGTTAGTGTGCGTTCATAGAGACGTTAAGTTTTTTTGTATGCTGTACGTAAGCTGTATATGATTACCTCACCTCCCGCAGAAAGTGGCAGAATATATTCAGTACTAAATCTGCGTAAAGGCTCGTCCCGGCTAAATGGTCGAAGATCAGATGACAAGTTGGCGACTGCGATCACACTAGAACCGTCACTGGCGGGTATGGCAGTGTAAATTAAACCCATACCTAACCTTAATCGGTTTCAACATGCCATCGTACTGGAACGCTAAACCGCTTGGCGGCGAAAGCTGCCTCACCCATGTATATCTCGGAAAAATTAGAATCGATAATGCCTAATTCTAATCCAGGATAGAGTAATGATCTAATATCAGTTGACTTAATTAACATTTTACATGTGACGCCACCAGTTACAGATAGCTTATATCTCGGAAACGTGATGCTTGAAGATTTTGTGTGATACAACACTTGTTTGTATTAGTGTCAGCTATCGATTAATAAAAAAAAAAACATGTAGGCCAACCTATGACTCTTATGACAAGTAGATAATCTATAACTATACGTGGCCGCTATTTTAGAAGAAAAGAAGAAAATGGCAAACAGAAGGATGGCCCAAATCTTCAAACCCCCAGCAAATAAACTCACGAATGTAAACATTTTTGTTAACAGATCGTCCAAGAAGAGAGAACCAAAGAAGACCCTCACACCAGCTATAGACCAAAACGGATCTCAAGTCAACTTCTACTACGGAGCGCACACGCCGTACGCAGAGTCCATCGCGCCTTCCCACCACTCAACCTACGCGCATTACTACGACGATGAAGAAGACGGGTGGGAAATGCCCAACTTTTACAATGAAACGTATATGAAAGAGAGTTTGCACAACGGAATGAACGGTAAAATGAATAGTTTGGCGCGGTCAAACGCCAGCATATATGGAACAAAAGAAGATTTATACGACAGATTAAAAAGGCACGCGTACCCTGGTAAGAAAGGTTGGTATTTGGAGCACTTAGACTAGTGCACACTTTCATTTCTATATTTTTTTCCACAGCCATTTCACGTTCCATATAGCTTCTGTATTAAGACATTTATCTCTTAAATACCTACATATTCTGGAGATAATAAAATATTACTATGGTTTCTTGACTTTCTTCTTTCACATGGAAATATTTCTTTTATTTTATCTGCTGTATCATCTCTATATCATGGCATGGAATTGAACAACTTACTATAGTACGTTTATCTCACGAAGTTACGGGCGCTTTACTTGTGGTTACGTCGTGTTCATGCACATTGCGTAAGTGTGCGTGCCTGTCAGGAGCCTAGGTG
The DNA here is from genome assembly GCA_038048805.1 of Hipparchia sbordonii. Classification (NCBI taxonomy): domain Eukaryota; kingdom Metazoa; phylum Arthropoda; class Insecta; order Lepidoptera; family Nymphalidae; genus Hipparchia; species Hipparchia sbordonii. The sequence continues at coordinate 6,790,919 of CM076104.1, read as the reverse complement.
GGAGCGGTCAGGCGCGAGCAAGCTCTCGCTCACACTTATACAGATACGACACACACACAAACATGAGCCACGTGCCCTTGTGAATTGCAAGAACTATACCAACGAATACATAATAGTATCGATACGATTAGTCTCGCAATTATGAACCACTGTCAATAACTAAGTATATCTACAGTTTTTGGCAGTAGGTAAATGAAATTTTCGTCAATAAAATTAAGTTGAACTATCGACTGTAGATAATATGTACCTACCTAGAAAATGAAATGTATCATTATTTAAATTCTGAAAGTACATAAAAAATCCATAGTAATAGACAGTAGAGGAGACAAGTTTTAATTTCTAATTTTACTATTTTACATTTTTATTTTATAGAGTAGGTACTAGGTACCTACCTAAAATTGTCGATCAATAAAGCAATATTTAAAACTTGTTGCGCGCAAAAGATAAACAGTTTTATATTTTTGTTGTTCTATCTCGCAATAACAACTTGCATGACGATAAACCAATGATGCAACAGTATAATGTCTTTGTGCCTTTATCGTTTCAGATAAGAGTGACAGCGACAGTGAGGGTCAATAAACATAGAGAAGAGTTACATGTTGTCGCATTCTGGTCAAACTTAAATAATACTTTATCGTATTAGGGTACCTATAAATTGAAGCGGAGGGGCGCAGTGACGTGCTTATCAGATAATTGATGATGACGTGATTTTGATAATAATGAATCTTTATTGTAAGGTAAAAACATATCTCCGCATCCCTTCGCTTCAGTGTACAGGCACCCTTAGCGTCAACTCTCGGTAGTTCTTCAAACAAAACCAATGCAATGTACGTTAAGAATTGACTTTCTTTCTCGTACTCTACCGAGAGCTTTAGGTTTTGATAAAACGTTGTACTCTGTTAGCTTTATAATTAGTTTTAATTTTTACGAAACACGTGGATTAACACACTCACTGTTTGAAATAGGGTAATCGACTATTTTTTTTTTACAAAGAGGAAAGCCTGCTCGGGAATATTCTCGAGCTATATTTTTATGGTCAACTACCCTATTGCAGCCCCACCAAATATATTTTGTATGTCACAAATCACTGTAATCAAAATAGCGAAATTTATTAAATCTTTAGCAATAATGTAGGGTTCAGGGAAATGAAGGTCATTTTCATAATCTTTGTTAAAACTTTAGTAGGTAATTACACCAAGAAATACTTGAAAATTTCCTCTTTTTTTAAACAACCATATTCTTTTTATCTACAACCATAACAGCTATTTTTGAATCCCATGATGATACTGATCAATTCACCTTTTAATTGTTTTACAGAATGAAAGCTACCTACAAATCAAGAATCGTAGCCTGAAAGCTTTTTCAATTTTCTTCTGTATGACATTGTCAAGTCAATGTTGAAAAAACTGACTCTAACCTATCTATCCCTTCCCTTCTTTCCTTGTACCCTATTTAGATTTTTCACTAGAAACAGTGAATGTGTTGATGTTCTGATACTAATGATCAACGAGGAAAATGCTCAAAATAATTTTAAACAAGGGCCAAATACAGGGTCTTTCATTGATTTCGAATCTCGATAGCAAAGAGACATTCCAGCAACATTCCATTTTTTTAACTTAATTAATTATTATTTACACCTTTTGTAACAATTAAATGATGTAAATATGCGTTTTAAATATTTGTATATTTATGATAAACCTCAGAAAGTGGTGTTAATTTTAGTTATATTGTAATTTTCTATTAGACCTAAGTAAAGACATTGCTCGATCGAGCGATGTTGAATTTAATAAAAGTTGTGTCGATATTTTAAGTCAAATGTTTATGTTTTGTATTATAAACCGGACTGTACTTTTGTATTTTATATCAATATTAATTAAATGTAAAAATGTGTGTGGGTGTATATTATGAAAGAATGTATAGAATGTTTTATATTACGTGAATTTAAGTTAAATTAAATTTAATAAGCATAATAATAGTTGTATTCGAGAACATAATAATTTTTACAATTTACAATGATTTCATAAAAGGAAAAATACAAATACCCTAACCACTGACATAAATAATAATGATAATTGTAAAAATACTCAATTTTACAACACGTGGTTTGTATTCCATCACAATGATTACCACATTAGTGATTACGTTTACAGTAATATTTTTTTACAAAAATAAATTAACGTTATATATTGTAAAAACGTGTTTTATTTAAAGTTTGGTAGTTCTGAGATCCTAAGGTACCTACCTAACTTCTAGTAGGTATGTAAAGTTATAAAAGACACCGGCTGCCGTAATTTGATACCAACAGTGAAGTGTGACGATTGCAATTCACTCCGATTGGCTGACACTCTGTTTTTATTGAATAATAATAAAATGCACAGATGCATCAAAAGATCACAAATTCAGCCAATAGCGATGAATTTTCAGGCAGTTAGCGAAATAAGGCCGTGGTTGTTAGTAGGTACCTAGCAAAACACAACGATTTTTCGTCACCTATCATCATCGGTTGGTTGGTTGGATGGTTGACCAGTGCTGCTAAAACACAAAAAAGAATAGCCATAAAAAAGACTTAACAATGGCTCGAAAAAGAAAACGCAAAATTGATAAAAATTTGTTTATTATAGAAACTTACAATTACTTAAATACATAACAAATGGCACATTTAATGTGCTACTCACTTATTCGAAAAAACAGTTGTAAAAAATATATACTTAGACTTAAAATATGGAAAACCAAGAATCGTTTATTTTAGAAATACCATCAGTTAATACGTAGACCTTGTAATTTACTTAGCGTGTTTCTTGAGGAAGTCTTTCATGTATTTGGCCAAGGTTTGAACTTCTTCCAACGTGACCGCATTGTATGTTGAAGCACGAATACCTCCGACGTCCCTAAAATTCGAAATCAAGTTTTTAAATCGAAACTTTGTTTTAGACAAAGTTGAAACTACAAAATACCACACACAAATTTTTGTTTGTCTTCTTGTACGGGCTAATCTTTAGAATTCTCCTATGTTTAAGCAAGGAAAGGATTATACGAAAGAATCCTAATTATTTCCGAGATAAAATGTAGCTTAAGATACTCCTAGTATTATTTCAAAAGAACACAAAGATTAAGTTAAGCTACACTTTTATCCCGGTAATAATTAAGATTCCTTCGTCAAAAATAAAAGCGTTTGATATCACGGGACAATGTAGTCTATTATGATAACAGTAATTAATAATATCTTGGCGAAATTAAGCACAGAGATATTCTGCCATCTGGAAACCGTAATAAATGTCAAAGTGCTTTTAAATCGTCAAGTCAATTTAGCACAATATCGTTCCAAATGAGAAGTGCTAAGAAACTAGATATTAAATATATTATTTATTTTAAAGGTTACCTGTGTCCTTTAAGTTGAATTAAGTTTAGAGCTTCAGCACCCTTCAAGAATTCCTTTTCAAGTGCTTCATCACCTGTTGCAGAACCAATTCTGAACGGGATATTCATTTTACTTCTTACATTCTTAGCGACTGGTGCGTAGTAAAATCCATTCGACTCTTCGATAATATTATAAATTAGAGACGATTTCTTTGTGGCTAATTCAGCCATTTTATCTAGACCTCCTTGTCTTTCGATCCATGTCAAGACTCTTCCCATTACTAGAATTCTGAAATTTTCATTAAATATTTAAATAACGATTTAATAAATAACAGAAGAACAATATGGGTTTTCAAGAAAATTAACAAATAGTTTAATTTTTACTACCGAAAACTCATTAAGATAATAAGTAATAGTTAAGGATGATGTAACGTTTACGGTAGGTACTTTTAGATGACAAGTTTCTTAAAATGTACTTCAGAATATTCAAATCGAAGTGTTAAAATTAGAAGACAATCAGAATCTGACTAATTCTATAACCAATTCTGTAACCATAGTAGATACCTACACCATCTCTAAACTGAACTAAATTGACAGGTCTATTATTCCTTTCATAGTGCTCTCTGCGTATAGGGATAGCGCTAAACCTATCAATTTAGTCAAGTTTAGACATTATGTACAACAGAATCTGCCATATTATATGCCAAATCTCAAAGCAAAGTAATATTTTAAATAACATAACAAACTTACGCAAACATAGGTGGAGTGTTAAGAATAGAGTCTGCTTTGGCATTAACAGTCCAGTCAAGAATGGAGGGACAGATTGGTAGTGCCTGATTGAGGAGATCTTCTCTTACTATTACGAGAACAACACCAGCAGTGCCGATGTTCTTCTGAGCACCGCCATAGATCACGCCGAACTGTTGTGGAATTTATAAACCATTTTAGTTATGCAAGTCTACTTATTTAGCCTTTATAATTTAGTTTTATTTTATATTATTATATTATATTAGACTTTTATTGTAGAAAATCGATAGACGTCCAGGGCTGGACATAGTTCTTCAAAGACTTCCACAAGTCGCAATCTTGCGCCGCCTGTATGCATGATTTCGTCTTTAGGTAGCTGGTTACTACTGTCATCATCATCACCCTCGCCGACCGATAGGACATGCTGCATACATAATACATAGGTGTCATTCAGGGGCGTCCACACGAACCGATCTTACACCACTTGTATACAACAGCTCAATGCAATATTTCTGTTGCCCAGCTAGTACCCACAGGGTCTGCGATCAGCGATTTTCGTAGGTACAAGTTAAAAAATATAACATGGACAATGGATATATCTCAAGAATTAGATCTTACCTTTGAGACATCAACTTTCTTGGACATAAAGTTTGATGACATATCAGCTACTAAAGGGATTCCGTTTGTGTCTGGAATAGTATCGAACTCGACACCTGAAAGTGTATTAGTAATGTTTAACAGTAGTCAATTTAATCCCTAAATTCCTAAAACCTATTTAAATTCATCACTTCTCAGTAGTCTAACCATTATCAGAGCATATAAAGTATATGTAGGTAAATAGGTGCAAAATATACTCAGAACTGATAATAAGAAGCTATTATTAGAGTAAAGCCAATATTGTTATGCTTTTAGGGTTCCGTAGTAAAACAATTACCCTTATAGCTTCGCCAAGACAATCCATTTGTTCACAGTTAAATCCGAAACTAGGTATTCGTACTACGGTACTAAAAGAGCTGAAGGTAAAGCATGCCATGATTATACATACAATTTTAGGTAATAGTCCAAATGAGTTACGATGGCACCATTAAAATCTTTTGGGACTATTCTTTTTTGAAAATCCGTTTTCGTTATTTGAACCTTATAGTAATTGTGCATGGTACAAAATAAATCGACATATAATTCTATCGACATGTCAAAATGAAAAACTGTAGAAACGAAAACATACCTACTTAATAGTTACTTAAATTCCGAACCAGTGGTAGATTCATTTGACGATTCGAAAGCACTTTGTAAAAGTTTATTTGAATAAAAAACTATTCTATTCTATTCTAAACTGTTTATAGAAACGAAAAAAGGTAGACCTTTCCACACATTCACAATTTCAATTATTTCGCAACGCTTTAGCCAGAAAAGTAATTTGTCCCTTTCGGGGCAACAAAAAAACGTTTGAACGATTTTATCGCGAGTACAAAATTTGCCACGTACCATGAATCGTCTCATTTGTACAAATGTAAACGTACGAGGCGTTGGGATCAAGATTCCAGGTTGACTTCTCTGGAATTTCCACATAGCGGTCCGTGGGAGGTAATACCATATTCACTTTGCCGTATTTCTTTGCTTCTTTCGCTGCCTTTGCGGACCACGCTCCTTGAAAATTTAAATGAGTTTTTTAATACTTGTTAGTTTTATCCTTATTAAAATTATAAATTATTGTGTGTGTTATACATTGAAATGTGTTTGTTTGTCCTTCAATCACTTAGCCACGAAGCCCCGGATCGACGTGATTTTTTTGCATGGGTATAGCTAATGACTTGGAGAGTGGCATACTTCTCTTATGTTTTATCCCAGAAAAACAGAGGATTCCCACGGGAAATTTACCTAAAACCTAACTCTATTAGGACCTAAAATCTGACCTACTGACATTGACATAATAAATGCCTACTGAGGACGAATTCGCGGGCAAAAGCTAACGACGACTCGTCTAATTCTCAGCACTCAATGTGATAAACACAGGTGCACTCACAGTCCGATGTGATGGCAATCCAACCCGACTGAAGAGAAATCGTGCGAAGTACCGACGACTTTACGTGATTTCCCAACTCCGTACTGCTGCTGAGATTTTCGAAAAGTTCATTTGACAGGATCACTATTTGGAATAAAAATGGGCGTGGAACATAGTTCGAAGAAGTCCCAAATTCGTTGAAATCCCAAGGTGATTGAATCGCGACCCCGTACCGGAAAACGTAGTTCGTAGACCTATCTCTAGGTTGAGTGGTAGGTACGACGACATCAGATTAATCGCAGGCAGCCCATACAAGAGATCATTATCCAGCAGTGCATGCCTATCCATCGATAAAAACGAGAAAGAAGACATGAGTTGAGTATACGTAAGTATGAGTAGGTTTTATTAGAAAATTAAAAAAAAATACCAGTCACTAAATAATCGGCCGTTCCAGTTCTAGAGATCAAGTTGAGTGGCACCCCTGCGAACTGACCTTGCCCACCACCGGACAAGAAAAGGATTTTGTAGTTGCTTGGAACATCCCTAAAAATAATTTTAAAAAATTATGGTATAGGTAGGTACCTAATCAAGTCAAGAATTCATAAAATAATTATCATGCTATTTATAAAAACAAAATTTGTAACAATAAAGTAAAGTCCAAAAAACGAAAGAAATTTTATCGAAAACTAAAAAAGAAGGTAAGATTAAAGATAATAAAATATAATATCTATACCACCAAGAGTTACACCGGCATTTCATTGATAACAACAATTTAATCGGTCAAATTACTGTATGGCTAAATACCTACATACCTATAAAAAGTCGTGTTTTCGTCATAGGAATAGTAAGTAGGTACCTATCTGAGTAGAGTAAAGCATTGAATTAATCTGCATAAATAGTTGAAGCGTAAAATATTAACCCCAAATTCTCGTTACTTAGATATTTTAAAAATAATGTGCTTAATTAAACTGGTGCGTAGGTAGTTAGTATCCAATTTTGTATACTTTTTAAGGTGTTTTTAGGTAGGTATAACTATAGTCTTTAAGAAGAAATTGATCGGTGACCGAATGATAAGACTGATAAGAATGGAATAAAATAACAAACTTAGGTATTTCTTCTTATTCGCATTATAATCTCGTCCCAAAGTTCAATAAACTCAATGACCTTCATTAAAAAATAACTACTAATAAATCTGATCAGTCTCTACTAATAAATGGGTATATTCTAAGAGTATTGTAAGAATAGGTACAGTTAAAATCAATCAAAATAATATTATTGTTCTCACACGTCAACTTAAACCATCACATAAGGAAACTGAAAGAAAAACAAGTAGACACTTGCAGCATTTTCCCTACTTACATTAACCTCCTGACAACATCTTGGACATCTTTATTCAACTTAAAATAAGTTTGGGATCGGTGACTTGTCTCCAATAAGCTGATTCCTGTTCCATCGAAGTTAGTGAACTCGTCCTTTAATATGTCGTACACCTAAAGTAAAACATTCACTTTCAATAATAAATACCTCAATAGTTTTAACAATATTGTTTTATACTTCTTGTAAGATTAGTTGACTTACTTCTTCTGGTAGTTTTGCCGGTCCAGCTCCAAAATTATGTATTTTTCCCATTATATCTTTAATGATAATTGTAAAATCGGCGGACACAAGTGCACGTACTAACTTATCGTACTCAACTGGTTTGGTTTGTCGCTGGCCGTTTCGCGTTTGATTACTCGACACGCTAAAGTTATTATCTCCATTCGTCGCTCGTTCTTAAGGACTTCACACACGGCAGCTATAATGTAAAGATGTATATTATAGCACGATACATCTCGATACATCTCATTACATCTTTCCATATAAATTGACAGGAGACCACACACGACAGCTATAATGTATATTTTTACATCTTCGTATCTTAAGATACCGAGCGGTATGAAAATATACATTTATATCTCGATACATCTCGATACATCTCGATACATCTCAATACATCTTTACATATTTCCGTATATTTACTCAATAGCAAGGGTGTTCAAAAATAGAGGTGGTCGTTGCAAAACATAAATAGTTACATCGTTAGTTTTAATCAGTACGAAAATACGAAATATGCGAGTAACGAAATGCATTCGTGAATAAACGTACTCGGTACTGATGGCGCATACCTTTATGATCTAATAATCACCGGTGACACACCGGTGTTTCTCCGGTGTTTTCAATTGATTACTTTCTACGGAGAATCACCGGTGATTTTCCGGTGATCACTGCTCCGGTGCAAACCTTATACTTTCTCAAATTTAGGATGATAATTTTGGCAGATTACGTTCAGGAAGTTTCGTTTTTTTTTTCGGTAAAATGTAATACAGATAATGTGGTAGGGTGGCAGACCCAATTATGGGCACTTTAAGAGTTTATCTTATTTCAAATATGGTTTTTAAGTATAAATTTAACCAAATCCTATAAATCACTGTGTTCATAAGGTTACTTGATTAATAAAATATATAATTAAAGAAGATATTGAAATATTTTTGTTTAAATCAACTAGAATTTTAAATAAGATTGAAAAATGACCCAGTCTCCAATTATTCGCACATTTGTTACCAGTTATGGGCACTAAATTATCCAATTATCTGCACTCAGATTTTAATAGAGTTTAAGGGAAATATAACGCTAGGCTACCTACGGAAGTCTTTTAGAATATACATTTTATTACGAAATAATATACGGAAATTCTTATAGTAACTGTAGGTGACTTAATTTTTTTATATTTATTATATTTAAAACAAACACCCTTACATATTTAATAAGAAAACGTAAACATAGTCTTTATCAAACGACAGACGTCCAGAGCTGGACAAAGGTATCTTATATGGACTTCCACAGGCCTCGGTCTTACGCTACCTGAATCCAGCGGCTCTCTGCGACTCGTTTGATGTCGTCGGTCCACCTAGCTTCCCGGTACGGGATCGCTACTCCAACACCATGGGATCCCATCGACAATCAGCTCTTCGAACTATATGCCCGCCCATTTCCACTTCAGTTTCGCTTAGCTATGTCCGTGACTTTGATTCTCTTACAGATATCCTCATTTCTGATATGATCTCGCAGGGATACTCCAAGCATAGCTCTCTCCATCGTCCGCTGAATGATTATTGTTTCGTGATAAATAACTGCCCATAGAACTTCTCAACCTCTCTCCATACCTCAGGTGGAGAAGAAACGTGACAGCCTTCGTCAGTTTTCAGCCGCGTCAGCTGGCTTTGTCCGATAGATAGATCTCTTACGGACACTTTGGAATGGAACTTCTGTTACACTAGATGGTATCTTTAATACACTTGGTATTCAAGGCCCGCAGGTCGCGAGTTCTTTTCTTAGAGATCTGCCTATTAACCTACCAGTAGGCATCCGCGTCTGCTGACGACTGAAGTCGCATCTCTTGTCTGTTTTCCATCAGTTTGAGAGTAAGGTCAGAGAACTTCTTGGTCCTTTTCGTGTGATGGGTCTTAAAGAATTTAGACTCCAGAGTATGGACAGTTTACACACACTTGTTAAGATCGTCTACAGACTCTCAGTCTGCAAGGGAATCGAATCGCTTCGGAGTGTTAATAAACAGGAAAATCTCCAAATTTTGTAACCAGATACTGACACCCCTTGTTTTGCAATGAAATAACGGGAAAGTTTCATTTACTTTTTGAATTAGTAACTAATAATACTTAGAAAATCAATTGAAAACAATTATATTATTAAAACTCAAATAAAACCACAGTTAAATCATTATTAAGTAAGTACTGACCCTTAACGTCGATGAGTCAAAATGGCCGAAAAACTTCGGGAACTCCAGAACGATATCTTTCAACTACGATACTGACGTCATTTTAAAACTTTCCAGATTAGAAAGGTTTCGATTGTGAAAAATATGAATTCCCCTAAATATTTTTTAATCTGAAAATTAAAAACCACAATCAGAAACTTTTATTTTAATCTTTTTTGCCAAAGTGCGAATAAACTGGTGCAGTGCTAGCTATTGGGTTGGTCACCCTACTTCATTGATGGGAACCGACCACTTAGTAAAGTACCATGCGTATCGAACAACCACAGACTATCGAAAATCGTTTCTGAATTGAAATAGATCGAACATGTGCATGTGTGAACTACTGGTGAACGGACAAACCTGATTAGGTTTTTGATTCACCAGTATCTAATTTTCATATTGTAAATATAAAATGTATATTTCCTTTAAATAAATAATAATAAATGTAAAAATTAACATTTAGGTAACTATATTATTTTTTATGTATATTAAATCGTATGTAGGAATAATTTTATCATTAATTTATAGTAGGTTTGTATTTTAAGGTAGATCAAATATTGCCACGCGTATTCCTCGCTGAAAATTGTTCTATTTTTGGCACATATGGCAATACCCGCATCATAATCACAATCTGAATCATCTTCTGATGAACTATCTAGTAAATCTAGTAATAAACAACTTGACAGATCCATATTAAAAATAATAACACCCTGTATAGCACTTTAGTAGCTGGGAAGTGCGTCAGTCGAGACGTATACCAATGGAATGAAGGGAAAGATATATTACATTACCTGCTCCGTGTGTGATAGGTTAAGATAATGTAAAGCTATACATCCCGGGATGTAATATACATTAATATACATTATAGCTGCCGTGTGTGAAGTCCTTTATTCTTATGGAGGAAAAACTGTGCCGTGCGCTGCTGTGCCGTGTGCGTTTTGTGACGATACTCGTACTATAAATATATTATTATCACATCTGCTAATCACCAATTCAATAGCTTTAATCAAAACCGTTTAATTAATAATATGATTAACCATCTATATAAGTATATAAAATTCAAAGTCCTGACTGACTGATTGACTGACTGAGATATCAACGCACAGCCTAAGCTACTGAAGTTATTGGAAATTCCACCCCTAAGGGGTTTAAATAGGGGATGGAAGTTTATATGAAACTCCGTCATTTTTCAAGCTATTTCCATCAAAGTTGGTATTTGAGCTTTCAGTTAAAAATAAAGAAGTACGTGTGTCACAGTTTTTGAAAATTTCACCCCAAAACCTAATCCCACGCGGACGAAGTCGCGGGGGCAAAAGCTAGTTGGAACATATAATTCACTGTGATTAAAGTTAAAACTTCAAGTTCTGTAGTAATTATTTATTTAAAGAGATAGGTAATTAACTAATACCTATTTATTTAAGATGATCTTAAGGTACTGACTAGCTGTCTGATCTATTAACGCACAGTTTGAACTGCTGAGATTAGTTCCTAACTTTACTTTCATTAAGAAACTATTCTCAGAAATCCCATCGCATCCCTTGAAGTAAAGTTGTTATTTAATGAGTTCTCGGTTGAACAGGAGGTGATTTGTATGAAAATCTGTCATTTTATAGTTCCATGAAAATTAATTCTAGACACGATTTTTGTATTCCAACCCCAAAAGGGTTACTCGTAAGTATCAAAGTTTGTATCAATCATTTGTCAGTTATTTTTTATCATCTTATTTTTTGTTGGAGACTATCAATTTAATTATCCGACGTGGGCAGGCCCCTAAACGCTCCTACGCAGCTAAATAACAAAATAAAACTGTGAAAAGTGGAATGCAATAGACGCAACTGAAAACACGGGTTGTAAACTTGTAAAGAATGTGTGGAGAAATATTTACTCGCGGACGATGTCGTAGGCATCAGCAGTTTTTTTTTTTAATCTATTTTTTCTTTGGGAGTTTTTTTAACGGCTGGCACGCCAACCCCATCGAAACGTATAGTAGATACTTAACCTAATTAACAATAATCTTATTCTCATCCTAATTCTACTTAATACTAACTTAACTACAAATACATCCGACAGTCACTGACGGCAAGCAACGAACGACCATATCGCACACCCTTCCGGCTAATTTTGATGTGGGATTTGTCAGGTAACGCTGGCAAAGTCCCACATCAAACTTAAAATTAAAACTTATCATCACTGACTGTTCGACCTTGTTTTTCTTACATTCTAATTGAATATACACCACATCCCCTACTGGGCTACAAGCATCACAATTCAGTGAGCTTCCTTTTCTCATGAGGGGGGCGAACTTGTTCGATGGGTAATGGCCCGAACGTAGTCTACACAGCATTTTGACGTTTGCTCTGCTGATTTTAACAGAATCAAACCATGGTATATGATGGACCGATACCAGACGCCTTTCTCTCGAGACCGTAAATAAAAAATTCTTTCCAAAAATTAAAAACTAAAATCTTGATTTATGGAAGCATCTCTGTAAAAAAAGTGTTTCATTTCAAAAGCATCGATATAACTGCTGATGCAGCAAGTATTGACGATGTGTAAGTACGAGTAGGTACGGTTTTTTTTTTTTTTGTCTTTCTAAATTTGATGGCAGTCAATTTCATCCGAAAGTCATTCATCGACCGCAATTGGTCTATCAAAAGATCTCCGTCCATTAGGTTGTATGATGTCATAAGATCATACTATTTTATGGCGTCCGAAATTAAAATTCTACGACCCTAAATCTGGACATATCTATCGTCATAAACACGCATAAAAACGACGGATAAGATTGGCCAAAATTTTCCTTTACATTATCATCGGTAGGCAATAGGCATATAGGGTAGTAGGCACTCGGAGTTTAATGTATAGGTACCGATAAACATTCATACATAGGTACCGAAAATCTATTTCAATAACTGGAACCACTGGAACTTTTCTAAATAGCTAGAGACCTAACTATTTCATAAAAGGGACTAATTGACGCAAAACAAAAGTGAGGTTTTATATTTTGTCTGTTTGGGCTAATCTTCGGAAGGGCTGAGTAAATAAATGTCAACCGCTAGACATAATATAAGTTTCCTGCAAGGATCGCCAAAGAAAGCGCTCGCGTTCCGATTGAATCAAACCAATAGCCATCTCTGGCTTGAGATCGTCCTTTAACAGTGCGGTGTCTTCCAACGCTGCGTTTCCCGACATAGCACTGGAATGCCCTTCCGGCTTTCGTTTTTCCCTACAACTACAATTTGGGTACCTTCAAATCAAAAGTGAATAGGCATTTTCTAGGCAAGCGCGTTCCATCTTAGGCTGCACCTTCACTTACCGTCAGGTGAGATCGCAGCCACGCGCTAGTCTATATATTTTTTAAAAAAAGCACATCGAGTCGCAAAGCTGAAGGTACAAGTCCAAGAACAGATAAACTTTGGTGTGTCAAGGTTCTAAAACAGCGACCCCGTACCGTAAAACATTTACTGACGTACCTTAAAATCATAGTCTGCAATACGTAAATGTTTTTTATTGTAAGCCGGTACTGCAAACTATCATCTCATAATCTGCAGTACGAAACTTTACAAAATCAAGGTTGCAATTGTTGCAAGATTGTCTCTATAAATAATCTATATGCAACGGGTGCCTACTAGATACGAAAAGCCGTTAACCGAACCACAAACAACGTGGTTAAAAGTTTAAAAACTGTAACCCCACTACGGAAAATTGAATGTAGTAGTTAGCTGGTGCGTTTAGGTTTTGTGATTAAGGATTGGATGCAAGAAGAGGTGTTAAGTTTATATCATTTTACTCTATGGGTTTTATATCTGACATATTATTGTAATATTTAGACTATCAGCAGGGCGATCGGCTAAAAATATATCAATCCTTAAAGGATAGCATCAATGTCGAAATATGGTTTTTAACCAATGGGATTAGCCAAAAGCCATATTTTGACATTGATGCTGTCCTTTAAAGATTGATATATTTTTAGCCGATCGCCCTGCTGATCGCTGTCTACAGCAGACTGCTGACTGACGAAGTAGATGTCAGTGTCAAAATAAGTGTTGTATTATGACTGTATCTGTATAGTGTACCCAGAGCGAGGTGGAACAAGCTATTTCATACAAAAAGTTGAGATAGACATAGTACATCACTTGACGGCAGGGGAACATGATTCGATTTTTTTGTGTGACTTGAGTTTGGTTGGTTAGGATGTAATTCTGAATATACTCTGTGGTTTTGTCCACAGAGTACATTTGTATATTTTTTGTCTTCTGTGGTGATGCGAGCTTGTGAATGTCATTTGGAATGTCATTGAATGGTGAATTTGGAGTGGAGTACCTACGAAAATAATTCTGCGAATTATTGTAATTTGTGCTATTATTTTCTTTTACAACTTAAATAGTACCTATATTGAAATAGTGCCTGTTTTCTAAAACCCAAATTATATAATATTTTTAAGGAGTTGTCTTGTAAACCCAGACTTATTTTTTATGAAGGATATGCCTCCGGTAAAAGATGATTTGAGAGAAATTAGTTGTATAGATATAATAACTGAAAAGAGTCCTTCAAAAGGTACTGCTCTCGTAGATGTGAGAGCGTGTAATAAGCCAGCAACCAAGGTAAGTCTTCTGATAAAGACTTTAAATACACCACTATCTCCATGTACCTACTATGTAGTTATGTACTATGTACCTACCTACTTAGTTACCATTAATTAATTATTACTATTGCTTGTTTTTTCATTCGTTTGCTTCTGTGAATTATTTAGAATACTTCCTATGTAGCTAACTGTATCTAAATACTGTTAAAATCAATCAGTTGTTGCACAAAAGAGAAACAAAATCCATAAATAAAACAATTAAGTACCAACCTGAAACATTTTTAAATAATCAATATTAGAACATTTTTAATAATCGTAAAAAACAATAAGTATGGTGCTTACTTTAAAATATGTAGTCTGTTTAATTCAACATATTTCCAATTTAAAAATTGTCACACAACAAAATCAAAATTATTTATATAGGCACATGTACTGAGTACTATTATGGATGAATTCCTGATACTAAACAAGAATGAACTATTTAGTATGCTTAATACTTAGATATTGTTCTTTCATTACTTTGTTTGCTCAGCTTGGAATAAGCAGGAAACAAAGAATCAGACAATATTCCTTGTGGACCTATTTAATCTGTAATTTTGTCGCTTGGTTCCCAGCTACCGACTAATAGTACTAGAAGTCCCAACTAGAATTCTTTTCATTCAAAAGAATACTAGTACGGAGTGCTCCTTTCGAGTGATGAGGAAAGAACAATTTCATTTAGCTAGACTAAAAATGTAAGATGACTTATTTCTTATGTAGATATCTATAGAGATATAAATAAAAAAGGATAATAAATAATGAAACAAATAGGCACTGTTATAAAAGTAAAAGAGACTGCCTTTATTTTAAATTAACACAATTAAGAATGCCAGTAATTCTTGGAAAACAAGTTTGGTTTGTGTAACAAATAATTTTGTAAAGCAGTCAGTTACATGTTACATAAGCTCGCTAAGAGTTGTGACTATTTCTTATGTTTTTAATGTTTTAGAAGTCAATTTAGTAACATGTTAACACTTTTGTTATTGTTATACCCAATTCTATAGAATGCTTTGCTGTAAATAAATAATTGAATTGAATAGATTGCTTTCGTTTTTGGGAGATTCTCGACTTGTCATAAGGGCCACAATGCCTACATGAAATAAATAAATTATTTGAATTTGCTGATAACTATAAAATACCTTGTTTTAATTTAATGTTAATTTTTTGATTACAACTTTCAATTAAGATGTTACAAGTATATTATTAGTCTAGGTAAGTATGTATCACAATCTGCCATTAATGGCCTGTAATTAAGTTTACAATAATAAAAGTGCATTAAATTAAATTAAGATCAATGATTAAATTACTATTACATATATTACAATTTACCTAGGCAACTTTGAGAACAGCAACAGATTTTGCAACAAAACAGGCAATCTATTTGAGGGCCAGTAAAGTTGGCAATTGTTTTAAAAAAGTTTATTTGCAACAAGGTATAACTACCACATCAGCACTCGGAAACACCCACTAAATTATGTCTAATTGATGAGCCATTAACTAATTACTTAATTGGTAATTATCATTTAATTAATATCTCTGAGTGTGGCAGTAAATTTCTTAATAGCTGCCATTGACATTTACTAGCTTTTGACTGCCTCTGGAAGAAAACTATTTTTTAACTAAGAAATTCCTTAAGTAGCCATTAAGCTACTCTGTGTGAGGGAGTAGGTGATATTTATTTTTTATTTGCCACATTAAGTAATTATAATACTTAACAATATAATATGTACTTCCTCAATGAGTTTATTTGCCAAGCTGGTTTGCGAATTATCAATTAATTTTATTTTAGACTTTAACTGATATTTTTTGTGAAATTGCAATTTTTCTTGGGATACATAACTTCTGGTACATCAGCTGTAATCACCAATTCCTGGTTGAAATTTCTTGTAATACTTATAAAGTAGTTACCTACTCATATAAAAATAACTGCATGGAAAAAAATTATGAACGTTAAGTTCAAAGCACTATACATACAAAATGTCAATTAGTCAATAATCATAAAAGATCTCTAAATAACCATTGAGTAATTATTATGTTGAATAACATTCAAGTGAAAAAAAAAAAAGTAAAATTTTACACTCAGCATAAAATTTGCATACACTTATGAAAGTAATTTTTAAAATGTTAGTTATTACATAAAACATATTGCATAACAAAAATGTTTTAGGTAAATTGTACTTAATTGATATACTGTCTATCGCTAGAGCGCACAATGGATATGTTTTCTCCCAGCATCAGTGGCTACATTTCACTTTTTTTTCGCTGGCCGCTCGAGACACGCGTGTGTCTCGCTCGCTGTCATAATCACACACGAATAATAAAATAGTTTTGAATTGCTTAAGTGTTCACTCGACATGTAGGAGCTGTTACGTATTGTTACTCTTTGTAAGCACAGTTTTATGTAGTGTTTCATGTTATGTCCTATCATTTGTTTTTTTTTGTTCTTTGAATTTTTCAGTGTTTATTTCGCTGCTCGTGATGTGGCCGCCACTTTTCAGTTCCTTATTTACATGAATTATGTATTGTAAAATGCACAAACTGTGTCCATAGTTTTTTGGAGTGTGATTCTTATGTAGTGCATGCCTTGTAATTGCACCGGAATAGCGGAGGCGAGATGACTAATTCACAGGTACGGGTGCATCTTAATCTTATTTATTTATTTTTTTAAGATTTTGCATGTCACAACTTTTTTTTTTTTTTGATGCATTTGCTCTTAAGAAGTTATCTCTTGCATGCCGGAACAATTGAAGTTTGTTTATTACCCGACTTTAGCAAAGACGAAGGAAGGGTTATTATTTTTGCAGTCTATGTATATGTATGTTTGTCTCTATATATACGTAATATTGCGCCGAAGCGGCGTAGCGCCTGAACAACTGAGCCGATTTTGATGATTGAAGTGTCAATTGATTAGTTATTATGGTTCGCTTCTAATACACTTCAACCCTGAAGTCGCGGAAAATCAAAAAAAAATATCTACTTTTTATCTTGGCGTTATCAATACCTACACCGTATTTTTCTTTTACTGAGCCGATTTTGAACAAGTTGACCTGCGTCTTCCGTGAAATAAAATGACTGTAAATCCGTAAAAATAAAATCATTCCTACGGACGTTTCAAAACATTGTGTTCAAGAGTCCCCGAATCGCTGGCAGCGTTCAAAGAACTTACTAATTAATTGCATTAATGAACACTTCGTTACTTTTACTCTTAGAAATTTCTACACGTTTTTAGATGTCTATGAGAAAAATATTTGAACAATAGTGTTAATTATCACACCTTGACTTGCGTGTTTATGTACGCCTATCTCCGACCTATCCGTAAATGAAATTTTCTGTACACATATTTAATTATGTTAGGTAATTTAGAACCTTAATAGTAATTATTAATCAATATAATATATTATCAGTTTTAAACCTTATTTCTAAATATAGTTTGAAAAAAAAAAAAAGAAAATATACCTATGCAGATATAATGCAATCCGGAAAAAAGAAATTGGTTTTCCCATTACTAGTTAATTCAAGAAGATTGAAAGTAAAATGATATAGATTCATGACTATCAAACATTTATTTATGGTCTGAAAAAAATATTCAAGGCATACTTAAATTTGAATTAAAAAAATATTTTCAAAATTTTTCACTCTAAAGTACCTCCTAGCGTGTGAATATAGACGAAACATACATCGAATTAAAAACCTCTATTTTTTAATTTTGAAATATAATGTAAGAAAAGAGATAGACAGTTTAAAATAGATAGCGCGTTACAATTAAAAATAGATTAAAACCGTAGTCTAGCCTTCAGGCTACATGATGGAGCAATCGGCATTTAAATTATATTGATGCCGGCTAAGCCAGAAAAAAAAATTGACTTCAATCAGTTACTAACCGACTGTGTTCTGAATTTCTCATACCGTTAATTTTAATACAAGACCGCGTGGGGAGCAGGGGATCTTCTAAACAAATGCTATCTTTGATCAGATCATTACTTTTGATCAGGTTTGTTCATAGTTCAACATTTGACCAAAGTGGTGGATTAAGGCTTGAACCCTTCTCAGTTTGAAGGGTGCTCATTAATGGGCAATAGGTTGAGATGAAGAAGATGTATTACCGTGACAATTAAAGACTTTAATCAGGCCGGATGTTATCAGAAATATCTGTCCAAATATTACGATGCGCGACGGAAGTTCTGCTTATAAATGATTTGTACAATACCTAATACACAGTCGGATCGTACGTCCCTTTCTAACTCTTCCCGGACGCATGAAAGACAGCTTTATGACAGGCAATTACTAATAATATGCGGCCGGCTTAAATTGGACTACGAACAGAAAAATTCCTTTCGAGTATTCTTTTACTTCTTCGTGACGCTCTTGGCGGGCGGTCGTGGTCATCACGAAGTGACATCTTTAGCAGCAAATTTGATTCACCTTACATAGGCTTTCGTCACTTATCCCTGCTGGCCGATATCTTGCTACACTCGTGCAATAGACCGCACACAGCAGATTTATGCCCGTTTTCACCAACCACACCTAAATCATTCCCTAAGTAAGTTTTTCTTTACGTAGGTAGTCCTAGCTAAAGTTAGGGAACGTTGGTGAAAACGGACATTAATTTTGTCGATCCGGATCGATGATGATAAAAATGCGTGATGTGCGGTGTTTCAGGTATGGTTCCGTGGCGTGAGAAGCTCGAAGTTCCGCCATGTATACGGTGTTCCCTTCAAGCGGGAACGTTGTTACGACAACATCAAAATCACCAGGAACGCGCACGATTCCAACTTTTGTGCTGTCAACCCTAAATTCGTGGCCATTGTCACAGAAGTCGCTGGCGGGGGAGCATTTCTAGTTCTACCGTTAGATCACGTAAGTATTAAATTGTTCAGAGGTATTTTCGACAATCGATGAAATCTGTGGGTCTTTCTGTAAACTTTTCTCGGTCTACTGCTAACACCCGCTTTCAATCCGTCTGTAATTTATCAATGAATTACCTAGTAATGTCAAAAAAGCCCACACAATTTTTGAATTTCTTTTTCCTCTCTTCCTTCTTATGTATATGCTAGAGATACATATGTCTCTACTCACGACGACATATCGTGTACTCGGAAAGGGTTCTATAATAGTTTAACAAGGGACCGTAGATACGACCTTTGGACTTTAATTCTGAACCCTAAACCGTGGAGTTATTGCGGCTTCCGATTAGTAGTATCTACATATTAAACAAATTAACAGAATACATTACACCTACGAAATTGATCGGATTTGTTTAATCCCATTTAATTCAATCAGATTTTTAGAATGTTGTGTGTCTGTGCTAGGACATTATTTGAAAATAATTATGGCAATACATGTCTATATAAAAGTTTTTTAAAGCATTCCAAAGTTAAAGTTCTGGCAATATTTGAATCTAATGTAGAAGCCGTATGT
Source organism: Hipparchia sbordonii (assembly GCA_038048805.1). Lineage (NCBI taxonomy): Eukaryota > Metazoa > Arthropoda > Insecta > Lepidoptera > Nymphalidae > Hipparchia > Hipparchia sbordonii. Next base: position 6,770,960 of record CM076104.1, on the reverse strand, counting down.
TAGAAGGCATGATTAATTATTTTAATATAATAACTAGCTTTTTCCCGCGGCCTCGCTCACGTTAAATTAAATTTTTCAAACCCCTATTTTATCCCCTTAGGGGTTGAATTATCAAAAATCTTTTCTTAGCGGATACCTACGTCCTAATAGCTATCTATAGGCCAAACAGCCTGATCGGTCCATTGGTTTGAGCTGTAGGTACGTTGATAGAGCAGTCAGTCAGTCAGTCGTCACCTTTGCGTTTTATATATTCAGATGAAGCCTGTAACCTGTAATTAATAAATACAAAAGGTAATCAATAATTTCTTACTTTGGCAATGATTAAATAATTATGCATTGTCGTGCTGCATTGGCATTACAAAATAACCGCGAATGCATTAACATACCTAATATTGTTATCACGATGACATAATGTGACACCTTGCGCATGAAGGTCGTAAATGGAAACGTAAATAATACTACGAGCAGTAGAGTAGATATATATAATAGGTACATCTATCTATACTTATAATAAAACTAACGGGCGAATTCTGTACCTACATTAAATATATTTTGAAAATTTTATTCGGAGGATGCTTTATCGATGCTGAGCCCATAACAATTATTTTTTTTGAATTTTTTGTCTCTCTGTCTCTCTGTCTGTGCGCGCATCACGCGAAAACTACTGAACGGATTTCAATGAAATTTGATATAGTGGTAGCTGATACTCCGGGTCCAATATATAGGATACTTTTTATCCTGATAAACAATAAGGATTATCCGGGATAGGGGATGAAAGTTTTTGTTGATTTTGCTCTATAACTTCGTCAGATTTAAACCGAATTGGATAATTCTTTTTTATCATAAATTGTGTATTATTAGAAAAATTTTGTCCAATTTTGGTGAAGATCTACTAAATATTATTGGAGTTATAAGACATAACTTCTCGCGGATAGTAGCAAATCACTCTAAACTTTTTTACACGTACGAAGTCGCGGGAATCAGCTAGTCTGTAAATAAATAGCTCCGTAAATAGGATACATCGAATATTGTTTATGGGGTTTAAAGTTTTAATCTTCCTCTACTTCTGAAGTTTTTATCCCTATAACGTGAATATCTATTGTTTACTTTGAACGTAACATTGATACAGTCTGTAACGAAAATTTTCTTAAATAAAAGAAAAAAAATTTCGGCTTTTTAATCAGTTTTAAATAGTAGTTTTGAGAATAATCATATTTTCATTGCAATGCAATTGACCACTTCACCCGCAATTAAAAAACAAAAAGATTGCCTAAGCGATATCATCGTACAAATATTTTTTACGCACTGCCGCTCAAGTGCAGCAATTTGAGAAACAGCAACACACTTTAAGCTCAAACAGCCTTCAAAACATAAAGACTTTATAAATAGTGCCATGCAAGGATATTGTGTCAATTAAAAGAATAATAGGTTGTTTAGTGCTTGCTAAATACCCTGTTTGCATTATGCTATTGTGCCTCACGTTGCAGAAATAAGTTGCCAAACACAATATAGAAGGAAGTGTCTATGTTTCTGCAGGCCTCCTCATGTCTGATTTGATCTCGTAAAGAAACTCCGAGCAGAATTTTCTCATCAACCGCTGACTAATGCCCGTTTTCACCTAAATCATCATTTACGTAGGAGTCTACTTACATACTTATGTAGCCCCCTAAATACAATCCCCCTAACTTTTTTAAATCTGAAATAGGCTTGCGCTTGACGACAATCAATACTGAATAGCACTGATGAGGTCTAGTTTGGAGCGCGCTTCCCTAGAAGATGCCTATTCACTCTTGCCTTGAAGGTACTCAAATTATAAGTGGCAGGAAACACGGATGCTGGAAGAGTGTTCCACACCTTAGCGATTCTTATCAGAAACGTTGAACTTAGCTTAGGTAAGCCCGCAAAAGTTTGGAAACGTTGGTGGAAACGAGTGTGACCTTTTTTATGAGGTCCACAACATATTTAATCCAAAAACGATTTTTCTATTTTTTTATTTATATATGATGAATCTTCCCACTGCTGGGCAAAAACCTCCCTCTCTTCTGCAGTTTCTTTTATGATTTGGCCTGAGCGCCACACAATATACTCGAAGAGAATAAGAAAAACGGTTCCTTTGATCGATAGTGTAAAGAACATTATAAAGCTGAAATGTTCCAAAGAGCTTGCGTGAGGATCCGGCATCGAATTCTAATAAAAATAACAGTACTATTGCTACAGTTTCAAGTCCCGAGAGACATCCGTGTACGTGTGTCGAATTGCGAGGGTAATTACTTTGGCATTTGCTATAATTGCGTGAGCACATTCTGTACTGAAGTATACGTTGTCCAAGCCTTAATTTTCTTTTTGGCAGATCACGCCTATAAATTACCATTTTTTTTTCTCGGAATAATGTACTAAAATAATGTCGTACTTTATTGACGTTTAGTGAAGTGCCCTGTGCATAACAAACAACCACAGACTATAACCCAGTTCTTGAAAGACGATAAATCATTCATAATTATGATAAAAATAATTTGACTTCGTGTAAGTATTGTTTTTGTAAATTTAATAAAAAAAAAGGAAATAAAAATAGTAACTATGACTCCAAGATTGGACTCCAAGAATATTTGCAAGAAATTAGTTAAGTCGAAATCTTGGAATTTAAGTTCAAACCAAGAGTTTATCAAGTCTTTTAATTAATTTATTTTTTGACGGCTGCCTTAAAATGTAACTATGCACGCGTTAGTGAAATTTAACTTAAAAACGCGTGGTTAATAACGTCTAAATCAAGAGTTATAAGCAAATATACTTGGAAAATCACATACCTACCTACCTATTTATTTAACAAACTAGCTACGTAATTGGGTATACAAATGAAATTAGCAACGCGCCCCGACTTCGTCTGGGTTAAAAAATTAAATATTTGTTTTTACGGACATAGCGTATGCGGCGGTTGATAGCAGTAAATCTTCATGGTTTAGGGAAAGAATTGTTTTACTCTAAAAACGCGTGCGGGCCACGGGCAGTAATGAATAAATCAAAACTACTGGATCGATTTTAATCATTTTTTCAGTGAATGACATAGGCTATATATTTTATACTCGTGCGAAGCCAGAGCGGGCCGCTAGTATATAATAAAAAATATACGTTAAATCAAAATTAAAAAATATTTCATTAAATCGATTGAAAGTTCTTCTTAAATAAAATCGATTATTATTTCAAATCGAATCGGTAACGTGTGAAGGCGTCACTAAATTCAAAATTTCTTGAAGTGTCAAAAAGAAAATAAAGGATTGGACAATCTATAGTAAACATTTAATTGTCATTTCGTTACTATGCAACAAGTCATGTCTCAGTGTTATTAGTTTTGTTAAATGCGTGATGTAATCCGGAGAAGTTTTTAGTTGCCGAAATTAATATTTATTGTCACACTACCACACTAACATTATAAAGGCGAAAGTTTGTGTGTGCGTGGACGTGTGCGTGTATGTTTGTTACGTTTGTTTGTAATTTGGAATGGAGATAGCTCATACCCAGGATTAACACATAGGCTACATTTTATCGTCTAGTCAGGTTACTAATAAAATCGTTAACGATTTCCTCTATCACTATAGGCACTTGTGCACAATATTGTCATTGTATAAAGAAACAAAATACTAGATGATTTAGCTAATTTCTTTGTACACAATCACTTAACTAAATTGACAGATCTAAATCTAATTTTCCGCATGGTGCATTATGAAAAAGATAGCTGTTAATTTAGTTTAGCGATTGTGTAAATAGAGCTGCTCTTTTCAGCTGGCGGCAGCCTTTTGATAGGAATAGAAATACATTTAGAGCTGTCCATTTAGCTTATTGAAAGATTATTTATTATTTAGCTATATGTTTTAGTACCTTCAAAAATATCATATTTAAGTCCTATTATGGCACTAAATCAGAAAATTGTAAAACTATTTTAACACACGCTCATTACTCTACCCCACAGGGGGCCAACAAATAAACAAAAAAGGGGCCCTGAAAATGTGTTAAGAGAATTTCCTTTCATAATAATATACATTAACAATCCATTCTTTTAATGAGCCAACCCGTCGCGTACCAGTTTAATAGCTGTTTCATAACTGTTGCATGAAGTGCAAAATAAAAAGAACTGCTTAAAGCCCTGGTCAGATAAATCGTAACGCGCGGCAGCGACGCGTTATGACAGCGTCTCCTAGAAATTTTCAAATGGCAACAGACCCTACTAGGAGAAGGCGATAAGAGTAGTTCCACAAAGTGACGTCCTTTCTTACCCTAAGGTAAGGTAAGGTAAGGTCCTCTAAAGGAGACCTGTGACTGACGATATGATGAATGAATAATAAGGTATGAAGTACGTCCATTATGGAGCCACGTTTGCGCTGAAGTCTTCAGTAGCAGTCTGCTGAAAATCGTCATCGCCACTAGTTCTTTGTATACACGGTGAAATTTCATTGGTTGTACTCCCTGAAAGAGGTGAATTTTTTTTTTTTCATATTTTGACCTATGTTCCCTGGGGAAAGTTGTTCAGTTTCATGAGCACATTCACCTCTTTCAGGGAGTACAACCATTAAAATTTCAACCCGTAGAAAATCTTTAGGAAACGCTTGCCGTTCCGTTTTCTGTATGACATACTTCACGCCTTCACGCGTCGCTGGCATTGTGCGTTGTCTAACAACAACAGTTAAAACTGTGCCAATTGTTTCAGACTGGTCGTCTAGATTTCAACGCGAGCCGCGTCACGGGCCACAAAGGGCCGGTGCTGGACATCAAGTGGAATCCGTTCAACGATAACATCATCGCCTCGTGTTCCGACGACTGCACGGTAAGTTACATGCGTTATCGTTCGAGTAATAAATCCGATTATCCCGTGAAAAATGGCATTCGTTACGACGTTTTAGGTATCCCGTTATGTTTTTAAGTTGTTACATTTTTATCATACTTCTACGCATTGTGATACGTTGCGGTGTCGGCAGGAAAAATTATTTTTCGTCTCCTTTTTATCAACCAATAGACGTACAGGTACCCTGCTGGACAAAGGTCTCTTGCATGGACTTCCACAGATCTCGATCTTGTGTCGCTTATTTCTGCGACTGGTCTGATGTCGTCGGTCCATCTAGTTGGGCATCTGCCAACCCTGTGCTTTCCAATGCAAGGTCGTCATTCCAGCACCTTGCCTTTGGAACCCAACGACCATTAGTTCTTTGAACTATATGCCCCGCCCATTGCCACTTCGAATTCATGATTCCATGAGGTATGTCGGTAATGGTTCTCCAACGGATCTTCCCGTTTCTGATTGCTGCGGCGAGTAAAAAATGTTATTTTTCAGGTTAAACTATGGCACATCCCAGATGGGGGGCTGTCGATGCATTTGACAGATTGGCTGGTCGAACTCCATGGCCACAAGCGACGGGTGGCGTACATCGAGTGGCATCCCACCGCCGAGAACATTCTGCTCAGTGCAGGGTTTGATTATTTGGTGAGTTATGGGTGCTCAAAATGTATCCTTTACGTTGACCACAATACCACGGAGGTCTGCACACTGCGTCTTCCTTCATTTCATCATCATCAGGTACAGCAGCAACCCGTCAAAGCTCAGTAAGGAGCACAGGTGGAGACTTGTGCTCCTTATTGAGCACAGAGAAGGGATACCAGTTCACCACGCTGATCCGATATAATGTGGCAAACTTTGCACACCTTTGAAAGTTTTATAGAGAACTCTTAGGCGTCCAGTTTCCTCACGATGGTTTTCTTCAAATCGCCTAACTTAAATCCTTACTAATATTATAAATGCGAAAATGTATTTCTTTGTGCCCTTCAATCACGCCCCAACAAAGCAACGAATTGACGTGATTTTTCGCATGGGTATAGTTGAGGACCGAGAGAGTGAAATAGGCTACTTTATATCCCGGAAAATCAAAGAGTTCCCGCGGGATTTTAAAAACTAAATCCACGCGAGCACAGCCGCGGGCATCAACTAGTAAATAATATTATTATAATGCACTTAAATATTTATAATGAAGATATCTAAAGATACTGCTATCCCTTTTCGAATGTTCCCTGTAGGTAAGGATAGGAAAGAACAATTTTAGACTTGTAAGTTCAGCTCAGAGATAGCACCATTGTTTTCTTTTCAGATCTTTGTATGGGATGTGGGTAAAGGAGAAGCGGTCAAGATAATCGACTGCCACAGTGACGTCATCTACTGCATGTCCTTCAATCGCGACGGATCTCTTATTGCTACTACTTCCAAAGACAAGAAGTTGAGAGTCATCGAACCGCGGCGTGGGATCGTTCTTTCGGTGAGTATAGTAAATATGAAATGTAGATTTTACAGTACAGTACAATATGGGAAGGTTTCCAAACTGTAAGCACCAGTTTCAAGTGCCCTTCATAAAACTTGTAAAAGGCAAAGTGCTTAATTTCTTCAAACTTACATAAAATCAATTCAACTGAATATATAATACATATGAAATCTAAAACGGCAAAATAATAGGGTAAATCCAAAAGAACAGCTGAAAAATCGAAAAATCAGAATCGGTAATTTTGTTTATAACCACCACTTTTATTGGTAACTTATAAAATGTGCCAAAACAAATAAATATGTACAGGGTACATTTATTTAAGTGTTCCTACTTCGTCCATGATTATGATCCGGTTAGAAGGACCAATATTTGTCTAATGATATTCACAACTTCGCTCCCGAATTTTACAGGAAGGTCAATGCCACACTGGCACCAAGGCTTCGAAGTGCACCTTCCTCGGCAGCCAGGGCAAAGTGCTGACGACCGGCTTCTCGCGCTACAGCGACCGGCAGTACGCGGTGTGGGACCAGCACGACCTCAGCAAGCCGCTGCTCTGCGAGACCATCGACAGCTCCTCCGGAGTCGTGTTCCCGTACTACGACTATGACACTAACATGGTAAGAGCATTGTTTATACCGGCCAGGGAAAAGTGCTGACATCCACCCGTGCGTGGTGTGGTACCACCGGCTAGCAGCTGCTCTGCGAGACTATCGACAACTCCAGAATCGTGTTCCCAAACTAAGATAAGACTGACAATAACATGGTACAAGCATTCTTCATACCGGCCAGGCCAAAGTGCTGACGACGCGGTGTGGGATCAGCACTACCTCAGCAAACTGGTTCTCTGCGAGACTATCGACAACTCCAGAGTCGTGTTCCTGTACTAAGACTACGACACTAACATCGTAAGAGCATTGTTTATAACGGCTAGACCAAAGTGCTGACTATCGGCCGTACGCGGATTCAACAGACCTCAGCTAGCTGCTGATTTGCGAAACTACTGACAACTCCGGAGTCGTGTTCTCGTACTATAAGCTAAGGGCATTGTTTATAACGGCCAGGCCAAAGTGCTGACGATCGGCCGTATGCGGGATCAACAGACCTCAGCTAGCTGCTACTCTGCGAAACTACCGACAACTCCAGAGCCGTGTTCTCGTACTACAAGCTAAAGGCATTGTTTATAACGGCCAGGCCAAAGTACTGACGACGTGTTTATCGAATAAAGGTGCTATATGCGGAAGAAGAAAAAGTAGAAACGTCGATCATACAACCAATTAGTTATATAGTTGGGTAAGAACAGTTGCCAACCTAACTGCGATATCATCTGACGGTTTACGTGGATGCTGCAGTATAGTCGTACCCACTCTTAATACAAGCTTTACGCATCTTTGGAGAGGAGAGGAGAATAAAGACAATATGTTGAGCAAGGGAAATATTATTAAAAAAAAGAAAGAAAGAACGATGAAGAAAGTTATATAAGTCTATATAGCTAGAACACCAGCACGTTTCATAATTTTTCGACAATTTTCAAGCCAATCATGTAAGAAAATTCTTAAAATGTGATTTATTTAATAGGTGTACCTCGCGGGCAAAGGCGACGGCAACATTCGATACTACGAAGTGGTCGACGAGCCCCCATACGTGCACTTCCTCAACCAATTCCTTTCCGGAAATCCTCAAGTAAGTTTTACCAAGTAATTTAAAAATAACACCCCGAATAAACTTATTAATGGAAAGAAACTGATATTATTTATTTTATTTAAATATAAAATACATTCTAAAAATTACATTATAATATTATAACCATACGGTGTCACAAAAACCCAATCGGATTTACCCGTACACCGTCATTCGTCACAGAGCGCTCGGAATTTCTATAGGTTATTATGTACATGTGTTTAAAATTATGCATATAATGTGTTTATTTTAAAGATACATTGGACATGTTTACATAAAGAAATAATTATTATTTATCATAAAATAACACCATGGTAGTTAACAAAATAGAAGTCTTCAAAAATAGGTCTTCGTTGGGATAGAGCTGGAGGAATAATAATAATAACTAGTCCGCCATCTTGGGTGTTCCGCCATCTTGGATTTAGAATGACGTCACACAGCTAACTATGCTGCATTTCAGCTCAGTCGGTTGAAGATATCTGCTTCAAAATTGAGTTGCAAGATTTCACCTGAACAAACATAGTTACATACATACATACATTGCAAGTTAAATAAAAGCTTTTAATAATAAGAAAGCTTGTCATCCAATAAAAAAATGAACGTTTTTCACACTTGTGTAGCGCGGCCTAGGCTTCATGCCCAAGCGCGGCGTCAACACGTCGATGTGCGAGGTGTTCCGCTTCTACAAGCTGCACACGTCGCGCGGCCTGTGCGAGCCCATCTCCATGATCGTGCCGCGCAAGTCCGACTGCTTCCAGGTGACCATACTTCACACTGCCCTTTTACAATGTATTGACTATTCGTTCATTTCAAGTTGGGCGTCGTCGACCAATACAAAATGACGTCATACCGTACCGATGACAAGAAAATAATGATTGTATTTTTTTTACTGTAAAGGTGACTGTGACGAAAGTTTTCGTCTCTGGCAATGCTTTTCATGGAAATGACATCTTGAATGTCATTGCCAAGGATTTTCAAAAACTAAATCCACGCGGCTGAAATCGCGGGCATCATGTCATATACAACACACAGACTACTAAAATCATAACCGGAAAGAACTTAATAGATTTATAAATACATATCAAAAATTCCGAGGCCGGCGGGATTCGAACCCATATCTCTCTGGAAATCGCGTCCGAATGTGTTAACCGGTACACCACGCCCGAACCACACGTCAGTCACGAAATTAGTGATATGTATCTACTTTTTCAATCAGTTTTATAGCAACTGTTAGCGACATCAAGTAGCGACACATTACAGTTGTCGGAATTTTTGATATGATAAATCTATTAGGTTATTTCCTTTAAGTGTAGGTTAACATTTCAATAAAAAAATTAAAAATTATAACCGCAAAGATTTTTGGCTTTGCACTAGTCGGGCAGTAGTAGTAGGTAGTAAAACAACGTGGGTGGTTTGCAGGAGGACCTGTACCCGGACACGGCGGCGCCGCAGCCCGCCATCAGCGCGCGCGACTGGCTCAGCGGCATCAACGCGCCGCCGCTGCTCATCAGCATGAAGACCGGTATGAGTCTCTTCTTCTCAACCGGTCACTTGTCAGAATGGCCGTGACGGCCTCCCGCGCGATGCTTTTTTTTATTATTATGAGATAGACTTACGCTTGACAACAATCAATGATGGAAAGCATTGATGAAGTCTAGGTTGGAAAAATTGCTTAGAAAATGCCTTTTCACTCGGATTATACGTGGCGGGAAACACAGAAGCTAGAAGTGCGTTCCAAACCTTAGCCGTTCATTTCAGAAACTTTGATTACGCCTACATTTTTTCTTATACGAGGATAAGATAGTTCTAGACTGCAATCTACCTGGTGGTAAGTGACGATGCAGTATAAGATGGTAGCGAGCTAACTTGGAAAGGGTATGGCAGTGTACTTCATACCCCTAATTGGTTTCTACACGCCATCGTGCCGAAACACTAAATCGCTTGGCAGCACGTCTTTGACTGTGGGGTGGTAACTAGCCGCCGCCAAAGCCTCCCACCAGAGAAACATGCAAGCTTAACGCTTAGTTTGAGGGGAAAGGGGAGTATTAGTCATGGTTAGGTTGACTCATTCCGTCCATTTGTCACTCAGGGTACTCTATTCCAAATCCAGGTGTAACGATATCCACTCACAAGCCGCGCACGAACAAGGACGCGCCGGCGCTGCAGCCGCAGGACGCCAACAACCGCAAGAAGTTTGCGTTCCTGTCGCGCGAGACCACGCCCGACTACCGCCCGCTCGCCACCTGGCAGGACAACCACGACAACGACGCGCCGCAGGTCAGACCCTCACTGCTATACCGACACGCGTACACGCGTTCCTGTCGCGCGAGACCACGCCCGACTACCGCCCGCTCGCCACCTGGCAGGACAACCACGACAACGACGCGCCGCAGGTCAGACCCTCACTGCTATACCGACACGCGTACACGCGTTCCTGTCGCACGAGACCACGCCCGACTACCGCCCGCTCGCCACCTGGCAGGACAACCACGACAACGACGCGCCGCAGGTCAGACCCTCACTGCTATACCGACACGCGTACACGCGTTCCTGTCGCGCGAGACCACGCCCGACTACCGCCCGCTCGCCACCTGGCAGGACAACCACGACAACGACGCGCCGCAGGTCAGACCCTCACTGCTATACCGACACGCGTACACGCGTTCCTGTCGCGCGAGACCACGCCCGACTACCGCCCGCTCGCCACCTGGCAGGACAACCACGACAACGACGCGCCGCAGGTCAGACCCTCACTGCTATACCGACACGCGTACACGCGTTCCTGTCGCGCGAGACCACGCCCGACTACCGCCCGCTCGCCACCTGGCAGGACAACCACGACAACGACGCGCCGCAGGTCAGACCCTCACTGCTATAACGACACGCGTACACGCGTTCCTGTCGCGCGAGACCACGCCCGACTACCGCCCGCTCGCCACCTGGCAGGACAACCACGACAACGACGCGCCGCAGGTCAGACCCTCACTGCTATACCGACACGCGTACACGCGTTCCTGTCGCGCGAGACCACGCCCGACTACCGCCCTCTCGCCACCTGGCAGGACAACCACGACAACGACGCGCCGCAGGTCAGACCCTCACTGCTATTTATTTATTTATTTAAAGACAAAAAAAGTGACACAATTTACACCATAATTTATAGACCAAAGCATTAGACTAAAACTTGTGGCTGGTGATTGTAATTGGCCAATTAGACCGTAGCCTGTGCTAGGGCTGTCCAATCTATAGCTATACATCCTGTTCACTTGAGGTCGCTAGTGGCGAGTTTGGTATTGTTGCGCCTTCTTATCGATTGAAGTGAAACTCGTGATTCGGAGTGGAATGGAAGACCCTCCGACGTTAGAAGCCATCATAGAACACGAACTTACAGAGACTAAAATCGCCTACAGACCTCGCAGCAATTTCGGTGTCAAGGCTCCTCCCATTTTCGCGCGCAGTAGCGAGAGCACGGTTCGTCCAGTTGGAAGCCGTCGTCGATCCACTGAAGACATCAATGACCAGAAGTTTCGCTAGGTCCTTCAAAAACTCGGACCGGCGGAGTTGTGTGCATTTTTTTTTTCGCAATTCTGTAACACTTGCAATTTTATGGAGATACCCACACTTGAGATTTAAAAACCGCGTGAAATGTGTATTTTAAACTACAGATTTTTTTTTCCTGAGCAAATTAACTTGCGTGATTTTTTTGCGCAGTGCGCGTTAGGTCTTAGGCTGTCATGACCCTTTGTACAGTACATTACAGTTTTCGATATACTTCTCCAAGACCCCATATTACAATGGAGGTCTTTATTTTTCTTTTTCTTTTCTCTTTAGGTGCAAGTAACGGAGAAATGCCAGAAGACGTCCGCGAACCAAAACACGAAGTTCCACCAACTGCAGCGCATGTTCGGCAAGCAGACCGGGGAGACAGAGCCGGTGCCGCTCTACAAGCAGATCAACCAGGGGGATGTGTTCAACACCGAACACGAGGTTACTTTTTTTTTTTTTTAATAAAGCTGCATCCCACAGACTCTTGGCCCGTGATCTTTTTTATTTTATATTTTTCTTTAATATACAACTCACTACATCGCATCCGTAGGGCTAACATACACCACGAGAAATGATGTCTACACGTTTACTTATAATCTCGAAACTGCGGACTGAAAGGTAGCAGGATCAAACCCCACCCGGTGCACTATTGTCGTACCTACAGTTCCTAAATAAGCGGAATCCTCCTGTCCCCTCCAACTAAACGGAAAGATTGTCCCTAGAATAAGCTTTCCGCTTATTTGGAGGGGAGAGGAGAATATTCTTAAAAAAAAAAAAAGCTTACTTGGAGGGGAGAGGAGGATATTCTTAAAAAAAAAAAAAAATTAACAAAAACCGAAAGACAGGTGTTATTATTATTCCCGTAAACCTCAACAAAAGTGTATAGAAGTAATCTTTAAGTACCTTTTTTACAAATTTCAGCTACGTCTAGCTTTCAATCGGCAAGGCGAAGAGTTGAGAATCGTGAAGCGTCAACTGCAGCTCAGTCAGCAGAGAGTTCGGGAGCTCGAGCAGCACATCGCCTCGCTGCAAGCGCGCCTACAGTGAGATGTGTCTTAGCACGCCCTCTGAAATCTATAGATCTCTCACTCTGCTCAGACTTAAGACAGAGTTATAACGAGACAGATTTATGTTAGGGTATTTGTGTATCGTTGTAACTGTCTCAAGTCTGAGCCAAGTTAGAGAAAGTTATAGATCTCAGGGCTTACGACTTTTCACATTATCTGTTCCAATACAAAAGTTGTCTTTGTCACTTAACTGGTTGTCTCTGTCAAGTTAAGTGTAACAGCCATCCCAGTTGTAGTGATTAGCTGTATTTATGGTATACTTTCTGCGACAGTGCATCGTAGCCAATTTAAGCCTCAATAGCCCAACGGTTAAAGGTGGGGACTGAAAACTGAAAGGTCATTGGCGTACCCACTCCTACCACAAGCTTTTAGCTTATTTGGAGGGGAGAGAAGAATATAAGTCTAGTTCAGCTTGGCTTATATTGTTATCTTTTGAATTGAATCTTAAAATAAGTGGACAGTTGTTACTATGCGAAAGTATTGGATCGGACAATGTGGAAAGGCTTTTACATTAAGCGATGGCTGTTTGCTTATATCTAAATTCGCTCCGCAGCTTGACTTGAATATTAAGTATTTCTGCATAATTACGACATGGGGGTTGATTCTGTAACTCAATGACGATAGGCATTTTTTATCCATTGAAGGTTTAACAAGAAATGTCATTTACTGTTTCATAGTAAACCTTCAATGGATACAAAATATATGTCAGTGGCTTTTATTTTTAATAGGCACTGAGTTACAGAACCAGCCCCATGGAATTCGCTCTCTGTAATAAATTGGTCATTGATACATTTTGTAACATTCCAAAATTTTGTGAATAAAGAAAACATTTCCAAACTAAGAATAAAAAGCAAGGTTAAATTTTGAAAAAGACTATGAATAGTTAAATTATATAAGGGACTTTCAAATAATATGAAACTAATATGTTCTTTTAAAATTACGAAGTCATGTCTTCTTTCGGACCGAAATAATATTAAAAGGTAGGGGGGGTAATATCGATGGGTTGAATCTATACCCGTTCCAATTTAGCCCGCTACCATCTTAGACTGCATCGTCAGTTACCATCAGGTGAAATCGCAGTCAAGGACTATCTTGTCTACCAATAAAAAAAAGGTACATCTCCCAAAAATTGTTTATCGTGGAATTTTCTCATTGTTTCACACAATATCATGTTAAAAGCCACGAAATAAGTCTTAAGTGATTACTATAGCTTTTATTTATATTTCAGCTTAGATTAAAGCTTTTTAAATGTTATATTTGTAGGGCAATGATGCCAAAACGATTTGCATTGGTTAAGTACCGTCTATACATGTCGATAACTAGATGGCACCAAAGTCAGTCAAACTGACAGGTTTAATGTGTAAAATGATACCCAATTTGGCAATATACATTCCTTGCGCGAATATGCAATTATCATCACTAGCAAATAAATAGGTGTGTCATTATTCTCATAAAAATTGATTGAGGATAGACAAATTTATTCTAGGACTATCGCTGTCATTTGATTTGTGGATTTCAATCACTTCTCATTGGCTAAAGATCTCTGCTCCTCTCTCACTATTGGCTCAAATGCACAGTTGCGACAAAAGCACTATAAATTCAGCCAATCAGATATTGAGATTAACAATCAAAATACACCTGTATACCGCCAGTATAAATGACGACTACTTTCTTTAATAAAATACACAAAGTTGTGACCAAAATGTATGTATGCTTTGTGTATGTGTAATAGCGTAGCTGTGTTGCCAGACTGAAAAAAAATTGTAGGTTGTCTTTTGTCTCACACCATAGATTAAATTTTTATTGTTGTCCGTTTCATTGATCTAAAAAAATTGATATACTTACCAATAACGTACCCACATTTTCCTAATTTAGCATGTTTGATAAAAGAATGCTGAAACAAAATATTATTATGAATCTTTAATCAAAATATTATTATTAAAAACTGAAAAAAAAAAGAAATCTGTAACTTTAAGCGGCACTTTCTTTTATTTTCTCCACGAATACTGATGCTTGTACATAGATCTTTTACTTAAATTGACAGGTCTAAAAGTTATATTACATTCTCACAATGTTTTCTGTGGAATAGGGATTGTATTCCTATTCCGCAGAAACTTAAGACTTAGTTTGATTAGACTTATTTATCAGCGAATAAATCACCAGTATCACATGAAATTGTTCAAAAAGTGCTGCTAATCCTTATCAATAATGCAATTAAGAAAATTCGGGCACATTTTCGAAAGTTAATTTTATTGGGAGCTACGTAATTGCATATGCAGTTTTTTTATTCTTTTACAATGTTTTATTTTATTTTTATTTACTGAGCTGGGAACTGAAATCATGCATAATAATTTATAAGTTTAATACCTTTACCTTACCTCTGTAACATATTATGATGCGAATTAACTTTTTTGTTTAAAAAAAACAACGATAATGCATTTATTCTATTCTTTAGTCGTAACAAACTGTAACCAAAATTACTATGAAAAAAAAAAGTTATTTTGTACTTCAATAAGAATGAATAAGAATGAAATGTAATTGAAAATATTTCTATTCTATTCTATTCTATTCTATTGTTTTTTCAGAAGCACCATTGCTTCCAACAGAAACTTTACTATAAAGTTTATATTCTTTTGCTATTTTTAAATTTTGATCAGGTCCATCTTATTAAAATTTCGGTTCAATAATATTAAGGCTGAAATCTATAAAACCTACTCTGATGAGATAATTCAGAGCACGGTCTATAGATCTCAGCATTAGTATGTATTTTTGGCCTAAAGATTTCAATAACTATATTTTAAAGGCCTATAAATCTTACGACCTATGAAATTCAGTAAATGATATAGTGTTGCCAGTTGCTCAGAGCACTATTTTAAAAAGCACAGGATATAGTTTATACCCAGTTTTAAGATTGTGTTAATTTGTTAGGTGATTGTTTTATAGTCTGATTTACATTAGTGTTAACTGTTAATTTCGATACTTGTTCCTTATTTTAATTGTGTGCGACTATTACTGTATGTAATTTTATTTACCTAAGTTATTATTAAGCGTCTTTGACATGCATGTTGTAATGTTATTATGCGAATTTATTATTATTTCCTTTTATAAAATCCGCCATTTTTATTTTTTATTAAGTAATTTATGAAATTCAAGGATCACAGGTTGATCTGTTTTTCAATGTCACAATCGTATTGTGTAAGAATTTTCTGTCTCAATTTAAATTACTTAGTAATTGACGATTTTAACGACTTTTTTTAAGTAGGACCTAAACTATTTGTAATTATCTGTATTCTCTGCTTAAAAATGTACTGCCAGAACGATTTCAAAATAAATTGTACAAAAAATGTTACCTGAAATTTTTGTACATAAACAATGATGATAGTTTCATTTAGTTTTTTATTTTATTTAGATAGGTGCTAGACAATATAATCAGTTGCTTGATGTAATCAAAATGTCTCAAATACTTATGTAATATTGCATTATCTATCTTAGTTATCATTAGTAAGCTAGATTTGAGATTTTTTTAATAAGCTTTTTTCTTCAAATAATTAATAAGGGGAGCTTCTAATTTAAAGGCAGTCTTACACTTCGTGGTAAAAATGTTTAGTGTTTTTGGATGAATTCACAGTATGTACACCCCTTATATTATTATTATTATATTTTAATCAGTAAATTCTTCGATCAAGGTAAAAAAAAAATTAATTGGCTTAAGAAATGATTTGTAGAAATTATATTTTAGCATAGAGCTGGGCCAACGCCGGAATGAGAATAAAAATTCTATTTATGGAATAATTCGTTTAACGTATTTTCATAGTGTTATTATGACATTCCATTTAAATGCATCGACACTAGGGTAAGTGGAAATTAATCTGAAAGTATTATTGTGTATAAGCTGAGTTAGTAGGTATTTTAGTTTTGTGGCTAAGTCGATGTTTAATATTTATTGTGTATTTTTATATCATGCTTGTGTAGCACAAATTTTGAATAAATGTTTGAAGAATTACTTTTTTCTTTGTTCCGATAGGTACCCCTTTGGCGACGAGCTATAGAAGTTAATAGTAGGTATAATGCGATTCAAATGAGAATAGGACTGTCAAACAGCCATTTTATATTTGTCTTGCTCATATGCGGCTTACACTGAGTGAGATAGAAGTAGAAAATTGCGGCTTCTCGTTCCTATTGTTATTTGAATCGCATTGTTTCCTTTTCACCAGACCCACAGAAACACTCTAGAACGTTATTCAATTAATGTTACAAAGTTGGTAGGGTACAGAGGAGTTGAAGATGAAAGAAAATAAATAAGCCAATTCGTGTAAAATGTATGTATTACAATTTAATGCAATCTATATATAATCTAAAAGATATCTATAAAAGTTGTATAAAATCTATACAAAATGGACGGTATTTCATTATCACTGTTTCATGATATTTTTTAATATTAATCTTTTTTTGTAAAAATAAAAAAATATACTTAATTAAAATTCATACTACATAGTACAGGTACAAAATAATAGATCCTTTTTAATTTAATTAAGTCCAGTATCAGTAGTTAAACATACTACATACTTGCAATTCACGAGCTCGCGTGAGCTTTACTTGTGGTTCCGTCGTGTACATGCACATTGCGTAAGTGTGCGTGCTTGTCGGAGCCTAGATGGAAGCGGTCAGGTGCGAGCATTGCGCTACATATACAACATGCATCAACCATAAACCACGCGCGCTCGGGAATTGCAAAAATGATAATAAGTGGCATTTTTAAGTTATATGTAACTATACTTAATTTTAACGTAACTGCAAAACATTGGAATGCCATTGCAAGAAGCATCTTATAAACTAACTATTAAACTTAAATTAAAAAAATGCACACCAATACACTGTTGGTAAAGTAGTTTTATACCTATGTTTTATACACAATAAATGCTCCAGTGCCTTTGGAATATATTTCAAAGTCGTACCAAAAATCAATTCAAAGTAGAGCAAACAAATATGTGATTAGCTTAAAATACTTATGCTAATATCCATTTGGATACAAGTAAAGCTAAAACTATGTACACTGCAGATATTCTTAACATAGAAGTCCCATTGCATCCGTCAGTGCCACATGTGTAAATGCATGTTCGGTACTCCAGCTTATCTCCTGGCTGTTGAACGTAATTGCAATAGTTTCCCAAGTCCAACGAAGAACAGAACCTCTTTGTTCCTATGCCACCTGAAAAACAATCATATCCGTTTAATTAAAATATTTTTAATTATTTTTCTAGTTGTTTGTTTCCAACCATAATAAAGCTCAATACGTCAATACATAAAGGAAAAGATTTCTCATGCTATTAAAGTAGAAGTACTCAGTGCCCATGTTCTTTTAAAAGTTAAAATTTAAATAGGTATAAGGTAGTTATTAAATGACAGTCATATCGTCGGGGATAGTGCAAAATCGCGTATGTACCATTGGTAAATACCGCGGATCTATACACTAGTCACAGTTTTACAGAGATGTTAATAAAACTTAATAAACTTCTTATTTCTACGGCTATTGGGCTAATTTTTACACAGAGAGTTTCATGACGTGTTCTATGTATTGATAAAAATAGATCTTTTAAAGTTATTAATTTAGTCGCTACGACACTTACGCGGTTTTGCTTGGATTTTAATGTATTAATGCTAATTATGCGGATTTGCACTATCCCCGACGATATCCATATTCCATATTAATTAAAAGGATTACATCTTAGAATAAGGCTACTTCTTACCAAATTGAATTCTGCAGTGTTACTAAAAATTGAGTGCTGTAGAACTCTGTAATTAATAATAATAGTGCAATAAAATATATAAGTGAATAGATATTTTGCTGTTAGTAAGGAGCAATACATTTATATCACCATCACCATTTAAATGACATTAAAAAGCATCAATAAATAATAATATCTAAAGATTTTAGACTTGGTTCATGGTTCCATGACATAATTGTGATAAAACGGTACTTAATTGTTTGTGAAATAGCGACAATTCCCACTAAAACAATTACTGTGGTATAATTTTATCACAATTATTGAACGAGCGAAGCGAAGTTCTTTGAACGAGCGAAGCGAAGTTCTCTGAGTCAACTAGGGCGCTTGCCTACTAGACAGAGAAGTGTGTTCGTCTAAATGTCTGTCAGAGCCCTATAACTTCTGAATTACTGAACGTAATTACTTCAAATTTAAATATAATATGTAAACTGATGGCCTTCAGCCGAACATTGTATAAAAAAATATAAAAAGCTTTATTTCAGGGGGGCTCTCATAGAAGCGTATTTGAAGTAAAATCTTGTTTGTTGCTCTACATAGACTTGCGATATATCTTTTTAAAGACGACTGTGAACAGAGTACAAAAATATATTTTTTTTAATTTTTCCCTAAAAATTGACCAAATGGGGGGGTTTCAAAGTGGAGATTTTAATTTGAGCCATATGTCAAGAATTACTGAATATTAGAACGTGAAACTTGGTTGAAAATTCAGTTATATCCTGTACTTGAACAACAAATACTAAAATTAGATAAATGTTATAAAGAAACGAAATTATTTAATTTTAATGCGCCATCTATTAGCATTATTGTGAAGCTAATAGCTTCACTATAATGCTTCACTATAGATGGCGCTGTGTCAGTAAAACAGTTTTATGTCAACTATTATTTTTTTTATTGCGTCTAATGTTAAAAGTTAATTATTACAATATATAATTAAAACTTTTGGGAATTATGGGATATCGCGAGGTCTCAGTTCGGGGCGAACCACTAGTATAATATCTAAGACTAGGAAAGTCGTCAAATTTTTTTCCAGTAGGTATGAAAAGTGCCAACTGCTCATCTCCAGGATGCAAGCTATGTCCATATCAAGTTTCAGTTTAATCAGATGCTTATCTGTCGCTTGACAGAAACAAACAAGTGAGCTAATACATAAAGCAAAAACATATGTTATTATCTAATGTACAGGATTTTCTTATTAAGTACTTCTTTTGGAATTTATCAATTTGACTGTGGAATCGATTTTTTATTTATTTTATTTTATTTTATTTTACAGGAAAACTTACAGCTTATTAGAAAATTAAGAACTAGTTAATAAGACAAAAGAACAATTAAAGCTAATTACAAGTTTTCACAGATAGAAATCACATATGAGAAAGAAAAAAAACACTCAACTGGGAGAAGGAAAAATAAAAAGAAATACAGGGGGAACAAAAACCGAAAAAAAAAATTGTAAAGAATAATCAATCAATCAATAAAAACTATACAATGTGGGGTAAAAAAAGCAAAATTTTAGAAGTGGCCAACGAATTTCTTAACGAGGTTTACGAATTATTTATAAGCGTTAAAGAATTCGTTCGCCAACGTTTTGCGAATGGTGGTGGCATTGATGCAAAAAAGGTCTAGATTTTTATTATTTTTACAAATTTTGTTAAAAGATAGGGCAGATCTGAGCATATATGAGTTTTTTCGAAAATTGGTATGTGAAGGTGGTGTGTGTAGAATAGAAAAGTTACGAGGATGTGCATTGATGGGGACTTTAAAGAATAACTTCTCAAGAAGCTGCGAACAATCAACTGTGTTGTTTACAATATTGATGAGGTAGGATATGTCACTTATATTTCTTCGAATGTTAAGTGGCAGTAGATGCAACTGGGCACATAGACCTTCATATTTCTTGTCAGATTTCATTTTAAATTTAAATTTAAGAAATCGAGTAAATTTTTTCTGGATTCTTTCAATACGTTGAATATACACCTCATATTTGGGGTTCCAAATTTGAGATGCAAATTTATTCAAATAGATTTAGAAAGTGGATCAACTGCTATAGTATTGAATACATACAGTAGAGTGCAGTAAAAAATTATATTTTTTAGTTTAGGTGCTACTATGTGTGATTAGTAAGTTTTCTTTACACTAAATCATCTAACATTACAATGCAAAAACAAGTGCAAACATTTACAGTTTACAAAAATCTTTCATCTCAAGTTGCCGCTACCTCGCCTCGCGCTTCCCCGTACCGCGACCTAAGTCAGACCCGCTTAGTACAGATAGCAACATACCGCTCGCAATTGTCACTACTAAAGTTTTGCATAGGTCAGACTATCTATCAATTACTTTAATTAATGACTTTTTCAAGTGGAAAAAATAAGAAATTAAAAATTACGCCTTTAGACTTTCAAGATGTCATTGCCATGAAAAGCATTGCTAGAAAAGAAAACTTCCGTCATAATTGTGGTTACAGTAAAAAATACAATTATTATTTTCTTGTCTATGGTACGATATGACGCCATTTTGTAACAGTAGAGGACGGCCAAATTGAGATGGAAGGATAATATTATAGATTCTATGTTAGTAACCTGTCCGTTTTATACAAAACTGTGCATTGTACACATGGTCGCAAGGTGTAGGAGTCAGTATGCCACCATCCAGATTCGTAAGACCATCACCACACTCCATTGTAGTTGATGAGTTACATTGATAGCAGTCTATAGCCATTCCTAAACAATTATAACAAGTATACATAATTATTATGAAGAGTGTTATTGGGTTGGTTAAATTATTATTAAACAGATATTACTCCACTACATTGGCAAGAGGATTAAACAACCAAGAGAACAAAAGCTTTTTTCCTAATATTTTTAAAAGCAATAGATCTGCTGCTGTTTTGGCTTCAACAAAAACCTGTCCAGCGGCGCAGGGCGCAGCCTTTGGTCAGTTCATGAGACGAATGGTACAGGACCAAAAGCATTGAAGAGTTGGAAGAGGCCTTTACTCAAAGCTTAGAGATATTTTATTTCAGATTTTACCATTTTGTATAAAGTTTTACTTACAGGGTCTTAGCAATGTTTGCTACTTTATTCAAGTTAAGGATGCCAAAAATAAGCTTTTATCAATACAAGCACCAATATTGATGCCGATAGCAATACAGGTTATATAGTTTAAAAGATAAAATGAAAACAGTCATGTTTAAAACTATGAAATAAAAAGTAATAGATAAATGTAAGATTGTGCGTGATAAATAAGTACATAAAAAAGTACGTAAGTACGTCTGTGGACCCCACACTTGTCAAAATACCACTTTCTGTGAATGTTTTAGCAGAAAGCCGCAGCAGAAGCCTATTTTTAGTGTGGTATAAATTGAATTACTTAAATCTTTGGAAACCTAGTTTTCTTATTTCTAGTGGACTACAGTAACTAATGTTCTTACATCACCTGTGTACAAATGTCAGATGGATTAGAACAACTGATATTGACTACCATATCTGGCAATTCTTAAATTATAACATTTGATGATAAATAACTTTAAATCTACAATGAAAATGTACCTGTATGAGCTAAAGTAATTTTACTGTTAATAATCCCCAACAATGTAGTTCACAACCACCACTACAGTTTAGTACAAAGAAATCAAGAACTGTTAATTAATATTATCCAGGTTAGGTTATAATTAAGTACCAAAGTGCAACAGAACCGTTAGATAGTTAAGTAGGTTGTTTTGTTTTAGTCAGGGTGTAAGCCTTTTATTTATACCTTCAAATCTGCCAACATGTTTGATACAAAACTGAGCATCATGAATTCCTTGACAGTCTGTCGGTTCTATTTGTGAATTAGAATCTAAGAATTCATTACATTCAAATGGTTCGTTTGAATCTGTACCGGAACACTGATAACAGCTAATAGAGTGCACTAAAATAAACAAACATAATCAACTGAAATTAAATAAATTATACTGAAACAAAAATAAATTATGGGCGTTGACTGATACACCTTGTTGACATACCTGATTTTAACGTATTTACTGCTAATAGCAAAAAAATTAAAGGTTTTGTGGTTAATTTCTTCATATTGACGCTTAAATTTTTTGAAATTAGGGTAGTAATAGCTACCTATCACAAAATATTTTAATTTTGTATTTGTATTTTGATTTTTGAATTTGATTTGATAAACTCCGAGCCAAAGACTACAGTACGAGCTCTCCACCACAGATTAGGTATTAGTTTGCTCTCCACAGAACCACAGATTACCTACTATACTGGTATATATAATATAGTGTATTATCTATGCTACTATAGATGGAGCCTGGGAGCCAGTAGCCCACAGAATATTACAGTAGCCACAGATTACTATGGATCGTAGAATGGTTATCCACTAGAATCCTACTAAGCGTTTCGCCGAAAGGGACAGATAATAAAGTAGTTACAATATAAACGCTGCAACATCGAAGTCTGCAACGCACCACTGTTTATATTCTAGATCAGTTTTAATAACTTAAAGCACTCTTTATTTCGAGTTAAAAAATTTAATTTAACACTAAAATTATATCATAACACTGTACAATACCTACTTTTGTAAATCTTGCTGTTCACAATGTATTGTGAGCAACAACTCAAAACGTGGCACGCAGTGAGGGACGGATATAGACATAGTTGTCTCATTCTATCTTGTTTGACATCGCTATACTGCATCTTTTTCGTGTGGGACTGAAAAGGAGATATCATTAAGTCTATACTTCTACTTTTAAGCCGTCCTTCTTTGTCTACGACCTAAGTTATTCATTTTTTATTCTTTAATTTTTTTTATTCAACCACAGTATTCAACAAGATAGTCCTTGACTGCGATATCATCTGATGGTAAGTGACGATGCAGTCTAAGATGGTAGCGGGCTAACTTGGAAGGAATCTGTTTCTACACGCCATCGTACCGGAACGCTTCTCAACCTCTCTCCATACCTCAGGTGGAGAAGAAACGTGACAGCCTTCGTCAGTTATCAGCCGCGTCAGCTGGCTCTGTCCGATAGACAGATCTCTCACGGACACTTTGGAATGGAACTTCTGTTCCACTAGATGGTATCTTTAATACACTTGGTATTCAAGGCCCGCAGGTCGCGAGTTCTTTTCTTAGAGATCTGCCTATTAACCTACCAGTAGGCATCCGCGTCTGCTGATGACTGAAGTCTCATCTCTTGTCTGTCTTCCATCAGTTTGAGAGTAAGGTCAGAGAACTTCTTGGTCCTTTTCGCGTGATGGGTCTTAAAGAATTTAGACTCCAGAGTATGGACAGTTTACATACACTTGTTAAGATCGTCTACAGACTCCTAGTCTGCTAGGGAATCGAATCGCTTCGGAGTGTTAATAAACAGGAAAATCTCCAAATTTTGTAACCAGATACTGACACCCCTTGTTTTGCAATGAAATAACGGGAAAGTTTCATTTACTTTTTGAATTAGTAACTAATAATATTTAGAAAATCAATTGAAAACAATTATATTATAAAAACTCAAATAAAACCACAGTTAAATCATTATTAAGTAAGTACTGACCCTTAACGTCGATGAGTCAAAATGGCCGAAAAACTTCGGGAACTCCAGAACGATATCTTTCAACTACGATACTGACGTCATTTTAAAACTTTCCAGATTAGAAAGGTTTCGATTGTGAAAAATATGAATTCCCCTAAATATTTTTTAATCTGAAAATTTAAAAACCACAATCAGAAACTTATATTTTAATCTTTTTTGCCAAAGTACGAATAAACTGGTGCAGTGCTAGCTATTGGGTTGATCACCCTATATAAGGTTGTTGGCATTTTAAAATTAACCCTATATAGTCTTTGGGTAGGTATTGTTAGAAATAAAACCAAGATACTCGTAATTCAACTCTTTAAAATTATTTAATTCAAAAACGTTTTCTGGTTTCTCTTACAAATTCAATATATTTTATAAAAAAATATTAAGTACAAAATACTTACGCATATTTATTTAGGTAGCTTAATTTTGTTATATAATGTATATTTATATTAATAGCTATGAACTATGGACGTTTCCGTAAAATTCGATGTAATATAACAGGATATGATAGAATGTATTATTTCAATACGCAATTTAGGTAGGTACATATTATATCTATATAAATTGCTTAGAAATTACAAGTTTAACAGTTAATAAATCACAAAACGCATGAGCAGACACAATTATGGACTCATACAAACTTAAATTTGTACATTATGATATTTCTAAATTAAATGCGTACCTAACTTAAATACTTATAAACTATTGCTTACCTAATAGGCAGTTTATAAATGGATATTATTGTCATTAGATAAGTCTTAAAAATAATTTACATCACAATAATTGTTGGAATGTAAGAACAAAAAGAGAAAAAATATTGAATAAAGATTTTAAAAAATAACTTATGCTAGACGATTAATTTTTATCTTACACAATTATACTCTAGAAACTATTTTGAGTAATAAAGTAAGATGTTGTACCTAATCCAAGATAAAACACACTATAACAAAAGCTATAACATGTTTGGCACATGATGTTAAAGATAAGACAGATATAATAATTAAGTATGTATTAATAAATATTATTTTCATTTTATAATAATATGTATCATTAACTTATTATTAAATAGAGTATTTTATAGTCACTACTCAAATAATTTACTTAATGTCTTCTGTTAAATAGAAATCCGCTTTTCGGTTCTACAAAGAAAATAAGAAGTAGTACATGTAGGCTATAAGTGCTTAATTAATGTCAGGTTTTTATAGAAATAATTAATTAAGTATTTCTTATAAAATCAGCTTAAATGCCGTCCTACGTAAGCGAACTCAAAGTGAATGCCACTAGATAAAATTATTGACAGAGACTATCGTTTATTTAAACAAAATGGTTGGTCGATTACCCATCGCAAACTTTATATCACATAGTCTCCAACGAATTAGCTTTTTGAAGTTCAAGTAGGTAGCGTTTCTCCTAGATTTCTATGTGCTTTAGTCTGTACCCTTAGTACGAGTTTGCACATCTCGACAATATCGATAGGCTATTCTTGTATTAAAGTCGTGCGTTCAGTAGTTAACATTTTTAGTATCTACTTGAACCTTGAAACAAGTCTGTTTAGGTAAATTTTATTTTTGGGTAAGTATACTCGAAATATGAGGGTGACATAATTCAAAATTCACTAATTTTAGTGTCGAAAATGTATAATATTTTTTGCTATAAAAACAACATTACGCTAAGCACAAAAAATAAGAGCGAGAGAGATTGTGACTTAATGCTCTGTCGCTTTGTTAGCCGCTGTGTTGTTTCGAGACTGTAGCATCCACAAAACATTACTCTCTAACGAGAGAATTCTCTCATCGTCGATTTTGAATTATGTCACTCTTGTCGCAAATGAGCGATATCTCTCAGCATTTGCGAGTTGTATAATCTCGTGCCCTATAACACTTCCAGTCACGTCGCCGTCGCGTCTCACTGCTGTTAGTTGATGAGCTGAGGTCGCAAGGGCAGCGAGCCCTCGACCCACAGGTTGGGTTGCTGCATCATGTTCTGCCAAAGGGTGATCTCTTTGCCCACGCTATCCATCCAGTTCACACTTGCACCCATGTATGTACCTAAACAAAAAAATTTATTAAGTACATGACGTAATGTACCGTTACAGGCAAGAGAATCAGTTCGAAATTTGAATTCGGCGAAAATTTAATGTAGCGAAGTTGACTTGAGTAGTTTGTTTGATCCGATATTTTTCCTTAATGCTACTCCCCCATCTGCATTAATGTTAGTGTTAACGGTTGCGCTCAAATGGATTAGCGCTTAGCGTCTAACGTCATTACATACATTTAACACAGTAAAATATTGGCCCCATCTGCGTAACGCTTTTATTATCGTGTTAATTTACGCGTAACGGCGCAGGTGGTACCCGGGTATCAGACTTAAAAGATAAACAAATGACACAAAAGGTTTCGGAGAAATCGACGAGTGTTTACGATGTTCTTCAGTTTGGTTTTTCACCGGTGGCATGGTTTCATTAAATTTACGTAAAGAACATCCATTGCGCTGAACCTAGTGCGTCGCATAAGCATATCTACGGGAAACCACTTGTTTACATATTAAGACAGCTACGGAGAAATAGGTTATAAGTCCTTACCGGTGGCCAGTGAGAGTCTGACAGCGCCCATGAAGTCGTTGGAGGCGAGGCGGTCGCGGTCCCACAGGCTCAGCTCTAGCGCGCGCGTAGCCAGCTCCTGCAGCGTGAGGCCGCGGTACGTGAAGGTGTGCTCCCAGCGCGGGTTGAGCGAGCGCCGCACCACCGTCGTCTTCTGCTTGGCGAGCCGCCCGCGCTCCGGTAGCAGGTAGCTGCAGAACAAAACATGTTATTATGATCCATCTGTATACTATTTAATAACTAACTTGTGCCCGCGGCTTCGCTCACGTTAAGTTCGATTTTGCAAACTCTCATTTTACCCCCTTAGGGATTGAATTTTCAAAAATCCTTTCTTAGCGGATGCCTACGTCTTGATATCTATCTGTATACCAAATTTCAGCCTTACCCGTCCAGTGTTTTGAGCTATGCGTTGATAGATCAGTCAGTCAGTCACGTTTTCCTTTTATATATCCTTTTATATATTTAGATAATACAATGTATTTATTATTTTGTTATATTTTAATAAAAGCCGCTGAGTTTTTGCTCGATTGGAACAACATTCAGAACCATTGTGATAGATGCACTTGAACTTTGATCAGATAAACCTTGACTAAAACATCTATTTTATGTTTGTAATTCATTTACGCAGACAAACAAACAAACTTTCGCATTTATGACAGTAGGTAGTAGTAGTGGAAATAAAGATTAATACATTTATTATGGACGTTATAAAACTCACCTTTTGCAGAAGACGTCCGCGAGGCCGTTGGGCTTGGTGGCGACGAGGTTCTTGGCCTCCTTGACCAGCACGTGCAGCGTGCCCTTGCCGCGCGCCGCGTCCACCAGCTCGAACTTCAGCCCCACCACCAGGTCGCCGCGCGAGCCTTGCTGCTCGTCGAACTGCTCCGTCTGGAAACCGACACGCCCATTACAATATTGCATACCACTACGTCGTTGAGGGTCATCAACGACGCGGAGTATATTAAAGTGAATTTAAGCAGTTGCGCATGATGCAGATTCACAGTATTTCTCTTTACTTCTCGCTTATGCTACTGCTCCACCTGCGCCGTAAGGCGTAAAGTAACGCCTTAATAAAGACATTTTGATATGTTAAATGTGTTGTAGCATTAGGTACTATTGACGTTAGACACTAAGCGATAACTTGCATGGCGGTTTTTTTTGACAAATCAAAGGATTTTAACGCGTTGAATAACGCACCAAACTTTATTGGCTACATTAGCGCTGTTTCATTCTGTGCAGTGCATGTGCTTTGAATGTGATTTTGAACACGGACGACAGAGCAGAACACTATTACTCCAGTTAACGCACTAATTTATGAAAAATTACCTTTGACAGCATCTTTTCTTTTAATGTAGCCATCTGTTTAACGCGTTATTTTTTAATGCCCTAATTAAGGCCATTTGAGCGCAGCCACTAACATTAATGCAGATGGAGCACTAGTACGTACTAACGTCATTAGTAATGTTTCAACACATTTAACGCGGTAATATATTGGCCCCATCTGCGTAATGCCTTTATTATCGTGTTAATTTACGCGTTACGGCGCAGGTGGAGCAGGCGCATAAGTGTAATCATCACATTATAATTATAATCTGTGGTAGTTACCCGCTCGTGAAGCTTGTACCACATGGGCGCGGGGTCGTCGAACACGACGTCGGCCAGCGGCAGCGTCACCTCGCCGAGGAAGTCGTTGCGGCCGAACATGTCGGCGTGCCACGCGCTCAGCCACAGTGTCCGCGCGGACAGCGAGGCCAGCGGCTGCACGAAGCTCAGCGTCTCCTCGAACACGGGGTTCAGGGTGTTCTTCTTCACCTTTGTCTTGCGTTTGCCGGCCTTGGACTTGTCTGGCAACAAGTACACCTGGAACAAATGTTTTTATTCATTAATATTCAACAACAAATCTAAAAAATATCTATGGTTTATTATAGAACGTCACGCCCATTCCCACAAATTCCTTTCGGACTTTCTTGAGTCGTACTTGAAGGGTCACGAGCCTATCGTACAAATCACCTTTTTTATGACTTAGAATGTTTAGTCTAGCAAAGAGTAATACATA
Source organism: Hipparchia sbordonii (assembly GCA_038048805.1). Classification (NCBI taxonomy): domain Eukaryota; kingdom Metazoa; phylum Arthropoda; class Insecta; order Lepidoptera; family Nymphalidae; genus Hipparchia; species Hipparchia sbordonii. Next base: position 6,742,370 of record CM076104.1, on the reverse strand, counting down.
TTATGTTTTTGTTAATATATTGAGAGGCTTCTGTAAGAATATCTACCTATTTCTTTTCCTCGAGGGGAATTCCGCAGTTTTAAATTGTAAATGTATACTATGAAAATAAGTAAAATAAACAATTTTTGCAGTTGTCATAAATATCATCCTGGTTAGGTTTAACCTACCTTGACATAAGGATCAGAACGGTTTCTTTTGACGTCAACCGGTGCCAAATCCCGACACCGCTTGACGCCCACCTCCAACGCGCCAAGCCTGTAGTTGTACAGCAGCGAGAACTGCACCTCGCCACGCACCGTCACGCTGCCGCGCAAACCTTCGCCCGCTCCTGAGTATACCGATGCCATGGACTCCGATCGCACCTGAAAAATACGAAAAAAATCTGTTGTTGTTGTTGTTTTAAAAGAACTTACACGTATGTTCCGTGTGTGAAGTTTTGTTGTAGGTGTTAACTCTTAACCTTTTGAAGGAAAAACGAAATTCTTTTGCTAAGTATAAACCGCTAAACATCCGCCAAACAAGGAAAAAAATCTGTAATGTAAACGTGCCGCTCATTCTGTACACTGCCGCTTTTCCATTAGTAGAACAAATGCAGGAATGCGACACCACACAAACCCTTCGAAACTTCGAAATACTCTCTACTTTGCGTACGTTTCGCTACTAAACTTTTTTTTTAATAAACACAAGTACAATGTACATAATTAATGATTATTATTATTAGCAAAATTATGCTTCTAATAAAAAGCGCGGCACACTTTCGAATGCTTTTCCCGCGGATATGAGTAGGTATATATAATACATATTTTAATTTCGAAAGAAAGATTGAATTTCCTGAAGCACTTTTAGTTACCTACGATACAAAAAATATTCAAAGCCTTTTTTATAACAAGATAATATGAAGATAGAAATCTCACTGTTCACTGTGTATTAAAATTGAAATGGAAACGTCAGATTGTGACGAAACATTGAGCTGACGAGACTCAACTGTTTTTTATTTACAATTATTACCTCCTGCCACACGACACAACATGCTCTTGTACCTACTAAGTACAATGACAACATTCGCGGCTGTTGTTATGTATTAAATGAAACTGTACACTGCTATGTTATCGAGACGCAAATGCTTTGGAATTGTTAAGGATGCATTTTAGTTTCTATAGCTGATGTCATGCATTCACCTGCATGTATTTATTTAGGATCATTAAAAAATTCTTGTAGGTAGGTAGCAGGTACTCAAGGGAAATTACCTCCCAATAAAATTGGTCTGTTTGGAGATTTCATAATAAAGTTACGTTTTATAAAGCTTATAATATAATATTGTGAATATCTTAACCTTAAAATCATTTTTTTTATTTTGCCTGTCTGTATACTTTTTCCGTATTAATCTCGTACAGCTGAACCGATTTTGACGGAACTTTCACAGCCAGGGAGAAGATTAATACACGGATTTTAATCTCGAATCCCAATAAATAAGTGTTTCCACGGTATTTTTATATCATTTTCACGGGGACGATTTCGAATAAATAGATAAGCAACTCCTTACTACTCCTACTTTCCCTTTTGTTGAGTTGCTAGCCTAACTACACTTGCTATTACACTCTTCCTAAATGAGAAGGATCCACCATTTTTTTCTAAGTTGTCACTACTAGTATAGGCTTTAACTGCTGTTTGGAAAGTAACCCTGTTTCGAGGTATCTAATTATAAATTAAAATTAGTTTACGATAATTCACAATCGTTACCTTTCGTATTATTCTAATTGATGATTATGTTAATTTTGAAATGAACGTTAAACTTAGTAAGTTGATATTTTTATATCAACTGGCTAACTAATTATTATAAGCATTCGTTTAGATTAGTAGGTACCAACGCATTACAACTACGCACTATAGCTATTCAAATACATATTGATATTTCATTACGACAATTTTTTTAAATTAATACCTACATACATCATACATATATTAATAGATAATATATATATATCTAAATATATAAAAGGCAAAGGTGACTGACTGACTGACTGATCTATCAACGCACAGCTGAAACCACTGGATGGATCAGGCTGAAATTTTGCATGTAGATAGCTATTATAACGTAGGTGTCCGCTAAGAAAGGATTTTTGAAAATTCAACCCCTAAAGGCATAAAATAGGGGTTGCAATAATCGAACTTAACGTGAGCGAAGCCGCGGGGTAAAGCTAGTTATATATACATATATTTGTGAACTTATTGTGATCCCCCGTCTCTCACTAACGTTAAGTTCTCTCGTATAGGTTGCCTGGAAGAGATCACTATTAGTGATATGTTACACTGTTTATTCACTTATATATTCTGTTCCTTTTTTCATATAATAAAGTTGTATAAATAAATGAAAATACATATTTAATATTATTAAAACTACGAAGCACCTAAGTATTTGTCCGTACAACGCCTATAAATTAACTTGCATTATTTATAAATACCTACCTACTTCTATATTTTGTATATTAATTCAAATTGCTATCTAGCTGACCTTTAAATTCTACAACAAATAGAAAAAATCCAATAAAAAAGAACTAGTTTTGGGACGGAGTCGACTTTACATAACATTTAAAAAATATAAAGCACAATTTTTATGAACACCTGAAAATTATACCAACGATTAGGTATCTAAGTATGTCATTTCCTTTTCCAGATAGGTAGGTATGTTAATATTATGACTTTGAGAATGCCCTTGTTTAGCCTGTAGGTAGGTACGATAACAAAATATGGAAGACCTTCACCTTGAAGTTTAAATATAGGTTTCAGGTGCTGTGAACAGTAGGTGTACTCTTTCTTTAGGTATAGAAATAGAAATAGACATATTTTTTACTCAAATAAACTTTTACAAGTACTTTTGAATCGTCAATGAATCTACCACTGGTTCGGAATGCCGTTCCTGCCGAGAAGAGCCAGCAATAAACTCGGCGGTTGCTCTTTTCAAAAAAAATTTTTTTACAATGGATAACAAAACTATGCTATGTATACAGTGTTTCCACAATAAAGTTTCAAAAATGCAAAACAATCCAAAATGCTGTATACTGTATATCTACAGGAAGAAGTTTTCTAGGGGTAATAAATGCGGTGTAACCCCGTAAATAACGTCCGTATAAACTGTATAAGAACTGTAGAAGAAATTAAACATAAAGTACCTATACATAGTCTAGGATGTGAATAGATCGACGTGCTAAAATACAACCTTAACTAAGCCTAGATTAGTCTTCTATCTAAATATATAAAAGGAAAAGGTGACTGACTGACTGACTGACTGATCAATCAACGCACAGCTCAAATGACTGGACGGATCAGACTGCTTGGCATAGAAATTGCTATTATGACGTAGGCCACCGATAAGAAAGAATTTTTGGGGGTTAAATTGTGGTTTTGAAAATCGAGCTTAACGTGAGCGAAGAAGCGGGCAAAAGCTAGTTAACTATAAGCAGCTTAGCTTTTATAAGAAAATACTAAGGCCAATACTTATTTATATGTATAAATCGATTTATACCAGATTTATACGATTTCACCTCAAGTAATGGCGTCGTACGTGCATGTGAAACGGGTCAGAAAACCACATATGGCATTGAATACAACATTTTATCGAGTGCCCACTCGAATCTGTAGTATGAGGGAATTATGTTACGGCATTTCTTAAACTAACCACATATTGTATACATAAGTATCTATACCTAAGTATCTATGTCACAATCATCCAACAATATCGTCTTTCTTAAAATCAATACATCTGCTAAACGTTTCGGTTCCTTTTTAATACTAATCCTAACTTCCTCATTAGGTAGCTGTATTTAGGTATAAATACCTATCTTATACTACAGTAACTTATCACGTATTTAAGAAACAGGTACCTATAAAAAGATTTATAGCCGTGTCCTTTGCTAGCTTTATAATAAACAAGCCCTCTTCATTATAATTCATCATTCAGCTTTATTAATTAACTAGATGACCCGCGGGCCACGACTTCATCCGCGCTTACAAAAAACAAAAAAAAAAGATTTTCGGGTTCCGAAAAACAAACGGCATTTATTGGATCACTTTGTTACCCTTCTGTCTATGTATGCCCTTTTTCTAAATTGAAATATATAATAAATAAGTATATACTATGTAGTGTCAATGCTCCCTTAATGAATGTAATTTCAAGTTTTTAACTGAACTCAATAAAAAGTTGCAGCTTTACAAAAAAAAGCGTATTTTCATACAAAATTTCGCTACTAAACTAGTCATCTAGTAATATACCTGTAAAAATCCAGTCAATATCGGTTCAACCGTTCCGAAGATAAGCTAATATAAACAGACATAATTTATGTTTGCATTGTGCTATCATCCAAAATCTGATGATATTAGCATAAAGAAGCAGTTATTTCCACATCGCAGACAGACACTTCAATTTTATTTATTTGTATAGATAAAATATCCAAACTACCGCATTAAGAATATAAAATCTATACTTATTATTATTAATACAAAACATATAACTATACAATGGTAGGTATCTAATATTTATATTATCATGTTCTGCGGTTATTAACATATATTAACATAGATTTTAAATTGTGCTTAGGTACGTGATGTAAACATGGTATACAGGTTTCAACACAATCAATAGGTAGGTAAGTAGGTACTTACTACGTACTGATTGTAGTATTATAATACTGCTGAAACCTGTGTACTTACCTAACGAAATCATACAATCATCGAGACCTTAACATATTTTATTGAGGTCTATAGGAAGTGATTCGCCCTTTATTTTGGCTACAGTGGCCAATATCAATGTTGACTAACAACGCAAGAGATATTACAGTGCACAAGTATGAGCTCCCAGGCACGGGGGGATGACATGACCAACTTCCGGGCCGACTTCCAAAAGATGGGAAGTCTGGAGACGGTAAGTAGCTAACCGAAAATTCCCAACAGTAAAATCCATTAGATACTCTTCTTTCGTAGCTACTTAAAGTCCGTAGAGACAACTAGTATAATAGTTTAACATGATATGACATACTAAATAGTTTGAATAAACATTTTGCAAACCCAAATGTTCGCAGGGCATGTCGCAAGCACCATGACTATTGGCAATGTACTGGTAACATAATCCAATTGCGAACCCGGCCTCCGAAACAGTACTTGTTTCAACTTTACAGTTATACAAACTAACGCCAAAGCGCCGATAAAACGTCCAACTTATCCGTTCTTTCCACTCTGGTAACTTGGAAGTAGGTAAGTCACAGTATACCTATTTACGTTTCGTAGCGTGCCATTGTTTGCATTATTTCAAAAGTCTATTGTAAAGAAGGAAACGTTTAAGTTTTATACTATCTAGTTTGTGATACATTCCATGATGATAATAAATAATCGAAAGAAAGAAGAAAGAGTTCCATATTTTGTTCCTTATTAACTGCCTCGTTGGTCTAGACTCTAGGGGTTACCATGGTCGACGGCAGATGAAAAGATCTCGGATTCGATGCCGGGGTCGGGAAAAAATGAGTTGGATTTTTATGTCTAGAAATTCTAAGTAATAGCCTGGCTTTAGGAATCAGGCGGTGTGTCCTTCCCCCGTGCCTAGGAGAGCACGTTAAGCTGTGTCGGTGCTGTATCTGTTCTCTCTCCAGTCGTGTCGGTTTTCCACCCCATCGGACTATGAAAGTGAGAGAATAGAGAGTGCAACTGTTTAGCACACACACTTATACACTATATCTCCCACGCAAATAGCTAAACTCTGTGGAGAATGGACATTGGTTACCGTGGCCGTAGTTGGTTAGAAGGACATTATTATTTAGTTTCAATCCATCCATATCTTGCTTATAGCTCGTCAGATATTTGCCTTACAATAGTATTATGTATACATATATTGGTATTATTGTATTAATAAGAATCCACATACCTGAAGACCACTCCTGTTGATCGGGAACCTGTCTCGGTCCACGTCACGGTCATGAGGCAAGGGGGAGTTTGATCGCCTCGGCAATGTGGCATGGCCAGGGGACACCGCCTCTGATATGTACACCTCATCTGTAAATAAATTTTTCTAGTAACTACAAAGTTAAAAATAACACATAATATGTAGATAGAAAATGGAACTTCCTGCTTAGAGTGCATTGAAAATGTGGTTAATCGATATTAGTAAAGGTGTGGTCTATACTCAAATAGAGTGCAAAGTTTCGGCAGACAAACAACCATGTTAAGGTAGACAAGGGGATAGAAAAGTGTTATTTTAGAGGTGATGAGTGCTCCATGAAATCGCTATAGATTTCTAGGTACCGTTTTCTAATTCTAGCCAATCATCACGTTTTATGTGGCGACACTTTTTGCCCCTTGTCAAGGAGTTATCACACCATTCCAATGATCGCAGGAATGAGTCTCGATACGTCAGGATCTCACGAATGAATGACACTTTCTCACCAGTTTTAAGAGTGCTGCTTCGACTATTATTCCCCGAGTCGTATGGAGTATCAAATGATTTTTTTCTTTTCACCTTTATTTTACAAAGGCTTATCGCACTAGCCGCTTGTTCGTTGGAAAGCAGAAGAGTTGTAGTAGATTTAATGGAATCGTTGTCAGGGATTTTATTATCAACGAAATCATTGTCAATGACTCTGGTGATCGTAACTTGAGGAGCTGAACGTTGTGCTGGTCTATACTCTTCCGTGTTCAATGTATAACTACGACCAATGTGTCCAGCTAATGAGGAGTTAGGATCGTCCATTACCGAATCACGAACATCATTAGATGCAGTAACACAACAAAAGCAACACAAACGGCGGATCATGTCGAAAGTTGATCGTTTTTCTTGATTTACAATTCCACTAGATTTTACGTTATAAATGTTAACTGGTTGATAAGATGTCACTGATTCATTATTAGCATTAAGGGAATTACTTCCAAAGGATTGGTAACGCGATTCTGGCACTGACTTTATTAATGCTGTCATATTTTATTTACAAGGAAACAAAACTCGAACTGCCCGTAACCGCCATGGAACTGAACTAAATAATATTTATTTTGTTATAATGAAACAATTAATCCAAATATTATCGCATCCTGCGTGGCACGATTGTTTCCTGTTACACAGCAGGCGATACGTTTTGTAGTCTACATAAAGTACTGCACGCGCAGGGAGCTAATATTGGAGTCAATTTAAAACCTGACGCATTCATTTGGTACCTGCAGAATAATCGTGGCACAGGGAAGACCACGACTAATTTAACAAATAAAACCTAATTAGTAATCTCAAAAGATTTTTTTACAAATACATATAACAATAAAAACATATTGATACCTTGAAAACTGACCGATCTTGGTGCCATAGAAAGAGTACTCCATCTCAAAGATTTGATTGGTCGCTTTCCTACATTGTTCATGCCAGTTGAGAATGATGATGAATGTGTTGGAGGTTTCTTATTTATTGTATTAAGGGAATATACAGATGATGTCAAGTCTTTGTTGATATTCTTAACATTTTTTTCTATATTTTCATTATCTTTAACTTCCTCGTGATGTTCATCGATAACAAACTCTTGTACCGTTGCTAGCGATCCTGTATATCCAGATTCCGAGCCATTACTACTTGCGTTATCAATCTTGTCACTGTTCAGTGCTATTTCATCTTTACTTTCAGATAAATTCAGATCGCATTTCACTATATTACTCTCAGACGGCGTTTCATTAACAATTATACGTGTCTCTTTAGGAGTCGATGTTAATATTTGTACTTTATGCACTATTTTATCACTATCAGTAATGTTCTTTATATTTTGTTGTAATGAAATCTTGTCGTCGCATGTATTTTCATTTTTATCTCTTTTAAATCGTGTTTCTTCCCCTTGAATATGTTTTTCTTCAAGAGTTTTTGTTAAATCAAATTTTTCCTTATTTAAATTAAAACTCCTAACAGTTCCATCGTTTTTTATTGAATTTTTATTAGACAATACAGGAGATGACTGTTTTAACACCGGGATTTTCGAGTCAGAGTTAATTTTTCTAAACTTTATGGGAGTGATTTTTGGCGATTCACAAGGCATTTTTCCGATTTCAGCAGGCTTATTAGAACAGATGGTAACTTTACAAGGTCCATACAAACTTAATTTATTAAATCTTTCTTCGAGGGTTGGTAGAACTGTTTTTGTCTGCGATAACGAAGTTTTTGACGAAGGAATTTCTTTATATGTACCTAATTCTTCACTGGTACTTCTAACAAATGCCCTTTCTGTTACTTTGCTTGTTAATAATGGTGTAAATTTTTCTAATTCTTTCAGTTTAAATACTGTCTTCGGAGTGGATCCTTCAAAAGTATTTCTCTTGTCATCTGTTATTTTTCCACTGGAATTACATTCCTCTTGATTTTGATCTGAAATCTGTTGACGTGAAGACGTGTACGAAGAGGAGTTCTGTGTCAGATTATCTTGGTTCATTTCTAAATTAATTTCAGCGTTTTCATTCAATTCGTTTGTTTTAATTTTACTTATCTTCTTTAGTGAATCTGTAGGTGATTTTACATTAATCACATTTTGGGTCATAGTTTCAACTTGTGGTACACATGTACTGTTTTGATGGTCTTGTATTTTCCCCGAAACTTCCTCCAAATTACTTATTGTATCACATTTGTTATTATCTTGTAAATCGTCATCATCTATATAAGAAGTAACACATTTAGAAATAGCGTTCTCAAGGAGTTTATTTTGACCAGATCCATTGCTATGATTAAAACTATTAGATTCCTCGGATTCCTCGGAGTTCAATTCTTTTTTAATATTATTCGAATTTGGTAAACTTGATTGTTGTTTTAAAATCTCCGCATCAATTTTTTTCCCTACTTTGTAAGGTTCAGATATTTTTTGCTTAAGAGACACTGCTTTAGGCTTTGATAACTCTGATGCTAGAAACGAATAGACCTTCAATTTTTCCCTGTGTTCCACTCGTACCTTTGGTAATGGTATTGGTTCTATACTTTCTTCTATGACATCATTGCCGCCATCTTCTGATGTGAAACAATTCCAACACATAACGTCTGAGCCCTTGTTTTTCTTTCTCCTATTTTTTGATTTATTCTCACTCACTTCACTCATATTTGCACTTTATTATTATTTGATATAAAATACACAACTAACTGATAACTTGACCGACCTACAGAGACTAAACCTTTTTCAAAGCGTACAACGCTTTAAATATCAAGACTGGTTTGGTCAGGAATGTATAATGTATTTTAAACGACTTAATTATTATGATTATCGAACTCAAATGTTCTAGATGAACAGATTACACAATATTAAATAACAACAAATGTAATTTATGTAAATATCACAGGATCATGAGATATTCACATAGACAAATCAAAATTATTAAGGAAACTATATTCGTAATGTTATTTTTTTCGCATTATTAAAATACGTTGCTAAAATATCGTATTAAGCATGTAGCAGTAACAAAGAAAATATTATAATCGGCAAATAAATATTTTTTTTAACATAATATATACTTAATATACAAAATATTTTGCAAAGCACGAATTATTTTAGGTCGTTATCGCAGTGACCCAATCGGTGTATTGCACAATGTGAACAAGAATAAACTATATACTTTTTGGCACGTCATTAGTGAACAATTTAAACTAACATCAAAATTATAGTCATTAAATACTAATTGCTAAATGTTAATACGCATGTATACTAATATATTTCCGATTAATACTTAAACCAAGGTGAATTACGGAATAATTTAACATTCATTACTACCGAATATGTACTAAAAATAATCAAAATACACTTTTTATACAAGTTGTATAAAAATATGGTCGAAGCCCACCCGTAGAAACGGACATAAATGACCTAATCGTGTGTCGTTTTAATTAGATCATGGGTCAAATGAATTATGCAGCCCGAACAAGACGACATGAGGACGACTTATCAGTTCTTAAAATCATTTTTATTCCTTTTTTTTAATAAATAGGAGGCGAGAAAGCACGCGGATCACCTAATAAAATTTTAAGTGATTACCACCGCCCATGACCATTTGGAGCATCAGAGCCAGAGGCATCACCAGTACGTTGCCGGTTTTTCAGAAATTCGTTGGTTGGTTAACGCCCCTTAAATAACCCCAAGTTGAAGTTTAATTTAAGTTAGTTTAACTTAACAATTCCACAGCAAGAGACGTAATAAATCTACTTTTTAAAACACTTTAAGTCAAATAGTCCTCTTGGAGATAAAAAACAACATCCATACGTGGGCAAATACGCAGGCCTCCATTTTTTTTAGTCCGTAATTCTAATTTTATCGTATAAAAATAACATGTGGTCTATTTAATTAATGAAAGGAACCTATGTCCTAGCTTTTTCCTGCGACTTCGTCCACGTGGAGTTAGATTTTAAAAATCCCGCGGAAATCCTGTGGTTTTTTCCGGATGAAAGGAACCCATGCAAAAAATCACATCGAATCAATGCTCCGTTGATACGCGAATGAAAGACAAACCACCAAATGAACACAGTTTCGCATTAGAATATTAGGAACGATAAAGATTGTATTTATTATTAAAGGATTCACATTTTTTTGCATAAGCTGATTTAATCAGTTGGTAATAAAAACGTCTAAGTTACTTAAGGTCATTTTAAAGATTCTCGTGTTGCAAAAACTAAGCTACTGTTTCGTCATCACTAGCACGTTGGGTATGGTTTTCGTTGGTCTCAGTGGGTATGTGTGTCATGGTCATCGAACTAGTGAACAGTGCAGTAGCAAAGTCATACATTTTAATAGTTTTACCACCTCGGAGCACAATTACTATTACATATTAATAATAACTTAATATAGGTGTAAACATGGTAGTTAGGTATTGAAACTATTAACTTTCCAATTTGTGATTGACTTCTATAGGTAATGTCATACTAGGTAATATTATAAATGAGAAAGTGTGTTAGCTTGTTGCGCATCCAAATCCCATTGAGGGGTTATAGCGGGAAATCAAATTATCAAATGACCCTTAATACCTTCGGGCGGAAATTGCCCATTTTTGAGTTATAAATCATATTTCAGAATAAACCTGGATTCAAAAATTTAAAAAAAAAAGTTATTCATTTCTAACAACTTTTCATTTCCAGTGGGCATTCCAATAAGAACTCCGAAACAAAAATTTAAAAAACATGTGTAAATGTTATATAATTAATTTGTATGGAATATGAATAACGTATGTATAGAAGTCGCTGGATCTGTCAACTTCAGAGTCCACTTCATTGCGTTGACCTAAGTGTATTAATTTTGTGTAGGAGATTAGCTAATGGATTAACCAAATACTAACAATGAGTGAGTCATTGACCATTGTTTATCCGTCCATTTTCCCATGTGCACTGTACATTGTCGTGATTGTGTAAGTTTTACTAATAAGTGTGATAAGCTACCAATCGACACAGATAAGCCTTGGCCTCAAAACGCGAAGAAACGAACTCAAATACACAAAACACGCAGCAATAGTGAAAGATATTTTATAACATATTGAAGTTTGCACCTCGGAGACCTTGTCGGGAAATCAAGTTGCCTCGAGTTTTAAAAATTTGAAGAACGAGAAGAATTTAAGTCATATTTTGAGAACTACAGAGAGTGCCAGAGCACGCTCTTTAGGTCTCTCATGGCGTCAAATTCAATATGGCGTCTGGTGGTCGCCATATTGAATTTTGATTACTGTCATGTCTTTAGTCGCCTTTAGTCTCCAGAGTTCTACATACATAGACTGATAAACACATTACTCTCCTTTGCGTGCCGCAGTCGGGTAAAAATGTATTACGTTCAGCGCATTCTGATCGGTGTACGCTCAGTTTAGGGACTAATTACATCACAGTCACTATCAAATCCGCGCGAGCGTTGCTCAACGTTATTGGTATTGGTCATTGCGCAGGCGCCACTCGAGTGTAATGGGAACAAGTGTATAATATGCTATGACTATACTGAATTTAATGTATACTAGCTGATTCCCGCGACTTTGTCCACGTGGAAAAAGTTTAGAGTGACTTGCTCGCTCCGCGAGAAGCTATGTCCTCTATTTCCAATAATATTTAGCAGATCTTCAACAAAATTGTACAGAATATTTCTAATAGTACACAATTTATAATAAAAAACATGGAGCAAAATCAACAAAAATTTTCATCCCCTATCCTGGATAAACCTGATTGTTTATTAGGATAAAATGTATTCTTTATATTGACCCGGTGTATCAGCTACCACTATACCAAATTTCATTCAAACCCGTTCAGTAGTTTTCGCTTGATGCACGCACAAACAGACAGACAGACAAAAAATTAAAAAAAAAAAATGTTTTGGACTTAGTATAGACAAAGGTATCGATAATAAAGCATCCTCCGATTAAAATTTTAAAAATATTTTTAAAATGTCCAGAATTCGTCCCGTTACAGTTTTATTATAATTATAAATTATTATTCCCTCACATACCTATATTAGGTACACAGTAACGGTAGATATACTGACTGACTACAGAGGCTTACTTCTTTAGTTAGTTTTATAATTATTTATAAGACTTCAATTTCACTAAAACACAATGTTTGAAATTAAAAAAAAACTTATACCTCCCAAGCCCACCTACCTACCTATAATACTAAGGAACTTGTAAATATAATATACATCTACATTTAGAAAAAAAATATTCTGACTTTGTTGGGCTCATCTCGGACCAGTTGGATGACTTTGGTAAGTGGTTGAGATGATGTCATAAGCACTAAAGCTCCACAACAGATACCGATATGATTTAAGATGAACTTAAAGCAGTGATTTGTCCATATATAAATGTGACATTGATTGAAATAGTGTTATAGGTACTTACTGTACCGATTTTTGGCAAATTAATCTTAAAAACTGAAAACTTATGTCAAGAGACTTAATTATTTATTGCTAGTATGTAACTAATAACTGAATAAGTATCTAAAAAGCTCCGAAATAATAAGTAAAGTGGAAGTAAATAGTTTTTCTGCTATGTGTATGACTGTGCAAAAATTAATTAAGATTTAAGTTGATAGTGCTCATAAAAAAAATATTTGACTTGCAAAAAAGACAAAAACTGCGGTAGCGGATGAAGGAATGGTGATTTCAACTTAAGTACTGCGTAGAGTAGGTATAAATGTTGTTGGAAAACACAACGAATTAAAACAATGGAGGTACGGTATTATGAGGTTAAAATGTCTATGTGATTTCGAATTAGCCCGATGTAATATTGTACATATGCCAGCGAAAATAAAGTACTTACCTACCTACCTACCTATTTATTACAACTATAGCTATAGGACTATCAACCTTTATAATTCTTAAGCCTCAAGTAACGGAAAGTTTAAACATTATATTATGTAGAATGCTACATAATATACTTAATACTGGAAATATTTATGAAAAACTAATTAATAATTATACTTAATTTAATTATTTATAATCCTACACAATGTAACGCAAATCAGAAATCAAGTTTTTTATTATAATTTACGTACACCGGTAGTCCAACACGTTTTAACTGATAAATCCTGTTTGATATTATAAGTGCTCATCTAAATATATAACATTATTCAACGCTGAGGGATCGCGGAATATTAACAGGTAACTATACTGTACTACAGATGTTTATAATCTTCTGTTTCTAAACGTACTTGTAATGATACTGAATTTTAAAATGTCATTCTGTCAGTAGATAGAATGACATTCTGTCGACTAATCAAAAATTCGGAAGTAACTGTATCCGGTAAAACGGTAACCAATCAGAAAAATTAGAATGTACTATATATTACATAATATGTCTAACGTTTCAAATAAATTAAATGATATAACGGGTATTTATTGGAATCTGTTGTTTTATTTCTATCCTTACGGGCTGGTTAGTGAAATATGTTTCACAATTGGTAGCTAGGAGGACCTACATTAATTCATTCATCTTCCCACTACAATTGGGGATATGACAGGTTTGTTAGACTTTAGGCCAAAGTCTAACAAACCTGTCCTGTCTCTAGTGGCCGCACATGGCGTGGTGAACTATGGCCTATAGTTCACCACGCTCCTGGTTATGTGCGGATTGGCAGACTTCATACACCTTTGCGAACATGATGGGAAACTCTCAAGATTTCGTTACGATGTTTTCCTTTACTTAACTACATTACCAATACAATAATATAAAGCAAATATCAAATACAGTGTCTAATAAACAATTATTTTAAAGGTGTCTTATTGATTGTCAAAGGTTTAAAAACTAATAGAAAAAATTAGAGGACAAACGAAATTAACAACTGTTTGATTATTATTATTATTTCCATTATCTTTACAAGAAAACTAATAAGTAAATGTCGCTCTTTAGTGAAATAAAAATATTAATCGTAAAACGACACTTACAACATTGACTTAATTATATTGTAGAAAAATGTATAAACAATGCATTACAAGTGTCAGTTTTATTGGCAACAAAGACAAGGGGCATAAGCGGATCGCACACCAAAGGAAACGGCGAAACGCAAGCGCCGTACGCGCCGTAATAATAAACCATTACTATATGTAGTAATGTTCACCAGGAGATTTTATCTGCGCGTGCTGGAGTTCCGTGTCAGGTTATTTTCGTTACGGAATTTCTGGATTCGGTCTCCACGCTGGCCCACGATAGAAACTATGCAATAGCTTAAAAATACCTTCAGTTTGGTTCGTTGGCTTTTGCGGCAGTGCGCTGAGGTTGTAATCTGCAAACAGTCTTAGCGAGTTACCACCGTGGAGCCAGAGAAAGTTTATCTAGGCGGTAAACACGGCTGAACATTCGAATGCTGTTTTCCCATGATGACGAGAAAGCGGTTAAGCGGGAACCTTTATTAGAGTGATGATATTTTTATTAGTCTTAAAAATACTCGTATTATATCATTTTTATAATCTCTACTTAAGATTAAAATTTAAATTGTGAAAGTAGGTAATACTTAACAGAGTGATACTGTGGCTAATTTTGTTGTAAACAATAACTCTCTTAAACTAAATTGATAGGTAGGTATATATGTTATCTTTTTCTACATAGAATTATGACAAGGATATCATTAGATTTAGAGCTGTCAGTTTAGAGATTATTATGTGCAACAGAATTAGGCAAATCGTACGCCAAACGATTTTTTCACAAGGTAAAAGTTAGACTTTATGATAATAATTATATAATTCTAATGTTAGAAATTAGAAAATTGTTTATCACTTTCAGAAACTGCATTTAAATTTCTAAACGTTGAATTTATAATTTGATTAAAAAATATAGCACTGAGTTATGTAAAATTATATCTACTTACAATTTGATTTCTAGACAATCCTGATATACCATTTGTATTTTAAATCTATACAAATTAATAAAATTGAAATGTCTGTATTTTCGTTTATGCTATCGCAACATAAACCATTTTAAAAAAATTGTCTAAAATGTTTGTACCATGAACTACGACTTTGTAGACATACGAGTTAAGATACCTATAAATATACGTAAACTTAATATTAGTTAATGCAGTCAGTTACTCTTCTTACCTAAACATAACATAGGATCAATGACTGTAACGCTTTCGTGTTAAAATTATGTATGGAGTGAAAAGATATTCAAATGTTTTTTTAGTTCGCGTTTTATGGCAAATTATGTTGTTACAGCCAAATACGTGAAACAGCTCTAGTAACTATTACAAAACTTGTGAATGAACTGTGTTCATTATCGTAATGATCATCATTGGGTGAATACCGTACATATTAGTTAATATCATCATTATCATCTGCCAAAACTAAATGGATGGGTCCTTTTGCAATTCACACATCTTTGAGAACATTGTGAACCAAGGCAAGCGGTTTATTGCCGCCAAATTGCCGCGTACAAAAAAATAATAGGTGCAATTAAAACTGCCCATTCCAGGTTAGCCCGCTTCCGAGATCACTTACCACTAAGTGAGCAGCTCGCAGTCAGAGTTACCTTGTGGACCAATAAGTCGTGAATGTCTTAATGTTTAAATTGTGGAGTAGTCAAGAACCCTTTAACTTAAAAATAGAGTTACACTAACGAATCCCGTAACTTGAAAAACTAGCTACATCGTCGGTGAAGTTTTTCATTTGAATATATAACTTATCGTCAATAGCTTAACGGTTTAAAATGCGAACTGTGAAACTGAAAGGTTTGATCCCATCAGTTGTACTATTGTCGTACCCATTCCTAAAAGCTTTTCGCTTATTGAAAGGAAGAAAGCAAGTTCAGTTTGGTTAATATTCTTTGAAAAAGATAACAATGTTCAATTATCTCTCAGTTTAGGTCAACAACAGGCGTAGACTCACGATAAACATTACATGTAGCTGATGTAGCCTAGAGTTGTTTCGTAACTGTCTGTGCACACTTTATAGTGTAGTAAGTACACCTTTGTTGACTCAAACGCTGTAATGTTTAGACATCGATGGTTACATGTTTTATTAACGTTTAATATTTATGGGCATTCGGCCATTCTGTGAAGCGATTGCATATTCCAGTAGGGAGTAATGTGTGGGAGAGCTAGGGTTACCAGATGTTCGAGATTCTCTCGACATTTCACGATGCCCCAACTCTAACTAATGAAAAAAATCTCCCGACAAACAGCTATTCGTAAAATTCTAAATTAGTTACATAATAATAATATGAATATGTGCACACTGACCAACCCAGAGCCTTGAAATGAAATGAAATGAAATGAAATGAAATTTATTTGCTGAATATGAGTACATAGATGTTTCAGAATCATAATAATTAAACGACCTTCATATTCTACTAGATAGCATGCAAATATTCAATTCTCATCAGGATTGCAAACATACAATCTTGATGAGTTTTATTACTTATTGGACAAGTATATTTTATTAAATTATATATATGTCACTAGTTACATTACATGTCAAGTTTATAAGTATTATACATTATTATGTCAAGATATTACGAGTACTATGAAAAAGAAGTTCAGAAAATAAAATAATACAATAAAAAATGTCACTTAACTAAATTAGATGTTGAAATATTTAAATATTAATGCTATTTATTATTACAATAAAGAAATTCAGAAACCGAGTAGAATGATTTTTCACACAGCCAACGAAAGAGACTTTGCTTAAAGCGCCTTGTAGTTTGGTTCTTTATGTTTGCGTCAAGTTTATTATAAATTTTTATGCACATAGCATGCGGTGATTTAGTTGTTTGTGTTAGTTTATATTTAGTAGTGCATAGACGATTCTTTTGCCTTGCTCTCATATTATATACATTGACGTCCGAGTGAGTTTTAAAGTATTCCATGTGCCGATGTACGAATACTGCTATTTCATAAATATAAAGACATGGCAGGGTGAGGAGCCTGTGCGTTTTAAATAGAGGTCTACAAGAATCAGTTGGTTTCATTAGGAAGATGCTCCTGAGGCATTTTTTCTGTGTCACAAATAATTTATGTATATTTAAGGAGTTCCCCCATATGACTATGCCATAGCGCATGATAGACATGACGTAACCATGGTATGCTACCAATGCTGCATCAATAGATACCGTACGCCTTAGACGGCGTAATGGATACACAAATTTGTTAATTTTTTTGCAAATGTCCTCGATATGATACGTCCAGTCGCAATATTCATCAAAATTAATACCTAAAAATTTTGTATTCTGAACTATGTCAATGGGTTCATTATTGTAATTTATATTTAATGTCCTATTCTGTCCTCTTTTAGTTCTAAACTGCATACATTTTGTTTTACTTATATTTACCTTAAATGATTCATAATATTTATTTCTCCAGACAACCACCCCAAAATCCCGACATTCTGTAATTTTGTCCAAATATATTGGTTTTTCGATCTTGCAACCTCGGCAACCATACCGATACTGATGCAAATCCGACGATATCATCAAGCTTATAAATATAACCTAGCTTCTAAAAATTGTATTAGAGGATGTAAATTTTATTTCAAATACTGGCATCTCCTCGACGGAGCAATGCGTCACCACAATACTGGTTGACCTCGGATGCATCTTAGCTTCTAACATTTATTACCTTCCTTATACGTCACTAGCTTTTGCCCCCTTCTTTGAGTTAGGTTTTTAAAATTTACGCGGACATCCTTCGTTTTCCTGGGATAAAAAGTAAACTATCCTACTTCAAGATTCTTTACAAAATCACTTCGATCGACATAGGACTAGGATATGTCTATATGTCTATACAAAAAACATATCGACCTGTAGGTCTGTTGGGATTGAAGGACAAGCCAACAAACACTATTGCGCATTTACAACACTATAGAATAGAATAGAATAATTTTTTATTCAAATAAACTTTTACGAAGTGCTTTTGAATCGTCAAGTGAATCTACTACCTAGGTATAGTTATTTCTTAGTAGTAGTAGTATAGTTATTTCTTTCTACTCATTTACTTTTAGCCCATTCAGTTAACAGGTATTCAATGTAATTGCCCATCGATAAATAGAATATAAGAAACCTGTGGATTCAAGATTGTTAGATGACAAAAACGTTTGTACGAAGGCCTTGGAGCCAAACCATAAAATATGAACTGATGCGACAAAAAGAGGCAAAAACTATGCTTATAAAGGTATAATGGAAAAAATCTAAGGACGTCGTCTGACCTCTGATCTGACATCGTACAAAGGGATAAGGCTCTGTTCCAAATTAGTAACTTAATTAACTTTTGAATCTTTGGTAACACCTAAGCATCACTAAGAAGAAGAAAAAAACAGGCGAGTTTCCGGTATGACATTTCCGTTATACTTACCTACAAACGCAACGAAGGCACTAACGTATAATCTTTTTTTCCTTAGCTGTCTCAAAAGGTAAACAAATCGCAATAAAAGTTTTGGAGAAACGCGTAACCAACGCATGTGACCCGGCGCTTACGACGTTCTTAATTTGGTTTTTTGCTTGTAGCCCGGTTTCTCATTGTCACTACATGCGGTAAGAACGTCCTAAGGCGTCTCTTAAGCCTTTCTATGAGAAACCACTTGTTTACCTTCGAGGACAGCTAAGGAAAAATAGATAATTTTATACATGCGGTTACGACCTTCAGCAATGAAGTAAGCGACCAAGAAAAATCTTTTTCCCACGTATTGTCGGCTGTGTACTCGAAATGTCCGTCACATCTCCACGTACGCTTTCGCTTATTTGTTTCGTGGTAGAAGCGCCTGCGGCCTGCGTTAGACCTTAGAATAGGCATTAGACTGTTTTTCTTCTTCCATACAAAAATAAATCCAGACGAAGCCTCAGCGATTACACTATATTTATTATTGGCGAGGATTTTTGTAAGTTAGTAAATATTTGATTAAAAAAAAAAAATGGGAGTACAATCACAAATTTTAATGAATACTCAATACACGCATATTTTGTCGTTCTCAACATCCACGTAACAATAAACTAAGAACTCTTTTTGACAATATAAAAATAATTTTAAAGGAATATTTAAAAATGTTTTTGAAGAAGATTGTCAACAGACCTAAAGTTTACGGAAAGATACGTATGACTGTACCTAAGATCAAAATGTGAATAACATGGAAACATTGTTGGTTACCGCTAGACTCGATCACGATTCACAACTTATGTTAGTATGAACTAGTGTTCATACTACATACTACGATGTTGCTAATCAGGAATTACATAGAAATATTGTTGGCCACCGCTAGATTCAATCACGAATCATGAAGTGATTAGGTATACCTATCAGTAATAACAAACTGCACTACGATGCTCGATGGATTTGCAACTTTGGCACGTTTTAGTCACTTCAAAATTGCGAAAATGTCAACAATGTAAATGTAATAATTGTTACCTTGTTACCACAGTACTATAAACAGGAATTACATAGAAATATTGTTGGCCACCTCTAGATTCAATCACGAATCACGAAGTGTGTCAATACAGTACAAACTGTACTACGATGCTCGATGTATTTGCAACTTTGGCACATTATATTCGCTTCAAAATTGCGAATATGCCTACAATGTAAATGCAATAACTGGTACCACGGTGTTGCTAATCAATGAGTTAATCTGTGTGACATTTGGAGCGTAGTATTTCTTGAGCACTCCACGCTATTTGCATGTTACTTCATCGAAATATAAGCCTTGTTTGGGCGGTCACGAGCCAGCTTGCCTCTCATTGCGTTAGGGTTCCCACCCTCTTTATTGCGGTCGATGACTAAACCAGAGCACAATAACCTCACGTTGATCACAATTTAATTTAAGTTACGAGTTTTAAGTTAAGTTTTCTGGTGGGAGGCTTTGGCCGTGGCTAGTTACCACCCTACCGTCAAAGACGTGCCGCCAAGCGATTTAGCGTTCCGGCACGGTGGCGTGTAGAAACCGATAAGGGGTATGGGTTGAATTTACACTTCTATACCCCTTCCAAGTTAGCCCACTGCCATCTTAGACTGCATCGTCACTTACCATCAGGTGAGATCGCAGTCAAGGGCTATCTTGTCATCGAATAAAAAAAAAAAAAAAAGACCGCTAATTTCCATTGACCCTAATCTATTTAAACAAGAATCTATTCATTTTAATGGTATTCTGATATAATTATACAAATTGTGAACAAATGAGACCAATCATCATCAACACTTACTAATATTATAAATGCGAAAGTGTATTTGTTTGTTGGTTTATCCTTTAATCACGCAGCAATGGAGCTACAGATCGACATAATTTCTTGAAGGGTTAGGTAAGCCTAGTTGAGGACTTGGGAAGGCTACCTTTTATACCGGAAAAAGAAAGAGATTCATAAAAACCCAACTCCACGCGGATGAAGTCGTGGGCAAAAACTAGTCGTCTGTAAATGCTACAAAGGGCTGGTTTTGGTCGCAACGAGGTCACCAACTGGTTGTGTAATATTCGAATGCAAGCCACGATTTATTCTATAACAATTTTATTTATTCATCATCTTTATGAATCTCGCGGAATGTCTGTCGAGTGAAAGCATTTAATTATCACGTCGATATAGATTAATCACCGTCGCACAATTGGTTACATGTACGCGTTTAAAATTTATTGCGTTCCATAAACAATACTTTTCCGTTTTTCTTTTCTCTTCGAGATGAGTGCTTAGATTATTTCTTCTTCATTTAATGGGATCTTTAACATCGTCGACAGTAATATTGTGTAAACTATATTGTGAAGTTTTCACTTTACAGAAAATAGCTCTGACTAGATAATGCCCGCGACTTCGTCCATCTTGGATTAAGGTTTTTCAATTCCCGCGGAAACTCTTTAATTTTTCGAGATAAAAGGTAGCCTATGTGCTAATCCTGGGTGTGAGCTATCTCCATTCCAAATTTCAGCCAAATCGGTTCATTCGTTGTGGCGTGAAGGAGTAAAAACTAGCCTATGCAACTCCCCAGGTCGTCAACTATATCCATGCAAAAAATCACGTCGATTCATGTGTGATTTAAGGACAAACCAACAAACAAACACTTTTGCATTAATAAAATAGCACGATACTATAACAAAAAAAGTAAGAACTATTTAAATACAGTTAAATTGAAACCAAATAGAATAAACAGTAGCTGCATTAAAGCGTTAAATTAGGCAATAAGATCACGAGATACGTCATTCGTGGCGTGGTGTTAGCGAAACAAGATTTATTTCACCAGTGATATTCTAAAAACATGCTAAAAACCGTCACAAACTTTAAGATTGATTGTAGAGATCCAATATCTACGCGATATTTTTCTGTTATGCTTATTACTATGTTACTAGTACAGTGGGGTTAGTATAGATTTAATTCGATTAATCGTGTTCGTATTCGAAGACATAAGCGTCAAAGTCCAATGAACCTTAATTGTATTGATTTAAAAAGTCACAAATTCAGCAGGTACAACCGATTTTAACTTGGATTTTAACTTTGGTGATTTTTTTTCACAAGAGATGGTTTTTAAAAATACAATTTTGTTCCAGTAAAAATATTTATTGAACCTTTATCTTTAATTTTGTATTTTTTCTGTACGGCTCAAATCTAGCATTCTGTTCACAATTTGATTTAAATATCCATGAATTTAAGCATTTCACACCTCTTAGCGCCTTAAATGTTTTTATGGTTCAATTTACTTTGACAGTAGTGTCATCGAATACGAATACGATCAATCGAGTTAAATTTTATACTAACCCTACAGGTAGGAAACAACAACATTTTTATTTTAGTATTCTAAACACTTCCCAATAAACATTCAAGTACTTAGTTTCCATTTATATATTTACAATGGTCACCTCTGCTATAATATAAGTAGGTATATTGTATATTCATTATTCGTATGTACTTAAGTAGTCGGGGGGTCGTCAAATGGTCGGTTATAGGACAGAATTAGAATGTTGCCTGTTTTAAAAATAAGTTATTCCGTACTTACCGATTTTATTAACTAGAGAATCCTCCAAAAAAAGAAAATATAGTTACAGATCTTAGGCTGAAATCTATAGACCGCACTTTCACTCTGCTCAGACTTAAGACAGAGTTAAAACGAGACACATTTATGTCAGAGCATATTTGTGAGTCTGACTTAAGTCCGAGCTAAGTCAGAGCACACTCTATAGATCTTAACATTAATTTTAAGTTTTAAGTTAAATTATCCTTATTATCGATTTTAAATTATCGATATTATAGACGTCACAGTTCTCTAATTCATACAAGCTTAAAGTGTGCACATTTGACGTATGCTACAGAGTCGCTATTTTGAATAGTTGGTAACATCCTTATTCATAAGGGCATTTAGAAAAAATAAGTAAACAATACGAATAAATACAACTTACACAAATCGGAATCAAGAAGTTACGTAGGATGGGTAAGTAACTTTAATGAAAATTAACACAAACTATGAAACTAAGAAGTCTATGCTTAAGTAGGTACATTACGATCTGTACTAATTACTAATTATTTAATTTATTAGGTCGATTGTTTGACCCACCAAAGTAACAACTTCAATGGACAATGAACCTTTACGAAACATAGTTCAGAAACAATTCTTTTTACATCCGGGTCGATTCGCGTTGAGTAATACTTTCAGCTGACTTAACCTGCATTATAAGGTCAGTCTAATTCAGCCAGTTCAGCCAGATGCCGAAACATGTGTACGAAGCCAAACAAGTGGGTGGGTACGGTTACATCCGATAAACCGGAAACGTTATCACGAAACAGGTATCCGGAGTTTTTGAAAGGTATTATTACGTTGCATAGCACGGTATGTCAAGTGGTGCAAAATAAAAGTAGCCAAAGTTACAAAACACTCAGCTGATAAAAAATCTGAAAATTGATTAGCTGTCGCTAACGCCAATGTCAACTTTCGATTATAAAATATATACCATTCGATATCTTAGATTTTATTGGCAAGAATGTCGATAGTAGGTACTCGTACACGTCACTAACGACGATAGCAAAATTATTGAAAACGTTTGCATATTAATTAATTAGATCGATTTTATAAAAAAGTTAGTTATCACTTCTGGTTTATGGGCCTATGTTCTTGAGCGGTACGAAAGGGATGACCAGTAGCCTAAGATCGAACATTTTAATTTTCGAATAATAAGACGAAGATTTAATGCCAGCAACAAAGAAATTTTTTTCTGGCGTTAACTTCACCTTTACCATTCGAAAGTTAAAATGTCTGTGCTTAGGCTACTAATGCCTTAGTGTAACTTTTCGAGTATACGCATTAGCTGTGCGTAAATCTGGCAATTAGTGTGGACGGAAAAGAGATGGGAAAATTCTCCGTCTCTTTCCCTTTTATACTAAATGACAGATTTACACACAGTTTATAGCTTAGAGTTGACAAGAAAAAGATAAGATTCACAAGTCCTTACTATTGTTATAGTGTATCTTTACAACGCAAAACCAAATGAGCGGCTTATTATTTACTGTGGTGAACACATTAGGGTCGAAATGTTGACATTGAAGTCACAAAGAGTGAAAACCATAGTTAAACAACGGTTAGGTCCACTTTTTAACACGGTCAAGTTGTTCGGACGACGCATGACTTATACTCGTAGTAGAAGTGACAACTGACAACATGTGGCTTACGTATAGGTACCTACTATAAAACAAATGATGATAGCTGACTTGATAAAACGCATCTGGACACTAACAGTGGAATTAATAGTCGAGAGGTGAACAGTCCTCCAAAATCCATCATCCAACATAAATGTTTTCTAGAGTAACAGGTAGGTATATAAAATACAAGCGTTATTATTATTAGTAAGCGTTAGTCTTATTACACAAGTTAGATACAATAGTATGTGACTAATTCGAATCAAACAATGTAAGTTTTCTACTTAAGAGCGCCGCGTTACGGCGTTTTGTTTCCAGTATCTACTCGTATTTATATAAATTTCAACTTTATGCCAAATACACAGAAGCTGATTTTCAATTGTTTCAAAAAGACGCCTCGGTTCCACTCGTTGGCGTATCTATGGAGGTGTTTATAATTTCTCGAATAAAACAAAAAGGATATTTAATATTACTTTATGTATGTTGATGGAAAATACGAGAAAAATCACCAACTGTGACCGCTAGTTGGCGGGTGGAGAGCATTTCAATTTAAAGAGTTCAATGACCTTAAATTAGAAAAGACGTAGTTAGCTTGCTTGCTTAATTTAGCTCATTAACTAAGGATCAATAATTTTAAAACTTATTGTTACAAATAAAAAAATTGTTGTTCGCAAATATGTAAGTGCAAATAAACTTAAAGTACGTAGGTAGATAGGTATCTAATTCTCAATGCATTCCTCGGGCGATTCTCTTGGTTTTCGCTTTCAACTAGATATTGTATGTTATGTATTTCGAATTAAAATTCATGTGTTATATAACTTTACACCTACTATGTCATAATAAGCAATCTAGAGCTAATGACTCTGCTAATTGACACATACTAATTAAAAATAAATAATAGGTAAACGAATAGCTAATATAACGTCGATATTTTTTATTTTTAAAAAAGCAACCGCCGAGTTTCTTGCTGGTTCTTCTCGGTTGGAATGGCATTCCGAACCAGTGGTAGATTCAGATTCAAAAGCACTTTGTAAGTTTATTTGAATAAAAAATTATTCTATTCTATTCAGGAAGTCTATCGCATAGCAGGCGAAGGAAAGGTATATTTTGTAGGCTAGGTAGGTAGGTAGGTAGGTATGGAAGATACCATCTATATCTTACGATAAATGAGTTCATTGCGCTTACCTATAGAAAATGCAAGATAATCGTACGTTGTATTCACAACCAGCTATTACGCAAGCAAGAATGTGTAAGGCTTGAGAAAAAAACGATTACAACTTAAACAGCATCTGGTAGTCCGAAGATACTAGGGCACCTTGTAATTTCTGACATTTGCTTATTACATATACATCAACCGTAGCGAAAGTAAAACGTTCCGCGAAATAAATGCATTTTAGAGTAGCTCTGCACTGGTTATTATCGTTCAATACATTTCATTCAACTGTAATCTATACTTAATATTATAAAGAGGAAAGATTTGTATGTAAGTATGTTTGTAACGAATTGGCTCAGAAAGTACTGGACCGAATTGGCTGAAATTTAAAATGGAGATAGGCTATACCTTGAATTAAAACATAGGCTACTTCTTATCCCGAAAAAAAATATAGTTCCCGTGGGACTCCAAAAAAAACTCAATCCACGCGTACGAAGTCGCGGATATCAGCTAGTCTTATAATAAGTTACTTTGGGACGTCGCGTTGTTACCTATCACACAATAATATTTTTTTTTTGTTTTGCTATTTTGCAGCCATCTACAATCAGTCCATCTATGACTATAAGTAGATTCGATGTAAGCGTCGTGAGTTGAGAGAAGGTCACTCCATCAAGAAACTCTTCTCGTTATGCAATTGCTGGCCTGGGTTCAGTGACAGTTCTTCTACTGTCACACAATAATATAATAATAATAAATCATTGTGAGGAAGTTCCTCACTCTGAAGCTCTGACCATTGTTTTATTTTTGAAGATGTTATATAAGTATTTTTTATTTTTGTAAACATTTTTTAAAAATAATATAATGTAAATATATGTAAATAAATGATAGTAAATAAATCATCCAGATGAGAAGGTGACTTTTCCCAATAACTAAAATAGCCAGGTGAGACCAAAAATATGTAGAGAGAGACTAGTTTAGTCCGATAATGTTGTTAATAAGTTTTCGGATTAAAGCAAAAAAAAAAACGTCAGTAGGTCAATATTACCAGTAGGTTCATAAGTTTACCAGAGCTTCTGATAAAATTTAATAAATAGGTATGTCATAAAATTTTATAGAAAGGTTTATGAATTCTTGGTATTAAAAATCGGTGTAAATTAAATTATTAAATCACAACGTTTAATAATCATAATACTATTAAATAATATATTAGTTTCGAAATGTCAGACCTAGCAACAAAACGTGTCCAATTAATTCAGACATGGTATTTAAATTATTGTAGGGTATAATAATTTTAAGTTTTTATTTTAATTCTCGTTTTCCTTCTTTTCTTTTCAGAAAAATCTCAAATTCAACACCTCATCACCACCACGGGGAATACGATATAATTTAAATGTCAATAACTTTATACATTCTAGGTACAAATTTATAAAAAACTAGATGATGCCCGCGACTTCGTCCGCGTGCATTAAGGTTCCCGCGGGAACTTTTTAATTTTCCGGGATAAAATATATGTGTTAATCCTAGGTATTGGCTATCTCCATTCCAAATTGTAGCGCGAAGGAGT
The DNA here is from genome assembly GCA_038048805.1 of Hipparchia sbordonii. Classification (NCBI taxonomy): domain Eukaryota; kingdom Metazoa; phylum Arthropoda; class Insecta; order Lepidoptera; family Nymphalidae; genus Hipparchia; species Hipparchia sbordonii. The sequence continues at coordinate 6,715,629 of CM076104.1, read as the reverse complement.
AACAAACACACATACATACAAACTTTCGCCTTTATAATATTAGTGTGAAGTGTGATGTGATTTAAAAACCATGAATTGCGACAAAGAAGGTAGTGTATAATATTGCGCCGCCTGTATTTAATAACAATGTTAACTCAAGGATTGCCATATTGTGTTTACTTTGTATTACTCAATATAAATTACAAATATTATCATTAAAAGAGTGCGACATTCAAATAAAAATAATGGCTTTACAAGTGCGCTTCACAGTCTTTTGAAACTCAGTAATTTATGTCAAGACGATTAGTAAAACATACACAATTATGTTTCAAAAATGTTGCGTAAATATTTGGCAAATTCTGTCAAAGTAACTTCAATATATGGCATTAAAGATAAAATTTATAAGTAATAGAAGAATAAAGGCCAGCTCGGTTCGGCTTCGTAGAGCGTCATCTCTGTCTATCATGCATATGTAAAGTCAAGACAAGACATAGAAAGAGACAAATCCGACCAGCCTTAGCTTCGTAGATTGTCATCTCTGTCACGCACACCTATGTGCTACATATTGACCCACAGAAAGAGACAAAACAGGCCAACTTCAGCGTCACAGAGTCTGTCGCTCATATACAACTGTATGCCGCTTTATCACTTCAGAGGCGACGCTCTACGAAGCCAAAGCAAGCCAAATATCCCTTTCCAATAATGCAATATTTTCTTACGGGTACTAAAAATCGATAAACAAGTACATTCCTGTAATAATAACACTCTGTTAACGGACTAAGGTAATAAAAGTAAAAATTTGTCGCGTTCACACGTTTAAAGATATAGGCATAGAGCGAGCCAGAGGCAGGCACAACTGGAAGTGCGTCAATGCCCAAGTGACGTGTTGATTTTTACGTCCGGCTCCGGGCATAAATACTGAGCAATCAACAGCTGATCAATAAAAAGACATGCTCAACAATCTCTATGTTTACTTGAGTGTGTCTGGTTGGAGATTGGAATGATCTCATATCTGTTATACTCGTAGTCGACATGTGAGGTTTGATAAATACAATAGTTATGAAATTAAACAACAATAAACATTTCTTTTGTTCATTCATATACGAAGTTAGGGACCGCTTGACGAATGGATTCGCGAGAAAGGTTTTTGTCCAAACCTTCCTTTTTGGAGGATTCGAGTTTCGGCACGCGTATCTTTGATTTTTCGGAGTTATTTACGCACATTTTCAGTAATTATTAAAACGCGGCTAACATTTCCCTATCCCAGTAGGGTTTGAGCTGTCAACCTGTTGGTTTTCAGGCCGCGTCACAAACGTTACGCTATCGAGGTTACTACGAGTGCATAATCATAACGCTATTGAGGTAGGATGCTTTTTTTATACATTATAGGCACACGCTTGACCACTATCACACCTGATGGAAAGTGTAACGCGTTTGCCTAGATGATGCCTATTTACTCTTGTTTTAAAGATACCCAAATTGTATGTGTTAAAAAACTCAGATCTCGGAAGAGCGTTCCAGACCCTCCTGACCAGAATGAAGACTTAAAGTAGTGCGCGCATGAAATATCAACGACGTAGGGATGTAAGCTCTCCCTATGTCTTGCAGTCTGATGGTAAAAAGGCTTTTAAATAAAACTTACCCTGCAAACTAGGAGCGGACGCGGGGGCCGACGGCGCTGAGGGCTGCGGTGGGGCTGGCCGTCTTCTCCTCGGCACGTGGAGGCCGGGCGCTGACGCGGCGCGCGTCGCCGTCCGGAACCCGGGGGCCCGGTAGCGCGCCGACTTCACCGGACCCGCCGGTACCGTGTTGGTGCCCGTGATCGAAGGGAGACGGGGTAGGGACCCGGCGCGCTGTTCTTCCTCCGACTGACAAAAATAACTCAAGTTAAAAAGGAACAGCCATGCGATTACGTAAGAAAATCGAATGAATATGATATTCTGTCAAATAAATCATTTGACAGAATATCCTATTCATACAATACGGATACAAAAGTTCTTGCAACTCACGATAGTGCGTGGCTCATGGTTGTGTGTGTTGTATCTGTATAAGTGTGAGCGAGAGCTTGACCGCTCCCACCTAGGCTCCGATAAGCACGCACACTTACGCCATGTCTATGTAAACGACGTAACCACAAGTAAAGCTCACGCGCCCTCATGAATTGAAAGAACATTGATAAAACGTTACGTTTTCTGTCAAAGTAGGTATGTAATACCATTTTCTTACATAATAGGATGAATATCAAAATAATTCTAATTAGGTACCTAATTATTTTTATGCACCTACCTTCTAAAAGGAGCTTGGTCGTTTATACGAAAAATATAATAATTATATGTTCCTGAATATAAAACATACTCATAACCAAGTTTTTCTATCACTCGACTTCAACGCGTTCAAAGCATTTCATAGATCCAATTAAAATAACAATATATTATTATTATAAGAAAAACATGTATTTTATGTAGGTAATAATGGGGTAATGCTTGCATATTAAAGTCGTTAACCCTTGTCATTGCAAATGGCAAAATGTTCCATAGTTTTTATCCACGACTTCGTACGCATGGAGTTAAAAATTTCCGCGAAAACCTATTGTTTTTCAAGAACAAAATGTCTCCTAAGTCACTTTCTAGGTCTTTAAGTATATCTTTATGCAAAGAAGCCAATCGGATGTACCGATGCTACGTGATTGAAAGACGAACTAACAAACAAACACACTTGCGCACGTATAACTTTATACCGAGGGAAGTGACGCGAGGTCTCTGAGTCTAGCTGACTGAATTTGCACTTGTATGCCTGTCTGTATGAGTGCCTGTTATTTTTTTTATTCGATGACAAGATAGTTCTTTACTGCGACCTTACCTGATGGTAAGTGACGATGAATTCTAAGATGGTAGCGGGCTAATTTGGAGGAGGTATGGCAGTGTAGTTTCAACCCATACCCCTAATCGGTTTCTACACGCCCTCTTGCCAGAACGCTGAATCGCTTGGCGGCACGTCTTTGCCTTTTTCACGGTAAGGTGGTAACTAGCCGCATCCAAAGCTTCCCACCAGACAAAGGAAAGGCTAGACTAGAGCCTTATAAATCTTAAATTTTTAAGCGACTCCAAAAAAGAGGAAATTCTCAATTCGTGGGAATCTATTAAATACATATTAAGTAAACACATTGCTTAGTTATAGTAAATTAACTGTACCTTGAATTATGCAATTTTAATTCATTAACTGTAGGCTTATCTAGGAGATTAAGTGGAAAAAATTACGCAGTCCAATGTAATTGTATTTTATTTACATTGTGTATGAAAATTATGTAAATTACTAATCATTATACTTCCAATTACGTACGATAATAGGTGAATACTGAATACATTAGAAAACCCTAATTTAGACGTCATTTGTGTTTTATGCTTTATGGTTAATTGGGTTTGTGTAATTAATTAGACTTAATTATTTTCAATTACAAACATATTGGATAATTTAATTACGTTGATAGCATAGTTAAAAGTTTCCCGTAAGCTCGAACAGACATTAGGAAGAAGGCTTTATCTCAGCCTCGACTTTCCATACAAACAAAGTTAAGACTCGGAGCTAAAGAGTTGTTTTTGTTTAATTTTGCACAACTTTGAAAATTTTGATAGCAGTTCGAGTAGTATCGTTTTGTAGGGAACCAAAAAGAACAGATTACAGTCAAGGGTTATGTTCTTATTGAATAAAAAAAAAAGATACCGACCAAATTGATAACCTCCTTCTTTTTGGAAGTGGGTTAAAAATGAGACAGATGTATATTTGTGTCTCGTTTTAACAGTTTCAAGTCTGAGCCAAGTTAGACTCGCTTTTTACAAATCAGCTTATCACTGTTTGCAAGCATTTTTATCATCTAACTAAACCTATTTAAGTAGATCTCCTAAGTAGTTACTGACTATTTCGAACTTAGTTCAACTGTTGGTTATTCGATATTTTGATATACCCAGTACACGCAGTTATCTACAATGCAAAACAGATGGCTAATGAATGAAGGTCGACATAATATTTGTAAGGCTTTGTTTAGAGAAGACAATGACCCTGATATTATTATTGTGTGATCAATTGACCATATTATAATAAGCTAGAGAGTATTATGTTTCAAACAGTTTTTGTGTTGAAGTGTATCTAACTATCTTAGAGAGAAAGGGGTCAATTTCGATCTCAGAAAGACTAACTAAGTATATTATGCTTGTGCAAGAGTTTCATTCCAATCAGTGAGTTTATGGAATGAACAAAAACTAAAAAGTAGGTAAATTACTGTCTACCAACTTAAGTAAAAATCTTGGGTGCGAAATCAATAAGATAATGTTATCTACAATGATCCTTCTATGTATCGTTTTTAAAAGTGATTTTGTTATTAAATTAGTACAAAAGATCAGAAAGCACTTAAGATAATAAAATTATGATAATATATTGATACACTTTAAAAGAAAAGCGTACCTGCTTACTGATAACAGTTTTGTCATGTTTGTTATTCAGAGTGTCGGCCTAGGCCATCGTTATCGACTTTCACAGGCAAGTAGAGAACTATGCAAGGAGTGATCTAGGCTACTTTCTCAGAAAAAAGATTTCTATAGGCTTTTTAGTCACCTTATTGCGGTCAAAAGCTAGGTAGGCAAGTAGGTACTACTGCTTCTAGTAATAATTGTATTTAATTTTATCGAGGTCAGTGCTCTAGCCTCTCTATCGCGTCAATCTCAAAGTGCCAGTCAACTAGGAAATGAGCTTTTCTAATGGCGATAAGCTAGAAGTAATTGGCCATTGTGTAGTTGGAAAGATAATATAGGTACTTGTTTCTTACCTCTGCATCGGGCGCCGAGGCTCGCCGTCTCCCCCGCCACAGTCGGTCTTCACTCCCACTGATCGCACCACAACTTCTAGAGTGCGACTTCTGCGCCGCCAGCTCCGCTCCCGCCGGGGAACGCCTGGCCTCGCACCTGTCACCGCCCAACGTGCCCCGAGAGTCAGCGGCGAGCAAGGCCGATTCAAAACTACCGCGCCACGAAAACCGTTCACAGTCACTCGCGACACTACCCCTGCTAGCCGTAGCCTCGAGAATGTCATGAGATCGACTACGGGCCAGCGCGCCCGGTTCCGACGCACTGTCATCGTCCGTGCTAGGCGACGCACCAGCAGACACCTCGTGCATTAAAGCCACTAATCTCCCACCGATATGTCGCATCACTTTCCCGAACAACGGCGGAGAACCGTCTCCCGCCCGCCCCAATGTCGCCGCCAGCCTCTGATACGCGCCCACTGCATCCCGCTCTAGAGACCCAGCCTCGCTGTTGCCGCGATCGAATTCATCGATAATCTCGCGACAACTCTCGGATATTTGCTTCCTCAATGCCGACCTGTTAGCCGTGCCTTCCAAGTCGGAACCCGCGTAATCTGACGAGTCGTAAGAGTCACTCCAGGTGTCTTCGCTCGATAAATATTCAACGATTTCGCGCACCTCTTCGTCTCTTATACCCGGAACTGTCTTCATTAGCCTTGTTAACTCACTTTCAAAATAAAGAAGTTGTGGCGGTTTCGGTGGACGGGGACTTTCTGCGTTGGGTGATGCCACCAGTGTTGACGATTTGACATTAGCGGAATTGACCATTTGTTTGAAAAATTGGCGCATTTTGGTCATCATTAAATTCGTTTCCTCGTCAGACGACCAATTATTAAAGCTATCTTTTCGCGTTAAGGGGCTCGGAGGGGGTCGGGAAGAAGGCGGTCGTTCGACTCGCTCATCGACGTCCGGCCTTACCTCTTCTATTATTTCTTCCAATTCGGATTTAGGCTCATGTATTCTAGTGAACTCTGAACTCGAATCACCACTTCTTAATAAATCATCACAGCTGCCTACGAAACCACTATCTCTGCTGGTTTGTTTTTTTGATTCAGAAAGTTCAGAGCCGAGTGGGGGGAATTCCACTCGGGGGGTCGATCGACCGTCCTCGCCCTCAGACACCGACCTTGTGTCATCGCGAGTCTCTTCCGGAAACTCTGCAGACTGTCGCCTTTCATCAGGCGATCCTCGCGGCTTCTTATTTTGTTTTTTCCTCTTTGTTTCACCTTGCATGTCGAGCCTTTCCAGGGATTCATGACGATCTTCGGTTTCAGTACTCGAGCCGTCTGAAATTTCTTGAGGATCTTGAGATGGCTCATCACCAGCCAAAAGGTTATCTAAGGAATTAGAATGCGATCTAGGCGTACCTCGTGCTCGAACCAATCGTTTTCGTCTCTGTTCCGGACTCTGTTTACCTTCGCTGTCACTGCCTACACTTCCCGATCCGTCTGAATCGCGCCTTTCCTGGGTAAAACCCATAAAACCGGACAAAAAATATTTCTCTAAGCGTGACGACACCAGTTCGTCACTGTCACCGCTGCGTTTCGGTTGCTCGGTATCGACAATAGACTCTCCACCCTCACTGCACACGCTCGACGTTTCCGACACCGGGTCTTCATCGTCTCGAACGTTTCTTCCATCGCCTAAACCGTAGAAAAAGTATTTTTCCAGTTCAGTGGCCGATATCGGCCGCGTTTTCATCGTGTGCTCGGTTTCACTCTCTTCGCAACTTTCTTCCACTATGGTGTGCAACGTGAAATCCAAGGAACGCCTACAGTACGCGAACTCGTCGCCCCGGGTGGGCAATGTGGCCTCGTCCCCGGACTCCGAGTCCGACGTGGATGTGGCGTCGTCGTCATCGTGGCTGACGTCCTCGACCCACGAGTCATCGTCTGCGAGCCCCTCCTCGAGGCACACGACGGCCGAGAGAGTGTCGGAATTGCTTACGACAGTCACTCCACCCGAAGGTTGCGGCGATTCGTCGTCTGACGGCGGTCGTTCGTTTGTTTCGTTTTGCTGTTCACTGGCGCCCGGATCCGACTCGTTCTGCGAGTTGGTGTGGTGCACGACAATGTCACGCATGAGCCGCGTCGTGTCCGACGTGACCACGGAGACGCTGTCGTGCGTTATCATAACGCGGCTCGTGAAACGCGCGCCGTCCGCCACGGCCGTGCGCGAGCGGCAAACTGTGGTCGCCACAGGTGCGCCCGCGCTCCCCTCCGCCTCGGTGCAAACCGGCCGCGAACCGTGCATTTTCTCCTCCCCTTGATCATCCATTAATTCTTTCTTCAATAATTCACTGAGCGTGCGTTCGATACCTTTAAACAAGTCTATTTTTTCTTCACTCGATGACGACAAGGCGGCCAAACTCGTTTCTGGTTGTTTTAGTTCCGGTGAGGATAATTGTTTTCTCTGTTGGCGTTGTGATAAATTTGAAACTAATTTATCGTTATTATAATCGCAGTCGGACAACTCGACTGACACTTTTATGTTGCAATCCGAGTTAAAAGAATTATCTAATGAATCGCACTCGATAATGTCCGACATACCACTACTGTTATTATTTTCTACATTACTTGGATAATCTAAGCTATCACTGACTGCATTAAAGCTGTTAAATTTTTCGCAGACCTCACTTTGAAGCATGTTGTCGTCACAGAATTTAATAAAATTTGACTTTCTCGTCGAACTTTCACTATTTTCATCACTATTGTTACAATATATCACAGGATAATGTTCTGAAAAATTCACCGTCTCCAAAATAACGATATTGTCATTATCATTTTGAGGCATATTTTCATTTGACTCCGCTTCTAGATTCCCGTTATTATTCATAACCATATCAGCAGCCATTATTTCTATGCTATCAGATTTTTTTTCGTAGGAGTCGTCGCAGTCGATTCCACTGCTGTCGGCATTGTCTTCCATGTCCGAGGAGGAATCCGCGGGATTGACGACGAACACCCGCGAGAACTGTCCCCCGCCGCCCCCCGAGTCGTCGGAGTCCTCGTCGGACGTCGCCGGCTCCTCGGGGGCGCCGCTCCTGAGATCGTAGCTTCTGCGAGCGACTCCGGCCTCCGAATCGCTTGAATTAGCAGATTCGTTCGAAGACGGAAAGGCCTTCTCCGCGTCAAGGTGGTCCGGCATTGTTTCCACTGATTCGGATAAAACCGACACCGAGTCTTCAGCGATCACCTTGATTCCGTCCAACGTTTCATGTTCGACTGCGCGTTCGATATTCTTATCGACGCTATCGGTATCGGTCGACGTAGGCACTCGTATCTCGGACTGTATCGCCTTATCGGTCCGCTCTACGGTCATTTCGAGTCTATTCTGCGGTAGAGCGGACGCGGTGGCGGCGGCGGTGACGGCGACGGCGGCGGCCGTCGTGAAGCGGGCGAGGACCGCCGCATCGAGGGGCGGGAAGCCGGGGTACGTGTTCCAGTGCGGCGCGGGCGGGGCGGGGCCGGGGAAGGCGAGCAGGGCCGGCCAGAGCGCGGCGGGCACCGGCACCGGCACGGGCACGGGCACGGCCACTATGCGCGGCTCGGCGCCGCACGAGCAGGCGCGCTGGCACACCTGCGGCGCGTGCTTGGGCGGAGAGGGAGGCAGGGGCTGCGCCGCCGCGCCCGGCTCGAAGTAGTCCCAGTCGCAGTCGTCGGGCGCGGGCGGCGCAGCGGAGGACGCGGTGGAGGCCGAGTCCTCCGTGTCCTCGCGGCACGACGAGTCCGAACTCAGGAACACGAGGCGGTAGTCCTCGGGACGCATGCGACCGGCCTCGGGCTCGCTCACTTCTCCCGGTTCGCAGTTGACGCCCCAATCTGGAAAGTAAAGAAAAATCATTACGTTAAGATGATCATTTACAAAAGGATTTATCTAAGCATAAAGTAACTATTTAGTAAGAAGGAAACACGAGAAAACACTTAACATAGACATATTATTATAGTTTTATGCCTACTTATTAAAACGAGCCAACAATCTTTGCTGTGGAAAAAGTATTCATAAACTATAAGGCGTTCGCCGTTCATGTATGAAGTACTAAAATTATGTTTAAGAGGCGCTATACTTAAGTGATTGTGATGAACGTAGGTTATACGATTATTTATTATTAAATAAATAGTACTTAGTCAGCGTTTATTTAGGATTTACGATTATCCCGAAGGAACTCCGTTTTCCTATAAAAAAGGATTTTTAAAAATTCACCCTACCCTAGTATGATGTTACAATGTTTTGAAGCCTCAATAGCCCGAACTCAGCGGTTAAAGGTGCGGACTCAAAACTGAAAGGTTGCAGGTTCGAATCCCACCCGTTGCAACTTGCACTATTGTCGTACCCACTCCTAGCACGAGCTTTCCGCTTATTTGGAGGGGATAGGAGGATATCAGTCAACTTCAGCTTGGCTAATATTAAAAAAAAATGTTGGCTATTGGCTAGTTATCTGGCCTGCAGGAGAAAGCACCACGGATGGGTGGCCCGCCGCCGCCGCCGCGCGCGCGCCGTGACTCGAAAGCGAGATGCAACACGAACTGTTATTACATTTTGTTTCCCTCTTTGCATTTAAACGCTAATGCAATTTGATTCTATTTGTAATATTTGCTTACTAGCTGATGACTTCGTCCGTAGGAAATAGTTTTCAACCATCCTGCGAGAACTCTTTGATTTTCCGGGATAAAAGTAGCCTATGTCGCTCTCCAATAGGGCTAACATGCGCGCCACGAGAAAAATTTGTCTACACGTTTACTCGTAATCTCTATGTGAATCTCTACATAGGTTCATGAGTAAAGTGTAATCAAAATTTTCTCGTGTCGCGTATGGTTGCCCTACGGGTCCTCAAATATACCCCAAAATCACAAACAAAATCAAAAACATATTTCTATACTACTAAGGATAGAGAGATTTTTGTAATTCTATTAAAACTTGATTATCCAGATTCGATTCTCGGGTTGGGTTAAATTTTTTAGAACGATATATTAGGAGTTCTAGAGTAGTAGAGTGACAGACAAGTCGAGGGTACAGGCTAGTATAGTTATATCTTTGAAATTCGTAACAGCACTTATGACGTAATTACTGTGACCGATGAAAATGGCATGAATTCATAAATATATTAAAATGTACACACAAGTTAAGTAGCCATCGATGAATAAGTAGCATACTCGTATATTTAGTTAAACACCTACTGACATACCTACATAAATAATAGTTACCTAGGTAACCTACCTATTTGTATGTATTTATCTACCTTGTACTTTGTTTTATGACGTTATAATATTATGGTGGACATATTATCTACAGCAAAAGCTACAGATATGGGAAATTCTTTGAGCATTTTTCAAAGCAAAGGGGAAACCCATTGGGGAAAACGGCCGAATTGAGATATGGGTCGTTCTACTTTTCTACCTACAATAGTCTGTCTTTCTTCTTATTATGGCAGTTGCGGCGTTGGAGTATTAATATAAACGGTTTTTTATTCGGTTCGAATAAACGTCCATATTTTTCTTATCTATTAAGTAATATTATGTCATTTTTCATGTTCTCTAACCAGCATATTTTATACGTTCGTTTTCCGTATAATGCCGTGACAGAGTGGTAAACTGAAATGTGGTCTCTACAGAAAAAGACCACTTTGTCACATTATTTTTTCAAAAACCAACATTAAAAAAGAATCAATATTAGCTAGGAAGGAAACTTTAATTAGTACTAATGAAAACACAGATGCAGTTTTTTTTTAATCCCGCACATAAAACACAATTATAGATAGTTCAAAAAACCAAAAAAACAGAAAAACGTCGTTTCATTGTCGGTAGAAAAGTAGAACGACCCATATATATTTTTTTATTAATTATTATTCTTGTAGAGTAAACAAGTGTCAACGTATTGGAATCTATCGTTTATAGACGGCACGGGATTTTTAAAATGCGTAAATAAGCGCGCAGCTTAACTGACCAATATTCCTCCTCCCCTCGAAATAAGCGGTAAGTTTTTTTTCAACACACTTGCTCATAAAGTGGCTCCCGGTTCACCGCAATTAGGCACACAATGACACCTTTAACTCAAACTGTGACTTTTGATTACTATTATTCACAATGTGAATTATAGAATTTTTTTTTTAATTTTATTGGTTGAGTTGCTTTGTTCTTAAAAAAGTTTCTATTACAAAAAAGATCCTACCTATTGCCAAGATACCTATGGCTTGCTCATTTCATACAACTTCGTATTTAAATAGATAATTTCAACTTGTACGTGTTTAATAAATAAAACTGTCACTCAAATATAACTTTTATTTTTTCTGTAATAAAGAAAACTGGAAATTCCCCATTTTGTACGTGGCTATAAGAGAAAAGCCAAAAAAAAAGAAACCTCATTCTTTTAGTCTATGGCCATTAAAGTTGCGCGCGCATTCCGGAAAACTAATTAAATCAAATAAACACCTGAATAGTCTATATAATAGGCTGTATGGTTGTCGATCTTTGTCTGCCCTTAAGAGCATCAAGAGGGCGAACAAAAGAACAACATTAATTTTTCCCGCCATTGCGAAAAAATTTTCACAACTCGTTTTCACTGTTTTGTACCATAATGTACTATTTTAGTATTATTTTCTTCACAAGTGTGTTGAAAAACGTCGTATGATACACGTGTACATTGATGATTACCGTCCTCGGCTACCTTAAGACCCTCACCTAACGGCTCGGGTCTCAATAGCGCCTCAGCGGTAATCACCAACTTTGACACTTGTACCATAATGTACTATTTTTTTATTAGCCCAAGGTAGTCCTTAACTGCAAGTAGAGTGGTAACTAGCCACGGCCAAAGCCTCCCACCAGACACAATTCAGAAATTATAAATTCCCAAATTGCCCCCGCCGGGAATCGAACCCGAGACCTCCTAGATATAAGACCACAGCGCTTACTACTGCGCCAGGCAGGCCGTTAGCTATAGTAGTTACGAAAATATCACAATAATGCAACGGCTGGGGATCGAATCGTCGACCTTTCAGTTTTCATTTCATAAGCCTATTGAGAATAAAAAAAAGTTAAGTTGACTAAAATTTAGATCGATATATGCTAGATCTAGATGCTTAGGGTACAATGCAACATTCATTGGACGTTGGCGCTTGTCCAAGGCTGGGCGTGGGCCGAGAGAAGGCAGCGAGGCCAGGCTGAGGCGATTTAAGCTTGTCCTTTCTTTATATAGAACCCCAACTAGTTTGTTATTTGACATTTGGCAACGAGACTGAACTCCAAATATGACCGCGTTACAGTTTCGCATTGTTGAATATCTAATGGAAGATATAATAAATACTTTGTTGGTGATCGATTGCGGAAAATCTGCATCGATTGACCTCCTCAATCGATGCAGATTTTCACTTAACATGCACATATCCCGTTTTGAAAAGACCCTCAGTCTTTTCAAAACGGGATATGTATGTGGGTCGTTCTACTTTTCTACCGACAATGAAACGACGTTTTTCTGTTTTTTTTGGTTTTTTGAACTATCTATAATTGTGTTTTATGTGTGGGATTTAAAAAAAACTGCATCTGTGTTTTCATTAGTACTAATTAAAGTTTACTTCCTAGCTAATATTGATTCTTTTTTAATGTTGGTTTTTGAAAAAATAATGTGACAAAGTGGTCTTTTTCTGTAGAGACCACATTTCAGTTTACCACTCTGTCACGGCATTATACGGAAAACGAACGTATAAAATATGCTGGTTAGAGAACATGAAAAATGACATAATATTAATACATAAGAAAAATATGGTCGTTTATTCGAACCGAATAAAAAACCGTTTATATTAATACTCCAACGAGATGCCATAATAAGAAGAAAGACAGACTATTGTCGGTAGAAAAGTAGAACGACCCATGTGCATGTTAAGTTATTTTTCAGAAAATACAAAAAACTGATTGTAGAAGAAACGGATCGATGATACTTTTGAAGAAATCAACCTGACAAGAGACACCCTTGTAAAATATCCTCTTTTGTTACGAAATCAGTTGATTGTGAAGTAAACTGTGGCGATTTTTTTTTTTTGAGAAATTATCCTGTTTTGTTCACCTCCTTGCATCGTCATCCTCATTACTGAGGGTCGCGATCCTTGGCACGGATCACCTTCTCCCACACGATGTTTTTCCACTTTGTACTATTACCGCAGTATGTAGAGTTTTGTTCAGAACACGCTTTGTTAAGTCCAATTATCTAAGTAGCATATCCTGTTTTACATTTGTGTCAATTATTTCACTTATTTCACAAAATGACGTACTGTGGTCTGAAAGGGTGTCATAATTCATCATAATAACCATCAAAAACGTAATTATCAGTACCAGTGTAGAAAATAATAACATGGCTCTCACACATTCATTGGTTGCTTTGTTAGAAACTTCTGTTCTAAGCGTTATATTTCGATGGTATGTACCTATATCGATGAATTCATCGTAGTCACGAAATCGCCCAATTAAAATGGGTAGAGAGGTTTTTCTAGGCCGTCTTCAGTCAATCTATTCCGTAGTAACAACTTACAAGCCGTGATGCTGGCTGTACCTTACGTCATCTTCCCCAACCCATGCCAAATTGATTAAGTATATTATTTATTCTCCGTGCCTGAACAGATTTTATGGTATAAAGTAAGTTGGCAACTAAATTTAGAAATAACATATTTTTTCTGATGCTCACGACTTTGTACTGGGGAACTTTTTCCCGGGATGAAAGTATTTCATGAAGTCTCCAAAAGGATATCTTTCTATCTGTCTTTGTGCCAATTTTCTCGATTTACGATTGAAAAGGTTTATTCATCATCGCCAAGTTTTTAACTGACGAGTAAAAAAGACGGTACATAGATTGCCTACACAAAAAATGTCAAAATGTCAAATTATTATTAGTCGCTAAAAGAAAGTTACAAAAAGCTATTTTGTGCGAAATCTGGAAGTAAGTGAAAATTTGGTCTAAGATGAAATATGTTATAAGAGATACAAAAAAATCCCTAAGCCGTGAAATACCCTGACAAAAAATCAAACCTCTTTCTCGATTAGCACAATTTCACAACGCAGAACCAAAGATGGCTTCACAGTAGATTTGCTTATTCTCTACCTAATTAATTAAGTGAAGTGAAGTCTTATCAATTTTCGGACTTATTATAATATAGCGATAGGTATACCTAACGGAAGGCTGAAACAAAAACAGCGCAACGGACGCGCGGTTCGACAGCAAATGCGTGGTAGGACGTCACACTGAATGCGCGCGTATGCGTGCTCTATTTGTAATTAAAAATTAAATTATAATGTCTGTATAGGATTTCGATATAACTGCCATACTGCTAAACATACTTTTTTAAATTTTTTTGTCTGTCTATCAGTATTTACGGGGTAATCTTTGAAACAGTTGAACTGATTTTACAGTAATTTCACAGGCAGGCAGAGGATTATAAAAGAAATAAGGCTTTTCTTATTGCAAAAATATTTAGGGAATATTTACTGGTGGGGGAAGGTTGCATGACGAAATCGGTTCGATGTAGGTGGTAACACGTAGGAGAACTAAGAGATAAGAGTAGCGCCGTGACCGCGTTTGTGGTCGTTGGCTTTTGGTGCAGCAAGTGTAGACATAATTGCCGCTTACGGTCTCTAGTCACAGAAGAAAATGCATTAAATCGTCTACTTTGGACGTCTAGCTCTGAATAATGGTGACAGCATTCTCATGGGATTTTAAAAATCTAAATCACTTGAGAAAAAAATTATTTTATGTGCGTTGAACTGAAAGCGAGTTCACAGTTCACATCTTGTGGGAGCTGCTGTCTTCGCGCGTTGCTAGCGTTTCAGGCTTAACTCTTTATCAATATTAATTTACTTTGATAACAATAATGGATACTTATTTTAATCTTATCTTAAATTCCTACATATATCTAGATACAGAGATTATTCAAAGTCCAAAATTATAACGTGAAATAAATATTCAGATACCTCCATAGTAAATGGCACATTCCTAACCAACGCAATTGCTTACAAAAGTTTGACGGTTAAAAAATAATAATTTCTATAAAGTATTTTAAGTTTTATTTTAAAGAAAATACTTAAGTAAATTGAATCCCTCGTATCGACGTGGGAAATGTAGAGTGTCGTCCAGTATGACTTTACACACAATAAAAAACTTACTTATTATAGTACACTAAGTGATATCCACGACTCCACCCGCGCGTATTCTTGAAAATCCCGTAGGAATCCTTGGATTTTCTGGTGTAAAAAATAAGCTTATTCCTTGAATAGGTACCTACATTTACTTTCTTAATATTGTATTAAAATTTCTACCATCAGCATGATCAGTACAACATCAAAAGAAAAATTCACAAGTCTATTTTTATGGCATCATTTAAGAGAAAAAACGACAAATTAAAGGACATGTGCCCTTTACGAAAAATACAAGTACAAGTGTACATACGAACAGACAGACATGCAGATAATTTTTTTGAAAATGTGTGTTTGGGTTATTCCATCGTTTAGATAAAATCATAGGAGCTTAAATTTTGTTTTTTGTTTTTGTTTTTTTAAAAAGAACCTTAGCCAAACTGAAGTAGACTAATATCCTCCTATCCCCTCCAAATAACCGGAAAGCTTGTGCTAGGAGTGGGCACGACAATAGTGCAACGGGTGGGGTTGGAACCTGCGACCTTTCAGTTTTCAGTCCGCACCTTTAACCGTTGGGCTATTGAGGCAGTTATTTCGAAATTACAGACAGACGTTTCAATTTTATTTGTATAAATACTGACTTGCAAAGCGGCTAATCCACTTAAAGGTAACTCAAGGGTTTCCTTTTCTAATTTACTTAGTATAGATAGATATCTAGATAGAGGAACATGTAAGATAGAATTACACTATCCAATTACACTTTGTAGGCAACTTACTTTTAATTCGATGTACAATTTTCCATATACGGCTTCTCTATATCCCTTTCCCTAGTAGGTAACCTTTACTTTGTTACGATAAAGAACAATATAAAACTGTAATAAAGTTGCAATGGTTATAGCTCTATATAAAGTCGTTACTTGTTCTTGTTACGTCACAAAACACACTTGTATATTTTCGTCACAGTTTTCCATGTATGATTTTATCTATTCCTTTAGTTCGTTTTGTTTCTTCTAATAATTCTGTAAGTATGAAAATAATGGAATCTTTTCATTATGTATTGTTATCGTTTTCCACAGAGAACATTGTAAAAAGGAAAGCACAATTTTTGTCAATTTTATTTTGTTTAGAGACTGTGACTAATTCTGTTGCACACAATCTCTAAATAAAATTGACAGGTCTAGGCTGAAATCTATAGACAGCACTCTTACTCAGCTCAGACTTAAGAGAGAGTTAAAATGAGACAGATTTATGTCAGAGCATATTTGTGTCTCATTTTAACCTCTATCTTGAGTCTGAGCTGAGTCAGAGCACGCTCTATAGATCTCAGCATAAGTGTCGTGCCATCCTTTTCATAATGGTCTATGCTGAAAGGAATAGCATTAGATTTAGACCTATCAATTTAGTTTAGATATTGTGAATTATCCACCATGTGTAAAACAGAATTAAATGAATGAAAACAATACACTGTAACAAATTTGAATACTTTTGTTAAAATTATAACGGTCACAAAACGCACTGGTACATTTTCAAAACGCACTGGTACATACTCAAAGGCACAAAACGGCAAGGTTATATGGGTACGGAGTATGGTTTGGTTGTAAAGAGTTTTGGGTGTTTTTGTTTGGCGCGGACGCGTGGTAGGGCTCGAGGCTCGGCGCGGGCGAAGGCACAAGCGGATGTGCGGAGGGAGCCGACCGACTGCTGCGTTCGCTGCTCTAGTGATGTACCTACTGTACTCGACATTATTTTGCTGTCGATATTTTCTTTTCACTGATACGATACTCTACATAAAGTACGCTGGACAGATAAAATAGGCATAGGCGATATCAAAATGAAGCAACTTAATCATTCTACCAATTACCAACTACCGGCGGTTTAGGCCATAATCTAGTCCATCACGCAGTAAGCTGGTCCAGCAGGCCAATCATACGTCCAAGTGCGAATTCGCAGACTGCACACACTAATTAAGAACTAAGTATTTAGGGAACTCTCAAGCATGCTGGTTTTTCACCATGTTTTCCTACACCATTAATGCAACTCGTTGAAAAGTCAGAGGTGCTTGTCAGAGATTCGAACCCGAAGTCTCTAAAAGCTAGGCCGATTGTAACCACTAGGCTATCACCACAGTTATATGAGCAATTTATACATCGCTATTCTGGCGCTGATTGACAAAAGTAAGAGTCAAGGTGTACGAAACTGATGTGAATTGTGAGTCATATTGGGAATTTAGATCCACCGGACGCTTAGAGTTTGCATAAAATAAATAACATATTGTACGGCTCAGCCTGTCTATTGTGTTAATAGAGGTTAATAGCCTCTTTTGTTTCGACCGCATTAGCGGCTATCGTTTACAAATTATCGCGTATAAAAAAACGTTTAGAGAATGCTTTGAAACAGAATAACGGGTCGACTCTACTTTTTATTTTCAATCTGCCGCTAACCGTCAAAACTTATCTCATAGCCTAAAAACTCACGGAGCGATTTTCATCCGCTCCCTTCGTCTAAATATATTATATGAATGAAAAATTAGTAGCACATTTCACGGTGTGTTTTTCGCGACACCCGCAGCACATGCGGTATACTAGTAGAACCGCGCGGGATTCGGTTACCCGCGAGCTTGGGAGCGTTCGCCCGTGCACTCTGCGATCGATTGGTTCGCGATTGTAAATAACCGCCCCACTTGCGATCATCAAATAAATAAATAAATAAATAAATCTATCACCAAGTTCGCGGTCCTTTCCGCAACCGCGGCGGCTACGTAAACGCATGGACCTGCGGTATCGTGAGTTTTGGAATAAAACAGCTGTATCGCATTCGGACTTGGTTGAGAGCCGCTTTATGAAGCCTTGTTCTTACACACTTACCTTTCAATAAGACTAAAAAAAGTTGCAGTAAAAATAATAAATTACACTACTTTGAAAACTTTATCGACAACGTTTTATCGAATTTCGCAGGTAACTAACGTCGTGACTCATTGGCAATATGAACGCCAACAACAAAACATAACTAAATAGTAAAATGTCGTAAGCACCCCAGAGATGACTGCACAAAAAAGCTTTACCTCTGTCGAGGGCCAAACTTCGCCGCAAAAAAACAGGTACAGATTAAGCGGCGGCGGTTACGACTTCTCCGAATCCCAGCACTATCGGAACAATGAACTTGCAATGGCGAACTAGACTAAACAGCTTGCGAGGTAAAACAGTTTTGTGTACAGAAACCGCTTCGGAACTAAAGTTTGGTTGCTTAGTTTCGTTGTTTTGTATGGGTAAGTACCGAGACTACACGCACACATGGACGGAAATTTAACCTTAATGCAACTGATATGGTACAAGCACTTACTTCTCAGGTTTAAATAATCGTTTTACGTAGGTGCCACGTGATGTAACGGAACAGTTTTTGTGTCTTTAATTATTAGGTTAGAACAAGTCGACGGCCTCGTTGGTGTAGTGGTAAGCATGTTCGACTGAACAGACGAAGCTGAGTTCGATTACTGGGTGCTCACCATTTCACTTTGATCATTTTTTTTTAATCCGAAATAGGCTTGCGCTTGACGACAATCAGTACTGGATAGCACTGATGAGGTCTAGGTTGGAGCGCGCTTGCCTATAAGATGCCTATTCACTCTTGCCTTGAAGGTACTCAAATTATAGATGGCAGGAAACACGGATATTGGAAGAGTATTCCACACCTTAGCGGTTCTTATCAGAAACGTTGAATTAAAGCGTTTTGTTCGAATAGGTATCTATTAAATTACCTAAATTATTTTTAATTTTAATTTTAGTATCTTGTTAAGTAAACTTTTATTAAATACACATTCTTAAAACATTGTATTAAAAAAATTGAATGTGCAGGAATATATATATAACAAAAGGAAAAATAAAAGATTCCTATTTCGCAACTTTGTAGCTAAACGATTCTTTTATCTTTATAGCTAACATCTAAATACTTTTATTATTATAATCTATTCTTTAATACTTGCAACGGCTCAAGGCTAAGTTAATACAATAAACTTATAAGAAAACGACCAGTTTATAATATTATTAAACAAACAATTTATTATTGTATGTTTATAAGCATAACCGATTTCAAAAAAAGGAGGTTCTCAAATTTAGAAGTCATATCTCGAATTAAAGTTAATTAGTTTAGCTTAGGTCACGTAGCATATCTGCTATGCGAGCTATAATAACCATGTAGATTCAGTTCAGCCCCCTGACTCTGTAACTGAGTTTATCAATGAAAGCCACTAACATAATATATTTTTCAACACACTTGCTCATAAAGGGGCTCCCGGTTCACCACAACTAGGCACACAATGACACCTCTAACTCAAACTGTGACTTTTGATTACTATTATTCACAATGTGAGTTATAGATTTTTTTTTTTTTAATTTTATTGGGTGAGTTGCTGTGTTCTTAAAAAAGTTTCTATTACAAAAAAGATCTTGTTCAATAATTTATAAAAATATCGTGTTAAATTAATGTACCTATTGCTTGCTCATTTCATACAACTCCGTATTTAAACAGATAATTTCAACATGTACGTGTTTAATAAATAAAACTGTCAGTAACTTTTGTTTTTTTTTGTAATAAAGAAAACTCGAAATTCCCCATTTTGTACGTGGCTATAAGAGAAAAGCCAAAAAAAAAAAGAAACCTCATTCTTTTAGTCTATGGCCATTAAAGGTGCGCGCGCATCCAGGAAAACTGATTAAATCAAATAAACACCTGAATAGGCTGTATGGTCGTCGATCTTTGCCTGTCCTCAAGAGCATCTCAAGAGGGCGAACAAAAGAACAACATTAATTTTTCCCGCCATTGCGAAAAAATTTTCACAACTCGTTTTCACTGTTTTGTACCATAATGTACTATTTTAGTGTTATTTTCTTCACAAGTGTGTTGAAAAACGTCGTATGATACACGTGTATATTGATGATTACCGTCCTCGGCTACCTTAAGACCCTCACCTGACGGCTCGGGTCTCAATAGCGCCTCAGCGGTAATCACCAACTTTTACACTTGTACCATAATGTACTATTTTATCCATTGAAAGTTTACTATGAAATAGTAAATGACACTTCACTTCAAATCCTCAATGGATAAAAAATGCCTATCGACGATAGGCACTGAGTTACAGAATCAGGGGGCAGACGGAAAACATAATGATTTAGTGACGGGGAAGTGGTGAGACAGAAGGGCGACAAAGATCACTTAGCTTAGCCGTGGTCGTTGTACTCAACCACCACGGCTAAGCTAAGAGACTCAAGAGAGCTATCATAGTTTAGTTAATTTTCATAGACTAGTTATGTAGTTCGCGATGTGACGTCAAGTACTCACTAGGATGATATAGCTCATAAGCTATACTAATGTGGCTTACGCTGCTGAAGACCTGTCAATTTAGTCAGTTTTAGAGATGTGTGTTCGTAAATAACAGGTATCTGAGTAAAAATATAGAGGGAAATAAATAGTGAATTACCTATGTGTTAATTTACACATGAAGACTGTAACTCGTATATAAAAGACATCAACGCTTACACGAGCATCCCTCTAGTGATAGAGCGTAAACACGCGTAGCAAGAACGGGCTTTTCGAACATGCTCGAAGCATTTAGAGACTTTTGGAACTTTATTTGGACTTTTTTTCGATTCCACCCAAGCTGTGCAAATGGCAGCGTTGGATGCTAAGTTTGTGCTGGGTTTGCGAAGCGTAGACGACGGTTTGATTGGTCTGTTGAACACATTCAGTTCCATTCCACTCCGCTCTACTTCAATGGAAAGCGCCTTATAAGACCTATCTCCATAACAACTAAAACGCTCTAACATCCACAACTAGTGGAACAGGTCCAAACTTATAGATTTTTAATCATAACAATTTATAAAATTCAAAGTCCTGACTGACTGACTGAGATATCAACGCACAGCCTACTGAAGTTAGAAACTTGAAATTTTTACAGTTGGTTCCTTTTATGACGTAGGCGCACACTAAGAAAGGATTATTGCAAATTCCACCCCTAAGGGGTTTAAATAGGGGATGGAAGTTTGTATGAAAGTCCGTCATTTTTCAAGTTATATCCATGAAACTTTGTATTTAGGCTTTCAAATAAAAATAAAGAAACATGTGTTTCACAGATTTTGAAAAATCCACCCCCAAACGGAATAAATAGGGGATGGAAGTGTGTATGAAAGTCCGTCATTTTTCAAGTTATATCCATGAAACTTTGTATTTAGGCTTTCAAATAAAAATAAAGAAACACGTGTTTCACAGTTTTTGAAAATTCCACCCCAAAACCTAATTCCACGCGGACGAAGTCGCGGGCGCCCTCTAGTATAAATATATAAAAATAATGACTGACTGACTGATCTATCTACGCACAGCTCAAATCACTGGACGGATCGGGCTGTTTGGCATATAGATGTACCAATATGACGTAGGCATCCGCTAAGAAAGGATTTTTGAAGTTCAAACGCTAAGTGCGTAAAATAGGGGGTTTAAAAATGGAACGTAAAGTGAGCGAAGCCGCGGGCAAAAGCTAGGTTTTATATGAAACATTTATGGTGTGACCTACACAGTATCGACTACCTACGTGTTGAAATGACGTTGCATTGGCTCGTTTCCCAAGGGCACCCCACGCGCTGCCTACAGGATGTTGATATTATGCACTTCCTCCGCGCCTCACTAAGTAGTTTACCAAAGCATTATCTAGGGACCGGTTGTACCAACACATTTTAACGGAGGCTTAACTCCTAACCATGGCGTTGGCGAACGAAAAATAAAGCGTTTCTTTAACATTTTTTATTTTTATTTTTACTTCACTTGAAGGTTTCCAAAGATTTTTTCATTTTAAAAATTATGGAATCGGCGAAGGATCCACATTTCTGTCGTTTATTTAGGTACTTTCTATTAGCGCTAAGAGTCGTTAGAAAATTACACGTAGGTACATTTTATGTTAGAATTTATCGTTTAATTTTGTTTTGTTACTTACTAACGAGCACATAATATATTAGTATTATATGTATTGGAGTCTGTTTTATACCAATAAAGCAATACTAGTAATTATAGATGTTAAAATTCTGTAGAAACAATAACATCTGTTAAAATGGACGCGTAACATTTAATGATTTGGATTAACCGGCCCTATGACGTTACCAAGGTAACTTACACAATAAAATAACATCAAAACATAATGATTATGTAGTAATACATATTACTTATTATATAAGTGACTGATGGATCTAAATGGATGGATTTAGGTAGTAGCCCATACTTAGTTCTAATTAAGGTTTTCCTATTTTTATAGTACCTATAGCCATGATGTCTTAAAAAATAAGTTATGATGTGCTTTTTTCTTTTTATTTTTTCTTTGTGTACAAACCTTTCTCATCTCCATAGTTTTATCAACAGGTACAGCAAAAAAGTTTCTACGGAGAGTACAACCTGGAGCGAGCTTTATTTGTTTTTTAGGTAAATATCTCTCGTTTGGGTTTAGTTATACAGTGACATAGTATTAGACTTCGTACGCGTGGATTAAGTTTTAGTTTCCCGCAGGAACTCTTTAACTTTCCGGGAAAAAATGTAGCCTGAGTATGAGCTATCTCCATTCCCAGCAAAAATCGGTTCATTCGTGGTGGCGTGAAGGAGTTCCAAACATCCATCCATCCATACATCCATCCTCACAAACTTTCACATTTATAATACAAGTAGGATAATAATATAATTAACGAAGTAGCGGGTTACTACGATAAATATCTATTATCATAGTTGCTCATGAGAGCGCCATCTGTGCATAGCCCCGTGTATTACTAAAAGCCTTTGCTCAAACCATTCACCTCACTTGCACTAGATGGCACTGATTGAAAATAAAAACTCACTTGCTAGGTTATCTATACTAATATTATAAAGCTGAAGAGTTTGTTTGTTTGAACGCGCTAATCTCAGGAATTACTGGTTCGAATTGAAAAACTCTTATTGTGTTGGATAGTCCATTTATCGAGGAAGGCTTTAGGCTGTATAACATCACGCTGCGACCAATAGAAGCGAAGCATCAGTATTCAGTGAAAAATGTTGCAAAAACTGGGAAAATTATTCATATTTAAAATATATTCTTTAAAAACTTCTTAATCGCGATCATAATAACAGAAATTGACGCGGACGAAGTCGCGGGCAACAGCTAGTAATAAATAAGCGTCAACAATAAATATTTATTTTTAACCGTAAAAATCTTTAGCAGGGTCTGTAGCCATCAGTTAAACTTGTCCAAAATTTTTTGTACTGTAAAAATGTCGTCTTACTACTTGCATTATAAAATTAAACTTGTTTAAGCGTGTTTATATTATAAAACCATCCGCTTATACAATAATTCGCCATCATATTATTAGTACCATGTGTAATAATATCAGTAATCAGTAATAACTCACGCCCTAAGTTAATCACATATAAATGGACCTCCTACTTTTAGGATCACTTATCACTTCATGAGCTTAACTTGTTTTTATGGTAAAACGTTGGGTAAAACCTGATATCAATTAAAAAATAAAACGGCTACGCTACACTTTTTTTCCATCGAAGCGGCTATAGGTACATATTTTTAATCGGTACCTACATCCGTTTGGAATCTACATAGTACTGTAAGTACCTACTTAGACCTTTCAAGTGGACAGGATATGACAAAAATGAACACAAAACCAATCCTTTGCACTGCGCAGATGTGATAATGAGCAAAATAAAATATACTTTCCTATTTAGGTACCGACAAACTTAGGTTCTTCATAGATTCATTAATAATTATTTTCAATCAACACTTTCTTTTCTTTTTCCTTTATACATTGGGGTGTTACATTAAAATAATTAATAATACTTAAAATGTAACTAGCCATTTTTATATATGCAAATTATTACCTAGAAATCTATTATTTAGTATGAATTAATTTAATTAAGTATATCCAATTAAGCCATCAACATTAATAAATTAATTCCAGCAGCATTAAATATCTTACAACTCTTTATTAGACGGTAGTCTAATAAACTCTTTATTAGACGGTAGTCTAATAAAGAGTTGACTAAACTAAGACTACTATACCTTACCCACCATGACTACCTTTTCCACAAAGGTTTCCACTGACAGATTTCTCTATAGTAGTCTTAGTAGGTACATACTTTACAGAGTTTTTCCAACTAGTAAAATTTTTCTAAATAGTAGGTACTTATATGTTTAAAATATTAACATAGTCTTTTGAATAATATGGAAGCCTGCCATAGGTATTGAGAATATTATGAAAAACTCTCAGGCATGCAGGTTTCCTCACCGCAAGTATTTTTTAATTGCTTAAAACGCACATAACTCCGAAAAATCAGAGATGCGTGAAGCGTGAGAGATTAGCTATAATTAATAATTTAGAAGTTTTTAGTTACCTAAAGTTAAATACCTACTTACCGCACCCATAATGCTCAGCAGGTACATAATTATTAAACCCGCATGTAATTAAGGGCATCTGATAATCTTCATAACAAAGGAAAAATTAACACTTATAATAGAAATTATGTATACTACGAGAGCGCGGACGCATCGAATTACCAAGGTCAACGTACTATGTCATGTAGGTCACAGATGAAAATTGTGGCTCGAGAGCTGATGGTCATTTTTCAGGACGTGCTCGGTTATAGTTTTATTTTTTACCACTCTAGGCTAGAAGGCGCCGAACGGCAGTTTGCGTGTTAAGTAATTTAAATTAAATGATGGTAAATGCAGATTAATTAAATTCTAGCTGATGCTCGCAACATAGTCCGAGTGAAATCAGGTTTTTTCAAAACTCCACGAGAATTGTTTTATTTTTTGCGATGAAAAATATGGATGAATGTTTGTTACTCAATCACGCCACAATTACTGAACGGATTTAGCTGAAAGGCACAGGATAGACTATAGTCTGGAATAACATATAGGCATAAGTGAATTCCCGGGGAGATTAAATAACCTTAATCCTCAAGTCGCGGGAATCAACTAGTATTATAAATGCGAAAGTGTGTGAGGATAGATATAGATGGATGGATGCAATGTTTGTTATTACTTCCCACCACAACGAATGAACCGATTTGACTGAAATTTGGATTACAGTTAGCTTATATTCTGGATTAACACTGCGCTGCGAATCAAACAAAACTTAACCCACGCAGACGAAGTCGCGGCCGTCATCTAGTTTTTAATAAAAATATAGATTTAAATCGGCGTGTTAGAAAAGTAGACGATTCCATCGAGATCTCATTGGCAAGCGCGTCAAAGTTGTGTATTAAAATTCCAGAAAATTTACTAAAAAATTAACTCTATTAATCCTGCTATTATATTCCAAGATTTCCAAGTATGAGTTACTGTTGCAAAAGCGTGCTTAAAAACTTTTAAGTTAACAAGCTTCTGATAAAAGTTTCCCATCAACTCTCGGAACAATTGCATGATTACTTATTAATTTAACATGTGTAACAATACTACTATTGTAATCATAAAGCCTTAGAGTTAAGGTCAGCGCCCACCTGTACTTAGTCAAATGGTTCCTGATTAGTATATAGGTAGTAGTTTCTGTACTCATATCTTTTTGTGAATGGAATTTGTGATTAAATTATTTAATCGATTGTCAAACACTTCCTATAAAGATTTTGTAATTAAATACAAGAGATTTCATATATATATGTACCAGGTACCTATTTAAGAATTATGAGATTTATATTTAAGTATTATACTTAAAGCTTTGAGTATTATACTTAAAGATCGTATTATATTTTACTATCTAAGACCAAGTCCCAAGAAGATTCTCCCAAGATTATAAACTATGTAATTAATGGTAGAGGTAACAACCCCCAGTAATGAGGAATACAATTCAGAGATAGAAAAGGCTGCGGTGAGCTCTTGGCACATATCACAATTGGATGTAAAAAATTAAATCGGTAGAGCACAAACGAATCTACATAATAATTATGTTCATAGTAGACATTATTGTCAGTTGGTTACGTAAAAAGAAATTCTTAGATATTTCAATCAGCGATTTACGCTGTCGATATAACAATAATTATTATTTGAATCTTCTTTAAAAAGCTGTTAATAACCGGTACAGAGATGGGATGCTGTAGTCTATTTTATATTTATGTAGTTATTCCTCAAATCGCATATTAAACTGTTAATTTACTTTGAAATGTTAATGGGTACTAACTAGTAATGGTAAAACGTAGGCTACTTTCCCTTAGTACTTAACTCAGGAGCACGAAAACTCCATTAATCTCGTTAACATTAGTTGACCTAATGACAGTACTTGAAAATTACTAAGACTCGTTTTTTTTTTAAATATAAAGACTAGCGCTTGGCTGCGCTCACACCTGATGGTAAGTGAATATGCAGCCTAAGATGGAACGCGCTTGTCTAGAAAATGCCTCATTCACTTTTGACTCGTTCCTGATACGTATCAGGAACGAGGAAGCAAAGCGCTTAGTGAGCGTCCTTGGGATTCTCCAAGATATTTATTTCACTAGACACCTTTATTTAGGTAAGCACTCTATTTTCTTTTCTCAATTAAATAGATATAAATAGATAATTAGCAGACTCTAGCTAAACATTTACATGCAAAACACGCTGATAGAATATTAAATTACCCCCACTGTAGATTTATTCAAATGTAGTTCAATGATATTATACACATTAGCAAATGTAATGATTTAATGAATGATAATAATCACCTATTTAATACAATCTTATGTAATATGGATGCGAGTTCTCACAAAAAATATAGGTAAGCAGTAAGCAGTAAGAACCCACTGGATTTCTTGTTGGCATTTCTCGGTAGAGTGACCACCCTGAACCGGTTGTGGCGTTCGAGGAACTTGTTTAGCTTAAATTAAATAAATGTCTAGCTGCTTTTAAAGCTACTAGCTACAGGCTAACATATGGTTCATTACAGTAGGCTAATCCTAATGAAGATTTGGTTCCATCGTTGATCGTTGTCCAATCATCTCAAACCATTGCCTGCCCACTACTCGACACAGGTCTCCTCTCGATTGAGAAGGGTCCACCACGCTGGCCAAATACGGATTGGCAAGCTGTACACACCTTTGAGAACATTATGGAGAACTCATATGTGTGTAGATTTCAACACATTGTTTTGAACAACAACTAAACCGTTGACACATAGCTCCGGAAAGTTAGAGGTGCCTAGAATTATTTCGAAAAGTAGGCCAAAGTCTTGACCACGAAGCTAATAGGTGCCACTTCCACAACGAATACAAGAGACTTTTATCGTTTCAGTGGGCCGATTCTGTAAATGCTACATCAATCCTTGCTACAGTCTCAACTGTGGTGATTGGCTGAATTTAACGCGGTCTTTCTGCAACAATGCATTTTAGGCAATAGAGAGTGAGTATCGGCCAATCAGAGGCAACTGCAAGTGTGAAACTGTAGCAATTATTTTTAGAGAATTGCATCACTGATTCTTATCAAAATGGAACGGGATCAAAAATTAAAGGCGTTGTGTAAGAGATGTTATTGGACAACGAACATATTCTCATTGAATCACATTTGCAACGCTTAGCATTATTAGATACGCCTATTATAATGCAAATGCCTTATGATAGACTTACCAAGGTTACTAGGCGCTCGGCGACGTCGTGCTTTCTTCACTGCAATCGACACCAAGGAGTCCATCTCGCTCCCCGAGTCCCATCGGGGTCTTTGTGGCACGAGCTTGGGCAAGACCCGCACGTCATCCTCGGTGTCCCTATCACTGCTCGTCGGCGGCAGATTTGATTCGTCACTCTCCGGAGGCACAACACTTTTCATAGCAAACACTTCGTCCATTGAAACATCTTCGAAATCCGCACACGATATGGGGTGGGTCAAAGTCCGCTGTATATTGCTTTTCTTGTGTCGCACTTTCACTGAGCCCTCGGATAACGAGCGTTTACCGTTCAATTTGTTCTCGCTTTTGGTGTCCCCTCGAGCACGTTTTAGGTCTGATGGCGATAAGGACTTTTTTCTGGAGTTCCGCCTTTTTACGCTCCGCTTTTGTCTGCTTGAATCTCTTGCGGCCTGCATTGTTGCTGCATTGGCACGATCTGTGAATATAAAGAGGATAATGTAAAACGCGAGCTCTTTTATTATTTTGCAAACTCTATTCGTTATTGAAATGTTATCATTTATCACTTCATGCTAATATTTCTTTAACGCAGCAATGAATAGTTATTTGCTATCAGAGGAAATGGGAATATTATATGTTCAACATTTTACATTTATCTGAATTAGGTCATACTTAGTTAGTAGGTAGGATAGGTTTACTAGGTTTATCCCTAATGTAAAGTTGGATTGTTCGTTTTATAAAATTACTAGCTGATGCCCGCGATTTCGTCCACGTGGATTTAGTTATTAAGATCCTGCGGGAGCTCTTTGATTTTCCGGGTTAAAACCAACAAATCAGCAAAGGAACATACTTTCGCATTTATAATATTAAATAGGTAAGGATGAATAATTATTTAAAAATGAAGTTGTTCTTATATTTTTATCTATCCTATAATAATATAGGTTTCTACTTTCTACCAACTTGGTTAAATTGTATTCTAAGCCCATTCATATTTTTTGCTTTCGCTT
The DNA here is from genome assembly GCA_038048805.1 of Hipparchia sbordonii. Classification (NCBI taxonomy): domain Eukaryota; kingdom Metazoa; phylum Arthropoda; class Insecta; order Lepidoptera; family Nymphalidae; genus Hipparchia; species Hipparchia sbordonii. The sequence continues at coordinate 6,687,074 of CM076104.1, read as the reverse complement.
AAATACGTATTATTTACTTTGTAAAATTATTAATAACTCCATAAAATAGACAGTAAAAAAATGGTGCATAGCAACATATTTCCCAGGCGCAAATAATTTGTTCCGATTGACTTGTTCATATGACCTTTAACTACGTGAAGAACTTCCCTAGCCTATTTATTCCTATCTACATTTACTAGTACTTCCATAATATTATAAACTAGCAGCCATAGAGAATTAAAATAATATTTCGCAAGGTTACTGAAATTACAAACCAAAATATTAAAGAAAATACCTTTAAATGTCAACCGCAACCGCAAACCCAAGAAATTTAATATTAAAATATATTGTACACTGCATCCTATCACATCATTTTCACTAAACAAACATTTACGTCACTCAAAATCAAATAAGTACGTATGAACACACTTCCTTACTTTTAATCATTTAGTGGAGATATTTTTCGAATGGCACAAGAACTACTTTTCATTTCAAAACCTGTAAGATAAGAGGTTTATAGAATTTTATCCGCTAAAGGTCGCGGTTCTCTAGGTGCAAGAAAGGCGTCCGCATCCTACGGATTTCTACGTTCAACTGGCAGACAGTACTAGTAGTAACGTAAGGCTAGTAAGCAGTAACTTGACGCCTGCCTTAACACTAGATTGCTGTAAAAACTGCATTTTACACCATAACTGATATCGAAAAAAATACAGCGCAATAGAATGGAAAATAAGACCACATTCACATTAAATGTCATCTTATATTGTGAGTAGAATTTAGATCAAAAAGTCAGTTTTCAGCTCTATGCGGACATTGAGTAAGAAAGAACTAATGATAAGCGACAACTGATAAGATAGAAAGAAAATATTTACACTGTTTAACATAACAGAATATTTTCATATTGAAAAAGAAGGCTTGTTTTGAAGTCGTGAAAAGTTACAGAATTATCCTTGTTTTTCTTTCTCATTATTTAAAAATGCAAACCAATGAAAATTTAAGACTGCGAATGAATTTTAATTTAAAATAAATTTTGTAATTGGGAAAATTAGAAAATAAATGTTTTAACGCATATTCAGAAACAATTATTAAAAGAAATTGGCCATTTTCTTTTAATAATTAGGTAGAGTTGATTTGTATTATTATTTAAATAAAAACTCGTCCAAAACGAGATAAAAAAATTGGCTTTAACGGTTAATTAAAGGAAAATGAAAAATAATACAGTCGCATTACATAGGTTGGTTACAGTATTTACTCGACATAATAAAATACCTATTATTTATTTTATTCTAAGCATCTGCTCATTTTGTCTCTTCATGTAAAATACCGTAGTACCTACCTAGTAAGTAAATGGTATATTATTATTTCTTACCGTAACGTAAGATTTTTTACCATAGTGAGAATCTTAAGTGGTTAATCTATGTAATAGCCTGCAAAGCCAATTAGAAGACCAATTAACGGAATTACGTTAACCTGAATTTAAACGCAGAGCATCTGTTAACCTAAATTGGTCTTGCAATAGTCGGTGATCTCAGAACTTTACGGGAACTCCCGAGTTGCGCCTATTGCGAGACTTCAGATCAAATTAGACATTGTTAAGAACCAATTCCCAAAGGTATAATTACTAGCTCAGAAAAACACTGATTATTTAACTTTTGCTAGCGACTTCCTCCGCATATAGTTAGGTTTCTAAGAAAAGGTACCTGCCACGGTTATCCTTTGTTTTTTCTGGGATAAAAGTAGCTTGTCTCTTTCATGTCCTCAATTATATATATGCAAGAAAAATCACGTCGATCCGTTATTCCGTTGCTGGATAATTGAAGGACAAACAAACTAACAAGCTTTCGCGTTTATAATACATATTAAGGATCAATGCTATACCTACTGTGCTGCGTGACCTAAGCCCACAATTAGGTAACGCTTATCCACATAAAAATGAACACATTTTTAAACGGCTAAGCGTTACTTAGGTACTGGCTTAGATCATACACGTGTTTAAGTACATATATGCTACTTATGACTTAAGTAAAGTACTTCCATTATTGCACAGCGTTTATCTCCTTCGGACGCTTCTGCCCGTGCAGGTAACTATCATCATGTGCAGGTAGTCAGTACTATATTAGGCATTTCACATCATTTGTGAGTTGTGCTTGAATATCGCTCTAGAATAATTAACAGCCGAAAAAAGTATCGCGCTTATTCCTCTTTTTCGTGTCTGTCACTAAAATACCTTCTATGAACCTGCTCTTTATATTGTGTTGTTAAGGTAGGAGGAACTGGGGCATCTGAACAGTACGTATCGGTGGTATTATCAATATCCAATTGCAGCATTTCAACTTAACATTCCTTAATAATTGTGACATCGATTAACAAAACCAACATAAACTTTATCGTTGTCACAATGATTTATCTATCAACCGTTATGTTGTCAAAGGAGTTCACTGCAAAGTATGACGAGTTCACGTTCCCATAAAAATTAGCTCGGGTTACAGATTTCTCATGCACCAGACAATGCGGTGAGTGTCGTATGTAAGTCCATGGCTCTTTGTTTGCGAACCTTATCTGGTGTTTAGGTAATGTTTAAATGGCACCTTCAACTTGTATCCACGTCCGTTTCGCTAAGTGATTCTTCGAAGTTGACACGGCCCCTAAACTAAACATAGATAGCCATATACCTACTCGTAGATCCACCAACTTGTCTGTTAAGTTGGCAGGATCGCTAGTGGAGAGTTTAATAATGCTACTTAAGACTTGAATAATTCGATACTGCATTTTCATACAATTGTACGGCAATCACAGTAAAAAGAACTGGCAAAGACTATTTTGGCCACGCGTCTACTAGAGGGCGCCAAGATATTGATTGCACACGGGCGCTACATGGGCTAGAGCCGCCATGTATTAAGCCCGATAGATCCATGATAGATCAGCCTGAAAACGACTCTGGCGGGCAGATAAGAGGCTATGAAAAACAATGGAAAAATGCTGACTAAGAACTGTGAACCTGCATTTTGCAATACACAATGCTAGTATTCTGCTGCTGGTTTCGATATCCACCTAGATAGAGAATTCTTGCGTGATTTTTAAAACCTCCAGCGGAAGTAGGGGAAAAGGGCTAGTTTGTCATAGAGTTTATCATGTTGAAATGTGCACTCACGGCTTTGCATAGTTTTATCTAAGTATATGTTAAGCTATTGCATAGCTTCTATCGCGGGCCTTGAGCGTGGAGACCGAATCCAGAAATTCCGTAACGAAAATAACCTGACACGGGACTCCTCTACGGTGAGCCGCTAGATGGCGTTGATAAAAAATGCTATGCAATAGCTTTACCGCGGCAGTCCCCGAGTGCCACACGTCTTTTTTTGGTACTATAGATTGTAGATACCCTGTAAGGACATTCAATAAGTAGGTACCTACCTACGTACCTCACCTAATTATCTGTGAATAATGATAGAAGCTAAATTTTATTTTGTTCTTAATGTTGTAATCTGATTTCTTAATTCAAATTGGATCAATGTATTCATGAAGTCTATTACTTGTTGAATAAATCATGTGCCATGAACTATGGTCATAATAACGCCGGAAAACGTGTTATTCAAACTAATTGCCATGAGACCATAGTGATGATAATTGGTAACATAGTTGCTAGTTATAAGAGATCAATTTCACGCCCTTGGTCTAGAAGATAATAATTATTGTGTACCTGCTACTGTTATGTACATACAGCATGCAGCTTATATAGGACCTAAACAAGATAATAGACCTGTGCCCTGTTGTGGACTGGCGATGGGTTAAGATGAATGAATGAATGAAATTAATTTATAGGAATCTCGAAGTTTCTATACAAATAAAACTATTTAGATAGTTAATAATTCAGAACAATATAATATGTAGGTAAAGATTTCTTACTAAAGATGCTAACAAATTTTTTAAGGATCTGTCATCTCGATAATATTTTAAATGTAAAAAATCAGAGTTTCGATTAGATATTTAAAAATCTGCTAGTATTATTTCGCAATTCCACTGAGTTTGTTACCTTTTCTCGGCATTCCGAACCAGTGCTGGTAGATTCATTTGACGACTCGGAAGCACTTTGTAAAAGTTTATTTGAATAAAAAATTATTCTATTCTATGAAGCTTATGATGTTTGCCGCAATGATAACAATATGCATATTATGGCGACCAACTATGGTTGGTAGGTACTGTGATTTCTTGTGCGGGAAAATATTATCTTATAGTCCCGTAGAAAAGAAAAAGTCCTCGCAAAAGAGCTAATAGGTACGAGTAGATAGGTCTATTCTATAAGCAAACAACTTTACTAAGATAGGTTTTGCACAATCATTAACCGGAAAGGTTGGTGTAATATTATATCTACTTTCACATTATTCGTATTGGAAGCCTATGCATATTGGTAGAGTCCGAAGCGAAACCTTCTATTAGATCGATATACATTTTTGAAGTTACTTTTGTTAAAACTTTCAGTTCAATTCTAGAGCCTTGTCAATTCAAGATTTCTAGAATTCAAGAATTCTAGAGTCAATAGCCCAACGGTTAACAGTGCGGACTGAAAACTGATCTGCACTATTGTCGTGCCCACTCCTGGCACATGCTTTTCGCTTATTTGGAGGGGAGAGGAGAATATAAGTCAAGTTCAGCTTGGCTAATATTCTTAAAAAAAATAGTATCTTACGATTATTACCATTGGAATTTCAAAATATTGCAATAGTGTAAATTAAAATGATCGTACCTACCCGCTTTCTTCAATACGAAATCAACGAATAGTAAGCACATACATCTGCTGTAAGATGTCGAGGAGTTGGTTAGTTCTGCTTTGGTTGCACATCAGGTGATGGTATGTTAAAGTTGCAGTGTTATCTGGTATAGTTAGTCAAATTATGACGAAATTATAGATAGGATAAATGGAAATACTTAATATAAATAAATATCAATCATATGACCCAGATCTCCAGGATGGCTGACCGTCTTTAAACGGCATGAGAGGTATTTTATCAGAGTGAATGTCTTTCTCTGTAATTCCCAAACAATTATAATATTAAACCTGAAAAAATCAAAAAATGTTTCGAAAAAATTAGTCTTCCATGTAAAATCGCTATAATTTTACTCTATTTAAATATTACATTGAACATTCAAATGCTTATTTAGCTAAACACAGTTTTTGCGCTGACGGTAGGTACGTATGTTCCTGTATTACGAGGTAAAGTAAGATAATAAATAATTTCTATTTAAGCAACTATCTATAAACTGAGTCCACTGGCGATTTGGATTTCTAATTTTGCAATATCTAGTTCTAGGAGTTTACTTGCCTAAAATAAAATAATTACAAAAGCAGAAATTTAGAATTTGAGGCAAAGCTAAGCCACCAGAGTTGTAAAGGCTAGTTTTTACCCGCGATTTCGTCCGCATGAAGTTTAAAAGAATAGCCACCTTGATAGCATGAGATTTCTATTTGTCAATTTAGTATAATTAGAGCGTGAGTTACAGATACTGTACACAAGAATTAGACTTATTATTATAGGTCACAAGTTTTCACATTGCGATGTTATTCTTAACTGAGATAAAACTTGTCTGAAATAAAATTGCAGCAATTGCTAACGACTTTACTAAAAAAAATTATGACATGCATATTATGGCATATACAGCTATTTGCAGCAAAAGACAGGATGTGCCAATTCTTGCTCAACATGGCTTAGACAATATCTAGGACAAGTAAATGGCAATATTCTATCACGCATAATACCTATGCTAATATCCGAAGGCACCTAAGCTTGGCTATTAAACTGTAATTAAAATCTGTAGGTAGTTCTAATACTCACATTTCGCAGAATTGATTTTGTTAGGTCATCGTGTTGAATGATAAAATTATATTTAAAACTACGAGTACAATAGATAATAGAAAATTGTATTAATATTGTAGGTTTCTTATTTAACTAATCTGAAGTAGGTTCAGTAAATATGTATCATACACTTTATTCTAAGTCACAAATCTTTAACGACATCTACCGATACTAGTAGTAGTAGATATAATAGAATTCGGAATACTGATTCTGCTGAGAAGAGCCGACAAGAAACTCTGGAATCTATAGATCATACATACTTTTCTTAGACTCTATATCAAGTTTGTTCTAAGTCGGAGCAAGCCTTATTTTTGAATAGTAATTAATGGAATGTATAATGATAGTTTTATGATGAAGATTTTATACTTAGTACTATTCTCTTACTCACTTCTCTAATTGCACTCTTCCAATCTTCACACTCGTGAAGATTGGGAGAAAATGCTGTAGCATTAAGAACGCCTTTCGTACTAAGTTGTGCAATAAAGTAAAATAAAAAAAGTGCGAAGTGCATCCAAGTTTCGCCACTACCACAGACAGCGGAGTGTTACCTACATACATGTATAAGGATTTGCGACGTCATTACATCTATCAACACGTCAATGCGTCAATACGTACTATTTCCTTAGGTACCTACTGTCTAGTGTCTGATGTAAAGAATATGGAACAATAATATAGGATAGTTTTTTTTGTACGTGCCGCTATTTACTTAGTTACGCGGTAGTGACACAAAACCTTGAAATTCTACGCTTATTGACGCAGAAACTATCTTACTATCTAGGTATTATATATTTACAGCTTCAAGCCTAACATTATTCTTCTTACTTTCTTTATTGATTACTCTTATTTTCAACTGTAATTATATTGTCTCACTTAGTGCACATTGAGGACTATTTTCTGAGACTAGCAGCCGCATAGATAGCTTCTAAAGAAATTCAAGGTAAGTACTAAGTAATGAAATGCTTTGTTCTCTTTCTAACTTTCGAGTTGTCCCCGAGTCCCTGTCTTTTGCTGAAAAAATTTTGCAGGTCGTATTCTGATAAAATAAAGCGAAAAATTGTAGATTGGAAACCACTGCTACCGCAAATAAAAAATATTATAATATCTACTTAAATTGGTATCTATTTATTTGGCCTACATGACGAGAAAAATATAATGATCATAATAATGCTAATATATTGCACAACAACATAATACTGTAGTTAAGTACTATAGTAACCATACTAAGAAATGCTTACGTTTAATTTTATCAGATTACTTTTTTCACTGACATTGAGAATTGTGAAGATCGCGGACAATGGTTGATAAAAAAAGTTGTAGTATCTACTGATGTAGAACAATTCAAGTTTTTAGTGGATTATGATGTCTTCCGTCCCGCAGAATAATCAGTAGTATTTTATATTTATTTTATTTCCTATATTTACAGCAACAAACAGAAGCGAGTAGGCCGAGTGGGTACAATCCATTGCTATAATGGGAAAGTTTTAGGAATGGTTAGGAAAGGACGGATGTTTTCAGCACGCTATCGATATGATGGAGCCAGGTATGTGACGTCGGTGCTCGGTTATATTTTTGGTTTTTTTTCGCTATTTGATATTATTATGATTATTTATTGCTATAACTTTTATGTTTTAGTTAATTAGAGATAATTTATTATTTCATTGACTGTGAATTAAATCCTCCATTCCTTCCATTCGTAGCTGTAAACACCCATAGTTGAATATACGCGTTTTCAAGGGCGCGCCACCAACCTCGGTCCTCCTCACGTTCTCTGCCTTCCTCATCCGCCTACTACCTACCACCTTCTAGGCCATAGTTCCAACGGACTGAAGGTCGTCCTAGTCCTACACTGCGCTCGCCTTTATGTGGTTTCCACTCCAGAAAAGTCTGCCCCAGCGGTCATCGTTTCTGTGACAAACATGCCCTACCTAACGCCATCACTTCAACTTGCTTATTTTTTGAACTATCTTTTTGATTCTCATACGAATTTCTTTACGGATTGTTTCGGATTTTATCGCGCGCTGAGTGACTTTAATCGAATCTTAATTAGTTATATTCGTAAAAACGTGTTTTACCGCTATGCCAAATCATTATTCAAGTTGCGGTTCATGACCCTGAATTCTGCTTTAGATTCATTGGCCAAATTGAATCCTTGGATAAAATATAAGAATATTAGTAGACTGGATATTCTTGTAACGATTACAATCACATGCTTGCTATTTCCTAATTCCCAAAGGTCTATTTAAGTGGCGTGGGTGTCGTTGAAATGATTTTAATTAACCTAAAAAATAAACAACCAGCCAGTGACAATTGAACTCAAGCACAAGAGTTTCCGTCCCGCCAAACAATATTATTTTTAATTTATTTATCTTACATATTAGTAATGTTTAACATAATATATTTGCCTTTCCCTCCCCTAAGTAAGCGTACCGTATATTGTTAGAATTGGGCTTGACAATGGTGCAACGTGCATGGGATGGGGTTTGAGCTTCGGGTTTGAACTGTCAACGGGGGGTTTCAAAGGGTTTTAGTGGTTAGTGAACAGTGAGTAGCAAAAAAGCCAAATTGGTTAGCAATCTTCGAGTAAATATTCGCTGCTGCCTTCTAGCCTAAAAGTAAATTAAATATATTCATTAAAGTATGTTTGATTGGTTAAATCATAAATTAGGTATATTAAATTCATTAAAACTTTTTTATTAGGCTCGAGGGTAATTTCACTTATCGGACTGGTCGTGTTAAATGTGACCTTAAGAGTTTACTCAACACTTACGTGTAATATTTATGTCCACACATACACCTACTTATAAACATCGTACATAATTCAATGACCGGATACGAAACGAGTTACTTACTAATGAGCCGAGTCCCGAATAAAAAAACTGGCATCGTGATAGATCTACACGATTGCGAGATAAACCGCAGAAACTATAAATAGGATAAAGTGCATTGGTAAAAACAAGATATACCTATGTGGGTATAGTGCATTGTACAATGTACATACTAAGGTAAGTACATAAAAATTTTATGTTAAATTGCGTGTTAAGGCATGTTTCTGCTAAACGTTGATCATATTATATTATTATAATAAGCTAATTAGTATAACTTCACGATCCCATTGAAAGGTTGTTAAGGAGTACCTTCGTTCATATACATCATTCCCCTTTTTTAGTCGTCGATAATTTTTTTTAAGAATTTAAAAAAAGATGTGAATCTGGTTTTCTTTTTGGAAATAACAAATGATCAATAAATTGATAGATTGATAAAAATAATTTGATAGCATATTCTAATTTACCTAACCTAAAACAGCTCAACAGCATTGAAAGGTAACAATACATAATACTCGTATTATAACTTGCCTATTATATCTCCACTAGGGGCCATAGACCTGAAAGTTCTCCATAAGGTGTTCAAAGGTGTGAGCCATAGGTAGTGTAAGCCAAAGTTCTCCATGTGTTCAAACTTCAAAGGTGTGAGCCATAGAGTACCCTGAGAGTTCTCCATAATGTGTTCAAAGGTGTGAGGCCATAGTGTAACCTGAGAGTTCTCCGTGTGTTCAAAGGTGTGTGAAGTTTGACAATCCACACCTTGGTTTGCGTGGCCCTTCTCAATCTTTCTCATTCTGAAGAGGAGACTGATGCCCAGTAGTTGGATGGCAAGGCGATGGATTGAAAATAGGACGGGGCAATTCCATAATACGATAGGTGACTGACTCTACAAAACTTGACAAAATATGGCTGTTCCGTAGTCGAAAAACAAATAGCGTAATACGTTTGTATGAAAAATCACACGCGTAATGTGGCCTTAATTTCGGTTACCAACACCTATAATAACTAATAACATAAATAGTTTTTGTATGAATGACCTTACGAGTACGTTCCAATTATATTATACCGCAGACAAAGAACGTATAATAAATACAATTTTGACATACATATATGTCAAAGTGCATTTATTTTGTTCTGCCATGAAATCTATTATCAATAAACCAAGCATATTGTTGAATTTGATTTAAAGATACAGCAAATTCACTGTTGACTTCGATTTTATTCTATTAAAACTAAGCAGTTATTAATTCCTTTTAAAGGTATTTTAGAACCATTTAAATACGAATAGTACTAATTAAAAATATTCTTTTTCGTCTTTTAATTAATAATTAAATCTATTAATTAAGCACGTCTAGTTCATTTTAGAGGAAAAAATAACATCCTCCCTGCAATTACTTAATTAATTCTAAATAAGGATTTCTCTGCGATACAACTCCTTATTCGAAAACTAATCAAGTGTTAATGTGTTAATTATGCCTAATTACCTATCTGTAATAAATTTCCGTAAATATATCAAAAAAAGTATAATAATTAATATTAATAGTATACCTATTAGCTGATGCCTGCGATTTCAATTTCATTTCAGCCAAATCGGTTCAGTCGTTGCGGCGTGATTGAGTAACAAACATTCATCCATCCATTCATACATACATTCAAACTTCCGCAACTTCCTTTTACACGAGACAGATTTATGTCAGAGCATGTTTCGACGGCCCCTATGTAAATCATCGAAACTCAAAAATCTCGATTTTTCCGCTAATGAAAAAAAATCATTATTTTTTCGGTGCGGTTCGCGAGGCGAGGTAGCGGCCAACTTGACATGGAAGGGTAGTAGGTACTTATCTTATCTTCAGCTTTATGGTTTAATCATGAAAGTACCAATTTTTATTTGCAATCAAAAATACCTAAATACCTGTACTTACCTAATAAAATACTGATATGTAATGTATGGAACAAGTGAAAGTAAACGCCGATAAAATAAGACAAAAATTGACCCATAGGTACGGCATACCTACCTATAATATAATTGAATGCATTTTATAATGATCATGCATTAGATATGTGACTATCAAGGCCGTTTTTTGGCATTTCAAACATAAATATCAAATTACAATCAATTGCAAGAGTAACTTACCTACCTGTTTGTACCTATTACAGTTCTTACATTTTACGAGGGCGCGTGGCTCATGGTTGTGTGTGTATCGTATCTGTATAAGTGTGAGCGAGAGCTTGATCGCGCCTGACCCACTGACCGCTACCACCTGACAGACATACACACTTACGCAATGTGCATGTAGGTATACGACGTAAACACAAGTAAAGCTCACGCGCCCTCGTGAATTGCAAGAACTATACCTGTAGTTTTGTCAATTCTTTTCGTTTCGTTCTTTAAAAAAAGTACCTATGAGAGCCAAAATGAACGTGAACAAAATTGCCTACTTTATTTGAAGTCTAAAAACACGAATACACATAGACTGAAGAAATGCAACTCTAGAAAAACCTTCGTACGTACGTGGTACGTGCCACGTTCACAAATGTAGAGCCAATGTTTTTGTGAACCGAAAATAAACTGGCTATTTGTCCACCCTCATTTTGTCTATACTATGAACAAATCAGTGGTAAGCCTAAGTGGACATACATAGAAAAAAAAATTGATAACCTCCCTTTTGGAAGTTGGTTAAAAATCCGCAGTGGGTCCAGTTGTATGGAAGCGTACGATGTTGCAATAACCATAATCCGACAAAACCACTACATTGTGGCGCCGCAACGAGCCATGTGGCACTGCTCTCCGTATATAGGGTCTCAATACTCCCCAAGTAGCACAGATAGCTGCGTAAGTATTCACTTTTAGACCTATTTGAACCTCTAAGCGTATTAAGACACTTTTAAGAGTACACTGGTGATCCTACAGCTGCATAATAGCTGTCAGTGATATTTAAACAGCTTAGGCTGATTAAGAGTGCTATAAAGGTATATTTTTTACGACTCTATTCAGCCTTTAACATTTTTTAATGCCTTAACCGCAATAAAGGCTGTTTAGTGGATAAAATTAGCCAAATGCTGTATAAGAAGGTATTTGTGAACTCCTATTACACTGACTTATTAAGGGGGCACGTGTGAACTATTAGACAGCCTTTGGCAGAATGTCAGAGTTTTAACTATTCACGTAGCTGTTTAATAGTTAGGGAGCTGGCGAGCAAAATTTCTATATGATCAGCACACATGGCAGACGTTATTAATAGTGATAATTATACCCTAAGAAACATCAAGAACCTCGTCTACCACCATGATAGATTACGAACTGTTATTGTATGTATCAAGCATAGACTACATCAAGGAGAACTAGGTCCTGGCTCCTCAATCCTGATGCTGCTGGGTAGTGCCTACCTAAACTGTCAGTTTCGAATTGATATTGTATGTATCAAGCATAGACTACATCATGGAGCTCTAGGTTCAAGCTCCTGAACCCTGATATTGCTCACATAAATTGCGGGGATTTTGGAATTGTGGATTGTTAATAAGTAGGTACCACAGGTACCAAGTATAGACTACATTAGTAGCGTTTTGGAGGGAAGAGAGAAAGAGAGCAGGGACAAGTTAAGAAGTAGGTTTTTTCAAAAGATTTTTTATGAAGTTAAGTAAAATGATCATAAAAAGCCAAAAAGATACCTTTTTTTAATCTTTATTATCCAAACATAAAGGAGAAATTGTTACAAGGTTCTTGTGAAAGCCTCCACATAAACCACGCAGGGTTTTTGCGCAGACATAGTATACTTTTACATTTTAATTACATAAAAAAACACAAATAAATTAATTCTAGCAAATAATATCTTTAAATATATAATATTATGTTCTAATTATGTAATATAATATGTATATATAAATTATTTTCAAAATCACCCTTATTTAATCATAAAGTTTGTGATAGTTCTTTTTATTTTGTATCTTATTGTATAAATAATCTTATTGTATAAATAAATAATAAATCAGCTGGCAGTTCATTGAGCAGTAAAGGAAGCATGTATTCCCAAGTTATTTTTCCAGAGGTACTGCTGTAATTGGCAAGTTTTTAAGTTGTCTTAAGTATACCCATCTACTGTATTTTGTTAGTGAGCTCACATGCTCACATCACACACAGCTTCATACATGACTGACAGTTTAATTTTATTATCTACACTGGCTGAATCGCAACCAACTCATAATTAACTTAGACAAAACGAACTTAATGACTTTTAAGCTCAGAGAAAATGCATCATTTGCTTTAGATGTAAATTATGAATGGAAAACTATCAATGAAGTCAATGTAACAAAATTCTTAGGTCTGAATATTAATTCTACTCTAAATTGGAAAGAACACTTGAGTCATATTTGCACAAAGTTAAATCAATTCTCCTACACACTTTATATGTTGGGGAAAACAGTAAATGTGTCAGCGTTACTGACTGTTTACCATGGCTATGTTGACTCGCTGTTGAGATATTGTATTTTATTCTGGGGTAATTCCACTTAAAAAGAGGCTGTATTAAAGGTACAAAAAAAATGCTTAAGGGCAATATTTAAATTAAAATCGACTGATAGTTGTAAACCCTATTTTAAACAATATAATATTCTTACAATGCCATGTCTGTATGTATATGAAACTGTCATATTTGTCAAAAGTAACTTGAATTTATTTCAAAATCGTCACAGCAAAAGGCATGTACCTAATTGAACTGCGTCCACCACCCAGTTGTTGTGCACATTTTTCTAAGAGTTTCTTCTGCACTGGGCCCCTTTTATATAACCATTTAGAAACACAAGAAATACCACTTTTTAAAAAAAGGCTTAAATTTTTGATTGACAGGACATACTATAAAACCAGTGATTACCTCATGGAAAAATTTTAATTATGAACTTTTGACATTTTAATAAGAAATTTTATATTAGACATTTAAATAATATTGCAATGTAAACACAAAGCTTCTAACTTAAATAAATTAATAATAATGTATTGTAATAAATTAATAGTAATGTAATGAAATAGATTTTAAGCTAATTTTTAATGTTGCAAACTGGTAAAATAGTGGTTTGCTATAGAATTGTTTATAACTGCTGTTTGTATACATAAGCTATGTTGGCTGGGATTGTCCACACATCGTATGAATATGTGATCAATACAACTTTTAGTTATCCTATCCCCTTTAGGTTCTATCCGTGTATACTGCCTTATACTACAGTCAATACCTACTTCACTCATAGAATTTAAGTATAAATTTACACTGGGATCGTTTAACATTATGTTTATATTCATATCACCACTAATTACAAGATTACTTTTACCTGAAAATTGAGAGATTATTTGTTTAAGTTCCTGTATGAAACATACTTGGTTAGTATTCAGAGGTCAGTACAATGCACAAACACTTAATTTATACTTAATTGAAACTTGTGACAATTTCACCAATAACTGATTCAGAGTAGCTTGTATTCACTGTTAACCTGTAGAACAATACACTTTTATGCACATAGAGGATTACAATGGGATTACACCATCACTTCATCGGTGATTCAGTAGCTGCGAAAACATCTTGTAGTTATCTTTGAAACAATTTTGAGTTTGTGACCCTTATGTTAGCTTCAGTAACAACGACAATATGAATTTGGTTCGAGCTGTTCTTTATTATGTATTCCAGGCCCACGTCTGCTATTGCAATTAAAGTTCTTGAGACTTATGTTTACATCCAGAGTACACAAGTTGTTTGTTACTTCTCCGAAGGGTTTGTTACTTCTCCGTTGTCCACGAAATCATTCCATTTAGTGCATTATGAGGGTTGTCGATTGTTAGTAAATATAACCTAACTTCATTTAGTGGTGGCTAGATTCACCAATCTCTCTATATCCTTGCTAGATCGTATATATGATGTATTTTGTCGGTTTCATCTTTACGTACTAATATTACGCAGTTCTTACACCAGACAAACTTATAAAGATCCGTTTTTATTTACTTTTTTTCGGACGAACACTCTTTTTTTATATAGGCCTTTATTCTAAGCCATAGGCTTTTAAAATCATATCACCAGCTCTCTAACTATAACATGATATCCACCATTTTATTGTATAACCTCACATAAATATACTGATTCATTTTTCAACTTTTATGTTTTGTGTATGAATTAGGAATGGATTGCATTAGTTTTTACTTCCGTATATCATAATAATAACTTTTTATCTTATAATTCTTTTCAAAGCACTAAAAATTGTTTATTCAAGTTTTCATCACGGCTTATTTATATCACGAAACTAATTAAAAACCGAATATTTTCGTGGCGCACTTAAATTTTCTTAGGTAATATATATGTATAATGTCAGTAAAATTACATTCCCAATCATTTTTCTTACTAATCAGGGAACTTTGAATATATAGCCACGTATTCAATTCACTCCACGAAATTGTGTTTAAGCTACAAGGTTATAATTTGCTAGATTAAAGTTTGCTACTTCACTTTTACGTCATGTGTCACATGACGTAATTTTAACTGAATAAAGAGTAACTTGTTATCTTTTACTCAGTCGTTATTCAGCGCATAGTACTGTCGTTACCCTTTATAACACTGTTATTTTGCTGCTATACAGCTCTTAAGCAGCTATTTGAACTTAAGGCTGTATAATTTGTGCCCATTTAAGAGGTATAAGAGCTGTATACGGCCGTATACAGCCCTTATGCAGCTTTTTTATACAGCTTTAAGCGTGACGGGAATTTGTTATTCAGCTGCTAAGCAGCCTCCGTGTGCTACTTGGGTCGTTCTCGTTAGATAACAAAACATGCAACGTTAACTATGTCTGCAGCAGACACAAGATATCTTTTTGAAACAACTACCATTATGTAGTCCTCAAACAATTTCCACCTGTCGAGCTTGAGACGGAAGAACGATATTAGTGTACAACTGTACAGGTTCCGGACAGAGTGCAATGAAAATATGTTAGTATGCGTGCCGATTTGTAGAAATAACGGAACAGACCAGTTGACTCGTCGACTAAGCAACTATACCTATAATAATTATATCGCACCTTTAGAATTATAGTGACCTAACTAAAAATTCATGTAACCTCGGTTTAAATACATTTTTTAATATAATATTACCAATCCATATATAAAAGACCAATACATATATAAAAATCTGCAAAAGAAAAATTAACTTTTTCTCGCTCAACAATACCTACAATACCTTTTTGAATTATTTTTTGCTCATAGTCCCACAGATTGCGCTTTTTGAATTAGGTCACTTTAATTCAAGGGCTTTCTATTCTATTATCATGTTAGCCTCTTTACTTTGTTTTGTTAGACATTCGGCAACATGTCACAAAGCTCGAGTTGTTTCTTTCTTCCAAGCTTTCTTCATTCTCGACATTTTTTTTAAAGTACCTAACTAAGCTTTTCGCGGCTTCGTTCCCGAGTCCCGCCATTTATTAATAGTAATCCGAAATGGTGATTCCTATGCAAAACTACCAATTTATGTTTTTTCGATTTTTAGCAGTTTTTTTTTCAGGGACTATTCCAATCATAAGTACTCTAAGTATGTACTTAGGAATATTCCGGTCTGTCACCCTGCTCTGTCTCCTAACGGGGACAGTAAGTAATACTAGTTTAAAATTCCAATCAATTCCCTGTGTTTGGACGCAGTTTTTGTGCTGATAGTTTGTTTTCGAGAAGTTGTGTAGGTCAGCTTTATTTATTTTGATTTCATTTCCATAACTACTTTTGGGTCAAACATTGTTCCAAATATTATTTTATTATAACTGTCCGATATACGTGAGGTGCTTGGCCTTTTAGTTTCAGTCATGGCATGAACTACATAATGTCAGGTACGTATGTGTATCAAAATAAAAAATAAAGGCGTGTTACTTAGACAAACTTGATACGTTGCACTTGAATTTATTTTGAAGTTTACCCTACTATTTGGATTTGGTTTGGATGTATGGACGGATGGATTATAAATTCTTCATAACCTTTATGTAACTTTAATGGTAGGTGGTAGGTACTAGGTACCACTTTAACAATTGAGAGCAATGTATCACTTTTGATAATTTAATAGCGAACAAAGAGAAAGATGAATGTTGCGTCACTGTGCAGAACTTGTCTGATCGTGATTATTATACCTATGCTATTGTTACATCCTTTCTCTACCATGAGCATAACATAAGCCAGTGGACGTCCACGGCTGGACATAGAACTTTCCTAATGATCGAGAAGGAGGATCTAATGATTGCCGCTAGAGCTCGCCTCGGATTCATGAGGACTTTTGATATATTCATCCCTAGGTACCCATAAATCAAAGGGTAAAGTTTCAAAACTTTCAGAATTTTCAAGGGGTGAAAACCTTCTTTTGACTGGACTATTTGCAGAATTTCATGATATAGGCACAGAATTCCTATACTAACCTACGAGGAAAAACAAAATTCTTTTGCTGTAAAAATCCCTACAATACAAATATTTTCTGGTTTGGCGAATTATACCAATATAATTTTGTTATTCCTTCTAGAAGATAGTGGGTAAGTATCGTTTCTTATAGATTTTTAATATCACAAATCACAATAGAGCATCGGGAGCGCAGGGCGGCCGAGGGCAATGTCCTCTTTCCTCCATACGTGTAAGGTCTGCGTTGCATACATAATCGTATTGCCCAAGCAATATAATTATGAACATTTACCTATTTACTTGTGGACCGCTGAACTAATATTGACAGACTATAGTCTGTAATAATATCGAATAATTTTACACAAACTAGGCGAAAACCACCTGTCGATCGAATTCTTTTAAGAAATTAAATATTTTAGTAATTCATGCTGGCAAAATGTATTAAAGCTATTATACTAGCTTTTGCGCTCAAATTAGTCTGCGTAGGGTTAAGTTTTTAAAAATCTCGCGGGAACCCTCTTTTTTCCGGGATAAAAGGTACCGTAACCAGTACCCGTGCACAAACTTGCGTCAATTTGTTGCCCCGTTGTTACGTGATTGAAGGATAAAACAGACAAACACACTTTGCATATTTTATAATATTAAGTAAGGATTGCCTCTGATGTCGACAGATTTAATTTATCGCAGGAACCCTAAATAGTTCTGGAATAAAAAGTAACCTAGATCACTACCTACCTTTACAAATCAATTGTGTATAATACACGTGCATGCTACATACATATAAATACATACTTACATACATGCAATGGAGGTCATTCGACGGGACACGAATCTTTAATGCATTCGTTATTAATTCTACCTATCTGACTAAACAGGTTTAATGTATACCTAGGTGAAGAGAAATCTTTTCGGAATCTCTCGGTACCTATCAGTAAAAGTTGATATGCATAAAGATTTCATGCCTTAACCGCTCTCCCGATATTGACAAAATTTGGTAAGGAGATTGCAATGCATAAAGATCATAATTTATGATACTATCTATCCCGGAATATTAAAGGGTTCCCATCGGATTATAAGAACCGCGAAATACACGCGGATGAAGTTGCAGATATAAGCTAGAACTTGATGCTTTTGGTGCCTAAACAGCTAGATTCGAAAATTTTGTAAAGTTTTGAAAATTTTGGATTTGAAAAAATTGGCAAGGAGATAACTTGCAACCCGGAATATAAAGGGGTTAACGTGATAGGGTATAGGTATTTCAACTACTTGTGACCTTCGTGACCTACGCCACAAATTACTCTTTTCTGAATTGATGTAAGTACCTACGGATATACCTGTATTCATTGCTGATATAAACGTAGAGCTATGTCTTTAGCCCCTAGATATTATGTACTTGTTCCTAATTGTGGGCACGGGCATGTTATTTTTACGTCCATGCATTTGTTAGGGTCTGCGTAAATTTATTTTCCTTACGTAAGCTGCAGGATCGTACTCCAAGTTACTTATATCATGATAAACTCTCTCTACCGCACATCACAGCGAAACGTGATCACGTACACGGGTAAAATGGATAGTAATTATGTTAATTATATCTCATATACAATAATTCCAATGAGGAAGGCATTTACGGAGACTTGAAGACCGATATCTACATAAAAAGTACAAATATATATAAATTATAGGTAGAGCAAAGCTGTCTTTGCTCTATCTATAACACAGGTCTACAGTGAAAATGTTGCAGCCAAAACTATAACTGTTTTTTAGTATATTGGGTACCCGGATTACAACTGCATACTTATTTTTTTAATGCTACGTGTAGTTTTCGAGATACGAGGTATGTCTAAAAAAGACAAAATAAGCCAATTTTAAACATTTAATTACATTATTTTACAGCTAGGAAGCTTCTTATTCAGATTTTTTTAAATGTTCATTGCTATGATTTTCCCATGTGATACTCCAACAATAATCTGCCATCATATGCTCATCCCAACGATCTTGGTACCTATTTTCCGTCAGTTTTAGATCCTGATGGAAGCGCTCTCCTCGTTCTTTGTTGTAGGAGCCAAGATTTTCATGAAAGTTGTCCAAGTGGCTGTGCAGGTCGTGCACTTGTATGCTAATGCTACAGCAAACCTTTTTAAAGTTATCTAGAAGGTCCTGAACTAATTCCACGTCATTTTTTGCCTTTCATTACCTAAGAAATTTTTGAAAATTTTTTCTCTGTCATGCTCACGACAAAATGAGACTTTCGTGCCTGTAGCAATTAAATTCCTTTCTTTAAGTCTCGATGCTAGTCTCAGACCTCTCTTTGCAATGGTAAATACGTAAAGTACTGAGTAAAGAATATGGGCGCCGCTGATGATTCAAGATCACTGTCTCGTTCATTTGAAGAGACCTCCATCATATCTGTCTCCGACGAATCCGATGGTGCTGCCCTCATAGTATCCTCTGAGAGTGGTAAAGGCCGTTTAGCAGACGATAGGTCTGGATATGTCATTTTTTTCAATTTACCTCATGCAATTTGATTAAACAAAAATAAAAATCGTCAAAATAGTTTTTTGGTTCTGATCAAATCATAGGTACACCGAACCTCAATTGTGCTCGTTTACCACTCGACCACTGACTCGAATATTCAATACACAATTTGCACATGATATTTTGTACCCAGGGATGGTTAAAGGCCTTGATCTCGATCTTAAAAGAGTCAAAATACGCTCTTTTTATGAAGGCCGTTATAGGTTTTCTGAGTTTTTTCACTACATGTTCACCAAAAATGTTACAAAATGTATTCGAATTATTTAATCAACTCCTCCTATATGACGACATAATGATATTATCGGATAATCACACAAATTGGCGGAATACGAACACATTAAACATAGCATAAAAATTCTTTTCAAAAAACCGACTTCAAACGCCACTACAAAGTATAAAAATAATTTTATTTTGTACACGTTTGTTGAAGTCGGGCGGCTTAAATAGAAACGATGAAACCAATACGCGATGCTCACCCGATTTCAATAAACGTGTCTCTTATATGTCACAATAAGGTAAGCGTCGCGCATCGATTTTATCGTTTCTAGTTAAGCCCGCCCGACTTCAACAAACGTGTACAAAATAAAATTATTTTTATACTTTGTAGTGGCGTTTGAAGTCGGTTTTTTGAAAAGAATTTTTATTTTAAGCTTTTTAGTGTAGCTTGTTTCTGCTCTCTTTCTCCCCTCCCTCCAACGCTACGGTACTAAAGTAGTCTACACTTGGTACCTACAGTACTTATTAACAATACACAATTTCTAAAGAGCTAGGACTAGGAGCTCCATGATGTAGTCCATGCTTGGTACCAACAATATTAATTCGAAAGTGACAGTTCGTAATCCCTCCAACCCTACAGCATCAGGGTTGAGGAGCTAGAACCTTGAATTTTATATGTAGTATATGCTTGGTACCAACAATATCAATTCGTAAGCGACAGTTCCTAAATCCTCACAGTTTAGGTGAGCAGTACCCTGCATCATCAGCATTGAAGAGCTAGGACCTTGAGCTCCACGATGTAGACCATGCTTAATACTAACAATATCAATTCGCAAGCGAAAGTTCCTAAATCCTCACAGTTTAGGTGAGCAGTACCCTGCATCATCAGCATTGAAGAGCTAGGACCTTGAGCTCCACGATGTAGACTATGCTTAATACTAACAATATCAATTCGCAAGCGAAAGTTCCTAAATCCTCACAGTTTAGGTGGGCAGTACCCTGCAGCATCAGGTTTGAGGAGTAGGACCTGGAGCTCTAAGACCTAGTATATGCTTAGACCAAGCATACCAATTCGTAAATAACAGTTCCTAAAACCCCATAATTTAGGAGGAAAGTACCTCTGCAGCATCAGGCTTGAGGAGTTGAAGGTAAAAAATTTTATGGGACCATTTCGCGAGCTTCCTTTGTCGATTAAAAAAAAATCGCGTGAATCGGTCCAGAAACCCCGGAGTAATCGGTGGACATACATAGAAAAAAAAAAAAAAAAAATATATACCGGCCGAATTGATAACCTCCTCCTTTTTGGAAGTCGGTTAAAAATGGGTATTTTTTTCCGATGAGGGTAGTTCAAAAACTACACGTAGTTTTGACCTTGAAAAACTTCTGTACGACTAATTATCAAGTCATTCATCAAATCATATAATAGGATTGCTAGCAAAAAAAGTTTTTCATTTTTTGTAGGCCTGTGTAATTTATACAAATTTTTTTTACACAAAAAATTTGTTTTATAGGTACGATAATACAAGTGATGTGTAAAATTGAATAAAGCGCACAGGCAAGAAATAATTCGTCTTTTTCTGAGGTAATTACAGCTTTTCTAATGTTTTCTAATCTTTTCTAATGTAACGGTTTATATAAACTGGTAGTTGGTACCTATCTACGGGAAGCTTAACGACACAACTGTTACAAATGACAGGTAGCGGAAATTCCCTGCAACATAACTAGAAGAATATGATAGACAACCATGACAGACAGACTGAGAATACGAAGGTAGAGCTACAACTTTCAAGTAGAGTCAACATCAGCACTGAATACTGCCAAACCATTTAATTCGCTAAAAAATTGATGGATATACCGACACCTAGCCTGCACTGCGAATAAAATCCGCGCTTGGTTTTACACAATTTTGTAACACTATCATACCGTACCTATACGCAATCAATCTACAGATTTTTTACCGCACATGAAAAATTCGTGCGATTTTTTTTGTAGTGCGAGCTAGGTCTAACACCTGCAATTTATTTTAAAAAGAGACACTCGTACCTACTTGCGATTTCAAAAATACATGGTTACGGTGCGGATTCAAAAAATCGCGCGAATTCTTTTCGTGCGGTAGGAAAATCTGTAGTTTGATACAAATTTCACGCGGTTTTTAAATCGCAAGTGCGGTATATGATTGGAAGTACAGAATTGCAAAAAAAATCGCGCGGATTTTATTTGCAGTGCGGGCTAGCGCTAATTTAACATAACAGTTAGGTACCTACTTCAATTGGTAGGTTAACATTAAATCTTAGAATATTTTTATTTACAACCTGCATTGGTTGTGTGTTCAGCTACCTACTCGTGAGTGTTTTCCGATAAATCCATGCGTCATCCAAAGCGTTACTGTGACTGAATCATAAAGCATTGGATTGGTGAGCGTCCCTCCCATAATTATCTGATCCCATATATGGAAACCTTTTGCACTATCTTGATACTGTATAACGGTATAACGGACTTGGACTGCCAATAACTTATTCAGTTAGGTTTTGAGTTTTGAAGTTAAAATTCAAACTAACCGCGGGTTAAGTTAAAATTCAAACTAGCCGCGGGTTAAAGCTAGTATTGTATATATACAATACTAGCTTTAGCCGCGGGTTAAAGCTAGTATTGTATATATACAATACTAGCTTTAACCCGCGGCTTCGCTCACGTTAGGTTCGATTTTTTAACCCCCTATTTAACCCTCTTGGGGTTGAAATTTTCCAAAATCCTTTCTTAGCGGATGTCTACGTCCTAACAGCTACCTGTATACCAAATTTCAGCTCGATCGGTCCAGTGGTTAGAGCTGTGCGTTGATAGATCAGTCAGTCAGTCAGTCAGTCAGTCACCTTTGCCTTTTATATATTTAGATTATTATCATAGACAGAGGCGTAACTATAGGGTGGCATGACGGCAAAATGCCACGGGCCCCCAGCCGGCAGGGGCCCCCGATCAGAGAGGGCCGGAAGCACAAGATGATCATAACATTTATTGCCATTCCTGTGACTACGGCTAGTGCCGAGCGATCATTTTCAAAATTAAAATTGATATAAACTAAACTCTTTGGGACAAGAAGAAAGGTCACGCACAGTGGTAGATTTACCAAATGGCTGATTTGACTGGAGCCTAGAGCAGCAGATTTTAGGGGCGGCGAATTTGGGGCCAAAATTTTTATTTATGTCTTACAGAAATTAAAAAGATACATATTTGTAATACCTAAATGTCATTAGGTCCACAAACACATTTTAAAATAACCCCAATAACAATTACTAAATAGTTGGTACCCGACCGGCGCATACAAACGCAAGGTCTCAAGCGCAAAGTATAGGACTAGATATGGCGCAGTGCAGAATAAAAAATTTCGCGCTTACTTCGTTCGTGAAAATGTCACTTTTCTGTTGCTATTGTAGGTGCCAAGAATAGACTACTAAGTGCCGTAATGCAATCACAAAAAATTTCGCGCTAGCTTCGCTCGCGAAAATGTCACTTTTATGTTGCTATTGTAGGTACCAAGAATGGACTACTAAGTGCCGTAATGCAATCATAAAAAATTTCGCGCTAGCTTCGCTCGCGAAAATGTCACTTTTATGTTGCTATTGTAGGTGCCAAGAATGAACTACTAAGTGCCGTAATGCAATCATAAAAAATTTCGCGCTCGCTTCGCTCGCGAAAATGTCACTTTTATGTTGCTATTGTAGGTGCCAAGAATGGACTACTAAGTGCCGTAATGCAATCATAAAAAATTTCGCGCTAGCTTCGCTCGCGAAAATGTCACTTTTATGTTGCTATTGTAGGTGTCAAGAATGAACTACTAAGTACCGTAATGCAATCATAAAAAATTTCGCGCTCGCTTCGCTCGCGAAAATGTCACTTTTATGTTGCTATTGTAGGTGCCAAGAATGAACTACTAAGTACCGTAATGCAATCATAAAAAATTTCGCGCTCGCTTCGCTCACGAAAATGTCACTTTTATGTTGCTATTGTAGGTACCAAGAATGGACTACTAAGTGCCGTAATGCAATCATAAAAAATTTCGCGCTCGCTTCGCTCGCGAAAATGTCGCTTTTACGTTGCTATTGTAGGTGCTAAGAATGGACTACTAAGTGCCGTAATGTAATCATAAATACAATACGCTCCAAATTAAAGGTTATTAGAAAATCAAGTAATTGTAATTGCGTTTGTATGTACCTACTTCACGTAGTGATTTATGAAAAAATAAAAAATACCATCTCATTGGGTGAGCTTTTTTATATTGGGCGAGGGAGGGCCCCATCCGATGAATTTGCCACGGGCCTCAAACGGTATAGTTACGCCTCTGATCATAGAGCTTCCACTGAACGTCTTTATCTGTTTAGTGGATGCGATTACGAACAATGTGCAACTGAATTAGTATGAACGAATCTAAGCTAGGTACCTACCTACCTAGAGCAATGGCCAATGGTTTAAATGCGATTTCGTGAAATGTATAAAAAATCCACATCTACTATATAAAAATAAGTCGGGTTTTCCTTCCTGACGACTCCAGAACGCACGAAACGATTTCCACGGTTTTGCATTCGTTGGAAAGGTCTCGGGCTCCGTGAGGTTTATAGCAAAGAAAATTCAGGAAAAATTTCAACAATTTAAGAACGCGGACGAAGTCGCGGGCGTCCGCTAGTAATACGTATAGAAATTGAATTTATTTAAAATATTTTTTCATGATTGGACAATAATGTAGAGATTTATATACCGTGCGGAATTAAGATAAATACCTATGCTCTGACGTATATCTGTCTCGTTTTAACTCTGTCTTGAGTCTGAGCCGAGTGAGAGAGTAATCTATGATTTCAGCCTAAGACATGCAGGTAACCTTGAGCTGATGCTGCAGCATCAAGAAGTCTGCGGTACCCCAACTACTCAGTAAGTTACAGCAGATATAGTGAGCCTGGGCTCAACATAATGGTCTCAATTAATAAATGTTAGATAGATGATGATCAGTTTTAAATTTTTTTATTAAGTACACTTGTTTCGATAGAAAATTATGTATTTAATAAAGTAACAAAATAGTTTGTAAGTACCTGACCTTTATAGATAAGGACGACTGTAAAGATTGAATTACAAAGGATTTTCCCTAGGTATCTACTTAATACATGATCGTAGTTACCTGCTTAGTGCTTACTTACTATGCGTAAGTTAGTTAGGTAGTAATTAACACAGGTAATAAACCTAATATTATACCTACTTACTACGAAGTTTTAAGTCTCTACATACCTACCTGGAACTTGCCATTTGGTAGGTATCACAGGACAAAGGCAACTTCGGAAGCATACTAATTAGCTAGAAATTCAAGACACTCAAGAAATCTAGACATATCCATATTATATAGATTATTTATAGGTAGGTGTCTTCGTGTCGTGTATATTTATAACGGAATCTTCAATACTCTACGTCTCGCGTAACCCTTCAATAACGATGACGTTATTAACGACGTAGGTAAGTTAAATTATTATAATACTTCTTTTACTATGTTTAAAACACATACCCAATGGAAGAAGTTCTACAGGTAACACAAGAGTCCATGAAACCACATCACAACTAGTAAATAAACATGTTATAGCTACAAAGAATACGACAGCTCAAAATCTGGTTTGATTTCCCGTCACTGAAAAAACACTAGCTATGATCCAAAATTGTCTTTTAGTCACTTTTATATAAAATCTAAGAAGGTATGAAGCTGCCCGTATTAAAATATCTAAGTATAGTTCGTTCGATCGTTTCGTGTCGTTCAACCGGTAAGGCAAGGCGCGATACCTGCCTAAGACCCGTCGTTTTGTGGACTGTCCAATCGGCAATCACTAAAGGCTGTATATCGTGTAGGTATGTAATAACAGTGTGTGCAGAACACAATATGTGTAAATATAGAGGTCTTAAATGTGTGTGTGAGAATTGAGAAGGCTTTCGTCGCGTGCGATGAGTGCTGTGTAATGTGTTGCCAATTCTAAAATAAAATAAAAGCTTTTGATTTAGCCATTGACCTGTATGATTTAATCTTTCTTAACCTTTCAAGTCGAACATAAATTCCCAACAAATGAAAAAGCGTCAATTGTCAATTCACGTACTTGATTGGCGCCATTTTAGCGCTGTTAAGCATAGTTTACACGGAGCCAACACTGGCTGCCAATAAGACTGGCAGCCAGTGCTGGCTTGGTATTGGCCTTGTGTAAACAGTTTTTCAAGCCAAGCCAGCGCTGTCTGCCAACGCTGGCGAGAATAGAGCGACCGTCTATTTTTCTAGCCAGTGACCTCCGCCCGCATACCCTTCGACCCCCGCGCCAGCGTTGCGGACATGTGTAGACGAGTCTCGCCAGTCACTGGCGAACGTCCGTACGGTGTGTGTTCTTTGTTGTTTTATTTGGAATTTCTGCGACAAAATGCCGAGAAAATTCAACGAAGAGGATACTTTGAAATTCGTACAACTTTATAGAGAGCACGAATGCTTGTGGGATAAGCGTTGCGATGCATACAAAAATAAAGAAATGCGCGCTTCGGCACTAGAACAACTTCGTGTAGGAATGAATATAGAAGAACTGACTGACTGGCAGAAGCTCCAGTTACAGGTCTATCGCTTAACCATTTTCTTATCCAAAGTCGTTTCGCTCCCTTTTTTTGTAATATATCAATCAACTCTTCTCTTAATAGTGCAGAGATATTCCTTAAACATTTCTTTTTCAACAGCCTTTGCCGCGTATTCATTATTTTTTCCAAACGTGTGCACACCAGAAGAAAAAATCCGTGAATGATTGGCCGCGTCTAAACAACAAGGGCCAGGCCAACGCTGGCTTGTCTGCAGACTGGCGCCAGCATTACTGGCTTCGTGTAAACTCTACTTTAGCACTAAACAGCTGTACGAGTACCTATCTCTATAATGTGGGCTGTCATTTGTATAGGATCAGCAAATCCAGTGTTAATCATTGATTAACTATAGAGATCACCGGCATATATGTTTGCATCCCTTTCACGTCACCTCTAATTTTTAAGATTTCTCTACCTTGCCTTAAGTGTGTGATACACATGCTAGTAACTCACACAAAGCATGCCAGTTACAAGCAAAACCGAGCTACTCGCATGTGTATCGAGGCTTGGCCAATAACTCGCATGCCAGTACAAAGCATGCGAGTTTGATTTTCCCCCCTTGAAGGGAAGATTCGTATTGCCAGCTACAAGTACGTGAAACAGATCGTAACTTACTGCTACGTTGCTAGTAAATTGCAACTCTCAACTATCTGCCAAGATCTTTTTAATTTTTGTGCTTGTTTTTGTTGTTTTTTTGCCTAATATAATTGCAAGTTGTATTGTAACATATTTTATTTCTTCATAAATATTCATTTTATGAACTTTTAGAAACGTTACGTACGTAGAATATACTGTTTCTAGAGTACTGGCATACCATTCACTAGCATGTATATCACGCTCCGACATTCTGCCAGTACCTGGCATGCTAGCTTGCCAGCACCTAGCATGCCATCTACTAGTATGTGTATTACGCGCTTTAATCTATGCCCAGGATAGGTAGGTACCTACCTAACTAGTCTGTGATTTCTATGAGTTTGACAGTATTGACAGTTGACGTGTAGTCGATTGCGGAAAGGCTGCATCAATCATTGCTACAGTCTCAATTATAGTAATTGGCTTAATTTAGACATTCTTTTTACAGCCAAGCATTTTGGCCAATAGGGTGAGAGTAGATCTGCTAATCAGAAGTGATAGCGATCGTCGTACCGCAGCACGGTAGCAATGATTTTTAGACAACCTTGCGGCTGTTGTTTTGTTGCAGTTTTGAGTTTTTTCCCTTGAATTTAGTAATAGTGTTCTGTGATTTGAATTTTCAAATTCGAAGTTGCGATATCTATTTGAAAGTTGAAACGATTGAAGCTTTTATCGACAACGGTAATAGGTAGGCAATTATACCTAATAACTACTGTGTTTATTTTGAAACCAAATTATAAATTTAAATCATCTTTTTAATACAGAAATATTGAAAAGCAAGGATTTGCTATGTTGCAGGTATAGGTTGACTGGTAAGTACTAAGTACATTATTTATTAAATAGGTACTTAGGTAGGTATAGTACTTACCTACTGCTTCATATCTGTAATATTAAATAATGCAGGATTTCATATTATGTATGGTAACTATGTATATGAAATCCTTAGTTACTTATATACCTACTATGTCAACGCTTTTTGCTTTATTGTTAATAGAAATTGCTTTTAACTCAGTATTTAATCAGGTTTACATTGCATCGATTTTATAACTACGTTGGTAAGTGATGCATTTCATCGTTTCCTTTTTTTATCTCAAAAATAACTAAGTACTTAACTACCTAGGTAATATTGTAACAACGAGTAGGTGTGGTTGGATGTACCTATCACTTAATATTATGATGGTTCAATTAATTTGGTAAACTTAACTTATTTACTTACCTATTTATCTCCTGAGCCTACCTCATATACAAAAAAGAACAGGTAAGTACATATTATAGGTAGGTAAGTTTTAATGTTGTGTTAATTTAAAAAAATATGTGATAGGTGATCACAAATGCTACAGCCACTGTTATAGTAACACTCCAAACTTTTCCAAGAGCAGGTACTTACCTAGCTGAAAGATTAAATTTTATTGAATGTGAATAGGTTTAAGTATATCTAAACGAATGTCACTTACCTGCAAAGTTAAGTATTTAAACTCGTAAAATGTAAAATACAACACATTTATCAAAATAAGTGATTAGAAGATTACGAATGAGTAGCGATTTAATTGATATTAACCAAAATTAAGTACTTACTTAACTAGTTATGTGTAGAATAAATAAAAGAATTGTATTAATGTTTTAGGGTCATTTTATTTTCAATAACATAAAAATGTTATGTTTTCCCATTTTATACATTTCAAAATGAATTTCCGTGAATACCAACCTGAACAAACATGATTGTGGTAAGTGGAAGTTTACTACTATAGTACAGTTTGGCATTTCATGAACAAGTCATGGTAGCTATGTTTAATTAGAATTCTTCCTTCACTTATTTCCAAATGTTGTTTCTTAATTTTGCATGAGCATGAAATCTACTTTACTTGACAGTGGCTCATTACAATATTCAACAAAATATAATTTAATCTTTTGGATGAATCATACGTTTGGGATTTTTGTCATGTGCTCGTGTGATATGCTATACATTTTTATGATATTTTCCATTTTATATAAACAAATTTTTATTTTTTACCCTACAGAGGTATAATTTATAGAAAAGTATTTGGTCGCACAAAAATCTGTTTTCTTATGATCCATCCAATAGGAATATTCACTACAATAAATAGAACTAGCTAACTGGAATTGAAGGTCCCTTAAAGTATGTATTTTAAAGTTAAAAGCTGTGATCAACTAGACAAATTAGCTTTGCTTCTGTATCAGTTTTAAAAGTTCACGAAGGGTATATACTTAAGTACTTTTGCTTGAATAATTGACCACTGCTTTATATTAAGACTTATTTTATTGTTTTCATAATAGTCGACTAACTCTAAAGAGGCGTCCATAATCATAGCATGAAGTAAAGATGCACAAATCACCAAATTTTTTTTACAAAAGTTAGTGAGAAGTTTTACATACAACTCTAAGTTACAGATTATTATTAATAAACTGCTCTTTAACACTTTAGGAGTAAGTTATGAGTGTTCAATGTTCAACTAAAGAATTAATTCCATTTGTACCCTTGAACATCCAACAGAATGAGAATACAATATCATTTTTTTACAAAGAATCTACACAACTTGTTGGAATATCTTCATCTCGTTCTGTTGGTCACAGTTGAAAAACGATTGTGGGTAGAAATTGTTTTATGGGAACTTAATTCCATTTAGATTTCTTAAAAACTTTAAATTACTTCTTTCTGTAATCAATATAAAAAATAAATAAAAAAAAGGGAACCTAACATTTGAAAATATGTGAAATAAGATATTTTCAATACAATGCTCATCACAATTTTCTCAGTATTTATCAGTTCAACAGAATTATATATATAATGTATAATATAATATAATATATATATTAATATCTACAGATAAATATATTTTAATAGATAATAATGTTTTGTTTGTATTATTATTGCTTTCATTAAAGAATCATAAGTATTGTTCATATTTATATTGTAAATGTTGAATCAGGATGAGCAGAGATAAAGAAAACTTTATTTTTATAGCTTAAGATTTCGGAATTAAGAATGAACAAGCGTTTCAGAGTACAGAAGAGAAAAAGAAAATAAGAAAAAGACATAACTATTAAACAGGACCTTGATTGATTTTTCTAGACAGTTATTAGATATATAGAAAGAGAAGAAAAAATGAAACATAAAAAGAAAGTTATTTTTCAGTGAAATGTCATTCATTATTCTAGCATTGGACTATTATATTTTTCTATAAACTTGTTTAAATAATTTCAGTCATGTTGTAACCAAGTCCCAATTTTAAAAACTTACGTCTGCACTCTGAACGCATGGAGACATGAATGTATATTATGGTATTTGTAATTTGTATGTACATGTAAAACCATGTGTAGATTTTTAATTTAGTAATACTACACTAAAACTGGCCATCATATAAGTATCTGCCATGTTCTCCTAAATATAACTAGATAATATAATATACTTAACTATTTCTTATTTACAAATAATACAGTTCATTACTCTTTTTAGAAATTAAAATATATTTCTATCATTCTTCGTTTCACATAACGCAAAATAATTTAACAGAGTTCAATTTTGCTTTCACATTTACAATATAGTTTCGTAACAACTAATTTGTTACAGGAGGTTTGTTTATCTGAAACAACTCATTTAGAATATATCACCCAAAAAGCGAGTAGCGCTATACTCACGTACCCTACGTCTTACCATTTAAAAATGCAGAATATGCAAAAACGTCAAGGAATATTTTACAATAAACGGCAATGATTGAACGTTATAGTTCACTCGCATTAAATAGGAACTATAAGATTCATGATGCCTCCCGCGCCCGTCGCCTCGCTCTACGCTATATGTACAGGCGGTGCGACGTCCTCATCTACTCCAAAATAACGAATATCAATAAAATAAACTCTTTTATTTACACTCGGTGAACTATTCACAAAATATGGACACAAATCAAAAACTTTCATCGACGATAATACTATCAAATCGAATAAGAAGTTCAATTTTATACGATATTAATTTTAATTTCTGTTACAGTTAAAACTAGAGTTTAGAATATAGGGAGCTTAGGTGCGCCACCGTGTGTGCGGCGGTGCGAGGAACTATACAGTATACAGAATACAGTATACATGCACGACACCGCAGTGCATGGCCGGCGCGGCCCGCGCCTCGCCTTCATAAAATATTACCTAAAATATTATATCTACTAAATTTTCTCCTACGCCGTTGTTTCAACAAGACGCATGATGTGACCGTATCGATTGCCGCAACTTTAACTCGGATCATAACTTCAGGAGATTCTGTTGAAACTTGATTCTGAATAAATTATTTATCTGCGATAATTCTGCGGCACTCAATATTTTCACGTTGGAGAAGGAACTAAAATCTAGTATCACAATGTCGGGCTCCATTTGTATGAAGAGCTGGATTTTTGCCGTACAAGACAAACCACTCACGGAAGCTGAATGACTAAACGAGATCGCATCACCTCACGTTAGTTGTCATCCGATGGAGTGTGTAAACCCCACCAGTCACATGCGTTTGCTCATTCAAATAGGGCTAGGAGATCATCAGAGGAAGGCGCCCTGGGCGGATGTGATCCTGCCGAAGACGATGATGAAGGCGGCGTCGCTAGTAGTTCTCCTAGAGCTGGCGCATCCAAGTACGAGAGGAGTTCCATCGGGTCCACGTTTGTCTCCGGGAGTAACTATAAAAATATAATGACTTTGTACCTACTGAAGTTTCATAATTAACACATTAAAATTACAGGTCACGTAAACTTCTAGTTTTGTTTATATTCAGATCAATACTTACGTTTAGATTATCGGTGCCCTCTCCATCAATCACTGCTGCTGGGTCAAAATTGAGATCGGCAGGGATGTCGACATCGGTAAGAGGATGGTGATCGACGGACGGCGGTCCTGGAGTATGGCTCGACCCTGGCGTGTGCGCCCCTCCACCCCCGCCAGGCGTGTGCGCGGACCCGGGCGTGTGTGGCGTGTGCGGCGTATGTGGCATCTGTAACCAGGTATGATTTATAGAGATTTCCGGAAATAGCTCTAAAATATATTACGAGTAAATCATTGGCAGCTTATAGTCTGGATCGTGATTTCCCATCAACACTCTGACCTAGAATAATTTTTCATGTATGCAAATCGCAGGCCTGAATCATACTTCCCATACCAGATTTCCGTACCGTAATCATTCCAGATTGACTTTACAGGCTACCTTAAACATTTGATGTCCTCTCGACTGGCATTAACTAGCCATGAAATGTCGATTTAAGAGTTAGTAAAACATTAGCAATCTTTATAGGTATGTAATTTGCACAAATTTTTTTAAAACTTCTTCGATAGCGATTAAAGATTTTTGTAGTGAATGTATCCTTGACAAAAGCTTAAATTGTTCGACTTAGAATTTCTTTCCTAACTTATGGAGGGCTCGTTTCCAAAATACCTGTAAAGTTGATTAAACAAGGGTATGATGACATTCCATTATTGAATATACTAACCTGCTCATTAAGACTTTTCTCCATCGCGTTGAGTGGATCCAAGGAGTTAACACTATCATTTAGATGAGATAGAGGACCATTGCCCGCAAACTCGTTGCTGCCTGGTCCGTTGTTCATGCCGAAATCATAGTTTTGGTTACTTGATCCCGAGTTTCTATTCTGTCCTCCTTGATTATACGATGAAATCATGGATCCGCTCGCAATAGTGTTCATATCTGGCGGTAAATAGGGTGATAGGGCCTGATTCATATCCCAATTGTTCATTGTTGGCATGTTCATGGACCCTGGTGACACAGCTTTCGATCTTTTCCCACTGCCATCATTGCTGTCTTCTTCCTGCTATAGAATTATTAACATTATTTATTTTCACATAAAAATCTGCTCATATTGAGCGTTACGTAATTTATGTAAAGGTTGAATTATTCTCTGTTAAATCATTTATATTGAAATAAAAATATTGTGATAATCAGAAACTTGATAATTATCTCTCTTAATTATAAAATTCAACTAATTATCATCGAAGGTGAGTGCCTCCGTATTAAAGGGATATTCTAATTAAACTTATTTTTTGTTTACCTTGATACCCGTGTTTGTAGGAATTTTAGTTGCTTTCCAATTTGCCCCACTATCGATGGTTACTTCATCTACATCAGAGGTATTCAAGGTATTTAGGATACCCCACATGTATTGGTCTACTTCCAAGCCTTCCAATTGAGCTGGTTTGCTGTAATAGAGCGAAAAGTTAATAACCGTTCTAAAATGCAGTTTTTTTTAATATTTTTGTTTATTTTGTCAGTAGGTAATTACTTACTTGCAAACTGGACATCGCCATGATCCTTTCTCGCAATTAAGTTGCAAGTACGATTCCAAATCAAAGCACTGTATATGTTTACATTCGTGCCCCCGCGCTGGTAATGTTATCTTCTTGAATGTTATGGGACATTTTAATGATACTTTAAGCGCAGTTTGTTCTACACTGTCTCTATCGTTGGAAATATTAGAGTTATTGTTAGGATTAGCTGGCGATTGATTGAAGTTCATTTTAATTTTTGCAATGCAATGGTCTGCTGTGAGAAGACGCTTTCGTAGTAACCCTTGCAACACACTCCTCACGCTCGGCCGATGCACTAATTGTAGAACGAATAGATGCGACTGAAAATAAAGGATATAATTATACAGAGCACTCTGAAGACATAATGTTCTGAAACTTTTGAGTCTATCAAAAGTTATAACTTACACAACAGCAAGCTGACACGGTGATTTGTATTGTATTCCTTCCAGGTTGGCACACTTCTTTCAGGTACAATGGTTTGTGTGAATTTTTGGTTTCGCCTCTATCAATAACTAAAGGTGTTGCATTAACTGAGACCTGCACGCTTGCTGGCCAGTTGGTATTCATTTGCCGATCTTCGTGATGGAAGCATTTGAGTTGTAACTCTAGGTCCGATCTGTAAAATAAAAATAAAACTTTATTGTTTTATACTACTTAGTACAAACAAGTATAGGAAATTTTGATAATCTGGTCATTCTACAAAAGTAAACATAGAAATTCGTACAAAAAACTCAAGAAGTAACTTACCTCCATATTAACGTTGAGTGAACCGTCGGTTTTAATTGGAATACATGATTGCTAACTGCTAAATTATGTTCTAATCTAAAAGGTGGTAGTATAATACCATCTCTTACAGGGAATGTTAACCGGAGCTCGTCATCTGAAAGCAAAATAAAAAATGTATGCTTAAATCCCGTTCAGAATCTTAGATAGATTCAGATTTCAGATATTTGATAACTCACTTTGCATGCCCATCGGTGGCTTTAGCTCATTAAAATGAGGTTTGACGTCTGCGTTTGGGCTGATGTAAGGTGGCATACTACTCGCAGGCGTGAGAGGTGGTGTTGGATTTCCCGGTACAGGACTATGCTGATAGCTCATATTAGAGCGCATTGCTACTTCTTGCGCGAATTGTCCGCCATACTGTCCACCATATTGCGCATTTGCTGCTTGATGCTGGGGAAACTGATTCGTCACGCTGCCATTAAAATATTGCCCCTGATTTGAGTACGGTGGAGTCGACTGTCTCATGCTACCTCTCATTCCAGCACCGAAATTTCCACTTGGACCAAGTGCCTGCTGTGGTGGGTATTGAGCTTGAAAACCAGGTCTGCCTCCATACCCCGTGGGATATTGACCAGGGCCAGGACCAAAACTAGGCTGCCCAGTCATGTATTGACTTTTCCTTGAACCCATGAGCATGGTTCCTGATGGATAAGGCGTGTGCCGCCTTTGATGATATCCTGGACCCATTTTAGCCGTCCCACCCATTTGACCGGGTCCCATTTGCGAGGACATCATATTAGCGTGCATTCCCATATTCGCCATCTGGGCCATCGGATTCATGCCGTTCAGGGTATTTCCCATCTGGCCCATACCAGTCATTCCGTTCATACCGCCATTGCCACCCATTCCCATACCGGCCATAGCGGGGTTATGGCTGCGCTGCTGACCGTAGCCGTTCATCGCATTGTATTGGGGATTTCCCATAGTCATGTTGTTTTGCATCTGAAATTAGTAAGTTTGGGTTAGTCATGGGAAAACGTTGGTGTCTTTGGCAGATCGACTCATAGATCATGTCATGTCGTGTTCATGTTTTACCTGCGAGAAGGGCTGCGAGTCCTGCATCGCGGCCGTGGTGGCCGCGGCGACCATCGCGGCGGTGGCGCCGAACTGCCCGTTCTCGCCCCCGCCGCTCATCGCGCCCGGACCGCCGGCGCACCCATAGCCGCTACGGATAAATACTACAGTTAAGAGGACATTATTTCTAACAGTGATGTATCATGTACCATATTAGAGTTTTGATTGACTTGACAAGAGCTAAAAGTTGGTCTACATGAAATAAATCATTTTAGAATTTTGATTTTTTGGACTGAAATTCGGATGATCGATGACTCAAATCTCCTTCTATCCTACTCCTGGCACGAGCTTTACGCTTAGTTGAAGTGGAAAAGGAAATATTGATGATGTGCTAAAGATCCAAACTCTTGCAACTAAATAACCAAATAATTTTTGGCTATGAAATAGAAAACTGATTGGAATAATTTCAGTTTTCATTGACAAGTTTTTCCAAACACTGCTCCTCTGAAATCAAGGGCACCTCAATTATGTTTTAATTCCTTAGAACAAAAATAAGCATACGGAGCTTTTCCAGATGAATTAAATTCTAGGCCACACATAAAACTCACTATCAACTATCAAGTAATGAACTTTTTGAAACAAATATATAAATATTAAATTTATCTACTATTGCCGATTAACAATCATAGCCGTATGACTACGTTTGCTTTACTACCTACTCGTTCGAGTTTAGCGTTTGTTTAATTTACCTACGATATTATAAATAGTTTCTATTTCATTGCAAGTGGCCTTGCAGAGTCTTACATTTTACATTCATCACGTTAACGCATCGGTTATATTAAAGCGCAGACTCAATATTCAACCCAAATTTTATCGACGCAAGATCTTTTTTTAATGTGCGCGGAGATTTTATTATTTTGAACAATGAGAAAAAATCAATATGGTTGTATAGTGTGTGACGCGTTGTTACCCCTGTGTTTCGCTCGGGATGTTTGATTTTTTGTATGGCGCCGGAGTGGGAGAGCGTTTCATGTGAACTGCTTTTGGGGCGAATTCCCGAGCCTTCCCGGAGCCCTTCCTAATAATTCCCATTCGACAAATGCCCGACAAACACTCGCACGGGCTCATTGTTACGTGCGCTTCTGTAGTAGTGCAACAATGTGCGACTATTGTACTACGGGATATTTTAATGTATACAGACTCACACAAAAATAATATGGGAACTAAATTTAGCTAAAGAAGTTGATACAGAAAAATAATTGAGTTTTACGTAGAACAGGACGCGTTTGGAGCCTTCGTAGCTTTGTTTTTAAGTTTGTTAAGAAAATTATCACAAATTATCTCACTTCCATATATGCAATTGAAAACTGATATTAAAGTGTGCAGTGTACCAATTCATAAATTACAAACGATTAAAATGTTTAAATATGATATCTTAGTAAAAATCATATTAAAACAGTTCATGGAACACACAAAATTAATATGGCAAAGAACTTAATTTAGCACAAGAAGTAGAGATACAGATACAGAAAAATTTTGAGTTAAAATAACTTAAAAGTAATTGACGATCAAACAATGGAGAGCTAAGATTAAATTGCAATCTTCAAAACATCGTGCTATGATCACTGATCAGTCATGTTGTAATTTGTTAGTTTTTAAATGATACCGCTTTTGAATACTCGTAAATAAATAAATAGCTTAACAGACACTTAGTAGCGTCGACAGCCAATAAACACAAGTCAACAACGCTTGACTCGTCGCGCCGGCGTACAATACATCCACACAGCAGATGATTTACAAGGGTCCTTTCTTAGGTAAACTCGGCCCGACCTACACTTCTTTTTATAGATTTGTCTGAGACGTTTTCTTTTTGCGATCACAGAGCACGGCCGACAAAAAATCAAGAGTGTTCTGCATCCTGGTTTTTTTTTTGTTAAAGAGGTACCACATCCGAATAATCACTTACGCTCTGTTCAAAATATTTTGGGTCTTCGAAGCAAGCGGTCGGTAAAGGCATTTCTTTTGAGACAATTCTCGGAATATTCCTTTACAAAGGTTTTCAACGAGTAGGTAGGTACGTGGATGAGCGACCAAATGTCTACG
This sequence comes from Hipparchia sbordonii, assembly GCA_038048805.1. NCBI lineage: Eukaryota > Metazoa > Arthropoda > Insecta > Lepidoptera > Nymphalidae > Hipparchia > Hipparchia sbordonii. The sequence goes on along the minus strand of CM076104.1, from coordinate 6,649,797 downwards.
TTTTCTTGTGTGAACCAGTTCAATTTTGTACTTGTAAACCATGTTCTATATTTTGTCACATGGTATATTATTTTTGGGCTAAAACAAGTAAGTTCTGATGTTCTGATTAGGGAAACATTTATGTTTACCTATTTTATATAATCCGTCCTGACTCCTAATAAATCAATGTGAATGACTGTGTCGTTATTTTGAGAAGCTGGAAGGTGTTTGGCATACTATTGAGAGATGAGCGAGTAACGTGTTGGTATTTTGATACATAGGCTGCAGTTAATTTTAGATTGTTGCGCAGACGTGGTGAATTCTTAGCTAATTGGCAGGAGAGATAATCACGTGTTGAAATCAATTAAAAAAGTATTCGTTACTAGAACTACTAGTACTAGTTACTACGTGTTACTCGATTAGCATTTTACTGTAAGTGTTAGTACAGTTACAAAATTCTCTTTTTCATTAAATGTATCTACTATTAGTTTAATTGATACTTGTTAACAGTTTGTTTTTAAGCATCGATGCGGTGTTAAGTAACGTATTAATAACTAAGCCTCGTATAGATTATTATCGATGTAGCGTGAAGCCATGGCGTGTCTCACCCCTAAGTCAGACGACAGTTGGTCACCCCCATTTAAATGCTACTTCAAAATTGTGGCTTGTGCGCACATTGCTTACATTTAATGGTATTACCGTTTTGAATTATTGAATCAATAGATAGCATTTTGTTTCGATTAAAAGTTAAAGCAAGCTTTATTTGCTGTTTAAAGATAGACCATCCGTAGATTGCGAAAGCAACGTGACAATGCTGATAATTATTTTGCATGATTTTTTTACTGCAAACAAAGTTTTAACTTATCATACTACAGTTGATTTGAAACAATGTCAGTATAAGTACCAATATACCTACATAGTTTGAGTTTGGAGCAATTAAAAGTTATCAATCTACCAGCGATAAAATTGTATCGAGTTTAAATTCTACCGATATTTGAATTTGCATTGTTAACTGATTTCCGAAAAAGGAGGAGGGTTTTAATTCGCCCGATTTTTTAGCTTTGGTTTTTTATTTATTTATTACTAGATTTTGCACGCGACTTCGTCCGGGTGAGTTAGGTTACTGTTTTTCTGGGGTAAAAGGCTCTTCTTGCCCTCAACTATGCTATGACATATATAAAAAGTTCATAAAAATCAGTCAATCTGTACTCGAGATATCATCAAGAAAGCCGTTCCATACAAACGTTGTTATATCACGTTTTCGCACGTCTCACGGGAACGGGATAAAAAGTATCCTATGTCCGTCTGCTGCTTCTAAGCTACCTCCCCACCAATTTTCAACCAAATAGGTTCAGCCGTTCTTGAGTTATAAATAGTGTTACTAACACTACTTTCTTTTATATATGTATATAGATTTTTCAATGTATAGACTAGCGTTTGGCTGCGATCACACCTGATGTTAAGTGAAGATGAAAGCTAACTCTCGTCTCTCGATTTGAAGGTACCTACCCAAATTGTAGTTTTAAGTTAGATAGCAAACAAAGTAATAATTGAAGGTATTGCATCGATTTTTATCTCGGTCTCTTCAATTGACGCCAGTGTCGGGAGAGCGAATGAATCATGCTTCAAGGAGCAAATTCCGGGGGTTACAAATGGAGGCGAGCGCTCTGGGGTGAATACGACACAATGAGCGGGAAGGGTCGACTGGCCCGACTCGCCCGCTTAGGGTAAGTGGGCCTGTTCACGTCAATATGGGGCTTTATTACGACGCGTTGCGATAACAATTTTGTATTTTGTTTTCCTGTACGATTTATATTTTTAATCTTTAGTTTTATCATTATTAAAATGGTTACACTGCTCACAATTTTGGCTAATTTGTTAGATTAATAACTACATTATACACAGTTATTTACCGTAATTAGTCGTTATTAATTTTATTTTATCAAAGCTATCGTGTGTGTTTAACCGTGTTGAGTCAGTACATCCGCCCTCTGACTTCTCGGTCGAAACTGACATTTCTTTCCCACGGCTACCTACTTAGGCTCCGTAAGGTTGAGTGATAATAATATACGTAGTAAATTATTTTTGTTTTAAACGTAACGCATAAGGTTTTTTGGGCGCTTTGGTTACAGGATATTCAAAATTATTTTTTTGTTTTATTTATCTGAAGAGGTTAAAAGTGTCAAAATCTGTTGATTTTTTCGGAATTTGGATTTTTTTTATTAATAGACACGTTCATTCTAGGAAACTAGACATAGTCAACGAAAATCGTTCAATTCTCTATTATTACAAAAGCCTTCAGTACATACCTACCGTTTTAATCAATTTTATCGTTATCTATTCAAAATACGTAAATGCAGACTCTAATTTTAGTTACTTATTGATAAAAAAATAATAACGGAATGCAGTAAAATTTATTTAATGAGCCTTTAACTATTCGATGCGCTCAGTGTGTTAATGTATTGTTTGTTTGTGTTTATTGTAAGAGCTGCTAAAGTGCAGTCACCGCTTGCATTCCCATGTCGCGCTAGTGTGGGTGACGGTAGCGGTGTGTGCGTGAGTCGGCGGTAGTGTGCGTGGATGTTTGTTTGTGAGCGTGCCTTGGTGCCGAAAGCGTTTGTGCGTGTGAATGGAAGAGCACATTTTCATTTCTTTCATTATTATTGCAGCGATGCATCGCGCGCTTCATATCGTTACATTTAAACCGTGTAACTAACCCTTCGATTATAAGGGGATTCCGTATATTAAATATGTATTTAGTTTTAAGTCACTTCTGTTAAGTTTTTACAAGCTTGAAAACGTCACTGATATTGTTTGATTTTTATTAACAATTTGTTCATACAATTAGAAATTGGGAAACTGTTAGTTGATTTTTGGCCGTTATTCACTTATTTCCTTGTAGTATTTTAGGTAAATGTTTCTTGGGCTTCCATATTTTATGTAAACGTTATTTTTGATTTTATTGCTTGTTAACTACGATAAGGTAAGCAATGGTAAGCGAGTCACGTTTCAGCGTTTTGTTCAAGTGTAAACAAACTTGTTCCGGATAAGATAAAACATTATATGTGCCTAGTTACCTGGCATACACTCGATTTCGTTGTCGGTACGTTCAATGAATAAAAATCTGATAACAATGTTTAATCCACTTTGCCACGTAATATAATTTTAATACCTAATTATTTATAGGTAATCTTTTCCCACGTAATTAATCACGTTCTGATATTGCCGAAATGTATTTTTATTAAGTTGATTATTTTTAATTGCTCTTTTCTACATTATCATTTACGATTAGTTATTTAGGATTAATTGCGTGTACTCACCTTGGTGCGTTTACTCTGTAGCCTATTGTATCTTGCAGAAAATGATGTTTCTCCGAGTCGGGAGCGTGTGCTCCCGCGAAGCTTATGTTTGCTCCCGCGTATCCTGCCGTATTACCAGGGTGCGCCGTCCTGTCGATTCAAGGCACCTCCTGAAACACGATGCACCTCATTGAAGACAACCCTCACTGGGGCCATAGGAACGATAACAATTTCCAATTTTCTTTTCCCTTCGTGCATTCGTGTTACTTGCGTCTCAGCGTGTTCAATTGTAATGTTATCGTTCGACGGCTGTTTTCAGACAAACTGAACGTCGTAACGTCAACAATCGACGAAACGTTCATCGTGGCTTGCTCACAAAAAATGCAACGTCACAAGTTTATGTAAGCAGGTACCTAGGTACTTGAATATTTAGTTCCAATCAGAAAACAATCGTTCATTGAATTTGAAACCCAAAAGATAACAAGTTACGTTTTTCTGTTTTTGAATCAAATTTATTTAAAAGAACAAAAAGCAGCTCATTGTAGCGATAAATTTTCCGTATTTCTTTAATATTTGCTTCAACGATGAACGTGTCGTACGTTGCCATGTTACTGCGATCAGCTGAAGCAATTTCGCGTAGCCATACTCTACGAAAGTAACGTTCGTTCGTAGCACAAAAATGGTCAACCGCGGTCTAATTTATTGCAAACTAATTTGGCAGAAATAAATTACTTTCAATTAAAAAAATCATTTTCGCTACGCAATTTTCATAAAAATTAAATTAACTCTTCTAAACTTTAAACGTCTCGCAAAAATTCACACACCTTAAAATTTAAATCACTTCAAATCCTTTGTAAGTCATTAGCACTTAAACTTTCGTAATTCTTTCATATCCAGGGTCTTCTGTGAAAATCCAAATTGGTAACACTTTGCAATCCTTTAGGTTGTCACAACTCACTGCACTGTTTGTGTCTTAAAATTTAAATGTCACTGCACACTGAAGAAATCATCCAAATCCAATAGGGGCTCAACTTTGTCACTATAATCCAGCATTTGATAAATAAAATTAATTGTTATCGTTCATAAACGAATCGGACTCTGCATTCAACGAAACATTATAGACGTGTTGCACGAGTGCCGACGCCGACGTCACTAACATCAAACAACCACACGTTCGGCCGTCAAAGGTAACACTGGCTGGCGAACCGGCGACGGTGAGTGAGAGGTTGCGCCGCGGGGCGCTCCCACCCCGCGCGACGTTGCCAGCTCGCGGCGATAAAGTGGCGCACCCCCGCGTCCCCCCTTCGTACGTCGACGTCTCGGCATTCTGTATTCGGCCGAGCTCGGGCGCCATCGTCATCAAGTAGACTCCCTGCCCCACCCCGCGTACTCGACGTTTCATTTCACGTAACGGTCCTCAATCGAGCGCGATACTGCAAGCATGATAGTCGCAGTAATCTCTCGCTAAATGATATTTTGTATTGGTTACATTAGCCGACAAGCGTATTAATGTCCCATTAATATTCATTTGAATTAGATTTTAATCTGTCATTCAGTAATGATGATAGGAATGCCTCATATTAAGAAAATAATTTGTTCAATGTGCGAACCCAGTCGACATTCGATAAGAGCGTTCGTGTGCGACTGTGTCGGGGCATGATAATTAACAGCGATAAACAATGGGCATGTCGTCCTCTGGCCACTACCTGCGCATGACGATAGAGGACAAGTGGCTCGTCCTGCGATGTCCTTGCCACGCTGTCAGCGCTACATGTATTTTGCACACTTGCTTAAATCACACGTTGATTTATTGAACATTGTTCACATATTTTAGCTTGCTCTGATTTAATTTAGCATCTCATTTTTTTAAATCGTTATAGAGTGGGTTATTTTGAATCAATACAAGCTGCCGAAATGCTAAACCTATTCCTTAATTAAGCATTAGGCGATGGCAAAAGTTACCTGTCTAGAAAATTAAAGTTTAGTAATTTATACGTACCATAAAAGGGTTTAGGTTCTACCTTTTTCTTTTTTGTTTCCTCTATCTATCTACAGATTGAGTTTGATCAAGAAACGATTTTATTAAAGTTCAATCCAGCGTACAAATTTTCTTAGTACAATCTCATGGTTATACGTGCGTGTGAGTCGATCTAACGAGTAAATCGTTTATTGATACGCTATAATTTTCGACCGGCAGCCCGCCACCGACTGGAAAGTCAGGAAAGCGAGGCGCACGCGCGTTCGTCCGCGTTCCGATGCGCCTCCCCGCACATAATCTAAATCGTAAACAAATCTCTAATAGGTACTTACTTAAAGCATTTATTAGCAAACTTTTAAGCGGAATGATCCTGTTCTTCAGCAAGAATAGGTTTGTTTACCTTTGTGTACCGAGATGACACTAATGCAAGATGGCCGCGAATTGAGTAAAAACTACTGTACTTACATAGGTAGAAAACCACAACTTCTCCTTTTTCTAAAGTCAGTTAAAAAAGTAGCCTGTGTTACTCCCGATAGCATCAGCTATCTACCAGCGAAAGTTTCATCAAAATCGGTCTAGCCGTTCCCGAAATTAGCGACAACAAACAAACAAACAAGGACAGACAGACAAAATTTTTTTTTTTCTTACTTAAGCACTTAATAAAAATCTTTTATTTTAATTGATATTACAAACATACAATTTAATTTTATTAATTTGTATAGATAAATATAAAAAAATGCACAAATTACCTAATAGGAAATATGTAGGAGAACCAATGTGAACCGACATAATTCAGTGAGTCCCGAAACTGAAGTGGAAATGGGCGGGCACATAGTTCGAAGAACTGATGGTCGTTGCTGATGGTGACCATACACCGCGAAGCGCAGTGTTGGCAAACCCACTGCTAGGTGGACCAGCGACATCGCTGGGAGCTCTGGATGCAGGCGGCGCAAGACCGAGGCCTGTGGAAGTCCATGCAAGTTGTGCAAGAGTCCTTTGTTCAACAGTGGACGTCTATCAGTTGGTAAAGAAGATCTATCAAAAAGGTAATTTTGTAAAGACAAATTCTTTTATTAATTATACAACCTTATCTTTGATTGGAACGTGTACCTACTAAGGTATGTACCTACCTATGTAGCCTAACTTCTTCGTACCGCGCTTGTTGAAATCTTATCAGAAACGTTGTGACGTAAAGCGGTATCTGATAATGAGTTATCTAAGTAAAAAGCACGTAATGTATTTTTGTAGTCACAATTATTACTTGCCATGAAAGTAAAATAGCGCTACGTGATCATGGAATCATCAAGTAGGTATAAAGGTGATCGGCAGTAGGCAGAAATTATGTTTGTCTTATCTAAATTTTCCATACTTTACCGATACTCCGATTGCATTACTAGCAACAATTCTTATCTTATCTTATACTTAAAAGTTTTTTAGATGTCTTATATAAATAAAAAAGTTATAGTTTTATGGTTTTGACAGTTTTTGTATTGCTAATCTGTCAAAACGTAATGATTTTTATTTTTTATTGAAGTGTTAACCTACACTTAAAGGAAATATCCTAATAGATTTATAAATACATATCAAAATTCCGAGGCCAGCGGAATTCGAACCCACATCTCTCTGGGAATCGTGCCCTGAGTGTGTTAACCGTTACACCACGACCTATATCTATTAGGTTATTCTTCATTTATAAAGTTTACTTTGCAATGGGAAAATAGGTCCGCGATATAACTTTATCGAAGCGTATCGAAAAACTAAACAACGAGTGTTAGTTTCGCAGAAAGAATAGACTTTTTTGTTACCTAATAAGAACCTTTGATTAGGTACTTACGTAACCATTAATCATAGCTAACGTAAGTTATAACTTCACCTAACTTAAGAAACTTTGGTTGTAACTTTGGAATCTAGGAAGTAGAATCGATCTGTTGTAGGAGATAACTGCAGTTAAGTATTTTATTTTTACAGTGTGTTATTTTTTGCAAGATCTAGGTAATGCATATTACTAAGCCAAATTGTGCATATTTAGGTAGACTTTAGATGAAAACTGTAAAATTTAACAGAAGTTGAAAAGATGCAATGGACCTACTGTATATTATTTCTTGACAGATGCCCACTGCTGGATATAGGTTTCTTGCATGGACCTCCACAGGTCTCGGTCTTGCGCCGCCTGAATCCAGCGGCTCCCTGCGACTCGTTTGATGTATATTGTTTATTTTTACCTAAAATCATGAGTAGGAACTAGGAACCAACGTATGATGAAAGAGGTAACCGTAATTCACGATCAAAGTGTGGAGAGGTAATAATTAAAAAGTTAGTTTTTCCTCACGGACTGTGATAAATCACAGTCGGCGTGTTTATTTTACGATCGAGCTATAATCGTCAACTCGGCGGTTTTGCAACAGCCGCGACGGCCGCCCGAGATGCGCATGAGTCGTAAAAAGCGGATATAGTCAAATATGCATCAGTTATTTTTAGAGCTGATTTCGGTTGACAGTTTTGCAATAAACTGGTTTGATCGATAACTTTTAGTTCTTTGGCTCGTTGTGATTTTTTTTTTGTTAAAAAAGAACATTAGCCAAGCTGATACTGACTAATATCCTCCTATCCCCTCCAAATAAGCGGAAAGCTTGTGCTAGGAGTGGGTACGACAATAGTGCAACGGGTGGGATTTGAACCTGCGACCTTTCAGCTTTCAGTCCGCATCTTTAACCGTTGGGCTATTGAGGCTTTTAACCACCGACAATAAAGAAGGACGTTATAAGTTTTATGCGTGTGTCTGTTTGTTCCTTCGTAGCTTTCCGACGAATGGACCGATTTTGATGCGGTTTTTTCTGTTTGAAATCTGACGTGATCGAGATGGTTCTTAGCTCTAATTTATGAAGATCTGTTTAAGCGTTTGAAGATCATTAGCTCATTTCCAACTTGATTGAAGGGTCTTATAAACTTTCACAAGTACGTTCGGATTATTTCCAAGACATGGCAACCTTTAGCTGATGCTGCACCAATAAGTAGTCTGCGGGATAGCAATATTTTATATTACATTTATATTGGAAATGGTAATAAGTATATCCATTTAAAATACTTTGACACATTTTTAACCGACTTCTATAAAGAAAAAAGGAGGTTTTCTGAAGTTTCATCGTTTCTATTTAAGCTTGCCTGACTTCAGGAAACGCGTACAAACTAAAATCATTTTGATATGATACTTTGTAGTGGCGTTTGAAGTCTGTTTTCTGAAAAGAATTTTTATTCTATCCCATCAGCCTGAATTCGTCCACGGCTAGACGTACTTAAGCCTTATCGAGGGCACGGCACCGAATACGGTCCTTCGCCTTCTTCATCCACCCGCTTCCCGTGACCTTCTTGAGGTCATCGGTCCAGCGGGCTGGAGGTCGTCCTACATTGTGCTTACCGGTGCTTACGTATTATAAGTGTAAATATATATACTTATATTTTATGTAATTTGTACCTAACGTCAAACTTAATAGACCTTGTAGGAAGAGATATTCATAAGCGGCCAATAAAGCTGAGTCTTCACACAGTTATAAATCGCTCGAGTAAGTGTTTGTTTGTTTGTCCTTCAATCACGCAGCAACGGAGCAACAGGTCGATGCTTTTCGCATGGGCATAGATGAGGACTTGGAGAGTGAGATAGGCAACACTTTATGCGGGAAAACAGAATTTTCCCGCGCGATTTTTAAAAATCCCAACTCTACGCGCGTTTAGCTGGCAAAAGTTAGTTTTCATATCGTAATCAGTCTTAGTTGTTTTCAGTTAGGTGATTATTCATTTATTAAACTTAAGTGGCGATAAGTGTACAAAAGGTAGTGTGGCAAGCGGGTATGTCGGCATCGCTAGCAGTTACATGCGCGGTGCCTCCCTTAGGCGAAAACCTGTTTTGCGCTTCGCTCGGAAAATATGTCGCCAATCGCGCGTGGCAACCGGCTTGTTTCCATCACACGACATTTAAGTGAATTATTTGTATTTTTTCGCAATCGCTCTGCTGGTGTGGGTAGGTTTGGATTAAATTTTTTCGCTAACTTGAACAGTTCATAGCGCCATTTTTTTTTTGCAACTTGCATTATTTGAATTTTTTGCAATCGCTCTGTTGGTGTGGGTAGGTTTGGATTTAATTTTTTCGCAAACTTGAACCGTTCATAGCGCCTTTTTTTTTTTGCAACTTTCCAAAGTGTCCAGTTGTTGTTAATATTAACATTTTGTAATTCAGGTTCCTTACTTCAGATTCGCATTTCAAGTTTGAGTTTTGATATGTCATTCGCATCATTTAAAAAATTGCGTTGCACGACAAATTTTTCGAAATTCGTGGAGCATGTAAAGAAATTGCACACATGGACATACCGACTGTTGAAAGCTGATTAAAGTGAATAGTTTATTATGTATTCCACTGTTTTTATATATCTATTTCATTAATAATATTGAATTCAGTTTATCTCCAGTACCTCCAACTGGGCAATTTTTATGATCGCTCTAAACAGTTGCATAATGTGTTTCGCTGTGCATTGGAATTGGATATTGGGCAGAACGGAAATTTTAGGTTACAACGGAACGTAGCCTTGTAGTATTTTACATCATGCGGAAATACGAATCCGTCTATTGGTCAGTACCTACCTAGTTCTTACTGCGTTGTTTGGAACGGCCATAAAGATCACAGATACGCCGTGGATCTATCATACATTCTGGAATTTGGATGCTTCTACGCATATGTAATCGTTATGTTTTCCACACGGTGCCGTCACCCGAACGCTGTGTTTATAAACAAACTACAAAGTACCCATGTCTATAGGTAAAGATTATTATTATTATATAGATAGTTTATTATATAATATATATTTAATTTCTTATTAATAATGTTATATTAATAAATTTTTAGTCTAATGATTTAGTTTTCTATAAAATTAATATACTTCAAAAATATCGAAACAGTTTCGAACTAAAAGGCATTGAGAGGTGTTTCGATTTTTTTTGATGGGGAGTATATATTTTATATGAATAATAAAACTTTTCTAATATACAATTTTTTTCTTAAATATGTTAATAAATCGAGAAAGTTCAAGATGTTTTTAAGAAATAAATAAATTCGCTTAATTGGCGCGAACTCTCGCAAAGATGACGCGAAACAATGATGCGCGTGAAGGGTTAAGTGTTTTACGAAAATAAAGGCTACAGAACGGGCACAATGACTCAGATGGAATTCAGCGGTGTCCGCCATACTGAGCTTCGTCGGAATCAGAAATACAATCCTAATTATAATCGCACGCATCCGTACAGCACCTCAACCCAATCGCTCGCGAACGCTTCAACTAAACCGCATTGAGAATGAATCCGAAAGTAATCATCTGCGGTTTATGTACCCACTGAATGAAACACTGCCAACCCATTGACAATAAAAATCTTAGGCTATGGGAAAATCTGTGAGTACCGAAGTTTTATTCTGTTCCTACATGCTTGCTAAATATTTTATCGACCGTTTTAAAGATAAATTAATATTAAAAAAAAATCTATATAAAAAGTAATAACTTATTTTCGCGTGCGGATTTGCTAGATTTTTTGCAAAATATAGACTGCTTAAGTTCCAGTTTTCTACTGAATAAACATTTGCACGAGGTCTTACTTTTAGGGTTTTTTCTTTATCAGAAAAATACCTACAGAAAAATTCGATGTCTTTGAGCATTTATTCGAAGTAGATAAAGCAAAATGGCGGAGATAAATCAAATTGATACCGTCATTGTTAGGTATGTTTGTTACAAATACTTCCAGAGCATTTTGTGTTTATAAATAAAACAGTATTAGGGAGTGGAGAGTAGCTCGTAATATGTATGTACGGAGGAGTAACATTGCCGCATTGCGGTGCGCCGGCATGTGTCGACATATCGCTTCTGCCCTTTGCTGCCGCAGTTGGATTATATTAAACTTATAAACCAGATTTTTATTAATAAAGCTCACGATTTAGTTTCAGTTTCGACTATAGAAATGATACTAAACCTATTTTATTTATTATTATTATTTATTTATTTATTTAAAGTCTATACAACAAAGTGACACGAGAACAGATTAGAACGATGATCTTTTATAATATTATAAATGCGAAAATTTGGATGTATGTTTGTTACTTAGTCATGCCGCAACGACTGAATTAATATAGCTGAAATTTGACACATAGATAGACTTTTTATCCCTTTTATAGATATTATTATTAAAATAAGAGAGTTCCCGCGGGAATTCAAAAAAACCTCAATCCACGCGAGCGAAGTCGCGGGTATCGTCTAGTAAATTATAAAAGCGAAAATATGTTTGTTTGTAGTTACAATCACGCAGCAACGGATCGACATAATTTTTGGGTGGATAGTATTTTCTACTCGTATGAGTAGATGAGGACTCAGAGAGTGTCAAAAGCTATCGTTTATTGGGAGTTTTAAAAACCACAAGGACAAAGTCACGGGCACAAGTTTATATTTTTAAACAGTTAATATGTTGATGTCGATAAGTACATACAAGATACGCAAGTAGGTATCTACCATTTCATTTTATCACACACACAAAATACAATCGATAACGGTCTTGTATAGGTGCAGTTATTACATTTAACTATTGCATTAATTCAAAGATAACACATTCCAGTTGGTATAAATTTTAGCTCTGTTCAAATATTACATGTAAACTATAAAATATATAAAAATCTAGGTAATGCATATGTAATTATTACAAGTGATGTTTGCATGTTAGCTGTTGCAGAAATGTAACTATTTCGACTGCTTATATTTGGTTATCTTAATTTAAATTATTCCTGGAAAATATTGTACATTTTTTAACCCATACTTACCTACCATAATATATCCTTACTTTCATACTAATATTATAAATGCGAAAGTGTGTATGATTGTTGGTTTGTCCTTCAATCACACAGCAATTTTTGATGGGTAGGATGGTTGAGGACTTGGAGAGTGTGCGATCTTTTATGGCTGAAAAACCGAGGGTTCCCGCGGAATTTTTAAATACCGAACTCCATACGCACAAAGGCGCGGGCAAAAGCTAGCTGAAAAAAAAAGAAAAAGAAAAAACAGTGCAAGTCCCTGCCATTGCCTCAGTTGTCTTGTATGTAAATATGTGTTCTTATTATGTTTCTGTCTCAAAACGCCGCCGTATCGGGTTTGTAATACATTAGTCGGGCGTTGATTTACGCGGCTACGTATCGTGGGCGCGTCTATTCGTGGTACAAATGTACTAAATATAGTTCGAAACCTTATTATTTCTCGCGTCTGACTCGGAGTGCCAGAAGTTCCGTTTATAAAAGTGTAATAAATAGTTTACTTTGTCTGAGTTCGCGTTTGTTACCTTTAGCTGTTCTTATCTTGCTTTAATGCTACTCAGTACATATACTGTCGTCATTTCACTTTTTTTAACAGTCTTCCAAAAAAGGAGGAGGTTTTCCATTTGGCCAGCACCTTTTTTTTTTAAAGATTTATGTCTGTGTAGAATTAGCTTTTTCATAGACGCCTTTATTATTAGTATTGTAGGTGTATGAAGATAATTGCATGTAGGAAAATTCCCGTATTCTCTGTGATAATGACATTTAAGCACAGTTAAACTGAAAATATTCACATTGTTTGTATTCCTTACGTTATCTATTGCTATTTGCATATAATTAGGGGTATTTTACTTATAACTGTAAGTACCTACATAATTTGTTAGTTTAATCTAATAACTTAATCGTTGTATTTGAAATAAGTTTCCATAACTTACAAAATTATAAGTTTCAACTTAAAAAGTACCTTATCTAAATATCGCAATAATTCGTCCTTCCTTACTGTAGAGGTGATAAAAATTCTTCATCTTTGTGAATTTACTTGCCTGGTGGCATTTCAGCATTCCTGCTACAAATGTCTTAGTGTATCAGTAGGCGAGTAGGGGAATAGTGGAGGTATAGCAAATTATGCAAAGGTGTGCGCGAGCGCAGCGGTACGCGTCGCGCATCTGCCGCTACCAGCGCAGGCACGCGCGGCCAGTGCAGCCGGCGGGACGAGCTGTGAGCGATTGTACCTTACAATCTTTGTGAATGCTCTTGACATAGCCGCGTTCATAACATTTTCAATGTAGAAATCTATCACGAATATTATGATGTATTTGTTTCCTGTACAATTGGGAAGAGACTGACCCCCAAGACACGGGTCATCCTTGTTTGGGGGCTCAGAGCAATTTTGAGCAAAATGTTTTTCCATGTATTATGATTTATGTTTATTATCATTACTCTTTGTTAGTGTGTTATTTCATTTAAAATAAATATACACACGCACACACTCACACCATTTTTACAGGATTTAACAATATCCAATACCTAAGCCTATTAATTATGGCTGAAATTTGGCACAGAGATAGATTATAGTCTGGGCACATAGGCTACTTTTTATCTCGGGAAATAAGAGAGTTCCCGCGGGAATAAAAAACCTTAATCCGCGTGGACGAAGTCGCGGGCATCAGCTAGTAATTTATAAAGAAAAAACTAAAAAAAGACACTTCATCCCTATTAATTATGTTGCGAAAATATTAAAGCACATTTTTATTTTATTAAGATCTGAATGTTGGCGTGGTTAATAATACGTTTAGATAAAATCCAATATAATTTGTCAGAATTTTCACGAAAAAAGTGCTAAGTATTATTAGTTTGCTAGCCTTAGCAGAGTTAATATGCGTTATAATAACTTCACTCTTTTAACTTGTACCAAACACCACGCGGGTCGGGAGCGTGGCTAATTATAATCGACTAAACATCATCGAGTGTTCGTAAGTTAGGGTCGCACTTCGACAATATATTTTTAAATACGGGTTTCCTCTGCTGTTCCTTAGTCTAGAATAGATGCATGTTTATCGTTATTTAGGTAAAGTAGGCCACCTATTGCTAGTCATTTTATGGATTACCGAAACAACGATTAAATTATCTTAGTGTGCAATTGTGTAGCGTCGTCTGAGTTGCCCGTTGGGAAGCCAAGAGAAAGTCAATAAAAACGACCATCTAGATATAGAATAATATTAAAACTGAAGCAGTTCCAATATCTAACGCGTTTTGTAGCTCATAAAAATAGAATGTATTTAATTTTATAGAAGTGTTATAGAAGATGAAAGAAAATATGGAAGTCGCATTCCGATATAGTGAGCGAAGCGAGCGCAAGATTCTAAAAGGATCAGAAAGTAACAATTTTCCTTCTTTAGAGGAGCGATCCTTTACAGACACGTGGCGCTTATTTTAAATCTCGGTCGCTGACTTTTATTTTCCGAAATGTCGCTGCCTGAAATTTGCTGACTGCCGGCCCTCCCTACTAGTATGTTTTCTATTTTTCATGCTTTGCTTTAGATTAAACTTCGATATTGCACCATTGTTTGTAGAGCGTGAGGTGAACGGTAAATGCTCGACGTTCTTTCTCTATTGAGCACTATTTAGAATATCTAATTAAATACTAAAGATCAGCGATAAAATTTAAATTATCGTTGCCGGACTATAATTTCAGCAAGTGCGCTCTGCGATCTCTCTTGTTAACAAGGTTACAACCCTAAAATGGCTGAGTCTCGCCCGACGAATAAGTTTTTTGTCCTTTGTGCAGCACATTGTCATATTTAACGTCGGGGTCTGTCACAAATTAACTACCTACCTCTATGGTTGCTAAAAATAATCTGAATCGATTATGGATTGTACTTACCTTTTGTTTTTTTTTTTTTTGGTAGTTTTATATTTAAGTTCTTATGGTGGGTACATTTGATTCATTGTTTTTATTCTTATTCAAATTAGTACGTATCTTAAAATCTTTGAAGACTAATTTTTCAATAACAATTAACATAGGAATAAAGTATGATAGATTTGTTGTAAATAACTGTCAAATTGTCAAAATTATCATCTTTCAATAAGATTAATTGGTTGGCGATTGAAAATCAGACCTATTTTTTTTTGCGAACATTCTTCTTTGACTCTGTTAGAAGAAGAATTTTTAGGCGGGTAGTCTTACTTTTGCAGACCAAGAAGTGCGACTGTGTGATTTTTGTAATAATTTGAATCTGTATTTTCACATGTGCCGTTACAGCAATTCCAAGACGAGGTTAAAGCTACATAATATATTTCTTGAAATGTATCACACTGTCGGTGAGTAGCTGAGTACTCACAATTAAAAAGCGAAAAGATTCCGCGGCGAATTTCGAGAAATATCGACGGGGTCGACGAACCATGTCGACGCATCTTGTCTGCTTCTCGGTTTGATTTTTTTAAGGGATCATATAATATGATTTTTTTAACCGTGAACACTTAGCACTTTAAAAGTCACACTTTGACTGAATGAATGTTTTGTAATAGGTACTTAGTTTAGAATTAGAATTAAAGATCTTGATGAAAAATATACAAACCTATGCAGAATGTTTTCGGAAAACTAACGATTGAAACTGCTATTGTAGTCTAATTGAGATTAATGATTGTGTTCAGGTTACACAAGTCTAACAAACTACTCTACCTACACTTATTCTCTTATTGCGACATTTTGTGACAAGACCTTACAAAACAGTAACGAGAAAGTTCCGTTGCGTTGCTTTAAAAATACTGTTTTAGATGATTTTAGTTTTGTTGCATCTAACTAATCTACTCGTATCATTATCAATGTCATTAACGAATGAAGATGAATTCGAGCAACGATAAATATTTCGAAATCTATAGTCTGTCTTTTAGAATTTGTCTTGTGGGAGGCTTTGCCGTGGCTAGTTACCACCCTGCCGTGAAAGACGTGCCGCCAAGCGATTTAGCGTTCCGGCACGATGGCCTGTAGAAACCGATTAGGGGTATGAGTTGAATGAACACTGCCATATCCCTTCCAAGTACGCCTGCTACCATCTTAGACTGCATCGTCACTTAACATCAGGTGAGATCGCAGTCAAGGACTATCTTGTCATCAAATAAAAAAGAAAAGTCACTCCCAATGGGGATATTATCTGTAACCAGTTAAGCTTAAGTCTGTCTCAGTCGAGGTTGTCGTAGTATTTTTTGCTTATGTCTGGAGATTCAAGGAGCAAAATAAGATCGAATCATTAGCCCTCAAGTTTATTCAAAAAACAAAAGTAAATCACAATTTAAAGAGAAAAGTTTTGTGTCATCTACTCCGAATCTTTTCCGTTTTATTGTTTAAGAAGAAATGTGTATTATGTGTGTATTTATAAATTCTGCTATATTTATGTCATGTAGGATGTTCTAAACAAGAAATCAGGCCGGGAAAAAATCGGGAAGCTAGGATAATTAATATGCAGAATATCATCTTTTTCCAGCTTCTTCAGAACTTCGATAATCTACCTATATAAAAATAAGTCGGGTTTTCCTTCCTGACGCTATAACTCCAGTACGCACGAACCGATTTCCACGGTTTTGCATTCGTTGTAAAGGTCTCGGGCTCCGTGAGGTTTATAGCAAAGAAAATTCAGGAAAAATTGGAATCTAATTCCACGCGGACGAAGTCGCGGGGGCAAAAGCTAGTAGGATATAAACTTAGTTCGAACATTTGCAAAAGTTGTACTTTGTCTAGTTTGTATTTAATTGATGCTTCCAGTTCAATGAACAGACAACATACTTTGTTCATTTAGAGCTTATTCGTTTGAGCAGCGTCAGAAGGTGACCAATAAAAATATCGGCGACGTTGAAATAAATAAAAAGAGCAGCCGGTCCAGGTGCGGCGGGGGCAGGTGGAATAATTGGCAATTCTTTGTCTCTGTCCGCGAACCAGCATCGACAACTCAAAGCTATGTACCATATACATCGGTTTATTTTTATTATTTTTTAACCCCCGACAAAAAAGAGAGGTATTATAAGTTTGACGTGTGGATACAGACACACAGATCCACAGGCATTTGTGTCGGTTTCCTTGTAACTTACTAACGAATGGACCGATTTTGATACGGTTTTTTCTGATGGCGGTTGAAGATCATCAGCTCATATTTTACTTGATTAAAGGATCTTACGAATCCTCAATAGCCCAACGGTTAAAGGTGCGGACTGAAAACTGTAAGGTCGCAAGTTAGAATTCCATCCGTTGTACTATTGTCGTAGCCACTCCTAATAGTCCTAATACAAGCTTTCCGCTTATTTGGAGGAGGATATTAGTCAACTTCAGGTTGCCTTTAAAAAAACACAGATGCGATTGATTTGCTGTAATGTTACTTCGGATTATTTCCAATACATGAATGAAAATCAAAGAGTTCCCGCGGGATTTTAAAAACTAAATCCACGCGGACGAAGTCGCGGGCATTAGCTAGTAAGGTATAAAGTATTATCCAAATCGATACGTCCATAATGTGACGATCAGAACGATGTTGTATCGTAAGTGCATCTCGGCCTAGTTATTAGTACTATGACGATGAGTCAGGTTGCTGCTAAAAACTCGTTTAAGATCGTGTTAATTTAACAACACAACAAATATTAGTAACTAAATGACTTTTGTAAAATCAACCCAATGCGTTTTAAAAAAAAAAAGAATATCGGCCAAGCTGAAATTGACTGATGTTCTCCTCTCCCCTCCAAATAAGAGAAATCTTGTGTTAGGAGCGGGTACGAGAATAGTGCAACGGGTGGGGATCGAACCTGCAACCGTTGGGCTATTGACGCTTTTAAATTATGAGTATGGGTTGAATGTACACTGCCATACCCCTTCCAAGTTAGCCCGCTACCATCTTTGACTGCATCGTCACTTATCATCAGGTGAAATCGTAGTAAAGGACTATCATGTCATCGATAAAAAAAAATATCGCTTTGGTCGACATATTTTTTTTTTTTTAATAATTTTATTACAATTAATATTAATATACCCTCACTAGTAGGGTGCGTGGGTGCGCGGCTCGCTAAAGCGAACCGCGTGTTTTCTGTTCACCAAGTAGATCTTCGGATCTTGATCATTTTTTCCCAAAAAACCACTATTCCATCTTGTACCATCTCTAAGATAGACACCGACGAAATTTGTATGGCCGCCATCTTGAATCCGCCATTTTGGTTTTTTTTTTCAGCTCACTGCCAGTTGGATGAGGTTTCGAGTGACTTTTGTTCGAACACTCCCCACCTATCTTCGATACCCTGGACGTGCTCTTCACCCGTCTCCGAAATCCTCGACCATCAGATCTCTCCATATTTTTCCTCTAAATGAATTTTTGTCCTCTATACGAAACCATCAGAAATTTTGAAAAAGAGCCGCATATAGTCTTGCATGGGTGATTCTACGATAAGAGGTTTCAAGTCCATAGAGAATACGGCCACGGAGAAAAGTAGCTGTTTTTTCATTAAACACTTATATTATGATTTTTGTTCTATTTATTTATCTTTTCAAGTAAGGGCAAGTCACTTTATGCATATTTTATTAAAAAGTCAAAAAATCAAAAAATTCAAAAAATTCAAAAAAAGTCAAAAAAGACTTTTTTGACATTTTTGACGGTTTTTGATTTTTTTGACTTTTTTTGACTTTTTTGACTTTTTTGACTTTTTTTGACTTTTTTGACTTTGTTGACTTTTTTGATTTTTTTTACTTTGTTTTTTTGCACTAACCTTATCTCCCCTGGTGAACTAGTTTCTCTCCTGACATTTATCTTGCCAGGTGAAAGATGGCAGGTGAGAGACGTTTTCATGATAAATTGTATTGTTTTAATTGACATAAGAAGTTTTTCGGTACATTATGTATCACACTTTCACTAGTCCATTATTATTTAATTAGACCAGTAAATGCAAATAAATTGAATGAATAATATAACTTTTATGACTTGCCAGGTGAGAGACACAATGACCTCGCGAAACGACTACTTTGAATCAACGGTCGCAACAACTAACTAATGACGGCGCTCTTAACGGCTCACGTGTTTTGCATTACGAACTACACGTCAGTAGATGACTTTGAGCACTATTTGGAATATGGCCGTTTTATATTTGTGTTTGTAGTAGCGGAATGAAATTTTCTAGAGTAGATACCCAAAAACAGTGGGACAAAAGTTAAGTTTAAAATATATTGCAAATAAATAAATATTGTTCTATTTTTCCTTAACAATACTTGAATACATTTATTGAAGTTTGTGTTTAACATACTTTAGTTTAATAACTGATACAAAGAAAGTATGTATCGTTTCAAATTAAACTGAAACCGACAGGGGGACAGGCCAGGTTAGAGACTTTTTTAGACTTTATAAGGAATTTCAGAAAAATATACTTTAATTAGGCATTGAATCGTGACGTTATTTAATAAAGTACATTTAGGTGATGTGTTTCATAGCAAAAAATAACAACATATAGAGTAAAATTTCTATTTTAAACTGATTGCCGCACAAGTTACCTCTTATCGTAGAACTACCCGCATATACTTTGTATGGAAAAAAATAAATTCCGCCATTTTGAATTTTTTTCTGTTCATCAAGTGGACCTTCAACTCCTGATCATCTTTTTCCAAGAAACCACTCTTCCATCTCTTATACTCTCCGAGATAGACACAAACAAAATTTGTATGGCCGCCATCTTGAATCCGCCATTTTCGAGTTTTTTTTTGACTCTTTGCCAATTGGATGAGGTTTCGAGTGACATTTGGTTGAACACCCCCCACCTATCTTCGATATCCTGGCCGGTGCTCCTCACCCGTCTCCGAAATCCTCAATCATCAGCTCTCTCCATATTTTTCCTCCGAATGAATTTTTGTCTTCTATACTAAACCGTGAGTGAAAAAAAATTTTTCCATACAAAATTTTACAGGAGAGGTGATCAATCAGTCAGTCAGTGAATCAGCACGAGTAGCTATATATATAGTAACTAGTAGGGCGCGTGGGTGCGCGGCTCGCTAAAGCGAACCGCGGTTTTTCTGTCCACCAAGTAGACCTTCGGGTCTTGATCATCTTTTTCCAAGGAACTACTCTTCCATCTTTCATAGTCTCTTAAATAAACACCGACGAAATTTGTATGGCCGCCATCTTGGATCCGCCATTTCGGAGGGCTTTTTCAGCTCTCTGCCAATTGGATGAGGTTTCGAGTGACCTTTGTTTGAACACCCTCCACCTATCTTCAATATCCTGACCGTGCTCCTCACCCGTCTCCGAAATCCTCAATCATCAGCTCCCTCCATATTTTTCATCCAAATGAATTTTTGTCCTCTATACGAAATCAATAGAAATTTCGGAAAGGAACCTATCAAAGTCTTGCATACATTTTATATGAAAAAAATAAATTCCGCCATCTTGATTTTTTTTCTATTCATCAAGTAGACCTGCGAGTCTTGATCATCTTTTTCCAAGAAACCACTCTTCCATCTCTTAGTCTCCGAGATAGGCATACCGCCGAAATCTGTATGGCCGCCATCTTGAATCCGCCATTTTGGATTTTTTTTCAGCTCCCTGCCAATTGGATGACGTTTCGAATGACTTTTGTTTGTACACTCCCCACCTATCTTCGATATCCTAGCCGTGCTCCTCACCTGTCTCCGAAATCCTCAACCATCAGCTCTCTCCATATTTTTGCTCCGTACGAATTTTTATCCTCTCTACGAAACCATTAGAAATTTTGAAAAGGAACCTGTTAAAGTCTTGCATACATTTTGTATGGAAAAAAATAAATACCGCCATCTTGAATTTTTTTTCTATTCATCAAGTGGACCTTCGGCTTCTGATCATCCTTTTCCAAGAAACCACTCTTCCATCTTTTATAGTCTCCGAGATAGACGCCGACGAAATTTGTATGGCCGCCATCTTGAATCCGCCATTTTGGAGTTTTTTTTTGGCTTTTTGCCAATTGGATGAGGTTTCGAGTGACATTTGGTTGAACACGGGCTTTCAGGGCCTGATCATTTTCTACCACAAAACCACTATTCCAACTTGTACACTCTTTAAGATAGACATCGACGAAATTTGTGTGGCCGCCATCTTGAATCCGCCATTTAGGTGTTTTTTTTTCAGCTCATTGCCAACTGGATGAGGTTTCTAGTGATTTTTGTTTGGGCACCCTCAACCTATCTTGAATACCCTGACCGTGCTCCTCGCCCGTCTCCGAAATCCTCAATCATCAGCCCTCTCCATATTTTTCCTTCAAATGAATTTTCAAAACCGTCAGAAATTTTGAAAAGGAACCGTACCCAAAGCCTTTCATATATTTAGTATGAAAAAAATAAATGCCGCCATCTTGAATTTTTTTTTATTCATTACGTAGACCATCGGGTCTTGAACATCTTTTTCCCAGAAACCACTCTTCCATCTTTCATAGTCTCCGAGATAAAACCCGACGAAATTTGTATGGCCGCCATCTTGAATCCGCCATTTTGGAGTTTTTTTTCGGCTCTCTGCCAATTGGATGAGGTTTCGAGTGACATTTGGTCGAACACCCCCACCTATCTTCGATACCCTGGCCGGTGCTCCTCACCCGTCTCCGAAATCCTCAATCATCAGCTCTCTCCATATTTTTGTTCCGAATGAATTTTTGTCCTCTATACGAAACCGTGAGTGAAAAAAATTTTTTCCATACAAAATTTTACAGGAGAGGTGATCAATGAGTCAGTCAGTCAGTGAATCAGCACGAGTAGCTATATATATATTAACTAGTAGGGCGCGTGGGTGCGCGGCCCGCTGCAGCGGACCGCGGTTTTTCTGCTCTTAGACTTTCAGGGCTTGATCATTTTCTACCAAAAAACCACTCTTAGATTTTTTATTCTTTGTCAGATAGACACCCACGAAATTTGTATGGGTGCCATCTTGAATCCGCCATTTTGATTTTTTTTTCAGCTCCCTGCCAATTGGATGAGATTTCGAGTGACTTTTGTTTGAACACCCCACACCTATCTTCGATATCCTGGCCGTGCTCCTCTGCCACCTCCAAAATCCTCAACCATCAGCTCTCTCCATATTTTTTCTCCAAATGAAATTTCGTCCTCTCTACGAAACCATCAGAAATTTTGAAAAGGAACCTATTAAAGTCTTGCATATGTTTTATATGGAAAAAAATTAATTCCGCCATCTTGAATTTTTTTTCTATTCATCAAGTAGACCTTCGAGTCCTGATCATCCTTTTCCAAGAAATCACGACACCGACGTAATTTGTATGGCCGCCATCTTGAATCCGCCATTTTGGAGGTTTTTTTCGGCTCTCTGCCAATTGGATGAGGTTTCGAGTGACATTTGGTTGAACACCCCCCACCTATCTTCGATACCCTGGCCATGCTCTTCACCAATCTCCAAAATCCTCAATCATCAGCTCCCTCCATATTTTTCATCCAAATAAATTTTTTCCTCTATACGAACCATCAGCGGAAAGGAACGTATCAAAGTCTTGCATATATTTTGTATGAAAAAAAAAAATCCGCCATCTTTAATTTTTTTCTATTCATCAAGTAGACCTTCAAGTCTTGATCATCTTTTTCTAAGAAACCACTCTTCCACCTTTTATAGTCTCCGAGATAGACGCCAATGGAATTTGTATGGCCGCCATCTTGAATCCGCCATTTTGAATTTTTTTTCAGCTCCCTGCCAATTGGATGAGGTTTCGAGTAACTTTTGTTTGAACACTCCCCACCTATCTTCGATACTCTGGCCGTGCTCCTCACCCGTCTCCGAAATCCTCAACCATCAGCTCTCTCCATATTTTTCTTACAAATGAATTTTTGTCCTCTATACGAAACCATCAGAAATTTTGAAAAGGTATTAAAGTCTTTCATATATTTTGTGTAAAATATATAAAAAAAATTAATTCCGCCATCTTGAATTTTTTTTCTGTTCGTCAAGTAGACCTTCGGGTCCTGATCACCTTTTTCCAAGAAACCACTCTTCCATCTCTTATAGTCTCCGAGATAGACACCGACTAAATTTGTATGGCCGCCATCTTGGATCTGCCATTTTGGAGTTTTTTTTCGGCTCTTTGCCAATTGGATGAGGTTTCGAGTGACATTTGGTTGAACACCCCCCACCTATCTTCGATACCCTGACCGGTGCTCCTCATCCGTCTCCGAAATCTTCAATCATCAGCTCTCTCCATATTTTTGTTCCGAATGAATTTTTGTCCTCTATACGAAACCGTGAGTGAAAAAAAATTTTTCCATACAAAATTTTACAGGAGAGGTGATCAATGAGTCAGTCAGTCAGTGAGTCAGTGAATCAGCACGAGTAGCTATATATATAGTAATTATAATGATATTTGATCATTTACTTAGCGTAGGTACCATTTCAACTGTCAACGTGAGTGAAATTCCGGAAGAGAGGAATGTGGGTGAGGTTACCCCATTTGGATTGGAGCATGCGCCTTAGTTGCGATTTCTGTTGCAATCCGGCAAAATTGAGAAGCGTGGCGAGCACCACTGTGTGAAGTTTAACACATTTACACCCTCATATCTCCATAGTGTAATTTATCAGCAGTCCAACAACCTGTCTGATGAGTGACCGCTTTTGATGCTGCGACTGGCCACATAAGAATTGAGAGTAAGTAGGTACTTACTTTACTTTCTTACATTAGTTTGAAATAGTTGATTAGCGTATACAATTATGTCAACATGTTACTTGGCTTTGCTCTTTTACAGCAATCACATTTCAAGATATTAATTAGGCTGTTTTAATTTTAATAAATATATAATTATTTTTAATTATGTTGCTAATTGATAAAAATGAATTATGCAGCGCAAATACTGGCTTTATTAAATAGCTTGTTGCTTATTTATTTTTGCCGATACATATTTATTATATCCAGATGTTATTGAGTTGCTGATAAGTGAAACGATTGTTACAAAAAATGCTTTTGCCTTGTCTTTATTACTTTTGAACGTCATTCTCGATTGCTTTTATCAGTACAAAGATAAGATAGGGACATAATTATTTTTGATACCTATATGAATTAGAAAGTCTTGCTTAAAGTCTTGTTTTGCTTATTATTTCAGACTGTATACTATCTCCGTTGTGTGAATAGAAACGTAGAGCGCGACCGGGTCACTTAGCTAGTACCTACGCATTATCTCCATTTGCATTGCGCGGACAAGTAGCGGTGTCGACTGCACTGGTTGCTTTCAATTATTAGATTGCTATTAACTTCCACTTTAAATATTAATTTTCGCTCTCTATATCATTTTTCTTATGCCAAATTTTCCCGTATAAGCCTTAACTAAGAATACGAAATTCCGAAATTTCTTGGCCCACTTTTCCGAAATGGATTAAAGGAAAACACGGCCTTCAAAATCAATCACCCATCTAGCTAGAGAATTGGGTCAAAGTTGCATTATCAACGTGAACTACTGATATTATCTCGGCATTAGGACACACGTCAATCAATTACTTCATTAATTCTTTACTAATTTAATTAACTGTTTACCAACGATGAGCACTCAAGGTGGACCCATTCAAGAGGCATATGTAATCTCATTTACTCGTATCTATATCGAAGATACTTGTTAGCGGCAACATCAAAATAATGACAGGTAATGCAATATTCAAATTCAAATTCAAAATTTATTTATTTCATGTAGGCTAACTTGTAGCTCTTATGACACGTCATAAATCTACCACCGGTTCGGAATGCAGATTCTGCTGAGAAGAGCCGGTAAGGAACTCAGCAGTTGCTCTTTTCAAAGCACAAAGCTATGCTATGTATACAGTGCTTCCACAATAAAGCTTCAAAAATGCAAAAATGCATATTATGTAGGTACACCAATCCAACGCATGTCAAGATGGGCAGTCAAAGCAGACCCATTCCCGTTGGTTCCATTCCCATAGGACTCGGACTTTAGCAGTGTCGCTATCTCTACTCACATTTTTATGAGGTATTAGAAGCTGCTAACGTCATACATTTTCAGTAATGAAAAATGTGTATTTCTCATCTTTACACAGTCAAATCCATGTTAAATCGGAAACTCTTTGTCAAACGCCGCACGCGACGTCAACACGCGCGTAGTATAAAAGCTTCTAAGAAATAAGTACCTAAACTGTGACGTTAAGCCGTAATATATGACGTACCTACTTTTTGTAGTTAAATTTTTTGAAATTATTTATTTTTAGGCAACATCTGTCTTTATCTTTTTGTGACTTTCATAACTTGTTACTGGCTTGTTACAATATAATAGATAGTTTAAATAATAATAATTTTCAAAATCATTATCTGTTTCATCAAGGAAAATATTTATCGCAAAATACTCAACGAGCGTTTAATTCATTAAATATACAGGAATAATAACCAAATCGTTTGAAAAGTGTAGTTTGCGCGACATTGAACAAAACATGCGATTACAACAATAGACTGCTATGAATGAATGTCGTTAGAACATACTCGTGTACCCGGATAATGATGTTATTTGCTTTGCCTTCCGTCATCGGACAGTAACGACGTATATACTCATAGGTATCTATTTAATCTCTATAACCTTACGTTGTTTACGTGCTGTTTTCTCATTTACTGAGGTTACAATATAATCTGTGAGTTAAACTGCCTTGGTAATTTTGTCACTGTAAAAAAATAAATATGAATCATTTTTTTTAATATGAATAGCGGGCAAACGAGCTGGCGGGTCACCTGATGTAAAGTGATTACCTACCGCCGCCCATGAACACTTGTAGTACCAGAGGCACCACCGATGCGTTGCCGGCATTTCAGGAACTTATTGGTGCCTTGAATAACCCCATATTGTAATTAAGTGGGAACACTGTCAAAGGGAGAAGATTCCACAATTTGGTGGTACGTGGAAAAAAAGATTTAGTTACTAGTTGGCGGTAGAATATCGTTAGATCTATTTTTCAGTCATACACATAGAATATTATGATCGTGTTATAATCTGTAGAGCTTGAGGCTTGAGGCAGCCAAGATAGGGATAGATACAGTATATGAAGACATTCTGTAGTATATTTAGTATCAGTATTGCAGCCGTGCGAAGC
Organism: Hipparchia sbordonii; assembly: GCA_038048805.1. Classification (NCBI taxonomy): domain Eukaryota; kingdom Metazoa; phylum Arthropoda; class Insecta; order Lepidoptera; family Nymphalidae; genus Hipparchia; species Hipparchia sbordonii. The sequence goes on along the minus strand of CM076104.1, from coordinate 6,623,655 downwards.
CGGGGCGGGTCGCTAGTATAGAAATAAAACAAAACGTGGTGATGAATTTACAAATCGAACAGCAAAACGTTGTTGGGCAAATGCTGATTTTGATTTAATTCACCACCCATAACCACTATGATATCCTTATATTAGTAAAACTGACCATATGTATTTCATTTCAAGAGTAGGTATAGAACGTTGCGATATAGCTAATAATAAGTGGTAGCAAACAAAAGCACGTAACCGTTAATAATCTTACATCCTGATTTAGTCGGTCACATTGAGAAGTACCTAACTGCTCTACATATTGCACATACCACGTATATTAAACGTATCGTATTAATTAATTACCGTCCTTTGTCTTCATGGTATTGTAGTGTAGGACATAATGACCACACACAACCACGTAGATTAGATACGTACGTATAAGATCATGGAGCGGATTGATTCATCCTCGCATCGGCCTCGACGACGCAGGCGTTTGCTGGTTTGCTGCATGTGATACTGTTTGATAATATCATTGATTTGATTTTAAATATATACTAGCTGTTGCGCGCGACTTCGTCCGCGTCTATTTCTGTTATTATGATCGCGATTAAGAAGTTTTTAAAAGAATATATTTAAAATATGGATAATTTTCCCCGTTTTTGCAACATTTTTCACTGATGCTTGGCTCCTATTGGTCGCAGCGTGATGTTATATAGCCTAAAGCCTTCCTCGATAAATGGACTATCCAACACAAAAAGAATTTTTCAATTCGAACCAGTAGTTCCTGAGATTAGCGCGTTCAAACAAACAAACTCTTCAGCTTTATATATTAGTATAGATTTAGATCATCCAACTTACAATTGATAAATCATACTTAATGACAACCCACTTGTAACATTTTACAAAAATTGTATGACAGTTGTTCTTTTTATTTTCTAATTTTGATGCACATGTGCAATAAAGTGTCAAACCACACAACTAATCAATTGAAAAGTTTACTTTATTTCTTTACATTATGTACGTATGTATTTAATTTGACAAAGTTTTGTGGGTTGAAACGTTATTGCAATTGTGCGTCCATTTATAAGATGGTTTTTTCCCATTCATTTTTATAACTATTTTATATTGTTAACTCTAGTAAGTCAAGGTATATTCTTGAGACATTTAATAGGTAGGTAAACTAAGTAATATTAATTAAATAAGGTATAATATATTTTATGAAATATATCACGTATAATGGATGTCGTGAAAAAATCCAATAAAAACTAGAGACATCGTGTAATAAAAATAATGGATAATTGCGGCACCACAAACAAATGTCTGGGAGATTTTGTAAAAAATGACATTGACTTCTGAAGCCTTCTACCTACCTAGCCTAGCGTCAAAAATTCCTGAGTATTAGGTACTTTACTTTTATAATAAAATATAAATTGCAAATTGTAGATCTATTCTGCTCATGGCGAATTCCTTCTAAGTACACACTTTTGTAAATTCATGCATGACACTAATTTTTGCGACGTTATAATTTTATTAATGTCACTAGCTTTACGTTAAAAAAGTTATTGCTATGTTCTTTAATTCTATTTTTAGCAATCCTTTGAGTAATTCGGCTGTTAAAGTATATAGATTTGTTAGTGATTCTCTCAAACTGATATAGTTATATAGGTAGTTCATGTTGTATATGGGTCGTTCTACTTTTCTACCGACAATGAAACGACGTTTTTCTGTTTTTTTGGTTTTTGAACTATCTATAATTGTGTTTTATGTGTGGGATTTAAAAAAAACTGCATCTGTGTTTTCATTACTACTAATTAAAGTTTCCTTCCTAGCTAATATTGATTCTTTTTTAATGTTGGTTTTTGAAAAAATAATGTGACAAAGTGGCCTTTTTCTGTGGAGACCACATTTCAGTTTACCACTCTGTCACGGCATTATACGGAAAACGAACGTATAAAATATGCTGGTTAGAGAACATGAAAAATGACATAATATTAATAGATAAGAAAAATATGGACGTTTATTCGAACCGAATAAAAAACCGTTTACATTAATACTCCAACGAGATGCCATAATAAGAAGAAAGACAGACTATTGTCGGTAGAAAAGTAGAACGACCCATATATTAATTGTATTATAATAATTATATATTTAAAAAAAATGTCATATTAATATTGTAAATACGTACATAACTATTTATTAGTGGAAAGTGGGTACCGTTATACACATTTTCAAAGTTACAGCTCCATATTTGGTCAGTTTTGTAGCATGATTTTTGATTATAGGTAAATATTTGAAGTTGTACAACATTTGAATGTGGTTAATTAGAGCAGTTCGACTTTTTATTCGTTACTTTTAGGAGTGTTGAAAAGCGGTAAGAATTCCATGAATTTGAATTTCCTACACGAGTGTACTTGTGAAATAAGTTATAGTTCTTTCAATTCACGAGGGCGCGTGGCTCATGGTTGTGTGTGTGTAATATCTACCCATATAAGTTTGAGCTTGCTCGCGCTTGACCGCTCCCACCTAGGCTCCTGACAGGCACACACACTTACGCAATGTGCGTAAACACAACGTAACCACAAGTAAACCTCACGCGCCCTTGTGAATTGAAAGAACAGGCGTAGGAATAAAGTTTATAGAAGAACTAGCTGATACTCGCGACTTCGTACGCGTGGATTGAGGTTTTTTGGAATTCCGCAGGAACTATAATTTTTTTCGGGATAAAAAGTAGCCTATGTTTTAACCCAAAGTATATTCTATCACTATTTTAAATTTCAGCCAAATCGGTATAGTAGTTTTTGCGTGAAAGAGTAACAAACACACACAAAAATACAAATCTTTCCTCTTTATAATAGTAGTGTATCATCAAATGATATATTTATTTCTTAAATATATCTGCGATATTCTCTTGTTCATTTTTTAAAGGACTTGGAACATAATAAGTTAGCCAAATTACCTCCAAAGTACTGAGAATTATAATGCAAAATTACAAGAATCCTGGATGACAACTTTACCAATGCAGAATGAAGTCATTCATTTTAGTTGGAAACTTTTGGGTTCTCATGAGCTTCATGAGTCACTACTACAGGTACCTACTTTTGCATACCCGACGCGGTGAACATTAAAGAGTTAAACAGATTCTATAAAGCTGTTTATATATTTATTTTAGACGTAAATAATGTTTTTATTAAGTAACATATCATTTCCCTTGATTAGATAATAATCTGCTGAGAGGAGTATGTCAGCAACAATTTGGAACTACAAATGCTCTTTAGAGAATAATTTAATATTGCAATCGCCAAAGAGATCTAGATTTTTCCTACTGAATTATGAATCATGAATTTGTTAACTTATCCACTAATGTACATTGTACGGGACCATATTAATCCTCCTAATATTAAGAAAAAACTGATATCCTACTTCTTTAATCACATGATAATAATTTATATAACTGGCATTTATGTTCTGTAGTTAACGCACCTAGATTTAACTCTTTGTTAGCATATATAACAAACCCGGATGGTTTTTCTGATGCTAGACTATAAGTATTTTTTGTAAACCTTTATGTAAATAAAAAAAATACCCATAACATCATCCTTAACATCCAATATTTTTGCCTAGTGGTGGTGTGTATGTATTTATATATCAAAGATTTATATTAAAAAATATTGATTTCTACAATTAGGTAATACTGACAGGTATAGGATAATAGGTATGTTACGTCTGTAATAATTAGAAAACTGACCTTGGAATTATGACCGCCAACTTTATCATAAACATTTGAACGCGTGTCCAGTTTACCTACAAGTTGGTCCTAACATGTGTTATCGGTTAATTTTATGTGCGCACGCCACTTGGACGATTTTTCCACGCTCACCGTACTTAGAATTTTAGCATGCAATCCAAATTCAAACGTAAACTTGACGGATAGATCACAGTTTGTTTTAATTATTACAATTATCTTTATTTACACGGTGTTATTTTATTCCCCGTAAACCCTGAAGGAGATGAATGTGCTCATGAAACTGAACAACTTTCCCCAAGGAACATAGCTCGAAATATGAAAAAAAATTTTGGACCTCCCATAGTAAATCAATCAGCTAATCGTCAATTTTGTATGGAGGGTCCAATTTTTTTTTTTTCATTTTACGAACTATGTTCCTTGGGGAAAGTTGTTCAGTTTCATGAGCACATTCACCTCCTTCAGGGTTTACGGGGAATAAAATAACACCGTGTATAAAACAAGAAACGGCTGAACTATGCATGTAAAAATGTTGTAGATCCGTAGCTCCGTTGTTACGTGATTGAAGGACAAACAAACAAACACTTTCGCAATAAGAATCAAACCTCGTTTGTCCGGAGCACGATGGGGAATAACTTTTATGATGTTGTTTTTCTTCATATGGGTAATATCTCTAAGTAAACAGTTTACCTCCACTTCGCGATAACGAACGATGTCCTTGCGCATAAACTATAAACTATTATTCGGTTGCATATTATTAACTTATATTCTCGTTTGTAGGTTTCATAAACGGTTCGTAGTAGGCATGTTGTTAACAGGTACACCTTTCATCACGAGTTTCAAACCTAGATACTGCCACAGAATACCTACCTAATATTATACTGCCATAATTCTTGCAAAAGGTCGTTCTTATTTCACAATTTGTCTAATAAATTATGAGTGATAAAGAGCTAATAAGTGATTAGTTAATTGGATAGCGTTATTATCATCTCTGTGAAAATCTAGTCAGCTTGACTAATTCCTCAAATTATTGAGCTTATATAACTTATCTTTAAGAAAGATAAAAATATCAAGGCATTCTGTTAAAAATCCTTTGATCAAGTCATCACTTATTACATAAGTTAGAAGTTAATCCATACTTATAATAAGGCTAACGGGACGAATTCTGTACATTAAATATATTGCTGAGCCCAAAACAATTTTTTTTTGTATTTTTTGCCTGTCGGTCTGTGCGTGCATCACGCGAAAACTACGCGTACTATTAGAAATATTTTGTCTAATTTTGATGAAGATCTACTAAATATTATCGGAGATAGAGGACTTCTCGCGAATAGTAGCAAGTCACTCTAAACTTTTTGCACGCGGACAAAGTCGCAGGAATCAGCTTCGTATTACATAAGTTAGAAGTTAATTCTTAACGTACCTCCTGACTAATAAGTGGAAGCCTTATTTAAGAAAGGTAGGGTGGTGGGTATCGTATGTTGTTTGTGCTTTGTAACACTGTTACGTGAGCTTAGCCAAGTTACGAAAGCACAATACAGTTCGCACTGAAATGAATTTAGCGCACTGTGAAGAGGAAGCGGCCTGATATTGTTGTGTAAATGACTCACTAGATGTGACATAATTACCTAGTCTACTAATATTAAGGTATAATTTTTTTTAAATACTGCACAGAATACATAAAATGATATGACGAATATAAGATAAGATATATATTATTATATATTAGTGAAACTTTGGTAAATACTAAGCTTGTAACGGATAATCGGACATTATTGAAAGGTAATATTTTAATAGATGATTGAAACAGAGTATCTATAAAAAAAATAACCTGTCTAGTTATTAAGACTCGTGGAAACAATTATCAATCAAAAATCATGCGAATTATTTTGCGGAGCGGAAAATATTTTGACGTCAGCGTGGACGTCTTAACATAAAAAAAGATTAGAATTTGCAGCGAAAATCAACATTTAGAAACATACCGAATGTTTTACTTACGCGGCTTAATTGAATTATTATGGTACGTTGCGAAATTTTTTTTAATCTAGTATATGTATGTTGAAAATTCTAGTAACACTGCTAATATTAAAAATGCGAAAGTGTGTTTGTTTTTTAGTCTTTTAATGACACAGCAACGGTGCAACGACAACGTGATTTTTTGCATACTTACTAGATAACTAGGTATAATTGAGGCTCCGATACGTGTTCCTATGAGATCTCAGAGCCCTTCAATATTCACTAAACGTCGCCAACTCGCCACCTTGGTGGTTTTAGTTTTCCAAGATGTCAAGTATGTCAAAAAGACTTTCCTACTCATTAACACAAAAAAGGTATAGTTGAAAACCGACAGTGTTAATAGGCTACTTTGTATATGTGTTTGAAAAGCCTTACAAAAAATAAAAAGTTTTGTATTTCCATTTTGTTTGTTGGTTATCTCCAATATTTAGAAACGGATGCGTCCGTTATGGTAATTGTAGCATTATGCAAAACGTGAGGCTGAGGGGCAGCACGAGCTAAGACAAGTTTAGTTTTTATAGCGCGGGGCCCATTCCACGTTGTTTATATCCGTGCATTTGGTAAGACGCGTAGTGAAAGTGATTGCGCGGTTGTCGCGTGCGCGGGCACACCCGCCGACCTTGCCATATACGAAGGCGCAGCGTCGCATCCATTGCACTACTTACCTTGAACGTTTTTTGCCTGTTTCGCCATAGTAACGTTGCCTGATCGTCTACCCTATGTAAGGAGTAAGGGCCAAAGACCGAACTGGACAGGTAGTTTTAGAGAGAAATTACCAAAGAGTTATGTAATTCTCTGTAGGTGCATAATTATACATAAGTTTCAAATATTATAAAGTAAAGGAGCTGAAATTCGATTAATGAAGTTTAATTTTAGTAGTTAAAGTGTAGGTATATTAATTATTAGCCGTCATTGAATTAATAAACAGCACCTATTAGTTAAGTAGGTACTCGGAGTATCTTCGCGAGATCAAATTATAATTGAGGAGACGCGTCGAAGAACCATAATTATATATATATATATACCTATCTCATCGAGGAAAGATGAAGTGGTAATGAGTAAAGACGAATGGGCAGGCACTAGGCATATGGTTTGAAGAAAACCCCCCTTTTTGTAATAGACTAGCTTTAGCTCGCGCCATTGCTCACGTTAAGTTCGATTTTTCAAACCCCTATTTTACCCCCTTAGGAGTTGAATTTTCAAAAATCCTTCCTTAGTGTGCACCTACGTCATAAAAGGAACCAACTGTAAAAATTTCAAGTTTCTAACTTTAGTAGTTTAGGCTGTGCGTTGATATCTCAGTCAGTCAGTCAGGACTTTGAATTTTATATATTATATAGATATACAGACAGTCAGACAGACAGATTTTTTTTTTTGTTGTATGGCTCTAGCAAGTATCTATAAAAGTAGGTAAAGTGGGTATATCTATATATATAAAATTCAAAGTCCTGACTGACTGACTGACTAACATATCAACGCACAGCCTAAACTACTGAAGTTAGAAACTTGAAATTTTTACAGTTGGTTCCTTTTATGATGTAGACGCACACTAAGGAAGGATTTTTGAAAATTCAACCCCTAAGGGGGTAAAATAGGGGTTTGAAAAATCGAACTTAACGTGAGCAAAGCCGCGAGCAAAAGCTAGTTTATTATTAATCGATTTATTTTAAATTGTCATCTTCATGTACCTGATCAGATTGAGATTAGCAGTGTTGCCGTATAATAGAACAGTCATTGTTATTGTGTTATAATATAGCGCGAAGAATCACGTGTTCCCGAGGACAAATCATAATAATATGCGCGCGAGCTGCAACGTTACATTCACACTTGGATCATGATTGAATTGTTCTAGAATCTTATCGGATTATCGTAAATCTAAAGCATCATAATCAGCAATTTGCTTCTACTTATTCCTAAGTGCCAAAGTTGATTTTGCTAATAGCTATTAGGTGTGTTTAATGTTTATTATATCAAATTAGTTATTAAATACTAGGTTTCTCCCGCGGCTTCGCTCACGTTGAGTTCGATTTTTCAAATCCCCTTATGGGTGGAATTTTCAAAAATCCTTTCTTAGCGGATGCCTATGCCTACGTCATAATAGATGCTAAATTTCAGCCCGATCCGTCTAACAGTTAAAGCTATGCGTTGATAGATCAGTCAGTCAGTTCAGAGTTCCTGCGGGATTTTAAAATTTAAATCCACGGGGACGAAATCGCGGGTATCAGCTAGTATGTTATAAAATTTTGATCGAAGCTTGTAAGTAGGTAGGTACTATAATGATGAAGTCCTAGATGAAAAAAATAATTAAGAAACCACAAATTGCAATTTCCAGTGAAATACCATATTTCATTCGTATGGTAACCAACATTAAAACATGATGTATGTATTGGCTAATAGTGCGTATGTTTCGGGGCCGCGTAAAGTTAGAGCGGCCGACCTCTCCGCCCGCGTTCGCTTATACTCGTAGTTCGTACTAGCAACTAGCATTGAGTGAGGCATTTACCTTTCCTAGGACGGGCCTGTCCTCAATACAGGCTAGAAGCGTTGATATACGATGTATGGAATGCCGTATCGGTTAAGACACAAATTTTGTGCAACATATGCCTAATTCGACAAGTAGGCCTAAGTTAGTGCTCAGCATCATACGCGCCTGTTCGCCCGATAAGTCTATTACAAATGTTCTATAATTATATTACCTTGTACATGTACATTTTAATATATGTCTTGCTAGTCTGTTGCAATGTTTACTGATCGATTGACATTCTCTTTAAGCTATACCTACTTAATCTAGTAAAGGTCTAAATTCTTACTTCAAACTTGGAAATAATATTTATAAGCTCAGGTTTTATGATATGCGGCTCATGATGCTTATAATAAGGGAGATAAATACAGTGTATTTATTTATTTATTTAAAATACACTTAAGTAAATATATCTTTACAGTAAACTCTATAAAGCGACAGGGAAGGGGCTGCGCATTTTATGGCGTTATTGAGAATTGTCGTTAAAAAGAGAGAAGAAAAATAATTACTATTATATTTATTGCTTCATAATGACACATTAACTATTGTCCTTATTTAGAGTGTGTGTGATGCTACATAGAGTGACTCATTGTATGTGCAACAAGGTAAAACAACCAGAGTCAAGTAATTTCGACGTTTTAGAGAGTTTGTCGTTGAATGGAATTTACACTTTATATATCTATGGATAATAGTATTTTAAGATAGGTTCAAAGTTGCCCTATTAGAGTATACCTAGGTATTCAATAAAGATTCTATGTGCGTATACTTTTGTTAATTTAATATTAAAACCCCAAATCAGATAGTATAACATTCATCTCCAAAAACATTAATGCTATATAATCATAGATTTATATCTATGATTATTCATAGCAATAAATGTTAGGTACAAAAGTAAGACAATTAAGCAAACTTTTTAAGTTGTCGTTTTTTGCTGTTAGCACTGACGTCAAAGAAAACGAATAAATTAATTAATTACACTGAAATGTCTTTACATCACGGCAGCATGTTTCTAGTCGAAAACAAACACTTGAAATCTGTTAACGATGATTGATAATGTCAATACGCACCGTTTAATTATAATGTTTATTCATAACATATCATATTTTAATTTAACAAGGGACATTATTGTAACAACTCAAAAATAAATTATAGGCCAGTCACTAAACTGTTCCGATTTGACTACTTATTTATCATGTTTGATTTAAGTTTTAAGGGGCATAGATATCTATTTATTATTTCAGCCTTAGCAATATTTTCCATCAATTTGTTTTAGCAACACATAAATTTTTTATGTTATCCATTTATTTATACCTACATACTATACACAGACAATGATGAAATCCATGAATACCTTGAAGTGCCAGCAGTTAAAGCAGGAAATAAGTATAGCAAGAGATACAAACTTAGACTAGAGAAACAATATATTAGCACAGAGATTGCTAGACAAAGAAGGAAACACAAAACACCTCAAAAGATGGCATATACTGGAGCTGGATGGGAGGTGAACTGTCCATAACACTAAGGGGGAAGATATTTATTGAAATACCCCCAAAAATCAACAATAGCTTGACATATCCCATATCTTATAATGACAGGAGAAGCCGATGGCAGATGGACATAATAGAAAAAAAGAACAACAAACATATACATAGAACTTCCAGAAGAAATTGCTTTTTAATCATACTTATTGAGAACTGTATCAAAATTGAATTCAAAACTACTTAGGTATAAAGAATTAAGCGCACAAACAAACAAACACGGAGAGCGAATTTGCTCTATACGATTTAGAGTTTAGAGGAGAGATGCATTGATATAGTATCTACCAATAAGCAAACCATATTATTTATCTACCTACATCGTACCAAGTTTTCGTAAAAAAAAGTTTGTCCTGTCCAATACAGCTACTGTAGTCTGTAAGCACTTGCAGATATGACATTGAACGCTCGACCCGATTAAGCATGGCAGATGAGTCGCGAGGTCGCAGCACTCATTGTCCGTCCCGCTCTTGCATACTCACTTAGGTATCATGCATTTTTCGCAAGCGTTACTTATCCGTTATTCTTATTAATGACGTTGGCAGTTTGCACTTCCTGGAATTGCCTTTTAGACTCGTAGACATTGATTTATTCAGTAGCCTAAGCACGAACATTTTAACTTTCGAATAGTAAAGGTGAAGTTAACGCCAGCAAGAAATTTTATACGAAAGTGATAGGAGCTCTCCTGGAGATCAGGAGCAACATAGGCTACTTTTTAACCAACTTTTGAAAAAGGAGGAGAAGGAATTGTGTTTTTCTACCTATGTATATCGATATCTCTGTGCTTTCTTAACCGATTTGCGTGAATCTTTTTTAATCCAAACAAAAACTTTGCGAGATGATCTCATAAAAACTTCGGGTTCAAACTCCTCAATCCTGATGCTCCAGGGGTGCTGCCCCGGGATTTAGGAACTGTCGATTATTTATTTGTGAATAGGTAGTTAGTGTAGGTACCAAGTAAAAACTACATCTTTGAATTCCAGGAGCCAACTCCTCAATCCTGACGCTGCCGGAGTTATGCCCACCTAAATTGTGGGGATTTAGGAACTGTGGATTGTGAATTGAAGAAGCGCACGAAGTCGCGGGCGTCCGCTAGTAATACGAGTATTATGTAGTAGAGATGCTTCACGAAGTCGAGGCAGGCCGATTGTCTCTTTCTGGGGCTCGATGTGTAATGTTTACTGCGATAATGATTTCTGATTGCATTATACTCGAGGAAGAGAAATAGTGTCTTTGGTAACTTTATAGTAGGTAATAAATAGGAAGCGAGTAGCGACATTTATTTATACCTAAGTAGGTAGCTCTAGCTGCTAATTTATTTGTAACTTATATAAACAAATGTTAAAGAATTATTAATTGTGTTGAACCCAGTATCTAATACCGACTACGTTTATGGTTGAACCTAGGGAGGCTTTGGCCGTGGCTGTTTACCACCCTACCGTCAAAGACGTGTCGCCAAGCGATTTAGGGTTCCGGCACGATGGCGTGTAGAAACCGATTAGGAGTTTATACCCCTTCCAAGTTAGCCCACTTCAACCTTAGACTGAATCGTTACTTACCATCAGGTGAGATCGCAGGCAAGGGCTATCTTGTCATAGAAAAAAAGACGTGTGGCACTCGGGGACTGCCGCGGTAAAGCTATTGCATAGCATTTTTTATCAACGCCATCTAGCGGCTCACCGCTAGATTGCGTTTATAAAAAATGCGCCATCTAGCGGCTCACCGTAGAGGAGTCCCGTGTCAGGTTATTTTCGTTACGGAATTTCTGGATTCGGTCTCCACGCTGGCCCGCGATAGAAGCTATGCAATAGCTTAAAATAAAAACCTAACATTTCTCCATCTGTGTGTGGCCAATTAATTCTATTCAAGTTAAAATAGTAATATTTCGATATACATACATGTATACGTCGGCCGTAAATCAATATGACAATAATGTAAATCGTCGCGATCGTAATCTTGGACGCGGACGCATGATGTCACGAACGAGGCCTTGCAGAGGTAGCAAAACTGCTTCTTATTATCATGAAATGCTTCTTCGTCATTTAATTATACTTTCAAATTAATCATTTTTCCATTATTAGGTACACTTATGTGTTCATGATCAAAAGAAACAAGAATGTCGAGAATGTTTTTGGTGGTTTTTTTTATTCTACATTTTTTTACAAGTACCTACAATACAACTTTATTTTTTGTGAATAGAAAAACTGGAACACCCTTAACCCCCTTAAGTACCTAAGTAATTTTTTTAAAGAAAATATTTTATTTATTTTTTATTTTATTTATTTACAGAATTTAAGATATTTTATGATATTTTAAGATATTAAAACAAAGAAAAATGACATTGTGTTGTAGTATTAAAATTATTTATTTTAAGTACACTTATAAAAAAAAATTAGTCAAATACAAAATTATCGCAAACGATTAGTTTACCTACTAATTCTGAACAATAACCCTCTGTTATTAACTAAAAATAACACTGTACTATAGTTATCAGATCATGTCCTTAGACTATGCGCTTCCGAGATCTCCCTTTCTATTTCCTTACACTTAGTTATAAAATTAAAAACTATTTACCTACTCAATGTTTACTCTTACGTTGTGACTTTTTTTTTAAAATTGCATAGGTATCATGACTTGATTAGTTCCACTAAGCAAAGTAGATAGTGACTAATATAATGCTTTTATGAATCGGATTTACTACGGTACGATCCAGAGTATCTATCGCTTGATGAACAACATTAAATGCGTCATAGGCGGATGAACAACAATATTTCCTAGATTTATTTCAGACGTTTCTACTTAGAGTAGGTATAATGTCGATGTCAGTGGCGGATTTACACATTTGCCGCCAGTAGGCTATTAAAATTTTGCCGCCCCTACCGATCTCTACAATTTTGTGTTATGTAGTTACTAGATCATTTTTACAACCCAATTATCTAGGGCTGTCTTTAACCCAAGTAGCGCCTGACACCCTCTAGTAGGCGCGCGATCAAAATGGAAAACTTACAGTTATATTTTCGAAGTCCCGGGCATCAGCCGTCAGCTAGTCTACACTATACTATTATATATAAAGAGGAAAGATTTGTATTTTTGTGTGTATGTTTGTAATGAATAAACTCAAAAACTACTGGACCGATTTGGCTGAAATTTAAAATGAAGATAGATTATGCCTTAGATTAACACAGACTACTTTTTATCCCGAAAAAAATTATAGTTTCCGCGAGATCTTGAATTAATTCCACGCGAACGAAGTCGCGAGCATCAGCTAGTATTTTATAAAATTTTATGATATGTATTTATGGACCTAATGACATTTAGGTACCTATTTATACAAATACTTATTTTATTTCTTTAGTAAATATTTGATTTAATTTATTTTTTTATTTTTATAAGGCATAAATAAAAATTGTGGCCCCATATTTGCCGCCCCCTGAAATCTGCCGCCCTAGACTCCAGCCTACTCAGCCTTTTGGTAAATCCGCCACTGTCACGATGAGGTAGCAAGATAAGACTATACATATACTTACATGTTATAATTTTTCATCTCCTATTGTAAAAATAGGTAAATAAATGGTGTTACTTATATCATAACTAGTGGTTCGCCCCGAACTGAGACCTCGCGATCACACTGATATTATAAAGCCGAAAATTTGTATGTGTGTGTGTATGTTTGTTACTCTTTTACGCCACAACGAATGAACCGATTTGGCTGAAATTTGAAATGGAGATAGCTCATACCCAGGATTAAAACATAGGCTAGGCTTTTTATCCCGGAAAATTACAGAGTTCCCGCGGGAATCAAAAAACCTTTATCCACGCGCACGAAGTCGCGGGCATCGTCTAGTATCCCATAATTCCCAAAAGTTTTAATTATATATTGTAATAATTAAATTTTAACATTAGACGCAATAAAAAAATAATAGTTGACATAAAACTGTTTTACTGACGCAGCGCCATCTATTAGCATTATTGTGAAGCTATTAGCATTTAAAATTAAATAATTTCATTTCTTTATAACATTTATCTAATTTTAGTATTTGTTGTTCAAGTACAGGATATAACTGAATTTTCAATCAAGTTTCACGTTCTAATATTCAGTAATTCAGAAGTTATAGGGCTCTGACAGACATTTGGACGTACACACTTCTCTGTCTAGTAGGCAAGCGCCCTAGTTGACTCAGAGAACTCGCTTCGCTCGTTCAATAACTCTGTGGTAGGTAGTTATGGAGCCTGAACGTATGATAGGTATATCACGTGTCACTACACAATACGAACATTAAAATATGACGTAAACGGCTAACAACTAACGCCAAGTTACGACACAATTTAGTAACTATTTACTATTTCTTATGAATAGCATAATATTCGCTCGGATAGCTTCGCGGTTACATACATAAATAAAAAATAATGACGATACGATAAAACATTAATGATAGGAGTTCTGAATTCTTTGCTAGAAAAAGCTTCCCCTTTCCCCTCCAGCTAAGCGTAAAGCTTGTGGCCTCACGCCACAACGAATGAACCGATTTGGCTGAAATTCGCAATGGAGGTAGCTCATATATAGGATTAACCCATAGACTACTTTTATCCTGGAAAATTAAAGAATTTCCCGTGGGAATTTAAAACCCCTCGTCTAGTACAGACGTAATAGGGATTATTTTCTATTTTGTACGTTTACGGTGACAGAATTAAAATTACATAAGACACAAATCTGTAAACAACAAACATTCCTATCACTTCTACAGCGCAGGCGCAGGAAACGTAAATTAGGATTTTACATAACTTTCAATGGATTTTAACAAGCGAGTGTTTTATTCTTTTATACTCGTAACAGACATAATAGGGATTTTTTTAACATCTTGTTCTTTTTACTATACTTTTGTATTTATAAAAAAATGCGCTGCATAGGAATGTCTGAAACACTGAGTGTGAAACTGTAAGTCTACGGGTGACAGACTTAAAATTACATAAGACACAAACCAGTTAAAAACAAGCATTCCTATCGCTTTTACAGCACAGGCGCAGGAAACGATGATTAGGATTTTACATAACTTTCAATGGATTTTAAAAAGCGAGTGTTTTATGCTTTATACTAGTAACAGACATAAGAGGGATTATTTTCACATCTTGTTCTTTTTACTATACTTTTGTATTTATAAAAAAGATGTGCTGTATAGGAATGTCTGTAAGCACCACTGAGTATAAGACTACGTCTACGGTGACAGAATTAAAATTACATAAGACACAAACCAGTTAACAACAAGCATTCCTATCGCTTTTACAGCGCAGGCGCAGAAAACGTAAATTAGGATTTTACATAACTTTCAATGGATTTTAACAAGCGAGTGTTTTATGCTTTTATACTCGTGCGTAACAAAGGGCGTTTGGCAGCCGTACGGAACTTTGTTATGTTCACAGATAGGTAATCGAATTGTTTTAATACGACTAATGATTTCGTTTTTCCAATCAACAAAGCTAGTTGACCGTTTGATTCGTAAATTGTACGTACAATCTTTGTTATATACGAACCATGGCTGGCAAAGTATCATATGGGTAAAAATATGTATATTAAAAATGGTCTGGTGGGAGGCTTTACCCATGGCTAGTTGCCCTACCGCCAAAGAGATGCCGCCAAGGGATTTAACGTTCCGACACGATGGCGTGTAGAAATCGATTGGGGGTATTGGTTGAATGTTCACTGCCATACCCCTTCTAAGTTAGTCCGCTACCATCTTAGATTGCATCGTCACTTACCATCAGGTGAGATTGCAATCAAGGACTCCTTCAGCATGCATGTATATAGGTACAATTTTCTTTCCATTACATTAGTGTGTTTATGTTATCTAGAGACAAATCATAATTATGGACAGGGTTAAAGCAAATTTTTTTACCGCCTAAGTAGTAAGACAATTTTATTTATATGCAGTATAAAATTATAATAACAAATGTTTTCTTATCACTGTAATGGGGTTATACACATACCGGGAATGGAATAATGTTAACAATATGTCTAGTTTCAATGACCGCCCAGAGATATGACGTGTGTGCGAAATAATAAATCAATACTAGGTATTATCTTTGTTGATAGCGGAACAGGTTCAACTGGACAGATTCTCAGTAAAAAAAACATTTGACTGTAGCTCTTGTCTGATGGGGAGCTTCGGCCGTGGCTACTTACCACCCTAACAACAAATATGGGCGGTCACCGTGTCCTGTAGAAACTAGAAACCGATTAGAGTGTAGGTTGAAATTCAACCTACTCGCACGAAACGCTTCAGTTCAACTTTTCTGAAACGAACGGCTAAGGTATGGAACGCACTTCCAGCTTCTGTGTTTCCGGCCACGTATAATCTGAGTACCTTCAAGACAAGAGTGAATAGGCATTTTCTCGGCAGACGCGTTCCAACCTAGACCATTTACATCATTGATTGTCGTCAAGCGCAAGCCTATCTCATAATAAAAAAAAAAGGTGCAATAGAGACACATTGCTATGTCATACCCATTCCAAGTTAGCCAGCTACCATCTTAAACTGCATCGTCCAACAGGTGAGATCCCAGTCAAAGGCTTTCTAGTCACCGAATAAAAAAAAAAAACAAGGTAAATCAAAATCTTTTTCACTGCATCCTCCTTACTGATTTTGGATATTCTTTCCACTGAAGACCTTATTGTGGACGAGACGATGTCGCGACGTCTGAGTAGACATATAAAATGTCGTCGTCGACATTGATTTCGAGAGGAGTGTAGATGATTTAACGGATTGATGCATGCCCTCGATATCTTTTTTTTTAATATATAGACTAGCTCTTTCCATTAGCCAGTGATCATTATCTTTTAGAGGTAATTTTTAATTACTAACTTAGATACTACTTAGGTGCTTCTATTCTAGTCTAAGTAATCGATTTCGTCCGCGTGGAGTTAGGTTTTTAAAAACCCCGTGGGGACCCTTTGTTTTTCCGATATAAAACCTAGCCTATGCCATTCTACAACTTCTCAACTGTATCCCTGTAAAAAATTACGTCGATCCGTTGCTCAGTTGTTGCGTGATTGGAGGACAAACCAACATCGCACTTTCACATTTTCAAATTAGTGAGGATTCCTTGATTCGTGGTTAATAATAGCAATAATAGCGTAATTAATAATTTGCCACAATCAAACATTGTTAGTAGCTTTTGTTGTTTCAGATTGGTCTCTTCATCAAGTGTTTATCCCTTTATCGATCGATCGTCCGTAACTGGCTTCTTGGGTTTGTAATCTTACGTAACTATATCTAACTAGTGGTTTAGGATATCTGCAAGGGTTCGGCGGGTTGTTGTTGAAATGGATACACGTTAATTCCTGAACCAGGGTAGCTCTTGCTTGGATTTCAAATGAACAAGGTCTTTTGCCGCATTTGTCCTTTTAGCAAATCGTTTGAGATCGTCTGTCCAACTGATGTGGTTTATTTTTTAATACGGGTCGCCACTCTGTCACCTACTATTATTAAAGCTTTTGGATTTACTTTTGACACGTTATGACTATAAGTTGTGGTATAAAAATGCTTTTTACACGTATTTCCATCGGTCATAATATGGCAATAGGTTGCCTGGTAATTTGCTGTCATCACTTGTACCTATTTATCGCTCATTCGAGATATTAGTTTAATAATAACTAAACAGAAACCCTTTATTTGAGTTTGAAGACAAAAAATAGTATAGAAAATAGGGATTATTTTCAAATCTAGTGCAATTTACTATTTTTTGTTTACTTTTTCTTGAGTCGTACCTACCCTAACAACGTTATTTAAACATAGTACCGTGCAACGGTTCAACGATTTCGCTCTGTACTTATCGATTTGCGTCACGTTGTTGTACCAAGCTTCTCTAGACAAATGAAGGTGAAACAAAAAGTAAGAAATGTATAGATGTAGAAATAGAAATGTACTATTCATAATATCTATTTAAGTACGTGGATTAATAATTAAAACAAGCATATCATACTGACTACGTTGGCCGTGGGTGTCGTTTTGTAATAAAAACGGCGCCCGTTTGACGTTACTATTAACGTCCCGCTTAGCGCTGCATCGAGTGAAATGCCACGGAGCTACTAAACTATTCGCTTCGTTTTTCCATCACTACAAGTTAATTTAAGTGCGATCATCTATACAAATAAATATAATTGAAGTGTCTGTTTGTAATATCAAAAGAACAGCTTTTTACTAACTGCATACGAAAGTAGGTAAATACGGTAAGTACTTATAACAAGAAAACAATTTATAAATTTTTGTTTGTCTGTCTGTCTGTTGCCGCTAATCTCGGGAGTGGCTGGACCGATTTTGACGGGACTTTCGAGTGAAATGCCACGGAACTACTAAACTATTCGCTTCGTTTTTCCATCCCTACAAGTTAATTTAAGTGCGATCATTTAAAATAACTATTAACCGTCTGTCAAACCAACAAACAAACATATTTTCGCATTTATAATATTTCTATGTATATTAGAGTATTTATTACTGTTCATGTGCGTAACGGATTGCAAAAATTTTGTTTCAAAAACTTTGTAGATGTCTAGTAGCTTTGACAATACTCGTAGTAGATAGATAATAAACTATAATGTTACTTTCGATATTGCACGTGGAACTGCAATGTAGGTAAACGTTATAATTATCCAAATTCAAATTCAAAATCTAAATTATTTATTTCATGTAGACCAACTTGTAGCTCATTTGAAACGTCGAGACTCTATCACCGATTTGGAAAGCAGATTCTGCTTAGAAAAGCCAGCAAGAAACTCAGCTGTTGCTCTTTTCATAACAAAATATCCATTATCCACTATCACGTTTTATATGTCGAGGTCATTTTCTTCTTAAAATTTAATTTGCTTGCGGCTTTGCTCACGTTAAGTTCGATTTTTTAAACCCCTATTTTACCCCTTTAGGGGTTGAATTTTCAAAATTTCTTTTCGTAACGGATGCCTAGGTTATATTCGCTAATTGTATACCAAACAGCCCGATCCGTCCAGTGATTTGAGCTGTGCTTGATATATCAGTCAGTCAGTCAGTCACCGTTTCCTTTTATATATTTATATTTTTTTTATTAAGATCAGCTTAGCATTAATGAAATAATAAGTAAAGCAAACGAAAAGGAAATTTTTGAAGAAATACAACGAATAGGAGAAACGTAAAAGGATGCCTCGTCCAATTTTTCGTTCGTGACGGCTACTCGAGTATTCATCGGAGTGGGCGCAGTCCGCTAAGTACAAATGAGTACATAAGTCTGGTCAAGTCCAAGTGTTAGTGTGAGAAACGGATTCCGTAGCTTACTGGATGCATCTGATATTAATAAGTTCCATTACAAGTTATCTACGAACTGCATTCTTTATTGAAGCTAAATTATTCCTTGTGGGTACCTAATTAATTCTTAGGCCGCACTCTCACTCAGCTCAGAGTCAAGGCAGAGTTAAAATGAGACAGGTTTATGTAAGAGCATATTTGTGTCTCGTTTTAACCTCTATCTTGAGCCTGAGCTGAGTCAGAGCACGCTCTATAGATCTCAGCATAAGAGGTACAGAAGTATAATGTAGAGTCAAGTCTATATTTCAATTTCTTCTTCTGATCTGCCAAAAACTCGATACCTCGTCTTGTTGGCCTGTTAGGCCTTTGTTTATCCATTAAATTAAATATTAATAGGTACCTAGAAAGGCTTTCCTATGAATATAACGGTCAATGTCGTATCTTTATTCTCAAGTTTATCCTACTTTGGTTTATGGTTGAACAGGTATTATGAGATAATTTATTTTAATTAATTTTATTTTAATTTAACGCAATAATTTACATAGGAAAGACGATTCTTGAAAACTGCTCGATAAATCATTGTCATTACATTCTGATAGATTATTATATTGTTGGTATACCTACATACATATATTTAAACAAGTACCTACTTAGACAGATAGATAAATTCTTTTTTGTATCATTCTCAAAATATTATGTAAAACACGTGGGTGTGGAATATGATGGGTAAAAGTCACATTTTAAAATGTAAGTTAGGTTTATCATTAAAACTAAGGGCGTGTTCACACTAAGCCCACAGTCACCGCGTTGGTACTGGGGCCCAAGTCTGCTATTGCAATTGTAGTTACATTATCTATCAATGACATCCCAATTGCTACTTTTAGCAATTTGACTTGGGGCCCAGGGGTTCAATTGTCTATCAATGACATGACAATTGCTAAAAATAACAATTGTCATGTCATTGATAGACAATGTAACTACAATTGCAATAGCAGACTTGGGCCCCTGGTTTCCGGTCGACTCTGAGCTAGCTCACAATCACACAACTCCTTAAACTTAAGCCCAAATTAGACGGTGCACCGTTCATCGTTCATTTCTGCGATGCACGATACCAGTGAACCAATCTTTCGTCGAACACGGGTCAGCTGGTTATCCCGTCAAATAAGAGAGTTCAATCCACGCGAACGACATCGCGGGCACCAGCTTGTATTTTTATAAGTCTATCTTGTTTTGAGTTTGAGCAGAGTGAAAGATCTTTTTTTTTAAATATAAATACTAGCGCTTGACTGTGATCTCATCGGATGGTAAGTAAAGATGTAGCTTAAGATGATGCGCGCTTGCCTAGAAGATGCCTATTCACTCTTGATTTAAAGACACCCACATTATATTTAGTTGGAAAAACGGAAGTCGGAAAGGCATTCCAAATTTTTTGCAGTGCGTATTAGGAACGAGGAAGCAAAGCGCTTAATGCGAGATCGTGGAATTTCGACGACGTAGCGGTGCAGCAGGGCTAGCATAGGCGGGAGAAATTTTATCCCCGGGAAGAGGATAAAATGTTTATCCCCTCGCTTAGTTTCATCCACCCGTCGAGCATGGGCACAGTGGTGGAAATAACACTCAGTGGATATACTCATAGGAATATATTTCGCCTTCTCCTCTGTCGCCATGCTTTAGCATAGGGAGAAGATAATGTTATCCCCTGTCATTGGATAAAATCGGGGGATAAATTTTTATCTCCTGGCCATGCTAGCTATGCAGCTTTAGTGAGCCGCTGCAGTGAGCGTAATGTGAACACGCTCTAAATGATGGTCGCAACTCGCATCGGACCGTACGCAGCGATCCAACGTGGATGTTCACTTGCGAGTAGGTATACTATATGCGTGTACATTATCATTTATAGAAAGCAACCCAGCTTCATTTGCTTAAACTTTCGATTTGTTATGAATTTTTTTAACTCGATTTTCTCTTTGTATGCTTAAGATTGAGATTGTTCGATTATGTTTTACGTCTTTTGACCTTTTTACAGTGTCGTATAAACACGTTTTACACGTCAAATAGATACTTGCCTACTTAGAACTTTATATGACGGTCAGCTAAGGTGGCTGTACTTGGATGTCTATTTGAATAGTTAATTTGTATGAACACGGAGCTTTTCGGTTTATAATATTACTGTACTTATGAAGCGAAAGCAACAATTTTTGTTAGATTACCTATCTAGAGTTTTTTTTAAGAATTAATTTGCATATTAGGTATGTATAAATGGTGTCTGTGTAGGTACATAACCAATTTTAGATCATGTAATGAAAAAATATAATTCGCCAGTCTGCATATTCTGAATCTTATATGTATTTACCTACCACCTATAATTTGAGTACCTTCAAGGCAAGAGTGAATAGGCATCTTCTAGGCAAGCGCGCTCCAACTAGACCTCATCAGCGCTATCCAGTATTGATTGTTGTCAAGCGCAAGCCTATTTCGGATAAAAAAGTAGTGCATTTAGGTAGTTTTTTATTTAAATACAATATAATTTCGATGGCTTGATAACATCGGCAGTGTTAGCGCAATTAACGTTAAATATCAAAAGCAACGAATGTTTTATTTAAACTGATACAAATGTGTGAATTACGTCGACCGTGTGATGCTGAACAAAATGAACAACGCGTATAAATTTCCCTAGCATTCCCACACATTAACGTCACCGCGTACCTACGCGAACGAACCTTCGCGCTTCTATGTGTGTGCACGACGTAGCACGCCTACGCCTGTATGAGTGCACGTAGCCGTACATACGGCGTCGGACCAAACGAAAGCTCCTTAAAAACGACTACGACCTTATATCAAGAGCAGCAAAGTCTAAAATAGATCCAATCGGATAATGCCAGCCGCATGAAGAACATTGTGCTATTGTACCGTATTGTTTCATGTTTACGCGTTTCTGTGTGGTGAGGTTAAGTAGAGCGGCGTTATCTCGGAACAAAGATTCCGTGGAGCATTGATTAAAAAAAACATATCAAATATTTTAGATTTTCTAACCAGTAAATCCTATATAGTATCATACTTGCAATGGTGATAATGATGTCACTTAAAATATATGTGTACTCTATTTTTATCATCAAGCGATATTGATTGGCAATGATGTAAACAGCATTATCAATACCTTTCTCCTTGAATAGGTACCTATTGATATCATTTGGTATTGATAGAAAATCGCACAGTATAATAAATTATTACTAAGTAATTTATTTTATTCTTGATAGTATAAATATTTTACCAAACGATGAATGTTAAACATCGTTCGATTAATGGAAGGTGCTTCGCATTGGCCATCCTAGTTTAAATGTCATCGAACGGGGTTTCATAAGAACGTCAATCACGGGCGGTCACCTACTTTCGCGATCGGCCGTCGGCGATTAGTCGACTATGTACATTCACTGAGGCCTCAACTCGCCTCCACGCAACAATTGTTTCTGTAGGAATCTTTTATTTATGGCAGCGCGGAGTTGTGTCTGTGTGCGTGGGCAGTAAGCGACGGCGCCCGTGTTTTACCTGTATCACTGGCGCTACATGCAAATTTTGACTGTATCATGTTAAGGTTAGAGTTTAATTTCAAACGGGGCGTGGGGCGACAGAAATGCTCTACCGATAATAAGTCAACGCTCGAACTCGCCTGTTTGACAGGATTCCAACCGCGTCTGTCCCTGTTTGTTTATTGTAATCGGTTTGACAATGAGCTTAAGGTGCGGTTTCGAGTGATCTGCCGGCGGCCGGCTCGCGCTCTTCTGTGATTGTTCTCTCCGGTACTCCGCGCGTGTTTGTGTTGGTATGATACGTCATTGTGTACCGGCTTACTGTAGATTCGCCTCTTAGCATCCATAATTGCTTTGCGTCCGAGCTACTTTTAAAGCTCTTTGTTGATTAGTTTCGCATTGATTTAGGTAAGTATATCATTTAAAACACTTGTCACAAAATGTTTTGCATACATTACCCAAGTTGCGTTACTGAAAACCTATTGTGTAAACTTTAACTAGGTAGGTACTAATTGGTAGATCAGACCTATGTACCTAGGGTTATATTAATTAATCAGATGGGTATATCCTTATCTCAAATTAGCTAGGTACCTACTTAGTACTTAATACTTACCGAAATGTTGATCTCAGCATTTTAATTTTTAACAAAACACTTAGGCAAATAATAATCTTTGAATCATGTAGGTACTTATCATAATATCTTTTAATTTAATTAAGTAACTATAACACTAATTTCTACTGAAGAATTTGTAGGAATCAAAAACACAGACGAATTTTAAAATAGGTGCTACATTTTGTATCGGACGTAGAATTTGTTTGGTTTTCAGGAAATGATACAAAAAAGTGTTTATAGCCCCGATAATCTGCAGATAACGGAAGGTCAATGAGGAGAGTCGATCGCATGGCGGCTTGATGACGCGCCGTGTCAGACGCGAGGGGGCAAGAGATGGTCGCTGAAACTCACGACGAATTTCAATATCCATTGACGCTTGGGCAAATGCTGAACTTTGTGGACAGTCTTCTCAGCGTTCGATGCAACTGAAACAGAGCGCATCCTTCATTAATAACGAATCCTCATTCCATCGGGGTGAAGAACGAGGTGCGAGCTGCGCGAGTTGGTGTCGTCTCTCTCGCACACGCCCGACCTCCTTGGAAGTGCCGCTCGCAAGGTCGGCCGCCTTAATTAATAAACTTGCCGTAAAGTATTTGACTCGACCCGACCGACTACTACAATCTTACTAATCCTTTGTCTAACTATTGACCCGGACCGAAGGCTTTTTTATGATTGCTAATGATGAGCAATGGATTTTAAACTGTTCGAAAGCACATTGAGGAAGCTTTTAACACTGTTCAAGCTTCTGCTCATAGTAAAGGTTGCAATTATCTGAAAAGGGATTTGACTGAAACATCTCAAATATGTAGGCTAGGTTTTTGAACATTATTAAGTTAGGTATACTTTTACTTACTTACTTGTATTATTAACTAGCTTTTACCTATTATACAAAATTACAAATTTAGATTTTTTTCGATTTTTAAGATTTTCTCAATTTTTAAACAACCAAAAAAATTATTGAAATAATTCTTTTTTTGAGTTTTCGCCAGACTAACGAACAGCAATGATTTTTGCACATTAAAGTTTAGCTTAGCTCTTTTCACAATTACCGAACAGGGATTAAAATTTACCAATAAATTAGTAGTTTTTATAGGCAAATTGGCAATCAAATTGCTGGCCACACCATCAAATCTGCCGCGGACTTGACGTGGCATCATGCAGACTTGACGGCAAACTTGATGTGGCCTCCCTTACAAAACGTCTTTATTCATCGGTTAAATTAATTTACTTAGTGATAGAGAAATAGGCTCTACATTATTATGAAATATTTTCAAATGTTTTGTATAAAATATACACTTTGAAGCCGGTCGGTACAAAAATAAATAATTAAAATGACATCTGCTATCAAATCACGTTTTGAATGTCCTCACGATGTTAATGTAAAAGCTTCCAAGGCATTTGCCATAATTCGCGCTTATATTATTTAGGTATTATTTTTTTGCAATAATCAAATTGAAGACAAAATTGCATTAGTAGGTAGTAGGTACCTATATGTATTATCCATTGGGGGCAGTTAATAGTTTTTGCCTGTAAGATAGATCCGTTGCTTATTCACTGTGACATACATTCACTGTGACATACCTTTGTGGGTGTTATGCTATTTACCTACTCCTTCTTTTCTTCTTTTTTAATCAAGTGCAGTCTCTTTGCTAGTCTCGTTCTTTTGCCATCTGTATCCAGCGGCTTTTGGCGATTGTTCTGGAGCAGCGACACTGCGCTCTCCAGTGCGATATCGCTACTCTAGCACGTAACAACTCCAACGACTCCAACTGAAAAAATAAAAAATCTCAGACTATCTGTAGGTTCTAAGTTCTAACTATCTATACGTTTGCATTGTACTAGGTACCTAAATTAGTTATTATAATAGCTTTACAAGAAGCAGAACCAACCACTAAAGGAATTCTCTAAAGACACTCGTAGGTTCGAAGTATTCCTACATAATTACTTACTACTTTCACATTTATGAAGTCAGTTAAAAATACATAATTAACTAAGCTTCGGTAAAACAAGAATTTGAATTTAAATAATGACACAATCGCGTGAAAAAAAAAAAGGTAAACACGATGGTAGCGCGTTGATATCATAAATAAATCACGAGGTTGTGATTGTAAACTTTTGACGCTTAGTTACATACTATAGATACTCTTGCATGTATGTGTATGTGTATGTGTGTGTGTGTATGTTTGTTTGTTACTCCTTCACGCCACAACGAATGAACCGATTTGGCTGAAATTTGAAATGGAGATAGCTAATACCAGGATTAAAACATAGGCTACATTTTATCCCGGAAAATTACAGAGTTCCCATGGGAATTGAAAAACCTTGACCCACGCGGACGAAGTCGCGGGCATCGTCTAGTAAATAATGAATAATAAGTAGAAAATACTTAAACAAAATAAAATTAATCCTTTAATAAACATCTTGAGCGACGCGTGCCTCTATAAATAACCAGTGTCAGAAGTTGTTCTGTCATATAAAAACGCGTTTTGTGGTGGTGTTCACCTGACAGCAAGCTGTCAGCGGCACCTATTAACACCTGCGGTAGGGTGCTGCTCGATATTTTGCGCCCTTGAAAATACTAGTTTTCTTTTTAACCAACTACGTCCAAGCCAAAAGGAAGAGTTATGATTTTCGCAGACTATGCTATGTGTGTAATATTAAATGTATTCATACTTGGATATTTGACAAAAAAATTTATCACTTAAAGGTTTTTAATATTATAATACAATGTCATTCTTCTTTTTTTAATATCTTACTTAGCCTCGAAATTATAGAGCTTTTAAGTTTTCTGTTAGAAAAAGAGAGCGCTATTGCAACTTGACGTCGCGATTCAATAGCTCCATACAAAAGTTTCATCTTAATAAGAGACGGATACGTTCTGAAATCATTCCCTATACAAAAAAAAATATGTTCATCAGTTAGTTACTTGCCGATCGTACTGCTCTAAAACTGAATAGAAACTAGAAATGCAAGCTATCGAATAGGTTACAGTAAACGTGGAAAACAGAATTCCAAAATTAGAATTTTGACCAACGATAGTTAAGGATGTTGTCCTTACAAAATAATGGTAGTTAATTTATAGATTAGTTAGTACTAAGCAGAAACTATGGATAAGAAAAAAAATATATACGCGACGACTTGAGAACCTCTTCAATTTCGCTCTCCGATCAAACTCCGATTTCCGCGTACTCCGTACGCGTGAATTGAGGTTTTTTATTCCCGCGGGAACTCTCGTATTTTCCGGGATAAAAAGTAGCCCATGTGTTATGCCAGACTATAATCTATATCCGTGCCAAAATTTCAGCCAAATCAACAAATATTTAATAGGCTGATCTATTTAAATAAATAAACCAAAGCAAAAGATTTGTGTAGGCCCTATTTTATTGAAATTCGAAAATAATTTTCTTTTTAATTTGGTTACTGGCTTTTTATTTATAAGTAGAAATATCATCGTTCATACTAGTAGTGTTATAATTTACAAATAAAGGAAGTTCAGTAATCGAAAATTAAAATAAACAGTCTGAAAAATTATATCAATTTATCTTCATTCATTCATTTCTGGATGTCACCAATGTTTAGTTTGTTTTTTCATCAAGATTCTAAGAAATTTCTCTTATTATTAATTACTCTAATATTTCGTGTTCAAATATAATAACGGCCTTTTAAAAAGATTAATTGACATCGTTCAATCTGAAAATTATTGTAAAAAATTATTGTAAGTACCTATAGGTAAGTATAGACAGTTAGGGTACAAATAAATTAAAGATAAGTAAGTAAGTGCCTTTAATTTATATGTACCCTAACTTCATGGGTAATCCATAAGTCATAACATAATTATACATAACAATTAACATTTCCATCTTAAAATACTAGACTCAATGCAAAGCTTTACAAAGGATTTTTAAAAAAGAAGAATTATTAGAGCAAAATAAAGCTAAAAATACGACATTTTTATTAAAATTAATAAAATTAATTAATAAAATAAAAAATAAAGCGGAGTCCCCCCCCCCCCCATACAAGAAACGTGATTTTCTCGGCGTTTTTTGCTCGACCTTAACAATCACTGTAACTATCGT
Organism: Hipparchia sbordonii; assembly: GCA_038048805.1. Taxonomy (NCBI): domain Eukaryota; kingdom Metazoa; phylum Arthropoda; class Insecta; order Lepidoptera; family Nymphalidae; genus Hipparchia; species Hipparchia sbordonii. The sequence continues at coordinate 6,596,386 of CM076104.1, read as the reverse complement.
ACGGAACCCTTCCTGTGCGAGCCCAACTTGCACTTGGCCGGTTTTTTTACATAGATATAGTCGAGGACCTGGAGGGTGGGTGATATGGGTTACTTCTATTCGGGGAAAACAAAGGGTTCCCGCTACTTTCTGGCATGAGCTTGTAGGTAGATAAATGAGCCTACTAGCACCGGCTTGCTTATGGGATTGCTATAAATAGCGGTTTTGCAAATAACTGGACTACCGCCGCGATCTGTGGCGCAGTGCGCGGCTCACCTAGATTCGCTACGCAGACTCGTTACAAGGCATCATTTGCATTATTATTCTTCTTTATCTACCGATAGACGTCCACTGCTGGACTCTCTTGCATGGACTTCCACAGGTCTCGGTCTTATCGCCTGTATCCAGCGGCTGTCTGCAACTTGTCGGATGTCATTGGTCCACGTAGTGGGGGGTCTGCCAACATTGGACCCGGACCGAGTTCGCCACTTTGGGATCCCATTGACTATCAGCTATGCGATCCATTCCACATCAGCTTCGCGACTCGCTGAGCTATGTCAGCGACTTTAGTTCTACTACGGATTTCCTCATTTCTGAATTGATCTCGCAAAGATACTCCGAGCATAGCTCTCTCCGTCATCAAAATCCCTCATTTGCATTAATCGACCATAATTTATAAATAACTGACATGTGATAAAATATACCTATAAAAGGTCACTATATAGCTAGATATTAATTGGATGGTGTGCAAAACAAATAAAAGGTGATAATCCTATGAATATTCATATTTCATGAGAATATCTTGCAGGTCGTACATTTTTATAATGTTTCGATGGACACTATATTTACAATAATAAATAAACGGCAATAGATTTTTCAACGATTGATAAAATTTGTGAAGGGATAAAGATTTCTGTTTATAATTAGATTAGCTGATGCCCGCGACTTCGTCCTGTTTATTTTTTAAAATCCTGCGGGAACTCTGGTTTTCCGGAATAAAAAGTAGTCCGATAAATCGGAGGGTGCATGACCGGGATCGAAGCTGCGACGCCTGAGTAGAAGACCGTAGTCCCAACCACTTGGCTGTCACTGCTCTCAAAAAATATTAACTAGGTATAATTCTTTCAATTCACGAGGGCACGTGACTCATAATTGTGTGTGTGTCGTATCTGTATAAGTGTGAGCGAGAGCTTGCTCGCGCCTGACCGCTCCCATCTAGGCTCCTGATAGGCCCGCATACTGACGCAATGTGTATGTACACGATATAACCACAAGTAAAGCTCACGTGCCCTCGTGGATTACAAGAATATAGTTAAAAATAAAATAAGGATTCAAAATAGTTTTAATTCAATCGTACGAGTTGAAAACATTATCGCGTCTACGTAACGTAATCTATGCGTACAGTTGGTCGCGGCTCACATTGTTACTTGCTTATGTAAGTCTGAGCGTCTTCCACTTTCGAATCAAGTTTATTGACACGGCAAGCTCGACAAATGCCTGGCTGCTTCACAGTTACATCGGTACGGCTTTACTTTGATTATACCTTTGAGTACCAATATGGCGTCTCAACTCGCCTAGAGATATCCCTCAGCCGCCACTCCAGCATCTAATTCACTCTGGCAGAAAAATAATTCGTTCGTTCTATCAAAAGTATGGCAATAAATATCATAGCATATAAATGCTACTACTGTAATACAATCATCGTCATCGTCATCATCCTTACTTATATTATAGTTTGTGTGAAAATTGTTCATTTGTTGGCTTGACCTTCACTCACGCACAATGAAGCAACGGATCGACGTAATTTTTTGTATAGTTGAGGACTTGGAGAGTGACGTGAACTATTTTTTGCCGGAAAAACAAGGGATTCCTGCAAGGTATTTAAAAATCTAACTCTACATGGATGAAGTTGTGGGCATAAGCTAGTAATATAAAAATGATACTACCATAAACCTACGACTATCACAATATTATATAAGTGCGAAAATGAATTTATTTGTTGGTTTTCATTAATCACGCCAAAATGAATCTACGGATTGGTGTGCTTTTGCACATGGATATCTTTGAGAATCTAGTCAACTAATGTAACGCATATTTATGCCATTTTATAGTACAAAAAAATATAATTATAATTCGTGAAATACGTAATTTTTTTAATTGATCATTTGATCAATCTGCCCGACACAACTTCGTAGGCTAGAACGATCGCGTCGCTCTGCGCATTATACACCCGTCGAAATGCGCGATCTTATTCCTCTTAATGTTCTCATTTCAACAGAGAACCGGATCTGAACTCGTACGGTCCAAGGGTGACGTTAAGTGAATCCGTAATGCATCATACCAATTTTGGTAACGACGTATTTATTATTTTAAAGTGTAAAAGCTACCGCGTTGACATCGGACCATATAAAGAACAGAGAACGGTGACAAACTTGACATGTACCTACTTAGTATTACCCATACATAATATAAAACAATCGCAAGGTATTGATTACCATATTTATTAGCATATGCAATAATTTTTTATTGACAGTACCTACTCTATGCTTGAGTGGAGAGCTATTTGTAAATAGATAGTACGGTTTTTGATAAAGATATTATCTTGTTGTGACAGTTAAGTCAATATACAATAAATAAATTAGATTCTATTAGATTTATGTGGTTGCATTAAGCGGTTTAATGTTAATTTTATGTATAGACCGACTCGATGTTCATTCGCGCAGATTAAGGTTGCATTTCACTGTGCAGACTTGTTATGAAAACGAGAAACAGCAACCCGTGCATGAAATTGTGACATAGAGCTACACTAGCAACGCTTAAAGCTACTATTTCGAAATTGTTTCAAAATGTCATACAATGTCAAGCTTAAAGTAATTACTTTAAGGTTGTCATTACGTGACATCTCAAAAGATCATAATAATACTACTTTAAGCGTTGGTAGTATAGGCCCTTTGATATATAAAATTGTATTTGATTGCACATTTGCACAATGCAAATCCAAGAACTATAGTAGTATCTATAGTCAAAACCTTTCACAGACGATTGTTAGTTGTTACTCGTTACATATTTTTAATGGGTCATGAAAACTCACCTTAAATTAGTTCGTGTGTATCAATCAACGAACTCTACACCAAAATGTAAACAATGTCAACACTTTTTTATAAATAATATTTCATATTTTTAATTTTTTATGATTAATATCCCAAAAGCCGTACCTTTTCGTACCGGCAAAACAAAAATGGGAGCTTTAAACAATATAATAGATGTGACGTAAATTGTTACGTCACATCTATATATGTTATAGTGATGATTGCATCACTATAGGTATACACTAAGAACAAGAAGTGCTCTAAAAAAATATAAGTGTACGCGACGAATTGAGAACCTCCTTTTTTCATCGGTTAAAAATACGTTCTGTGATTCAAAAGGTCAAAAATGATTTAATTTTCGTCATAAACCTAATAAAAATAATTAGATAAATATCAACTAAATTCTCATAGTTATGTAACTAAAAATAACTTTAATTATTCGTTATAAGGATTTAACATAACAATTTTAAAACAATAACCTGTTTTTTTAGGTTTTTTAGTTAGAAAATATATTTAAAAAGTGGAATATTCTACGTAAGTTGTTGTATCCCCAAAACGCTTACGTGACGCGTTAATTGTTGTCAAGGTCAATAAAATGGTTTAGGCCGTCGTTTTAATAACGATACAACTTTATACGTCTTGAAGGTATGTAAAAAAATGCTGTTTTTAATTTTTTTTTACGAACACATAAAATAGATAAAAAGAAATGATATAGTTCAAAAAACCTAAAATGCCAATTTTGTGGGATACCAGAACTTACGTAGGATGTATCGATTTAATGAAAGTCAACATTAAAATATTTTTCTTCGTAACATTCCCCGAACCAACTCGTACGTAAGTTGCGCTTAAGTGGCTCACGTTCACATACAACCCGTTGAAAGGAGCTTAGCGATTTAAGCAATGATTAGCCAGTGCTCAACGGAGTGAGTTTGTGCGACAGTACCGTTTACACTGAGAGATTTATTGCTGCTAAGAACTTAATTACCGCCCAACTTACACTTATATGTCAGTACAATCCACAAAAACCATATGGTTATAATTTAAGTTTAAAAAGTTAAAACTTAAATATAAAAAAATATAGTTTTTTATTCATTTAAATTGTGACAATGTTTTTCATACGCGTAACAAAAAAATACGTGAATCGGTCCAGAAATCCCGGAGAAATTGGAAATACATGGAAAAAAATACCCACTGAATTGATAATCACCTCCTTTTTGGAAGTCGGTTAATGACGTTTGTTAAGTACAGTTTGGTATATTATTTGGTACAGGTGTACAGCAGAATTAGTATCATAGCTTGTTTAAATTCTCTTCCATTAGATTAATTATTGTTTAAGAATTATAATATAGTTATAGTAAAATTGTTGTCAATCTAAAACTTTGCTGCACCAATTACAATAAAATTAATAGTGGGGCACTAAAAGAAAGATTCGAAGTATTTAAGCGGTTCGTATTTGTTAAGTTATTCGTTGCGATAATATGAGCGTACAAAGATTTATGTCCGGGTCGGTGATAGGTCAACGCCCGGAAATAAGCTTCGTGATTATAAGTTCTTGGGAATTTGTCAAATTTTACGGTAAGGTTTTTATATCGAACAAGTTGTACTTCAAACGAATCAACGTAATCAGCTAATTATCAACTTGTATTACTTTGTAGGTACATGTAAGTATTTCGTAACCGATATTTTTCTTTTCTTTGCTACTTCAAATGAAGATGGCAGTAGGTCGTGTTTTTATTAATATCACGTGACGAAGTTGTGTGCGGTGCACATTTCTACGTTTGTATGTAGTACGTTACGTTATGCTAAGTTGCTGTACCTAAGCAGGCGGTCGAAAAGTAGACTGCAACTTGAAAGCCTGATATATCTAGTAGCGTGTGTGATAAAATGAAAGCTTCTAGAATCTAGAATCCTACTAATCCTACTAATATTATAAAGGCGAAAGTTTGTATGTGTTTGTGTGTGTTTGTGTGTGTGTGTGTGTTCCAGAAAATTAAAGAGTTCAAGCGGGAATTTAAAAAAAAGACGTGTGGCACTCGGGGACTGCCGCGGTAAAGCTATTGCATAGCATTTAAAAAAAAATCAACTATGCCTATGATAAAAAATGCTATGCCATCTAGCAGCTCACCGTAGAGGAGTCCCGTGTCAGGTTATTTTCGTTACGGAATTTCTGGATTCAGTGTCCACGCTGGCCCGCGATAGAAAGCTTAAAAACTTTTTTTCTTAAAAATCTTTAAAATTTAATCATCGGCACCATCTAGTTTGTAATAAAGCGAACCGTCCCGAGGCTTTTACTCTGCAAACCTTGCATAGCCGTGCTCCGGTTTTAGCCCTGTATTTTAATAAGTATAGTTAAAGACCTAAGTAATCTTCTTTTTTCCTACCAGCAATTGTCCCGGCTTATACCAGAACTACTCCTTGACCTTGTATTATACACCAACATGTTAAGAACAGCAGTGATTAATCAACCTAGTGGGTAAAGCTTATCAATCAAATATCCTTTGCTTACGTTGTGAAGAAAAACAGCGTGAGGGAACCTGCAACCGCGAGAGATCTCCATAATATTCTCAAAGGCATAATATTCTCGAAGTCTGCACAGCGTGCAGCATGTTATTACCATAAAAATGATGACGCAATGTCCTCTGATTGGCTGAATTAATGGCATTCTTGCTGCATCAATGCATTTTAACCAATAACGGGAGGGTACAAGCCAATCAGAAGAAATTGCGATCGCTACACTGATGCAATCATTTTTAGAGAATCGACACACTTGTCTATGGCCTAAATCCTTGTTATGCTGAGAGGAGGAGACCTCATTGATGGTCCGGCGATGGGTTGATGACTGATGATGATGACTACAACAGATCCTCCAACTTAATATCCCAGGAAGCAATGTGGGAAAGGTTAAGCCTTCTGTAATGTCACAGAATACATAACGGTACTGCAGGTAATGTCGCAACCAACTAGTGGGTAATTAGAAATAACTCCTAATTAATGGCGATCGGAAATAAAACCTTCAAAGAATTTACTTAGTGTTTTTCCCATCGTTGCATTCGAACGCCGCGCTGTGAACAGTAGGGTTAGTATAAGATTTAATTCGATTTATCGTATGAAATAAACCTTAGTTGTATTGACTTAGAGGTACAAATTCAGTATAACTGATTTTAATTTGGAGCGTATCCGTAAAGATCCGTATACGTAAACGTATAAGAATGCATGCACTATTTTAAGCTCTAATTAAATGATGTTATGGTTCATTTTATTTTGACGCTAATGTCATCGAATACGAATACGATCAATCGAATTAAATCGTATACTAACCCTACAGGACTGCTCTCTTAGTTTCGAGAGTAACTTTTTCTACGAAAACTAGTTAGGTACTCGGTAATGTATGAAATGATATTAATAGATAAGTTGAATGATCGATTCTCATTTTTTAACTGTGTTTCCTAAAGAAAATGATTTCATAAAATAGGTACATACATTTTATTTTTCAAAAAGGTAACAAGTAATGCTGATCTTGACTAATGTTGCTGTTTTACCTGCAACTAGGACCATCTTACCGTCCTAACATAAGGTTTAGGACTAGGAGTGGAATTTACAACGGGTGGGAATTGATTCGCCGAGCTTTCAGGTTTCAGATCGCAACTAAATATTTGCGCTTTTGAGGGTTTTTGTTCAACACATTTAGGTACCTAGGTATTATAAAGATATTTTGCTATCTATTTAATAATATAACCCATGATCAATAATACTTAATACATATAAAACACTGACTTCATACAGTTCTTAAATATACTCAAAAGAGAATCATAATAATCTAAATATTAACGAGGAATCTTTTTCACTTTATATTTCTTCGATGTGTGCTCATTACTTTTGTCTCCGACGTCGTAACGCACAGTGGTGAAATCGAATTGTCACGCTTCTGAGTTTGCATTCACAAAGGTAAATCAATGTTTAAATTTAATAAACCATACCGATGATTTAAACTTCAATAGCCACTATAAGGACTAAAGGACCGAAGCAGCTCTATAGACCGAAATTCTTTTTTTTAAATGCGCGTTAGGTTGCGAACTGGTGGTGGTCACCAGAAATTTTTGAAGTTTGCACTGCGATCAAAGTTTGAATGAGTTGTATTACGTCATAGTGACACAATTTTTCAGTAGGGACTTCAAAATTTGCCAGAGATTTTGCACGTTCTTACCTACTTCTAGCGCTCATTGGTAACGTTATTAGGAACTAGGTTTATAATAATGGAGATAAATAAATTATCTCTGTAATATTTTTAAAGATTTCTACTTATGTACGATTTTAATTGCGGGCAAAAGTAGAAAGGGTAATGATTGTCATTTCTATACCGTGCCGGTGTTTACATCATCCACGATATCATCTCGAAAGCAGTGCGTGTAGGCATTTACGATTTACATACATAGATCGCGCCCACTTACACCATACAGCGCGATTTGCCCGGATCCAAACAAATATTATACGGTCAAGTTGAGGCGTTGATAATGTATGAGACAATGCAAAGAGGACGGTCTCTCTTCTACATTTCAGCGTTTGATTTCACCCGTACAGACAGGTTTTGAGAGCGGAATGCGTCGTGGCATACGGCCGGGTTTAATAAAGCGCGCACTTGCTCGCTACTTTATTACTTTTTGTGGTCGTAAATAAAAACGCTTTCGAGAAAAAACAATTTATACTTTATTGAGTCGATTCTGTGTGCAGTGGATTGGGTTTGTCAAAAGTTAACTGTTCTTGAATACGCGTTTATCAAAAGAAGTTATGGCTTAAAAAATTTTTTCCTCCTTTGGAATTTATTTTGACACGATTTATAAAAGTAGGTACTCCTTAGTATGTTGTTGTACCTATTATACTTAGTGGTATTGTCTCAATAAATAATTTAGGCATCCTCAATGTCTCTTAAAATGTACAGCGTCGCAATCTGCATTTTCTGTGTACCTATTCGCTTATAACTTCTTAACATCTGTCATTATAATTTAGGTGACAATATCGGTAATTAGGAGGATTACATCTAAATTAGACCTATCCGTTCAAAATTTATATCACTAGGTAATTAGATTACCTATTCACAATTTTTTTTGATTCAATCTTGGAACTATAAACGCTTTAATATTTTTATTGGTCGTTATGTTACATTGTTACTATTCCTACCAAGAGATTTGTGGCCATTATGCCCCCTTGGGGCACGCGATGAGTAGTATGAATGAATGATGTTACTTTGTCAAAATGATAATTATTCTCACAAAAAATCTACATTATTACCTATATCGTTTCTTTTATCGACTAACCGCCAAGATCTGCTAACTCAAAATGTCAAAAGTTTGTACAAGGCACAAAAACATTATATATTTTTTGTTTGAGGGCAGATATGATTAAAACAAAAATATTTGCAATAGGTATTAATTTTATGTAGGAGAATTCTCTATCACTATAGAAAATTCACCTCTAATCTAAATCTCACACTTGAAACAGGTTTTTTTTATGCAGAATCCGTAAAAAAAGTAGTTTGACTAATAATATCAGAGAGGAGAGAGATTATCAACCGTGCGTCGTTATTTCCCTTGCTAGGCTTTAAAGGAACATTTTATTTATTTATTTACCATAAGATTTTTTGCCCTACCATGAGTATTTCTTCCGTGACCATAGTCAATGCAGCGTTTTAGTTTAGTACCATTTCAAGTTCAACGAATAGCACAGCCCACGTCGCGTAGAGCTCGTAGGCGACGTGGTATGACGTCAGGGCCCTACGCTTGCTACGCAGCTACGACGTGCGTCCCCTCACCCACGAGTTTCTAAACAGAGCTTTTGACCGTAGATTATTTCATAAGGGTATTTTGTTTAATGTATTTTTACTTGTCATTTCCAAGGAACGCTCACGCAATTGCAAATAGGGAGATTAAGATTAAATAAGAAAGTCACAAAAAGGAATAAAAGATTACTTCACAACCTTTCACCTTTCTTAAAAAGATTGAACTACTTATATTGTTGCCGTATTTAGGTTGTTACAAGGGTTGTAAAGTAAAGAATATTATATGCCATGCAAAATAAATATTAAGTTAGTTCTTATTAAAACAGTTAGAGTAGCATAATTAGGTTTGAAATTCGCTTGAATAATATCCAACCTAATGGTAAGTGAAGATGCAGCCCAAGATGGAACGCGCTTGCCTATAAAGTGCCCATTCACTCTTAATTTGAAGGTACCCAAATTGTAGTTGTAAGGAAAAATGTAAGTAAGGGCATTCTAAATTTTAGCGGTGCGTATCAGGAACGAGGAAGCAAAGCTTTTCAAAGATTGGACAGCTGAATACATCTCTGCTCCGCGTCACTGCAGTGGATAGGCACCCTAAATGTATGTATGTATTGACAGGCATTTTCAAGACACTAAACGTAATTGTATGGACGTGTGGTCATACCAGTTTCCAGTTCTGTACTGCCACAGTTAGAGATGTAATCAGAATCAGACGGATTGATGTCAAAGTTTACCGGTGACTTTCTAAACAGAGGTACCTATCTAATTATAGGAAATGGTCCAGCTTTGAAATCTAGGCTTCTCAGTGCTTATGGCTCTTAGATTTCTCAAGTCTCGGAAGAGATATGAGGTAAAAAGAAGATACTATTAGTATAATATATTATGTAGTTACCTATATTTGCATAATGGCTTTGTTGCTCTTTACTTTTGTCCCAATAAAACGCTGTGATATTTCTATTTCATATTTCTTTTAAGTATGATATTTATTAATAAGTAGCGGATGCCCGCGACTTCTTCGATTTACAGTAGCCAGCCTAAATCCCCAAAGTTTAGGGGGACACTATTAATTTATTACAACTAATTTGGGAGAAGGGGGGGAGGGGGGGCTACTTTTAATCCCGTATAATCTAAGAGTGGATGGAAAATTTTTAAAAGTTCTACGTCTTAAAGTTGAGTTGAATTTTTAGAGTTGCTATAAAAACAAATAATAAAAATGAATTAAAAATTAAAGGGAACCTTATTGGAACGTGTTTCTTTCGGCGTTTTTTGGTACGGAACCCTACGTATGCGAGACCGACTCGTATTTGACCGGTTGTTAGAGTATATTATTAAATCCTCTTTTTTAAATAAGCATACCTAAAGCTTGGTTAGGAGTGGTTACGTGTTACGACAATAGTGTAATGGGTGGATATTGAACTTTTGACCTTTTAGTTTTCAACCTTAACCGTTGCGCTATTGAGGCTCTTGAAGATAACAGATAAAGCCTCCAAATATTATTGTCGCTAATTAATTCCTAACAACTGTTTGTTTTGCCGTAAAACCACAGCGCTATTTACACATTATTTCACACCTAATCTTCGTACCTACTAAATACACTTGATTGGGTAAACATACCATGATAAATGTTTTACTTACCTGTCGCGACCGCAGCGTTTCAATAATAACCGTGATATTGCGATGATACGGACTGGAAAAACTCGTTTGGCGGATGTCGATATCCTTAAAGGTTTACGCCGCGTCATTTATTGAAATCGGCTTCTCACGCTTTACTCTCATACATTACTTGTTTATAACGGTCGACTTTTGAATGGCTGTTTGTTTGAGCGGCAATGGATGCGTACTTGGAGTTTAGTGCGGGCTAGTTGTGATTGTATTGGGGGCATGGTGACAGTGTAGTGCGATGCCAGAGAGCGGCTTTCATTCATGCCGCCGCAGGCTGCGTTCCTCGAGATCTCATCTTCCAATTACCGACTGTATGGTCTGCTCAACGATTTTTGTAATTGTTTTCTGATAGTGGCGATATTTATTTAAAGCATGGAACTGAGAGTTTATTGAAAATCGATCTCATTTTGAAATCATAACGGCTTACGGCCGGGATTAAGAAGTTAAGAAGAAAATATAATCCAGATATTACGTACTTATAAATAAATGATATTTATTGTAAAGTATATATAACTTTTTATGGATTGCAATCTCAAATAGGTACAATGATTGATTTTTGACACACTTTACTTAATATCTGGTCTAGACATTTATTCTGTAGATTTTGAACTAGATACAAAGGTTATTTACCGGCCGCTACCGGTAAGTACAATTTTTTTTAATTTATTTAATTTACAAACATAAAAAATAAATAATGCATTATAATATAATAAGAAAAACTCTTACAAACTTTTTGTAGTACCTATCTAAGTATAGCTACAAATAAATAGAATTAAACTGTCTGTCTGTGATTTCAAAATTAAATTAAAATCCATGTATGTACCTAGGTATATAAAAGCGAAATACTAGGTAGGTTGCAGTCTACAAACTTTTTTTTGTTGAGAAAATCCATCCCTAACGGGGTGAAATGGGTGTTAAAGGTTAAATGAAAGTCTTTTTGAAGTAAGAGGGAGTTAAAATTGGCATTTAGTTTATTAGTTTTAAATAAAGATTTTCAATCATAAAAATCTGTAAAAGCCATTTTAGGAAATAACCCCTTGAGGGCGGTAAAATATTCGATGACAGTTTGAATGAAAAAATTTTAATTATTGTTATTTTAACTCTCTTCTAGGACGTAGGCATAGAAAAACTTATTCGTGGACTAAGTCAGCGAAACAGCTAGTTAATTATAAACGGGCAAGATCTAGTAGGTAAATAATAGGTGCAAATAGTGTAGATATCATTATGATAAGCACATCACACTCATCTAACACAACACATAATTAGGATTAGCATATATTATTACCTTCCTACAAATATTTACGGTGAATAACAACAATTTGCTTCCGTATGAGCGCGCAAACTGCTACCGTCACACATAATGTGACACGAATAAAGTAACTACATTTTTTTATATTAAAGCCTCAATATCCCAACGGTTACAGGTGCGAACTGAAAACTTAAAGGTTGCAGGTTCGATCCACACCCGTTGCACTATTGTCGTACCCACTCCTAACATGAACAAGTTTTCACTTATTTGGAGGGGAGAGGAGAACATTAGTCAAGTTCAGCTTGGATGATATTCTTTTTTAAAGAAAAAAAATATATATATTTAGGTATGGACACGAGCAGTTCGCCTTGGTTTCGCACGAGTGCAATTTACTGTTGAAGAAATGGAGATTTTCATACAAAAACCATCCTTTTCGGTCCATCCAAAACTAAGCCATCTTTCGCTGTCGATTTTCCAAAAATTTTATTTCATACAAACCTTGTCCTGAAAATTGCTCACACATAAAAAATTCAGCCAAATCGGTCGAGCTATTCTCAAATGAGGACTTGGAATGTGAAATGGGCTACTTTTTATCCCGGTAAAATAAAGTGTTCCAGTAGGATTTTGCATAGATATAGATGAAGATCTGAAGAGTGACATAGGCTACTTTTGTATTCCAGCAAAATGAAATGTTCCAGTAAGATGACCCTACTGCTTTGTCTTCCCATGTTGACATGTGTTGGATTGTATTGCATTTTTGAAACTTCACTGTGGAAGCACTGTATTAGTTAGCTTAGTTTGGTTACTTATTGTAAAATTATTTTATTTTTTGAAAAGAGCAACTGCTGAGTTTCTTGCCGGTTCTTCTTAGCAGAATCTGCATTTCGAACCGGTGGTAGATTTATGACGTGTCATAAGAGCTACAAGGTAGCCTACATGAAATAAATAAATTTTGAATTTGAATTTGAATCTGGTCATGTAAAAAGTCGCGCGGCATTTAAAAAAATCGTACCCCCTCTCCGCTCGGACGAGATCGCTGCCAAGAGCTTAGCGATGTATTTGGAGTCGGTAAGTATTGCAGTCGGTTTAAGTGCAACATTATTGGATGGTTTCGCCATAAGTGAAGATTTCCGAGGGCCACCGTTGGCGACGCGGCCGCGCCGCATTGTGCCGGGTTACACAAACGCCGCTCAGCGCTGAGCGCAATCACTCAGTTTCACAATCGCGGGTTCGCCGACCGACACCAATACCTAAATTAATTTTCTTTTCGGGCCCGTGTCGCGCGCATTGTTCAATTTGTTATCTACTTACTTTAGAACGCCATGATCGTCTCGCGCTTTACGGCCACCTTACTCGCACGGTTCGTCGCACAAACTTATTTTTTTTTTAAATCGATGACAAGATAACATTTAACTGCGATGTCATCTGAATTAGTTTAGAACTTCAAGTCTGGTGGGATGCTTTGGCCGTGGCTAGTTACCACCCTACCGTCAAAGACGTGCCGCCAAGCGATTTAGCGTTCCGGCACGATGGCGTGTAGAAACCGACTATGGGTTGAATTTTCAATGCCATACCCCTTCCAAGAAGTATGTTTGTTTTGAAAGATGCAACCATTGAAACATGTTTATTTCAGTGTAAATAAAAAATTCGGTGTGTAGCTAAACTATATAATAAAAATAAAAAAATACAAAAAATGCAAAACAAACGACGAAGAAAGTTTCAACGTTGCTTTAAGTCGGAGTAGTGAGAGTGGCATTTCATAGATTTTTAAAAATCTTTACATAATAGTAACTTTTGCGTACCTATATACATTTCACTAGCAAAAGTTTAAATTAACATAAACAAGTTACGGTTTTCGCTTCACAGTACGAGTAGACTGTAGAGCGTGGAGTGGCATGTCGCCGTTTGCGTGACCTGGCCTAAGAAAGTTCAACGAGTATTCCTAGTTTAGCCGCAGTTGACCAGTTCTACTTGTTTTTATTTAATTTTAAAATGGCGCAGCCAGGCGTATGCAGTGACATGTGGATTGTGCAAATGCTTATTCAAAAACCACACGCCCACAAAGTCGTCTCCGTACTCTTTTGAATCCCGTGGGAATTTTTTCATTTTCTGGAATAAAAATTGCTCTATTTTCTTCAAGATGCACGTTGATTTCCTTGCCAATTTTGCCGAAATCGGTTCAGCGCTTTAGTCGTGACCGATAAAAACAAATCAATATTTTACTGTTCTTGCATTTGTAATTTTAGTAGGTACGGATGTTTTATTTAGTAAGTTAATCAGTAATCTTAAAAACTTATTTTTTGAAGTACATATGTACCTATATCTTTTTAAAATATTATTATATTTAGTTAACATTAGGATTTAGTTATCATTTGAACCGACATCTACAAAAAGGTAATTCTCAGTATACTTAATTCACACACATTTACATAATTTGATAGACTTCACAAACCTTTGAGAATATTATTGTCTAACGATGTTATCCTTCACCGTTGATATCTCAAAAGTCAGAAGTGCGTGCCCGGGATCGAAACCGCGACCCCCCGAATAGGAGATCGCAGCGCTAACCACTAGGCTATCACTGGTTTAACTAAGGTTCCCATAGTTTTCACTAATATGTACGAGTAAATTAGTTACCTGTGTACAGTTACTACACGCGTCACTTGTAGTAGCGAGCTCGAAGCGGCGCAAGATACGTTTTCCGGTCACCGCTAATACATTTTGTTTACGACAGCGGACCAGTTAGAGCAGCCTGAGCACACGTACATGACATTTTACGAGTGTAACTGTAACGAGGTCACTTACCGTTGTTATTGGGGAATAATTGGGCCCGATACATGAACCGGCGAGGAGCTTTCTGAATGCCGGAGCGAAGGTTGCCGAATTAGATGAAATCTGTTACGAAACCGAGTACCGTTAATAGTTCCAAAAAGTAAAAACAGCGATACGGATCTCCATTGGGTTGCGGACGGTTACTTTGACTAATTGGTTTGATGTATCGGTTGTTTTAATCCCATGTACTTACTTACCTACTACAATATGTTGACGGTTTCATAATTATTTTAATGATACATTAGCTTTCGTTTGCGACTTCGCGTCGCTTTATTTTCTTGTTCAGTTGCGCAGAGCTATATAACCGATTCATCGTATCCTGCATTAACTGCATTTCATATTGTTGGATACATTTTTTTTTTAATTTAAAACCTCGAACACTGCCTGAGGTGGATTAGCGATTGATCTCTAACTACAAGTTGGACTCTAATGCAACAGTGAATGATCCTATTTCATAATTCCATAACCATGAGTCCAATTCCACGAGTTATCGATTGTGGAAAACGGCTATTTATATTTACTTGCCGTACCGTAGTTTTAGTAAAAATATAAGTCCAAGAGGTATTTAAGTGGCATCACTAATTTCTTTTTAGTTCTTGAAACTATCATAAAATTATTATAATGTTATAAACAAGTTATAAACATTAAAATAGTTTAAACTGACAATTATTGATAACAATTAAAAATGGATTTTTCTCGTTCATAACTTTGTTAATAATAATTTTCTGTGACATGAGTAGGTATGACGTACGCAATCTGTGTCTATTGTATTGTATTGTTGCATGCGCGGCCCCGTTACAACAAAACAAACGGAGAAAGTTCGGCTTTATGTGGACCTACGTGTAATCTACGATGAACCGTTTCCTATTTCCTTGTGAACACTGGATTATGAACCAATTATATTAGTATCTATTTAAACAGGTATTAATTTACAAGAACTGATGCCCTCGATTTAATTCGTATGGATTTGGGTTTCTATTAAATACCTTGAGAATTCATTATATTTTCCCGGATAAATCCTGCAGCCGTCACACTGAACGCGCGCGTTCACGTGCACAATTTCTTATACATTCTATGGAATTGTATCAAACCCGATTCACAGATGTATAGCTCCAACGCGCGTTTCATTTTTAATAGACAAACTTTTGACTGCCATCACATCTGATGGTAAGTGAAGATGCAGTTGAAGTGTAGTGTACGTTTACAAAATGCCTATTTAATCTTATTTTAACATGTAAAAGGTTATGAACTTTCAAAATCTGCATGCTGCATACGAGTACCTACTCGTATTAGGAGTGCGGATGCTGGTTTTTAAACACTTCTTTTAGATACTTCCGATGCAGGGTGAACGCATAATATCTTGAAGCTTGAAAGACACATTCAGTTGACCCCCTGACGCGTTTTATTTTAATAGATTTCTTACAAATAATACAGAAAGAAGAAATTTAACCTATATTATTAGGTACTATATTTATATTACTAATAATATTACTAAGTGACATGTTTTCATGAATTATTTAAGATTCACCCTGATACCCTTCTCGTACAAATTATAGGAGTTGCGTTGGACACTTAGCCGTCCCGCTTTCTGTTCGTATCAGGCTTTAACCTTCAGGTGTTAGAATACTTGTTTGTGTACCTAAAATCGGAATGTGATTTAAAAAGTTATCTAATATTTAAGTGTTCATACAGTTATCGGCATGTTTTTGTTGTTCGTTGATTAATAAATAATTGTTTTGCTTATCGGTGATAAGGTAAATATTTTAATGAATTTGTTGGTTATCAATGATAGCACGAAAATTTTCATAAATGTATAGAAATGAAAATACACTTAAATCAATAAATAAAAATAAAATTTAGTTAATTAAAAAACGAAAATTGACCTTAATATGAATTTTAGTTTATTTCATACAGATTATACTCTATAGTATGAAAAATTGAATAAAACCCTTTCGACATTACAGAATACCAATTACGTCATCAAATAATACGGCCCATTACCAGCAGTGATTAGTGAACTGGCTCAGTATTAGTTTCGGAATTATTGTGTAATACCGGCCGGCAATTAGATTATATACCTTCCATAGAGAGGTTTCATAAAACGTTCATTGTTACTTTCATTTCAATGCGGCTAGTGCATAATAACCCCTACCATAGGTTTTATTTATAACTAATTGATATCAGAACACCTACCACCAGAGTTAAAAGTAGTATTATTTTAGTATTGTCATACATTGCCTGCTGCTATAACGACTGCTTTATCTTATTTACTTTAAGGTTGACATTGTATGACATGTCAAAACATTGAAATAATACTTAGGTACTAGTTTAAGAGTTGGTGGTAGGCCCCCTGTCCAGCCGTTCATGGTAGAAGTACAACCAAGTTGATTTCTCACTGCTAAATTTCTCGATAATCCTTCTCGGTTAAAACTTCATTCCAAACCAGTGGTAAATTCACATGATTTATTATGTTAAAGTTTATTTGAATGAATGAAATAGGTATTAAGAATATTCGATCAATTGTATTCATCGGAGGCATGATTTATAAAATTTAAAAAAATGTTAAATAAAACTTGACCAACTCTATCTCGAGCAAAGCAACACATATCGTCGCACAAAAATGAAGTAAATTAATACCTAGATTCCCCATTATGTTTGGACGTTGAATGAGTTATTGGATACTCTGGCAGTAGAAAACTCCCTAAGAAAGGCAGTAGGTATACTCAACTGTGGATATCCAAAACTGTTTGAGATGGTGATTATATTAATATCCTTGTTAAATGAAAGTAACAAAATAGGTAAGTATCTATTGTTTATATTTGTGAATTATTATGTGAGTATTCGCTGATATGTTATCGAAATGCCGTCATTGCGTGACGTAGATCGAGATCCGTGCGAGTATTTTTCGTGCACCAATGTGTTAATTAATTATTATTAAAAAATAAATAAAAAATACCTTGCCGATTGTTAACACTCAAACAAAAAGTTAATATTTACCTTAATTAGCATAATTTTTCCAAAGTGCCTATGGTATTTTATTTATTACTTACGTTCAGTAGCGTGCGTAGTGTTCGTAGCCAAAGAATTCATCAACATTGAATCTCAGTTTAACTGCTTTTTTTCTTTTTCTAAGTAGTACCTAAGCAATTTTCCAGGGAAAGCAGACCTTTTCTACCTTAAAGACTCCACTCCTTATTATCCTATTAGTGGAAATTCTTCTGAATATATAAAAAGAAAAGGTCTGACTGATTGATTTATCAACGCATAACCCAAACCACTTGACGTATCGGGCTGTTTAGCATACAGATGGCAATTATGACGTAGGCAAAAAGCATCCGAAAAGAAACGATTTTTGAAAATTCAACACCTAAGGGAGTAAAATAGGGGTTTGAAAAACCTAAGCTGACGTGAGCGAAGCCGCGGGCAAAAGCTGGTATTACTATGACTATTGTATTGATCTATCCAATGACTTTGAGCTTTATACTCGTACACAGAAGAGCAGCTAACCGTGACAACGCGCGACGGTCAAATAAAAAATCAATTGACTTATTTGTCTTAGATTGGTCAATTTTGATAGCGGAACCAAGACCTGTTGCCTTGTACACGTGCCGCGAGGATTTGTACGTCACAGAACTGGTACGCAGCATTTTTAACGAGCATAGTACTGAAGTTGTAATGGGCGGGGCACATATTACACTTATGGTTCCAAAAGATGGGTCATGGGTGCCTCATAAGAAGGCTCAGGGTCACTCCACGGACGATGGAGATAACTATGCTTGGAATATCCCTTCGAGATCAATATAGAAATGAGGAGATCCGTAGGACAACCAAGCTCTACTAGTCGCGAAGCTGAAGTTGAATGGCGCTGGAGTGGCGACCCCACACCATAAAGCGCAGTGTTAGCAGACCCTTCACTAAGTGGACAGATATTCGACGAGTCGCAGGGAGCCGCTGGATACAGGCGGCACAAGGCCGAGACCTGTAGAACTATGCAGACCTTTGTCCAGATGAAGACGTGTATCGATTGATAAAGAAGAAAATTTACGTATGATATGTATGAGATCTTCAAATTGGCCGCCATGATCGGAAGTTGATCAGAGGTGAATAAATTACACAACTCGTGCATCGGAATGCTCTTGCGCATCAATGGTAGGGGTTACTCTAGATCCCTCAGCCACACACAGTTTATATCCAGTATCAGTACGGCTCAATATTGTTTATACATTCATTAGTCATTAGTCACGGTTGCCAATACGGACGGCATATTTGCGTTTGAACGGCTTTCTTCAAGGCCGGCCATTTGAAATAAATCGCCTAAAATTCACGCGCCTTTATACTAGTATCACTATTTATTGCAAAATTATTTAAGAATGAATTCTTTATCTGATCGTGGTATTCTATACAGACTATTGTGGAGGTGTGGCACATAATATATTGTTATTAAAAAAGTTCGTTTGGTCAAATGAATCTTTAAAATAAATAAAAGTTGTTAAGTGACTCACTTTTAAAAGAAGCTGGAAGAATTTTTTTTAGAGATAAGCTTCACCTATGTCTACTTCTTCTAATATATTATGTTGTCTTGTAATTCCTTGTATGTAAGTCCATAAAAAATAAATATCTTTTATGAACTAAGTTTCAGGTTTTTGACACACACAAATAGGGATTTTTATGATTTACACTTGTTATTTTATAGCTCCAATCACTTAACCTGAAAACCTGTAAAAAACTCCAATAGCGACAGGCTGAAAAACCGAAAGGTCGACGGTTCATATTCAAATCGCGCCTGAATTACCTAATAATAGTATTTTCTATTATAAAATAAATCAAATCAAATCAAATCAATCAATCAATTATATTCATAAGCATCGCTAACATTCTTCATTAAAAAAAAATTGTAAAGTGTTTTTTAAAACACTGATTCTTAATAGACTCTTTTTGACATTGACATTCCAAGTTAGATAGGTAAATCTATGAATAAACTTTTAATAAATAAAAGCAGAAAATAAAATGTAAAACTTGCACGCAAGCTTGTTATAACTTATATCTAATAGCCAATACAAACGCAGTAATTTAAGCGCAATACTATACAGTGTCCTAACAACGGATGACAAACAGTTACTTTACAAAGCACGGTGGTTTACACGCCGACATTAAATCTTTGTTCTGTTAAAACGTCGCAATCTGTCTTTAGGTCGTAAGTGTGGCATAAAATACGGCGCGACTCTTAGTGCCTACTTGAATTTATAGTCATAGAGGCGGTCGAAACATTTTATTACTTACTGTTACTAGCTTTTGCTTCGCTTCGCTTACGTTAAGTTCGATTTGTCAAACCCCTAATTTACCCCCTCAGAGGATTATTTTCAAAAATTCTTTTTTAGCGGAGACCTATGCTAAATTTCAGCCCGATCCGTCTATCGGTTAAAGCTATGCGTTGATAGATCAGTCAGTCAATCAATCACCTTTGCCTTTTATATATTTAGATCAAGAACACAATTTCGTAGCATGCGGAAGTCCCAACTAGAGACTTTAAGTATGTCCATTGTCCAACTGTGGACGTCTATCGGTTGACGAAGACTGAGCAAAACAATGTGCGACGCTAACGCAGGTCCCACACGAATAGTCAAATTCTACGACAATATTTTCACATGAATATTGTGAAAAGTCCTTTCACGGTTTTTGACAGCTTCACCATATTCTGAGCTGTGTCGGTATTTTGTTGCACGGATGAGATGATGATGAAGATGCTTCTGACTTCTGTCATTTTAAAATGGCTAAAAAATTTTTAAGTATAGAAAATGTATTGGTACATATTACAAATTTTCGTGCTGACTGGGTTGAGCTGTGGCTTTGGTGTGACTTCAACATACGTAGGATGCGACTCTTGAGATATGTGAGTTCTATATCAGATATGAGAATTTTTGATATATATTAAAAAAAAATATTAACAGCAGTTAAACACTTTCATAAAATAGGTGTAAAATGAGGACGACTGTAGTAATGCTCCTCAATAATCGTAACAGTGCCTTTTTCACCGAAATTTTACTGCCGTCTCTTGTGCTAAGTGTACGTACTTGTAGTAACCAAACTGCAGTCCGCTTAGTCACTGAAACATTCCTTTCGTGCCGATCCTCGGCAGATCACTGATTGCTCATACCGAGCGACGAAGTATAAAGTGGATGTTTCGGTTTTCAAACCGTGATCGGCCTTTGTTGATACCTAAATCATTGTTAGGAATTTCAAGTAGATCACCATTAACAATTAACATTCTTTTTTAATTGGTTAACTAGATAGTTCTTGACTGCGATCTCACCTGATGATAAGTGAACGATGCAGTCTAACATGTTAGCGGGCTTATTTGGAAGAGGTATCGCAGTGTAGATTCAACCCTTACTCCTAATCGGTTTCTACACGCCATCGTGCCGGAATGCTATTTCGCTTGGCGGCACGTTTTTGAAGGTAGGGTGGTAACTAGCTACGGCCAAAGCCTCCCACCAGACAAATAGGTCTGTAGACAAATAGGTGTAGAGGTCAATTCTAAATAACAAGTGATTCGCCCCGAACTGAGACCTCGCGGTATCTCATAATTCCCAAAAGATAGTTTTAATTACATATTGAATTAATTTAATTTTTTAATTTGAAGTAATTACGTTCAGTAATTCAAAAGTTATAAGGCTCTGACAGACGGACGGACGGACGGACGGACGGACAAGTGCAAATTCACTGAAATGTTTCGACACCTCCGCTAAATACCCTAATGTGTGTAGTGAAGTTATCAGTAAAGTTAGTGGGAGGTGCCAATCCGCGCCTGTTAGCATTTGAAAAGCATAATACACATTATAAAATATAATGTCAATCGAATGGCTATGGCCGGCTCAACGGACCGTGAAGGCGAGGACGTGGTACTGCAGCGTTGCACAACGCCGCGTCGGTGCGCGGCGCCGGCGCAAGATGCAGCATGATTTATTGCCTATCCTAACCGTTATTAACGTATTCACGACAGATATGTCAACAACATGGCGGGAATTTATCGTTTGAAAACGTACCTACTACCTACTGTTTTTAGTACCATCTTCTTCTTTATCAATTTATAGACGTCCCACTGCTGGATATAGGTCTCTTGCATGGACCTCCATAGGTCTCGGTCTTGCACCGTCTGAATCCAGCGGCTCCCTGCGACTCGTTTGATGTCGTCGCTCCACCTCGTGGGAGTTTGCTAACAATGCGCTTCCCGGTTTGGGGTCGCCGCTCCAGCACTTTGGGACCCCATCGACGATCAGCTCTTCGAACTATGTGCCCCGCCCATTTCCACTTCAGCTTTGCGACTCGCAGAGCTATGTCGGTGACTTTGGTTCTCCTACGGATCTCCTCATTTCTGATTTGATCTCGCAGGGATACTCCGAACATAGCTCTCTTCATCGCCCACTGAGTGCTCCTGAGGATCTCTTTAAACCGGGATAAATAGTGGTCTATGTCATTCTTCAGCTCCACAACTAAATCCATGCATCACGTCGATCCCTAGCGCTGTTGCGGCGTGATTGAAGGACAAACCAACAAATAAAATATGTTCAAATGTAAAATATTAGTAAGGATAAGATTAAACAACTTTTGCTCAAGTACTGTATGTATAGCTGAAGCGCGTTAACCCAACCGTTACCCTTCCCCCACCCGTTTTCCGCCCAACGGGATCGCTCGGCCTCTGCCAGTCAGCACCTTTAGCACAAACGCTGTGATTCTATATTCCCACAATCGCTATAGTTGTGATTTACTAAAGTTAAATCGTATTATGGCAGCACCAGTTTTGACGACCTCCCTTGCGCAGTGGTGAGCGCTGTGGTCTTATAACTGGGAGGTCTCGGTTCGATTCCCGGTGGGGGCATTTTGGGAATTTAAAATTTCTGAATTGTCTCTAGTCATGTCTGGTGGGAGGCTTTGGCCGTGGTTAGTTACCACCCTACCGTCAAACACGTGCCGCCAAGACTGCATTGTCACTTACCATCAGGTGAGATCAAGGGCTATCTTGTCATCGAATAAAAAAGCATGTCAGTTTTAACCAATGCAAATGTTGATGTCTTCTCATGGCACATGAGAGACACGTTTGTTGAAGTCGGGCGAGTATCGCGTATCGGTTTCATCGTTTCTTTTAAGCCCACTCGACTTCGACAAACGTGTACAAACTAAAATTATTTTTATACTTTGTAGTGGCGTAAGAAGTCGGTTTTTTGAAAAGTATTTTAATTGGTTACGAAATCACTGAAATATTTACTCGTATAAATCATAATTCATAACTGTTCTTTCTAAGTTGAATTGTCTGGAATGCATAGAATTCAGGGCATTTACGTATAAACGTAACCTTCAGCCTGAAACGTGGCAGATTTTTTGTTTTAGGCCACAAAATCCCAAGTATAAAACATTAATTCGAAGGCCGTAGACCAATTTCTGAATACCAGTATCGGTATGCAGAATTGTTACAAATATAGTTAGTAGCAAACAAGCCCTGCAAGTGAGGTCAAAGGCTTTCTCCGTGGGCAGTTCGTAAGTTTGTACCCACTCTATCGGTGGGGAAGGGGACAAAAGTGGGGGGCGGCGAACGCTGTCGCACGCGCGAGTAGAAAGTACTTCTGCCATTGTTTTCTTCATTACGACACTTATTTATCAGCCGTCACTACAACTTGGCTTATTGCATTTTTTATGCAAATGTGTCTTGTTCACGAATTGAAGACGTAACTCGTTATCCAGTTGTGATACCTATTTAATTTTATAGTTTCACACATCCTGTCGTTTATGAAGTGTATTGATAAGCTTGTAACTGGGTGCCCTAAATGACAGAGCGTAGGTACTTTGACTTTGCTAAGATTTTACTCTCGCTACTTTACCTGGTTACGACCTAAACGATCACGCTGGTTAAGCAACTTATCCCAGTCGCTAATTGAATGGGTGACCGACGTTCTAACGTCTAACGAGTGAGCTATACGGTCTTTCAGCATCTACGCTGAAAAACCGTATAGCTCACTCCATACCTCGGAAAACACGTTAGCCGGCGCGGTCCGGTTATTATCACTAACATCTGATAATAACTGTTAAACTTATAGAGGCATCTCTTTCTCTTAGTCAAGTCGTATTTGGGTATTATTATTCCAAGAAAACTCCTACTATTTTATGAATAACGGAATGGGGTCTCAGCAATTAGGGATACGATACATAGACAGAGACCAGAGATAATAGATCTTATTCTGTTGTCTCTGAGAGACTTTACCTTTACTAAATAGTTGGATGTTATTGAAACGCCAATATAATTTAAAAGGTCAAGACGTTAGGAAATTCTTTTAGTTCGATCGGTTGAACCGTCGCAGACGAACCGTGACCATTGGATTTCGGGTAACACATTACTCTTTGCCAACAGATTGGGTCATTCTTTTGTCCGCGTGGGAAATGATGCAAATGAGTCGCTTCGCTATTTCTTTGTTTGATTTCGTGAAAGTTTACACGATCGACGAGGAAACACGGCCGACGATGGTCTGATGTGAACGCCATTTTTATGTAATTGTTAGTTCGCTAGGGTTGGATAGTGCAAGGTTGAAGTTATAGCGTTTTCTGACATTACAAATTTACGCGTAGGTGTAAGCGATATAATTTGAACTAGGTGCCTAGTTCAAATTATATCGCTTTAGGTAGGTAACTAGGTACTGTGACGAAGTTAAAAGGAAGCACTGTTAGTTGATGGGCCCAAGGCTCTGATGAAGTTTGGGGGAACGTTAACTCCAGGATTTTGGTGAACTTGAGATGATTGAGTTTTAAACTTTTGACTAGTACGAAATCTTAAGGTCTGGTGATATGGTATGCTGGTAACAAATCGGCCTTCTCGTTTTCACCGTAGAAGTCGCCTTTCAAAGGCTATATCTATAGTAGCATCTGCTACTTGAGATGATCGTTAATATCTTATAGTTATCTATAATTGGCTACGACTCGCTTGTCTTTTATCCTTTGCGTCACAACCCAAAGTAGCAGTTTGTGGAGGGGAACGCCCTTTATCAAATCAGTTACAGTAAACTGATCACTTTGGAATCTTAAGATCTTTGATAATACACACTCTATTGTTTAAGTACCTATAAATACTAGCGAAAAAAGGGCGCTTGAATTTAGGATTTTTTTAACAAAAAGGACGTGGGTATCCTTTTTTTCCTGTAGTAAAACTCAGCCTAGATTACTCTTTAATTAGTACTCTATCTACTTGAAATAGACCCGTCCAAATCGGACAACACTCTGAAACAAGCTGAACAGATTTGGATGGGACTATTTCAGATAAACCCACAGATGAAAATTTTATATATGGATGATGGATTGGTGCTGGAATGGCCATCCTGCATTTAATGACAACCTTTTACTAGATGGACGAACGATATCAGGTGAGTCGTTGGATATAAGCGACACAAGATCGTTTTCTGGGTCGACCTTTTCAAGAATCAAGAGACCTAGCAATACTTTTAATATGCCCAGCGCTTTTCAGTTGAGATAAAGATGACGAATGGTGAACTTAATAAAAAAACTTACTATTTATTTATTTATTTAGTTTTTAATTAATTTTCCGGAATAAAAAGTAGCCTATGTCACTTTCCCGGTCCTCAACTATACCCATGCAAAGAATCACGTCGATCTGTTGCTTTGTTGCGTTGCAATTGAAGGACAAACCAACAAACAAACACACTTTCGCATTTATAATATTAGTAGGTAAGGAGGTATTAGTAAAGATATATTCTGTAAATATTACATCGTCTTTTCGAATGAAATCCATCAGCACGATTATGGCTTTGTAGACTACAAAATAGCGGTCCTACGTTGCATTACCTACGCTCAGCGATTATGTGGGTCGATATGTCGCATGAACATTGTCGAACTAGGTAATGATAAAGTAGGTAGCTGCTCTACACATTTTCTGATAAAAATGTGGAAAAATAAAATCGGTGAACCAAGCGCTTATTGTACAGCACAGTTTGTCAAGTATCTAGTTCCTTCTTTGTCACCACAGCCTGAATATACCTACTACCACTTTATCTTTTAACTTGTATTTGTCTGGTAGGAGCCTTTGGCCGCGGCTAGTTACCATCCTACCGTCAAAGACGTGCCGCCGAGCGATTTAGCGTTTAGGGGTATAGGTTGAATGTATTCTGCCATACCCCTTTCAAGTTAGCCCGCTACCATCTTAGACTATAATTATCATCACTTACCACCAGGTGAGATCGCAGTCAAGGGTTATCCTGTAATCACACAAAAAAACTTGACTTGTTCTACCACCCTAGTTTGGTCAAGTTTTCATTCATCAACTAGGTAGGTACATTGACTGGTCTAAAAGTTGATTGATTTAATAAATTCTTTTCAACACACTTGCTCATAAAATGGCTCCCGGTTCACCGCAATTAGGCACACAATGACACCTTTAACTCAAACTGTGACTTTTGATTACTATTATTCACAATGTGAGTTATAGAATTATTTTTTTTAATTTTATTGGTTGAGTTGCTTTGTTCTTAAAAAAGTTTCTATTACAAAAAAGATCCTACCTATTGCCAAGATACCTATTGCTTGCTCATTTCATACAACTTCGTATTTAAATAGATAATTTCAACTTGTACGTGTTTAATAAATAAAACTGTCACTCAAATATAACTTTTGTTTTTTCTGTAATAAAGAAAACTGGAAATTCCCCATTTTGTACGTGGCTATAAGAGAAAAGCCAAAAAAAAAGGTACCTCATTCTTTTAGTCTATGGCCATTAAAGGTGCGCGCGCATTCCGGAAAACTGATTAAATCAAATAAACACCTGAATAGGCTGTATGGTCGTTGATCTTTGCCTGCCCTCAAGAGCATCTCAAGAGGGCGAACAAAAGAACAACATAAATTTTTCCCGCCATTGCGAAAAAATTTTCACAACTCGTTTTCACTGTTTTGTACCATAATGTACTATTTTAGTATTATTTTCTTCACAAGTGTGTTGAAAAACGTCGTATGATACACGTGTATATTGATGATTACCGTCCTCGGCTACCTTAAGACCCTCACCTGACGGCTCGGGTCTCAATAGCGCCTCAGCGGTAATCACCAACTTTGACACTTGTACCATAATGTACTATTATTAACGTTAAATTAGTATTTACATCAAACACAGACGGAACACTTATGTAATGACTATCTAACTTACAGGCGCCTATTAAAAATGTGCAGAAACTGTTACATTTTTACCATTCATTTGATTTCTATACCTATCGTAATATTTGTAATAGGTACGTAATGTACGAAATACTTGATTTGTATATTCGCTTGAAAGAAATTGCTTAGCAAAATTCCTCTAGGTAGGTACGTCGATTTCTACTATGTTCCCCCGATCTTGTAACAAAATGGTGATAGACGTAACTTGTTACTCCAGAAGTAGTTTTCTAAACTCTACAGACGTTCTCTAGATCTGTCAAGAAAACAGAGCGCGCAATTAATCGGCCATCCCACTATTACGTCACGATCTTTGCCAAGAATCCGACTTCACCGCAATTTACCAAGTCTGTAGTAACCCATGACCTAAACTGACCCTTTTACCTATGTTTTACATACATTGCGCTCTCACAAATGAATTTGAATACCCTAAGTTGCAGCGAACGCGCAATGGAAACACAATCTCTAAAATTTATGCTGTTTCTTGTGTGGAAAAATGACGGCGAAACGGTATGTCATGGTAACTATCCACTCACTGATCAACTCGCCTAGTAAATTACTTGCTGGCTTTATTTTCGCAACATGTCCCTACTCCCTTCATTGGTAGTATCTACTTGCCTAGCAATATTATTATTAAAATCGTCTAATCAACTGTTGATATCCTTACTAATATCCTTACTAATATTTTAAATGCGGAAGTGTGTTTGTTTGTTGGATTTTTGGTTTGGTAACGCTGCAACAGAGCTACGGATCGACGTGATTTTTTGCATGGGTATAGTTGAGGACCTGGAGAGTGACAGAGGCTACTTTTTATCCCGGAAAATCAAAGAGTTCCCGCGGGATTTTCAAAACTAAATCCACGCGGGCAGCAGCTATAAGGCCTTATAATTATTTATTAATCACCATAGATTAATTATAAGGGTCAATGGCCCTATATCATCGTCGTCGGCAGTCAGTATACGTGAGTCTGTTCACCAGCATCTAATCTAATACTGAATAAGACTAGAGTACCTATTATGAAGTAGGGAAATAGGTCAGGGAGGTGGAGCATAGCAGGGCAGGTTACGATGAACTCATTGTATGCTATTCGCATCAAGGTTGCCTTCGCGAGGTCGAAATGTAAATTACAATTTGTTTTGTCTCTTTTATTAAGTAAGAATAAAATAAATATAATTATGTACCTATTTTTAATATCGGTCTTAGCTGATCGAAGATCGACCGATACGCCTGCCGGCTAATCTCATCGGAAATTAATCACCTACGCAGGAGATGTAATAGTGCAAAAATATGAGCGCAAACATACCTACTTATGTTGCCAACAATCATATCAAGAGATTTAACAATCTGACACGATCAGAGGGATCGGGCGCAGGACTTACTTCCTTTCCTGTATCCTTAGTCCTTACCCACTAATATTATAAATTCGAAAGTGTGTTTGTTTGTTGGTTTGTTGATTTGTCCTTCAATCACGCCGCAACAAAGCAACGGATCGACATGATTTTTTGTATGGGCATAGTTGAGGACCTGGAGAGTGACATAGGCTACTTTTTATCCCGGTAAATCAATGAGTTCCCGCGGGATGTTTAAAAATTAAATCTACGCAAGCGAAGCCGTGCGCATCAGCTTGTTCTACTTACATATTTTCTTTTCTTCTTTGTCAACCAACAGACGTCAATTACTGCTGGTTGGCTGTTAGCTGCTGCATAATTTTCTTCTAGGGACTTTCACACGCCTCGGTCTGGTGCCACTTGTATCCAGTGAATGTCGGTCCATCTAATGGCTCTACCATCACTTTATTTTTTTGACTTAAATTTTTTAACTTCAAAACTTTAGTAGAATGATTCTACTACCTGCTATTCTTATTGTTGTAATTGTCACAGCAGTACCTGATTATCAATTTAGTTTATTACGTATAGGAACTAATCAAGATGCTCAACACAATACGACATCACAGAATCACTACAGGTAGTTATGTTTATACGATTATACGATCTCTAGATTATGCCACTACTGCTGTTGTATTGTAGCTCTTATGTCTATATCCACAAGGTTTCAACGTGTTGGATGTGTCTGAATGTTTAATGTACGTGTTCTAAATGTAATTACCGTATGCGTTGGTGCGTTGATCTGTATTGGTAGCAATACAAGGCATCGATTATTTGATAAGTTGTTTATTATCGACGCGTCGAGGCAGCGGGCACGTGTAAACCTTTCTCGTGTATTGATTATCGAAACGATTACTATTGTAGATTTAATGAATAATTAACTACAGGGTGTTTCGATTGCACTTATAGTAGTATTGGTCCGGTGGCAATTTTTATGTAACTTTATCTTATTTTAATACTTAGTGTGTTTATAGCTTGTTTATAGAGATTAGGTTATGTAAATAAACACTAGAGGTTCGCCACGAGCTCTCGTCCTGAGATATTATAAAGCCTATTAACTGTCCAAAAACAAAAGACTTCGTTACTAATCCTTACTAATATTATAAATGCGAAAGTGTGTTTGTTTGTTGGTTTATCCTTCAATCACGCCACAACAAACCAAAGGATCGACGTAATTTTTTTGCATGGGTATAGTTGTGATCCGGGAGAGTGACATAGGCAGTTTTTGATCCCGGAAGATCAAAGAGATCCCGCGGGATTTTTAATAACTAAATAAACGCGAGCGAAGCCGCGGGCATCAACTAGTAATATTATAAATGTGAAAGTGTGTTTAGATGTTGATTTATCCTTCAATCGCGCCGCGGCCGTATTAGAGCTACGGATTGAAGTGATTTTTGCATGGCACCTGGAGAAGACATAGGATTCTTTTTATCTCGGAAAATCAAAGAGATCCGGCGGGATTTTCAAAAACTAAATCAACAGACGAAGTCGCGGGTGTTTTATAATATTAGTGTGATGTGATGTGATAGTGTGATGAAGCTCTGACAGACTCTCAGATAGTCAGACAGACCGACACGTAAGTAAGTACAAATTCACCCAAGTAAACTCTAAAGAATAAAGTCTAAAAGCAAGATCTAACTCTATCAATAATTTATTTAATTAGTCAGAACATTAGAATCGTCATTAGCTATTAACAACTATTTATCTCATCTAATCTAAAACGACTGCACAAAACAGTCTAGTAAAAGGCGATAAATAGAATGAATGTGGGAACTGCGTTGAAGTGAAGATCACTGCGAGATATAGGCGGGGAGCCAGTGACATTAATGCTGAGATCTATAGAGCGTGCTCTGACTCAGATTAGACTTAATATATAGGTTAAAACGAGACAGAAATATGCTCTGGCATAAATCTGTCTCATTTTAACTCTGTCTTGAGTCTGAGCTGAGTGAGAGTGCGGTATATAGATTTCAGCCTGAAAGTGCAATTATACGATTTTTTGTTATTTTGTATGTATAGTCATAGGTAAGTACAACACAAGCTCGGTGTGACATCATGTAGCCTGGCAACATTATTTTTATTATTATTTTAATGAGCAAGTATTTTTGCACAAACTCGGAAATTACTTATAAGTGGACCATTTTATTGCAAATTTTATGTATCTATTTAGTAACATCTATTTTTTGGATGTTTTTTAAATACTAAGAATATTGTTGCTCATTAATATGAGAAATACTGTTGACGGTCTACATCCTGTCACCCCAAGCTTATGTTGTACCTTATAGGTACATAAGGTACACTATGGACTATTTATACACTATCGATTTAAATTGGAAATCCGTTGTACTGGTTCGTTTAGTACCATTAACACAACATAACAGTTATGTATAATGTATTACATAACATATTATACACTTCACTCGCGTCCATCTACATCGATGGAAATACGACATAAAACTCATCATCACGGCGGCTGTAATACGTATAATATATTCGCCTATCCAACTACAGATGTACAGATGACAGCAGATCTGCACGCTACACCGTGTAGCGAGCACTTTTAATGTTACCGGCTCCCGGACTATATTAGCTGTAAACGGCCAAGGCGTCTCGTGCGAGATACAGCCTTGCGGATTAGTTCACCGCTGCAGCTAATTATGATTTGTCTATGATCGAAGTGATTTGCGTACTTCGTGTATGACGTGAATGCCTATATTACTCGTCAGTACAGAATTTACAGATATATAAATAGCGAAGAGAGAGAAACCTTCATGCCTGATAGTTCTTCATATTGTTCTTAAAAGTTGTGAAGTTTACTAATCTGCTGTCCTAAAGATAAAATGTCGTTAACTACCAAGAACATATTTCGTACAGCGATGATCCAAAAAGCGGCAATTTATAAAGAAATGACGCCATTTGAGAACTAGTAAACGACGTTCTTTATCCGACTATAAGGAGGAGGTTATCAATTCAGCCGGTAAGTTAGTAGGTAGTTAAAAAGTTGTGATTAAAAGTGAATCTGTTATGACTTCAGTTAAATAATGGTTTCAAAGTTAAAAATAATAAGGCTACTGAAGTTTTATGGCTATTATATTATGAACATAGTTTATAGGTATTACATTGTAATCATATGTATAGCAAGTAGGAAGATGCTCACAAAAATCTATGTCTTTAATGTTTTAGAATACGGAAGCATTATCTTTAGCTTTTAGGGTTTATTCAAACGTGCCACAGTCATAAACACAGCATAACGTCAAAATTGTCGCTTGGCAAAAAATTTTACGAAGGCGCAATGTTCCATTAAGATGCACCACAATTGGTACTGGCATACATATTGGTATTGGCATACATAATATCGCGTCTACCGCGAGGTCCAATTTTTTTTTATAAAGAATATCAGCCAAACTAAACTTGACTTATATTCTCCTCTCCCCTCCAAATAAGCGAAAAGTTTGTGTTGGGAGTGGTTACGACAATAGTGCAACAGGTGGGGCTCGAATCTGCGACCTTTCAGTTTTCAGTCCGCACCTTTAACCATCGGGATATTGAGGCTATAATTAATTACATCGTACATGTAAGTTATGAGTAAAATATTTTCTTCCAAATATCGACCACATACACATTTCTACGGCGCTATATTGATTAAATATAGCGCCGATTAAAATAGCTGTTTATGTTAACACTGACATGCAAAAACCCAAGCAGGCAGTTGTTCAGGCAGCTGCATCCAGACTATTGACAGACAATTACTGCCTGTGTGGTCCGTCTGAATAGACTATTACATTAGGGCCCTAGCGCACTATGCAGCTACGACCACAATCAGGTAAGGTCCAGGTAAAAAGTATCGTTCTTCCAAGATTGCGTCCACGATGAAGACCACAGTGACACCCGCGTAGTGCCCGTTGACCCTCAGACTAGAAACATAGGTAACAACGACATTGTTGCTACAAGAGACTCTCACACACTGAAATGTCACATCATTAAATCGAAAACAATAAACCTGTTGAGCGAACGGTGAAAGATGACCCTCTGACCTCAATGACAGCTATAAAGAGAATTTTTTGGAGTGGTCATCAAAATTATCCACGCACAAGTACCCATTATACTAATGTTATAAATGCAAAAGTTGTTGTTTGTTGGTTTTCCTTCAGTCATGCAGAAATGAAAACGTGACACGGACAAAGTCGCGAACGAAAGCTAGTAGCAACGTGGTTCGCTAATTTTGAAATGGATCATACATTAACATAGCGTGTATATTATTTATATCGTATTTATGTATGATCCATTTCAAAATTACAGTCAACTCATAAATTAATGTCTTGTCAAGAGGCGAAGACAAGGTATAAGCGGAACACCATTATGGTGTTCCGCCTTTGTTCCGCTTATAGCGTCCTTTTCTTTTTACTTTTCCGTCCTTTTCCATCATAATATTATGATGGAATAGGACGGTACTAACGTATCTTACACGTGTAAGGTAACTAATACAAATCTGCCTATAAATATTGCTACTATTTAAAAATTTATCGTGTTTTTATTGACAATTAAAAATAAATAATTAACCGGCAACGTTTTGATTTTATCTACCCGCTTGCTTAGTATTTATTGACTTTGAGTTTGTACCTATTAATTTTACTTATACTTTTATAGAGTTGCGATTATGCTTTGTTTGGTTAAATAAGGGTTAAATACTCAACGGTGAACCGAGAATGTCACGAAATAATGTCACATGATGTCAAAATCTCACGAAATGATGTCACATAGTCAGTTACCGACTGGGGCTTACCTACAAGTTACAACGTTGGTGTTGTTTAGGGAATCGTACCCGGAACATTGTTATCTGCAGTCGAACACGCTAATCACTAGACCAACGAGGCAGTAACAACACTCAAGAAGTGACCAGCCGTTGGTTAAATATAAACAATATCAAAGTCAGACGCCCGTTATGATCAATCAGAGACACAAACAGTGTGGGAGCGGGTGCGTGAGAACCGCTCGTTGTAGAGATGCACCTTCAATACCTACCGACCGATTATGTTGCTAATTCTCTGTGCCATCTATGGAGCGGACAACTGCCATGTATTCATGTATTATGTAAATATACCAAACCGCCTCGTTGATCTAGTTATTAGCATGTTTGACTGAGGACGACTGTCCCGGGTTTCTGTCAAGAAATTCTCAAAACGAACCCGTAATTAGGAAGTTGGTGGTGTGTCACCCCGTGCATTAGAGAGAACATAAAGGCATCGGTCTTGCGCCTGATCTCTTCAGTCGTGTCGGATTTCCGTACCCATCGTGCTATGAGAGTGAGGGAATAGAGAGTGCACTTGAGTTTGCGTATATACCTGTGCACTATAATATCACAGAAAATATTTTTCCCGCCTCCGTACGTCTAGCGCAAAGGCGCCTCCAATCGAACATACATACATCATCAATGATCGAAAGTTTCAACGTAAAAAGATACCGGCCGAATTGATAACCTCCTCCTTTTTGAAAGTCTGTTAAAAATAAGCGTAGGTTAGGTAATAGTTACTTCGTATATAAGTCTGTCTATATTATAATGCCTATAAAAATATAAAAAGGGCGTTAAGAGTAATCATTTAGCTACATTCTCGCCTACTCGTGTCTCGATGTTCATATTGTATTGTGACAGTGGTCATTTCTAGTTGCGATGACCGTGACCGCAAAGCGTATGTCCCGTGCCACCTACGCTACCAACAAGCCCAGCTTTGATAGAGCCCCAGTCAGGTCAATCTTCGCACAAAACCATCATTTACAAACTAGTGTACAGCTCTATCTATATTGGTCGGTCGCTCGGCTCTTCTCGCCTACACCGGCGCCTTTTTGCCTACTAATTAAACCTATCGGTCTTTGACTCTAAACTGACGTTATTTAAACTCAAGTTACTGTCTTACGTTCGTAATACATTACCTATAGGTGCTACTGTTTTCTATTATAGGTACCTAATTAAGATTAGATCTTATTGGAAGGTTCGGACGCAGAACTGGATAAACTTGTTAGGTTACGTATAATGTATATGATATATGGCTTGTTGGTTATATTATCCTCAATAACCCAACAATTAAAGGTGCGGACTGAAAACTGAAAGGAGGAGGAACTGAGAGGGGGATAGGAGGGTTTAAAAAAAATATCAAATTGACCCAGTAGACATAATTTGTGCTGTAGCTATGTAAGTTTGACTCCCTGAGAATGTCTTCGTTTGTATGGGGTATGCTAGAATTATATTTCTCGGGCAGTACCTACATCTAGGTACTTAGTAAAAGCACGGATATTATTATTTTTTGAATTATTATTCGGAAGAACCGCCCGATTGAGTATTATCTCTGGGCATGTATTAGGTATTTATGAGCTCCTATTAGGAAAACTTAACTAAAATCCTTCTAATGAGCTTAATCCTTAAAATAAGATCCCTAATTATTCTAAGTAGGTCTACACTGAACGTGTTATTGTTTGATCCTTGACGAGGCGTAATTCGCAGAGGTTAAATTAAATGATTGCCATTTAACCTTTACTTACGTAAAAAACATAGTAATTTGTCAAATCAAGGTGAGATTAATAAGTAGGCTTCGAAAACATAATTTCTTACGTAAGTACCTATTAATCTTACCTATTAATACTTAGGTGAGTAGTAGTTAATTATCAATACTCACTATGGACTATGGCTGCTGATATTGACAAGAAATAAAATCATTCAGCGAGCGGTGGAGACTGCTGTCTACTTAGATAATTTCTACGTGAAAAAACCTAAAATGAGGAGAAGATCCAGAGCAACCGACATAATCTGAAGTAAGAAGATAGCTTGAGTAACAGTTGCTGGGAGCGGCTGGAAATCCTTCCAAGATTATCTATGTCCAGCTGTGGACGTCTATTGGTGGACACGATGATGTTGCCATCATTAGGTAGAACGATAAAGAAGTTACTTGATCTGATCGTATCGAAGTAAGTAGATTTGTAGAAGTACCAGAGGAAACGACATAATCTGCGGCGAAAATGAAGTGGCAATTGGCAAGGAGATAGCTTGAGTAACCGAGTTGCTACGAGCAGCTGGATATCTTTCCAAGATATCTATGTATGTCCAGCTGTGGACGTCTATAGGTGGACACGATGATGTTGTCATCATTAGGTAGAACGATAAAGAAAAGTTACTTCACCTGATCATATCGAGGTAAGTAGGCAGGTAGGTCCATCATTGCGCAACTAATGCTGATAAAATTATACCAACGTCCTGTGTTTCACGTTTGTTTGCCTGAATGCGTGTTTACATACCGCCTTGCTCGGTGTTCATCTGCGCATCACAGTGTAGGGTGCAAGCGATAGCCTGTTAGCGATAAGCCGTCACAAATGGAACCACTCAATCTTCAGTAACAGAGCTTTCCTAACATAAATATTACAGTTTTTCAAATCTTACCATTTTTATTAATTTCGATTCATTCGAACCGCCGCCAAAGTGGATGAAGTCAGAAGTTAGTAAAGATCCATTCCCGCAGGTAATTTCTCAACCATCAAAAAGTTCTAATAATTATTGGAACTATAATTTTGCACGGATTATTCATCGATATTAGATACATAATATAATATACTTATATATGTATTATAATACCGAAAAATAGTAAGAACTGAAAAGTAGAAAAATTATAACAACAAATGTACAAAAATGATAACAATAAATAGCAAAATTAGTTAGTCTTGAATAGATTTTTCTTATTAACCATAAAATTATTTCCTATAAAACACCTAAAATATATAATTCTTATATGTTTTAGAAAGATTTTAATACAAGAAATTCCTTAGGACTGAGTTCGTCAGAGCAGTAAACAATATTGAAGAAAAAAAACTATTGGAAGCAAGGTTGGCAAGCCTGCTCGCGCGCTGCATGTAGCGGGCGGCAATATCGCTGTCCGCCTGTGCTTTGTGGGAGAGTTCAGCGGATATGAGGTCTCTCTGCGGCCATGACCGACACTCGCAAGTAGAAGTATGTAGGTGACCTCAGTGAAACCTTCGTTTTCGGTCTTGTGTATTGACATCTACGAGGTAAAGAAAAAACATCACGTTCTTGACTTCCAAATCCAAAATATATTAATGCCCCTAGCTATTTAATTAATGATATTTACCCAATAAAGATACACGGTTGCCGAATTTTACTTATAATCTATTTTTCATTAGCTGTCTTAAAACGTAAACGAATCGCAGAAAACCTTTCGGAAAAATGCCTAACCGACAGGCTAGTCGGGCGCTTACGACGTTCTTAAGGTTTGTTTTTCACTTGTAGTACGGTTTCATTGTCAGTGCGGTAAGTCCGTCCTATGCCCCTATGCCCTGTACGTAGCGCATCGCTTACGCCTTTCTACGCGAAACCACTTTGTTTACTTTTAAGAAAGCTACAGAAAAATAAATCATAGTTACATACTATTATGTATTTATGTAAACGCTTATAAGAATAGTAGGTATTTATTCTAATGGTGACATACCTAGGGGCAAAAAATCATAAGTAGGTAGGTAAATACTATGATGTGATATTATGATTAGTACGCTGCGCGCTCTTGCGTACAAGCACTACGTAGATAATCTTATACTTACCGACGAGAGTTACACGTGTAAAAAGCATTGAATAAAAACATATAATAATTAAAGTCTGCTATTGTTTATTAATAACCAGCTGGTGCCCGCGCCCTCGTCCACGTGGAATTAGTACCTACTTAACATCCCGCTATCCGTAGCTCTGGTGCAGCGTGATTGAAGGATAAACTTACAAACCAAGAAACAAAAACACTTTGGCATTTCTAATACCTATTAATAAGGATTTTAACATCTAGATATTGCTCTTTTGGAAGTTCTAAATGACAAAGCAACTGCTATAAAATGCACTTGCAAGAAATATGTGTACCTACCAGCTGTATCTAACAGCATTGATTCTACTAACGATTTGATCCCGAGCATAATTCGTTGATTCGTTCCATCGCGCACTAAATGTATCAGACCAGAGTATTCTATTTACTCTTACTTGTATACACGGTGAAATTTCATTGGTTGTACTCCCTGAAAGAGGTGAATGTGCTCATGAAACTGAACAACTTTCCCCAAGAAACATAGGTCGAAATATGAAAAAAAAAATTTGGACCTCCCATAGTAAATCAATCAGCTGATCGTCAAGTTTGTATGGAGGGTCCAATTTTTTTTTTTCATATTTTGACCTATGTTCCCTGGGGAAAGTTGTTCAGTTTCATGAGCACATTCACCTCTTTCAGGGAGTACAACCATTAAAATTTCAACCGGTATACCTATTGTTTTGTAAAAAATTGTTAATAACAGGTTTAAGTGGCATTCGTTTTCTTGTTTATTTGTACTCTATTATTTGGAATTTAATGTACTGTACACCCTTACCTGTATTTTGTTTAAATTTTCTTCTTTTGCCATGGCTTGCCTGGAAGAGATCATTTGTTACGAAGCACCTTAGCGATAAGGCCGTCTAATAGGTACCTAATACTCTTGGTTTCACCTTTATAATATCACACTAATCACTAGAGACCGGATTATATGCATTTGCATATTCGCATATGCATTTGCATATTTAAGCCATTTTCAGCGGTAATAGCATATTTTACCTAAGATCTAGTTATGATGCATATTATCGGTACATTTACAATATTTTTCACTCACTCTGCGTTCCGCCGCCGCCGCATTACCCCATAAACTTAAAGAAAAGTTTGAAAACATATTGAGCAATAACCCAGGTTTTCAAAGCTTGTGTCAAATTGATAGTTTCATTAATGGGACGGCAGAAATTTTGCCGGAAACTATAAGTGCCATAGCACCCAAGTTCAAATTCTGCCCAGTTACTTCAATGGATATGGAGCGAACCTTTTCTACTTACTAAAATATTCTAAATGACAGTAGATACAATCTTACCACTGAAAATTTAGAAAAATATTTGATTGTTTACGTTTACACAAATTCTAAATCATTTTAATATCATATAATGTTACTTACTGTACCTATTATCGCCTATCAAAAAATAATTTACTAATTGTATGCTGATTTTGAAATAAAAAAAATGAATACTTACTTTTCTATTTTTTAGGGATTCCTAAAATTTATCATTTAATTTTGCATATTCTGCCAGTTTTCGTGCATATTTCAAGCATTTTTCATGCATATTTGCATGCATATAACAAGCTTTTTATGTTGCATATAATCCGGTCTCTACTAATCACATACCTAAAGGTGAAAGTTTGTATGTATGTGTGTATGTTTGTTACTTCTTCACACTACAAGGAATGAACCGATTTGGCCAAAATTTGGAATGCAGATAGCTCATACCCAGAATTAATATAAAGCCTACATTGGATAGGAGAGAAAATTAAGGAGTTCCCACGAGAATAAAAAAATCTTAATCTACGCGAAGTCGCGGGCATCGTTTAGTTAATAATAATGTTAATAGTGTTAACAATATTCATAAATGGTGGAATTTTTTTTTGAATTTATCATGAGTCGCGTCGAATTGTTAGGTAAGTACCTAATTTATACAATCGTATATTTTTAAATAAGTCAACAAACCGGTGTAGATTACACTGTGATTACTGATTATGCCCGCGCAAAGGTAAATATTTATAAAACAATTATTATCGCACCGCCATTCTCCGCAAACGCCTAATATCTTGTAAAATTCCGAACATTGTTTTTACTGACTTATAACACGATAAATACGATGAAAATACCTTATCGAGGCTATTTAAGGCGTTTTGTATTTTTTACTGACCATGCTGTACAAAAAGTCTTATGACAAAAAAATTAACAAGCGTTGTTAACGCTTGTTTAATATTTTTGTGTTGATTTAGTAACAATTTGCAAAATTTCCTATACAATAAAACTGTCAACAAGTCCACTTATGCCCGTTTTCCCCATCCCTTCCCTGTTTTCCCTAACCCTAAGTGTTTCCCTAACTTTTACGGGCTAAGCTAAGTTATGTGACGTTTTCTGTTTATTTTGCCTTCACGAACCTTTAGGGAAACCTAAAGGGGGAAAATGACATTGGGTCCCTTGATTGTATTTAGCGGCTACCTACGTAAAGAAACTCCTACTTAGAGGATGATTTAGGTATGGGTAGTGAAAACTGGCATTAGTACTTAATCTAACTTCCAGTCCTCAGAGACATTCATAAAATTATATTTAACTAGCTGAATCTCGCGACTTCGTTCGCGTGGAATTAGTTTTCAAGATCCCGCGGGAACTATAATTTTTTTCAGAATAAAAAGAAGCCTATGTTTTAATCCAAGAATAATCTATCTTCATTTTTAATTTCAGCCAAATCAGTCCAGTAGTTTTTGAGTTTATTCATTACAAACATACACACAAAAATACAAATCATTCCTCTTTATAATAGTAGTGTAGAAGTGTAGATGAGTCATAACTTTATTGATTTGTCATTTATAATTATCTAACGAAGCATTTCGAAAAACTCCATTATATTTTTACACATTTGCAATCCGTTATTTCGAATTGGGTACCTCTTTTGACGCCTCTTTAAAAATAGGAAATACGTGTAGAATAAATTGATATGCGTAGTATCTAAAGCTTTGTTCACACTGTATATATAAGCACTCGCGTATCTTTTATCTTTAATTAAGCGGGGAAGTCCTTCCCGGGATGGAAAGTAACCACTTAATTTATCTAGGATTCAAGCTCTCTGTGCCTACTTTTAGCTCAACTGAATACCCACGTGATACGAGAACTCATAAAGAACGAATAGGCGAATAAACAATTATTTTTATTAGAAATGTAGGGGTAGAGATAGATAGATAGCTCATGTAGCATAAAAATGCTTTCGTTCGGAGAATATATAAAATCATAATGCGCTCGAGACCTGCTTATGCTGTTATATGAATTCAAATAACGTATTGCGAAAGCTCTTAAAATGA
Source organism: Hipparchia sbordonii (assembly GCA_038048805.1). NCBI lineage: Eukaryota > Metazoa > Arthropoda > Insecta > Lepidoptera > Nymphalidae > Hipparchia > Hipparchia sbordonii. The sequence goes on along the minus strand of CM076104.1, from coordinate 6,556,286 downwards.
CAATTTATTTTTTATAGATTCCAAAAATGAGATTCACGACACTGTTAACAGGTACATCCTCTGAAGCTTGATGCTGGATTTACGCTGGTCGATTTTCCCCGCGCAACTAGGCCGCATAGTTGAAAATCGATTGATCGATCGAAATTTTGTCGTGCATTAAATGAATGCAAAATCACAAAATGTAAATATGACAATTGGGAAGATTCCAAAAATGACATTCGCAAGATCAAGCTGGTTGGCCCTCAAACAGGCAGGTATTACAAGGGTCGGTTTTCCTCGCACAGTTGAAAATCGACAGCATATAGCAATTCGACTAGGTTCCACCATTAGTCGTACGGCTAAAACGTGCCGTGCAAACCAAGCTTTAGCGTAGACTAGACGCGCATAGGGCAATGCAAATATGTTATCAACATCCTGCCCCGCTTGTGGCATACCAATTAAGTGGGTACCGCTAAATATAGACAGCAACATTGTTGTTCAGTCTTCTTCATCCCGAACTTATTCTTTATTCACTTACTTCTTTGCGAAGAAACCTACATGTCGGAGAGTCAGTAGCAGACTTACCATCAAGCTGAGTAGGCTGGAGCCTAGGGTCATACCTACTGCTGCAGCAGGTTTTAGGGACTGCAACGGGGGCCAACAATTTTTGTAAGACAGAAGGCAGACACAGTTTGCGTAGTAGTACGAGAGACATGATCAACATACAAAACATTTATCCAAATTAGGATACAGCAGTTTGCATGGCTCTATGTACACCAGCGACAAATTGTTCGGGTAAGAGAGTTTTCCATTATGTTCTCAAACGTATGTGAAGTCTTCTAATCTGCTCTTGGACAACGTGGCAGACTATGGCCTTAGAAATCTTTATTATTCGAGAGAAGACCTGCTGGTCGACTGCCGAAAAGCTACATCAATGATTGCTACAGTCTCAATGGTCGTGATTGACTTACTTTATCGTGTTCTTGCTGTAACAATGCATTTTAACCAATAGCGGGAGTTGACATCTCCTCTCTTTCGACCTCTGATTGGTCGACGACCGACGCTACACAGTAGCAATTATTTTTAGACAATCCTACAGCTGCATCCAGTAGTGAGCCGATCAGTTGAGACGAATGAAGAAAGGAAACGTCGTTCACATTATCGACAACCGATAGATGTCCACTTATCACTACTAGACAAAGCTCTCTCCATCGCCTGCTGAGTGACTCAGAGCTTTCTTGTGAGGCCCATAGCGAACATTTATTTTATTATTTTATTTTTATTTTATTCTATGACAAGATAGCCCTTGACTGCGATCTCACCTGATGGTAAGTGACGATGCAGTCTAAGATGGTAGCGGGCTAACTTGGAAGGGGTATGGCAGTGTAAATTCAACCCATACCCCTAATCGGTTTCTACACGCCATCGTGCCGGAACGCTAAATCGCTTGGCGGCACGTTTTTGACGGTAGGGTGGTAACTAGCCACGGCCAAAGCCTCCCACCAGACCAGACCAGAGACAATTTAGAAATAATAAATTACTAAATTGCCCCCGCCGGGAATCGAACCCGAGACCTCCCAGTTATAAGACCACAGCGCTCACCATTGCGCCAGGGAGGTCGTCAATTTCTCGGAGTTGTAGTCTCTGGAGAACAAGTTTCTACTGTTCGAAGACGTTGCTCATCAGACTTCAGACACTAAGAGGTTTAAGGAGCAGATATTTTTATAAAACCTAACTATACGGGTTTGAAGTCTGCTCGAATTCACGCTCAGCTAGAATGAAGAAATAACAAATCAATTAGTCGTGGACATAAGTTTTTTACAGAAGTGTTCGTAACCTTTCATAATTAACAAAAAACTAGTTTTTTAAAAGGATGTCATTCGGAACTAAATCGGAATGAGACCACACACAGGTCCCCGGCGCAGGTAGTATATGATGCGATGACCCACGGGACTGCGTTTCTTGATGGATTTTGATTAATTTTCTCAGACGTAAACAAGATACCTATAACACAATAGATACCTACAACGCTGATAGAATACAACAGTATAAAATAATAATTAATTATAGGTGCTCTTGAGGAGTTAAGATTTTTACGAGGGTTCCAAACGCGCCCTGGGTATGAGGTGATTTTTAACCGACTTCAAAAAAGGAGGAGAATCTTTATGTATGTTCCCCGATTACTCAATTCAGAGCGCATATAAGGAACTAGGTATGAAAATACACTGTAACTTCGTGAGCTAAGCTATGCTAGGTTAAGTTAACTATGTTAGCTTGGTTTGAGGTAGGTATAAGCTTAAGTTTAATCGGTTTTATTACAAACCTGTGCACTGAGGTTTGCGGTTAAAGATGACAATTTGGGCAAATTATTATCATATCAGTTTATGATTTTCTTTAAAAAACAATTAGCGTTACCATGGATGATAAAATTAGATTTGTTGTTGGGATGGGAACCTCCCACATACTATAGATTTGTTTTTGTTTCCAATGAGTAAAACCTCCAACTAGTGATAGGTAGGTAGGTAGGTACCTACAGTGCATGCGGTATCTTTGATGAATAAAACACACGTCTATAAACCTCTGATTTAGTATAAAAGAGCAGGTAGCAATAAAAAATTGTTTTAGCGTTGCCGCAACCTCTGCGTCGGCGCATCAAACGACATCGAAGTTCGAACTCCCACGACACTACTTTTGAAATATCTCAATAAGTTTTTCAAAGCTGAGCTTTAAATTTTTTACGGCTTTACTTCTTTTTCTATGTCCACCGATTGAAGGTATACATATACGCAATAGGCTTTAGGATTCCGTACCCGAAGGGTAACTAACGGGATCCTATTACTAAGCCTCCGCGGTCCGTCCGTCAGTCTGTCTGTCAGCGGGCTGTATCTCATGATGTATCTGATGATAGGTAGAGGATTGAAATTTTCAGAGAATGTGTAGATATTTCTGTTGCCCCTATAACAACAAATAAGTAAAATTAAAAGTAAATTAAAGGGGGCTTCTCTACTAGAAAGGTGATTTTTTCGGAGGTTTTTTGGTACGGAACCCTTCGTCCGACTGATTTGACCGGTTATTATATTTATTTGACCGGTTATTATATTTATTGACAAAGGTTAACATGCCTACCTCCTCTGTTTTATCTCGTAATTGATTTCGATGTTACATTTTCATTTTAATTTATAGCATGTAGGTTCGTCCCAATACAGTAAAAATAAAAATGAAAATAGTTGGTCTATTTTCTTTTTTATTTCCATTATATTCATTGCTTGTAAAATCAACACCAATTAAAACTATTCGTCGCTTTGAGGATGCCTATATAATAAATATTTATAATTCCTATGGATAGGTACTTAAAGGAAATATGGAAGCTTAAAACGTTAAAACCTCTTCTTTGCTTCTCTGAGGTTGAAATCTAGAGACTGCACTCTCACTCAGCTCAGACTCAAGACAGAGTTAAAACGAATCAGAACATATGTCTCGTTTTAACCCCGTTTTAACCTCTATCTTGAGTCTGAGCTAACTCAGAGCACGCTCTATAGATCTTAGCTCATTTGCTCAAATGCTTGTTTTTAGTTCAAAGTAGAGATGCACCTACACAGATACATACGTATTAGGTATACGTATGTATCTTTGTAGGTGCATTTTACCATGCATACCTTTGTATTAGGTGCATCTCTACTTTAGGTAGGTATCGACACCGTCTTCGGTATAAATAGTGCGAGGCGAGGCGAGGCGCGGCGAGCGAGGCGTAGTGACCGACCATCGACAGCGATCCCGATAATCGGGCGAATGTTTGAGTTTCTCTATTTTCAAATCGAGTGCGAGCGAGTCGGAGTGGTGTAGACTATAGACTATAGACAGTGACGCGCGTTAACGTTACACTTGCTTCGTGAATGGTTATGCCATCTACACACTTACCAACAAGTCAGCTGCCGGCCTATGTTGGTCGTGGTCAATAGTGGTTTATATTATGATTGCCTCATTCGTCTAGTGGCTGCCTGGATTGGCTGTTGAATCACAAATAAGTATAATAAATGTTTGCTGGCTCATTGTCATTTTGGCACTGCACTTTTTACATTTTCGTTTTTCATTTTATGATTAACTGACTAAATTATATAGTTTTTGCACATAATATGTGTAATAAATTATATCGTAGCTAATTGTGAAAAGTCTGAAACTATTATGTTAAAAGATTAAATAGTTATAATAATATAGCAATTTTTCCAGGATAACTTATTTGTACGAATGTATCCGCACGTTTGTATAAAGCTTACGGTTATGGGGATATGTAGCTTGCATTCCGAAGACGGACATAGGCTACCTATTTTTCATCCCCGGAAATCGGCAGTACAATGTTCAAGCTTCTCCTCCTGTTGCCCTTAGCATGTTTGTCAGCTAGATCATTAGGGGTATGTGTTTAATTAAAACTGACTGCCCTCTTCCAAGTTTCCCGCTATCATCTCTGCGTCTCTTATCAGCAGGTTAAGAGTTAATTGTTATACAATATTACGAGTACGTACCACGGTAATTATTTTAGTTGGGATTGTCGATACTTCGATCCAATTGCATAGACCCGTCCCGATGGTCCCGTCGTGACACGGTCCATGCAATTGGATCGAAATATCGACAATCCCAACTAAAATAATTACCGTTGTACGTACTCGAAATATGTTATAACAATTATGTCATTAAACCACGAATCAAGTCTAAAATCTTTACGTTAAGTGTTATCTTGTCATCGAATAAAAAAAAAAAACATCGAGCTTTAGCCTGTATCGGCCCGTCTGTGCGCAGCGTACGGTGGGAGGCATAGTAATGCGCGTTGCGCGGGACGGGTATCGTCGCCGTGTGAACGCGCCGAGATAATTGCCGCGCCGAGTGGCCGGCACTCGGCACCGTGGCGCGGCGCTCGGCTGTCTTCGCGCCACGCGCCCGCGCCGTCGTTCATCAGCGGCCGGCAGCTCAGCTTCAACCGGCCACAATGAATTTTAATGGCAACTAAATCCACCTTTTAGTAAGCCGTTCTGTGATAGTTTATCTACGCTGACACGCGATCATACAAAAAGCGTTTAACACGTTTTTAGACACAGATTTATGTATCAATTTGTGGATTTCGAATACGCCCACATAACAATGGCAATAATTTGCGGTGTTGGTAATTATTTAAAGTTTTTTTAACAAATATAGCTACGCGTAGCTAAGCTATACCTATTATATATTACATACCTAATATAGTATATATACCTATTATACAAAAAAAACAGTTTTTTTCAAGAATATTAGCCAAGATGAACTTGACCAATATACCTACTTCTCTCCCCTCCAAGTAAGCGGAAAGCTTCTAACAAGAAGTGGGTACGACAATAGTGCAACGGATGGGGATTGAACCTGCGACCTTTTCAGTTTTCAGTCCGCACCTTTAACCGTTGGGCTATTAAATCTCTAAAATGGTCAGCAAGCACGTAATTTTTATAGTCACTTGTTTTGTTTGTTTTGTTAATTAAATACCTACTATTGCAGCAATATTAATAATGCAGTTGCAATTGTTAGTTTAATTTAATAAAATTTTGGCAAATGCGTGAGCAGAATTGTCAACCTAACTAAGAGCTAAATGATTTAAGCTGCGAAAATGTTTTTGGCGATAAAAAAATTTTAAACCACGTAAATATAATACAATAAATTGCAGGTAAGCCTTACCAGACAAATCTTTATGCTGAGGACCAAATACCTCCACCTCTCTACCTCCGCGCAGATGACTAATCTCACAGAGATGAGCCATCTGCGCGAAAGATATTATAGTACGCAAGTGTGCGCGCAAACACAGTTGCACTCTCTATTCCCTCACTCTCATTGCCCGATGGGACGGAAAATCTGACACGACTGGAAAGACATCAGGCGCAGGATCGACGGCTTTACGTGCTCTCCGAGGCACGGGGGTGACTTCCTAACTCCGGGCTCCGTTTTTGGCCCGACCCGGGAATCGAACCCAGGACCTCGTCACCCGTAGCCGTACTTGCTAACCACTAAACCAAAGAGGGAATTAAAGGCAGCAATTTCTGTAACGTAGACTCTAGACTAGAGAAAGGATTTCCGTCTTTAAAGGAGGAGGTTATCAATTCGGCCGGTATCTTTTTTTAAATAATCATGACGTATTTATAATAATATGTTGGACGGTTATTTAGGTATCAATGGCAACGCCGCACCTTATCTTCCTTCGTAAGTCGTTCAAGGGCAACGATAGTCATAGTGAGGCACATAACCACAGGCGTCCTGTTTTGTAATGGTCAAACCAAACAAAGATATGTGGAGAGTGACAGATATGACAAAACGCACAAGCTTATTGAGTCGCGAAGCTGAATTGAAAATGGGCAGGTCACACAATTCGAAGAATGGAAAGTCGTTAGGTGGAATCTCATACCGGAGAGCGCAGTATTGATAGCAATGCTACTGGGTGGACCAACGACAGCAAACAAGTGGCAGGTACGCTGGATACAGCTAAGACAAGATCACGGCTTGTGGATGTACTCTTGCTGGGACCTACGTCCAGCTGTGAACGCCTATTGGTTGATCATGGCGCCGACGATGACAAAGCTATCTCACTGAACGGACTGAACTGAAAAGCCGAAAACGGAATGGGCTAAGAAAAAGGGTTCATACGGCTACTTTTTATCCACTATCTATAAATGTCAACATAAGATAAACCACAGGTTATTGTGCTATTATCTTATAGTTCTTTTTATAATATCACAGACTAACAAAAAACGCGTGCATTTATCTAAGATGAGATCAAAATTTTGGTATAAAAAGTGTTCCCAATAGCTGTAGACATTGATGGCTGCTTCACATTGTGAATAAATCTCTCTGTACCCTAACAAAACGATACAATCATCCCGCACGTCTGTACATACCTAATAAACTTGTTTTGTTATTCGATTCCAAATTTAAAAGTTATCAACGAGGTCATTGGCTTCAAGTGGGGCAATCCGACACATTTTCATTTGTTTCTGTGCTCGTTTCGATAAACAATGTCAATTTATATCGATATATTGGTCCGTGGGAATCACTAATTGGATTCTTATATTTACAGGGAAGTTATTGCACCATCACAAGCCCGCACAGCGTTATAACGGTCGAGATTATCGCAATGCGTTATTGGGATAGTTACCTGTTCATAGATTATTTATTATTAGACTTCTGTGAGGTTTACATAAACATGTAGGCAGGTCTTTGAGTATTTAATCGTAACTTTATAAATGTCAGAGTATTCCTCGCTAGATGATTGAGCATGTTCTTTCTGCGATAGGATTCCTATACCTACTTACCTAATGTTATAAATGCCAAAGTGTGTTTGTTTGTTGGTTGTTAATTCAATAGCGCAGTAATGGAGCAGAGACGTAATATTTTGCATGGTTGCAAGTTGAGGACCTGGGAGAGTGACATACTCAATTCATAATCATTGGTCATGAATTTCAACCGATAGGCGTCCACCGCTGCACATAGATCTCTTGCATAGACTTCCACAGGCCTCGGTTTTGCGCCGCCTGAATCCAGCGGCTCCCTGCGACTCGTTTGATGTCGTCGCTCCACCTAGTGGGGGATCTGCCAAAACTGCGCTTCCCGATCGATCTGCGATCATGAATTTATCATGTGCACCGTCGTATTAATTGGACTGTACTTACTCTGGTGGATACCTCTTATGACAAAAACGAATGCAATTAATTGTGCACGCTCAAGATTCCTCGAGCAATTTAACATTATCGGTTTAATTTAAAAAAACATCGATACAATTTAATGTAATTAAAGACTGTCAATTAATTAGGTTGATCATGAAGATCAATTATATATTTATTTGGTTGAAGAAGATGGATGGATGGATTTTTATGGTTGGAGGTATTTTAAGTGCATAGTTGTGGGAAAAATACTCGCTGTTCACAGGCCACGCAATGGCCCTTGTACACGATGAGCCATTACCCTTTGGATACTTTGGACATAGTTTAAAAAATATAAACAGTGCTCAAGTTCGTGTTCACCAAAATGTCATGGGATTACTGTCACCCATGAGCATCTCTAAGAGTTCTTCCGCAGCCTTTCCATAGACCCATATCATATGTTCACCGTTTATATGAGACGCGCTTAGGAGCGCTCGAAGTCGAAGATGATTTACTTCGATCATTTATTATGTATTTGCATTTACGAGTCGCTGGATTACAATCTTTACAAACGCGAGGTGGCGAAGTTTCAACAATTCAAGTGTTCGTTTCTAGGACGTACCTAAAGGAATAGATGCTGGGTGTTACTAAAGCAGTGACCCTACAAAATAAAAACAATGGGTAATAACCTGATCAGAATAGCAAAAACAGACCAAACTGACATCGCAAAAACTCGTCAACCTGACAAAACAAGCGTGGTGTTTTAAAGGATCTTACTTTCATGCAGCACAATGGTTTGCCAGTTCTATTTCAGTCCTAGAACTCCTAGATGCTATGCTGAAATAGAAGATGACGACGACGAAGGTGCAATCACAGAATCTATTGATATAATTTCAAACAACTCTTCAGAATCCTTACAATTTCAGTCAAGTTGACGTATTGCTGTGCAAACAAACACCAGTAATATCCCAGACAATTGGCCAAACTCGCAGACCCAACGTGTGTAAGGACCATAAACGTCGTCGTAAATTACAATGATGTTCATCGATGTTCACCCTTAAGCAGTTTAATGTGTCAAACTAAGGTATACTCTCATTAAATAATACCCAGAAACCAATTTTGTTGCCACGAGCGGTTTGTATTTGTAACGCCCTCTTCTTTTTTGTCTTTACTTTACGATGTTCTTTAAACATATTATATGCAGCATACAAGTAATAAATACCTACGTACTACAGTCGATGCGCTGTATATAATTAAAACTGCACTTATTTGGAAGAAGTTTACAGCTGCAAGTCTTTTAAAGTAGGTTTTGCATGCTCTTTTACCTAAAGAGCACCTCACTTACTCTAAAATATTTCAAAAAATCCGCGGTAGAGGGAGGGGAGAGTCACAGAAAAATTTGGGGGTATTCTTGGGGTATTGACGTCAACTATTTTGCTAAACTACGTAAATTGAAGTTCGTAAATAATAAATTAGGCCAATGCCAATGATAAAATCTTTTCGGTGTTCCTAGTAAACGGATTAATAAAAAAATAGAATGATCTGATATGAATCGGAACAATTGTATCAAATCCCTAGAATATTTTTAACACTCGTTAATGTATCTACATAATATTATCAAAATTACATAAGTGGATACTATTATATCTTGCTTCGTTACGTCTTTCTTCCCGTATGGCGTTACGAGAATTAAAATACTGCGAGCTCACTTAACCAAAGATACTGGATACAGAGAATTATCGACTTTGTTCACTGGATATATGTGTTAAAATAGATTTAGCAAGTTTACACATGGATGCTGTTGCCGCTCCTAATTACTGGCATTGAGCTGCTGTTCCCAATGTACGCGTAGTAGCTCCTTAGCGCTTGAAATAAATTTACGATTATTTTAGATGACGGCCCAACGCGTCGTTCAAGGAAGGATAGGAGTCCGTGATGTCCGAATAACGCGTACCAGCAGATGTGGCTGGCAATTATTATTAAATCCAATTCAAATTGCATGCAAATATTATTTTAAACTGATTTTAAATTAGTTGATTGATGGCCACAACATCGCCAAGTTTTAAATGAGGACATAAGGCCATAAGTTATCTGAAAACTTCATGAAAACTCTAGCAGATTTGAAAATCAACGTGACAGTAAAAAAGAGTGACAATTTTTTTTTAAATAGTCTAATTGTAACATTGTATGCTGTCTCATCTATTCTATTCTACTCCATATATCTCCCCGCAATTTGATTTTGGCAAATATTTACAATTAGCTTTGTTTTGCTTGATAAATATACTTGAGGACCTGGAGAGTGATATACTGCCCTCGAAATTGAAAACACAGTAAGTTAAATAGAAGTTACATTTAAGTTACTGTGTTTTCAATTATGAGGGCAGTATAGACCATAGTGATAAATACCTATAGGATATATTCCTGTGGGATTTTTAAAATTCTTACTCCATGGACAAATTCCATGACAAAAGCTCGTGTTGTATGAAATAGTTTACGGTTATAGGCCTCTTTTAACCTCTTCCATTTCCCTCTGTCATTGCCCATATTTATCCACTCCTTCCCTGCAATTTTTATTACACCATCAGCCCACCGTTTGTATTGCCTGCCAACATCCCTTTTGCCTTGGTCCTTTCCGTTGTGTGGTTTTATAATATTAGTAAGAGGAAATTAGTAAGGTACAGGTGTTCTCGAGTTTTTTGCCATATCCATGGAAACTAAGGATTATGATAAAGTTTTCTCGTATGATTTACGACGTGGCTGACATTTCGTAGTCGTCGGCGACGGATGCATATACGACGGTATTAATAGGGTTACTAATATACCATAGTGCTTGCACTTTAGTCACTATGTCGTTTCAACCGATAGCGAGCCGCAGGTGGACAAAGCTTTCTTGTACTTAGGGATTTTCACATTGCAAGGTTTAGCGTCGCTTGTTTCCACTCGCTCTTTGCGTCATCACACACCATCACCACACTAATGTATGTTCACCTTCCCGCGGTTCCTATATTTAATCTATGTGTAATCAATCGAAAGTTACCTTCTTGCAATTCACATATTATGTACCTACATTGAGATAAGTCAAATATATGTCGTTATATGTATTATGATAGTCAGACGATTACACAGCTGACGTAGACAGTCCAAAATATCTGACGTCCTCACCTAAATCATTATACTTAAGTTTATTTATATTATTATAAGTTTTTTTGTAATAAACCTTTGGGTGCTTGTACTAAAGCTTTCCACTATGGAAATTTTGTGTGTGACTCACGACAACGCAACCAAACATATGACATATGAAACTGGGCTTGAAGTATATAGATTGTTTACGAAACCCTAAAAAGCATAATATGTTAGACTAATTCGTGAATGACATCAGCAGAACCCAAGTATATGTAAATACAAATAAAATGCAGGTATGTTTGTTTCCCGAATTACTGCTTATAATAATATGATTAGTTAACTAAAGCCCGTACATTTAAAGCCATAATTATCCCAAAAATATTTTTAAAACTTCTCTCAGTCATTCTCTACAAGTTGTTGAAGTGAAAAGGCAAAATGCGGACCTCCAGAGAAATTTCCTTTAAACACGAAGATTCAATTTACTAGCATTTTATTCTAATTTAGATTCTCGTCTCGCGCAGAATTATGTTATAGCAAATGAAAAATAGGTCAATCATAATTCATACACTCGAGATATCGAGATCACTATCGCTAATGACGCATTCTTATTCAATGTCAAGCTCTGGATTAAAATTATCAGCCGTCTCGTGTCTATAATTAAGAATTTTTCGTCATTTAGCGCATCTTTACAACGCAAAATGCTAAATAGTCGATTAAAAATTAATTCGTCAAAGTCAAATTGATTCTTAGGCTGAAATTTATCCGCATTCTCACTCAGCTCAGATTCAAGACAGAGTTAAAACGAGACAGATTTATGTCAGAGCATATTTGTGTCTCGTTTTAACTCTATCTTAAGTCTGAGCTGAGTCAGAGAACACTCTGTAGATCTCAGCATTAGTTTCCCCTTATATCTGCTTTAAGTTGTTGAGTTGTTTAGTTCGCACTCTAGTTGCAGTTTCAGGTCAATGTTACCATTAACAGCATCGTCGTTTATGCTTTGTATATCATTAGATGAGTAAATAGAACTAACTGATAGTCCTTAAATGGCTGGATAGATATGCATCAAACTAGATGATGCCTGCGATTTCATCCGCGTGGATACGATATTTTTGTTTCCCTCGGGAACTCTTACATTTTTCGAGATAAAATGTAGCCTGTATTAAACCTGGGTATGAACTATCTCCATTCCAGATTTCAGCCAAATCCATTCAGCAGTTATAGAGTAACAAACACTCACACACAGATACATACAAATTTTCGCCTTTATAATATTAGTGTGATGTGATTAGTGCAATGCAATGTGATGTGGTATAGTCAAACATACAGACAGACACAAAAGTTTTGAGTTGGGAGTTTAAAAAAACAACAATGATCTTGCGAGGAGGTCATTAGGAGCGGTATTCAATGTGAGGCGTTACATCACCAGTACGGATATTTTTATCTAGTATACAACTAATATCCTGTGTTTACATAAACGGTGAGAGAGTGCTATGTGTTTTCACTGTTGCCGATTTAACGCGATCTAATTCGAAAGCGATACGCCTTTCACCTTCCGACCGGCGCGGCGTGCATTACGCTCGTTGCCGGTGACGACACCGCAGCGTTGACTTTTGTACTAATAACAGCTGTAATTATCATTGTCCGAGCTAAGAGTACATCCGGTACGGCACTTACTTAGTCGATGTAGGGTAGCAGACCCAATTATGGGCACTTTAAGAGTTTATCCAATTTCAAATATGTTTTTTAAATTAAAATCTAACCAAATTCTTTAAATAATTGTGTTCATAAGGTTACTTGTTTAATTAATATATATATAGCTGCTCGTGCTGATTCACTGATTGACTGACTGACTCACTGACTCATTGATCACCTCTCCTGTAAAATTTTGTATGGAAAAATTTTTTTTCACTCCCTGTTTCGTATAGAGGAGAAAAATTCATTCGGAACAAAAATATGGAGAGAGCTGATGATTGAGGATTTCGGAGACGGGTGAGGAGCACCGGCCAGGGTATCGAAGATAGGTGGGGGGTGTTCGACCAAATGTCACTCGAAACCTCATCCAATTGGCAGAGAGCCGAAAAAAAACTCCAAAATGGCGGATTCAAGATGGCGGCCATACAAATTTCGTCGGTGTCTATCTCGGAGACTATAAGAGATGGAAGAGTGGTTTCTTGGAAAAGGATGATCAGGACTCGAAGGTCTACTTGATGAATAGAAAAAAAATTCAAGATGGCGGAATTTATTTTTTTCCATACAAAATATATGCAAGACTTTAATAGGTTCCTGTTCAAAATTTCTAATGGTTTCGTATAGAGGACAGAAATTCATTTGGAGAAAAAATATGGAGAGAGCTGATGGTTGAGGATTTCGGAGACGGGTGAGGAGCACGGCCAGGCTATTGAAGATAGGTGGAGGGTGTTCAAACAAAAGTCACTCGAAATTTCATGCAATTGGCAGAGAGCCAAAAAAAATCCAAAATGGCGGATTCAAGATGGCGGCCATACAAATTTCGTCATTGTCTATCTCGGAGACTATAAAAGATGGAGGACTGGTTTCTTTGATAAAGATGATCAATTCCCATTAGTCTACGTGATGAATAGAAAAAAATTCAAGATGGCGGATTTTTTTTTTCATATACAAAATATATGCAAGACTTTGATACGTTCCTTTCCGCTGAAGGTTTCGTATAGAGGACAAAAATTCATTTGGATGAAAAATATGGAAGGAGCTGATGATTGATGATTTCGGAGACGGAGGAGGAGCACGGTCAGGGTGTTAAGATAGGTTGAGGGTACCCAAACAAAAATCACTCGAAACCTCATCCAATTGGCAGGGAGCTGAAAAAAATTCAAAATGGCGGATTCAAGATGGTGGTCATACAAATTTCGACGGTGTCTATCTCGGAGAGTATAAAAGATGGAAGAGTGGTTTTTTAGAAAAAGATAAACAAGACCCGAAGGTCTACTTGGTGGCCAGAAAAACCGCGGTTCGCTTTAGCGAGCCGCGCACCCACGCGCCCTACTAGTAATATATATAATTAAAGAACTTTTTAAGGATTTTTTTCTTAAATCAACAAGAATTTGAAATAAAATTGAAAAATGACCCAGTCCCCAATTATTAGCACATACGGGATTAACTACTGGTAAGTACTGACTGGGAAGTCGATCAGTCAAAATGGCCGAAAACTTCAGGAACTCCAGAACAATATCTTTCAACTACAATACTGACGTCATTTTAAAACTTTCCAGATTAGAAAGATTTCGATTGTGAAAAATATGAATTCCTCTAAATATTTTTTAATCTGAAAATTTAAAAACTACAATCAGAAACTTATATTTTAATCTTTTTTGCTAAAGTGCGAATAAACTGGTGCAGTGCTAGCAATTGGGTTAGTCACCCTATATAATTTTGCTGCTCTTACGACGTTGACCAGTCTTATTTGTACACTGTCTACGTACATTGAACAGTATCCGATACTGTAAAGTACGATTCGTACTAAACGTAGATACCTACGAAACAACAAAGTGAATCCACATGATTTTTTTAATCTATTGTTTTTGTGGTGTTTATCCATTAGCCTTGTTAACAGTTAATCTAATTAATAACTTAACAATTAACCAAAAAGATGCAAGCATTAAACCAGTCTACATGATCTTTTACACAATACCTAATAATGTTGGGTTTTCTAGAATGTTGGCTAACCTGTTCAAATTAAAACCTACAATCAATGACTGTTGTAACGTGACACATAAAAACCCACCGTATTTTGCGTGATAAGTGAGCAATTCTGAATTTTAATGATTAAACCATATTTAAATTTTTTTTAATGCATTGTCGCTGCGCGCTATGTCTAATGTGAATGGTACTTAAGTGCAGTATAACTATTCAATAACAAGCGTCACAGCTATTGAATGCCATTTGCCTACTGTAGATGTTAATTGGCTGGACCATGAATTATTGTTTTTAGTAAACCCATTCCGGGGCATTTCGGCCAGTTATCAAAAGGAGATTAGGGAATCGATCTGTTAGGATGTGAATAGTATGATTTTATTAACCGACTTTCAAAAAAGGAGGTGTTTCTCCATTCGTCGGAATCTTTTTTTTTTATGTATGTTCCCCGATTACTCGAAGCCGCGTGAAACCATTTGGAAAATTCCTTTTTTTTTGCTTTCAAAAAAAATAACCTACACTTACAACCTATACTTCCCAGTTGGTCCCATTATCATCAGGTCGGGTTCTGCTGATGGAATCCTGGAAAATCCAGGAAACTCTTTAAATTTTACAGACACAATTGACATACTTTCTAGTGGCGTTTGAAGTCAATTTTGTAAAAAGAATTTTACGTTTATATTATTATTTCTAAATTTTGTGGTGGAATGTATTTTTATTTTTTTTCTTGATTTTATTTTGGTTTTGTTGGAGGCTTCTGTCGCGGCTAGACACACTACCATAGCAGCAAAGCTATAGTGTTAAATAAATTATATGTAGTGTTAAACAGTTATTACACTGTGTACAGTCTACTGCAGTTTAGGGCTAATTTGATATGGAATTAAAAAATGACAATACAAATATCTGAAACCATAGGTACTTAAATATTATTCTAATTTTCTAATGCTGTGTAGTTTGTTCTAGATTCTATTAATAATCCGATGTGGTGCATATCATTGACCTATTTACCAAGCCCTGTTTGTGCATGACTTTATTTATTTGTTTGTTGCATTCGTAAGTTCTTATCATCGTTTATTTTTAATTAAATTATTATTTATGTGTTTTAAGTAAAACAGCGGCTCTTTTTTATTTGACATCAATCTCCTTGACACAACAATCACAATAATTTAGATAATATCAATGTACAAGTAGGTACATCGATATTTGATATTATGCCAAAGCGAAAGTAACTGTCTACCTGTTACCTTGTCATCACGAAACTGCTTAACAGATTTCGACTAAAGACAAGGAGATCGCTTGCATCCTGAAGAAGACCAAAGGATACTTTTTATCCAGGAACATCAAATAACTCACAGCCACGGGATAACTAAACCCTAAATCCATGAAGATGAAGTTGCTGATAGCATTTTTATTCTTCGTTGTTTATCGAAGGATGTTCCCCTGAGACAGAGGTTATTCTTCTAGGTCTTGAAAGAACATTAACTGATCGCGGTTTTGCATCGCTTGTAGCCCTGAAAGCCTGAAACTCGTTTGATGCATCTGTCAACCTAGTGGGGGGTCTGCCAACAGCGCGCTACCCGGTGCGAGGTCACGATTCTAGTGCGATGGCGTCACGCATTGAGATATCAGCCACTTCTTCCAGGCCAGCCATTTACAGGGTCTTCTGCAGATCTGCTAACTTCTAATTTGATCACATAAACACGATATTATTTTGTCACAGTGCTTGTCCGGGGTTAGGTAGTAGGCGGTACGTCACTCCCGTACCACGAAGAGCACATAAAGCCGTCGGTCCTGTGCCTGATCTCTCCCCGGTCGTGTCGGATTTCCGTCTCATCGGACTATGTGAGTGAGGGAATAGAGAGTGCACCTGTATTTGCGCACACACTTGTGCACTATAATATCTGCCGCGCAGATGGCTAATCTCTTTGACCGCCGTGATCGGAGGACATTATTTTATATAATATGTATGATTCAGCTTTGCTGTAGGTACATACATAGTAACAAGCTGCATTTAAGCTTAAAAATATACCTTACATGACCATACTTTGTTACCAGAGGAAAGTTTGAAATGACACATAAAATGTAGAGATATCATAGACATGAAGAATAATTTCAGCTCCGTTAAAGATAACTAAGTTTTCTATAGTTTATGGTGCTATAAAGTCGGCCCTTTGAATCAAATGAGGTGTGATAGAATAAGGAGTAAAGCATCAACTTACACAGTGAAAGTACACTTTCTTACCGTCTTGCTTCTACTACGGGCCGAGAAAGATTAAAGTTTCTCTAGAAGTGGCATTTAATAGCCGACCAAGTTTACTTATCGACGGTGATGGGTGGAATGATGACTTCGAATGAGAACGTGGTTGTTGATTTGCCTTCAATCACGCAGAAACGGAGCAACGGTGTTAATTTAAATTAAACTCGCGATAAAATATTAAAAAGTAATTAATTGTTGTTTTATTGTAAGAATAATTTGTGCCCACGACCCCGTCCACGTAGAGTTTTAAAAAATAAACCCGCGGGAACCCTCTATTTTTCCGGGAAAAAGGTGCAAACCCGTGCAAAAAATCACGTTGATCCGGTACTGCGTGATTCTTTAAGAATACCTGATTGTTTAATTGGGACTGTTGTTAAAATGTGGATATTCACTAATTACAATTGAAAATATACATGTTAATGTAAGTAGTGTTAATGTAGTGTAATACATTTGTAATAACAGAAAATAAATCGGTCAAAAAACAAATAAGTTACAAGATGTTTTACTGCGACTGTATGCGTCTCTTTTTAAAACGAAATTTTGTATGGAGAGTGTATAGAGCTACTAAATCGTGACGTTATGTTTCAATAAAGCTCTTTTTTTCTAACAGGAAACTCAAACGCTCTATATTTTCGAGACAAGTTAAGATATTTAAAAAAGAAAAACTACATTGTGTTATAATATTAAAACCCTTTATTTTAAGTATATAAAAAAAAGTAGTCAAATACACAAGTTTTATTAACGAGGAGTTATTTCTAGTGGCCACCGCACATCCGTGTAAACGGTATAATTGAGCAAAACTCGTGTGACGGTTTTCCCTACAACAGTGTAGGTTAATGTATTGTCACTTTCTTTACTCTCGGTCTTCGGGCGTCGCATCACTAATTGTTTGATTGTTAACCCACTAATTTAAATCGGCTATAGGTTTAGAAAACGTTAACTATCTGAGTAACTGACCCAGAAAACACAATAGAGCATTGACAAGAATTACAACTATTTTGTAGTGGACATAAGCAGCTCTTCCCTAAAATTGGCGGTGTTTGGGTTGACTTTTTATTGAGAAATAGTTTTCAATCCATTTTTTTTATCCTATACTCGCTTTTACTGGTGGCTTCGCTCGCTCCATCCCATCCATCCTCCATTATAGGTATTTGAGAAGGAAGAATCAAAATTAGTAATTTTGTATAGAAATCACTATACAAAATTACTAATATTGATTTTTTCCATTTTGCAGCTGTTCTTTTGTTTTAAAACACTCCTGTATAAAATTGAACAAAACAAATAAAAATTATTCGTTTTTGAGTTTTAGCCAGACCAACGAACAACATTTGATTTTTATTTATATAGGTTTTAGAATTAAGTTTTAAGACTCAAAAAACCTTCATATTAAATAGTAAAAGACAAGTAAAATTTTTATATTTTCCAACTTATGGCCTACCAAATAGGTACAGCATAAAAGCTAATAAATAAATGAATAATATTTTATTTGCAGGAACATGGGAAGAGATACCTATATAGGTTTTATGAAGTCACTTTTGAATTTTATTAAAAAAATTAGAGGACGCTGCTATAAAACAAACATTTCCTATAATTTAATTTAAACGCAGTTCAATAAAGACAAACTGAAGTACGCAGTACGCACCTTTTATTAAATTAACGTAAAAGGATGATTCGGTGAATTCGGGAAATAAATTAGTGTAATGAAGGTCTCGCGGCCGATTGAAGTCCAACAATTATTGGCATGAATTCAAGTACGTGCTGAACTAAATATTTACCTGTATACCGAAATGCGGTGTCACAGCGGCGTTGTGAGTGATCACGATTCGATCGATGACACAATTATCGATCTTTATTTGTATAACTAGCTTTTGCCAGCGGCTTCGCTCACGTTAAGTTTGATTTTTAAAACCCCTATTTTAGCCCCTTAGGGGTTGAATTTTCAAAAATCCTTCCTTAGCGAATGTCTACGTCATAATAGCTAACTGTTTGCCAAACAGCCTGATCTGTCCAGTGGTTAGAGCTATGCGTTGATAGATCAGTCAGTCAGTCAATCAGTCTCTCTTTCCTTTTATATATTTAGATTATAAAGAGCCGTAGAATCAGAAGAAATTGAAAATGAAGTAGCAAAATTCGGCCGCAACGGGAGCAACGAAGGATGCGTGCGATATCTGCAATACGTTTCTGCAAAATCAGGTGCAAATGCGTGCGAAGTCGTCAGCTAGATTGGGCCACATCAGGTGCTTCATTAAATAAGTGTTACTTCAGCAGCAAGATTCGAGCACGTACATTAAATTACACGCCATCTTCTCTTTTCAGTGAAAAAGCAACCTTAGGGTGGAATCACATTTGCCCGCATCAATTCGCTGGATGGTTACAGTCACACTTTTTTACCTACACATCGTGAGAATGGTTCTCATGTTTAAGCATCCCTTCTGATACCCCGATGTGTGCAGTACTTTAGCATGAAAATTCAAATTTTACGCGTATCTCAATACTAAAAATACGAAAGCTGAATCGATGCGAAAAAAAAAATGGTTGTGTTGTACTTCATATAAAAAACATTTTTCAATAGATAAAATGAGAATCATTGCTGACAAATGTGATTCCACCGTTAGACTCTTGTTTACGAGATGCATCTTTATTTAAACGGGCAACAATTTTTGTTTGCGTTTATAATTAGCAGACACGAGGTTTGGCACATATTTCATTCAGAATCATTACCCACGTGTGTTGGATGATTGCTCTCATTTCAAATGTTTAGGTAATCCCATAAACATAGTATTACCACGTATTATGTACTCCCACATAATCTTTACTACAAAAGATAACCCTCATTTTGTATTTAGTTTTTAAAAATCCCCGGGAATCCATTGATTTCTGTGATAAGAAATAGCCTATGTCAGGCTCTAGGTTCTCAACAAAAAGTCACGTCAGTCCGTTACTCCGTCGCTGCGTGATTGAAGGACAAATCAACAAACAAAATAATTTCGCATTAATGTATTAGTATTCGTAAAGTAAGGTTAGTAAGAAATAAGATTAGTAAGAATAGAGGATTTTTTCTGGTTTGGCGGATTATAGCAAAAGAATTTTGTTTTTCCTTGAGTTTCATGGAATTTATTTTATTTTATTCGATGACAAGATAGTCCTTGACTGCGATCTCACCTGATGGTAACTGACGATGCATTCTAAGATGGTAGCGGGCTAACTTGGAAGGGTATGGCAGCGTAGATTCAAAAGTTCAACCCATATCCCTAAACGGTTTCTACACGTCCTCGTGCCGGAACGCTTAATCGCTTGGCGGCACGTCTTTGACGGTGGGTGGTATCTAGCCACGGCTAAAGCCTCCCACCAGACCAGAAACTACGTTACGTACAGTAACTCCTACTTCTATCCAATACATAGGGTAAGGGTTCATTTACCGAGTTCGGGTAGATAGGTAAATGGAGCGGGAGATCTGGAGGATTATGGGGATCGATGGGCAATGAGGTTGCGCCGTGGTGGGCCCGAAGCAAACAAGACGCACGTAATAAGGTCGCGGACGCGGACACTCGGCGCCGCCGCCCGCCCGCCGCGCGCCGCCGACCGACGCCCCTGTGCACTTGTCTCTGCCGTCTGTCTGTGCCTTTATAATCCTACATTCCACTTTTTTAACCGACTTCAAAAAATGAGGTTCTCATTTCGACGCGTAAATTTTTTTTGGCGATCCATAACTCAGTCAATAATTTTTTTTTAATTTGAAAGGACGTACCTATCATCAGGTTAGTCCCATTTAAATTTGGTGAAGATCTGATGAATATCTTCTTCACTTACTCCGTACCTTGGAGAGCATGTTAAACCGTCGGTTCCGATTATTATCCTAATCTTACCACTGCGCCAGGGAGGTCGTAAAAACCTTTACTATTCGATAGTTAAAATGTTCGTGCTTAGGCTACTAAAATAAAGGTAAATGCTCTTCTGGCGTCCGTGCTTCCTGCCACGTTACCTTTACCTACCTTTAGTACCTACCTTCAAGTCAAAGAGTGAATAAACATCTTCTATGCAAGCGCGCTCCAACCAAATTAAAAAATAGAAGCTGCCCGTGTGTGGTATGTAGGGTCAGATGTCCAACAATGAAACAGTGGTACACAATAAAACACTGTGATATTTCTAAAATTCTGCGTTGCCATTTCGTGCATTATATTGCGTTAAGACACTCTCGTGAACCCCCCGCCCTAGCCCAATTTGCATCGACGCCGCGTGCGAGAAGATGCGTTTGCGGAGCACTTTTGGTTTTTTTCGACAAAAAGTAAGTATTTTTAGCATTCTTTATAGATTTTTTACTAAAGTATGGTTGAAAATTTCATAAATTTCATGATTAATTAGCATTACACACATTTCGTAGATTAATGTGCAATAAATTATATCTTAAAGTGTTACAATTTAGTGGGTAAAAAATTGAGATTAGTAAAAAAAACCTTAGGTAGTTCACAATGAAACAGTTGCATAGTAACACAATGAAACACTATTTCAATGTGTATCATTTTGTTTAATTGTATACCTTATAATTGTACATACACAATATCATGTACTTTCCGGGCAAATTAATAATTTTTGTGGCTACAAATTCACAAATTAATCTTATTAACATTAAATTTTTTATAATACCAGTAATAGTACTGGTAACCTGATTAAAGTTAATTAAAAATAAATCCTTTTGTGATTATTAACTCAAGCATTTTTTTTTATTCACCTACTCCGTAAATTACAAAAAAGTCGAGACAATACTATTAATGTTTCATTGTTGAATTTGTGGTGTTTCATTGTGTACCACCACTGTGGACACAATGAAACATTTCCCATTTTTTAGTTTATAATTTTTTGTCGATTGATTACATATTAATTAAAAAAAATGTAAATGAAATCCGATGCCGAATAAAATTACCTACACACCTGTAAAAAATTAGACTTCTATCTGTCAAAACAAAAGGTGCATGAGACTTTGAATTTTTTGTGTTTCATTGTTGAACACATGACCCTACCTAGTGTGATGTCAATTTGGTGGTGAAAAGAAACTCACGTATCTTTGGTAAAATAACAGTGATAGCGCGATATATATTTGTGATTTCACTCGTAATATCCCAAAAGCCATTAAATAAGAGGTTAAAGTAAAGTCGTCTCGATACAACCCACGTGTCAGACAGTTCGCACGAGGCTCTTGCACTGAGATCTCCCGATAAGGTGGACTGACGTAGGCTTGTTTGCGTACCTCAACAAAAAGTCCTTTTTGTTACTTTTTTACATAACTTTCGTCCCTGAAAGATTTCTTTTGATGAAAAGTTTGTATTTTTTTTCTAAGCATACCTTATAATATTTTCCACTCACCTCCAAACGCAACGGACGTGGATCGAGCGTCGACCTTTCAGTTTTCAATTCACACCTTTAACCGTTTGAACTTTACTGCAATCTTTCGATTGGTTTGGAATTCAAGGAACATTAAGTAGATAAGTATGGCTACTACTACTATGGATCGGTGATCCAAAGAGGATTTTGTCTTCCGACACTAGAAGCATCAATTGGGTCTCTTTTGAAGGCTTGCAGGCCTTTGCTCGCTTCATCCGACCAGCGATACCTAGGGCGTCGAACAAGGTGTTTACATATTGGACGACCAAAGTATGCTCTTAACCTCTCATGTAAATAAATAGAGCAGTTTGGTCAAGAGTTTCGGTAAAAGAGAATCAATGCCGTTGCGGTCATTGGCAAAGAAAAAATACAATAAGTAATCGTGTTACGTTACGTCATGTAAAATGGGACAAGCCGCAATACCAGACACCTACTTGTTAATTCAAAACTAGGCTTGACTGAAGTCAACAACAATGGATTGTTATTCAGAATGTATTGTAACAGTCTGCAAATGACATCTTCGCGTAATCGTGAATTTTGGGGTCCATGACTTGTATGAGTGGTTGACGTTTCCGGTGTTATGGCGGCCAAGCTGTCGCATAGTGATGGACATTGATCGCACATCGATAGAGTATTATAGTTCTTGCATTTCACGAGCGTGCGTGGTTCATGGTTGTGTGTGTGTCGTATGTTGAGTGTGAGCGAAAGCTTGCTCGCGCCTGACCGCTCCCACCTAGGCTGCTGACAGGCACTCATACTTACGCAATGTGCATGTACTTGACGTAATCACAAGTAAAGCTGACGCGCCCTCGTGAATTGCAAGAACTATTCCTACATCTTTTCATGTTTGGATCTTCCTTTGTTTATTGAATTTATTTGCAAACTGCAAGTGAAACCTGTAGCGATATTCTCTAAAATTGATAGCATTAGTGTAACGATCGCAATGACCTCTGATTGGCTGGTACCCTCCCGCTATTGGTTAAAATGCATTGATGCAGCAAGAACGTCAAAAATTCAGCCAATCAAAGGCATTGCGATCGTTACTCTGAGCCGTTGATGGGTGTTGATGACAATGATGAGGAATTGTAAAAAATGGTTTCAGATCGACAGTCGCGTCCAAAAAATGTTTTTATCAAGAAAGTAAGAAATTTTCAGTATTAGCCCGGTGTTCAAATGTTGGCAGTAAAGTACGGCATCCTCATATGTCCCCAAACGCAGAACTGCGATGGCTTAACGGTATTCTCCGAGGAACTTGATTTTTTTTTTTCTAAATATATAGTCTAGCGCTTGACTGCAAACTCAAGTGATAGTAAGTGACGATTCAGTCTAAGATGAAAGCGGGCCAACTTACCATACTCCCTCTAGGTACATGGCAGTTCTTAATTAAACAAATACCTCGAATCGGTTTTAATCGGCCATTAAAGGCCACCGTGCCGGAATGTTAAATTGCTTGGTGGTACCTACGTCTTTGATGGAAGTAATACGGTAGTAAACATATTGAATTTTTTTTGAACATATTTTCGCGCTAACTTTAAAAAAATTACATCTGCGTAAATATATCTATGTATATTTAAGCAAATGTAATTTTTTAAGTGCGTAGGTAAATAAATGATGTGCCGGACACCATTGTAACTAATATTTCGATCTGTAAATCAATCGGTATTCAATTTCATGTCAGTCCAAATCGAATCGAAACCCATTAGTGGAATCCCGTCACTAGCTGTCGCCGGCGAGATCGCTTCCGTCATTGGCCACTTGCGCACGCGACTTGTACTGATAAGGAACTGGGACGGGGACGAGCGGCTGGCCCGTGGCTGCTGAGTGCTGTGCTCGTTCAGGAACTCAGACAGGTCAGATACTGCTTTCTAAATCATTTATTATAGCTGATGCCCGCGACTTCGTTCGTGTGGCTTGAGGTTTTTATTTCCCGCGGGAACTCTCTTACTTTCTGTCAAACTTCAGCTCAGTTCAGCAGTTCTACTTCTGTGCCAAATTTCAGCTAAATCGGTTCAGTCGTTGCAGCGTGATTGAGTAATTTATAAACATCCATACTTCCAAACTTGCGCATTTATAATATTATATAATAAATAATAGGATTTTAAGTAATGTTTATCTGTATGTCTTTAATACGCTGGCTAAATAAATGCTTTTTATTTATTTATCCTTTTACAGTCGACCCTTTAGATGAACTAAGATGAACAATTTAATAGATATCTATTATCTGCACCTGTTGTTATTACGCTAAGTTTAATTGATTGACATTGCAATTAATGCGAATGATCTCCCTTCGTGTTTTCAGTAAAATTGAATGTCTTAAAATGACCGCTTAATTTTATTCCAATTTATTTCAATAGTAAATTGTAGCTCTAAGGAGGTCGCATGCAAGTTTGCTTGGCGACACGAAACTAATTGTTTCATGGACAATAATTGCTTATTACACTGAATAATTAAGTTGATGAAATAGAATGTGTCGCGTAGTTGGAACAGTGCGTCTCAGCGCTGGTTAAGCAACGTTGACCTAAGTTGTTAACTGGATGGGTGGCAGCATTTGAAGCTTCGGTTGTCCCGTATCCTTCGCTCCTCGGCAAGTTCGCTTATTTTACTTATATCCTTAATTCCTTACTAATATTATAAATGCGAAAGTTTGTTTGGTTATTTGTCCTTCGATAACGCAGTAACGGAAAAACGGATCGGCGTGATTTTTTGCATGAATATACCAAATACCTGCTTGAAGACTTGGAGAATGACATAGGCTACCTTTTCTGTGATTTGGGATTTTTAAAAACCCAATTCCCCACGGATGAAGTTGCGGGCAAAAACTGATACCTACTTGCACAATTTTTATAATCGAAACCTATTGTATATAATAAATAATTAGTAATTACATATTTGGCGTAAACTCTAATAATTATTATTATGACAGGGCTTATCATCTTATAACTTATCAAACAAAGCATACGCGAATTGAGACGATAAATGATACTATTTAGTATTTTCAGGGTTTTTGTACTTAGCTAGATTTAGTATTATTCAAAGGTCAGATGATATCTTAATATCAAAGTCATTCGAAATAATTTTTACTTAATAATGTTTATTTTTAAGGATTTTACGGATTACAGCAAAATATTACTTATTCTTTTAATACTATCATGGAATTCCGCAAAGTAGCGCCCGTGTTCTGTCCAATGTTCATTGTGATGTGAGATTGATTGCGAATTATTTCCTCAAAGTGGATGAACACTCTACATCATATCTCGTATCAAGGATGGCAGTGTATTGTCACGTGCACGGATTGAGTCACTGCCTGTAGCGATAACCGTGTCAGGGCGGCCCTCGCGGAATAGAACCAAGGCTATGATACGATCATACGAATCGCCAGCGCTAACGCTTACACCTGAGGCGAGCGTCTTTGGAAAGTCAATACGGTATTTTTATCCTCCGTGCAAATAATCTCGTTACATTACTCGATCAAATGGCGCAACAAAGAAAGCAACGCTTTACTAATTTTTTTAATACACGTTAAACAATTTTTTTTTTATTTAATTTTTTCCAATCTATAAGTTTAAATTAAGCATTTCAAATAAACAATCAAGAAACTTAAAATAATATAAAATTAAAATCTAAATTATAATAATATTATACTACAACTATTTCTAAAATTAAAACTATTAATAATAATTATTATTTCTAAAATTAAAACTAATATAAACCTAAAACCTCATCGATGTCACCGCAGCGCGGCATAGTACCCAAGATGCTGGCAGCATTGCCCCTTTGAATGGCCAAACTAATTCTTTGGCCAAGGTAGCTGCCAGCTCTTGGATCCCCGGTGGACTCGATGATCTTTTTACATAGCTCTCCAAAAAGAGCTCGAGCCCCCGGGCCCCACGGCCCCAAGGTCTCCACCCCAAAAGGCACAAATACGAAACTACCATTATTAATTAATTCTTTATTTTTATTTATAAAGGGCTTCTTTCCGGAATTTAAAAAAATTAAGGTTTTTAAAAACCTTTATCCAACTAGCTACAAAAAAATTATCTACTTTAAATCAAGGGTGAAATGTCACCTTCTAGGCAAGCGCGCTCTATCTTAGGCGGCACCTTCACACATCACATCATCAGGTGTGAGCGCAGTCAAGCGCTATTCAAAAAGAAAATCCAAGCAGACGGATTCGCAAGCAAAAGCTAATAAAGAGTAAAGTTGGTTCGTATCAAGTGGTTTTTAATGCCTGTGCGAGGGTGGGAGGGATGCAGGGGGGGTGTAGGGAGAGGCCGCTAGAATCGTCTGTAGCGATGTAGCGTCTGTGAAAATTTGATTTTTAAACACTGCCACCGAGTATCATTGCTGCCACCCCTCGAAATATGTAGCTTGTGCTATAACAAGTTTGATCGTAGCTACGAGTAAGTAATAAAATGTCAAAGGAAAAATTTATAAAAAGTCTCTTGTAGTTTTAAGAAAATTCTTAAGTTTTAGTGGGCGATAGGATATGGATACACGAAATAAATCGTTAACTTATTACTTTAAGATGAATCGTATGAACAAGTAATAGGTCTTGTGCCCCGTACCTACTAACAAAGTTTGAATAAATAATATGAAATACAGACTTAAAAGAATAAGAAGCAAGCTTGATTTGTATGGGGCGCGCTCGGGATTCTTCGATGATGACTGCATTCCAGTTTCCAACAAACTGTACAATCCATTTTACTAGAAGAGAACGATGACACACCAACTGCACGCCGACTGCACACTAGCTTCACGTCAACTGCACTTGGGCTAGTCAGAAGTGAGCCTGCAGTTGTAATGCAGTTTGGTCAACTGCAACTGACGAACTGCATCCAAGCTGCAATTTTGTAGTCTGCTGGCAATCCGTCTGCATAATAGACACTAATCGATACGACTGACTTTGTCACTCCGTTGGTGCCGTTATTATTTGAAATATGTAGGTAGAAGAAGATATTTATAGATATTTTCGGAGTGAAACCGGGTGGCGGTCGAGGGTCCTAAGATTTATGGCCGAGCGGGAGAGTCCCATCTAACTGGACTCCTTCGGGTCGTGGTGTAAGTCATGAGAGTATCGTTTCAAAAAGTGTGTTTATTTTTCATGCTCGTGCCAATGATCTTCGAAGGGGGGACGCTTTAGATCGTGCAAAGTGAAAGAAGTTCAACAGGAAAGTGGACCCTGGCGTAACGCGGGACAAAAGCTAAGAGGATGAAGAAGATTTTTCAATGTATGCGGTTGATAAACTACTCAATGACAGGGGAAACGCAGCCTAGGCACATTATCTGGCGAGGCACCGCACACTGCTAAATCGAAAATCGATTAAAACCCATTGCTGCCCAACCCAACCTAAAGGTACGAGTTCATAGCCGATTACAGACAGCAGCAGCAGACAACGGGTCGCCGTGACACTACAGGGCCCCAAGTCTGCTATTTTACATGTCATTGTCATTGAACCGCAATACAATTACAATTCAATTGTCATTGGTCCAAAATTTCGTAGTCTACTAAATTCACAATGGTCGTTCGATTTCTTATAATTGGATTGTAATTCAATGATACCTCGGTATTGCCATTAGCTTAAAAAGCGTTTGCCGAAATATAATAGGTTTCTATGCATTGCTATGAAATACATTCCTTAGCTAACCACGTCGCCAGCCGTTACGGGCGGAGCGGCAGAGCGACAAGGTTCACCGTTGTCGATACGATACATAACAAAATATTAAAAACCTTAATTGAAACCGCTTCGAATTATTCACCGGTTTTCAAACCGTAGTCATAGAAAGCTTATCACTTGAGCGGTGCACGAATTCGGCACGACCCACACCCTTGCACGCTATAAGGGCAACTCATTTCACCGCCCGGGACTATCTACGTTTCAAGATATTTTTCTTTGTAATGCCATTGTTA
Source organism: Hipparchia sbordonii (assembly GCA_038048805.1). Lineage (NCBI taxonomy): Eukaryota > Metazoa > Arthropoda > Insecta > Lepidoptera > Nymphalidae > Hipparchia > Hipparchia sbordonii. The sequence goes on along the minus strand of CM076104.1, from coordinate 6,528,322 downwards.
AAGAGATTGCCGAAACATATTCCTAAACAAGACAAATTACGTAGAAGCTGAAAAAGTTCAATTTTAATGATATCAAAAGCCAATCAAAAGCCTTCTTTATAATCCTATTAATATTATAAATGCGAAAGTCTGTATGTTCGTTACTCAATCACGTCGCAACGACTGAACCGATTTGGTTGAATTTGGCACAGAGATAGATTATGGTCTGGAATAGGGCATAGGCTACTTTTTATCCCGGGAAATCAAAGAGTTTCAGCGGGAACAGAAATACCTCAATCCACGCGGACGATGTCGCGGTTATCAGCTAGTAATATATAATCGAGTGTCTAAGCACTCCTTTATACTAAAATATAAACTGAATTTAATTGTAGTATTAACAATAAGGATTTTATAATTGTTAACAAGTTTTTTGAAATAAATTAATAAATAAGAATAATAAATATATATAACACGTGTAACATTCGCAAGGAGACTTTTTTATTATTATTGGCACCACGTGTAACTTTTCAGTTATCTTAACTTTTCTTTTATTTGATAACAAGATACCAAGTGTTTGCAGTTTCACCTGGTGATAAGTGTCGATTCAGTTTAAATTGATGTGGGCTAACTTGGAAGGGGTATTGGCAGTGTAAACTAAAACCCATACATACCCCTCATCCGTTTTTACACGCGATTCGATCGTCTACCAAAATGCTAAATCGCTGGGCGTCACGGCGAGGTGACTTTACAAATCCACAAATATATTTTTATAAAATTATCGATATAGATCAGCGGGTCTTTTTTTTTTATTCGATGACACGATAGCCCTTGACTGCGACCTCACCTGATGGTAATTGACGATGCAGTCTAAGATGGTAGTGGGCTAACTTAGAGTCTTAATGCTAAAGTCAAAATGGGCGGGACATATAGTTCGAAGAAAGAAGGAAAACGCAATGTTGGCATTAGAAGGACTCCACTAGAAGGACCGACGACATCAGACGAGTTGCAAGGGGCTGCTGGATACAGGCGGCACAAGACCTAGTCCTATGGAATCCTATACAGGAGACCAGTCCCCTAATTCTGTAACTCAGTACCTAACAACGACGATAGGCATATTTTATCCATTGAAGGTTTGAAGAGAAATGTCATTCACTATTTCATAGTAAACCTTCAATGGATAAAAAATATATGTCAGTGGCTTTCATTTTTTGATAGGCGCTGAGTTACAGAATCAAGAGACAGATACTGTCCAACGGTGGGTATCTATCGTTTGATAATGAAGAAATTTCAAAAATCATAAAGAAATCACGAAGAGAAACACTACAACGTTAAGTTATTTATAACCTTGAAAACCACCAGACCGTCAAGTGGTAAGTTAATAATTCAAAATGGCACTACTCGCTGATTCTTACGTCAACACATAAATGTTATTAAATCATTTTATACGAGCATCTTGAAAATAAATAAAAAAACCTCTGAAACGAGTTCATTAATTTTGTACGCCCGGTTTGATTGATGGAGTGCTACCGGCCTGACTGATTGCTTGGATACCACTTGCCTACTTCTCGGATATTATATCATTATTATGCAAGTAATGCATAATCTCGTGCAGATCTTTGCCGATACTAATCGTAACTGCATCATGATTTTTAGCTAATTTTTTTTATTGCTTTTACCCGATATTATAAGAAATTCTTTTCATTAATTCATTTATTCATCTCAACCCATCGAAGACCCACTATTAGGAAAAGATTTTCTGTCGAATGATAAAGGTTGAGGCCACAGACCACCACGCTGGTCAAGTTCGGATTGGCACTTTATGGGAACCTTTGAGAACATTATGGGAACTCTCCAGGATGCAGGTTTCCTCACGACACCTTAGGAAGCTTTCTCAAATGAGAAGGATTGAGGACATAGTCCATCACGCTGGACAAGTGCGAATTGGCACATTATGGGAACCTTTGAGAACATTATTGGAACTCCCCAGAATACAGGTTTCCTCCTCACGACACCTCACGATATTTTCTTAAATGAGAAGGGTTGAGGCCATAGTCCACCACGCTGGACAAGTGCGGATTGGCACATTATGGGAACCTTTGAGAACATTATGGGAACTCTCCGGGATGCAGGTTTCCTCACAACACTTCATACCAATAATGGTAAGAGATGTTTACGATTCAACCTCTGACGTGACGCGTACGAACTTACACACGAAGTTTCCTCATTTAGGCTGATTTTTAAAAGGGCATACGTGTTACTTCTGATTTTATAACATTTTATTCACAGTAAAGCATAGATAATGAATAGTTAACTCGATATCGGGCTGAGGTGAGGCTATCTTGTCATCAAATAAAAAAAAAGTCGAAGATCTAGTGCATTAATAAATAGATTTATCAGCGTAATACGTTGATATGAAAAATCCAGCGAGTAGCGTGGTCTTAAAGGACACACCGTGACTGATACAATTCTCGTATATTCCACAATTTGAAATTGGTCGTAAAAAATTATACCTGATGTTAGGTTAACGGAAAGGCCCATTGCCACGTGCGAGGCTGCAGGCTGCAGCTTGTGGGTCGTCATTTGAACATGTTTTTTCCCATGCCTTCGAAATATTATATTTGAACAGCCTATTGAAGAACATTGTTTTGACACTGATAATGTTCATTTCGTGATTTGTGTGTCTACAATTCAATGAAATAATTTCGTCGTAATTGATTTACATGCAGCTTAGATTTTATTTCAACTATCATTTCATTAACATTTTATTGACAAGGACTTATAGTTGAGATTATCAAAGGCATGTGGTAGACAGGGGGACTGACTACCTCTTGCTAGTATCTTTAATCCTAAACATTTTTATAGCGGTAAAGATCACTTTTTATTTCAATTATGTGGTGGTGATTTAAAGAATTGCTTCCTACGTAGCTTGTGGAGTCACGAAGCTGAAGTGGCAATGGACGCGCGGAGAATAGATCCAGCTGTTCCAAGACTCATAGTTGCTGGGGTTCCAAGGTGATGGAGTTGCCTTTCGCACCGGAAAGCGCAGTGTTGGCAAATCCCCTATAAGATGGACCAACGATGTCAAACGAGTCGCAGGGAGGCGCTAGATACAGCTAACAGACGGCACAAGACCGAGATGTGGAAGTATATGCAAGAAATCTAATATGCTCTGCAGTGGACGTCTATCAGTTTGTATTGAAGAAGAAAAAGATTTGAAGATTTCTTTGCTTAATACATTTATATTGTTGTGATCTGGCCGTAACAAAACATAACCTCAAGTATAGAACACCTGAACTAAAAGATGCATCGTGTCTATAATTTTATAGTTTTAATATGAACGCTTTCGATGCGTTACGGGTGCAGCATTCCGATGCGATTCCTTAATTTGTGGTCCTTTCTGTCTGCTCCGGATTTTTTGCTGACAGTAGAGGGTGGCGGTGTGTTTTGTGAGGGTTTTTTGTTGGAACTCCGATAAAAGGAGCCCTAACGGGACATGTTGCTTACAATTTTACGATGGCACAATGATCGTCTGTATCGACGAAAACTACCTATTCCGATTTTATCTTTATCTTATTTCATCCGGTAGCAAGGAATTCTAATCATATCGACATTTATCTATATACAGCCATGTTCGTATATTTTAATTTCAATTTCGAAGCTTTTATTTTTTCTTATCTTCATTATTTACATAAATATGTTTATAAATTAGGCAGTAGCTACTAGTTAGTGTGTTAGCAAATGTGAAAATGTTTAATTCTGTTATCTGTTGATGTGAGAGTTCATAAGTGTGGCATTGGATTTTTGTTTTGTTCTTTTTTTTTGGCTTTTTATGTTTTTTTTAGTATAATTATCTAAATCGTTTCCCAAACAGGAATCTCTTTATGTATATAGCCCCTAAATAAAACCCCTGACCTAATATCATTTCCACCTTTCAGTATTTTCGGTGTTTCCTAAAGGTTTGTGAAAACGAAATTAACAAAAAGTATCAATTAACTAAGCTTAGCGTAAAAGCAAGGGAACGTTGGTGAAAACAGACATAAGAAACTAAAATGAACTTTTGCGATTTCCAAGAGTAAATTTTAATCGAAGGGTAACTTTTATTTATGAGCCTGTAAAATGATAAAAACATTCCCAATGACTTCGCAAATCCAACGATGAAACAAATACTTAAGATTTATCCTACCTACCCCGGAAAATGAAAGTATCCCGGGGGATATATAACAGTGTCACAGAAAAGAGAATCGGAAGTAGGCACCTATATTATTTTTTTTGTATTTATTGTTCTTACATTGTGTCGAGGCTTATCTCAGGGTGTGAAAAATCAAAAAGATCTTTGACGTTAATATTTTTTTATCATTTTGTTTTATATTTATAAAATTATTTAAGGTACTTAGCTTCGCTTTTATAAAAATCCTTACTAATCTTTTCTTAGTTACTAATAGTATTTTAAAGTAACTGCACTACTAAAACACACTTTCGCATTTATCGCGAAAGTGTTGTCCTTTTTGCCCCGGTTTTATTTCCGCAGGAACTCTGAATATTTCCGGGGTAGATCCTAGATAACTCTTTCTGTAATCCATTAATCATCCACTTGTCTTCGAACTTCCTTTCAATCAGTTCAGCCATTTGAAAGATTAGACGAACAAACAACAATTTTAAAAATTAGCATAATTTAGATTAAGCTAACTTTCATAAAATATATATATTTTTTTTAATGAATAGCGGGCAAACGAGCTGGCGGGTCACCTGATGTAAAGTGATTACCGCCGCCCATGAACACTTGTAGTACCAGAGGCATGCAGGAACTTATTGGTTCGCTCCTTGAATATCCCTATATAATACTGTAATTAAGTGCGAACACTATATATAATACTGTAATTAAGTGCGAACACTGTCGCAGGAAGATGATTCCACAATTTGGTAGTACGTGAAAAAGGTAATCATAATAAAATCAAGAAGAGGCAACTATGTCAAAATCACAGACACTTCACAATATCTAAGTACCTTCAGAGTTCATTATTCTTAACCTCGCCCAAAATAGCGAGTGAGTGTAACTGCAACTTAATAGTTTTTAGGAAATGCTCCATTGGCTGTGAGATATCGTTAGGTACTCTGAAAATAGCAGCGAGTTCACGAATAGACGAAGTGATTGCCCTTCTATAGTTATTTCCAGTGACTGTTCCTTCCTATTCGGGGTGTGACGATGTTTATGGAATGCACTGTCTGAGATGCTGGGGCGAAACCCTCGGTTAATAAGTAATGATAGAACGCATAAGGTTAGATTGAGATGGCGAAGTAGGTATATTGATTTATGTTAGCTTTTCTCTGGTAACACTAACGTTGTCGAACGTAGTATTAATTTGGCTACAGATCACGTTAAAGTTATCTTTGAGCATTGTAATCTTGTAACGTTTGATTCAAAATAAAGAAGAATTATTATCATTTGGAAGAAACTTACAAAAGCTGAGAAAATCCAGTTCAACAGAACAACGAACAGACACAGTCTTGTACGACACTCTTCATATTTTTATATGCTGCTGAGATGTGAACTTTGCAAAATTGCAACGATTACAAAGAAGATTTCTGGAGATGAACTACTGAATACGTATCGATCGAGTAGTTACAAAGTCACAAGTTAAAGTCTTTTGGACACGCTATAAAAATGACTACATAGAGTTTATTATATTATATTATATAGAGGGCAGGAAAGGCAAATGTTTGCTGTGGTCTAAAACTGTGGTCGGAATGATGAATGCTCTTGAGAAAAATCACATCTCAGCTCAAACGTCACTTTAAGATGAAGCATGTAGAACGGTAGAACCATAAGCTGATACCCGTGACAGCCCTAGGTAATAAGTACCACAAAGTTACTCCCTATAGATTAAAGAAATTTTGTCAATATAAATGTATTTAGACTGTGATTTTACTAAAAGGAATAAATCTCTTGAGATATTATGCGTCATCTTTATGTCATTACGTTAAGTTTTTGGTGCAAAAACACGTAAAAATTCTATTTGCAAAACCGACTTCAAACGCCACTACGTTTACAAAGTATATCAATTGTGCCTATAAAATTTGAACAGTTCCCTCGATTTCTTCAGGATCCCATCATCAGATGATGACAATGGGACCACCTGGGAAGTATACCCTTTTAGACAAAAATTTTCCAAATCGGTCCAGGCGTCTTCGAGTAATCGGGGAACATACCTACATAAAAAATTAAAAAAGATTCCGATGAATTGAAAACCTCGTGCTTTTTAGGAAGTCGGTTAAAAACACTTTTCCTTAAATTGCGTAAACAAAACAATTCGAAAAAAGCAAATTGTGAAAATAACTTAATTAGTTGTCTTGCAGTGACAATAAGCATTTAGTGGGTCGTCTCCCGCTGGTACCGTGAACCGGTTTGATTTATTTGTTTGCAAAACTACAGCGTCCCTTGGAAAGTGGAAGGATGAGTGCTATTTTAAGATATACTTACATTATTTGAATGTTAATGTGTAGACAAAGTTTGCTTTTTATGTTCTGTGGTGCATTTAGATGCCTGAATAATTATATTGCCAAGAAAAATATGGGAAGACAACCATATCGCTGGTCCGGAGACATCGTCAAGCTTGTGGGCAAGACTTGGATGAGATTCGCGCAACACCAAAAAAAATACAGGAGAGCTCAGGAGGCCTTTGTCCAACGATGGATGAAATGGAAGGGCTTGCAAAGAAGAAGACGGCATATTGCCAACTACCTTACAAAATTCTCTTTTGTTACAAATAGGCAGGTATAATTAACAGTAATAGAACTTCAATAGAATATAATACTCCGTTAAGTTGTAATACACACTAACATTTATTTCTAATAGAATAGAATAAATGTATCAATGTAATGTTAATTTTAAAATATATCATAGGATGTAGTACGATCTTAAGGCGGTAATTACGTAGCATCGTGTATAACCGCGTCACCTGCCCCGCGTCCCGCAGACCATCAGGAGTGTCAAGCTTACGGTTTATCTATAGATAATATCTGGATTAAATTTTCGACCTTCAATCCGTAGATTTTGGATTAAACAGGTTATTAATGTTGCCCGTTAAGCAATAACACCTAATTATAATGCAAATATTCGGGAGGTCCTTGAAAAGTAAATTTTAATTACAGTACAGGCTTCGCTCGGGCTGTCGGTAAAATGGAGTCTAAATAGGGCAGAGAAATGGGAAGCTACCTAATTGTAAATTAAAAAGTTCGCGGAGTTACGACACCACAGTCCACAATGACACCCCACCGGTTGAAAGGGGGGAGCGCCCTCGATCCTCCCCGCCTCACCCCCGCCCAGACGAGCGGGGGGTGCAGACACCCGTGGAAAGCGTGTGACATTTTGTTTTAAAATATTGTCCGCACGAATACATTCACGTGGGTCATTTTTAATCGCTTGCTTTCTCTTTTTTCGGCCCGCAGCAGATGTACGGAACAATATTCTAAATCATAATGGACTTTCACGAGGTTCGCGCAAAAACATACTTTACACATTACGACAAGCTATGTATATCGATATAAACCGTGCAGTGATAGCAAGCGGCGCAAGCGCCTGCGCACGGGCCGAGAAAGCTCAATACTATGCTTGCATATGAAACTTTTATTAGGGTGTGTTCATACTAATCTTACAGTGAGCGGCGTGAAACTGCCACTGTTGCTCTAGTGGTAAGCTTGTTCGACTGCAGATGACGAAGTCTTGGGCTCGGAAAATAAAATGTATACTGACAAGAAATTCTCAGTACTAGCTCGGAGATACAATCCCCGTGCCTCAGTGAGCACGTAAAGCCTTCGGTTCTGCGCTTGATCTGGGCGTGTTAGATTTCTGTTCCTGGTCCCACCAGTAACGGAATTTGTATGAGATTTCACGAATAAGCTTTCTCGTGACGCACGTGCGTCACGAGAAAGCTTATTCGTGAAATTTAATTCGTGAAACTTTATCTACCCAAATGTATACATTTTAGCCCTGTAGGAGAGTGTGTGATAAAACTGTGCACACGTACACTGTAAACGTCGCATAGCAGCAAGAAAAACTTCTTGGTGGTGTCGCGATTTTTTTGGGCCGCAAATATTTTTTTTTGTTAATTTGGTCATTCTGTCAACGTTTATTTTGGCTTGACTATAAATTAATGTAACTTCGCACAGAATCAGCGACTGACTGAACGAGTCGGCGAGCGTCTGTTGTCGTTGCGTTTTTCAAACTGCGTCAGTTGTTCGAGTAGTGTGAATGCTCTTTTCTTAAGTACTATTGGACTATTGGATTTAACGGATAGCTCACAATGAACCTCAAACTGTGAGCGTAATGTGGACACTGTTTTAATAGCGTCCACAGCCTGTGAGTAACAGGTAAAGGAAAGTGGGTACACTGCTTGTTCTCGAAGTAAACTCGAAGACATTTCCGTGCATGGGGTTATTAAGCTAAGCGCACCAAATATATTGTGGCGTCAAGGGCATCTGCTTTCTTCCGGCATTCCGTTCCCGACGCCCACTGAGGAATATCTCACGCTCGTATTATGTAACATTTCGATGGTTTGTTTACGATTGGCTTTATTAACCTGCTCACTGGAGGCCAATACGTCGGAAAACGCTTTGGCTGCATTAGTTACACCTATGATATAGGTATCGTAGTTGTAAATAATGCAGCATGTTTAGGAATGATACATTCGTAATCATTCATACAATTTCTTTAAAAAAAATAGCTATCCCGAACATGACCAATATTCCCCTCTCCCCTCCAAATAATCGTTAAATTTTTGTTAGAAGTGAGTACGACAATGCAACTGGTGGGGATCGAACCTTAGACCTTTCAGTTTTTAGCCCGCACCTTTATTGAGGTTTTTAAAAACCCTTTGGTTTTTTAAGAAGATGGTTGTTCAGGTAACTGCAGGGAATTCGTCTAACAATAACATATCTTATTAATAGTGAACACAAAGACCATATCACATGTTTAACATATTTACCTATATGAAACGCGTCCTTGGATTTATAAACAATTGAAATGTCAGCATTTTTATTATTTCGAGTGCTTTTAATTACGCAGATATTATCTTCCGATTGGACGCGGTTGAAGTCAACAAATAATTTATATCAAGGTTAATAGTTCTCTGCACTTATTAGACACATCGTAAACCAGATTATATACTTTAATTAGTAATTAAATCACCGAAAATTAAGTTGTTAATAAAACTAGGTCTTGAATTGACCACTTTGATCAGTGTAGAATTTATTTAATTTAAATTTTCTGTTGTGTAGTATGAATATATTATGTAGTATAACAAATAATATGTAGGTACATAATATGAATAGTCAATATTATAAGGGCATGTTCCAATTGTCGAAGAAAGTTGACGTGTTGACAGTTTTAGTGTTTGCAATTTTCAAAATGCCTTTCGTCAGTTAAAAATCACTGGTGAACTAGTGCCTGAAATATGTTTTGTGAATTTTAACAAAAACACTGATGAATAAATCTATTCCAATTCAATAATATCAGCTTTTATCAATTTTTTTCATCTGAATTTTTCAGGCAACGCAAAAATTCCGTAGTCAATAGTTAGGTCAACGAACTTAAGGGTTCAGTAGACGGGTGATCCATCAGTCGATTCCGTCAATCGTGAGTGACGTCGATTAGGCAAAAAATATGGTCATGCAGTACGAATAAATACTTAGGAAATGTAACTGTGTCAAAAAAATGACCCAGCAAAAGGCGTATGGTGTCTAGCGCGTCATCAGTCGGAAAAGCGAACACACGTCAAATCTTCGTATACTTTCGTTTTGGTTTGAAGTAGAGCCATTTTTTGTGTGGAATTTATTCTGAATTAGAGTTCCTGACTTATTATTTGATAGTTGATGCCCGCGACTTCGTTCGCGTGGATTAAGGTTTTTACTTCCCGCGGCAACTTTTTTATTTTCCGGAATAAAAAGTAGCATATTATATTAGTTTATTTCATTTTCCTTTTTTCCACTTACACTTACCATCAGTTGTGAAAGCAGCCTAGGTATTAAAAAAAATGTACTACCTAACTGCTAAGTGAGATGGACTCTAAATAAAATAGTAGATAACTTGAAAAACTTAAACCCATACTTTACCATACTTGCCCTCGATTCCATTCTACACACCATCGTATGGGAACGCTTGACGGCAGGTCTATGACGGTAGAGTGGTAACTGGCCAAAAACCAGATCAAAAGCAAAGGTTGCATAATTATTAGTTTTATTTGATCAATACCGCGGGGAGCTGCCAACTACTTTGGAACCTGTGGAAATCCAAGAAAGAGATCTTTTTTCAGCAGTGGAGACCTAACGGTAAAGAAGAAGAAAGAAGAAGAAGAAGAAGACGAATCAATACCGATGTACTTCGCCCGATTCGCTTATAATTCCAGATTCATAGCGCGGCTTATTTCTCATAAAAAGTTGTTCGCTTCAAATGTAGTAATTTCGCAAGGAGGGTGTCGCCCCCTCCCACGGTCCTCCCGGGCTGGCCTTTTATCGCCGGGGATATTGTCTCTTTAGTTAGATCTGTATTTACTCCGGTGTAAGTAAGGTTTGGAGAAACCTCTGGATGTTTATCGGCCTCTATGTTGATTATTGTACTTATTTTTTTTATTACTAGTTGATGCCTGCGCTTCGATCGCGGGGATTTAGTTTTTAAAAATCCCGCGGGATCTCTTTGATTTTATATGACAAAAAGTCTATGTAACTCTCTCAGTCCTCAACTATACCCATGCAAAAAATCTCGTAAAAACTGTTATTCGAATTTCGTCGAATTGGCTAAACGTGGTTGCGAACTGGTGACCGATATTGATAACAACTTTAAAGCCTCAATAGCCCAACGGTTAAAGATGCGGACTGAAACCTGAATGGTCGCAGGTTCGAATCCCACCCGTTGCACTATTGTCGTACCCACTCCTAGCACAAGCTTTTCGCTTATTGGGAGGGGATAGGAGGATATTAGTCAACTTTAGCTTGGCTAATATTCTTTAAAAAAAAAAAAAAAAAACTTACGACCACTGCGTCTAATAGGCCCAGCTAACGCAGAATCTGAAAAAATTCACGACGAAAATCTAGAAAATCACAGTAGGTAGGTACAGGCATCACTCTTCTTTATAAGACAACGATGTTTGTGTATCTATATCAACAGTCATTATGAATTTCTTAATAGCCTCACTTCTCTCGACACGTAATTAAGCCATAACTTAAAACGGCAGTTATTAACTTTTTAAATCTGCCCGGAGGCCGGTAATACCTTATTGATATTTGTGAACGGGCTGGATAATAATATTTGTGTATAATTCTCCATTATTGCCTGATCCGCCTCGCCGCTCTCGTGTGTGGCTTACGTGGAGATGAAGGGGATTTTTTTATAAGAATCGGGGGGTCTCGTTATGCTGGTGGTAGTGTATTGGTGTCCACAATGGGTGGAGAGGTAGGGTCACATCACAATGAAGCAGCCGCATAATTGTTAAACTGAACGAGGGTTGAACGACTTGTCAACTGTTTCATACAATAAACGCATATTTTTTACCGTTTACTAAACAGCAAAAATGTGTTGATTGTTTGTGGTGATACCTAATTAATATTTGTCAAACTTTCCTTAAAGCTCTAGATATCAATGTAGTTAAACCTTCTTACGTTCTTTTTTTTATTCGATGACAAGATAGCCCATGACTGCGATGTCACCTGATGGTAAGTGAAGATGCAGTCTAAGATGGTAGTGGGCTAACTTGGAACGTAGAAGGGGTATAGTATAGCAGTGTAAATTCGACCCATACCTCAAATTCTTATCTTCTCAAATTTTATGGTTTTCTTCTTTTTAAAAGATAAAGGATAATATTGGCCATGCTAAATTTAACCCCTTTTCCCTCCAATTATAAGATGACAGACATTATGGGGAACTCTCAGGTGTGCAGGTCTTCTCGCGATGATTTCCTTCATCGTTGAAGCATGTCATATTTAATCGCTTAAACGCATATAACTCCGAAAAGTCAAAAGTGCATGCCCGGAATCGAACCTGCGACCCCCGAACTCAGTCTTTTAACCACGAGGCTATCACTGCTTAACTATACTTACTTTTATTCATTAACTTTTCAAATAATAAAAATTACTTGATTTGACTCATCTGTCATTGGTTTTATCGGTATCGATTCTTTGACGTCATTAGTGATAATAAATTTAATAATAATAATAATTATTAGCCTTCATCGATAACGTTTCCCCTACCACAAGCACCTACCTACTGGGACCTTAATAAAAGATTTGCTTTCCTAGATAAAACATGTAGAGATACGGAGGTAATAAAAACAATGATTAAAAAACGTTTTTATCAACTGATCATAAACATAAATTATAATTATTATCCATGATTTAGGTAATTATATAATATATAAATATTTTGATAATCAGTATTTGCTTAAATTCCGTCAAACTAAGAGAAACTAGGCTTTTTTAGGCAAGCGCGCGAGTATCTTAGGCTGCATTTTCACTTACTGTCAGCTGTGGTCGTAGTAAAGTACCTACTAGTCTATATTAAGTAGGTATGTATTATTCATATTTAGTTATTATTCCATAAAAAATTTGCTTCACCGATATCTCAAGTCGTCTCTGATGAACAATAAATACATAACAACTTTATAATAAAGAGTCAGTACAATATAAACAATAGTGCAATTACAATAAACACGTTAAATAATGAAGTTTACGGTAACCTTTCCAAAGCGTGAATGAGGTAAGTGGTCCGATACCGATCACTAACTGCCGCGCAACAATACACTTCATCCCTTATTAATTATTTGATTGTAGGCATAAAGGATGCCGTAATCGTCAGAATAATAATATCATCGCACCGCATAAAGAACCCCAAGTAGCGACAACACAAGCGTAAAAATTACACGCCGGCCCGCCAATATGTTTGTGTGTATTAGATTAGATTTATTCGACTGGGTCACGCACACACGCGAGCATCTACCCCGAAACGGGGTGCATGGATGTGGGGGCGACACCACACAGTCGCAAAGCTGCCACCGCGCCCGCCAGATGGTCACGCACACACGCACGCCGCGAAAGGGAAAGCTACACTGAGTAAACAAATCGCGGGAGCGAGTGCCGTCCCGCTCGGTTACAAAGCCGCTGTGTGTCACATCATTGTGTGCTGTCGACGCGATCCGACGTAGATTGTTCTGTGAAATTGCCAGGTAATAGGCCGAGGGACTATAGCATTACACATACTTATTGGTGGGTTTAGGCGCTCAACGGCCTAATCGAATTGAATATTGGCGACACATTGACGCGTTGATTTCCAAATTGGTGCTCAAGATTTACACCTTATCTCAAATTATTGGGTAGGTACACATGTAATATGATACACTATTTAATCCTTTATTAGGTGCCTACTGCCTAGCAACTTACCTGACCTTTTGGTAATCCCAAAGGTAAAAGACCTGTTAGACAATTACCGTATTGAAAAGTGAATGAATGGTCACCGCTGGGTGACAACCTCAAGTTTGATGACTGTATAGTCTTATTAATTAATTATTAATTAAAATGTAACTCTTCATCATCAGCAAACCATTAAAGGCTCACTCCTGAACGCAAGTCTCTTCTCAGATAGGGTCATGCGATATTTAATTGAATATACATTCCATACGGCTGGGTTGTACTCATTATTTCTCCTAAATTAAATAAAAAAAATTGCCATAAAAGTGTCTCTAAATCCCATAAGTATTTTATTTATTTGTGAAAAAGATTCGAAGCTAAGATTTAAGGAGAAATTCAGAAAATTGAGATGCAACGTGTCTCCTTGCCAAATTTTATCGAAATCGATTCAACGGTTTAAGCGTGTAAAGCTACGCAGATATTTACGTTCGCATGTTTATAATATTCGAGTATTAAGTATGGATGCCAGTCTACGAGTAATTCATTATCTTATCAACTAAGCCCTTGACTACAGACAAAGTAGGTATGCACTGTAAGGCGGGACGTTTACAGAATTCTTATCGTCGTCAAGAGTTTTTAAACTATAAATTAATTTGTATTTGTTGCTGTGTATGTTGAATTTTTGAACTAAAAGTACTTGGAAAATGGAAATTTCTGTGCAACTGTCAAGGTATTCGCATGCATGTGACTACATCATGCCTTATCTTCAGGTGAGATCATGGCTCTGGTCAAGTACAAACTCGTTCTCATTAAAAAAAACTGCACAGTTGCTTGCGACTTTTCCTGCAAAAAAATATTGAGACAATTATTGTTCTAAGGAAGTATCTCCTGTAGAACAAATCTTCCTAGTTTTTTGTTTGTTATTGATGCAGTTACGGATCGACTGACAGTTGACATTAATTGCAGTTCATGAAAGTTGCAGCATACCTTTACTTGACAACAGTCATGTTATCGAACGAGTAGCTTAATCTATTTGCCAATTCTTTCAGGTCAATGAACTAAATAAGCCCTAAATTCGCCTCACCTCATTTTGTCAGTGCTAGCCTTGATGTCGTTGTTGATTTCAACTGATAGAACATCCATTGCTAGACAAAGGTTATAAAATTCCACATACTGAAATCTTGGGTCGCATCCAGCTGCAACTCTTCCGATATCATTGGTCCGCTACTCTGCACTACCTTAATCCATACTACTCATATGTACTTATATGTAAAAATAAAGTAACATTCTTAACAGATACAGATGTATCTTACTTCCCGCTAAATTTATCTTAACGAATATTGGAACAAAGACGTTTTACCTTCATTCTGAAGACAGATAATATTACAGTGAAGAAAAACATCGCGAGGAATCTTGCATGCTTGAGAGTTCTCCACAACGTTTCTAAAGGTTTTTGAAGTCTGCCAATTCACACTTATCCACTATGGTGTGCTATAGCGTAAACCCTTTCCATTTTGAGAGCCAGCAATGACTTGAGATAATGATCTTATCAGTGATCTGCATAAATGCAACTTTTCAACTCCAATTAAATACAGGAATTGAGACCAATTTCTTCAACTTTCCCTTGAACTTAATTATTTAGATATTAAACGTGATATTTTAGTCAAAGTCCAACTATGTCTTTGTGTCCGATGTTTCATTGTTGAGACACTGTTCACATCTCACGGGGGAGGCGACTGGATCGTATTATCATAATCGAATCTCCTCCAGATTTAAATGAGACAATCAATCAGAGCGGCACAGAGCTAGTTGACAGGAGGGATTCTTAGAATTAAGCACAGTTCGCTGCGAAGGTGACTTACTAGACTGCTCTTAGATTTTATGTTTCTAGTCTTGCAGAGAAAAGCTTAGAGATTATTAATTAAAAACATAATAGAAGTACTGACAATCATAAAGAATTCGTTGAAGATAATCTTGTTTTAAAAGATAAGTACGTAATATCGATAGATAGAGAATCCAAAATGAAGCGTGATAAAGTTTGCTTTGGATTAACTATTTTATACAATAACATTTCCTGTAAAACTTTGTGTAAAAAAATTCTTTTTAAAAGGAGATCTTCTCCCATTCAGGATTTCAAGGTACTGAATGTCAATTATCCGATTGGTAGACCCTGATCAGACAATATTAACTGAGTAGCAAAAGCTTCTGGGAGTAAACTATATAACTTCGTTAAGTGTGAAACTCTACAGAAAAATCCAAAAATTTCAAGCAAATGAAGTACAGCGCTAGTTGATGACTGGTACACGGAATTTACTAAAGGAATATAAAATTCGATCACTCCTGAAAGAATGTGGTTGCTGGGATGTTATGACGTCAGTCGTAGTCGGTTTCATTGTTTTTGAGTCGCAATGCTTTGATCCTGAGTCTGGGTCACCGCTTTCGCCGAATCTGTTAATCGCGTGGGTGAATGTCCTCTTTATTTTTTCCCCTCCACCTGACTCTACACCACCAAATGCTTCATATGACCCTTTATTTCTGAAAACGTGGTCGAAGAACGGTCTACACACACCACTAAGTACCTCTACTCTACTTACCTAAATAACACGTTGCATAACTGTAACAACTGATGGGAGCGTTACGTAATTCCATAAACCGTATCCAAAAAAGTACTAGAGTATTAGTTAAGTATGTTTAAATTGAATAGAAGCCATAGATGTAAAGTTCTTTCTATTTCTATTAGAACATGATGTCAATGACACATTTTAGTGCAATCAACCAATACACGTGTTGGTATTTAAATTAGGCAAAAACGTGTGCGTTAACAGATAACAGTGTTTGATAAGGAAAAATTTATGGAAAAAAGGGACGTTGTAATCTATTGTAATAAAGAGACAGGAAGGTAAGAGTAAAAGTATAATTAGTCTGTGTTATTATTTATTTCTGTTAAATTAGAGATACAAATAATTAATTACTAAAAAGTTATAAAATTATTATTATTATTATTGTGATGATGATAACAGATATAATGTTTTTCTTGTCAAATTAATTTTTCGTTCGAACTAGGACTCAAACCAGCGACCACATGTTACGTGTCTGAATAAGCTAGCCATTTGACAAAATAGGCGATATATGGTGCAGTCAAATAAAGGCCATTATAACGTGGCAATATTGTTAGAGAGGCATCGACATCATAAAGTTCACTCCATAGGAAACCACGCTACCATATTAGAGAACATTTTAGTGACGTCATTGTAGATTATACTACACCGGACGCAACGGTAACCATCGCTATCAGAAGAAAACAGATTAAAAAAAATACAACTCAGTTTGTACAATCAAACCAAAAATCAATAATTTCCTTAAATATGAAATGAAATGACTACTATCACTCCTATATAATAATATAGGAGCGATCTCTTCCAGGCAACCATGATGCAAGGTGGATATGATGATAGGATAGAAAAATAAATATTTTAATTAAATAATAAATATAAAATAAAAATATGAAATATATTAAATATGAAAATGAGAAATATGTTAATTGTTGAAGTCTATCTCTTCATAGAACAGATATAGAATCTTAAAATGAACGACTGCTTCTCACCTTAGTACCTACATTTAATCTCATTACTGAATTCTCTGAGAGATTGAATCTATATCGACGTTCACTGGTAGGTAACTTAGGCCATGATCTCGAATGTGATAACATTCTACATGGCTTCTGTGCTACTCGTTTAAAGTTTAAACTATTAGGTATTTAATTGAAATATCAATGAATTATAAAATTCAATGTGAACATTTTTTTTATTATAAAATTATTATAATTGTTATTTGTTCATTTTGCTTCAGTGATGATACTTGTTCAATTATTCTACTAAACGAAACTTACAGTCTAAATATAATGCTATCGTTTTCGGCAAAGAAAACTGTGAAAGGGCACTATTTTTAGGTTTGTTAATTTATTTGTTTATATATTTTAGTTCAGTTCCAAGATTGTGCAGAAATTAATAAGTATCTTTAATTACATTTTTTAGAAAACAAAATTTGTCTTTAAAATTGACTTTATTTTCCAATTTTGATGACCAATATTGTTCCATATACTTTACTTTTAAGAAAGTTTTCATGCAATCAAGAAAATTAGGAGCTTTAAATAAAAACTTTCCATACAAATGAACTTGAACCTTTTATTAAATCAACACCAGTTTGTTGATAATCCAAGAGTAGTACTCAGAAACTCTAGTATATACTCCTGGATAGGTAATATTAGCGCAGCCTTCACCCCAAGATACAATACCGACTAAAGTGCCTTGGGCTACTAGAGGTCCTCCGGAGTCTCCTTGGCAAGCGTCCCTGGGCGGATCGTTGGCGACAGCGCATAGCATTCCGTCTGATATCTTCGCGATCCGGCGATAAGCACGAGTGCAGATATCTTGAGCTACAACTTCCACAGTTGCTGCTCGCAGCACAGTTGATATGGAGCCATCGTACTGAAATTACACACATATAAACAACATAGGAGCAACACACTACAACACGTTAACTTTTTTATTAACTAGTTGATAACCCGCGACTTCGTTAGCTTGGATTGAGGTTTTTAATTCCTGCGGGAACCAAATCGGTTCGTTGCGTGATTAACTAACATCCATACATCCAAACTCTTGCATTTATAATATTAGTAGGATGACAAAATAGACTTTGATTGTGATCTCATCTGATGGTAAGTGATTATGATCTTAGACATGTTAGCGGGCTAACTTGGAAAGACCTAACCGGTTTCTACATACCGTCGTGCCGGAATGTTAAATAACTTGGCGGAACGTCTTGAAAACTTACGGTAGGTTGGTAATAAACATAATTCTTAGTTTCATAGTTGGTAATAAAATAAGTACTTACCGAAGTCATTCCATATCCTGAAACCAGTGCGGTTGCTCCGACTGGAAGACTAAAACTAAGTTCAGGGATGAAAACAGCATCAACGTTCTTGTTAAAGCTCATTTTCTTCGATGTTACCAACATTGCAATATCATGTTCCAGTGTGAGGGAGGAATATCTCTCATGAGGGAACACGCTCTTCACGTCGTATACGGATCCACCGGACGAGCGAGATGAGGTTCCAACTGCGACCCTCAGTTGTAATGGATCTGATTGTATCCTGTAATTGAGAGATCTATCAATACAATAATGAATTGGTGAAAGAAAACATCTGCCTGGTTCTCCATAATGTTCTTAAAAGTGTGTGAGTTGCCAATTTGGATTGGGTTGGGTTGGTGAACTATGGGCTAAAAGGAACTTCTTTGAGAGGAGACCAGCTGCGCTCAGTAGTAAGCTGTTGATGGATTTTTGACTACTATAATGATGACGATGATGATCAAAAAAATTATATTGATGTACAAGACGGTAGGTAAGTAGCGTTGTGTCAACCTGAATTGCACTTTATTGTGTGGTAACAAGAGTCGTTATTTATTTAAATCATTTTGCGGAGTGAATCTTCTGTACCATTAGGTATTCTGTGAACAGTAGGGCTAACATGCGTGTAATCTCTATGTGAATCTCTATAGAGATTCACATAGAGATTACACGCATGTTAGCCCTGTAAACCTGTAGACAAAAATTTCTCATGGCGTGCATGTTGGCTCTACAGGGTCCCGTTTGATGTGCGATTTCATTTTTGCTTTTAAGTCTGCATCTTTGTGTTTTATTAAACTTAATTTTACAGAATGTAGTCAAAATCTTTGCAGATTAATGCAATTGCAAAATAAATCATTGATACTATTCCTTAGGATTTTTGTATACCGAAATAAGTCTTTCGAGCTAAAAACGATTTTAATACATCTCCAAGCGAGTTGCCAGATTTAGAATATTCAAAGACTACTCACGTCGTCGTGATACAATGTGCTGCAGTGAGCAGAGCTTTGGTTGTTATGATGGCAGCTCCACACGTATAAATCCATCCCGCACTTGATTTTCTTCTTAGAGCGGCGTGATATGGAATCTGGGATATATCGATAGCTTCGCCATTTACTACACGATTTACCTCGGTTAGGGACGAATCAGCAGGCAGGCATGTCGTGAAACTGCAACCTGCAATTAATAAGTTCAATTCGATTTACCCAATGACAATTGACAACATTTATAAGAACATGCAACAAAATAAAACTTAAATAAATAATGGACAACATAAAATTATTGTGTAACTTTTCATAGTACAATGTTATTAAACTTTCAAAAATAATTAGTATTTTAGGTTTCATATAAGTAAATATTAAATTGCATACAACACTGCAGATGCATATAACTTTGAAAGTCAAGAGATGCGTGCCGTCTATCGAACCCTATACCGCTATTATTTTGACTGAGTTATTTAATATACATATGTATTTCCCAAATAATTAATAAAAGAAAAAGAGGCAACGTAAAATAAAGAACTCACATAATAATAAAAATGACGAAATCCCAAAAAGAATACCCATTTTGATCGGAAATATCACATACTGAGCGAGAAGACCGCAGAATCTTTAAGTAGTTGTAGATTAAATTTATCTTCAAATATCGTATCTATTTTATCTAATCAATAGAAATTCGGGTTATATTATACTGTATACAGTATAGTGTCTAAGACCTAGTATTATTTTCAAACTATTATCTTTAAAAAATCATTCATTATGTCTACTTAATCATTCATTATGATTGGCTATAGATTTCATTTAATATTAGAATCTTAAAACTCTTTTATACATAGTAATATGAACCTGCTAGTGTCATAATTATCTTTTGTCGATTGCGTATGAGTTTCAATTTCAATATTTTATTATTTGCAGGGTTTTCCTACGATGACTAATTTTGGGAAAACATTACTTTGTGGGAAAAACGTAGCCTTATCTTGACGAGTGGGGTTAGGGATAAAACATTTTAGACATATTAAAAATGCTGATAAAATAATTGATTCTGAAGAGTTCTTTCGAAAACTTCTTATCTTAAACCCAACTTCATTTAGGGTGGGTGGGATATATTTGTAGGCAAGGTGGAGGGAAGAAGACTACATGGCCGATCACCTAGCCACTGGTCTCAACAGGTCAAGTCACTCACGGGCCATCTACTTACAATCACAATGTGAAAAGCCGAGGACCAGGCAGAGTGGAAGGCGCTATAGTAACCAAAGTAATGCTACGAAAACACACCATTATCTACCTAATTATGGACACGACCTTTAGCAATGAAGTTTGCGACTAGGGTTGCCAGATTTTTTTTTCAGCCTATAAGGGACAAATGGTTAAATGGGCAAAAAAATACGGGATTTCAGTTTTTTACCCGGGACAAATAAAAAACAAAATTATTTAGTGTCATTTTTTATTATTTTTTATATTTTTCCGAGGATCGAGTCAGTTTTAACGTTGTCATTCTGACACCTAACACTGTCATTGGTCGATGCGGCCTCCGAGTGCAAGTTAGTAGCGAGACGAGTACGTTTTACGAACGTTGCGTGTGTGAATACTTAGATCGATTTCATAATGAAAAACGACCTACGGTTCAAATATGGGACAGAGTCAGTCCCGCCGGGACATTTTACTCTATGCCTAAAATACGGGATGTCCCGGGAAATACGGGACGTCTGGCAACGCTATTTGCGACCATCAAGAAGATGAATCGAAACATTACTACGATCATAATTATTATACAAGCGCGCGATTTTAGGTTACAACTTGTTCCCGCCATAAATTTTGCGGTAGTAAAAAGGTGCAAATTGTATTAATAGCGTTTTAATACGGTTCAGTCGTTGCGGCGCAGGTTTATCGGCAATCAAATCGATGTCTCAGCTCAGGCTCAGGGAGATTTATTGAAACATTAAATCAATTGGAAGTTAAATTATATAATGAGCTGTGTCGAGGTATGAAAATGAAATGTAAAGGTTATTGCATCGAGATATTCTGGCTAGGGCTGTTACGGAGGTCCGTGCGGAAGCATTTAATATTAGAGTTTTAGAGTTAAGTTTCTAGCCTCTTAAGACTAAACTATATTGCTACTAGGCTATTATAATGGGTAGAACTCAAGCGACTGTAAATGTGCACCCAGCCTAAAGAGAGAGACATATTGTGTTAGCGTTGACTACACAGATGACTAATATGCGTTGTCACAATAACAACTAACCATTTTATGCCTATTTTCACCATCCTTACCTAAAACATCCCCTAAGTGGGAGTTTTTTTACGTAGGTAGTCCCTTTATCCAATGTCATTTCCCGGTTAGGTATTCCCTTTAGGATTTAGGTAGTTAAATAATTTTTATTAATGAATAATTTACAAGGTAAATCTTTACTAATGCCCCTTTCTGGTCTTAACTAAGCGTTAAGCGTGTCTTAAGAATGGGCACGACAATAGAGGAAAGGAGGTATGAACGTTGACCTTGAGGGTTTCAGTTAGCCGCTTGCTTTTCTTCTTGTTCTTGCCTTCTCTCGTTATTTGGGGTCGGGTCTCCTTACTTTCCTGCGCCAAGTCGCTCGATCTTGGGTTGTCGGTTCTGGCACTCGGCCTTGCCTAAGGTCTACCGTAATGTATACTAACTTATTATATTAACTATTTTCTACATACTACTATTTATTATATTAGGTAACTATTTCCTACGCACTACTATTTTTTTATTTTTATTATTTAATATGTTAACTATTTGCTACATAGTACTATTTGTCGTGACTAACAGTCATCCGAAACCTTTGGATCCACGGAAGACCAGCGCTATGCCAGTGCTTTTCCCACAGGGATAGCATATGCTGAGTGGAGTCCATTTTGGGACCACACATATTTATTTATTTTTTGTTTTGTATCTCTTTCTGTTATTAACTGTGCTGTGTGTCTCAAATAAATGCTTTTCCTTTCTTTCTTTCTAATGTTAAACCACCAGGTCGATGGCGGGCGTACCCTATCTCTTTTTTCTTCAGGTAGGTTTATTGTGACTTTTTTATAGTTTACAGTTACTACAATTCAACACTAGTAGCGCCATCTATAGTGCCGGAACAAACTGTTGCTTTTTATAGCAGTTCTTATCGTCTTTGTAACACATATAACTGTTATCGACTCAGCGGTTTATTGGTTTTTGCACATGTAATTTTCATACCAATTTTTATTTATTACACCTATCAGTGTTTTTATTAAGGAATTGAATGGTGAATATGGGGACATTTTTGGGAACAAAAGTACCCAAGTGCCTATATATCGCGCCCAAGACAGTGTGCATTCATCCTTAGATTTCATCGTTTCAGTGAAGATTATATCACTAAAAATCCTGTAAGTTAATGTAACAATCCCATGGGAATTAACTTTACGGCACAAAAACTAGCCTTAGACCTCTTATTCTTCTTGATTTCTTATATAATTCCTACTACCTTGTGAAAGTCCCATCAAAATCGGTTCAGACAATTCAAAGAAACATATTTTTGGTTAAAATGTCCAAATAATCATATTATGAACTTATTAAACGGGAGCTATTTCGAAATCACTGCTTACAATAAAAGGTCTACGTTTTTTGAAGCTCTCTTGAAGGGAAAGCCTACTATCAAAAATTGTTGAACAAATTAGGTATGTATTTAAACCGAGGCGTTTAGACAGCGGCTATAAGGAGATAAGGTAGTTGAATCAATGGAAAGTCGGGTTCATGGGAGATGCGCCCACGCGTCGTGCATTCCGGGGAGCCAAAGACCTTTTGCTTCCTGGATCGCGACGAAACTTACCTACCAACTCGAGAGATTTCTAACGAGTGATCTGATTTTAATGAGCCATCTTGTTTCGCTGTTTCTTGTTATGGGGAGATTATCTCGCGCGTACCCATACAAACAAAGGCAGATAGATGAAATTGGAAACCAAGTGAGGTAAACGAAATTAAAACTAACTTGTTGTTTTAATTTAACCTTTTCTTGTAAACAAATGAATGGAATAAGTAGACTATCGATGTAAAATAGTACCTACTAAAATTATACATCGATGAGGTAGACTGGCTTACTACATATTATGATGTCGACAGTTCAAAGAATCGATAGACCTAAGACGTAACTTATTACCTAAGATGCGTTGCGCATCGCAAAACCTCGTTAAATTCCATAAAATTAATTACAAATTGGACCACATTGCTAGTAGAAATTAGTATTAGCATCATTCTCTAGTGATGTATGTGCGAGAGGAAGTACTAGGTTTGACGTCTATACCTATTCGCAAATTCTTCATTTAATAAAACATGCAATGGGTATAGCGGGGAGTATAAATGGATATGCTAAAGATAAACTTTCCTCAGCATATTTGTGGTAGAAACTATTAAAGGTGCCATTTATTGCGGTAATGCACGCGAATACGGTAACTTACACGTCACAATTATGTGGGTCTTTCAATTTCGCGAGACCGTTCGAATTGCTGTTACCTATTACATAATTATTAAGAACTTAAGTTTCCTTAACTAATCGTTAAACTTCAATTTAAAGATGCGTTCTCCATATGAAACCCCATTGGCATGTCTAAGGCGCAGGGCACACCAACGGAGTCGCATGGCAAAACTTCTTAGGTCAAAGTATGAAGTGTCAGAGACAACGAAATACGAAGCTAGGGCTGCCCGATTGTCTCTTTCTGGGGCTCGATGTGTTCCATTTACTGCCGGGTACTGTACTTAGTTTGACAAACAGTTGAAAACAAAACAAAACATCTGAAACCTGAATCAAAGAGATTACTATGTCGCTATCGCGATGTAGGATCGCCTGTTATAGTGCGTTCGTACTTTGGACTTTATTGTGGAACGTAAAGCGCCATCTAATTTCGTAGTTGTGCGTTTTTGATTTTGATTGCTCAAAGTAATGTGGAGTCATTTTTTAAAGCATGCGGACAAGTTGTCACCGACAACGGATTTAAGGTTATAATTAGCATAATGTAACCCTTGCCAAAACTACGTATTAAAATTTCATATTAAGGTAGGTCTTTACTCTGTTGGAGTTAATTTATTCGGCCGGGAGTGGCTTGACATGGAGTTCGGCGTCGGCGTCAGCGGCGTTCATCCGTGAAGGACGGCTGGTATCGTTCGCTCTGATTTGACGCCTGACTTTCAACCGCGATGTGTGGCCCAAGTGAAAAGTTGGAGCGACTTGATGCTACGACACGTTTGTGACAAGTATAACAAACACGAACATGAGGACAGGGTGTTTTGCTTGGATTGTGTAAGCTTACAAGAGCTTTTTTTTATTCAATGACTAGATAGTCCCTGACTATAATCTCAGATGGTAAGTGACGATGCAGTCTAAGATTATCATCTTAGACACTGCATTTGACAGACTCTTCTCTTTCTGAGAGTGTAACAGTAGACAGCCCAATAATAGGCAAGTGGCAATGGCTTGAGACGATGATTATTTGACAGTATTTGGTATTTGTTGATTGTCACAAGCTTGTATTTAGTATCAAAATTAGTGTATTGCTATGGACAAGAAATTTTGCTATTAGCCAAACACATACATAAGGCTAGGTACGCATTGCATTGCAAAAATTGAGCATTACATTCTTATATTTTATGTGACCCATGGCACAAACACCTACCTTTTGTTGCAGCGCAGCGTACCTACCGGCAAATCGATAAGCTCTATATATAACCTAATTGATAGAGTACACCTAATATTGCAACGATGCAATGTTGTCCGCCTTGAAAATAAACTTTTGCGAAAATTTTACATCAGCGGTCCTTGCACTCATTTCGCCTCTTGCGAAGCGAATCATATAGTGTGTACAACCACCTTTATTCGACTTACTTTCTTTAGTATTAGGCGCAACGCCCACCAATGGAGTAGAGTGGCGCCAAGAAGCAGCGTTCTCAGCTTTATTAATTTTGCATAGCGGCAGCGTGGTTTCGTGGGTGTTGCATCTAAGTGTATTATTTAACTTGCCTCATACAACTAATACGAATGTTAAAAAATCATAAAAATTGTTTGCATTACCATATAAATTCAAAGCAAGTAGCGTTAGTAACTGAAGGTTATCAGATCATCTCTAGATAAATGACAAATCAGTGTCACCTTGCATTCATCCTCGTTCGTTTACAATTGCAAATTCCTGTTAGAACTAAAAATATATCATTGAGTTATATTGAGTTATATCATTATACATATAGTAGGGCAGGCTGCCAAGCATAGTACGTACCTGCACACATTTTTTTCGATTTCAAGCGATTATCACCTTAATTCATGCTAATCATAAACTAATGTAAGACTACATTATGCTTGTGACTTTGTCCGCGCAGATCACAGACATTATACGAATTAGGTACTTATTATGTTTTCTAAAATCTCGAAAAAAATAAAAAAAATCATTGGTATCCGGAAAAAAATGCTTTTCAAAAAAAAAAGATACCGGCCGAATTGATAACCTCCTCCTTTTTGGAAGTTGGTTAAATATACCGATTTGTATTTCTTATTTTAAGCTTTTTAGCGTTAGAATTGAGCTAATTACAAACGAAATAACCATAGAGCATTATTTATTTCGAAATCATAGACAGACACTTCAATTTTATTATTGTGTGTAGGATGTAGCCCAGCAGCGACACATCAGCAACGCAGCCACGCCGCAACGCGCTAAGTGGCACTACAGACATCTTCATTTTAACCGTTCGCTCTAATTTAAATCAACATTTACCAGTGTAAGCTAGAATAGCCTAATAATAGTGGTTAAATCTTTGGATTCCTTTGCTGGATTTCAGGGGTTCGATGCCAGGAATGCATGTCTGACTTTCCGGTCTTTTTTTACGGTTTCTAATATGATCGGCAGTGATAGCTTATTGGTTAAGACTGCAGTCTCCAATTCAGGAGGTTACGGGTTCGATCCCGAGCAAGCACCTCTAAATTTTCGGAGCTATGTGCGTTTAAATAATGTTCTCAAAGGTGTGTGAAGTCTGCCACTCCTCACTTGTATTGGCCAGTGGGGCTTTTGCCTAAACCTCCTTATCCGAGAAGAGATCTGCGCTCAATAGTCGCCTGCCGATGGGTTAAAACTAGGGAATGCAAATCTCGCGAGATTGGGGCTCAAGCGAGATCTCGCGAGATTGTAAATAACAATACTGCGAGATCTCACCAATTTCGAGATCTCGCGAGATTGGCAGTTTTGTGTGTTTTTTTTTTGCAAATAATCACAATATTTGAATAAATTAGAAAAAAAAAATAATAAAAATTATAAGTATTATAAGATAACATTTATTTTCAAGAATTTTTTCAATAGACTTTTATGAATCAAATTATCTATAATTTTTTAATAAACTTCTAAGTAGTAAATTTTGACCTACGTTTCAATCAAATCACTGTGGAAGCACTGTTATATACCTACATAGCGCAGTTTGGTTACCTATTGTAAAAAAAATATTTTTTATTTTTTGAAAAGCAACTGCTGAGTTACTTGCCGGTTCTTCTCAGCAGAATCTGCATTCCGAACCGGTGGTAGATTTATAAGAGCTACAAGTTGGCCTACATGAAATAAATAAATTTTGAATTTGAAATAACAAATGAAAAAAACAACCAGTCTTCTCTTCTAATATCAAACGCAAATCTTTTAGTAATTTAAAAATTAATTCGCGCACCGAACGAAACCGACAGGTCGCAACTCCGTCAGTGTCAGTCCGCGCTTCGAATAAGACTTTTTTATGCTCGAGTGCAATCTCGTTAATCTCGCGAGATCCCGCCCTTTTTTCGGCCGAGATCAATCTCGCTAAAAAAGGCCGAGATCTCGCGAAAACGAGATCTCGCGAGATCGAGATTGCATTCCCTAGTTAAAACGATTGAACGACCAATGTAGGTAACGTACCACCTCAGATACATTTCGATGTGTAATAAAATTGCCTTATTACTTCAGCGAGTTCAATTTGCATACAGAATAACGATTTTCACGTGAAACTGAGACCCTCAGTGAATTATTCGAGCCACTGGAGCGACGATTTCCTATTTATGTTCTCCGCTATTGTGCCTTTATTTGAATTAAGGTAGCAACCGTAAAGAAATAAGGTTACGATAGCTTTTACAAAATAACCTCTGACCGTGTGAACCTTAAAAATTGTGATCCAAATGATTAACGAAACAATTGCTAGAAGAATGTGTGGCCAATCGTTTGTGCTGAGTAAGCAACGTTAAGTTAAGCTGTAATTTGATGGGTGGCCGATGGTTTGACCCCGTTATAAACTTAAACTTTATAATAATAAAATATTTCGGCCCCCTTTTTTGTAGAGGCTTGCAAAAATACTGTAAAGTCGCGGGCATCAGCTTTTTAAAGCTAGCTGAAGTGTCTGTTTGTTAAGAAATCAGCTGCTTCTCAAGCCTTTATATGTCTGGACTCGACGATGTTTTAACGCGATGCAATAGCGTGCAGCGCCATCTAGTTAATAATAGGTATGAGCTGATATTATTATTAGCGCATACCTAAAATTATTGACTAGACGATAATCGTAAACCCAAAATCATAGTCTTGGTCGAGACTTATGCGGAAGGATATGGGATCCTATCATCGCATCATTATCTCAAGAAAACCTCTACCATGTGATTTATGGAAAGCGGTCACAGGTCACAACGAGGGGTGTATAGGTATGTCGCGCTAAGATAGCTAGTTGTCTACGATCATCTGTAGTATTTATTATTTATTTATACTTATCAAAGTATGTTGGCTTTTTATTAGGATATTAATATTATTATTTATTGCTATTTGTTAAAAAAAAAATTAATGCCATTTCTTCTTCTAGTTTATTATCTAACTTTGAAGGCGACTCTTTTTTAGAGATCCGCGTGTGGTCTGGAAAGAAACCTTTAAAATTTAACGTAACTCTACTCTACGTAGTACGTACTCTTTCTGTATGACACATCCATTTTAATATTTGCTTTAGAATGAGTAGGTACCAAGGATAGGTGCACAATTACAAAAATTATTGTACTATTTTACTTATTTAAACGTTAGCTGAATTTAGTTTAACATAAAATATAATACACAATGTGTAGGTAGGTAGGTATATAACACTGACAGTGCATACGGTTTCTATTTTTCAATCGGAGCGTTCCGCCTTTCGATACTTTCCTATACTAATATGTGTACTGAACCAGTATAAGTAGCTCTATTCGGATACGCTTACTGGAGTTCACTTAATATATTTTAAGTGTAGGAATGTGAGACTAGAGGTCTTGGTTAAGTGGTTTTCGCTTAGCGGAAGGCGCCTCGGCTGCGGACAATGGCCGCCGATCTACGTTCCCAGCTCATTACGTATTTACTATGAAACTTCTTTAGATTAGTTGTGAATTTTTTATTGTACTAAAATGCACGCGGAAGAATGTTATAAGTGTGTGAATATATTAATTTACATAATACCGTGAACATACGCAGAGGTATATCTAGATCACTTTACGTCTTAGTTTTTTTTTAATTTGATGACAAGATAATTCTTAACTGCGATCTCACCTGACGGTAAGTGACGATGCAGCGTAAGATGGTAGCGGAGTAACTTCGAATGGGTATGGCAATGTAGATTCAAGCCATACCCATATAATACTTGTACCTACATACTTAGGCCTGCAGCACACCTCCACCGCGAAATAGCGAAGCGTGGAAGCTCCGAAATGACTTCCGTTGTATGAAATGCGAAACTGAAACGTCTGTTCTAACAAATATAGCGGAAAACGCGGAGTGGTATAATAGGCGTAGTATAAGTATATTATCGGATTGCGTTAAAAAACAGATAGAATCACACTAAAGTACCCAGTGGCGTGCACACAGGGTAGGCATAATGCGGAAAAATGATATAAAATGGAGAAAATCGCCAGTACGAGTTATAAAAACTTAAGGGTAGGCTTTTTATAATTTGTACAATGTCTACCCTTAAGTTTTTTTAAATTCGCACCGAAGATTTTTTCATTTTGTATCATCTGCCTACCCTGTAGTACATCCTGTGCACGCCACTGAAAGTACCTGCTTTCCTAACACAGCTGCGTTAGAATAGTTATGTTGCTTGCGTGTAATAAAGTACATATAATGGACAAGTCATGGCGCTGGTTGCGCGGTTTTCGTTCTATGGTTTCCCGGCTGAGGTGTGCTAAAGGTCTAAGTTTAGGAGAATGTTATGAAGATGTGCTCGAGTAATTTTCGTAACGGGATTAAAATATTTATAAATAGAACATAACTGAATTCATCTCCGCATACAAGTTCAAAAACCTGTTGGGATTGTAAATAGTGATAATTCATCAACCTCCTCCTACAGATATTTAGAGGCTCAATTCACACATCCAAATCTGACGTGGATTTGTAATATTTTAATTTAATATGGAATAGCGCCAAAGTCGCTACCCATTGTCGGCCTACTACTGAGCACGAATAGAGATTCGTGCTCAGTAGTAGGCAAAGATTAGAGTTCCTCATCCTGCTCATTCTGAGAAGAATCTCGAGGAACTCTAGTCTTTGACGACCTAAAAAATAACTTTTCGTGGATGAAATCGCGAGCACCAGCTAGTATCTTATGTATTATGGAAAATCTAATGATATTTAAGCCGCAACAATTGCGTCAACCTTCCAATATGACTGACATTTACCTTCGAGTGTTGGTCAACTGACAATGAAGTACATCGACGTAAATACATAGACAAGATAGAACATCAGAACGCTACATCTTTTACATCTACGATGTCGTTATCTAATTATTCACTAAATCAACTATACCTTTTTGTTACTTATTTGAATATAGGTATTGTTGGCTTTTTAATTTAAAATTAGGTGCTCATTATAGCGTTCTGTTCGTACGTCGCCAATGCCCATACCAAATATCTAATGCACGGTCGACTGTGCATGTCAGTTGAACAAGGTGAGTGGGTGTTCGGAACGCCATATCTAGTACGTAGTACATTTATATCCATGGAAGTAACTCAATATAATTGAACTAATCTAATAATAACTGGTTGCTGCTATAGCAATTTACAGTGACATCATAATCTATGCATATTTTATACGGCAATATGGATTTTACAAGTGTATTGTTCACCGTCAGCTCTATGTTATACCGTTAAATAACTTTAAATCGTATGGTATAAAATAATTTGCGCAATACGATGGTAACTTTCAAACATTTAAGTGTTAATTTTATTTCGTCCGCGTAAAGTTTTGACTGAGGAGTAAATTTGACGTTCGAACAGTTTTTTGTATTGAAAATCTGTCACAAAATCAAAGGTGGAATTGGCACTTTTCGATTTCAATGCGATTAAGGATTTTCATAATCATTTAACACAACATATCGACGGGTGAAAGGCTAATTGCTCTAAGCGACATTTTTTAAAACTTGCAGGAAGACAGGAAAAAAAAGCTTTGATCAGTCTTCCTGCAAGTTTTACAAAATGTCGCTTAGATCAATTAGCCTTTCACCCGTCGATATCATACACAAATATGCTTTGACATAATTCTGTCTCGTTTTAACTCTGTCTTGAGTCTGAGCTGAGTGAGAGTGCGGTCTATAGAGTTAAGCCTAAGAGTGATCTGCTCGATACTTTGCTTTACATAATCTGATTATTCTAAAGTCAATAATTGATAAGTTATTGCAATCACTTCTACACACGTACAATAATTGATAAGGCACAATATAATAAAGTAAAACCGATAGTTTATTATGATTTCATGCGATACCGGTCCATAATTCATTGCCGGCACAAGTTACGGCCGTATTCATTGACGTGGCAGCTTCATGTAAAATTCAGATGTGTCTACACTGTGTATTTATGAATTCATTATTATTTACGCTATCGCATTCCCGCAACGATCATTTACCTATTTCAATAATTATTATATTATGATTATAATATTGAGTGGCGCATTAAACTATTGTAATGAGGAACAATGCTCAATTTAATTTCGAAACCCTGAAAATATTCATGTAAGGATTTTTTTGTACGGAGTACTTGCAAATCCTTCTCCTCAAAAGAAGGCTCAGGGTCACTCAGCGAGTGTTGAAGATAACTAAGTATGCTCAGACTCCAGAGTATCCACATATTGCAATCAGAAATCAAATCTTTCGCGTTCAGGAAAACACATTAGAAACCTTCTTTCAAAGAAGAATATCTCTAACGCGCCTTAAAGCAAGTCTACATTTCATTAAGTTTGATTGAACAATAATCTAAATATATAAAAGGCAAAGGTGACTGACTGACTAATCTATCAACGCACAGCTCTAACCACTGGACCGATCGAGCTGAAATTTGGCTTACAGGTAGCTATTAGGACGTAGGCATCCGCTAAGAAAGAATTTTTCAAAATTCAACCCCGGAGGTAAAATAGGGGTTTAAAAAATCGAACCTAACGTGAGCGAAGCCGCAGGTTAAAGCTAGTAATTAAATAAGAATCGAACTTCGTTTGTATGGGGTGCTCTCGAGAGCTCTTGAGTGTGACAGTTGGTAGCTCCTATTTAAGACAAAATTCAAGATCGTTTGCCCGGGAAACATCTGACAATTTATTACATGCGAAGTTTTAAAAATATGTAAACAACAATTTGCTTTTTCATTAAAAAAGTACCTTAAGGTTGTTTTCGCGGTCTCTTCATAAGGAAATAACCTCGCCGACTCTTGTTTTTAAAGATTAAGTTATATCAATGAAACATCTCGATCTCGAATGCTTACCAAGTTTATGAAAAACATCATAATATTATAATTGTATTAAATGCAAATTATACGTTAATTTTTTTTTTAAAGAATATTAGCCAAGTTGAAGTTGACTAACATCCTCCTATCCCCTCCAAATAAGCTTGTGCTAGGAGTGGGTACAACAAAAGTGCACCGGATGAGGTTTGAACCTGTGACCTTTCAGTTTTTAGTCCGCACCTTTAACCGTAGAGGCTTTAAACGAAATATTTTCATCCCGAGAATTTGTGTCATTCTTCAAAAGAAAAAAATATTGGAATTTACTTTTATAAGCTAATTTTTGTAGCTCGTCTGCGCAAACACATCCTCACCGAATGTGATAGTAGGTATACGGAGAATGGCATATTAGTCAAGTTTGGTATGGCTATTATTTTTCCTTTAAGACGAGGTTCTGGACGAGTTTTAGGTATTTGAGGGGGTGCGCCAGAGGTGAGCGCGCGGTATTAGTCCCGCTCACCGCGGGGGGAATGTAGCGCGAGCGCGAAATATTAGCTTGATAGCGGCAAGAAACGACTCAGTCCGGCTGACAAAACTATATTAGGTCTGTACTGTAACTTATTTTCGTCACTCATATTGTAACTTATATGGCTCGGTTTGTATGGCTACAGTTTATTTTCAGAGAGAGAGTACAGGTTCGATTCCTAGCCAGTAATGTAACATTGTTTTTTTAATTTCCTTATTCATTTTTAGCCTTTTTTTACCATAGTATGTATTTCAATATTACTTACATTTTTTTAAGTACATAATTTGAATAAATAGTGTTTTAAGTTAGGTGTTGTATTTTTTAATTTATTACCTAATTTTTTAATCTATATTCTATATATTAATATATTGATATATTACTAGTTGATGCCCGTGGCTTCGCTCGCGTGGATTAGTTTTTAAAATGAATCCCTATTTCCCTTGTCGAAACATCACGCTTGAACGGCTGGACCGATTTTGATGGGACTTTCACTGGCAGATAGCTGATGGTAGGAGTAATATAGGCTACTTTTTTAACCGATTTTCAAAAAAGGAGTTATATTTTTACCTATGTACCTACTATATCAATATCTCCGTGATTTCTAAACCGATTTTAACGGGACTTTCACTGGTAGATAGCTGATATCATCGGGCATAGTATAGGCTACTTTTTTAACCGACTTTTGAAAAAGGAGAAGAAGGAGTTTTGTTTTTCTACTTCTGTATATCGATATCTCCGTGATTTCTTAACCGATTTGCGTGAATCTTTTTTTAATTGAAACAAAAACCATGCAAGATTTAAAATTAATTAATTAATATCCTTTATTTTTTTTGACGACGTCCCTGGCGCAGTGGTGAGCGCTGTAGTCTTATAACTGGGAGGTCTCGGGTTCGATTCCCGGCGGGGGCAATTTAGGAATTTATAATTTCTAAATTGTCTCTGGTCTGGTCTGGTGGGAGGCTTTGGCCGTGGCTAATTACCACCCTACCTTCAAAGACGTGCCGCCAAGCGATATAGCGTTCCGGCACGATGGCGTGTAGAAACCGACTAGGGTTATGGGTTGAATTTACACTGCTATACCCCTTCCAAGTTAGCCCGCTACCATCTTAGACTGCATCGTCACTTACCATCAGGTGAGATCGCAGTCAAGGGCTATCTTGTTATCGAATAAACAATAAATAAAATGTTCTAATAAATATTTTTCTTACATGTTGTATTTTTTCGCTATTGAGGTGAAAAGTTGGATGTATCACACGATAGCAAAGTTTTTGCTTCTTGTGCCTTTGAATCCCTCACTACTCTTATGATTCTAACTTAGAATCCTTCTCTCGCTCGGGATTCAAACTAGGCACTCGCAACAAAAAAACTTTGCTATCTTGTTGAACAAATAACTATTTCGGGCAAACTATCAATTTTAGAGAAAATTTTTATTTCGTCCCATAGTGCCGCCGCCGCACTATGGGACGAAATAATATAAACCGTCTCATAAATGGTTGGGACGAATGTTATGATTCCAAAGATTTTTCCATGGATTAATATTCTCAGATAATAGGACCTTTATGAATAATGTTGAAAAATAAAAATATTTTAGTTCTAGGTATATAAAATTACTAGTAGGGCGCGTGAGTGCGCGGCTCGCTAAAGCGAACCGCGTGTTTTCTGTTCCCCAAGTAGATCTTCGGATCTTGATCATCTTTTTCCAAAACCACTATTTCATCTTGTACATTTTCTAAGATAGACATCGACGAAATTTGTATGGCCACCATCTTGAATCCGCCATTTTGGTAGTTTTTTTCAGCTCATTGCCAATTGGATAAGGTTTCGAGTGATTTTTGTTTGGGCACCCTCAACCTATCTTCAATACCCTGACCGTGCTCCTCACCCGTCTGCGAAATCCTCAATCATCAACTCCCTCCATATTTTTCATACAAATGAATTTTTATCTTCTATACGAAACCATCAGTTTGGAAAAGAAACCTTATCTTAGTCTTGCATATATTTTGTATGAAAAAAATAAATTCCGCCATTTTGAATTTTTTTCTATTCATTAAGTAGACTTTCGAGTACTGATCATCTTTTTCTAAAAAACCACTCTTCCACTTTTTATACTCTCCAAGATAGGCACCGACGAAATTTATATGACCGCCATCTTAAATCCACCATTTTGGATTTTTTTTCAGCTCCTTGCCAATTGGATGAGGTTTCGAGTGACTTTTGTTCGAGAACCCTCCACCTATCTTCAAACCCTAGCCGTGCTCCTCACCCGTCTCAGAAATCCTCAACCATCAGCTCTCTCCGTATTTTTTCTACAAATGAATTTTTGTCCTCTCTACAAAACCATCAGAAATTTTGAAAAAGGGCCACATAAAGTCTTGCATATATTTTGTATGGAAAAAATAAATTCCGCCATCTTGAATTTTTTTTCTATTCATCAAATAGACCTTTGGGTCTTGATCATCTTTTTCCAAGCAACCACTCTTCCACCATTTACAGTCTCCGAGATAGACACCGACGAAGTTTGTATGGTCGCCATCTTGAATCCACCATTTTGGAGTTTTTTTTCGGCTTTTTGCCAATTGGATGAGGTTTCGAGTGACATTTGGTTGAACACCCCCCCACCTATCTTCAATATCCTGGCCGTGCTCCTCACCCGTCTGCGAAATCCTCAATCATCAGCTATCTCCATATTTTTGTTCCGAATGAATTTTTGCCCTCTATACGAAACCATGAGTAAAAAAAAATTTTTCCATACAAAATTTATAGGAGAGGTGATCAATGAGTCAGTGAATCAGCACGAGTAGCTATATATATATTAACTAGTAGGGTGCGTGGGTGCGCAGCTCGCTAAAGCGAACCGCGGTTTTTCTGTCCACCAAGTAGACCTTCGGGTCTTGATCATCTTTTTCCAAGGAACTACTCTTCCATCTTTCATAGTCTCTGAGATGTACATCGACGAAATTTGTATGAGCGCACCTTGCATCCGCCATTTTGGTATTTTTTTTAGCTTATTGCCAATTGGATGAGGTTTCGAGTGATTTTTGTTTGGGCACCCTCAACCTATCTTCAATACCCTGACCGTGCTCCTCACCCGTCTCCGAAATCCTCAATCATCAGCTCCCTCCATATTTTTCATCCAAATTAATTTTTGTCCTCTATGCGAAACCATCAGCGGAAAGGAACGTATCAAAGTCTTGCATATATTTTGTATATAAAAAAAAAAATCCGCCATCTTGAATTTTTTTCTATTCATCACGTAGACTAATGGGAACTGATTATCTTTATCAAAGAAACCAGTCCTCCATCTTTTATAGTCTCCGAGATAGACACTGACGAAATTTGTATGGCCATCATCTTGAATCCTCCATTTTGGATTTTTTTTCAGCTCCCTGCCAATTGGATGAGGTTTCGAGTGACTTTTGTTTGAACACTCCTCACCTATCTTCGATACCCCGGCCGTGCTCCTCACCCGTCTCCGAAATCCTCAACCAACAGCTCTCTCCATATTTTTCCTCCAAACGAATTTTTGTCCTATCCTATTTTTGTCCTTTGTCTCTATACGAAACCATCAAAAATTTTGAAAAGGACCCGTATCAAAGTTTTGCATATATTTTGTATGGAAAAAAATAAATTCCGCCATCTTGAATTTTTTTTCTATTCATCAAATAGACCTTTGGGTCCTGATCATCTTTTTCCAAGCAACCACTCTTCCACCATTTATAGTCTCCGAGATAGACACCGACGAAGTTTGTATGGTCACCATCTTGAATCCGCCATTTTGGAGTTTTTTTTCGGCTCTTTGCCAATTGGATGAGGTTTCGAGTGACATTTGGTTAAACACCCCCCCACCTATCTTCAATATCCTGGCCTTGCTCCTCACCCGTCTCCGAAATCCTCAATCATCAGCTATCTCCATATTTTTGTTCCGAATGAATTTTTGCCCTCTATACGAAACCATGAGTAAAAAAAAATTTTTCCATACAAAATTTTACAGGAAAGGTGATCAATGAGTCAATCAGTCAGTCAGTGAATCAGTGAATCAGCACGAATAGCTATATATATAGTAACTAGTAGAGCGCGTGGGTGCGCGGCCCGCTGCAGTGGACCGCGGTTTTTCTGCTTTTAGACTTTCAGGGCTTGATCATTTTCTACTAAAAAACCACTCTTCGATTTTTTATTCTTTGTCAAATAGGCACCGACGAAATTTATATGGCCGCCATCTTGATTCCGCTATTTTGGTTTTTTTAGCTCCCTGCCAATTGGATGAGGTTTCACGTGATTTTTGTTTGAGCAACCTCCACCTATCTTCAATACCCTGACCGTTCTCCTCACCCGTCTTCGAAATCCTGAATCATCAGCTTCTTCCATATTTTTTCTAAGAATGAATTTTTGTCCTCTATTTGAAATCATCGGTAATTCTGAAAAAGAACCCTAACAGTCTTGCATATATTTTGTATATGAAAAAAATTAATTCCGCCATCTTGAATTTTTTTCTATTCATCAAGTAGACCTTCAAGTACTGATCATCTTTTTCCAAGAAACTACTCTTCCATCTTTTATAGTCTCCGAGATAGGCACTGACGAAATTTGTATGGCCGCCATCTTGAATTTGCCATTTTGGAGTTTTTGTTCGGCTCTCTGCCAATTGGATGAGGTTTCGAGTGACATTTGGTTGAACACCCCCTACCTATCTTCGATACCCTGGCCGGTGCTCCTCAACCGTCTCCGAAATCCTTAATCATCAGCTCTCTCAATATTTTTCCTCCGAATGAATTTTTGTCCTCTACACGAAACCATGGGTGAAAAAAATTTTTTATTATGTAAATAAGATCATTCTTATTATTTAACTAGTACTTATTTTTAATGAAATAACTAAAATGACAATAATTATTAATAATGAAATAATTTTAAGTAATTAAATTTTTAGTACTTATGGAAAATTAAATAATTTGATTTTTGACATGCTCTCACGAAATAAATATTATCTTTAAAATACTGGCGTTTCATTTTTCTAGTAGCTTATACATTCAATAATACGTGTACAAATTTTCAAATCAAAATGTCAAGAAACAAAAAGTTATTGATTTTCGAGACGGTTTATATGATTTCGTCCCATAGTGCGCCGTCGCCGCACCGCTGCCCGCAAGATTCTCACTTTACTCACTCTTGCAATGTTGATGGTTCCTCAGAATTGAGCTTCAAACGTTTTTTCCGACTGAAAATTAAATATAACTTATTATAATTAATTTTGAAAAAAAAAAAATACTATTGTCCTAAAAAAATGCGTTTAGAAAATGCAAAACAAACACGGTAGGAGAACCGAACCCGTAACTTCTAGCTATCAACTCTCTCCTACACTGACTATTACACCACTGGGGTATTACACCATTATTATTAGATACTTACCTTCTTCTTCGTCAACCCATAGACGTCTACTGCTGAACAAAGGTCTCTTACGTGGACTTCCACAGACCTCGTTCTTGCGCCGCCTGAATCCAGCGGCTCCATGCGACTCGTTTGATGTCGTCGGTCCACCTAGTGGGGGATCTGCCAACATTGAGCTTCCCTGTGTGAGGTCGCTAGTCCAGCACCTTGGAACCCCAACAACTTTCAGCTCTTCGAACTATGTGCCCCGCCCATTTCCACTTTAGTTTCGCGACTCGCAGAGCTATGTCGGTAACTTGGTTCTCCTACGGATCTCCTCATTTCTGATTTGATCTCGCAGGTAATTTGAAAAAACGTAATAATTGTGAAGAAATTACGTAAGTTACCAAGTAATTGAAAATTGATGATGAAATTGATATTTCATGATCCCTTACATAATGCAAAACCTTTACAAAATATTGAGAAAATTAAAAATAGGTAGAGACGTACTTTACAATTTCCATCATCTGCTTTTGATATTTTTTATATAGTGAATTCTTGGATTTTGCTTTTCTTTAGGACCCATTTTCAAAATTAGCCTCTACTACCTAGTACTTATTTATTTAAAACTTCATTTTATGGATTATTTATTTACAATTGACTATAAACAAACTTATAACTAGGTAAACTCTATTTAACTTCACTAAAATATACAAAATAGTCTTCAACATAAAACAAAAACAATTTTACTTATTATAATTAATTTTGAAAAAAAAAAAAAAACACTTGTCCTAAAAAAAACATAAAACCTTTTTTTAGAAAATGCAAAATGAACGTAGTTGAGATTCGAACCCGCAATTTCTAATTATCAAGTCGCAACCAAACTAACCGAGCCAAATTTCTATTAGAAAGAATGACGAAAATAAGGTACATTATAGTAAAGTTTGATTAGCCGATTTACGTCACATTTACGTACTGTACGATAAAATTAAAAATAGGTAGGTAGACACTTATAACTATCACCATCTGCTTTTGTTGTTTTTATTTTGTTCATTTTCTTTTTCGGACCCATTTTCAAAATTTCTACTACTTAGTACTTATTTATTTACAACTATATTATGGTTTATTTATTAACAATATATTGTATACAAACTTATAACTAGGTACACTCTATTTGACTTCACTAAAATATACAAAATACTCTTCAACATAAAGCAAAAACAATTTTCAATTATTATATTTCGCGATGTTATTTGATAGCCGAGCGAGAGCAGCGCAGCGTAGGTCCAGCTAGCAGCACGCCTCAGCGATCACTGTCTAATTGAGTACGAGTGACAAAGAAGCCGCTACTGGGGATAAAACGGCCAAGACACAAATTGTGATAAAAAAAGATTAAATTATAATAGTCGCTGTAAAAAAAATCTAAAACTGCCATTTTTTGTAGTAAAATATGACAAATAAATTGTACTTAAATTTTACAAAAATTAATGTATGGTAACTGAGAAAAATGGGAATTCATGTATTTGCAGAGGCAACTTTGCAATTTTTTTCTATTGAAAAAAGTTTACGTCATTGTGTTTTGGAAACAGGCATCAGGCCAGAAATATGATCAATTGTAACTCCCTTTTTTTTCATAGTATTATGACCAATAGATTTTGAATAAAACGATCTTCTTTCGGCTCTATTTAGCTGATCAGAGAACCTTAAAAATAAGAAGCTTAGGTCAAAGAAATACATGAACTATCACAGCTGATTCGATTCGGCTACAAAGATTATAGTAGTTACATGGTAAAGATAAACTTAAATCAATTTTAGAGTGGTTGATATGGTTTTTTTTTATGTGTTCCTCCCTTTTTTCCTTCGACAAGGTAATCGGAGACTGTTCTAAGTCGGTACTGAATATGATTTTTTTTTGTCATATTTTCTTTTTATTATACTTTTTGGTTAACTTTTTTTTTTCAAAAAAACAATTCTTTTTTCTTTAAGTACCTTTTTTTAAACTTCCATTTGTAATTACTTTATATTATATTGCACGATAACATGTAATTTTTTTCTTAATTAGTCTATTTAATCATTTGCAAAGTGAATGTTAGGGATATTCTATTCTAATGTATTAATTAGGTTGATATGGTTAAACGGCACTACCTGCACGTAGAGATAAATACAATATAAAATGATTACAAAAGCATGCACACAAAAATTATTATATTTAGATCTTTGCCGTTCCTCGTATCGCGCCTTTTAGCGGGCTCCTACTGACTTATGAACAAGTTTATCAAATGGATTAAAAATAAAAATGTAAGTATGAACCACCAGAAAAAAGGTTTAGTCAACCCACAATTTATTTTTATGGTCAAGATATCATTTTAACTCATGTACAATGTCCTTTAGCCTTGAAAAACCTTCCAAGATTAAGACGTTAAAGTTTTAATAGTTGTTTTACATAAAAAAAAGCCATGTGAAGGTGTTATCAAGCGTGGGTGCGGTAAACTAAACTAATGAACTACATTGTCTTATTACTTTAAATGGTTGTGTAGCGTTTTTTGTAATTTCAACTGTGCTAGCAAATAGCAGTGTAGGCGGATAACTCTATCGCTTGCCTGTGTTATAAATTGATCTGGGAGAGATCTTTTTTTTTTTATTCGATGACAAGATAGCCCTTGACTGCGATCTCACCTGATGGTAAGTGATGATGCAGTCTAAGATGGTAGCGGGCTAACTTGGAAGGGGTATAGCAGTGTAAACTCAACCCATACCCCTAATCGGTTTCTACACGTCATCGTGCCGGAACGCTAAATTGCTTGGCGACACGTCTTTGACGGTAGGGTGGTAACTAGCCACGGCCAAAGCCTCCCACCAGACGCCTGATCTGTCCTTATAAAGGCTTTGTTTTAATAATAATGACCTCCCGAGATATTCCAGCCACGGCGAGCAATCTCTATTAGCTATCTGCGAGCTCTAATATATCTGGAGCTGTTTCAAGTAGGTATATGCGCAAACACAGGTGCACTTTCTATTCCTTCACTCTTATAGTCTCTCCTATTATCCCTGTAGAGTTCATTTACAGTACGTATATTAAGCTTACCTGAAACGAAACGCAACAAGTTAATGAGATATTGAATTATCTCGATATAAGCACATTTATAGCTAGATACAAAGACTTGCGTTCACGAATATTTTTTTTATGAATTGTAGTAAAATATAAGGAGAATCCTTATATTTTACTACAATTCATAAAAAAAATAATAATCTCTTATAAGGAGAAGGAGAAGAAGGATATATCCGTTTCTTTCTAAAACAAAATATTTATTGTATGGAGAGCGCATGGAGCTACTGAATCGTGACGTCATGCGCTCTCTTTTTCTAACAGGAAACTTAAAAGCTCTATATTTTCGAGACTAGTATGAAAAAAGAAAAATGACATTAAATTAAGTGTAATTTAAAAAAATGTCGAATATCCAAATACGGAATTCCATCTGCATCGTGAAGGATTTCAAAACATTTTAGGGTACGAACACTTCAAAGATGCCTCGCGGTCGCGGTCGCTGCTCGATACCTCGATGTCGATATCTGGATGTTTTACATAGATGTCGGTGTGAACATGCCGGTTCAGTCGCACCTGGATGCTTAGTTCAAATGCTCACTAAACGCTAAAGCTAACGCTATCCTTCCATTCCTTGGCTAAAATATATATTTTTTTATTCGATGACAAGATAGCCCTTGACTGCCATCTCACCTGATGGTAAGTGACGATGCAATCTAAGATGGTAGCGGGCTAACTTGGAAGCGGTATAGCAGTGTAAATTCAACTCTAATCGGTTTCTATACGCCATCGTGCCGGAACGCTAAATCGCTTGGCGGCACGTCTTTGACGTTAGGGTGGTAACTAGCCACGGCCAAAGCCTCCCACCAGGCTGGCCTGGTCTGGATCAGAGACAATTTAGAAATTATAAATTCCTAAATTGCCCCCGCCGGGAATCGAACCCGAGTCCTCCCAGTTATAAGACCACAGCGCTCACCACTACGCCAGGGAGATCGTAAATCTGTTGTGGTGGTTTTTGTGCCGCTTATCCCACAGGGCAGGAATATTAAAAATTAAATCTATTACATAGCGCCTCCTTTTCCATTATTTAATTAAAATAAAAAATGAACCATAATGAATAATAATATTATAATAATATGTACCAATTTTACGAGTAGTTTAGTTATAAAAGAGTTGTGCAAATATAATATAATATTTATTTTAATGAATAATTTTCTAAACAAGTACCTAAGTCTATTATAATAATTTTTATTCTAAGTTTATTGGCACAAATCTTATAGAGCTTTGAAAACCATAATTTATAAAAAATTCATAAATTCATAATACATCATATAATTAATATTTGAAACGCTATACCAACATTGTATTTATTTTATTAAATTAAAATGTATTCGAGGCCTAAAGTAAACGACGGTGGGAGTCCTTGAGATTCGACCAATCACAAGCCAGAGCACATCGATGCTTGCAGTCGACCGCGATGTAAAAACAAAATATTTTGTTTTCGCGTAGGCATCGAGGTAAACATCGATGTGAACCGCGATGTATCGCAGTGAGGTATCCTTCGGCATGTTCGCGCTCGTCTGTTTGCATACATTTGTTTTACATGGAGGTGGCATCGAGGTAGCGAGCTAAACCGCGACCGCGAGGTATCGCAGTGAGGCATCTCTGGCATATTTTCACCCTTAGACTGATGTACTTATCTACTCATGAAAGGTCCAAATGAAATTAAAATGTCCAAACTCAAAAACGCTATAGCAATTAATACCTTTGTCTTCTTGATCATCGATAATATCCGCTTGTTCAATGTAGCGTAACGTAATATTAATATACCTAATAATTATCACGTTAAGGCCAGCTCACTACACGTATTTGTTTTAAGACAATAATTATTATGTCTATGTCATCCCAAGTTACCGTTCAGTCATCATTGGAAATAAATTCAGGGCTTACTTAAGGTAAGTGTTATCCACGAGCATAAAAATATTTTGACAGTTCTTTCAATACAAACGCTAAATTCTTTACTCAGTTAAAGTCACTTAACGTTGGTCGAATATTTTGTGCGTACTTGTACCTTTTACAACATAAGCAACAACTAGTAAATAACTCAGATAATAATAAAAATCTCAATTATGAAACTACCCGACTATAATATTACATGAAGTCTTCTTAAAGTTAGTTTTTACTTGGCTCTACTAATCTACTAACCTACTAAGCTATTAATATTCTTCTGGGCTTAGATGAATTACGTTAGTCATAATAGGTTTTTTTAATTAATAACAAGATAGTCCTTGACTGCGATCTATATATCGATGCTGCGATCTCACCTGATGATCTACAATCAGTGACAATGCAGTCATAGATAGTAGCGGGCTAACTTGGAACGGGTATGGCAGTGTACTTCAACCCGTACATCGGTTTCTACACGTCATCGTGCCGGTACGCTAAATCTTTTGGCGGCACGTCTTTGACAGTAGGGGGCTAGCCACAGCCAAAGCCTCCCACCAAACAGACAGGTACTTTTTTATTACGATGCACGATGTCTTAGTTGGCTCTGTTAATATTAATTTATTGTAATTTTTTACGACCTCCCTGGCGCAGTGGTGAGCGCTGTGGTCTTAAAACTGGGAGGTCTCGGGTTCGATTCCCAGCGGGGGCAATTTAGGAATTAATTATTTCTAAATTGTCTCTGGTCTGGTCTGTGGGAGGCTTTGGCCGTGGCTAGTTACCACCCTACCGTCAAAAACGTGCCGCCAAGCGATTTAGCGTTCCGGCACGATGGCGTGTAGAAACCGATTAATAATAATAATA
Organism: Hipparchia sbordonii; assembly: GCA_038048805.1. Taxonomy (NCBI): domain Eukaryota; kingdom Metazoa; phylum Arthropoda; class Insecta; order Lepidoptera; family Nymphalidae; genus Hipparchia; species Hipparchia sbordonii. The sequence goes on along the minus strand of CM076104.1, from coordinate 6,484,630 downwards.
AAATAATGATACAGCAACACGACCGAAACCTGTCGCACCGGCCTGGCAGTGTAGGATCGAACGTCGTGTTGATGGGGCTAGGGCACTCATTGGCAAACTACTCTGCTTCAGGGAGGGCAACACTCGCCCTAGAGTTATGCGCTTTGTGAGGCGCGCTTTCTTGGGGACTGATATCAGGCCTCAAGATTATATGGCGCGCGTCACTGAACGCATTGACTTCCTGAAGCAGAAAGTCTCTGCATGGGCTAGCCGTATTCGCAGATACAAGTGCCGGGTCGAGAGATATACCCTGAATCGCACTTTTCAAAGCGATCAGAGGCGGGTATATCGAGATTGGGAACACCCTGACCAAGGTGTCACCGATACGTGCCTACCGGATGATGAAGCCATGACCTCATTCTGGCGCAACATCTGGTCGGTACCTGTCGCTCACACTGAGGGTGGTTGGACGTGGGATGTAGAAAGAGCGTGCGATCAAATTCCAGAAATGGGACCTATTACTATCACCCCTGAAGACGTGGCCACTGCAGCCCGTCCCCTGCCTAATTGGAAATCCCCTGGGCCGGATGGGCTGCACAACTTTTGGATAAAGTGGCTACGCAGCTCGCACGCTCGTTTGGCATCCCAATTCCAATCATCTCTAGAGTCAGAGTCGTTACCCCAGTTTCTCACAACAGGTATTACCCACCTGCTCCATAAGTCAGGCAGTACCACGGAGCCCAAAAATTATAGGCCGATTACGTGCCTACCAACACTATATAAACTTCTTACATCCATTCTGAGAACAAAAATTAACGATCATATTGATTCAAACTCCATCATGTCTATTTCTCAGAATGGATGTAGGAATTGCTCTCGTGGTACTAAGGAGCTGCTCCTCATTGATATGGCCATTTGTCAACAGGTTCGGCGCTCCCGAAAGGATCTGTCGACATGCTGGATAGACTATAAGAAGGCCTATGACTCTGTGCCCCATACATGGCTCATGAAGGTGCTGGAACTGTACAAAGTAAACACAATACTACGCGCCTTCCTACAGACGTGTATGGGGCAGTGGAGGACGGTCCTTCACTATCCAGGATGTCGCCGGAACCTGGGGAGCGCGGAGCCTATAAGGATTGAGCGAGGGATATTCCAGGGCGATAGCCTGAGTCCTTTGTGGTTTTGCCTAGCCTTGAATCCTCTGAGTACTCTCTTGGAGAATTCAGGGTTAGGTTACCGGTTGAGGAGAGGTGGTCAGGTTATATCACACCTCCTTTACATGGATGACCTAAAACTCATTGCCTCCAACAAATCACATCTACTAGAGTTACTAAAGGTAACTAAAGCCTTTAGTGATTCCATTAGGATGGAATTTGGTGTGGACAAATGTGCGGTCATGCATGTAAAGCAAAGAAAGATTGTGGAATCTGAGGGACTTGAGCTCTCAGATTCCATATACCTCAGATCGCTCTCCCCAACTGAAACCTACAAATACCTGGGCATGACGGAGGCGTTAGGTATCAGAGAGGCCGACATGAAACAGTCGGTGAGGGAGCGTTTCCTTGGCCGCCTGAAGAAAGTGCTAAAAAACCTTTTGTCGGGCGGCAATAAGTCACGCGCCTTCAACGGCTGGGTCATGCCGGTCATGATGTACTCCTTCGGCATGCTCAGGTGGACTCAGACTGAGCTTGACGCCCTGGACAGACAAGTTCGTGCGCTGCTGACCGCATATCGGATGCATCACCCACGCTCCTCGGTGATGAGGCTGTACATCCCGCGGAAGTGTGGGGGAAGAGGCCTTTTGAATGCCAAAACCCTCCACAACCGCGAGGTGTGCAGTCTCAGGGAGTACTTTCTCCACGCCGAGGCGGAGATGCACCGCGATGTGGTCGCAGTGGACAGGGGTCTGACGCCGCTCTCCTTGGCTAACGAGAACTGGCGCATACCTGTAGTGCTCAGTACCAATGACCGCAGGGTTGTATGGCAAGGTAAGGAGCTTCACGGACGCTTTTATCGGGCCCCCCACGGACCTGATGTTGACTTTGAAGCGTCCGTGGCCTGGCTGCGCTTTGGAGACCTCTTTGGGAAAACCGAAGGGTTTGTATGTGCAATTATGGACGAGGTCATGATGACGAACAATTACAGAAAATACATAGTGAAGGATGGAACGGTAGACATATGTCGGGCGTGTCGCCGTCCTGGAGAAACTATTCGTCACATAACACATTGTTTCTGGTTGTTCTCATCTGGCTAACGGCGAATACTTGCACAGACATAATCAAGTAGCCAGGATCATACACCAGCAACTTGCCTTGAAATACAATCTTGTGGAATCGGAGGTACCGTACTACAGGTATGTGCCCGACCCAGTTCTCGAAAATGGTCATATCACACTATACTGGGATCGGTCTATCATTACAGACAGGAATATTGTAGCCAATAAGCCTGATATAGTGGTGATAGACCGATCAGAGCGCCGTGCAATGATTGTTGATATTACTGTTCCGCATGACGAGAACCTCGTGAAAGCCGAGAAAGAGAAACTAACCAAGTATCTCGATTTGGCCCACGAGGTTGTCGCCATGTGGAATGTAGACTCAGCAATCATTGTACCGATAGTCGTGACCGCTAACGGTCTTATAGCCAAGAGCCTCGACCAACATCTTTCGAGGCTCTCATTGGGTAGCTGGGTCAAGAGCCAGATCCAGAAGGCTGTACTCCTGGACACGGCCCGCATCGTCAGGAGGTTCCTCTCTCTGGGGCCCTGACCGCCGGTTTCTTGGACCCTGTTCCCGAGACCGGTGGACCGCTATTTTTTATATTTTTAAATGTTTTTTTTTTATTATTTCTATATTTAAATATTTAAAAATTTAAAAAATATGATGTTTAATGAAATAAATGAATAATAATAATAATAAATCATTTATTTAGCAGCAACACAACACATTTTAGTAGATTAAAAAATAATTATAAAACAAAAACAAAGTAGGCGCCCTAAAGATTTTCAAAGAACCGAGGGAAAGATAAAAAAACAAACCATCGGTTCTCTGAAAAGCCAGGCGCCTACCAATATCTAGGATGCATAATGCCACTAAATAGGGCGCTGCCTCAGCTTGATGCCACAGCCAAAAATGACCATAGCGCTGGTTTTCAGGCATGACCCCACGGTGACGTCACGGACCGGACAGAACAATTGTTAGACGTTCCAGTAATAATTTAAATAATATTTATTCGGTTCGGAAAAAACGTATTAACGATTAGGGGTATGGGTTGAATTTATACTGCTATACCCCTTCCAAGTTAGCCCGCTACCATCTTAGACTGCATTGTCACTTACCATCAGGTGAGATCGCAGTCAAGGGCTATCTTGTCATCAATAAAAAAAAAATCAATTCATGCTTGTGTGTCACCTTCTTAATTTCATGGTTTAATGCTACTACCACATCTTCTAATTTGGAAACGAAGGAAATTGCAAAGTTGGAAGATCCCCTATCAGGTGGATCGAAGATACAAGACTAGTCGCAAGGAGTCGCTCGTTCCAGGCGCCACAAGTCTGAAAGTCTATCCATGAGCTGTGTCAAGTGTGCACAGGCTTATTTTTAATGAGAAAGGCTGGTAAAGTTTAAAATATTATAAAATCTCCTGCGATACTACCAGTAAAACTACCGATGATGCCACGGGTAAGTAGCGAATAAAGTATGATTCTCGGCATGACTTTTGTTAGCTAACTGTAGGTAGGTTTTGTTTGTAGGTATACAGACTACTAGTCATCCTAACCTGATGGCGTCAGTCATTGTGATGATTGTGATGAACTGATTTTACAGTTTCATGGCTCACTTGCTAACCGACGTGACTGGAATGATGTGTTCAAATCTATACAGCTGCATATCGCAAAGCTAGATCTTAATGTAAAAAAGGTCCCTGTTCCCTAGACGAAAAAAAAGTCTTCCAGAAAGAGTACATTATGGAGAACTGTCAGGCATCCAGGTTTCCTAACAATGTTTCCTCCACCTACCTTAATTATTTATAAATCTTACCTTTCCTATACCTTTATTATTGACTAGCTTTTGCCTGCGGCTTCGCTCGCGACTTAAGTTAGATTTTTCAAATGTCTATTTTACCCCCTTAGGGGCTTAATTTTCAAAAATTCTTTCTTAGCGGATGCCTACGTCATAATAGCTATCTGTATGCCAAATTTCAGCCCGATCCGTCCAGCGATTAGAGCTGTGCGTTGATAGATCAGTCAGTCAGTCAGTCAGGCAGTCAGTCAATTAGTCAGTCAGTCAGTCACCTTTGTCTTTTATATATTTAGATTATTAAAGCACGAGTGGACGAGTGATAGGTACAGAGTTCCGCCATACGAGGGTCGGAGGCCTTGAGATCCACTCGACGGTATTGGTTGTTTTAATATAGGTAATTGCTTCGATTGAGAATTGTCTGACTGCTACACCCACGGCTTAGATGACCGTCCTAATTGCGTTACACTTTTTATTATACTTACCTTCGTTACGAATGCCTCCACCCACGTAACTAGCTGAGTAGGTAGCAAGACACACATGAAGCGTCCAGAGGATTCTCATTAACAACGTTTATTTTTATATTATAACGTAGAGAAGAACATAGCAGGCACGTTATCTTGGTTAACTAAACAACAATAACGTTTTTTTTGTTGCGCAAATCTAATGTTAAGATGATCTTTATCTCAAGGATCGAAAATTTTGCGACATTCATTTGAATAAAATCTAACTTAGAACTAATGCTATGATAGATTTCATAAATTTAACTAGTTATTAATGTATCATTGGTGATTTTTGCTTCTACGTATCCTATGTGGCAGGACCTGGCATTGGATGCATTATTATCGTATTCATCGAAAGAGGTCGTGACCCTCAAGAAATTGGAATAAACAAGTCCATCATACTAATAGTATAGCCTACAGCAACACACTTTTGCATTTATACTAGTAGGATGTTTGTTGGATTATCCTTCAATCACGTTGAAACAGAGCATCGAATCATGACTCGCTGCTCTTTTTCAGCGTGATTGAAGGCAAATATCACGTCAGCACGTGATGTGGTATTTTCCTGAATACCTGTAGTTGATGACCTGATTGACATAGGCTACTTTTGATTCCGGAAAAAGAAAGAGTTTCTGGGAAACTCTCTGGGAAAATTATAAAACCTAACTTCGCGGACAAAGTATACGTAACTAATAAATAGAATAGAATAGAAATATTTTTTATTCAAATAAACTTTTACAAGTGCTTTTGAATCGTCGATGAATCTACCACTGGGTCGGAATGCCCTTCCTGCCGAGAAGAGCCAGCAATAAACACGGCGGTTGCTCTTTTCAAAAAACTTTTTACAATAGGTAACAAAACTATGCTATGTATAGTGTTTCCAAAATGAAGTTTCAAAAATGCAAACCTAGTAAAAGCTAGTTACCTACTAGAAGAAGCATAAATTATAATACAGGTGACAGGTCCTCGTTTTAGACCATACGAATTCGTTACTAAAGCTAATATTAATTAATAAAATCTAGGCTAAGTTGATTATTGCGTTGTGATGTCATGCCTGCAGACAAGCCGTTGTAAAGGTCATCTGGCACATTAAATCAATCAACTGAGCGTACATGTTGTGCGACTTGTATTCCCATGCAGTGAATATTTTGATCCGAATGTTTTACATTATAACTATGTACTTATTTATTTATTAAAAACCGACTTCACATTATATCAATTGTGACTATAAAGTTTGCAGAGTTCCCTCGATTTCTCCATTATCACATCCTGACCTGTAACAATGGGGCCACCTGGAAAGTATACCCGTTCAAAAAAAAAAACCAAATCAGTCCAGGCGAAATTAATTTTGCCTGCGATTTATCCCGCGTCGAGTTAGGTTTTTAAAAATCATCCAGGTTTTTTCCGTTTTTCCGGGATAAAAGGTATGTAATTCTTTGGAGAATCCTCTACTGTACCCATGTAAAAACAGCTCAATCCGTTGCTACGTGATTGAAGGAAAATCCAGCAAACACCCTTTCGTATTCATAACATGAGTATAAAATATGTTTCAACAATTCGGAGAAGTGTCCTATCTAGCCTAGAGTATCTAGGTCTAACGAGAATTAAATTCTAGTTATGACAGAGCAACTCACAAGTCGCACAGTGCAACATCTAGATTCTAGACTAAACAGAAGGTCAATCAATCATCAGCTGTACGACTGTACCCGTATATATTACAGTCTACTGCCATCTCTCGGAATTCATTCGGATCGCTTTGTTCTACCTAAGTAATCGGCGCGACGATTGAGTTGGCAATTTACAGAAGAACGACTCGGATCCGACACGATTTGAATCTTAAAAGCCAAAAAATGGATAATGAGGGACGGAAAATGCACGCATGTAGGCTGAGATCTATAGAGCGTGCTCTGACTTAGCTCGGACTTAAGGGCACGATCTTCGGCCGCAGTAGGTATTTTAGAGCCACTTCGTTCCTCGCACGGTGAGGTCTCGCTCGCACTCATCAAATGAACTCGCTAACCCCGCCGCAGCGCAAATTTTACGTCATAGATTAAATAACCTTATGATACCTAACAGTAGGGCAGTTCTAAGGTTTATGAAATATTTATATTGAAGAAAGAACAAAACATGCAGTTTTAAACTGCTAAAGCTCAAACAAGGTATTAAGTAAGTTCGATTAATATTTTACTTACTACATATTTTGTTCAGTTTTTTTTTTTGTTATTAGACCGATTTCTTTCAAAATCGATATCTGGGGATCCCTGTGCTCATAAAAGAGATAACCACTGCCAAAATTAGAAAAAGTGGCGGCCATTTTCTTTTTTCTCGTTATGGGACCGATTTCTTTCAAAATCGATATCTGGTGATCCCTGTGCTCATAAAAGAGAACCACTGCCAAAATCAAAAAAAGTGGCGGCCATTTTCTTTTTTCTCGTCATGGGACCGATTTCTTTCAAAATCGATATCTGGGGATCCCTGTGCTCATAAAAGAGATAACTACTGCCAAAATCAAAAAAAGTGGCGGCCATTTTCTTTTTTCTCGTTATGGGACCGACTTCTTTCAAAATCGATATCTGGGGATCCCTGTGCTCATAAAAGAGATAACCACTGCCAAAATTAGAAAAAGTGGCGGCCATTTTCTTTTTTTTTCGATATGTGACCGATTTCTTTCAAAATCGATATCTGGGGATCCCTGTGCTCATAAAAGAGATAACCACTGCCAAAATTAGAAAAAGTGGCGGCCATTTTCTTTTTTTTTCTTTATGTGACCGATTTCTTTCAAAATCGATATCTGGGGATCCCTGTGCTCATAAAAGAGATAACCACTGCCAAAATTAGAAAAAGTGGCGGCCATTTTCTTTTTTTTCATTATGTGACCGATTTCTTTCAAAATTGATATCTGGGGATCCCTGTGCTCATAAAAGAGATAACCACTGCCAAAATTAGAAAAAGTGGCGGCCATTTTCTTTTTTCTCGTTATGGGACCGATTTCTTTCAAAATCGATATCTGGGGATCCCTGTGCTCATAAAAGAGATAACCACTGCCAAAATTAGAAAAAGTGGCGGCCATTTTCTTTTTTTTCGTTATGGGACCGATTTCTTTCAAAATCGATATCTGGGGATCCCTGTGCTCATAAAAGAGATAACCACTGCCAAAATTAGAAAAAGTGGCGGCCATTTTCGTTTTTCTCGTTATGGGACCGATTTCTTTCAAAATCGATATCTGGGGATCCCTGTGCTCATAAAAGAGATAACCACTGCCAAAATCAAAAAAAGTGGCGTCCATTTTCTTTTTTCTCGTTATGGGACCGACTTCTTTCAAAATCGATATCTACGGATCCCTGCGCTCATAAAAGAGATAACCACTGCCAAAATTAGAAAAAGTGGCGGCCATTTTATTTTTTCTCGTTATGGGACCGATTTCTTTCAAAATCGATATCTGGGGATCCCTGTGCTCATAAAAGAGATAACCACTGCCAAAATTAGAAAAAGTTGCGGCCATTTTCTTTTTTCTCCTTATGGGACCGATTTCTTTCAAAATCGATATCTGGGGATCCCTGTGCTCATAAAAGAGATAACCACTGCCAAAATTAGAAAAAGTGGCGGCCATTTTCTTTTTTCTCGTTATGGGACCGATTTCTTTCAAAATCAATATCTAGGGATCTCTGTGCTCATAAAAGAGATATCCACTGCCGAAATTAGAAAATTGGCGGCCATTTTCTTTTTTCTCGTTATGGGACCGATTTCTTTCAAAATCGATATCTGGGGATTCCTGTGTTTATAAAAGAGGTAACCACTGCCAGAATGGGAAAAAGTGACAGCCATTTTCTTTTTTCTCGTTAAGGGACCAATTTCTTTCAAAATTGATCCCTGTGCTCATTATAGAGGTAACCATTGTCAAAACTAGAAAAAGTGGTGGCCATTTTCTTTATTCTTGTTATGGAATTTATTTGTTACGTTCCCTTATTGGTTGAGCGAAGCAACGGCTGGATCGTCATGCTCGTGAACGGGTGTCACCAACGGGAATGTTTGTCTACTTTCTGGTTAGTACAGTAATGTGGAGCGGAGATCTCGAATTTGAAAGAATTTTATCCAATAGTAAATAATGATAAGAACGCCTTTTTAATATTTGACTAATGTTTAACTATAGCAAAAAAAAAAATATTACTGCCACTTTTTCTAATTTTGGCAGTGGTTATCTCTTTTATGAGCACAGGGATCCCCAGATATCGATTTTGAAAGAAATCGGTCCCATAACGAAAAAAAAGAAAATGGCCGCCACTTTTTCTAATTTTGGCAGTGGTTATCTCTTTTATGAGCACAGGGATCCCCAGATATCGATTTTGAAAGAAATCGGTCACATAACGAAAAAAAAGAAAATGGCCGCCACTTTTTCTAATTTTGGCAGTGGTTATCTCTTTTATGAGCACAGGGATCCCCAGATATCGATTTTGAAAGAAATCGGTCCCATAACGAGAAAAAAGAAAATGGCTGCCCCTTTTTCTAATTTTGGCAGTGGTTATCTCTTTTATGAGCACAGGGATCCCCAGATATCGATTTTGAAAGAAATCGGTCCCATAACGAGAAAAAAGAAAATGGCCGCCACTTTTTTTGATTTTGGCAGTGGTAATCTCTTTTATGAGCACAGGGATCCCCAGATATCGATTTTGAAAGAAATCGGTCCCATAACGAGAAAAAAGAAAATGGCCGCCACTTTTTTTTATTTTGGCAGTGGTAATCTCTTTTATGAGCACAGGGATCCCCAGATATCGATTTTGAAAGAAATCGGTCCCATAACGAGAAAAAAGAAAATGGCCGCCACTTTTTCTAATTTTGGTAGTGGTTATCTCTTTTATGAGCACAGGGACCCCTAGATATTGATTTTGAAAGAAATCGGTCCCATAACGAGAAAAAAGAAAATGGCCGCCACTTTTTTTGATTTTGGCAGTGGTTCTCCTTTATGAGCACAGGGATCTCCAGATATCGATTTTGAAAGGAATTGGTCCCATAACGAGAAAAAAGAAAATGGCTGCCACTTTTTTCTGATTTTGGCAATGGTTCTCAAGTGCAGGGAATTCGAGAGTCCAGATCGATTTCGAAAGTCTGTCCAAAGATTCACAAGAATTAAAAAAAATAAAGTAGGTAAGGTACAGAATAGGTACAACATTTGTATTAGAAGGATCAAACTTACCTTATATTTTGTCTAAGCTTTCGTAATTTAAATCTGGATATTTTGTTCTTTTGTTTATTTTTAGTCCCCATATTTTCACTTTATTATATTCTTAATTAATTTATTTACTATAAGAGTACCTAACTTACATTAATATTTACAGATTTAATAATACATAACAAGATTTACACACTAGAAGATAATAGGTAATAATATTTACACACTAATTTTATTTTGATTATCTATGATAAGTGAACACAAATAAATAATACTCCAATAGTTCGTCTGATCAGCGGGGATCGCAGTGAGCCAGCTAGAGCGATACGTCCTCCCTCGATGATACCTTGCGAGCTACTGAAATGAGGCGCCCGAGCCACTTTGTTATAAAGAAAGTAAACCAGTCATGATTAAAAAAAAAGAAAGCTTTTTAGAGAAAAATTAACGGCAAAATATTATTCTAGAAGCTTTTGCCTATTTTTTGTAATTTTTTTTTTTAGTTTAACTTTGATATACTACACATACAACCGAAACCCAATTGAAAACTACACTGTTTTCGGAATATTATTTCATCGAGTGAAGTTCAAAATATGGACTTTTGAACGGCAAAATAAATTAGAACGTGTATTAATCTACAACATATATTTTTAACCTATCAAAACAATGAATATTTGATTGTTTACTATTGAATCCAAAACAGGCTGTTTTCGGAGATCCTGCCGTTAAGATAGAGTTAAAACGAGACACAAATATACTATGCCTTGAGTCTGAGCAGAATGAGAGTGCGGTCTATAGATTTTAGCCTGAGATGTCCGCTATCAGCTCAATACTGTAATACAAACACCTTAATATTAAACACGTCAAGCTGCAGCGCATGACACACGCACACGTTATTCATAGAGTTATTTGTTGTATAACAACTTTGAGAATTCCACTCAGTCTCACCCGTTACGTTATAAAAAGAATAAAATTGATGTACACAACTCAATTTAATTCTTTAAACAACGAAGTTTATTTAGTATTTACTTATTGAAATGTGCAAATTATTTTTTTCGGATAGAGTTTGCTGCCGGCCCTAATGGCGGCTACAGCGTCACCGGACGGGTGAGCGAACGCGAAGCGTTGCCTGGGAGGTGAGTCCTGGGGCTCGAATGTCTTCGACGTTGACTGTTTGAAAGGCGCCTACTGTGAAGTTCGAACCTCGGTGCGTTGGGAAAACTGGGTGGAGTGGCTGGGCTATATCAGCACGTACGTTCCGGTGATCGTTGATAACTACTTTAATAAATATTAATTTGATTAGATTTGTCAATAATAAAGTCGCAGAATGTAAATAACCTTGTTCCTGATATGGAATGGAGCGACGCGTGTCGTTGTGTGTCGTTACCTGCTGTTGGCGACCTACAGGACCGTAGGATCGCCGACGCGTCACATTCACAACATCAGCCGCTTTTATATAATCGCTTAGAGCCGCTCCACTCACGCGCGTTTTTATTTTTTGTTTACCTTAAACGTTTGTTTCAATTACTTCCAATTTGTCTTCTAATTTAAAAAGCTTTATAACTTACCATCTTTAAATTATAGCACTAAAGTTCACCTAATTAATTACCTATTATTTTTTGCAATTAACGGTACCTACGCTACGACAAACGATCGACTCCGGTCTCTGGCCTCGTTACTACGAGAGTAGGTATCTACTAGTACTTTGATTCAGTTGCACAAAGCGACCAAACGTTATTTAGGCGAGTGACAGAGGCAGCGCTCTACGAAGCAGAGATTGTTTAATCATCCTTTTATAGGGCTTGATATTTACCCAGTAGGTAGTTATTGTTAATATTCATCGAGTTCCTGATTTTAATATGGGTTTAGGTTAGGCAGTTTTAAACGCTGGTGTGCTAGTCTAAATTTGTATTATTCGGCAATGAGAATGATATGCAACAAAAGGGTTCTGAGAAGCACCCGTCCCGACTTGTTCGTCCGTCCGTCCTACTGACTCACTCCTTACGCGTTGTTTAATAATAACCATGATTCCTTTAACGTTACAGCCATCGAGTCTCTTAATGTTAACGATTCATTCAAATTGCGATAAAAACAAATCGCTTAAATTGTTTATTGATTCACTTACAATTACTTGATTTCAATTAAATCCTTATAAAGTGCTAAAGGTGTCTTAACTTAGGTATACCTACTTGCCCAATCGAATTTTACAAACTGCATGCAAAAAGCAAAAGAGGATAATAAGTTGGGCCGATTATTTATAATTTAAGCAAAAGATCTTATGATTTATGAGCTTCATAAATGCGAAGTCTGTTTTTTTGACATTTTATGATAGACAAAAATATGATAAGAATAACAATCTTTAAGATTGTTGGCTAGGAGATTTTTCTAAAGTCTGCCGTCACGTAGCTTTCTACCAACCCTGAACCAAAATAACACCCGTGATCGTTTTTAGTTGTTAAAAATCCCGTGGGGAATCCTTGAGCTTCTGGGTTAAAAGTACCCTACAGTCTTCCATAATGATGCATGATGCAAGCTACCTTCTAGCTAAAGTTTGTCGAAATCGGTTATTCAGATAGTGTTAATTTTGCATTAATGCCTACTTAGTAAGGATTTTGGCAGGCAACAAACTACGAGTATGCATTTCGAAAATTTATATATTTTAAGTAGGTAGGTACATAATCGACAATCGGTTTTATGTAATACAGCGTTTGGTGGCCTTAAATGTCATTGGCGTACGGACTAATAATAACTACAGTTACTTAGTTGGTAATTAGATTCTGCAGCGTTTAAGTGCTTAAGACTTAGACTGAGAATTCTTTATTACTTCACACGTATGAAGTAAAAGGTCAGTCAATTTGTTCTCGACGAACACTTTGACAATGTCAGTGTTTCCCAAATACAAACCTAACCTTGCAGTCTCAGTTTCGTCTAAGGTTCAGAGGTGGATATATATGTATTTTGTTCGACGATATTATAACTACGTTATGTACGGGGAGATATATTAGGGGATGTCTGCGTTCTAACCCGATGTTAGTAGCGATGCACGCTTCAGATGAAAGGGCGTTAACCTGCAAGGGATGGTAAAGTATGACAGTTTGATTATCGCAATCAGCTCTGATTGGCTGATACTCTCTCGCTATTGGTTAAAATGCATTGTTGCAGCAAGAACACCATAAATTCAGCCAATGCCCACAATGTTCGCTTTAACTCATAAAGTCATAACACGAAATCTGACACATGTGTTCAATCTAGTAAGACATTGTATGAAATGACAAAATAATATTGAAATCATAATACTTTAAGCGTTGATGGTAGGGCCTCTAGAATTAAGTAGAGCAGCCTATCTAAGTGGTAGAAAAGCTGATCTTGTCAGCAGTAGCAAAAATATGTTTTCTCATCCTTGGAAGTTCTTATTAACAATTAGGTAATTTAATTCTAAGGTAAATGACAGTTTATGGGTCTGGCGACATCGATCTCTGGAATCATCTCCCTTCGACGGTGTTCCCATTTAATTACAATATGGGGGTTATTCAAGGGGCGGAGCAATAATTTCCTGAAAAGCCAGCAACGCATTGGTGGTGCCTCAAGTGTTCATAGGCGGCGGTAATCACTTAACATCAGGTGACCGCCTGCTCGTTTGCCCGCTATTTTTTTTTTTTTTTTTAAATGGTGACGGTAGTAACGTTGCACGTTTTTCGCAATCGACCAGCCGATTCTAAGTTTGCGGTAGAGTAGTCACAGCATAGGGCTACTTATGCAATGCACTTTCACCGCGCATTAAACGAGCGAGAGCCTCTGATAGCTCATTACTAAGATTACTCTGTGTGTTAGTAAATCGAATGTTATAACTTACATATGCCAAGAGTTTCACAATTCCGCCATAAGAAAATCTAATTTACGTACCATCTATAATTCTTACTGATATTGTAACTCGAAAGTGTTTGTTTCGTTTGTATTTTACTATCACCCGAAAGAGAGAGTCGAGGTTAATGCTGAGATCTATAGAGCGTACTCTGACTTAGCTCAGACTCAAGATAAGTGTTAAAACGAGACGCAAATATGCGCTGATATAAATCGGTCTCATTCTATATGTTCTCTAATCTATTGTCTTGAGTCTGAGCTGAGTCAGAGCATGCTCTATAGATCTCAGCATAAGACTTTTTATTTTTGAAAAACAAACTGTTCCCGCAGGGATTTTAAAACCCGGATTTTAATTCCACACGGACAAAGTCTAAATATATAAAAGGCAAAGGTGACTGACAGACTGACTGATCTATCAACGCACAGCTCTAACCACTGGGCGGATCAGGCTGAAATTTTGCATGTAGATAGCTATTATAACGTAGGCGTCCGCTAAGAAAGGATTTTAGAAAATTCAACCCCTAAAGGGATAAAATAGGGGTTTGAAAAATCGAACCTAACGTGAGCGAAGCCGCGGGAAAAAGCTAGTAGAATATATTATACTAGCTTTTGCCGGCACCTTCTTCCACGTGGAGTTAGGTTTTTTTTAAAAATCCTGGGGGGATCCTTTGTTTTTTCGGGGTAAAATGTAGCCTGGTGTCATTCTTCAAGTCTATAAACTCTATCCATGATAAATCAAGTCGATCCAAAGCCGCGCGATTAAAGGACAAACCAACAAACAAACACACTTTCGGAGTGTAAAAAATTTTAATAAAATATGTAGCTACCCGTATCAAGAAGTCTGATTCTGAAGAAAATTTGTCTGATCATCCCACATTGAAATAAAAAAATGTAATTATAATGATTGTTGGCTAATGACTAACAAGACAATAAGCATATTGCAAAAGTTTATACTAAGGATTAAAAATATAATAAAAAAGTTGAAGGTAAACTTTAATTATTACTACTTCATCATTTTCTTTAATACTTAAAGTAAAAACTAAAGTAATAAAAAAATCATTATTATACAACTTGAAGTTTTAATATTTTAATTACATGTTTTTCTGAAATATAAAACAACCTCAGAGACTGAAAGCCAAACTCTACTACTAACAGTGCGTGTTGCCGAAATGATTACATACTTGAACATCAAAATAACATACACAAAATTCAAAATTATTCAGAACTAGTTGATGGCCACGACTTCGTTCGCGTGGATTTTAATTCTCGCGAGAATCCTCTTATTTTCCAGGGATAAAAAGTAGCCTATAAGTGCTATTCCAGTCTATAATCTATCTCTGTGCCTCAGCCAAGTCGTTTCAACCGTTACGGCGTGATTGAGTAACACAGGCTACATTTTATCCCGGAAAATTAAAGAGTGTCCGCATGAATCAAAAACCTTAATCCACGCGGATGAAATCGCGGGCATCGTCCAGTTTGTAATATATAAGGAAGTGGGACATACCTACAAACAAACAAGCATACAAAAATAGAAAACAAATGATCATGAGGTATTAATCAGTGAACGCAAGCAAGTACTTATTAAGCCGTTTGGCGGTCTCGCGCGATGAGCAAGGTTTTCCGTCGAGGAACAAGGAAAACGTTCACACAATTGTCTCCGCGACCGGCAGCCTTGTGGTGACACTGGCCGGCGAGCCTTACGACTAGCTGTTGGAACTTTTCAATGCTGATATCATGGTAAACTAGCGGACGCCCGCGACTTCGTTCGACTTCAATTTCCTAAATCCCCCACGACTCGCTGTTGGAACATTTCAATGCTGATGTCATGGTAAACTAGCGGTCGCCCGCGACTTCGTTCGTCTTCAACTCACAATTGAAAGTTCGTAAATCCCCACAGTATAGGTGGGCAGAACCCCTACAACATTAATTTTCGATAACACCTGGAAGCTTCCACATCGCGTCGGTAGCATACATTTTAAAGACGGTATGTGGACTCCTTTCTAGCTAGCTCAATCCCCTTAGTAAAAATATTTACGCATCCTTTCCTTATCCCGGAAAAAAAAGACTCCCGGGTAATTTAAAAACCTAACTTAACGGGAAAGAAATCTAATAAACGAAATACCTACTAACCAACAAAACCATATAATTGAGACTTTATTAAATTCTTTAAAACTAGTATTATGTACAAGTAGTTAATAATATAACGTTTAAGTAGGTACAGTTTCTAAGCGGTGTTTATGCTTTTTGTAGTATCAGATACAAGCTCAATCTCCGTAGCGGAACTAAGTTCGTTTTTTCTTCAAGCTAGCGGACTACACTGTGGCCGTAGATATTATCTATGCACGTTTCTCATTAGCACAGAGATTGATATTGGAATGTGACGCTAACTGTTAAGAACCAAAAATGTGAAAAAATATCATCACGACAGAGTCTCCTCTCGAATAAGAAGGGTGTAAGCCGGTAGGGCTAACATGAGCGCTACGAAAAAAAATTTTCTACACATTTACTCGTGAATTTGTATGAGATTTTACAAGTAAATGGGTAGCTAAAACTTTTTCCTACACCTTCCTTTCACCCTACAGTGCTGGCTGATGAGATTAGTCAAGGGCTAACCTCTCATTGAATAAAAAATCCGGTTAAGTGCGAGCTGGACTCGCACACGAAGGGTACCATCGTAACAGCGACTGTTAAGGTCGAGCAAAAAAAGTCGATAAAATCACGTTTCTTGTATTAGGGTCCCCCTTTGTTTTTATTATTTGTTGTTATAGCGGCAATAGATGTACAAATTCTGTGACAAGTACCTACTTATTACAGTTCATGAGATACAGCCCCCTGACAGACAGACGGATGGACAGCGAAGGCTTAGTAGTAGGGTCCCGTTGGCGACCTTGGGGTACGGAATCTTAAAAAGGTGTCATACTCGTACAAATGATATTGGTACCTACTAGAAAGCGAGTTAGAACACTAGTTTTTTTCGCAAGTAAATCAAATCGTATAGTTATCATTCGGCATAGTATGTCCTCGCCCCAATACTTTAAAGCAGAATGTTATTCGACAACACTTATAAAGGCACGAACAAAGCTGTGTCCAGCGCGTCTAAGTATAGAAGGCATATCGGGAAGATCCGATTCTCACGGCCGAGACAATATTCTCGGCCATTTACCTGTGAGCTACCCGGCATATTTTACTCTCAATGGATATGGCATATACTCGTACAAAGCAAACATTTTATTGTCGGTGCAGCACTTCAGTGCAAGTGGTGCAACCGATAGGTGCACTGCTGGACAAAGGTCTTTCACAATCATCGTCGTAGACATAATCTTATGTCGCCTGACTGCGATCTCACCTGATGGTAAGTGGCGATGCAGTCTAAGATGGTAGCGGGCTAACATGGAAGGGGTATGGCAGTGTACAGTCAACCCATACCCCTGATCTGTGTCTAGACGCCATCGTGCCGGAACGCTTGGCGGCGCGCCTTTGACGGTGGGGTGGTAACTAGCCACGGCCAAAGCCTCCCACCAAACTAGACCAGTCTCAAAATATCTGTCATACCACCCCGCTGGCTAAGTGTGCCTAAAGCCAAGGTTTCTGTAGCATGAAAAAGTTTTCCTAATTGAATAAATTCGATTGAAAGTTGATATAGGTATCTACTTAAATATTTTACAATAAATTCTATTATAAATTATTATAAATAAAAAAGAACAAAACATTTAATTTAATAATTTGTTACAGCTTTTAAATACTTATGCACATATACGGACATTGTATTTATAACAAGCAGGAAGTTTCAAATCATTGGTTAAAAAAAAATAGAATTGAATGTACTCGTATGTAAGTATGACCTACAAAATGTTACAAAAATTATTTTAATCAAAAACTGTATAATTAAAGTTAAACTCGTCTTTATCGTATTTATCTAATGTTCTTTACATAAAAGATGTAGGTAGGTATTATATGCAATTTATTTAGATAAATTTTTTGCAAGAAGGGCAATAGATTTTCTTGTATTTGAATTCAATACCTATGTATTGAATTGAAATACAAGAATATTACCTATACTTAACAGCAAAGACAAATTAGGTAAGTATAATATATTTAACGGCGGCAATAATGTTTTATTGTCCGTAAAATCGACGTGTTAAGTTTTTTTTGTAGAGTTTAAGAAAAAATAATGAGCATTAATGTCGCATCTACAAGTTCAAGGTGCTTCTTGAATTCTTTAACGTAATCTGCGCATGCGCATTGGCTCTTCTAGGTAGGACTACGTTTATTTATTTAAATATGCGTGAACTTCGTTCGCCTTTGTCTCGATGCGCGATACTCGGGTGGTATTACTATTGAGGCCGGTTCTCTTCCTGGTCAACGTGGTTACTCTTTTTTTGTGGAATTGAGAAGGTCGTGCTAGCCATAACGTCAATATTTTATTTCCTACAAATTTGAATATAACACATCCTTTATGCAAAGGACATGAGTTAATTGGCATCATACTTAATGTCATATTGATTAATATTATAAATGCGAACCATGTGCGAAATTATGTTTGTTACTTGGTCGGTTAGTTGACCTTCGATTATGACGGAATGGAGCGACAGATCGACTTGATTGTTATGCGGATATCTCCAAAACCTAGAGAATGAAACGGATAATTACTTTTATCTCGGGAAAATAGATTCCTGCGGGATTTTCAAAAGCCTAATTCGACGCGAATTCGATATATTAATTGAACTTTTGGGCGTGAATAAGCAGGAAAAAATTAGCTAGTGAAAATGGGGAGGAGATGATACAAAGCGTTGTAAAAATTTACAAACAACACGTCTGAATGAAGCCGCCATTGTCTTAGAGCCACTTCAGACATGTAGAAAACGCCGCTCTTGCAAACTGCGCGATTTCAAACGTGGGAAAAGCTTTAATCTAACAGGCCCAGAGAGCGTATGCAGTGTGCACGATATATGCGAGGTGACATACACAGAACGTGAGAACGGTCTACTTACATACATACATTTTTTTCTTTCTTCGCTATGTATGTAAGTATACCTAAGACTAAAACTGAAGTGTGTGTCTGTGATTTCGAAATAAAAATCTCGTAATAATCTCATAATTATAGTATTAAATCATAACTTAATCTTAAACACACCTTTGGTGTTATATGATTTAGCAATAACTGCTCATATAATTAAATGAACGACAGCTTATCCCAAACGTACACTTTTGTATTCTGTAATGTCCGTCAGATAGAGGATTATTCTACATAAGAAATAGATGTAATCAGGATAGAAGCTATATGCTAGATCCAGATTTTTAAGAACTATAATTCCATGTGGCAGAAGTCATGGGCACTAGCAGCAGAAGTTAATAAGCCCAAGCGTTTGGACCGCCCGTGCCCGGTCCAGATACGCGCAGATTTCGTGCCGTGTCTGAGCTGCCTTTAAACAGCAGTTGACTCATGAAATATTTTGCGTAGTGAACAAAATAAACGATTGAAGGCTACATCGTCGTATGAGCAAATGAGCACTAAAACGTTTTGAAATCATTTCGGCTGCAAGTCGAGGGTCAAAAAATTGACGTTGATTTTTACAACCATACGAGAGACTTTCATTATGTTTTACTTCAGACGTTTAAAGGTTTTCTCGGTACCCGTCGGTATATTAATGAAGAGCTTGAATGTGAAGCAAGTAATTTGTGGGCGACGAGTCATCGCCGAAGCGCGACCGTAAAACCTCATCCAAGTTTACGGACATGACTTTACCTTCGAGAAATACGTACGGCCCATTTGGCATGATGTACTAACATCCTTATGTATGCAAAAGTACACTTTGCAATTTATCCTATACGAACTATACTGATTGATGTGATTTTTTTGCATATATCTACAATATATAGAATGAAAGGCATTGGCTTCCTTTTATCGCCGAAAATGAAGGAGTGCTTTGGATTTTTATTTAACCTAAATAGTCGCGGGCACCAGCTTGTATTTTTATATAACGCATTAAAATGTATTTTTTATACTGAGTTTGTTATTCTCTGGCCTAGTAATAGGAAAAGTAGGGAAATATGACGTTAAAAAACATATACACAAATGTCAGCTAATCTTTTAATTAAGTAACGTCAGCTAACATGTTTTAAAAAAACGAATAAGTATAAAAAATTAATTAAAAATACAAAAAATTACTTGCAATAATTTATATATCCTAAATTAAGATAGACAAGTAAAAGAGGTTATTTTATTTTGCACGTTACTTAAAAAATGTGAATTAGCCGAATTTTTTTTAATTACTTAATTAAAATTAAAAAAAAAAATTGAATTAGCCGAAATTAGGCCGAATACTTTGTTTTGCAAGCTACTTAAAATGTGAATTAGTTATGTACTCGTATCTACTTAAATGCTTCTTATATTCAATTTGGGTGCGACGTGATCTAGTCCGTGGCGAATCTTAAATCACGCTCTTATAAATCACTATACAGATTTTAATAATCTACCACTATTTAAAAAGAAAGTAAATGTAAAACGTGACACAATATTCAGAACGTCACTATATCACTATAAATATAAACTATGAATGCGAAAGGGTGTTTGTCTGTTTGTTCTTCAATTACGCAGGATGCAAATTATCCTGGAAAACCCCCGCGGGGTTTTTAAACGGCTTTTTGATGATATCTCGTGTACGGATTGACTGATTTCGATTAACTTTTTATAAATGTCATAGCATAGTTGACGGCAAGAAGAGCTTTTTCCCAAAAAGCAGTAGGTAACCTAACTCCACGCAGACCAAGTCGCGGGCAATCGCTACTAACTTCTTAAGGTTTTGTGTAAATTGAACTATTATGAAAATGAAAACTGTTAGATTAGTTTGATAAAAGTATAACATGTAGATTTGATTAAAAGAACCTATAGGTTAGGAACCTATCTTTGACCATAATGACCCCTCGGGTTCCTTAGAAGTAAATTATTATTATTGCAACGTTTTGTTAAAGGATCAAACGTGGCTTTGTGTCACAGACATAACAAAATAAATTGCAAATCTAGATTAATTGAAAAATGTTTTTGTTTTCAAGGCCGTTTTTAATGCGAATCCTCCGTAGCTTATCATTTAATAGGATTGTCTTCGCGTTTTTTACCGGTATTAAATAAAGTATAGTATATACATTATGTTACGTCGTATGTATATTTTTTGTAACGGAAAAACTGCGCTACGTTATAAAATAAATACGCTTCAATAATATACGGGAAAATAATGATCTGATCAAAGGGCATGGTGGACATTTCGTCCGCTATTTTAATTATTATTCCTCAATTTTGTGACGTTTTCTATAGTTGAATCAATGCAACTTTGACACAACAACCAACAAATTATACACATGTTATTGTTATTATTTATATAATTTATGTTATTGTTTTAGAGAATCGGATGATCTACAATTTTTGTCTGAACTATTTTTGCTGTTAAACTCACAGTTTAGCTGGAAAACGCGAAAACTACATTTTTGCAAACTTTTGCCATCAATAAATTTTTTTGCACCAGGGGATCAATGGGAACTTTTCACAATTCATTTATAATAGTATTCTGAACATTCATACCAATTTTTAGATCTATGGGAATTTTTGTAACTAATTTGACTAAAATTTTAATAAGTTTTAATTTTTATATTGTATTATTATGTCACATAAATGAATTATCATTTATCATTCCGCCTAGATTCCTGTTGCTTCTTTAACAATTCGTACTTAGTTGACGATCATCACTAACCATACCAAAAAGAATAAAATAGAGTAAGTACATAGCTTCTATTATTGCAAATAGGTAGTTGTGTGGGTGAATATTATTATTAGCAGGTCTCCGACACGAGAAACAGATTTAGATCTCCCATTCACTACACGACTAACATCCACACAGTAAATTGTCTTATGAAACATTCACGAAGTCGCAGTAGCTTAAATCGATACCTCCTACGTAAGTTGTGGTATTCCACAAAATTGGCATTTGAGGTTTTTTGCACTACATATATCATTTGTTTTTATCTATTTTATGTGTTCGTTTAAAAAAAAAATTAAAAACAGCATATTTTTTTCATACTTTCAAGACGTATAAAGTTGTATCATTATTAAAACAACGGCCTTAACCATTGTATTGACCTTCACAACAATTAACGCGTCACGTAAGCGTTTTGGAGATACAACAACTTACGTAGGAGGTATCGAAATATAAAGCGAGTAAGACAGTTGCAACCAAACGAGTCGCATTGTGTATGGTAAGCTTTAGTCCGTTTGGATGCAGGAAGGCTCCACAAATAAAATATGTGACTAGAAGGCGACGGTGAGGTGCCGGCGAGATGAGGCTGCGCAGGCTTGCTGGAGAGGGATGGAAGATCGAAATTTCGGTATGTGCGAGAGAAAAGGAAAATCCTGCTTGGTTATCTGGAGAAATGCGAGCACCGTATTTAATCGGTACGCGCTTCGGTTCAAAGAATAGGGAAACTTTGCGATGGTTCACTTATATTTCCCACTTAATAAAAGGTTCACTGTATAACTACCAAGGCTTGTTTGTTGGTTTGTTCTTCAATTACGTAGCAATAGAGCAACAGATCGACGTGATTTTTTGCATGGCTATAGTTGAGCACGAGACTGGTATGGACAAAGTAAAGATAAACAGGAGTTTTTCTTTACTTTTATTACGGAAAATTTAGTAAAAATCCGCGGGTTTCCGGAAGTCACGGGCAAAAACTAGCTTGAGAATGTTCTTTTCTTGTAGTTGAGAGTTTATATGAGCTTGTAAATCTTCAAAATTATTGATTCAAGCCATAGAGTATCAGAACATACGTAAGTAAAATAACTCCGAATAGATTGCTTCATATCCTAACGTTCATAAAACATCTCATTCTAATTCCTAAATCTCTGTAAATTTAATGTAATCTCTCGCTATTTACCCGCTAGTCACAGGAAGCCACTGGATACAAGCGGCGCAAGATAGCGACTTGTGGGAATCACAAGAAACCCATTCTCTCGCATTCATACTTCCACAACAGAACTTCTACAATATTAACTGAGACAGAAAACATTTGTCATTAATTCAGGTCATTGTTAATAGTAAACAACTTATATGTCGGTCATGATAATATAAAATCTCTCTAAAGACTTTCTAATAATTGTTCTAGAAATTTCGAGTTGATTTTTGGATCGTTTACACGTGGGTACCATCTGAAATTAACTTACTCTATAGTTGGAAGCGCTTACAAACAAAAGTTTCTAAAGACATGGCCAAATACATCGCTATACGGTAGCGTCGTGCAACGGGGCGTTGTCCATCGCAATTCCGTGCAGAAGAAGAGAGCTCCTATAAAAAGAAGTCATACAAAGAGGTTTTACGGGTAAATGAATATTACATTTCTTTTTTTTTCTGGTACGCGATCTCATCTGGTTGTAAGTGGTCGAAGTTTTTATGAGCCATCGTACTGGAACACTAAACAGGAAGCTTCACAGAGTTCCTTGCATTACAAATTTAAAATAAGTAAATCTCTATCAATGGAGAAGTATTTAATATATAAAATAGGTATAAATAAGTATAGGTAAAAACTTAAAAAGTAAGAGCAAAATCTTTGTATCCGAATTTATGCAAAATCCGTCTAGAAATTATTGAGATATTGTAGATAATAATCAAAACTGAAAAATTCAGCAAATGTTGGCATACGTCCGTGATTTTTAGTACGTGAATTTTTAATTCATAAAATAATTATGTACCTACAATCTCAAATTGTCTACAATTTAAGTGATCTTGGAGAATTATGTCTAATAAAAAATTATTGTTATTTCTTTTACTGTTGCGATATATTTTGCTTATTGGAATATATAATCCACAAAAAAAAATTAGATAGACGACGACGAGTAGATATTGTCTACACGCGTCGCTGCGTCGACGCGTTGTGTCTGTTCAGGGCTTTAGTGCCGTCGACTCCGCACAGGTTACATACACGTATTGTCGGAAACTCACACTCGAAGACTCCGTATTAACCGACCAAACACAATTTCGAAGAATCCATAGGTACTTACTAAAACGCTGCTAAATTGGCTGAAAGTTGCTTTAGTTCACTTGCTTAGATAAGTTTCAGTATGTGTGCGTATATGTGTCTATGAGTGTGCGAGAAATATGGTTATACGCACATGGAATGTAGGTATAAACTTTAATAGTAGGAAGTATAAAAACTTACTATGTTTAAATAAACAACATTCTGTTGTCTATTACAGAGTCTGATATTTTCGGTCAACCTGGTGGGAGATCAAAATTGCGCTTTCTGGTTCACGTGAGGTCACCATTCCAGCTCCTTGGGACTCTAACTCTACGTTCCTTCGGTGGGTGTAGCTCCTAATTATATTACACTAGCCCGCGACTTCGTCCACGTGGATTAAGGTTTTTTGATTCCCGCGGGAAATCTTTTGGGAAAACACACACACGCACACACACACACACACACACACACACACACACACACACACACACACACACACACACACACACACACACACACACAAACACACACACACACACTTCGCCTTTATAATGTGATGTGATAAAAAATAACAATACCTCCAACATAATACCTAAATAATGTTTTTATTATAAAAAGCTGTTAATTTTAAACATAATAAACCCAAGATAAATGTTGTATGTTACGTGTCATCATGATATTATAGAATTGTCACCTGACCAGTTTTTGTGCACCGTAATGACTTGACCTCTGCGGTCCGTTAAGGGCGAATCATTGGATTATGCCACGAATACCTAATATTTACATATTACGGAAGTAGAAGATGTCAACGTTTCTTTACTGTCGCAATCAGAGTCGCTAATCGTTACTTAAAGATTTCCTTAGTACGGGTTTAATTAATAAACACTCTCAGAGACGGTTTAACGTTTCGTTAATACATAAACTGTTGACTGATGTTTGTGTTCGGTTGTGTTCGGTGCATTCAGCTTTTGCCTTCGCCTCTACTATGTGACAGGCTTTATATTGGCAACGTTTAGTTATCGTTAAGTTGACGTTCTGTTGCCTACCATTCTCCGGCGTTTTATTTATTTCAAATTCATAAAAGGTCAAGTCTTCTTCTTGTTTTTCGTTTTCATTCCTGAACGTATTCCTAACCGATAGAAGTTCACAGCTGGACAAAAATCTCTTGCATGAACCTTCATAGGTCTTGGTCTTACGCCGCCTGCATCCAGCAGCTCCCTGAGACTCGTCTGATTTCCTCGATCCGATCTAGTGGTGGTCTCCCAACATTGCAAATCCCACTCTTGAACCTCGGAACTCTAACAACCATCACATGAAGTGATGTGATGGTTGTTAGACCAACACATCAAGTAGTTTTAAACCTATTAAGGATTAGGTATTGCCTCTTTATTAAATTAAAGTGTTACACAGTTTAGAAGTTAATCCAAATAATGGGTTTGGGATAACAAAGAGGTCGGATCAATGAAACGGATGCATGCTAATGTGGGATAAATACCAACACATCACGACGCGACGCACGCACACTACTGCATTTCCCGCCACCGCCGCATGTGAACATACCGGCCACCTTCGCATAGGGCTGCTACTTGCGACTTTTCCGCTAACT
This sequence comes from Hipparchia sbordonii, assembly GCA_038048805.1. Taxonomy (NCBI): domain Eukaryota; kingdom Metazoa; phylum Arthropoda; class Insecta; order Lepidoptera; family Nymphalidae; genus Hipparchia; species Hipparchia sbordonii. Next base: position 6,459,499 of record CM076104.1, on the reverse strand, counting down.
GCCGCTTAACAAGGGCGATGTAGCGAGCGGCGGAAACAAATGAGTTGTGAAACATGTTTCACCATTCTGCTGCCATTTGGCGTTTGCCTCGCGATTTGCAATAAATGTAGCGTAATTATATTATAATAATAAGCGGAAAAAACACTCCTAGCAAATGAAATGATGAGTGTGAGCTCTCGCTCACATCTATACAGATAAAATACATACACAACCCTGAGCCACGCGACCTCGTGAATTACAAGAATTGTACCTATTTATGAATTGATGATGTAATTAAAAAATTTACCCCATCGCCTAAAGTGCCAACCCTAAGATCTACTCACACGGCGTTATGGTAATATAATATGCAACTGTTTTGGCAGTGGGTTTCAACAGCAATCAATATGCCTTCATATTATATTTATATCTAAATTATATTCATCCAATTTTTTTGAAATGTATTGACATGATTATGGCCTTATGCTACTTGTTTTCAATGGTTCTGAAGGTTGCATGTGCGAACCCTTTCTATTTATCATATAATGGTAGATTTTCTCAAATTCAGCCTTTCCGTTTAGATTCTAAGGGTAATGGAATGAGCTTTGCTCAGAGTATCCCTCAGAAATAAGGAGATTTGTAGGAAAACTACAGTTACCGATATAGATCATCGAGTCGCGAAGCTGAAGTGGCTATGGAAGCAGCACAAGTTCCCAATGGTCCCAGGGTGCTGCAGTGGCGACCACGCATCAGACGAGTTCCAGTGAGCCACTGGATACAAGTGCACTCGACCGAATGAAGACCGCCAGAAGCAGTGAAACTCCATAAAATAAGGCCTATATCTCCTGCAGCTGTTTGCGTCTATTAGTTGATAAAGAAAAAATTTTCTTCATCACACTTAGGTATTACCAAAAACATCTGGAAAATCTGGAAAGTTGGAAACCCGTATTCTTAGTTTAGTGGTGTGCAGAAAATTCTGGGAAAGTATTGCATTATTAAGAACGGTAATGCGGTGCTTTCTCAGAATTTTCTGGGAAAAATTTTATCTTTTTTCTTTTTGTTAGAAAACAAAACCTCTTAAAACTCCAGGAACAAATAGGTACATGGTTACACTCCAGGATCAAGTAGGTACATGGTTTAATGTATTCGCTCTGCTTATAGCTACAATATAATGCAGAACGAACACAATAAATACCTCAGTCGGCGCCAATTCTAATTCGTTATGCCGAGCGAGGAGATCCTAACTTGCGATTCAATATTCCTCGCCAGTCCGACGGGTCACCGCGTTCCGGAGGGAACCAGTTTCAACATTTCTGTATTACACCTATACGCCGATGTGCGATAAATGTAGTGTAATTATAATACGTAACTTGCTTGCTGGGGCTACCCGGTGCGATAGTTACGCGCATTTTGTTCATACATAATAGGCGAAGCATACTCATTATCAACCAAAATAATGATACAGGTAGACCTATATAACTCAAAGCGCACCAAATGCAAAAAATAAAGAAATGAACATAGTGCTAATTCGATATATGTGCTATTCGACTTATGCGATCCCTAAACTAAATTAACAGTTTTAAAATAATATTATAATAATGATAAATAAGTAGTGTTATCCTTTTCCGCAAGTAACATTGTTAAAAATGACTACGAGTGGCATTTACGCTTGCCTTTAGCGTTCAGAAGTATGGATTCTTTAGAAATATCTTCTCCCAAATTTTGAGGTTTCCTTGGGTTTCCTCCCTCCATATGCACAATGTTTGTCTGTGACAAAGAGTATTATGTGTCACTTTATTTTAAGTCATTGGTCACGATAATGGAATACGTAAATAATAAAATTGTATGCACGCTTTATTCGTGCTTATTTGATTACACATCGCATCAGAACAAAATGCCAATCCTCTCCTACATAAAAAAATCTGCGATCTACGGTGGGATAGCACTATTAATAGATAATAATTCTGTGACCTGGTGCTAAAAGGGCCAAAGTACGTTTTTTTTTTTAAGAAATGAGATTTTAAAGCCATATTATTGAAAAAGTATGAAATGGCGTACGTTTATTGATAGTCTTTCAAAAGATACGATGTAAAAAAGGCCAATGTAACTTGCTGACTATTACCATTGCTATTGCTGCTGGTCTATTGGTTAAAAATGCTCATCACCTAAAATAATGACTTTAGATATTGGCCCTTTTAGCACCAGGCCACAGAATTTATTTTGTTTGAAGGTGTTATTTGTGCGCAACAGTATTTGTAGGAGATAGGAGTCCATTGCAGGACAAAGGTTTCTTGTTGAAAGCCCACGCTGCGATCTTGCGCCTTTCGTATTCAAGCAGTTCCTAGCGACTTCGCCATTTCAACACCTTGGGACCAACCAACACCTATCATTTCTCCGACCTATGTGATTGTCCACTCCGAACATTTCTGAACCTTGACTTGTTCTTTTATGGACCTATCCTTTCCTGATTCGACCGCGTAGAGGACCCCCAGTATAGCTAATTAGAACTTGGAGTGTCAAACATAACCGTCACGCGCCGTGTCCGTCCAAGCCTTTACTCCCGATTCAATATTCCTCCGTAGTCCGGAGCGGGTCGCCGCGTTCCCGAGCCGGAGGGAACCAGTTCCAACATTTCAATATCACACCAAAGATATTTAAGCTTCATAGATAGACAGATAGGAAAAATCTTGTTGAGGAAAGTTAAATGGTTTGGCCTGGAAAACGAATGTGTTACGATGGCTTCAGCTGTCTTCTGTGGGGTTGGGGTACCCCAGTCTTGCCTTGGCTTCGAAAAAAGGAGAATCAAGCCGCACCGTATTGTGAATTTACCGAAGAGCGAATGAGTCATTTACGAATATGTAAGAGTTGTGAACGGTAGAGAGTAGTATATTCTTTGATTGTGAGGCACCTGTATGACGACTGTAGTACGTGTCATTAGACTGACGTAGGCGCTAAGTGCGCATTTGAAAACGGAGAAGATACATTTGTGTACAAGTAATTTATTTGAATTTGGAAAAATATATTAAATTAAAGGTATTTGTGCTTGCACTTATTTAAAGAGAAGCAAATAATGAACGTACTGCGTCACTAATCTTAAAGACGTTAAAAAAGTTTAAAATATAAGTCACGGATATAAAGAATTACTTAAGAGTACCTACGTTTGGTGTAGAAGGAAATATATTAACTTTTCTCTCCAGTGAGAATAGTCAAGTAGTATGACAAAAATGCGAGATAACCTTAAAACAAGAGCTAAATCATAACTTATTTTATTAATTTAAATACTTCTTTTAAAAAGTTCAAGACAGAAAAACAAGACAGTTATAAGTCAGTCAGTGTGTGTTAAGTCAGGGCATATTTTTATTTCTTTGTCTCAAGTCATTCAAAGTGGTACAACAATAATTTAATATAAAAAATATTATACAAAATATTGGCAAAGGCCAGCCCTTCGGTCATCAGTGGACTCTATGAGATTATGAGGGATCCTTACAAAAGGGCATGACTCATGAGGCATAATGTGAATATCTCTGAGTGCAGTAAAATTTTTAATATCAAATAGCCAAGTAGCCTCTCCAACACTATTTTATATCAATGTACCACACCGATACGTCGATGCATCCATGCAACCCGTTTATTTACGTCCCTCGTATATCACCCCTCACTGCTTAACACTAATAGTCAGCATTGATTTTGTTTTTGGGTCCTCAGTTTTGAATGATGCACTTATATTTTTTACCATAAGAGATATTCAATACTAGTAGATGCCCGCGACTTTGTTTGCGTGGATTAAGGTTTTTTTATTTCCGCGGGAACTCTCTTATTTCCCTTAGTGCCTATGTGTTAATCCAGACTATATAATAATCTATCTCTGTGCCAAATTTCAGCCAAATCGGTTCAGTCGTTGCAACATGATTGAGTAACAAACATCCAAACTTTCGCATTTAAAATATTAATAGGAAATAGGATTATGCTCAGTGATAGATGGAAAAAATTGCACAGAAGAACAGATTAGCATGTGGATTCAATAAGATAGATAGAAGTAATTGTAAATCATTTATTAGGCTCGGTCGAGTTCTTGTGACCAGCTATCTGCTCCATCATCAGACTTTGGTAACTGTCTATAAGCCTATCTTACCCTTCTATAAACCAAACACATTCCAATACATCTGCTGTAAGTTGCTGAGGAGTTGGGTAGTACGGAAACTGCTCTAGTTGTAGCATCAGTTAAGGTTCCTATATTAAAATTGCACTATCATTGGGTAGTTATACTTCTGTAGTTTACCAATTTTCAAGTCAGATTAAATGTCTGGACAGACTTCCATTCGCATAATCAACTTCAGCAAACTAGTCCTAGTTGTGTTTCCACTTCGTCATCGATAGACGTCCACCGATATGGGTCTTCTCCCTCTAAGCTTCTCCATCGCTCGCTGAGTGGCCAGCTTTCTTTTGAGGCTCATTCCTAGAGAGCTACATACTCAGAATTATATGTAATCAATGGTAACACGCGATGCTTGAAGCTTTTGGTCTTAAGACGGTTCGCACACGGCACCGCGTAACGCCGCGGAGGATGGTGAAGCGGATCTTACGTGTCGTATGGGCTTGTATGTAATTTGTTAATACCTCACACGTACAACGCGCCGCTCGTCCTTACGGTCAGGCGGTGTACATGTGTTAGGCATAGACGGATTACAACAATACCGAGTATTTATTTCTTTTTTATCAAAAAAAAAAATCCTTCACGCCAAGCTGACGGGCCAGTTTTTTAGCGAGTTAGTAGCCTACCACTACCAACACTCTCAGCTTTAGAAAAAAAGCTCGCAAAGTTCCAGAGTGAATATAATAATATAATATTTCGGGGCAGTGGCCAAATTAGTCACAATGTCGACTCATTGGCCACGACTCGATAATAGTGAATAAATACGGCGATGAGTTATCGGCGCTCATCTCGGGTCGTCGCCCGCGGTCCCGTTCCACTTGCCCCTGAACAACGAAACTATAGGCCCGCACCTACGAACGGAGCGCGCGCGCGCTTGGATGTGGCACTCTGACTTGTCTTTTTATATTGCACTTTTAGCAAAACAACTACCGAATTTGTGGCAAAATGAGTTTTTTTATTCGATAACAAGATAGCCCTTGACTGCGATATCACCTGATGGTAAGTGACGATGCAGTCTAAGATAGTAGCGGGCTACCTTGAAAGGGGTATAGCAGTTTAAATTTAACCCATACCCCTAATCTGTTTAGTGAATTACCTTCCTAAAGTATAAGCTTCATAATCAAGGTAAAATAAAACATCTCTTTTCCCAATGCAATAAGGTATTAATAAATATTAGGCACGATTTTTAGCAGCTTAAAAAAACATTTCACTTCCTTTAGTATAAATAGTTTTTCGTGGATTTCCGAAAGTAACGTGGACACGATCGTTGTTTTATTAACAGTGCAATTATAAATGTAAAAGGTTGGATACATTTGCATTTTGATTGTATTGTATTGTAACAATCAATTCAAACTATTGGTTAATTACTTACGCAATTTTTCTAAATAAAGTATTAACTTAATATTAATAAAAACTAACAGAAAACGTTATCTCAGTATTTGCCTTTCTAAGGCCTGCATTTCGGCCGTGGCAGCTTATTTCAACGGAGCCTAGCCAGTTACAAAAAAATTTAATTTTACACGCTAACTACGCCGACGCAGACTTTTAAACTTCGGGCGGTTACTGAGAATTTCTTGCCAGAAAAACTCTATCACTATTTTTAGTAGACATGAGGCCCTAACCCAGGACTTTAGGAGCCTATGATCCTATGATAATGATTTTATTATTTAAAAATGGACATGCTGACTGTCGACAGAAGTGAAAATACGTCAAAATCATAGCTATATACTGTTAACATTAGCACGTCGGTATCGCGCATATGCGATTTTTCCTTACCAAAAATCGCTCTGAGAAGTTTTCACTTCAAAAACTGTTGTCAAAAAGTAACGCATCCAAGTATTTGTTCTACTTTATTTTCTCGTGTTGGGTTCATAGACGAATTCCGACGTGACCATTCTGCTAATCAAATTTTGTAACTGCGGTTACAATACCATTATACATTTTTTTTCACTTGATCAATTATTCCATACCGTTAAGAAAAAGGAGATCAATATCTCAGATTGTTATTTAGTTCGTATGAGATTGTACATTTGTAGAAATGTAACTTGTCTATTTTTTGTGTGCAAAACGGACTTCGATGATAATTAAAAAACTGTGTACCTAACTATTATTTGTAATGCTATATGATCAATAAAAACTATTCATGTATTAGAGTGGGAAATTATATCTACTAACGTTCGGTATAGCCCATTTTGACGAGGAAAAGTTATACATAGTAAGTTAATTATTTTTATTTAAAATACCTATTTAAGTAGGTACTACAAAAGGAAACCTTTACTGTAATTCAGATGTACTTTGAATGTTTTCAAATCTTTACTTATATTATAAATACGCAAGTGTGTTTGTTTGTCCTTCAATCACGCTGCAACAGAGCTACGGACTACGTGAATTTTTGCATAGGTAGGTATAGTTGAGAACCTGAAAAGTGACATAGGTTACTTTTTTAACCACGAAAAAAAGAGGAGGTTCTCAATCCGTCGCGTATTTTTTTTTATCCCGGAAAATCAAAGAATTGGCGAGAGATTTTAAAACTAAATCCATGCGGACCAAGTCGCGGGCGTCAGCTAGTGATACATAAAAAGATCATAATCTGTGCCTATATTTTGTAACAATTTATTTCTATATTATTTTTAAATCAATATCTGCAAGTTATAATACAAAAAGTGGTACATCTATAGCTGTTGTAGTAGGTTAGTCCTTGAAGGTATAATTTTTAATGTAGTGTTTAGAAATGACCAGCCCTGGTAGCATGGGCGGGAGAAATTTTATCCCCGGGAAAAGGATAAAACGTTTATCCCCTCGCTTAGCTTTATCCACCCGTCGAGCATGGGCGCAGCAGTGGAAATAACACTCAGTAGATATACTTATAGAAATATACATCGCCTTCTCCTCTGTCGCCATGCTTTAGCAAAGGAAAAAGATAATTTTATCCCCTGTCAGTGGATAAAATCGGGGGATAAAACTTTTATCTCCTGCCCATGCTACCAGTGCAGGTAGCCTTTTGCTATAAATTATCCGAATAACAAAAAAAGTTTAATAGCGATTGCCAAAAAACCCAAATGGGCAGAGAAAAAAGGATATTTGCAGGTCACAACAAGGTCTAAGCTTTAAACATAGATACTTTTTTTCTATGTCAGGTAAGCTTCTTTGATAAGATGCCCGTTGAATTCCTTAAAGCACAAACAAAACGTCGGCTTTCTTTATGCATTCTATCGACTCTATATTGGGGAATGTTTTGATGAGTTTTTTTTAACTACTAACACCTTCTTCGTTCTATGCCTACTATTCTTCTATTTCTCTTCTCTCATCAGCACACTCTACCAGGGCTGGTTTAAAAACTTTAATGCTTATCAATTTCATAGTAAATAAAATTATCATTGCTGTTTGTGATACATCGAACTATATTTACCATGAGACTCAAATCGTATAGATTCACAACCTAGTACCTCCTTCACCTTTTTACCACAGAACTGCGAGAAGTCGTGAGCATTGGCATCCGGCCAATCTCCACAAAGATTAGAAGGAGATATTATAGTGCACAAATGTATGCGCAAACATACCTATGTTGGGAATAGGGAATGCAGGTGCATTCCCTATTCCCAACATAGGTGCTCACTCTCATAGTCCGATGGGACGGGAAATCTGACACGACCGGAGAGAGATCAGGCAGTCGAACTTGCTAACAACTAGACCAACGAGGCAGTTTTATAATAAGAAGAATTAGGTACAGCATTTTCCCGGATTTTTACTTTGTTTGATAAATAATTGTTGCACATATAGCAAACGACTGGCACGCGTGTCCCAACCACGCTTCCAGCCTATCTATATATTTTTGTCGCGGTTGGAATTGGAAGACTCCCCATTAGGTGGACGAAAGATCTCAGGAAATTCGCTGAAAGGCTCACCTAAGGCTTCACCTAAAGCTTTTTAAGGCTTCGTTCATTGATTAAACAAATATCAATCAATTAAGCCTCAATAGCCCAACGGTTAAAGATGAAAACCGAAAACTGAAAGGTCGCAGGTTCGAGCCCCATCCGTTGTACTATTGTCGTACCCACTCCTGGCACTAGCTTTTCGCTTATTTGGAGGGGAGAGGAGAATATAAGTCAAGTTCAGCTGGGCTAATATTCTTGAAAAAAAAAAACGTAAATAGTGCTAGTCTACTTTAACACTTTACAGTTGGAAAGAAAGCAAGGAACGGTCGTAAGTTAGTACAATCTATGACACGGAAATCAATTGGCACTCGCTTGTATCTCTCAATCACCTGCCTTCGGGCGTCACGCCTCTCACTTCGCAGTAAACAATGTAAATGGAGCTGAGAAGCCTAATCTCTGTATTGTTTTACTTTGGACTAATCTGAAGTCTATGTAACAGACCTATGGCCATGAACTTCTATCAGTTGATAAGGAAGAAGAGGAAGTTTTTTTTTTTTAATGCGAATAGGCATTTTCTAAGCAAGCGCGCACCATCTTACGCTGCATTTTCACTTACCATCAGGTGAGATCGCAGTCATGCGCTAGTCTATATATTTAAAAAAAATGTGCTTATATTTGTTTGCCACACCCTTACAGGGCAATGTACCTATATGTACCTGTTACATGTGAAAACGTTTTTTTTTGCGGATTAATACCAATTTTTTTTTAATATATAGATTAGCGCTTGACTGCTATCTCACTTGATGGTAAGTGGTTTTAACTGTAAAAATTCATCTATGTCTATGATATATAAAGTCATAAAATAATATGTAAATGATTAATAAAATGTAACATGTACCTAGTATTAGATAGGTTGTAAATTGTATTGATTACCTATTACACTAACATATACGAGTAGATAGGTATTATGTTCTAACCAAATAAGTGGGATAAGTTTATAGCTAAACTTATTAACTTAACAGCGAGCGTATAACGGCAGGTAGGTACGATAGGCTAAATAGGTACTTTGTAACTACTTTAACGCGTAAGTAGTATTTTAGTCCTTGCGTCTAAGCAACAGGCGTTATAGCTTTAAAACTGTACATTTAGCCGTGTGTACCATAAGGGCCTGGACACACCAACACTGTGATGACAGCGACTCGCGACGGTAACAGTGCAGCAGAACGTCATATTTCAAACCCGCATAAAAAATAAAGAAAAAAAATCTTTTTTAGAGACAGTGGGCAAAAAATACTACATGCTTATTTCTAAACGAAATTTCTATTTAAATATTAATTGGGACTGTCTGTATTAGTCTGCCTTTCAAGTGAAATTGAGTGGAACCGAGATATGCTCAGCAGACCAAATAGACCAATGAGAGAGATCTTATAAACATTGTGTGCATAGCCTAGTTTTTTTTAACAATTGTAAAAAAAAATATTTTTTTTTTGAAAAGAGTAACTGCTGAGTTTCTTGCCGGCTCTTCTCAGCAGAATCTGCATTCCGAACCGGTGGTAGATTTGTGACGTTTCATAGGCGCTACAAGTTGGCCTACATGAAATAAATAATTTTTGATTTTGATTTTGATTTTTTTTTGAAAATTATGTTATTTAACAATCAATAAAACTCACAGTTGGACGTAGTTACGCAAAAATGATTAAACCCGCACAACTTATCAAAAGAAAAGTTAACTTTATTGTGTTATAAAATGTTTGTACTTAATTTGAATGAAAAAGGGTTGTGGGTTGAATCATTTTTGCGTAAATACGTCCAGTTATACCTACAGTTTCTTGTATACAGCATCCAGAACCTGCGATGAACCCGTCGACGCGTTGTGTTTGCCCAAGCCCTAAGTCCTAACAATGGCTATAATAAAAGCCATAAACGTCACGATGTTTGGTGTCCCATGGCGGCAGGGAAGATCTGTTAACGAGAACGAAACACGTCCTAGCGCTTCCGGCAAAGATTAAGCAAAGCGGTAAACATGCCAACATTTAAAGCTCGCTGCATACATAACGTGCACGGGACGTGGACGGGACGTGGCCCGGACGTGGCCCGGACGTGGTTAGTAAACACGGACGGGAATTTTTAATGCATACGCAACGTGGCAATAACTCAGAACTAACGTGCTAGTGATGTGAACAAGGAAAGATGGATTTTTCTAAGATTGTAGCGAGCTAACTTGGAAGGGGTATAGCAGTGTAAATACAACCCATACCCCTAATCGGTTTTTACACGCCATCGTGTCGAAACGTTAAATCGCTTGGCGGCACGTCTTTGACGGTAGGGTGGTAACTAGCCACGGCCAAAGCCTCCCACCAGGCCAGACCAGAGACAATTTAGAAATTATAAATTCCTAAATTGCCCCCGCCGGGAATCGAACCCCAGACCTCTCAGTTATAAGACCACAGCGCTCACCACTGCGCCAGGGAGGTCGTCAAAGGTTGATACTATATACCTATTGATTTGAGCATAAAAAGTTCAACTGTAATTATTATTACATATTAAAATATAAGTAGAGATACCAATGCAATAAATTAATAAAATAAATCTGACCGTTTTCAGTGAGTGATAGTTCGACTGCAATTTTACGCCACAGATAATTTTTATATTTGGTGTCTAAATACTTTCAATGATCGTACACACTCAATTAGTTTTTCCATTCGTCCATTTTTGCTTCGTAGGTAAATACACAAACATCACTACTTAGCTCTCCGGAGCGAACGGGGCGACTGTGCATACGCAGCGGAATCACGCACGGGACGGGGCACGTACGGGACGGGACGTGCTAAACATCGTCGCCGACGATATTTTTCCCGTTCCGCGCGTGGCACGTTCCCGTCCCGTCCGTGCTCCGTGACGTATGCACAGTCGCTTACATTTTCTATGAAACGATGTTTCCAAAACTCCACGTCCCGTCCCGTCCACGTCCCGTCCCGTCCCGTGCACGTTATGTATGCAGCGGCCTTAAGTGTTACAACTTGCTGTGTGTTTTTTTATAGTCCTCGATTGCGATCTCACCAGATGGTAAGTGATGATGCAGTCTAAGATGGTAGTGGGCTAACTTGGAATGGGTAGGGCAGTGTATATTTAACCCATACCCCTAATCGGTTTCTACTCCCCATAGTACCGGAACGCTAAATCGTTTGGCGGCACATCTTCGACGGTAGGGTGGTAACTAGCCACGGCTAAAGCCTCCCACCAGACAAAGTGTAAGTAAAAGTTAATAGTAAATCCGCAATCTTAAGTTCTGTAATATGTTCTCAATTCGGCTCATAACCGTTTACTATAATGTCAAAACTATTTATGCCAAATTAAACCTAAAGCAAATTGATTAAGGTAGGTACATATTAATAAAAATAATTCTTTACATTAATTACCGTAGTTGATTGATTTAACTATTTCGTACTCAATAAGTAAAATGGATTGAAAGATAATCTTGACTATTTCGATTAAATGGACATGGATGGTTATTTTAACTATCATTCAATCACTCACTCGCCTCACTTGAATGGATAATATTATTTTTTACTTCCTAAGAAGATTTTAATATCATAGGATCTTTAAATGAATTTCGACTTTGACTTGCAGTTAATGCCTACCGTCGCATCTGCGACATAGCTTCTCTAGCTCAAATAGGGCGACGACAGGCGCTCGCGCAGGTCGCCGTGGGGTCAATGGCCGGGCCCGTTACGCGCTTTACGTAATCACGTAGCTGGCGGGTCGCGCCGTAGCTAGCCGGTGCAACCCCGTAGCGTGACGTACCGCCAGCAAAAAAACCTCAAAAGATGTACTTAGTGTAAAATAAAGTCGCCGTTCGCATTTGTCTGTGTTATCGCTTATAACTTCTAAACTACATAATCGATTTTAATGACGTTTTCACATTAATTTAAATAGAACATTGTACGAAAAAGGTTTATATGTAGGTTACATACTTACATTTAACATGAACTTACTTTAACGGTCAAGGAAAACATTGTGAGAAAATCTGCATGCCTAAGAGTTCTCCATAAAATCTCAAATGTGTGTGAAGTCTGCCGATCCACACGTCTTGGTCAAGTAGTGGTCACTATGGCTTGAAATCTTCCTCTTCCTTCTTGGATCCCACTGGACTGGACCGCCGATTGCTTGAGATGAATGAATGGATCCTTACTAATACATATTATAAATTCGAAAGTATGTTTGTTTTGTTGGTTTGTGTTTCAATAACGCTGCAATAGAGCTACGGAACGACGTGATTTTTTTGCATGGACCTCGAGAGTGACATGGGCTACTTTTTATGCCGGTAAATCAAAGAGTTCCCGCGGGATTTTAAAAGCTGAATCTACGCGGACGTAGTCGCGGACATCAGCTAGTTAAGATATAATTATAAATAAATGTCATAATTTTCTTTAGTTTTCATTCAAATAAAGTTCTACATTTGCTCAGTGGAAAGTTCCTATGTATGTAGTTGAGTTGTCAATTTTATAGATAATAGATATAAGAAAAGACGCGGCTCTACGCTTCTATTATTCTGCGTTTGAGCCTAATAAAACAATAACAATAATATAATTTATAACTTGTTGACGTGTGAGTAAAATTTTTATCAGATGCGAAAAACAACGGTAGCTCTAATTGCTCAAGTTACTGTTCACAGTACGGTCGGTTGGTACTCTAAAATAATTAAACTAATAGCATAATTACCACCAAATTGTTTTCACACTTGATAAAATCTAATCTATGTTCTGTTAAATGTTATAATGTTCTTTTTATTTATAATTCCTGTATAGTGTATAATAAACCCATTATAATCAAGTCTGTAAAATAATTGTTTTGAAGAAGGACTTTGTTTTGTTCAATTGTTTGAAATATATTTTTTTTTAAGTTACAGTTCAATAGATTTTTACGTCCCTACGTAATATGGACAATATTATAATTGAGGAAGTGACTTTGTCTGTCTGTTATTATTTGTTCCATCTAAATCGCTGAAGCAATACTGAATTCCTGACGATCCCGGAAAACCAAGGACTTTTAAAAACCTAAATCAATGCGGACGAAGTCACGGGCATCAGCTAGTCCCTACTAATATTATGTTTGCAATTATGTTTTTGGTATGTCCTTCAATCACACGGCAACGGATACAGAACCTGGAGAGCGACATAGATCCCAAAATAAAGTTATCCCGTGGGGTTAAAAAAACATCACTTCCAGGCATTTTCCACTTCCAGTCGCGGGCAAAAGCTAGTCCTATTATCCTATCGTATTTCCTATAATATATCATATTTTCTATTATAATATTATAAATGCGAAAGTTTGTACATAAACGGCGAGTACATCACTCACCTTCGATTTGCCGACGACATAGTCATTATGGCAGAGACTCTCGGAGACCTCAATACAATGCTCAATGACCTCAGCAGGGTTTCTCAACAGGTGGGCCTTAAAATGAACATGAGCAAGACGAAGATCATGTCCAATGCTCATGCTTCGCTCCACCCAGTAATTGTTGAGAACTCTGCACTCGAAATTGTAGACGAGTATATATACCTGGGACACACAGTCCAGCTAGGTAGGTCCAATTTCGAGAAAGAGATCAACCGCCGAATCCAACTCGGCTGGGCAGCATTCGGGAAGCTCAGAGATGTCTTCTCGTCCAAAATTCCTCAGTGCCTGAAGACTAAAGTCTTCGAACAGTGCGTGTTGCCAGTGATGACCTATGGATCCGAAACATGGTCGCTAACTATGGGCCTCATAAGAAGGCTCAGGATCACTCAGCGGGCGATGGAGAGAGCTATGCTCGGAGTATCCCTGCGAGATCAAATCAGAAATGAGGAGATCCGTAGGAGAACCAAAGTCACCGACATAGCTCAGCGAGTCGCGAAACTGAAGTGGAAATGGGCGGGGCACATAGTTCGAAGAGCTGATGGTCGTTGGGGTCCCAAGGTGCTGGAGTGGCGACCCCGCATCGGGAAGCGCAGTGTTGGCAGACCCCCCACTAGGTGGACCGACGACATCAAACGAGTCGCAGGGAGTCGCTGGATTCAGGCGGCGCAAGACCGAGGTCTGTGGAGGTCCATGCAAGAGACTTATGTCCAGCAGTGGACGTCCATAAGTTGATGATGATGATGATGATGAAAGTTTGTATGTTTGTTACTCAGTCACGTCGCAACGACTGAACCGATTTGGCTGAAATTTGGCACAGAGTTAGATTATAGACTGGAATAGCAAATAAGCTACTTTTTATCCCGGTAAATTAAAAAGTTCCCGCGGGATCAAAAACTTTAATCCACGCGGACGAAGTCGCGGGCATCTAGTCCTTTATAAATATTTTATCGAATCGGCGACTTTCAATATATCAAATAAGGTACTTACTTACATTAATCACACTCTCCCTTTTATGAAGATGCGAAAACCAGTCGGCTCAAACTATTATGGGGATCAATATCCGACACAATGGAATTGTAAAGGGGGCTCATATTTTTATATTCACAAAAAACCTAACTCTTCCTCCGGCCCTCCGGGACGCTATTGTACGGTATGATTTTACTTTGTCATAAGAGCGAATATGGTCCGACAGGATATTTGTTGTTCACATCGTCTGGAGAAAAAAATCTCTCAGCTTTTACGATATGAACTTTAAGAGTCTTACAGCAAGGTTGAAAGTTGAAAGGGAGTGTTGAAGAAAGTGTTTAAATCATCTAGTGCGTGTATTGATTGAAGTGACTCTCGCGTAACGTTTTTACATAATATGTGTCTTTTGGCGAGGGTGGTTGTAGTGAGCGTACGTACGAATAGATACCTACATTTATAGTGCGTTTTGTCTCATGTTATGTTTATGAAGTTTTAAATCGCGCGTGTAGGTATCGTCCGCACATTTTAAGGGTTGGTTCGCGAAACTGTAGGTATTTAGTGGTAACTAACGAAAGTTAAAAAGTATAAAAGCATAATATGTTGTACACTGAAATATTATTGCAAATAATAGGTTGACATTTAACACTAAATTATCTATCTTATATTTATTTAACACAATGCACGGTAAGATTTACTCTATCCTCACTAATATCCTTATCTTTATTAATATTATAAATGCGAAAGTGTGTTTGTTTATTGGTTTGTCCTTCAATTACGCTGCAACAGAACTACGAATTTACGCTGCAACAGAGCTACGGATCGACGTGATTTTTTGCATGAGTATAGTTGAGGACAGGGAATGTGACATAGGCTACTTTTTATCCCGGAAAATCAAATAAGGATCCCGCGGGATTTTAAAAACTAATTCCACGCGGACGAAGTCGCAGGCATCAGCTAGTATGTCTATAATTACAAGTACCTTATCCATGCGGCTGACGCATTATAAGGCTATTGTTTTCCCTCAAACACAATAATAGCTGCACCATATCCTCAGTCCTCACCCACCCACCTCCTTGAGCGTAATCACATTAAAACAAACAAGAATCCTTTAAAAATAAAATCATATCCATCATCCTTTGAGCATTTTGCGTGTAATTAATGTGCACTAAGCGTCTAACTACTGACCTCTATGATACCAGTATACGCTGGCCTGGCTGTGTCATATAAACATCTTATTCTTGTGCCGATTCAAAGCGCCACACTGGAGTTCCTGGGAACAAAACTTGAAAATTCTCTCTATTTCTTATAGTAATCAGTGCCAAAATAGCGATTCATTTTATAGTAGCCTACATTGTATCAAATATACCTACAAATATCTTTTCTTACTTTTTTTATATCTTTTTTCATATCTTTTTTTTTCAGATGGCGTACACTGCTGGCCAGAATCACCGTTACAGCGTCACTGGGGGACGGTGAACGAGAATCTTTTTCAGCAGAAGAAGATTCAGATGGTAGAAAAATTATTATTCTCACACTCGCAGCATCGATGGTAACTTGTCCTGTGAGGCTCGGACCACGACTTAGGATGTTGTTACGATATCCGACTTTACCCGAGTTAGGTTCTACGTCCTTACCTGATGTTAGAACTAAAAAGAGAACCTTCGTGGAATTTAAGGGCGCAGCTGTGTTTAATTTCTGTTATTTAGCGCTTTAGTTCACTGTTTTATTTAAAGAATAAAAACTACCAAGCTTAAATTAACTTATATCCTCCTATCCTCTGTTGTTGTTGTTTGGCAACAACATGGCGGTTCTCTTTTTGAACAGACTCTATTCTCTATCGAAACTTGACTGTCAAACCCGTATTTTATAGAACGTAATGCGGGTACGACAGTTCTCAGTAAGCAATTTTCCATTGCTTTCCATAGCCACTGAAAAATGTCAAAGATAGAGCGAGAATACGGCAGCTGGTCGTCAGGGTATTTTATCGGGGAATGCTAGTATCATAGAGGTCAGTGCGTTTAACCCACTTATGCCGCTGACATGGCTAGTCAAGTGGAATGCTATCAAGGCTGCGCCGCCATTCGCGCAGCGTGCTCCGTGCGCCGTACGCCGTGCTCCACGCACTAGCAATCTGTCTCCTCACCTGGCGTTTAAAATAATCCGATCGCATGTACCTACCCTACATCTCCGATTACACCACAGTAGTGCTGCTATTTTTTAGTACATCATTCTTTTAAAACTAGTTAAAAATGATTATTATCCATACTTCTATATTAATAATATAAATGCGGAAGTACACGTCTGTCTGTTACCTGTTCTCAGCTTTCAATAAAAGACCGTCATATTAGCCAGGTTAAAAACCTTACTATCGTCACTATCCTTAATATCCTGACTAGTCCTTACTTCCTTACTAATCCTTACTATAATATCCTTCCTTATCCTTACTAATATTATAAATGCAAAAGTGTGTTTGTTTGTTTGTCGATTTTTCCTTCAATCCCGCTTGAACGGTGCTACGGATCGACGTGGTTTTTTGCCTGGGTAGAACCTGGAGAGTGGCATAGGCTTTTACCCCGGAAAAACAGAGTTCCCGCGGGATTTTAAAAATTAAATCCACGCGAACGGATCAACTAGTATACATATAAGATAATTTACTACATTTTGATGTGATAGTACAGGCGGGAAAAAGTAAGAGCGCACACTGAGGCGTCGTAGAGTTTAGACGCGCAATACGCGAGGAGGGCGCGACCCGTCAGTGGTCCCTGTTTTATTGCCCCTTTTATTTATTACAGCGAAGATTGAAAGGGGGCTCTGGACCAAGAGATGATTGTGAGCTCCACACACCAAGACTATGTTCACGTTAGAGAGATATTTGGCGCGGATGTCTTGCGAATCCTACTAATAAATAAACATAAATTAACGTGAAAGTGTTTTTTTTCCTATTATGTTGCAAAAGCGCTGTAGATCGACGTGATATTTTACGTGAATATAGTTAAGGTTGTAAAGAATGGACACAAGCTATTTTTTTATCAAGGAAATACAAAGATTTTCCAAGGGATTTTATAAAAAAACCTAATTCCACAAAAGCTAGTAAAATATATATTTTGCATCAGTCACTTAACATACGTAGAGCCTATACTAAGATTACTTAATTTTTGAAGTGGATGGGATTAAAAAATGTGCGAAAAACTATCTTCTATAATTTATCTTGGAAAGCTGCCGCCAAACTTAGGCGACTCATGCGCAGGACATACCTACGGTAGGTAAATTGCATAAATGTTCTATGAGCTTGATGAATGTCTCGCGCGTAGGTACGTTACCGCCCGCCGTGACGATTCGCGACAAATTCCACTCATTCAGACAAGCTCTATATAATAGGATACGATCACCCGCCCATTTTTGGACGGATCCGCACAAGTTCGTTGATAAGCGAATCGCTTATACTGTGGTTTCATTATAGGGATTCAGCGAATATTCAATATATTATGAGTAGTTCGTTGCATCACGATGATGCGAACACGAATCTTTCTCGCAACACTGTCGATGTAAATAACAAATTAACCGCTAATTTAGACAAGAATAATGCGTATAACCGAAATAATATAATGAATAATTTTATATAATTTTATCGCGATAACGCGACACGAATTTTCGCACGATAATGTAGTCCCAGCATTATTGTAGCCCGTGTGGAATTCGCCTCAGTTTGACCGAACTTAAGCTATTTCCTAGAATCCGTTTTGCATTTTACTTGTTATGCCTGGAACGTAACGTAAACCCGAGAAAAGGCTACACAGAAAAAAGCACCCACTCCAAATTCTCCGCCTTTTTATTTGGTCGGGCGTAAACACCAAGAGACTTATATTTCGGCTTGAACCGTTCATAAAAAGCAGATAAAAACCCCTCACAGCGGCGAAAATACTTAAAGATCGCTGCATAAAATGTGAAGCGATTGCACCTGTTAATACTCATCCAATCTGCAAAATCAATACCTTGTTGCGGAACACATTTTACCTTTCCATAAAAGCACTGCACTTCTCCCAATTTATGTATCAGGGGTGACTCCCCATAAAGTTCACTGCAATAACGACTCGGCCAGTTTAAACCGATATTACCCGCGTATGAAATATTGATGCTCCCTGATATACGCTCTATAACAATATTAACAGTGTGGTAGCTTGGGAATTGTAACTATTTTCAAATTGGAAACTCTAAATTTATTTATTTTTCTATCGATACTTATTTAAAAAAAACATACGTGAAACTTTACTCAGTCTTTTCGGACACGAGTTTCTTTTGGATTTTTGTGAAGATACCTTGAAGTAAATTTTAAGGTATGGCTTTGTAAATAGGAAACTAAAAAAATTTTTTTTACCTAAATAACATAAATAATTTTTACAATATTTTGTAAGACCATCTACCACTTACAAGGTGATGCCCGCAACTTCATCCGTATAGACTATTCATCCTACCCAATGCTACATGCCTGAAAAAGTTTTATCAAAATTGTTTCAGCCGTTCCAATACCAGAATAGAACGAGGGCAAACAGACAGTTTAATAACGCGCTCATATTTGTTTAAAATGAGCATATTAAGAGGAATCTGTGTTAAGAGGCAGTTATTTCGAGATCACATTCCGAGAGATATTTTTTCTTAATAGATGCATAGTTCATACCTATAGGTATCGGGAGCGAGCGTAAATCATGTGATTGAACTTGTACATATCGTTTTCGGATTACTGCGCGGGGTGAAACGTCCCCGCCAAGCGCACCCCCCACGAGGGTGAAAAGCATAATAATATCACTATCCTTAAACACATTTTCTGGATCATTTTTAGGGTTCCGTATCGGGATCTAAGGCTGAAATCTATAGATCGCACTCTCACTCAGCTCAGACTCAAGACTGATTAAAACGAGACAGATTTGTGACTTGACAAAAATTTGTACGGCTTCCGTTTTTACAACTAACTATAATGTGGTCTGTGTGGGTGTCTTTAAATCAAGAGTGAATAGGCATCTTCTAGGCAAGCACGCACCATATTAGGCTGCATCTTAACTTACCATTTTAAGTTACCATCAGGTGAGATCGCAGTCAAGCGCTAGTTTATATTTTAAAAAAAAACTTGAGTCTGAACTGAGATCAGAGCACGCTCTATAGATCTTACTTAGTGTAAGCCCCCGCTATTCGTCCGTCCGTCTATTCGCCCGTCTGTCCGTCTGTCTGTCTTAAGAACTAGGTAGATATTTGAAATTTTCACGCTACGCTACACTTAAGAACAAATAAAAAAAAACTTAAAAATGAGTGGTCTCCATAAAATAAACTTTTGTTTTTGCTCGATCTTAATAACAGCTGGTGTTAAATTTCGTACGATGGTACGGAACCCTTCGTGTGCAGGTCTAACTCGCACTTGACTGGTTTTTGTTTTCAGTTTAGGGACAATTTTGCACAGAATTAGGTATCTTCTTCTTCTTTTTATTTTAGCTTTAGTTTAGTTTTCTAGCTAGGTTTTACTTAGAGTATTAGAGCGGCCAATCTCCATCTGCGCAGAAGATATTATTGTACACAAGTGTGTGCGCAAACACAGGTGCACTCTCTATTCCCTCACTCTCATAGCCCGATGGGACGGAAAATCCGACACGACCGGAAAGAGATCAGGCGTTGGACCGACGCTTTTACGTGCTCTCCGAAGCACGGGGGTGACTCACCACCGTCTTCCTAACTCCGGACTAGTACTGCATTTTTTTTTAACAGAAAACCCAATAGGTACATTTTTGGCCCGACTAGGGAGTCGAACCCGTGACCTCGTCATACGGAGTCGAACTTGCTAACCACTAGACCAACAGCGCAGTATGTAACCTTAGGAATACGTCGTTAAGTTGAAGTGTGATTTTAAAACAGGCTTTAATATCCAGTTTTACAATTATTTATTTATGTTATAATTACGATCGTATAAACCTGTCTCAAGAAACAGTTTAACAAAATTAATGTGTGAATATTACAATTTCTGTGCAAATATATTTAATTACTAGCCTCCAACTATAAAACTTGCCTATAATAAAAAGCCTCCAAATATGAAATCCAAATGTTTATCTTCCTTCAAAGTACGAAATAACATTTAAATCTTTAGCCTTAATTTTAGAGTATAAATGTTGTGTAAACGTAGAGTGAGTTATAGAAGATCATCAAGAAGTAGAGAACTGAAAACTGGATCTAGTGTTGCCAATAACCACTTTGTCACTAAAATGATGATTTTTGTTTAAGTCTAAGCGACAAGTTTTGTCGCCAAAAATATTCAAAACCAACTTTAAAGAACTGCTCATAGCAGTCTTTAAACTTGAACTATTACAAAATTACTTCTGCATAAATATAATATAACAAAAGAAATGGCAGTAACACTGCAAGCAGGGCCTTGCAAGCAGTGCATTGAGTGGGCCGCTTTAGGGTTTTTTTTTTAAATATATAGACTAGCGTTTGGCTGCGATCACACCTGATGGTACGTGAAGATGCAGCCTAAGATGGAACGCGCTTGCCTAGAAGATGCTTATTCACTTTTAATTTGAAGGTACTCAAATTATAGTTAGAGGGAAAAACGGAAACCGGAAGGGCATTCCTCTAGAGACTTTTGATATTAGGAGTTGGCAACACTGGCCAGATCTCTATCTTGTAGGACTTTAGATATCCAGTTATTGTAATTAAGCATGTGAGAAACAACGGTGTACAGCGCGAACGGCGCGTTTTTAACCCACTTCCAAAAAAGGAGGAGGTTTTCAAATCGTCGGAATCTTTTTTATTTTTTATGTATCTTCCCCGATTACTCGAAGACGCCTGGACCAATTTAGAAAATTATTTTTTTGTTTGAAAGGGTATACTTCCCAGGTGGTCTCATTGTCATCAGGTCAGGATCTGATTATGGGATCCTAGAGAAATTGAGGGAACTCTTCATGGGCACAATTGATATAAGTTTGTAGTGGCGTTTGAAGTCGTTTGGATTTTTACGTTTATATTGCTATAAAGATTTTTCTCGTTTTCCGGATTACAGCAAAAGAATTTTATTTTTCCTTCATTCCTACATGGAAAGTAACTACGTTGCAATTTGCATAGCAACACAGACGATTTAAAGACTTTGGTCTTCAGACATGGATTTTTTCATATTATGTTCATGTGTATTAGGTATGTTCTCATCGGATTTGGCTGAAAGTGGTTTTCGGCGATGACTCTGATAAAGCGCAGACAGAGATGGCGATGGACGCGACGAGCACCGTCAATAAGTCTCGCCTCTGATCGGTCAGGGTTGGTAATTGACAGGGGTGCGGATACATGCAGTAGGGTTGACCCTCATACTAAAAAAATCCCAAAAAATGTGATTATAATGACTTTTAAAAGATACATCCATTGAAAAAGACGAAAATTCGACCAATATCAACGCGTAAATCGGTGTAAATATACTTTCCGATTGTTCGGACAATCGGAAAGTATATTTACTACTGTTTAGATAGCGTCATGAGCAACCCATTAACGTCTCATGCTCAGATCGTACTCTGACTCAGTTCAGACTCAAGATAGAGGTTAAAATGAGATACAAATATCTTCTGACATAAATCTGTCTTGTTTTAACTCTATCTTGAGTCTGAACTGAGTACAGTCTATAGCTTTCAACCTCACTACGAGCAGGTCTTCTGTCAGAGAGAGGTTATGGGCCCCTAGACTTTACAAACCTTTGAGAATATTATAGAGAACTCTCAGACGTGCAGGTTTCCTCACGATTTTTTCCTTCACCGTTGATTCGTATGATATTTAATTGGTTGAATGCACAAAACTCCACTCAGAGGTGCCTGCCTGCCCGGGATCGAACCTACGACTACCTAGAATAGTCCGACATTACTCAATACTACTCGTTTGAACCGAGAACGGTTCGCAGTCAAGCGCGAACCTACCAAGAATAAAAAGACAATAATAATATAGTGTCAACCCTAAACTCGCATTGTAGGGCAGTTACACAGCTCCTTCCCCTAAAACATTGTCATCTGAATTTGTGCCCGAAGTAAATAAGAGTCCCGGGGAGTCCTCGGCTGTAATGGCGGCAGATTTATAGATTTTCCCCGATGCCCCGCCGTGCCGGGATTAAATTACGCCCGGCGTATTGGCCGGGTGGAATATTAGCGCTACCATTTGTTTCGCCACTTCACTTCACTTGCAATTCAGATTTCTTTACAACTCATTAAAATATTAAGAAACGTTGTCGATGTCGATAATTACTCCGAGTTATTTCGGCCTGCAGTTATTTTAATACAGGTAATTAGGTGCTTACCTGCAACATAATCTAACCAGGTTTTAACTTGTTACCGAGACAAAAATAATAAGTGCCTTTGAGGAACGCGACTGTTTACATTAGAAAAGTTATTGAAGCCAGCTGTAAAACTAGCAGTCAACGTAATGTCAACCATAACATTACATTATTTTAAAATACGGATTAATTCATGATAATATATGCCTGGACCATAAACATAGTATTTCTTACTATCGTAAAGCTTCGGCTGATTGGAAAAGTCGTCATGCGCAAAGTCACTTAAAATATTAAAAGCAATTTATTCGTCAAATCACATTAAAAAAAAAAATTTGTCTCTTCATATTATAATATACTTATTCGGATGTACGTACTTGGTATTTTCCCCCTTGAGTTTTCACAAAAAAAATATTTAAATAGATTTTTCCACTTGTTTCGGAAAACAATATTCTTTATTCGCCTACGCTATTCGTACTCAAATTCCCGAACCGTAGAAGGTATTATTAATTACCAACTGACCTTAACCTTCAAATGACAAAAGAATTTATTATAATATGAAATAAAATAAGAAAGTAATTTTCAGCGACAGTCATTTAAATACTATAAGAGTAAAACGAGAATCCTTGAAACAAAAAGGCAGGGCTGTAATCTCTAGCGTTTTAATAACGGTTTTCTTCATCCCCTCGGTCTCAACCCTTCTCCGCGCAGGTTCACCCTCACCTTCTGATTTTTAAAATCGCAGACGGTTAAGTTGCTGGGGAAGTAGACAGCTTTTTTTTCTCCCTGAATTAAACGATAATGCTATCTCTTTTTATTAAATTGCGAAAACATTCTTTATTCTTATTGCAGAAACTTATAAGAGAACAAGAGATCACTCGAAATTTTATGTTGGAAAATTAATATTAAAACGAATCCTTTTTTGAGCAAGTACCTATCAAGATATTTTGTCTAATATTTTTATTCGTTTAGTTTTTTAATAATTTTGAAAGTCTGATTTCCGGAACAAAATTTATGCTAAATCACTCTTGTTAATAAAATATTCAAGCTAATTTAAGCTCCCTCTAAAAGTTTCATGAAAATCGGTTCAGCCTTGCAGACAGAAACAAAGACAAAATCAAAAACATAAAAAAAAACATTACATGCAGTTATTACGAGTAGGACTTAGGTACTATTAGGTATTAGGTATTTTGAGGTAGGACGTAGTTATTTTGGAGTTACAGTTGTCTGTAACTCCAAAATTTAACACTCGAATTTTATTTATTTTAACTATAAACATAGATACGCAATTATTAATATTATAGTATCATCCTTTAATCTTCAACTCGAATTAAATTACTCAAATAATATCACCACACTGTCACCCCCTAGATTGTAGAGACAAAATACTTACTTCGGTTTCGAGAGAGTTGTCATATTACTAGAGGCCGCTATTAAGCAAAAAGTTTGAGTAGGTACCTACTTTAAGTTTGTGTGTGTGATTAAGTCCTATGTCCCGCAATAAAATAGAGATGGTTAATGCATTTTGGTGTTAGAGTATGTGCTACTTTTTTCTGGTCATAGACATTTTCGTCTATGGGTATAGAGACCAATCCGTGAGTGGCAGTTTCGTCCTCACTTGCTGCAGCAAAAGCTGATGACCACACACGCAGTCGCGGCGCTGATTCGCCTCTTGGCTCTCCCATACGCGTTCTCTTCTTGAAACTCTACCGGGCCGAATTCAACATGATTTTTGCATTAAGAAAATATTATCAGTTTTGGGCAGATTCCTAAATTAGGGTTAATTTTGATGCGGTTTTTGAATTACACGAATAAAAAATCACCTCAGAATAAAGGTTCTTAGGTATGATTTAATTTAATCTCGAAAACCACTTGGTCACGCGGGAATTTGTCGCGTTTATTATTTTAATATTTCGTCTTGTATGCAGCGGTTAGAATGTGATTTGCTCCTCCATTAATGTGATAACTCTGTTTATATGACAGCCCTTCGCCCGTTTAATTTACATTTGTACCAATATTTACGTAGATATAGATATTTCGCAAAAGGGGAATCCTCTTACCTCCTCGCTGTGAAATTATAACTAGACATAATATCTCCGGAGACTTTCATCTGTCGACTGAAAACTAACTGCCTAGTAAGACCCCTTTGCATGTTTTGTTACGTCGTTAAATTATTTTAATGTGACTTTTTCACTTGTAATTATTACTAAAGCAGATGCTGAATTTACGCCGTCATTAAGTTATTTTCTTGTTTTGCTGTAATAGAAGAATACTTTGGGTAAAAAGTTACTCCTATGATAGATTTATACCTAACCTTGTTTTTAGAGTGCCTTAAGTATAATAATTCAATAAAACGTTCCTCCTTCTTCTTCCTGGGAATTATTTCCTCAATCAGCAAATCTTAAAATATATATGCATAAAATATTATCTCTATAGTTAATGGTCTCGTCTGCATCTCTAGCCATATTACAAACGTGTCGTCTCTTTCTACGATCGCTAACGCTAAAGCAGGGGCTCCCAAAGTTTTTTTTTCGCACATTCTATCCTTTCAGAAGGAAAGCGTGATAAAAAACTTTGGGAGCCCCTGCTCTACAGTGTTAGCGATCATGGAAAGCAAGCTTATTTTTTACGCAAAGAATTAGGCTGTTCTACTGAACAGCATTTCCCTACAGGGAAATGCAATATTCTTAACACTATTGTACGTGGGCGCACCTGTACCTGTAGTTATTAGTGTATGACTGGATGTGCATACTTTTTGTTTTTATATTGACATAAAACCTGAATTTGAATGAAAATTCTATATTTCCTTTTATTACGAAAAGTGTGACAAATAAAATTTGTAATACCGTAACAAAGGTTTTAAGCATTAAAGATCAAAATAATAAAGTTTTGCGAAGGTCGCGACTTGCGAGCCATATTATAGAATTCTTTCAAACATCGCATCTCGATACGTCATAAATCAAAACAAGAGCATCGGTTCCCTCTCGCGTCGCTATTACGCGAAGGTACAAACGCATTAATCATTTACAATTACGTTAAACGGTCGAAGGTTCCAGCGGCGTAGACTCCAGCCACATTGTGAATAGGTACTTAACTGACAGTGGACAAATAACAAAACTGGGTTAATCTTTTACCTCCCGTAACGCTCGGGGGTTGAGGTTCACCCTGTTTGTTGTCCCTTTCCAACACCACTGAAACTGTAAAGGACAGAGTTCTCAGACCGAACACAAAACGTCACAAGTCAAAAATATTCGGGAATCAAAATCGACTGAATTAAGCGAAGAGTTTGATTCACTTTTGGCTGTTAGGTAATTTTTTACCTCAGGAATTTTAAAAGGTTTCTCGGCGCTTATAAAATCTGAGCTTTACTGTATTGTCTATTGAGTTGTATTTTGCGGATATTTTTTCTGGATTTTCAGTATGATATTCATGTATTTGTTCCATCACGTCTGTGCCGAGAGATGAAAATGCCATGAAAACTTTGTCCTTGTTTCGCTTATAATATTGAACAGAGAAGGTTTGTCATTACATTAAGTCACGGCCGAAGGTTTCACTTTTGCGTTTCTTTTTTTTTTTTTTATTTGCGAGCGCTATACAACTTTCTGAGCTAAGAAGTTAGACGGGGAAATGTTAAAGAGTTAAAAGCAAAATGAACATATTTACAGTTTCCGCTCTGTTACATTTTCGTTTAAGTGCCCACTTACTTATAAGACTGCTGTTTAATGTTGAAGTAATAATAAATCTCTCTAAAAGAAAATCAATTTCAGAAAAATAATAACATTACTTTAGGGACCTGTTTCGCAACCGCCAAATAAACTTTATCTGACGAATAAATGTGACTATTTGGCACTTTTACTATTGGGAAACTGTCAAAATACAAAATTTACTTGACGGTTGTGAAAGAGGCTATAAATGACATAACATAAGTTACTTCAATACGATAAAAGTCTATCCAAACGCATTAAGATATATTATATCTTAATGATCCAAACGTGATAATTGCTGAAGTGGAAACAGGTCTTTTAAGAAAATAATATTTAGAGACACCATGGAGGAATCAAATTTTTTGATATACTTCAAGTGAGACACAGTCTGCTTCTTGAGTGCTTGTGTAAATTACGGTGGACCGTCCGCAGCAAATTGTATCTCTGCAAAAACCTTCCTAGTATTAAAAATTATCGCGATGCTGATTTAAGCAAACCTTAACAGAACAGTACCTACCAGAAATGATGTTTCATCCAGCCCTAAAAACCATTGTTACAACTGATCCAGAAAATTCGTTTAACTGTCTTTTTTCACCCGTCTAGACCATCCAAATTAAGCTAAAACCAAGTTGAATAATAAAAAGCTAAAATTCCACAAACGGTATCGCTTTAGCTGCATTGAAATATTATTATACGCTTCAACCTATAATTTGATTAAATTCGAGGCGAAAAAGAAAAGGAGTGGATCAAATGGATCATTAGAATTCGGGTCGGTAATGATCGGCGAGCATCCACAACTCTTGTTTGTTATATTAGGTCCATCGATGTGTTCAGGTTATCAGGTACGTCTATTAAAATGTTCGCCCGTCGCGATATACAAGTATCTGCCGCAGTACGCATCTCGATTTCGTTAAAAACGAGAAAAATAACTTCTTCTTGGCACCGGATTATACTCCGCAGCGGATGAGAGCACTACGGAAAATTTTAAGGCGATAACTTGGCATGTTATTATGGCAAATAATCTCTACAGTTCAAGTGGGATTTTACGTTTTTGCACCTTAATTAAGGTTTGGATAAAATCATCGTCTGCAGTCCCGTGACTGACCGACTTAATGTTACAGCAGACATATCTACTCGAAAACTGATATATCATAGCCTCAACTCGAGCCGTTCAGTATTCTTTGTATGAAATTCCCTAGTACAACGCACATTAATCAACATCGTAACGGCATCTTCAAACCTCGGTACAAGCTCACGAACCTCGAGCGGTTCGTATCCCTGCCTTTACGTCTTGTCGTCTCCGAGCTTACGTAGCACAGTCTCCGTGCTTACATCTTGCTGGCGACATTTAAATGGGACCAACCTGACGATATGTTCTTTTAAATAAAAAAAAAATTGAAATCGGTTCAGATTTGATGGAGATGGAGGTATGCAATGATATCGCCAAAAAAAGATACGCGAATACGACGTGTAATTTTTTTTTGGCGTTCTCAATTGAGAACCTCCTTTTTTGAAGTCTGTTAAAAAACCTGTTTAAATCAAGCATCCCTCTCAACCTGTTATTTTTCGGACAAAAACATTTAAGGAACATTGTAACGTCACCTCTAGTGTATGTGGTAGGCAGTACACATATCAGGCTCGGGTATCCAGTGCAGAGCTACGATATCATTGCTACAATGTAAAGTAAAAGCAATTTCAAGCGGGGCCTGCTGGCATGGAGCCAGCAGAAATAAGCTTGCTACCGCACACGGGAGGGAGCACCAATACATGCAGCCTGTTCGCTTTATTCACTTAATTTATGAAATCTTCTATATTTGGAACAAGAATAACTCTCCGTGTAACAGGATGATGGAGCTATGAACAATTTTCGTCGCATTTCCATTCAAAGTATGCATTAGTAAATTATTCTGTCTTATCTACTTTGAATGTTGATTTGCAAATCGTGATATATATTTCATCCACTTGCGGAAATCTTTCGTGCAATTTTTATGCTTGGTGGAGTCGTACAACTTAAAAGTAGTTATCTTTAGGAGATCCCGAGTGCGCCCCATACAAAAGATCTTTGTATGGATCGATGAAAGTCTACGCGTTTTAGAAATTTTGCTCTTCAACTCGATCTTATCTTACGGTAATGTGATGATACAATCTAAAATGATAGCAGGTTAACTTAGAAGGGATATGTTAGTGTACATTAAATTCATATCCCTAATCGGTTTTACACGCTATCGCACTGGGAACGCTAAATCGCTTGGCAGCACGTATTTGACGTTAGATTGGTAAATAGCCCCGCCCAAAGCCTCCCAATAAACAAGAAATAAAAAGAATTAAAAAAATCATTAGAAAAGAAGAAAAACCATAAGATTTGTAAGAAAATGGTATTCATTTGGCAGCTGAAAAAAGTATCTTTTCAATTAGATTTCAGGCCAAAAACTGAAAATCAGCCAAAGCAACCGCAATGATCGAGAAATCAGCGCTAAATTACAATATTACCCTATTTTCATCGCGGAGAAATAATCTGTAGAAAAATGAGAAAATATATGTATGGAGAACCCAAACGCCATAAAAATCAAACTGCATTTGTATGGGGCGAGCGCAATAAACTTCTTTAAAACCAAGAGAATTGGCGTAAGGCCAGATGTCAAATAGGAAGGTTATGACAATGTTAGGCTACGCAGATAAAAGCTTAAAGTATATCATCACATAAGTTTGGAGAAGCTATTTACTCCTTGTTATTTTCACTTTACTACCCCTTTGTCTGCGGAAAAGAGATGTTTGTTTTTATTTTCGTAAGTGGTTAACGAATTTGTGAATACGTTTTTATTACTGACATCTATGACTCTAGTACGCTAGCCTTGCTGTGTCATATAAAGTGACAGTTGATTCTTGTGTCAATTCAAGCGCCAGACAGAAGGTTCAGGGGACCTACAGTTGTTTCAAACGTTGCTTGTGTACTCAAAGTTTCAAACCGTTTGCTGACGTTACATACGTTCGTTAAAATGGTTTTATTTGACATTTTGTTCTAATGCAATGTTTAATGGTTACGTGTCTGTTAAAAATTGCTGAAGCAACCGTGCCTTAAAGTATCTAATATTACATTATTTCAATATTGATTGTATGACATGCCAAAATAATTAAGACTTAAGACTTTACTTGTATGGATATGTTTACACCATAACTTTCTGTAAACTTTGTGAAATGAAAAAAAAAGCCATATCCCAATACAATTTATCACATTCCACTTTAGTTCCGAGGATCTTCACTCTGAATTCTGTTAGTGGGATGAATAGTATGGATCTGTTTAGTATGAGGTGTTTCATACTAACTGAGCATATCATCATATCGAAGGTCATAGAACTTTGTATAGATGGTAGGTATAGTTCTTGCAATTCACGAGGGCGCGTGGCTCATGGTTGTGTGTATTTCGTATCTGTATAAGTGTGAGCGAGAGTTTACTCGCACCTGCCCGCTCCCACCTGATTGCTCCCACCCTGATTCCTGACGGGCACGCACACTTACGCAATGTGCATGTACACGACGTAACCACATGTAAAGCTCACGTGCCCTCGTGAATTGCAAGAACTGTACTGTCCTTGACTGACGTAAATCACACAAAAATAAATTTAAAATATATTTTACTATCATCGCGTTGCTGGGATTCTTTAAAGTTATTATTAGACAATTAACAAAATTAATTTACACTACTAATGCATGCATCGGAGTAAAGAGTTTCGGTACAGCGGCAAAATCAATTTGAGGCCAGAGTATTGGCGACTGGCCAACGACCAGCAACCACTGCATATTATAATATAATAAACACTCGAAAATCAATCACGCAATAACCTATATTATTATACGCGTAGATTTACGTGTAGACTGTGGTCTCTATATCATTTGAGTTCAATCTATAATAACATATATTTGTTTGAGTTACAGACCCTGAGTCCGCGGGATACAGAAGCTTTTCCGGAAGCTTTTGGGCTTTTTAAAGAACCATCAAAATGGGCGAGTCTGCCAGGGAGCTAAAAGCTGGCACCTTCGTTGGTCAAGTGTGGCTAATTTCTTTTATTATTTTCATACTTAAATAATTTATATTATGAATCAGCTCGCATTTTGGTGTAGGCCATAGGCTATTTGTATCCCGGGAAATCACAAAGTACCCACGGGATGCCATGGGTAATTCTTTGCTCAATCAATCATTCATCACTTTGACTCACGTTAGAATAAATAAAATAATGGTGTAATAGATAAAAATATTTTGAATTCATATAATTATAGCTTCCTCTCTCTCTCTCCCTCTATCGTATTCCTCATTGTTGAGGGCCATGACCCCTTTCCATCTTTTATATATATATATATATAAAATTCAAAGTCCTGACTGACTGATTGACTGACTGAGATATCAACGCACAGCCTAAACTACTGAAGTTAGAAACTTGAAATTTTTACAGTTGGTTCCTTTTATGACGTAGGCGCACACTAAAAAAGGACGTGTGTCACAGTTTTTGAAAATTCCACCCCAAAATCTAATTCCACGCGGACGAAGTCGCGGGGGCAAAAGCTAGTTATTCATATAATTGTAGGAGTTTTTTTTTGTTTAGCGAACGGTTATTACCAGATGTTATTGAAAATAACCGGGATCGATGTTTTAACGTTTTCTCCGACTCCGAGGCACGGCAGGAGCGAGAATGCATTTGCTCACCCAACGCCGGTCACCCAACTAATTTCTATCCGGGGTCAACGTTGCTTAACCACCTAGATCGTTTGATATGCACTGTTATGTCTAGCACAGTTCCTCAAATTCCTACCATGCGAATTCCTATCAAAGACTAATTTCCGAAAATAAAACCCATTCCAATGGAGTGTGCCGATACAACAATGCTTGCGTGCGCTCGCGCATCAGCGTACGGCGTGCGTGCGCAACTTCTGCGGAAGCCGTGGGCGAACGACAAAAACATTCTTAAAATTACCTGGTCCGATGCTAATGCATCGATCAAACTATCGACGATTTACATAAATATATCGTAAATCACTTATAACCTTGAGAAATACTCTTCGAAAGTAAGAAAGAATCATTTGTTTGTTTGGGGAAGATAAATATAAAAAAAAAGTTTGTATAAACTATGTGTGCTATTTATTTTTAGGTTAAATTGTTTACAAAATCGTGAATTATAAAACTTAAATAAATTAAAAATACTACCAATTATATTTACAAAAACTTTGTATAAACTAAAAACTTATAATAATTAGGTGATGTTTCCCAAAATGAGAGCAAAGAAATCGAACCAGGATGTGTTTTTTCATAAAAAATGATGGAAATATTCTGATTTTTAAAGGACTTACCTATACTTATATTTTATTATTAACTGTAAAATATTTTAACAACACATTTTATTGTAATTTTTCCTGATTTTTTTTCGTTTAGTATGCCCTTCAACCACACAGCAACAAAGCAACGGGTCGAGGTGTTTTTTTGGACGGGTATAATTGAAAAAACAGAGATTTCCTGTGAAATTTTTAAAACCTACGGCAAAGTCGCGGGCAAAATCTAATATTATAAAGGCGAAAGTTTGTATGTGCGTGTGTAATTTTGTTACTCCTTCACGCCACAACGAATGAACTGATTTGGCTAAAATTTGAAATGGAGATAGCTCACACCCATGATTAACACATAGACTAAGTTTTATCCCGGAAAATTCCTCAGAGAATTGAAAAACCTTAATCCACGCGGACGAAGTCGCGGGCATCATCGTATCGATTTAAATCTAGTATAGAATAATTTCATGATTTGGTACTTTAGCTCAATCAAAATCAAAATAATAATATCTAAGAGTTGTGCTCGTATTATTTTATTTTATACATATTATATATCAAATCCACTTTTCATTGCTTCAAGCGTTGTACACTAGGATACAATACTCCAACTAATTTAAAAACTGATTACGTGTGGGTTTTGAATGTGTCTAGATGTCTAGAGTCATAAATGTTCGTCATAATCCATTTATTTATGATTTATCACTGCATTATTTTGCATAATTAAACAATAACTTTTGATATTATGATCGGATCCGAACCTTAGCAAAAAAAGTCATCAAAAAAACTTTTTAAGCATATGTTAGCAATAAACCTCGATTTTTGACAAATCACCAAGTTGTTTGTTAAAGTTGCAACTTAATTATAAATGTATATAAGACTTGAGCTAAAATATATTGCTGAATTATTTAAATCATGTGTAAATAAAGAGATTTACGACTATGTCTAAGCTTTTTTATGCTTGGGAATTTATTTTTAACAATCGTATGTTCTAATTTAGTGATAAATATATAAACAATACATTCTGTTATAAATAAAAAACAGTGAATAAAATAATAAATCTAAACTCTATATACAAATAGGTACTTTTTATATATGTGCGTATGTTCGTCCTTTACGCATTCACGTACTGTTCATCCTATTGAGTTCAAACATGGCACAGAGATAGCTTGCAATCTAAAAATTGTGGATACATTTCATCCTGGATGAAAGTACACGAATATAGGGCACGAATTCACGGCCATTTGCTAGCTACGTTTTTTTGTTATCGAAGGCCATCAGCCTTTTCTGAAAATCTAAGGAAATCTGTCTGTCAGATATGTTTTCTCGGCTCAAACCCTTCTTGATGAGATGCCATACATTAATAGTTTGCATTCTGGAAACGGGCATATGGTACTTTTATCCCAGAATTACACCGCCATAAAGGTCCCCAAAGTATTTTAAAAAAAAACCTAAAGCAACAACGTGGTCGATGTCGTTGACGTAAAAGAAAATATCAGAAAACCTCTTTGTATTTCAAGAAAGTAATTTACAGATCTTGAGAAGTTTTATTTTAGATACAGATTAATTAAAATAAAGAGTTTTTCCAACCGAAGGTTCATTTACCTAATACAAGGCGATAGACAAAAGACAGTTATTTTCAACGCAGACAGGCAATGTTCGAATAAACGTCGCTTTTATTAAATTACATTTTCTATCGACTCGTATAGTAACAACCATTTTAATAGTCCACTATTGATATGGCACATAACTAACTTACTACTTAACATTCTACGGGTGGCCATAATATTATATTATTTAATGTTTTTTTTTTATTCTCATTATTTTATACGGGACTTTTAAAGGTGACATTTATGTTAGCCCCATCGGTACACACAAAATATTACAATTAACTATATAGAAAATCAACTACCTATACCAATTAGAGAGAATCACTAGCCCATTTAATATTGAACATGTCTCTATTAATCAAAATCTTAACCTTTTTCTTCTAGTGCCATTTTCTAGGTTGGTTCCATAACGACCGTCATTTAAGAAATTTTATTTTAAATCCAAACATTGTTGCTTGTGTATGGTGCTGTCAGTCCGTCGATTAGACTGGCTGGAAAAACTGGCCAAGTGCGAGTTAGACTCGCGCACGAAGGGTTCCGTACCATTGTAACAGCCAATGGTCGAGGAAAAAAACGCCGAAAACATCACGTTCCTTGTATGGGGATCCCCTGAATTTTTTATTTTATATCTGTGAAAATTTCTTTATAATTTTGTATCTACCGATCGATTAAAATAAATATTTTATATGAAGGAATAGAATTGAGAGATAAACTGAGACAGGCAGCCAGCGTTCTTCGCGTGCTTAGATTAGACTGAGTCTTTCTCTTTAAAAAGAAAGCGTTTACGTCGAACATGGCCTGCCTACCTTCATCAGCGGCTAATGTTAGAGCCTATGACCCTCAGAAGAATTTTCCTAAATAAGGAAAAAGAACGAGGCTAAAAATAGGTACTTCTAAGTCTTATTTCTTCAAAGTATTTCCTATCTACTTTTATAACTTTAATAGCTAAATGCCACTTCCGCAGCAGCGTACATGACTCTCTAGCCACGTGGATTGCATAACGTACCTACCTAGGTATTTAACGATATTTTTAGCCTGACCCTCACTATGGATTTGAGACACCTTGCTTATAACACGTGGGAGTTTTTCATCAAGTCCTGAACATTTATCACTTTTGCTTATTTAAGATGAAAATAGAGGCAATTTTTTTTTGTGTACCAGGTACCTATTACTAAGCTGATGCCTGCAATTTCGTCCGCGTGGATTTAGTGTTTAAAATCCTGAGGAAACTCTTTCTTTTCTTTTTCTTCTCTTTGGATAAAAAATGTATGTCACTCTCCAGCACTGGTAGCTTGGACAGGAGATAAAAGTTATATCCCCCGATTTTATCCACTGACAGGGGATAAAATTATCTTTTCCCTATGCTAAAGCATGGCGACAGAGGAGAAGGCGATGTTTATTTCTATAAGTATATCCACTGAGTGTTATTGCCACCGCTGTGCTCATACTCGGCGGGTGGATAAAGCTAAGCGAGGGGATAAACATTTTATCTTTTTCCCGGGGATAAAATTCTCCCGCCCATGCTACCAGTGCTGGTCCTCAACTATACCCATGCGAAAAATCACGTCGATCTGTAGCTCTGCTGCGGCGTGATTAAATCATATAAGCAAGATCAGAGCCTTTAATACCAATGCTTAAAGCAGTATAATTTCAATTTTGTTTTGAGTTGTCATATGATAATAACAACTTTAAAATAATTGCTAATAACTTTTTAAGATTATTTTTATACATTATGACTTCTCAAAATAAAATAAAGCGTCGGTAGTACCTAAGTATAAGCTCTGATCCTTTACATTATATGTTGTCATATAATGATGTATTGATTTCATATAATGACAACCATAAAGGAAATTACATTAAGGTCAATATCAACCTAAGGTTGACATTGCATGACATGTCAAAACAATATTGAAATAATACCTCTAAGCGTGAGCTAAGCGTTGGTAGTATAGCCCCAGTACTTATATGGTTAGTAATGTGCCTATTGCCTCTGCAATTATTTAACCGTGCACGTGCCGGCCGATAAGGTTTGAACGTTTTCAAGTGGTAAGTATTTTGTCGGCACTTTCTGCGCGTTTATAATCCTATATACACCGCGAACATCGATTCAAATCGTTCCGGTGCTTTACGACTTTATTTCTGGCGAGCGTGTTTTCTTTGACTGCGTCAGGCTTGGGACCGACTTCGTGTATTGGATAAATATTAATAAAGCGGGCGGCCTCGTTTCTGGGAAGTTGGGAGAATCTTATTATAACCGCAATAGCACCTATAATTAGCAGCATCAAAATTACTCGTGGCGTAGGTACCTACGTTGCGCCAGATCGATGTTACGTGTGCTACTCGAATCAAATCCATTTTAAATCGATTTCGTATGAATTAATTCGTGAGATTTGCCAATCATTTTGTTGCTAATTTTACATGGGTAAACATCGATCGGGTAGACTAATCTCAAAGTCGAACTGAGGTATTCTCTCTGTCAATTATGGGATTGAAAGGCATCTCATATTAAATATGAGAAAAGTCTTGATTTATGCTGCCCGGGATTACCTAATTGTTTTTGATAAGTAGAGACCGGATTATATGCAACATAAAAAGCTTGTTATATGCATGCAAATATGCATGAAAAATGCTTGAAATATGCACGAAAACTGGCAGAATATGCAAAATTAAATGATAAATTTTAGGAATCCCTAAAAAATAGAAAAGTAAGTATTCATTTTTTTTTATTTCAAAATCAGCATACAATTAGTAAATTATTTTTTGATAGGCGATAATAGGTACAGTAAGTAACATTATATGATATTAAAATGATTTAGAATTTGTGTAAACGTAAACAATCAAATATTTTTCTAAATTTTCAGTGGTAAGATTGTATCTACGGTCATTTAGAATATTTTTGTAAGTAGAAAAGGTTCGCTCCATATCCATTGAAGTAACTGGGCAGAATTTCAACTTGGGTGCTATGGCACTTATAGTTTCCGGCAAAATTTCTGCCGTCCCATTAATGAAACTATCAATTTGACACAAGCTTTGAAACCTGGGTTATTGCTCAATATGTTTTCAAACTTTTCTTTAAGTTTATGGGGTAATGCGGCGGCGGCGGAACGCAGAGTGAGTGAAAAATATTGTAAATGTACCGATAATATGCATCATAACTAGATCTTAGGTAAAATATGCTATTACCGCTGAAAATGGCTAAAATATGCAAATGCATATGCGAATATGCAAATGCATATAATCCGGTCTCTATTGATAAGTTTCGTATTTGCTAATTTCCTTACCAATTGCTTTCTCATGAACTATGAACAATAATTATGACTTAAGTTAAAAGAAGTATGAATAAATAAACTGTACTATAGTTCATTTATTCGTTCATTCATACATATCTATCCATCGCCCGCCCAATACTGGGCAATGGGCACGGTTCTCTACGCAGAATAAGAATGGTTTATTGTATAGGTATACAAGCTATCCAAGTGCGAATTTGCAGACTTCACATATCCTTATGGAGAATGTTAAAGCAAGTGATTATTATTTTTTACAGAATATCAGCCAAGCTGAAGTTCATTGATATTCTTCTATCCCCTTTAAATAAGCGGAAAGATTATGCTACGATGAGCAACTGGTGGAGTTTGAACCTGCGACCATTCAGTTTCCACACCTTTAACCGTTGAGCTATTGAGGCTTACTTTAATAATTGTGCTTGGGATTCGAACGCCAGACCAACTGAAAAGCCTGTCATACTTATACGTACTACAAATGTCCTAATTATAACGCTCTCCTGAGGAGAATTACTGTGGTCAATGTCTGACTTTAACTGAGAAAATCATTAAATAATAATTTTATTAGGCTATTGGGCGGACGATCTTGCAGGCACACGTTACAATAAGTATTACAGGTATTACGTTATTACTCGTTATAACGTGATAATTGCATACGCTACGATCTCGTTATGTTAATGAATAACACGTTTATTGTAGGTACCTACATACTCTATACACGTTACGCATCTTGACATATTAAACACTTTGTCATTACTGAATCGATATGTACCTACGCATATCTTAGTTCTTAGCTCCATTATTTCTAAAGTCTCTCGTATTCTTATAAAATTTTCTTAACACTTTGAGGATAGGCAACGTTGGCGCTACCTGAAAGACGCCTATGTCCAATAGTCACTGACCTCTATAAAAAACGCTGGACTTTCTGTATCTATACAAATGACCTTAAATTATTGATCAATTTGAAGCGCCACATTTGACATACGAGTGTCTCTGGAACTAATATTGTCGGGATCCAGAAAGAGCCAAAAGGATCTACTATCAGTTGTCAACTAGCGCCCTTACTAATTTTAGTTTCTTGGTTAATAGAAGGCACATTTTTACTGAAGATGATGTAAGTAGTTTTATCCTTTGAATATTATAATTTATAATAACTTTCAGTAGCAACGACGGAATAACGGATTGACGTGATTTTTGCAAGGCATTGAGGATCTGGTGAGTGACATCCTTACTAATATTATAAATGCAAAAGTTAGTTTTTTTTTGTTGGTTTGTCCTTCAATCACGGAGCAACGAACCGACGTGATCTTTTGCAGTTGAGGACTTGGAGAGTGATGTAGACTAACTTTTATCCCGGAAAAACAGACGATCCCCGTGGAACTGAACTCCAATAAAGTAAATAATAAAAAAAATTAAAAACCTAACTCCACGTGGCCGAAGTCGCGGTCAAATCTAGTTTTTACACAAATATATTAATTTACCACGCCAAGATATTTAACCTCATGTTATCCTAAAGTGATCAACAGATCACACAACAAACAAAAGAGTGAGTCAGAGAAGCCAACGACCGCCGCTCCAGGGTGATCTTTGAAATTCCCGAATAATTGTCGACGCGCAAGATGGCGACCGAAATAGCGTTTCCCCTCCTACAAATTAATTTTGTTTCATATTGATGGGTTTTATATTTTTGGAAATCATCACACAGTTTATAACTCTGATCTTCAAAGATTTGTTGGTCTATGATTTCTTTATAATTTTTTTTCATTCTCATTTTCAGTAGATAAAGCTGGTTGCGTAACTATTAATTTCACGGTTTACAAAAGAAATCAGTCCGTGAAGTATACCTACTCGTCAGCATAAAATACTGTCGTTAGTAATAATACCAAACAACCGTCTATGGCTGTAACTCTTGTCACTGAAATGTAACATTTTTTTTTTTTCGATGACAAGATAGCCCTTGACTGCGATCTCACCTGATGGTAAGTAAGATCTACGATGGTAGCGGGCTAACTTGGAAGGGGTATAACAGTGTAAATTGAACGCATACCCCTAATCGGTTTCTACACGCCATCGTGCCGGAACGCTAAATCGCTTGGCGGCACGTCTTTGACGGTAGGGTGGTAACTAGCCACGGCCA
Organism: Hipparchia sbordonii; assembly: GCA_038048805.1. Classification (NCBI taxonomy): domain Eukaryota; kingdom Metazoa; phylum Arthropoda; class Insecta; order Lepidoptera; family Nymphalidae; genus Hipparchia; species Hipparchia sbordonii. Next base: position 6,420,803 of record CM076104.1, on the reverse strand, counting down.
AAGCCTCCCACCATTTTTGTTCCTTTGGTTAAAACTGTTACAATAAAACTTATCATCATCTCGAACCATCACCAGCACATTGCAAGACATGAGTGAATGAAAAACGCCATAGTCCAACACGCAGATTGACAGACTTCACCCACGTTCAAACATTAAGCAGAATTTACACTGCGAAATTAGTGGCATGAAATTAGTTTCATGACATTAATTTCATCAAAAATTTCAATGTGTAAACTTCTAATTTCATGATGCATGCATTAATTTATGCATGAAGTTTACACGTGAAACTGTTGATGAAATTAATGTCATGAAACTAATTTTGCAGTGTAAATTCGGCTTTATGAATAACTTTCAGGCATGCAGGATTACTCACGATGCTTTCCTTCACCCGTACAATTCCGATTCAAGCAAGTGATATTTAATTGCTTAATAAAATTTAATTCTAGCCTTAACTAATTACATCATGGTGCATTTCCGAGCTGAACAGCCAAGCTGATTCTATCCGCAAACAGTGAGTCAGTCCTTTGCCATCAGTCGAGATAATTTAACCGCAATGAAATAGCTCGTATGAATTTTTGCAAGGTGTCCTAAGCTGAATGGAACTAATAATGCAACTCTCCAAAAATGCCGAACCATTTCAGCTACTACGGCACCTGTAAGGGTATTCTCTATCTCATTAGCTGTCGTAAGTTTTTTTTTTTAAAAACTATTAGCCAAGCTGAACTTAACTTATCTTTCTCCTCTCCCATCCAAATAAGCGAAAAGCTTATGCTAGGAGTGGGTACGACAATAGTGCAATGGGTGGGGTTCAAATCTGCGACCTTTCAGTTTTCAGTCCGCACCTTTAACCGTTGGGCTATTGAGGCTTCAACTTTCAATTGAGTTGGCAACTCTACTATCAAACCCACTCTTTCTATAATTACGAAATGCAGGTTTGACAGTTCTTAGTCAGCAACTTTGTATTGTTTTCCATAGCCACCGAGACAACACTTGTCTTGATGCTGTCTCCTTATAGTGACACGAATTACGACCCACGAGGCCAATGTATCAACGCACGTTGAGTCCGAAATTAGCACTCGGCCCCGTTCCCAGGTAACCAACGTCAGTCCATCAGGTCTCTTGCTGTCATCTCGAGTAATCCCTGCTGGCTCAATCAGCGCAAGAATATCAATACCAAGAACCCTTTTGATTATATCATTAATTTCACTATGTAGATGCTTAAAGCAGAGTGTATTTGTCTCTTGCATATTACTAAAAAATATACGTAACTATTTATTGTACCTACCCATTTATAACTAGGTAAGCTTCAGTATTTTTTACTTCGAGATTTCCTAATCTCATATTCTCTGTCCATTCAACAGTTAATATAAATTCTTCGCATGCAAATAAATTTCATTTCATTTCTAGTGCTTGATTCTATTGTATACAATCTCTTAACTAAATTGACATGTCTAAAATATCGTGCTATCCCTTCAATAATCCCTGCAGAAAAGGATATTTTCCGTATCCAATATGGTTGTAAAAAAAAAAGTTCCGAACTAAGAATGTAATATTGTTAACAAAGGTAAAGTAAGAGGAGCGGGATCACAAACAAAGGCAAGCTCGGCTACCAGCCACTTAATACGATTGCATATAATTTCGCCTCCGATATTTCTGCTAGCGTGCACTCTCAATGCCAAGAAACTTGCCACTATCATCGATTTAAACTCTTGTCTGGCACTGGAGTCTCTTACGATATACGGTCACAATGTTTTAGCTTACCTATACTTGCATCTACCCTATACTGGTGCATTATTTTTGTAGACGGGTAATGGTTTTTATAGGAAAGTTGAGGGTGAAATATTCATTGACATCAAATCTAACTACTAATTTGACTGAAAAGCGAGAGCGGTTACCACTGACGTTGACAATTTTCAAATTCGTAAACTTTTTTGAAAGTTCCTCAAAAAGCGTGGATATCACGGCCCACAGTATTCACGCCATAAGGCATAAATATGAAGCTACAGTCAAGGTTTTTATTGCCTGTTCTGCGCTAGTAGCCGCTGCGGTCGCTATAGATGCAGCTAGGGTATCTGCACAACAAGAGACTTGAGAGCTGCATATTAGTGCCTTTAGTATTTTTTTTAAATTGTCATATCTTCTGTAGCAGTCTTTGTAAAAAATAATAAATAAGCAATTTGTAAGCATTGAATTGTTCGCGAATAAGTTAAGCATTTGAATGCAAGTTGCAACTAAAATCCAAAAACAATATCATTGACAGTTACTCGTTCATTGGCTGGAGGTTAGGATGAGGTGTCTGGGCAATAAATATCAAAGTATAATGTCGCGAGAGGATCGCACCGCTTTGAATGCTAAACCCGTAGTGAAGTACAACACGCCACCGCGGTAGCCGGGATGTGGGAAGGGTGGCACACATGCAACCGTGGGAAAGTGTTCGAACGCTGAATAGTCGCGTAAATGGAAAACGATTTTTAGCGTTTGTTTTTTTTTTGGATGGGCCTGTATATATCATCGCTTTTTTAATATCGTCACCTAAACCGACGCTTCCACTGTTTTTTATAGGTGTCTTGTAGAGATTTCCACACCTCGGTTCTGCAGTCAGCTCCTGTCAGGTCGTTTGATGTCGCATGTTCACCTAATGGGGGGTCTATTTAACGTTTTCCATGATATTAAAGGTACTTACATTGTTAGGTTAGTCCGGTGATACCTTAAATATAGGTTCCTAGTATTTACTTGCTACCGTAGATACATGTCATTGTAAGATGGCATAACCGAACCGATTAAAATTGGATATTATGTTGAGAAGTTAGTATATCATGTATTACAAATAATGTCTTTAAAACACTCCTAATCATTTTAACATCGTCCCTTGACCTGACAAGACATATTTAGACACCGGACTCGTGCTATGTGAAAAAGTACTTGCGGTAAGTACCTACCTACTTATTCAATTTAGTCCTCACTGTTTTTCGGTAACGAAATAAAAATTTCTACTATTCTCAAATCATGTCACCCAGATTTGATTTAGAAACCTATCTACTAGCTTCTCTATACTCATTAGGATAATGATATTCGCGAATTACTACGTGTTTATATCCACAATGCCTTGTAGCCGTCTTTGTGTGTCGGAATCGAGGTTACACACACGCGCAGTGTCTCACGTGGCAACAACGATCATGTAGTTACAGTAACACAACCGTTTTAAATTGAGCTTCGAATTCCCATCTCTCTACGCTGCGATACGCGAAGCGTTGCAACGTTCGAGGAAGAGTAACGGATCGAGTTAACTTGGCCGGTTGAACGAGCGGCAGACGTCATTCGCACACAGCCGCGGCTCACTCGCACAGAAGCACCTGACCGTGGCATTCCATCGTTTCTACACGGACATGCACAGCGCACCTTATTAAAACGAGACGCGAATCGACGACTTATCGGGCAATTAGTCGCGGCCGGCGTCTAACACTGCGACGTGGCGGAATCTTGTTCAACTTACATTGACTCTTATCTTTTTTATCTTAAATTGTTACCGCTTTTTGGGAGCGATGAAATTTACAGTTCTCTTTTTAGCGGCCTTTAAATTACCGTCAACCCTAATTGTGGTAGTTAATTACTCTGTATCTGATGGACTTTTTGAGCGTTGCTTTTGAGTTTCGCCTACTTTGTACTGAAATGTTATTTTTTCTTCAGAGAAGTGAGCAGGAATATGAGCAGCGATGTAGTTGAAATAAGTATGAATAACCGATGGTGGCGGTACACGTTTGTTCGAGGTAGGTGCGAGTGAAGAGGCACGCGCGCGCGGGGCGTTCACAATGCGCAAGTGCGGTGATAATAGGCCGGAGTCGCGAATTATTTACGTTGTCAACATAATATGATTTATTGTTAAGTAAGTATTTAGTTCTCGGCAAGTTGGCAACTTGTACTTTGGTTAACAAGTCAATAAAGTATTGAAACTAATTGGTCACTAATTGCTGTCGGAATTTATATCGAAACTGTCGTTGTTAATTATTTTAACCACCAGATTGGAACCTAACAGGTTCTCGCTCGAACATAACCTTTATAATTAACTTATGAAGTAACTTGGTCGAATTATTTTTAAGCAGATTTTAGAAACTAATGATTACTGTTGGATTTCTCATTTTTTGAAGATTTTCTCATTTTAATGAAGTCTACACTCTCGCGGACTCGCCTCCAATGCATATTCTTATTATAATGCATTTCCTTTAACTTCAGCGAAAAACCGAAACCAAACAGAAGCGATGGGAGGCAAGGCCAAGGCACCGTCCACACTCTTGCAGTCTAGTCGCCTCGCGGAAAATGTGAAGAAGTTCCGTGATATTTGTAGAGCCTTTATTAATGTAATGATGATTTCAGAGCACATTTTAGATCTTTTTTATTACAGACAAACACTTAAAAGTAAAAACAATTATAATTATGTATTTGTAAATATACAAAAGGTCAACAGCTGCTCTATTTTGCATAATAAGTAAAGTGCATAAATAAATATAAATACTAGTTAGTGTGAACGATTAATTTACGTAAGAGCGAGCAGTTAAAATGTTGTATATCTACTTCAGAGCTATTTGTATTCATTATATGCTAAATTAGTACCTTCTTACACAAAACCCAAACTTTATTGACGATTTATAGAGACCACCCGCGTTGTAATTGACTCATCTAATCCGAGTTCCTATTATATTCAATCTGCGTTGATAAATACGGAACATAAATTAGTTTAACTATAATAAATGTCTTTATCATACCAATAAATAAATTATTCAAATGATTGTAAATATTGCACAGTTTAGCTCACAGTTGTTGCGATTATTGTGTTCGGAAATAAATCTTGAAAATGATTTACTTACATGTTTTATATATAAATGAATAATATAGCAGTTTAGTTTTATCTATTTTATAAATTATTTTTTAATGAATGTAGTAAACGCTTATTTATTAACATGCAATTAAATAAACAGCAGGATCTTGAATAATTTTTCAATATATTAAGAGAGGTCACTGAAAGTCGCCGTCGAGTACTTCAAAAATAAAATTTCAATTCTCTACCTTATTACGGATCATGAAACAGACAGCACACTGACAGACAGACGGACAGACGGACGGACAAACGGATGGACAGCGGAAACTTAGTAATAGGGTCCCGTTGGTTACCCTTCGGGTGCGGAACCCTGAAAAATATTAAGAGACTACTTTTTGGCCAACGTGGTAGACTATCGCCTAAACCTTTCTCAATCCGAGTGGAGACCCGTGCCCAAGAGTGGTCCGGCAATGGATTGAGGTGATGATGATGCATTAGATAAAGATTAAATTAGTAAGTAACAGTTGGTATAGTTCTTGCAACTCACGAGGGTACGTGGCTCATGGTTGTGTGTGTCGTATCTGTATAAGTGTGAGCGAGAGTTTGCTCGCGCCTGACCGCTCCCACCTATGCTCCGACAAGTACGCACACTTACGCAATGTGCATGTACAAGATGTAACCACAATTAAAACTCACGTGCCCTCGTGAACTGAAAGAACTATAGTAAATACTAAAACAAACTAATTTGCTATATTTATTCCTCTCGACTATTAAGAATATAGCTAACGCTAAAGATAATAAATATAAAGCGGGTTGCCCACTGCCTCGGTGGAAATGTTTAGAGTCTAGAATCTTCGCAAGGCGCGGAGTGCCTGATAGGACATCGCTCGTAAACTGCGCAGAGACACAGACACAAATTATTTCAACCTTAGAATCTCGTAGAGCTGTCCATTTCTCCCATCATGATGGTCGCAAAAAGTGCACTTTCATTCTTCTTAGGGAAAATACGGAATCGTACACTTCGCGTGGCTTGACACGCATTTCAGCGTTTATTTTTTCAAAAATGTAAATCGGAAGGATATTTGCTAGTTTTGACAGCTCTTTGTTGCGCAAAATCATACTCACCGTGCAAGGACCTGCGCGCACGCAAATAAAGCACCGCGTGCCAGAAATATTCAGTTACATGTGCTACGCCAGAAGATTTATCTACATACATCTTCATCTACTCTTTTGTTACGCAAAGGATGAGGGCAACTCACTTCGCTTGCCAATCCATCAGTGAAAGGAAGAGTAGGTATTTAAAAGTAAATATTACCACTTATAGGTAACGAAAAACCTTCTAAATAACACCACCTTTCGTAAAAAGGTAGGTGCTTTAAAAAAATTTACTTAATTTACCTCGTCAGGTCGCTTATTTTGTAAAGTCTATGGGAATCCATATACCTTAGTTACTCGTAAGTGGGCACAGTCCGGTTTGCATGCACGATGTGCATAAGCTAATAAAATGAATACAAAGCTACACGTAAACACATTCTTCATTTAGCGGCCCTTATCTTAAATTGTTGTTTAAAGTTTTTTTATCAACATTTATGGGATGCTTGATAATTTTTGTATCATTAACCTACGAAGTTGATATGTCAATTGCTGTCGCCGACGCATCAAAGATAGGGCGCTTAGGTCTGAAACGAGGCTTATTTCTTATTACAAGCTTAATAAGCTGTTTGTACAATATCTTAAATTGACCACTTTCAAGTCTCTACAACCGAGGTCCATAAATTGATGTAACTTTTTAATTTTTTAATTTTTTTTAATTGCTTCTTCGAATCCTTTTTTCATACATATTTAAATGTATATTTAGGTATGTACTTCAACCATAATATTATATTATACCTGAAGCTTTAATATTTATAATTAAAGGAATAATTAATTAAATTCATTACTCCTTTTTATTATTTTTCCTTCTCCCAGTTGAGTGTTTTTTTTTTCTTTTTCATATGAAAATTCTATCTGTGAAAACTTGTACTTAATTAGCTTTAATTCTTCTTTTGTATTTATTGGCTAGTTCTTTTTTTTTCTAATAAGCTGTAAGTTTTCTTGTAAAATAAAAATAAAATAAAATAAAATTACGGAGCTCTTAGTATTTTTTTGAGCTGACATCAAATTAGGTTAAGGATAACAATAATAATAAATAGGGAACAATATGTAGGTACCTACTCATACAAGTAAAGCATCTACACCCACGCTAGAGATAAATTTCCTCGTTGTTTCTACATCTCCTTTAGACATCGAAACACTTTATATACAGTAGGCTCTCGGTTAGATAAGGCATGGTACAAGTATAAAAATAAAAAAAGACGTGTGGCACTCGGGGACTACCGCGGTAAAGCTATTGCATAGCATTTTTTATCAACGCCATCTAGCGGTGAGAGGAGTCCCGTATCAGGTTATTTTCGTTACGGAATTTCTGGATTCCGTCTCCACGCTCAAGGCCCGCGATAGAAGCTATGCTAAGCTGGTTAATAATATCTTTACATCTTTACAATGAAAGCCAAACCCCACTACATGATGTACACTTTATTATACCTATATCTATACTTATAAAAATAAAACTGTAACGGGACGAATTCTGTACATTAAATATATTTTTTGGATGTTTGTTGTCTATACTGAACCCAAAATATTTTTTTTTTTTTGATTTTTTGTCTGTCTGTCTGTCTGTCTGTGCGCGCATCACACGAAAACTACTGAACGGATTTGAATGAAATTTGGTGTAGTGGTTGCTGATACTCCGAGTGAATGTATAGGATCCTTTTTATCCTGATAAACAATAAGGTTTATGCAGGATAGGGGATGAAAGTTTTTATTGATTTTGCTCCATAACTTCGTCAAATCTAAACCGCATTTGATAATTCTTTTTTTCTTATAATTGTATACTATCAGAAATATTGTGTCCAATTTTGGTGAAGATCTACTTAATGTTATCGGAGATAGAGGACATTACTTCTCGAGGATAGTAGCAAATCACTCTAAACTTTTTAATAGGTAGGTACTTAAACTTAACTCAGGTTAAGTCAACAAAAACGCTGCCAGCCAGCTCGTGAACGGGTGCCACCAACGGGAATGGGTCTACTTTGTCTGCCCGTTTTAACATGTATTGGATTGTATGTACCTACGTATGCATTTTTGAAGCTTCATTGTGGAAGCACTGTATACATAGTATAGTTTTATTACCTATTGTAAAAAATTTTGTTGAAAAGAGCAACTGCTGAGTTTCTTGCCGGCTTTTCTCAGCAGAATCTGCATTCCGAACCGGTGGTTGATTTATGACGTGTCATAAGAACTACAAGTTGGCCTACATGAAATAAATAAAATTTGAATTTGAATTTAAAAATTCATTTTGATCAAGTGGAACAAATAAATAAATCGAGTTACAGTGAACAACTTTACGCTTGTAACTTGGACCCATCACGAACTAGACATGCGTATACCACTGCCACCATGCAGGCCGTATACTGGCAGTCAATGAACTGGCAGAGGTCAGGTGAAATTATCTTGCCTTACCTACGCGACATTCTAACTCACAATGCCCCAACGAGATGGGCATCTAACCTCAACAACGAACGGGAAAATTATAACGATTGTGATTACAGTTTATTGGTAAGTTATCTGCTGGAACATTTTCATTATTAAAGTCTGAAAAATTTGGAGTTTAGAGGAGAGTACCGTAAAGACGCTACTCTCCTCTAAACTCCTAATGACAAAATTCTCCTTTTTTTATTCGATGACAAGATAGTCCTTGACTGCGATCTCACCTGATGGTAAGTGACGATGCAGTCTAAGATGGTAGCGGGCTAACTTGGAAGGGGTAGTGTAAATTCAACCCTGCTAATCATGACAATGAAAGCATTGTCATGATTAGCACCTTGGTTTCATAATAGAAAAACATTGCGTATTTAGGTACCGTGTGAAGACAAAAAAAAAACAAACCAAAAGGAAAATTCCTTCCACTTAAGGAACATCCTTACTGTCCTTACTAATATTATAAATGCGAAAGTATGTTTGTTTGTTGGTCTATATTGGTTTGTCTTCAATCATGCTGCAGTAGAGCTACGGATCAACGTGATTTTGTGTATGGATATAGTTGGGGACCTGGAGAGTGACATAGGCTACTTTTTATCCCGGAAAATCAAAGAGCTGCCGCGGGAATTAAAAAACTAAATCCACGCGGACGAAGTCGCGGGCATCAGCTAGTAATTTATAGAAGTAAGGCTTGATTCAGACGATGCTTTAATAAATAGCAACTAGTATACAGCATGCCAATATTGCGATGAATTAATTTAGGACATTTTAACTCTATATAGTCAATAGTATTAGATTTCTATACTTATGAATCGTATGACGCAGGATGCTATAGGTACCACTTAGCAGCACAATGTAGGATAATCTGAGTTTCACATTCCCATTTTGCTAATGGATAATATTAATATCTAATGGATATTAAACTCTATTAATTTATTGCTTGACCTTAAAATTTTGTCGACTAATAAATAGCTCAAAATAGTAACGCATGTCGCAGATCCATACGAATATCATGCAGCAACGGAGTTAGCTTTTCATGGGTATAATTGAGGAGCTGGAGAGTGACATATACCTAGGTACCGGAAAAACGAAGGGATTTTAAGACCTAACACCGCGCTGCAAAAGCTATAAGCATTCCCTATATAGGGAGTGAAATCAGAACTTTATGAGTAAACTAGATGATGCCCGCGACTTCATCCGCGTGGATAAAGGTTTTTTGATTCCCGCGGGAATTCTTTAATTTTCCGGGATAAAAAGTAGCGAATGTTTTAATCCTGGGTGTGAGCTATCTCCATTCCAAATTTCAACCGAATCGGTTTATTCGTTGTGGCGTAAAGGAGTAACAAACATACACACACACACACACACACACACACACACACACACACACATACACATACACATACAAACTTTCTCCTTTATAATATTAAGTGTGAAGTGTGATAGAATACCTATAGGTGAGATGCAGAAAGAATCGAGGTCAACCACTCAGCGCTGTAAATAAAAAGACGTATCACTCCGTAAAGGATAATAAGCACTATAATGTGCTTTTCATTTGTCCTCTTTATCATAAAAGCTCGTCCTCAAGACGTTCAATGACACCCAGGCGGGGGTTAGAAAGGCTGCGACAGTGCATTCGACATCTCGCCGGCTATCGGTCTGAGATCTGTCCACACATTCATTTTACTTCATACGAGTGGTATTTAGTGTGTCTTATACAAAAGCAGTGTGTCAATATTAAACTCTTCATTTTCCTTACGTATTATAGCTTTTATTTTACTTTTTTACGTTGTTGTTGTAGCTTTTTTTTTACGTTGGATTATATGTATTGCATTTTTGAAGCTTCACTGTGGAAGTATACTTAGCTTATTTTGGTTACTTATTGTAAAATTATTTTATTTTTTGAAAAGAGAAACTGCTGAGTTTCTTGCCGGTTCTTCTCAGCAGAATCTGCATTCCGAACCGGTGGTAGATTTATGGTCATAAGTGCTACAAGGTAGCCTACATGAAATAAATAAATTTTGAATTTGAATTTGAATTTGTTTACTTCTGTTCTTATATACAGGGTTAGTTTTAAAATATAAATATAAAAGGATTATTATCATGTTCTACAACTCTTTAAAATCTGATTAGAACCTTTTTTTTTTCTTCTTTCGCCTCAATTTTCTATGATTTGCTAAAAGTCGTCGCACATTTATTTAGAACTAGCATTTTCTAGCGGCTTCGCTATTATATCTTCAAGTTGTTTACATATTTACTATATATATACTAATATTAACTACTTTATCCCAGAAAAAAAGGATCCCCAATGCCGTTTTTTAAAAACTTATCCCACGCGAGCAATGTCGCGGGTGAAAGATAGTAATAAATGTATGTAAATTGAATTCTGTCTGTTTACGACTAATTTTAAAGAGGTGGTAAAACAGCTCTATGTCAATATAATTTAATCGGTGAACATACCAAGGCTCGCCGCGACTGCGTCGATAAACGTTGACTCTCCGCTCCCTTGACCGCCCTCGCCTCAATATGCGTACATCCTTACATTTACCAGGTACTTATATAAATACTATATAGCTTTTGTTTCGTTCGTTCGTTCGAGTTCGATTTTTTTTAGTTCAATTACAAGATGCGATCTCACCTGATGGTAAGTGGCGATGCAGTCTAAGTTGGTAGCGAACTAACTTGGAAGGGGTATGGCAGTGTTCAACCCTAATCTGTTTCTACACGCCATCGTACCGGAACGCTTAATCGCTTGGCGGCACGTCTTTGACGGTAGGATGGTAACTAGCTACGGCCAAAGCCTCCAATCAGCCCCAAAAATCCCTATTTTACTCCCTTAGGGATTGAATTTTCAAAAATCCTTTCTTAGCGGATCATAATAGCGTATCTGTACCTATGCCAAATAACCCGATCAGTTAGCCAGTCACTTTTTCCTTTTATATATAGAAAAAGATTATTTGTAGATATTCAAGTAATCTATATACTTATGATATAGGTATATTACCCGCGTTGTTCTTTTTTTTTTATCTTTTATACTTCATGATGCCCTCGACTTTATCCGCGTGGATTAAGTTTTTTTTGATTCCCACGGGAACTCTTTAATTTTCCAGGAATTAAAATCCACGAAATCGTGGGCATTGTCTAGCGTAAAATATAACTGAATAAAAAAACTAACACCTATTATATATTGGTTCTGCTCGGCTATTTAAAGAGCTTTCACGTTACATAATACCTTACTGTTTACAACTGAAATTAGTTTCGCTACATATACTTGTTTGATGAGCTATTTATACTTTATCGAATTCACATTCGGCCATGTTGGAAAGATGAACTGACATTCATTAAATTATATTTAATGAATCATTAACTAATTTTATCATTTCTTATAGAGCAGTTATTTGTATTTAGGTACTTTAGAAGCGTCTAGATGACTGTGATCAAAACTATATCTAAGATAACTATCTTACCCAATCTTATCTTCCATACCCAAATAACCATTTGGGTATGGAAATAACTATTTGGGTATGGAAGATACCCTTATTATTCCCGGGATGTTATGTAGTCTAAGTTACTCCATCAAAATCGGTTCAGCCTTATTCAAGATGAGTACAACCGGTCAGTAAACATGTGTTTGGGTTATGCTATTATTTAAAAATACAATATGAGCGGTAGTTATTTCGAAATGACAGATAGACACTTGAATTTTCTTTAAGATTTTATTTAGAAAAAAGCTAAAAGCTATATTCAGAGAGTAGAAGGAATAGCTTTCAAACTATAACTCTGAGTAGGTACGGCTAATTTATTTGATCTGTTGGTATTTTCATCTGCATTTGACAAAATTCACCTTAGATTTGGATCAAATAAAATGCTTAAAATAACCCCAGTCTGAGGAAGATCGCGCGCAATATTGAAGTGATCGTGAATAAAAAGAGATGTGCCAACCAAAAATGTATATAAAAATAAACGGCAAAGGTTTTACGGAGTGAAATCTACGTGGAAATATCAACGTGGCTCATACTCCGATGATGAGTAGCTAGGGATGCGAGGCAGGTTCCCTCTTAATTGCTTATCGATACTTTGATTTATTAGGTTCTAACTTTTGTTAGCTTCTTTTTTTGTTGATTTAGGGTTGGAAATCTCATAGGAGATCTGGATTTTCCCAGGAAGAAAGTATCTCAGACTGCTTTTTGAAACTCATCTACCTGCTTCCGAAGTTAAGCCTGAACAAACAGAGCAAACAAATATCTAACAAAAATATAAAGATTTGGTAGTGAAATAGTGTTTGGAAAATCTTCAGCGAGTAATTTTCTTATTGACATTCATAGCGATCCTTTAATAATATACTCGTATTACAGTTATTTTCTTAACTAAACTTTCAAAGTTTTCAAATTACGACTTATCATTCTCAATTTATTCATTCGTAATTAATTAGATATGCAAAGGGTTTTCAGTGGCAGGTTAAAGGTAGGTAAAGTCAAATTATTTAGGTACTTAATCGAAAAATCAACACATCGCTCATACAATAGAACAAAGACGTAATTACAAAAACTCGAAATTGACTATTTGATGTTATAATTGGATATTCTATCCAAGGAAAAAAGCACAATATTGTAGGTCTAACCTACAATATTGTACTTTTCTTTTCTTGGATATCCACTTTTATTACTTGAACAAATGAACATCCCTAAAATTAGGCACGTCTTTGTTCTATTGGATGAGCGACATTTTAGAGGTTTTACGTCATCATCTTACGTAAGTCTTACGTCTTTACTTTTAGCAAATTACATGAAAATATGTTTTTAAGACATTTTCTTTGCATATGTATAATTCTTCATACGATAATAGAATATAGTAGAATATAAATGAATAGATACATTGTTTGTCATAGGTAGGTACAGCTTCCGGGCAGGATGCAAGGTAGATTTGTGCCATACATGGTTAGAATAGAGGTTCTGTGATGTGCATTGCATTCGACTGAGTGCCCTAGCTGCACTCGTCATTTAGTAAATATAATACTTACATCATTGTTGGCAAATGTCATGCATTGGTCAGACGTGAACTGCGGTATTAATTACTGAGCCATTCATCTAATATACACCTGTATGTTCAAAACTTGTATGTAATTATAGCATTCTTGCAGTTATTTCTATAGATGGTATATATCTAACTGTCTCGGTTTGTCTGCGAATGACGTGGTCCTGGCTTCGCTTCCCAGCATAGCTAGCATAGGCGGGAGAAATTTTATCCCCGGGGAAAGGATAAAATGTTTATTCCCTCGCTCAGTTTTATCCACCTGTCGAGCATGAGCAAAACGATAATATCCTATTCTTATAAGAATATACTTTTCCTTTTCCCTGTCACTATGCTTTAGCATAGGGCAAAGATAATTTTATCCGTTGTCAGTAGATAAAATCGGGGGATAAAACTTTTATCTCCTCCCCATGCTAACCCTGCTGGTTGGGCCAAGCTTGGAGTAGGGAAATAGGGAATGTGTTATCTTCTTGCCTCGGAGAACACATATAGCTGTTGGTCCTACATCTGATATCTCTCCGTTCAAGACGAATTTCCATCTCATCGAACTATGAGAGTGAGGAAACAGAGGCTGCACTAGTGCACTATAAAATCTCCCGCGCAGATGGAAATTGGCAGCGGTTGCCGGATTCACCTTGGAGGATATTATTTATTTATGTTATTGTAAAAATGAAAGTTTCCAAAAAAAAACAATATTTTTTCGTAGCTTTAAAAATACTGCTGCGATTTTCCCTTCTCTAGAAGCGGTTCAGTTTTCCGTTGTTGCTTTTTTCCCATTTACGAGTTTCACGGCGACCGTTCCCTGAAACTTACACGTACAGAATATAAATGTTACGTATCGGTGTCCCTTTCACACCCTTTGCTCCTGTTATTTCCTACTCACTTCTTCTAGGGATAAAAATGGCCAGCGTTTTAGTTGAAAGAAAATAACTCTATCATCGAGCAGGACAAAGGATACCTTATGGACTTCACCGTAGAGTTGAATATTAAGTATAACTTTACAGTGCTGTAGGCTCGTTTGTACCTAATTAGTGAAAATGTTGTCTTTTTCGAACAAGTTGCATTTAAAATCCTCTATCCCGTTTGGGTGGCCGTTGTGCCGGCATATCTAAAATCATCTGGACCAAGTAAAGCGATTACTCCAGACCCGACCTTATGAAAATGTGCAAACTTAATAATTCTGCAATTTGTATGGCAATTTCTCGGCGTGATTTAATATACTTAAGTTACTTACTTTCTTGATACAGGAGGTGGTTTAAGCCTCTACTAGATGGCGCCCGCGATTTCATAATTCATCACGCGTTATTTTTTTATTCAATGACAAGATATGATATTGACTGCGGACTCACCAGATGGTAAGTGATGATGAAGTCTAGGATAGTAACTGGCTAACTAGGAAGAAGTATGACGGTGTAAATTAAACACCCATACCCCTAATTATAGGTTTATTGTACACCTCGTGGGAACTTTTTGATTTCGCGGGATACAAAGTAGCTTATGTCACTCTCTAGATCCTCGACTATACTCACTTACTCAAGCAAAAAATTACTTCCATCTTTTCCTCTGTTGCAGCGTGATTGAAGGACAATCCAATAAATAAATACACTTTCGTATTTATACCTACTTTGTAGCAACCTCGTCAGAGTACTTAGTTATTTCCCTATCGTCAAATAAAATAAACTTTAATCAGCGCATTTTGGTGCTTTAACAGAATATCAAAACAAAACTGTCAAAACGTCTTTATTTGTCGGTTAAAGTTCACTTGACGATGGTTAAGCCCTTAGACGCAGATAGATAAACATAGTAAACAATAATAATATATATACAACAATATACATTCCTAAACATAGGAAGCCAGTGAATCTCGCAATCGTGAAACCGGGAATACCAGGACATCGTCCGCGACCGGTTCCTTGCACTGCACTATTTGCACCTCTCCCTACCAATATATCTAAAGGCTTGAACAGACTGATATAAAGTAGACATGGGCTTATAGTTTTTTTTTATTCGATGACAATATAGTCCTTGACTGCATCTCACCTGATGGTAAGCGACGATGCAGTCTAAGATCGTAGCGGGCTAACTTGGAACGGGTATGGCAGTGTACATTCAACCCACAGATTCAACCCCTCATCGGTTTCTACACGCTATCGTGCCGGAACGCTAAATCGCTTGGCAGCACGTCTTTGACGGTAGGGTGGTAAGTGGTAACTATAGCCACGGCCAAAGCCTCCCACAAGACCAGACCCAAGACAACTGCCCCTACCGGGAATTGAACCCGAAACATCCCAGGTTTAAGACCACAACGCTTTCCACTCTCCACTGATCATAAAAGAATCGCCGGCTGATTTTGATGCGGGCTTTTCTCAGAAAAGGGTGCATTTGGAATCCTCGACGATTTAGTTTCAATTTCGTCTATGGTCTTAGACAAGTTGCCAGAAGTCGCTGGACACTAGCGGCACGAGACCGTGCGTGGAAACCCATGTATGAAAGTAAAAAAATGAATAAAGTGTTTACCACAACAGTGGCGACTGTCTGTTCAACCAAAAGGTAAAGTTATTAAATTAACTAGACATTACAATGGCGATGTTGCCATCATTTAGTATTAACTGCTTGTTACTGAAACACCTTTAACTTAGTGTAATTAACGATAGAAGCATACTCTCTCGAGATATCATAAACAACAATGTCAAGTCAATTATGTTTAATTGAGAAATATGAGATAAATTAAGATTAACAACTCAGCATGCACATTGAGGTTAAAATTGACCTTAACTTAAGCACAGCCTTAAGTGTATAATGCATAATTGAGATAAAATAATGAGGTGTGTATTTCGTACCCTTATTGCAAAAACCGATTATCTGCATTTTTGTACCAAAATTAGGTTAAATATATCAATCGACTCCTCAACTCACGGCGAAGCTGTAGGTAAATCCCATTATCTGCTACGACGCTTTTTTACGGAGATAGCTAGAGTTAAAAGCAACTACCTACAGGTATGATTTAATTACCTTCTTAAAAAAAGAACTAAACTCATTTAAATAATTTAAATTTATAAATCTATACCACAAAAACAATGTATTGTATTATAATACTTTTCAGATGTAGTTGCTTGATTTATCATTATGTCAATATTATTCTGTTAATACATGTTAACCTGCGTTAACAGGTTTCAGCTTTTATTAATATACTAGAAATTGCTGATGTATCTAAAAAGTAAAACGAACTAAACAACATTAGTTGCTTTTTGCAGAATAATGAACTCAATATTTTGTTAAAATTATTGCAGGTAAAAGAACTTAAGTTCACTTTTACTGTATAACTGGGCTACGAGGGTTTTTGAACATCTTCACAAATCAAAAGTTTTTTGATTTGTAAAGCTCACAATATAACTCTATCTTTAAGGTGATAGAGAAAAGACTGTCTAAAGATCTTAAGTTTAGTAACTGGCCAACTGCCGGAATCTATAAAAGTAGAAATAAGCTGTTTGACTTATATGCAGAAAAAAATATAATTATTTCCCCGCGTTTATTGAATATGTAAGAAACTATTCTAAATTGTTTGAAAATGTGTGCATACAAGCAAAGTCACTTCACATAAAACAAAAAATTGCCAATTCTGATAATAAAATTAAAACAGCATGGGACATCATCGGCGATGAAATGAGTAAACATAAGGTACATAATAATAATAAATTGGAGCTTAAAAGTGATAATCATGTAATTAACTCCGATACAGTAATTGTAAATACATTTGAGAACTTTTTCAAAAATATTCCAATTACTACAACCAGTTCTCTGAATTCCTCGCCAGCAGAAGTCTATCGTCTTCTAAGGAGCAATGTCTCTGAGTGCAATAAGTTATTTAGGTTTGAACACGTTACCCCATATGACATAGTCAAAACATTTAAATCTTTACAAAATAAGAAAACAGCAGATCTATGGGCGATATCAGTTAAAATAATTCATAACATAATTGATATTATTGCGCCATATCTTGCTTTAATTTTTAATAAATCAGTAGATTCTGGATCTTTTCCAGACCTTATGAAATGTAGTAAGCTAATACCGCTTTTTAAATCGGGAAGCAAGAGTGACCCGAATAACTACAGGCCAATTTCAATTTTGCCAACTCTCAGCAAGATATTCGGAAAAATAATGCTCAACCAACTGCTTTTACACTTTAATTTAAATAAAATCCTACACACTGAGCAGTATGGTTTTACAAAGGGTCGATCAACAACCGATGCAGCCGCAAGGCTGTTACAACACATATTCGATGCATGGGAGAACTCACAGAGTGCCATTGGTATTTTCTGTGATTTGTCGTCAAAGGCATTCGACTGCGTTGATCACGAGACACTTTTGCTTAAACTGAGCCACTATGGCATTAAAGATATTGCACTTAGTCTCACTGCGTCTTATCTCAGTGAACGAGTCCAAAGAGTATGTGTCAATGATGTAAAATCATCCGGATCAGCCTCAGTAATGGGTGTACCCCAGGGTTCTATTCTAGGTCCATTCATGTTTTTGGTCTACATAAATGATTTACCACATTTTGTCCACAATACTTGCGATATTGTACTATTTGCTGATGATACGTCTTTAAATTTTAAAGTCGATAGGATAAAAGACAATTTTGACGATGTAAATAATGCATTATCTCAAGTTTCTGAAGGGTTTACGGCAAATAATCTACTTTTAAATACTAAAAAAACAAAGTGTGTTGAGTTTTTATTACCTAACCCGAGAACTGTCAGTAAAAATTTAAAGATAAATAATGAACCTTTGAAAACTGAGGACTCCAAAGTGTTCTTGGGATTAACCCTGGATTCAAAGCTACAATGGGGCACCCATATAGCAACGCTTGCGGGCAAACTTAGCTCTGCTGTATATGTTATCTTTACATAGTATAAAACAAAATCGATTCCCGCTGTCTGGCCCTCTTTATGTACGCGTAGATCTTTTAAACTACGCAACGGATTTTAATTCAGTTTTCATCAGTAGATAGAGGGATTCGAGAGGAAAGTTTACAGTTATAGTGTTTCCCTAAATTCCTACGGGAACGGGACAAATGTAGGTGAAACCGCAAGGCACAGCTAGTTATTCTAATATAATAAAACGAAATAATTTAAATGAGCTAATCTCTAGAACGGCTGGACCGATTTCAACGAAACTTTCTTTTAAAGATAGCTGAGATTATAAGAAATAATGTAGGCTTGCCCATTTCCCACGGGAACGGGAACTCCTCGGGTAAAACCATAGGGCGCTGCAGTTAGTACGTACAAAGTTAAATGAAATCTACTTTACCTTCAGCCAAAAGCGACTAAAGATATTTATTTTACACCTGTACTGGCTAAAGTTGAACTAAAACGATTTTTGTCTTGATGATTATTACTATTCAAAACAAGTGATTAAATAAAAAATGCCATTAGAGCTACCAGAACGGTAAATTTGAAAATTTGGTAGTTTTTCTACATTCAGGAAAAACTAACTAAGTGAGCTCCTTACCGGTTATTTTCTTCTTTTTGTTGAAAAAATAGTAAGTTTTTTTCAATTATTAACCTACTTAACATTTCTTGAATAGTTTCTTGTTTATAAAAATTATTATTGTTTAAAAATGGACATCATTATAACTAATTTTTAAGTCGTTAAAGTTTCAAATGCTTATAACTCAAAAACTTTTCGCTCAAATTTTGGTGCAGATAATCGGTTTTTGCAATAAGGGTACGATTTGTCAACAGACTGTAACGTAATTATTTATCTAATATAAGGATGAAATCTATAGACAGCACCCTCACTCAGCTCAGACTCAAGACAGAGTTAAAACGAAATAGATTTATGTCAGATCATATTTGTATCTCGTTTTAACCTCTATCTTGAGTCTGAGCTGAGCCAGAGCATGGCGATCTATAGATCTCAGCATGAGGATTTATTAAGAACTAACTTTAACCCGCGGCTTCGCTCACGTTAGGTTCGATTTTTTAAACTCCTATTTTACCTCCTTCGGGGTTGAAATTTTCCAAAATCCTTTCTTAGCGGATGCCTACGTCCTAACAGCTACCTGTATGCCAAATTTCAGCTCGATCGGTCCAGGGGTTAGAGCTGTGCGTTGATAGATCAGTCAGTCAGTCAGTCAATCAGTCAGTCAGTCAGTCACCCTTGCCTTTTATATATTTAGAAGACTAAATTGCACCAAAAAAAAAATCATGTAAAATGTTGCCAAGACGAGACCATATGACTCGCCATGTCAAAAAGTTATGATCTCATGTAGACCCAAGCTTCTAACTCTACACGCCCTACTCTACAAATTTTGCTGTAATCCTCCAAACCAGGAAATATCTACACGCGCCGTCCGCGCCACTCATCGCTGATGATGGTGATGCTCCGGTGTCGAAACGTATTTATACTTTTTTTTTTAAAGAATATCAGCCAAGCTGAACTGACTTGACTGATGTTCTCCTCTCCCCTCCAAATAAGTGAAAACTTGTGCTAGGAGTGGGTACGACAATAGTGCAACGGGTGAGGATCGAACCTACGATACGTCGAATGTATTTTGAAGGAGTTTGTGTGGCGCTACGTGTTGGTGTTGTGTTGCGCGAACCCGATCGCTCACAGGCAAAGTCGCCATGTAAGGATGGGTGTTCAGGTAAAATAAGACGACTAAACTTCTCGGCAAGTTCTTGGCAGTTAGGACGCGGCTTCGCTCGCGTGGATTTAGTTTTTAAAATCCCGCGGGAACTCTTTGATTTTCCGGGATAAAAGTAGCCTATGTCCTGGTCCTCAATTATATGCCCATGCAAAAAATCACGTCATTGTTGCGGCTTGATTGAAGGACAAACCAACAAACAAACACACTTTCGCATTTATAATATTAGTAAGCTCTATACCTCAGTTCCTGTGTTTCTTCTATTCTGGAGAAACGACGGTGTACGGTGCGGAAGCGCGTGTTGCCGTAGGTACAAATTTTTTCTGATTTGGTGGATTACAGCAAAATATTACTTTTTCTTTTAGTATTATCATGGCATTCCGCAAAGTAAAGCCTGCTTCTAACCAATGTTTGTAAAACTTGTGCTTTTATGGGTATTGGGGACGACAATACTGCAATGGGTGGGCGGTTCAACCGTCTGCCTTTCAGATTCAGTCTATACCTTTACCTGATAGTTTAATGAGAGAGGCCGTCTTGGACCAATTGTTAAGTTTTATAATGCTGTCACTTTTTGGTAAGGTTAATTCAGAGTTAACAAGAAAAGGATGTATGGAAAATTTTGTATAAATATATTTAGCGGATTGGTGCAAGTGGATCTTAGACTGCAATGTATGATTACCTTGTGCTTCAAAATTAAAGAAAATCGAATATTCATGTGCCGCTGTTCTGTGCCGGAATTAGTTTATGACTGCATCAATTATGCCTAAGCATATTCTAATTACTGTAATGGTGTTAGCATGGAAGCAAGGGCGGGGGGCGGGCGTGGGGAGGCTTGCGTGCCCTGGAACATTGATGCGAATGTGTGCTGACCGGCGGGTAAAGGCCCGTGTACATATACAACCAAACTCTGGATTAGCTGGTACTTTCTCACTAGTGGTCAAAATTAGATGCCACGAATATTCGGTATTCGGCAATTATTTTTTAAGCTATTGCATAGCTTCTATCGGGGGCCAGGGTGGAGACCGAATCCAGAAATTCCGTAACGAAAATAACCTGACACGAGACTCCTCTACGGTGAGCCGCTAGATGGCGCATTTTTTATCAAAGCCATCTAGCGGTGAGCCGCTAGATGGCGTTGATAAAAAATGCTTTGCAATAGCTTTACCGCGGCAGTCCCCGAGTGCCACACGTCTTTTTTTTCACTATTCGGTTTTGGCCGAATATTGCGAACTATCCGGCCAAACATCGAACATTAAATCACGAAGCTTTTCGCCGAAAGCTTGAACTGTTTGCACACAAACAGTGCGAGGCCTAGTAACGTTGGTTGTATACTCAAAGCTTGTAATAGATTTATGTCGAGGTGTTTCAGTAACATACTAACAGACCTCCAAAGCCTCAACAACTGAAAGGTCGCAGGTTCGAACTAAATAAAATATTCTTAAAAAAAAGAAAGAAAGAAAAGACTTTTCCCGTGATATAGCATTTTTTACAATTCAATTATTCATTTTTCGGAGTAGGTACCCAATAAAATACAAATAAGATAAGGTCAGCATCACACGTCGATCTCATCGGACGTGCCAAAGAAGCTTGCGGCTCGCTTCTTGTGTGTGGTCAGCTTTAATCGTTATTGTGGGACTCGTATACATGTTCACGGATTAATTAATTAACTGGAAGCTTTTAAACAGTAAAATCGCCGTATCCGTAATAACTGAAGTCATTTTGATAGTACACATTGATGGACCGAATTCGGGCTATAACGCCATGACCATCACACGATTACTTCATGTTGTTTGATCAGATCTTGACCTAATTGTTCCTGTCGATTAGTTTAATGGGTAAGTTATGTTACATATAGCATACAATTAAGGATCGTAAATATGAATACATATAGGTATTTGAACCAATTTGAACAATGGTCCCGCAATAAAGATTAAAGTTGAAAAAAAATTCGAAAATAAGATTAAGTATATACTAATCATCATCTAGAAAATGATAAGCAGATTCCAATAACATAACACTAAAGTCCAATATCCAGTGATTTACAAAAAAATATTTAAAAATGTGAATAAGATTCCAAAGGTAAAGACTGTGGTATTTAACTTTTTAGTTAGTTTTTTGGCTGGGCAGTCGTGTTTTTTTTTTAGCTAATTATTTTAACTATAGCTGAATAGCTATTTATCAGCTAAAATGCTATTATATTATATTTATATGCTAAAAGGTTTCCACTCTCCGCCATCCTTAATTCTTCAGGGACTTAAAAAGTTGTTGAATTTTGGTGCAGGATCTAATCGTGGTATTGAACGGGTATATCGTCATTGTAATTAAGCAGAAGAGGCGCCGGAAGACGGAGGGCTGCGCCTCCGAGAATGTTCACAGATCTCATTTCCATGCAAATGAGGATAGAATGTGTTAGACGGCAACCAAACGGGCCGGGTTTGCTGGGATTTTCCCGGTTTCAGTATTTTCTTTAGCCTTAAAAAGCCTCCAATTCGCACCCCCAGATCAATAGTGAGACAACTCAAAAAAGGTATCTATTCCCTAAACGAAGAAGAAGTCTTTCTGAATCTTTTGTTAGCAATTTTAGGTCGCATTTCAGGGCATCATTAATTATGACCTAAAATAAAATTGAGTTTCATAACTTTGCTAACAAAAGATTCAGAAAGACTTTTTTTTCGTTTGGGGTACAGAGACTTTTTTTGACTTATCTAACTATTGAGCTGGGGGTGCGAATTGCTAAAGGTGCTGACTGAAAACTGAAAGGTCGCAGATTCGATCCCGTGCCATTGTCGTACTAACTCCTAAAACAAGTTTGTCGCTTATTTGGAGGGGAGGGGAGTCAACTGTAGTTATATTAATATGACTATATTCCGTTTACCTTTATTACTACACACTACTTTATTCAATTGACATATTTGATAAAAGATTGACATTTCGCTATATATTTGAAATACGAATTTATCCTTATGCGCAAAATACTAAACTATTAACATTTTTATCAGTTTTTTATAAGTAAACATACCAAAATTACCAAATTATTTTTGACATGTGTACTTATAAAAAAACGATTTAAAGGTCCAAACATTCCAATCTATACAATAATAATATGATGCGAGAATTTTTCTGTCTATCTTTTATCACCTTTTCAAAGCGGAACCGCTCAACTGAGCTTGATAAATTTTGGCACAAAAATTAATTAAATTGAAAAAAATTCAAAAAATTTTTTTTTTTCAGAAAAAAATCACGTTTCTGGGGGATAAGAAAATTTAAAAAGTAAAAAGCATAAATAATACCTACGTATCTCAGCATCAGACATCATATCTTTAGCACAAAACCATACAATTTATTACTTTTTACGTAATTATTAATAAATAAATAATTATTTATTTATAGTTACAATATTCAACTTATAAAACCTAGAAGCCTAAATAAAACATAATAAACTTTTCGGACTACGTACCAGCTTTAATATCCAGATTTAATATTTTCAATTTATGGAAAACCTTGCTGCCGTAGCCGGAACTCAGTACTTCAGCTACATGAAAATAAAATTTATACAATTATAATCCTTATTTTGAATGCAATAAGGACCATAGAAACTTTTATTTTCATAAGTCGTCATTCTACAATGACAGTCTCTTTCGCCTCTGGACAAAGTCTAGTGCTGTGATCTATAGACCATGCTCTGACTTAGCTCGGACTTAAAATAGTGTTAAAACGAGACCCAATATGCTCTGACATAAATCTGTCTCTATTTAACTCTGTCTTGAGTCTGTGCAAAGTGAAAGTACCTACGGGCTATACCTAGATTTCAGCCTAAGTATTAAGATAATGACTAGTGCTAGTGCTCTCCATACAAAGGAAGTTAGCTTCTTCCTTGTATGAACCAAAGAAATAACATTATAGCCCAATCGGGATTTTGCTTTCAGTAAAAATATGAAGTTTCTAAATAGGTAGTTCAACTTTTATCTTGCTCGTGTATGGGTCGCGTTTTTTAAGAACTCGAGGTTAATTTCTCCTGAAAATACTTACTTCCATCGATAAGGTAAATAATAACCAAAAATAATACGCTAGGAATACACTAATGATCCACAACCATGAGCATAGACTACCTATTGCAGTATTACAATACTAAAAATTAATTTCAAATCTGTAACCGTTATAGAAAAGAGTATAAGGTTCATTTTAAATAGACACAGAAACGAATATTTTTTAAGCACGCGACGCGGGTGATTCAGCTTGTGTCACGTATTCCCCACAGCGAGGACCTCTTGTCAACAGGTACGAATTTCACACGTTAATTGTATGACCGTGTGTCAAAACGTATATCCACAGCCTTGTTTATTTGAAAACAGTAATCCAACTTCACCGCAACACTTTAACATCATTGGAAAGGATAACTTATTTTGTCCTATAAATATGTACTTAAATACTTCTTGGTCTGTAATTATCTTCCTAGCATTGTCCCGGCTTACGCCAGGGTCCGCTTTCTTGCTTAGTTTCTTCCTTTTTGCAAGGTCTATATGCTATATCCTCCTTACGAAGACCATGGCACATGAATCTGCTGGAGCGAAGTCAATCCAATGTTTTTTCAGTCGACCTCAGGACGCTGACCAGGGACAGACGTCATGATCCAAGTCCTCAACTTGAGGACTTCTTTCCATCCAGGTTTTTTTTATCCAGAGATAACAAATACTTTTTCACGAGATTCAAAAACTTAACTTCATGCATATAAAGTCCTGGGAAAAGTATTAGAAGGAAGTAAAATGTTCACAAAATGACAGTGACGTACCTATTAAATTTATTTTAGTTTACCAAAACTATTTATATACAAATTATTTTTCTGCGCAGGCCATATGCCATAAGTAGATTTACTGGTTGTATAGTTTAGACTGTGGTCGTTAAAACTGGTATTCATCAGAGGCGCTGTTTCTTATAATTACCGCTTCCGAGTTGTGTCGGTTTACGGCAGTTAATCTGTCATGTTAAGTTGTTGATTTTAGTAACTTTTACGTTACATTTTTGACATTACTTTATTTTTATGGAAACTGTGACATTAGAAAGTAGCTTAACACACTATGCACTACTAAAAGCCATTAAGCAAAAGAATTTTATTTAATTTAACATAATATAGGTGAATGACGGCGCATCTATATCAAGAGCGGCACTGTCAGTCACTACCGGAGCTTTGCGTATAGATGGTAGTGAACTAGCGAAGGAGCCATCTTATAAACAAGCTTTGGTAAACCAGCGGACAATGACTGCGGCGAATCGCTGTTTATATCCTGATTCCTGTAGCCTAAGCACAAACATTATAACTTTCGAATAATACAGGTGTTGACTAAAGTTGTGACTTAGTTTGTATTCTGCAGACGGACAGATATTTAGGTGCTCTTTATCCCAGAAAATCAAAGAGTTCCTACGGGATTTTAAAAAGATCTAAATCCAGATCAAAAATCCAGATTAAAAAGATCTAAATCAATATTTAAATTATTATCAGCTTCTAGTTTTAGACATTTGTTTTCTTGTATTTTCATATTTTTTTAAGTATCTACATTTTAGTGTACACCCTTCACTGTCTTTTGTTTTATATATTTCTTTCTCTTACCATGGGTTGCCTGGAAGAGATCGCTTTTCAGCGATAAGGTCGCCTATTGTACTATGTGTTGTTCATATGTGTTAGTAGTGTAAGTGTTTATTTGGTGTACAATAAAGAATATCTTCATTTTCATTTCACTTCATTTTCATTTCATTTTCATTTCATCCATAAAATCTTCTTGTCATGCTGCGTATATATCTAGTTGTAAATAATTAAGATTGGTTAACTGGTAGATAGTTCTCGTAGCAGAAAGTTGCGCTAAGACTTAAAATTGAAAAAGATTACTTCCTAAATGGCCACTCACGATAATCGAACCAACATTTTAGAATTCACATTGCATCTTCTTTGTCTCTATCTGGCGTGGTTTATATAAATGTGGTAAGTTCAGAGCGCAGACAGTGAATACCTTATCGTAGCTAACTCTACTAATAATGCTATTGTGTTTGCTTGTTGGTTTGTCCTTCAATCACACAACAACGCAACAACAGATCGACTGAACGCACGGCATAATGTTATACCAATTCGCACCTTGAAAACAAAAGTGGCGTTTTACAAAAATTGTAATTTTTTCAGTATGACCATTTAAAGTTTTGACAGCATTTTTGTTCAATATCTTAGCAAATAACTGGAAGAAAAGAATGCAATTAATTTCATTTATCAGTTTGACTATCTAAGTTGTGTACTGAAAACATGCCAGTAAATTATGGAATTAATTTAGAAAACATGGTTTTAAAAAAAGTTCCACATAGTGCCACTTTTGTTTTTAAGGTGCGAATTGTTAAGTACATAATAGGTGACAATAAAAATGTGTACAATCTTATTATTTGATTTCATAGAGGACGTAAAGCTGGCATCAGCACGTCGAAAGTTTATGAACTACAAGATGATGCCCGTGACTTCGTTCGCGTAGATTAAGGTTTTTATTCCCGCGGGAACTCTCTCATTTCCCGGGATAATAAATAGCCTTTGTGCTATTCTAGACTATAATCTATCTCTGTGCCAAACAGCCAAAGTGGTTCAGTGGTTGCGACGTGATTGAGTAACAAACATCCAAACTTTCGCATTTATAATATTAATAATAGGATAATAGAATTAATAGGATTATCCAGACTATAATCTATCTCTGTGCCAAATTTCAGCCAAATTGGTTCTGTCGTTGCGACGTGATTGAGTAACAAACATACATCCAAACTTTCGCATTTACAATATTAATAGGATTAATAAGGATTTATAAAGGAAAGCAAAATCGTCAAGGCAAGCACGATTGGCTCCATTTAGCATCGATCCTGTGGCCATATGACCGCGTCCGAGTCGTTACGTTACGACATCTGCCGGTATCGGCAGTCGGCATTCGGCTCCACACGCCGCACGTGCTGCGTACACCTTTTGTCTTCTGCGCCGGTTTTTTATTGGGAGAGCTATTTTTAAACCGCCAGAGTTCTAATTTTAATCATACGTAACTAATATTAACACTAGCAGATGCTCGTCACTACGTCAGCGAAACTCAACATTTTGAGACGGTTTGAGTTAAATGTACCTACCTAGATTTATATAGAGGGTTACGCTTACTGTGCCAAAGTCAATTGAATGGGGATAATGTAAGAATTGATAGAGCATGTTCTGAATTGCCGGTTTTTTAGCGGCAAAACTATTATTATTAAACCGCCAAAGCTATAATAGACTACTTTCGACTTCAATCAACCACGTTGTCGCTCTGTGTTGTTTAGAGATTTCGTAGAAGCCCTCTTATTTTCCGGGTTAAAAATTATCATCCATCTATTCTCAATAGAAAATATCGGATTATATCCAAAACATTAACCACAAAAAATACTCATTATTTACCATATAGGTCAGTCAAGGACAAGGGAAACATAATATCAACTGTAAAAAGATATTAGCAAATAATTGTGTAATCATATTATTATTAATGCAAATGCACATTGCAAGCAAGAGAATAATAATTATCACAGGTAATAAATTCATAGGTATGGGTACCTACGTATCATTGAAATAGCACGTTTCCATTATAGCTAGTTCTACCGGAATAGGTACCGTACTGTTGAAAATTTAAAACACCACGACACACACACAGATTCACGCAAGCACACACACACATACACACACACACACTCACACACACGGCCAAGTGTCAGATGACGCCAAGACGCGTGGTGGACTACACAATATACCTTTAGGAACAATATGGAGGACTTTCAGGTATGCACTTTTCCTCAACCATTAAGCAAGTGACCGCTTAATTACAGTGGAGAGAGAATACAGTTAAGTTCAGCTTGACTAATATTCTTCATAAAAAAAAAGTTGTGGGATTATCTAAAAATTATTGCATCAGCGTCACGATCTCAACCACCTCTGATTGGCTGTATTTACTTTTCTTTGGCACCATCTATCATTCTTGCTGCATTTGCATGCATTTTAACCAATAGCGATATAGTACAACACAATCGGATGCAATAATTTTTAGACAGTCCGCGGGTTATCAAATGCATTTAGCGGTATAGTTCTTTCAATTCACGAGAGTACGAGGCTCATGGTTGTGTCTGTCATATCAGTAGGTATAAGTGGGAGCGAGAGCTTGCCGTTCCCACCTGGGCTCCAGATAGGCACACACACACAATTTGCATGTACACGACGTAACCACAAGTAAAGCTCCCGTAACTTCATGAGATAAACGTACTATAGCAACAAACGAACTCGTGGTATAATGGAAACGCAAACATCTAAATGGCACCTTCTTACGATCGCGGGCTTTGTTCTTAAGCAGGTGATTATGCAGGCAGGTGGTCGACGCACATCTATTTATTACTTTTATTTTCGAGTTACATATAAAGGATATTTTTAATACGCAAAATAAACGAGACAAAATTATTTTTAACCGCATTCCTTCAATGGTACACTGCAGCAAGAGTTATACCATTTTGTACTCGTTTTGAATAAAGTTATAACGTTCTAAAATCTAGTTAAAGGTAATATCGCTTGACAAATTCATCATCGCCGAGTTTTATCAAGGTTTTATCCGAGAAGTTGACGTTCTAATAGTTTTTATATTGAAAAATCTATCAATACTTGAAAATTATTCCTCGGTTAAAACCGAGGAAATTTAGCCAATTCTATTTAAAACTAATTAATTTAAATTATTAAAATTAGCACTGAGTAAGTAGCTGTTTTACTGATACAATACTTTCGCGATTACAATATGTTTGATATATTTTAATGAGGTGATTAAAATATTATACATAATATGTTCCATATTTGTCATCGTGTGTTTAAATCGAATAAAACTGTTACGGAGAGAGCTATGATGATGATTATGCTGATGATGGTAATGACGGTGATGATGATGGCGGTGGCGGTGGCGGTGGCGGTGGCGGTGGCGGTGGCGGTGGCGGTGGCGGTGATGATGAGTGTGATGCTCGGTACTCCGATACTTCAAGGCGAAGTTGACCTAGAAAACCCTCTAGGTAGACCGACAAAATCACACGACTCGTAGGAAAGCGCACAAAAATAGGCGGCACAAGACGAGGCATATAGAAGCAGTAATAGTAGTGGTATTAGCAGTAAACGTGTATCGGTTGATAAAGAAGAAAAAGATACATCGGTTTTAAGGTCAATGGCATAAGCTTATGTCAATCGTGTACATCTTTCGCGCATAACAGCAACGGCGTATTGGTGAGCGTTACAATGTGGTCTAAACTAACGACGATATATTTTTTTTATTCGATGACAAGATAGTCCTTGACTGCGATCTCACCTGATGGTAAGTGACGATGTAGTCTAAGATGGTAGCGGGCAAACTTGGGTTTCTACACACCATCGTGCCGGAACGGTAAATCGCTTGGCGGCACGTCTTTGACGGTTGGGTGGTACCTAGCCACGGCGAAATCCTCCCACCAGATAAATTTTTACTAGCAACATAGTTTAACCTACTATGAAGTAAAGCCCATAAATTACGAAAAAGTACGTACTATGTATTTCTATCTACCCCAAATATTAAACTGACAGCATTCAATGGTCATTAAGTAACGCCTTAAATAAAAGAACGCAAAAAATTAATGGCCTTAACACTATGCCTTTAAAAGGAATGTTTACATCTTTATCGCATGTTCTTACAACAATAAACATGTGTACAGCAAATGTAATGACTCTTATCTTACAATCGCAGGTCGCTCATTTTAAACAACATCATTAGATACGACAACTTACCTAGTATTCATTTAACCAAGACACTACATCCTAGACTTTATTTAGTAACTACGGTAAGTAAGTACTTAATCCTTACTAATATTGTAAATGTCCAATTTTGGTGAAGATCTACTAAATATTATGGGAGATAGAGGACATAACTTCTGGCGGATACTCTATCGCCAGAAGATCTGGCATCTGTGGATATCTGGCACTCTAAACTTTTTCCACGCGGACGAAGTCGCGGGAATAAACTAGTCAATCATAAAGGAAGAAATCAATACTATTAGATTTAATTGAATGTTTTATTGAATAATTTCATTGTATTGCTAGTCAATCAAAAAATAACACTTTTTCGTAAATAACATATCGGCCCATAAATGTAGACATATGTTCAACACCTTTCATAACCGGTCGAACGAAGGACATCCGCTTTTTGGAGGGTAAAAAAATCGGGTTCGACATTCTCACAGGAACCAATGCGTATCCGGTGCGCGGGCGCGGGCTAAACAAAAACGATCATTTGTAAGTGTCCGACCGTGCAGGGCAGGTAACTTGGAGCGTTACTGGATTCAGGGTGAGAGATCTCTCTCGGCTCTTTGTCAGTGTCTAGAGGAAGTGTCTGAGGAGATCAAGCAAAAATAAAAGTTTATTGGAGGTCAGGAAGATTCTATCATTAAGAATTTGTGTTTAGTAAAATGAGTTCTTATTTAGTTTTGTGTCGCGTTCTACTGCGACATAAAACGGTTTGTTTTGTTTTATTAATTTTTTTTAAAGAATATTAGCCAAGCTGAACCTGACTTATATTTTCCCCTCCTAATAAGCGACAAACTTGTGCTAGGATTGGGTACGACAATAGTGCAACGGATGGGGCTCGAACCTGCGACCTTTCAGTTTTCATTGAATTATTATGTACTAAAGTACCTACGTTTTATTAGATAAATATTTCGTATTGCTGCTGCCTTTAGTGCATAATAAACGGCTGCTGCTGTAAGGATTTTTTTTTTAAATATATAGACTAGCGCTTGGTTGCGATCACACCTGATGGTAAGTGAAGATGCGGCCTAAGATGAAACGCGCTTGCCTAGAAGATGCCTATTCACTCTTGATTTGTGTACTTTTTTTTTTAATAATCGCCCAGCTAGATCTGTTTCCACACTAAGACGTTATTCGACCATTCACGAAGACTACCATACCATACCAAACCATCTTCAGACCAGCTCCCTTGGCGAGACGTTTCCCCTGATCTCTTCGACCTCTAGGGCTCAATAACATTCTGCTAGAGCTTCTGTGCTCGTCTAAACCCCTATATTGTTTTTTAGTTTCAGTTTTCCTCGATAGAATGCCGTTTCTTAGAACTTCATTGAGTTCAACAACTAACCAGACAAACTACAACAATAAAATTAGTGAGGCGAAAGTGCACCGATCTTGTTTAACTGTATCTAAAAAATATGTGGTCCTCTCGGTACGGTATGATGACCTCTCATTAGGGTCGCCATCAGTTAGTTTGATAACCCGGATATTTCCGATCGTCTTAGTTGATGACTCACAGTGCCGGCGCCACTTTTATGTGTCCACTGTCGCAGCGATATTGTAATTTCACTACTATATATCCACAAGCATGTAGTTTGGTCGTGTCTGAAATCTGTCTAAACGAAAAGTAGTTTATGTTCTGTTTGAAAAGTTCTTTTCAATGATATCCCAAAATTGAGTTTCAGGTTCGAATCCCACCTGAAGCACTATTGCCGTACCCACTCCTAGCACAAGCTTTCTGCTTATTTAGAGGGGAGAGAAGGATTTTAGTCAACTTCAGCTTGGCTAATATTCTTTAAAGAAAAAAAAATTATACATACAGCGAATTTTTTTGGCCCCTCATTTGTTTCTTTGGGTGCCCCCTAAAATAAAGCTTATTATAACTTTTCATATTATGTTCGGCTTTGGCCATAGATTGTTACGTATTGTTTGTGAATTTGAAGAAATAATTATGTTCATTAGGAAAGCTAAATTCACCCAAGTAGACACAAAGTCTTCAGCTGGGTCGATAATGATCACAATTAATAAAGTAAAAGTCCCTGGTATTGCAATCGAATCCCAATTTCACGCGGATGAAGATTTAGGCAAAACCAAATAAATGACATTTAAAAGTTTACTACTTACTAAACTTTTTTACCATGTTCTTAACTTTAACCAAGGTTCTTAAATTGCTGTGGTTAAAATCCATAGTTTCGATATACGAGTAAATTATCCTAATTCATTTCATTCGCTGATGGGAACTCTATCTCTAATCTACATACGTACAAATGACTTCCAAAGCTTGGACAACAACAATAATTCGAATGTCTCTAACCTCAAATATTTTAGGAGCACACAACTGTTCTCTATTAATACGCAAATACGGTTGAGTATTGAACAGGAGCGATGCAATATTCAAAATTGGACTGTATCAGTTCGGTAATAGGTGGGTAAGTGAAAGGCCTGGTACGTGAGAAAAGCAACGCCTATTAACAATGCCATATTTCGCCGTCTTCTCGGCCAATGATCGATCTACCTGAATATTTTATTTCAACCGTGGCATTCAAAGTGATTGTTGAAGTTGCCACACTCTAACCTAACCCTGTTACGCTAACGTCGTCACGTAAAAGACATCAATACATTATTACAAGTAGCTATACTAAACACTTACCTATTACTTATTGACTAATGTAAATTTTGTCTGTACTAATTGTTTTTAATGAATGAATGAATGATAGATAGTTACTTGCTTTGGAACTAAGTGAAACTCTGTTGATATTGTTATACGATGCATTATGCAAGCGAGTATGTTACAAAATGCGATGAAATTAATAGGTGCTACCAATTTTAAGCGTCTATGCCTAAGAAAAGGCCTTCTTATAATAAAAAATCTATTGAAAAGAATGCGAGAAACCTGGCATCAGTCGTTACCTCTCGTAAAAGAATAGAAACCTGTGGCCAGTTAAGTCATACTCATGCAGAAAGCACACGGAAACAAACTCTGTGTTTTCTTCAGAAAACACAAGATTTGCTTCCGCGCGTTACAATACATTGTACAGCGGTGGAGTGCGGTGGGATTCGAATGTACTATGTCTCTCCTTTTGTCGCGCTCTACGTGTTACCACTGCTCAACGGCGCCGTTCGATCCTCCAATGCCGATGAGATATTATACGTTTCTTGATTTCTCCTGCGTTAGCCACTCGTAGTGACGTCACATTGCAATAACGATCTACTATCATATCATAATGTCATAACATCATGAAACTTCTGCATTGTCACTAGTATGGTCTGGTGGAAGACTTCGGCTGCGTCTAGTTACCACCCTACCGGCAACGTCGTGCCGTCAAGTTATGAGCGTTATATAATAAAGTATCGTATCGTACTGTGTAGAAATAAACCAATTAGTAAAAAAAATAACTTCCCCTTCCAGGTTTGTCCATGCGGAAAACAAAGTAATAACTTGGAAAGAATCATGCCATTCCATACTTAACATTTCATGATTGACCTGGTAAGGCGCGACCTTACACAACGTCAAGGACATACGTTGTGATGTCAATATTTACTCGGAGTTCGCTCTACCAAGAAATACGGCACAGTATGAGTAAAGGGCCCAATACATTGTCCATCCTGGCTGGGCGTCTTACATTATAGTAAACGAAAATGGACAATGTATCCTATTGACTCATTATACAAGGTAAAATAACAGGCAGAAGAGTATTCTTGCTTTTTTAAGCAGGAATGTTCTTCTGCCTCTTATTTTCTTTCCTTCCTTCGCCTTCGCCAGTAATTCAACATGAGTTCCAGCAGGGTGAGCATGGGCAGGAGACAACAATTTTATCCCCAATTTTATCCACTGACAAGAGATAAAATTATCTTCTCCCTATGTTACATGGGTTACAGGGGAAAGGAGAAGTATATTTCTGTAAGTATATCCACCGTTTGTCCATCTCGACGGATGGAACCTTAGCTTACCGCCGCAGACTAAAGTTTTCTTAAAGTCAGTTTATTTCCTAAGCCAAGCTATGTCTATGCTAAAACTTCATGATCAGAGGTTAGGCCGTGTAAGGTACTCCTAATATCAGCAGTTTTTTTTTGCAATCAATAAGTTTTAACTATTCTTACCATTATCTAACGCTATATGTTTTGGGCCTAAAAACTTTTATTGGCTAACTGAAAACAGTGTGCGAAATGTGAAGAGTTAATCAAATTCCTGTAGTTATAAATATTCTATGACTTCCTCACATGTAGGTAGTCCACATGTAAAGGAAGGAGATCGGAAATAAAAACTCCCCGCAGGGTGGTGGGGTTTAATCCCCAAACATATCACGGGGCTGTAACATCGACTTTAACGTTTTTTTTGTGATATTCTGTCCCGCGTTGAGGAAGACCAAGCGAAATACTACTCTTGTGGTACCTTAATACCTCCTTGTAATATCTTATCTGACAGCAAGGATTACTAATCAAGCCACAGAAAGGTAAACATTTTTATCCTCGCGACAGAAACGACGTTCTACGACGCTCAAGCCGTTAGACTATTCCTTTTCGAAGTTCGATCTATCATATTGACTGTCGCGTACTGTAAATTTTTTATTTTAAACTAGCTTTTGCCTGTGACTTTGTCAGCGTGGAGTGAGTTTTTTAAAAATTATTTTTCCTGCATATAAAGTATACGTTCCTTACCTACTTTCTTTACCACTATACAAATTATCAACTGTAAATATATCCAATCAAAATATCTATACCTCTGTTGCGGCGTAATTGAAAGATAAACCAACAAACCAAAAATTATTGCTTGTTCATTTTGTTTTCTTTTTAATGCATAACTAGCTAATATCTGATGGCCGCGACTTCATTCGCGTGGATTTCATTTTTAAAATTCCACGGGAACTCTTTAATTTTCCGGGATAAAAAGTAGGCTATATCACTCTCCAGCATAGCTAGCATAGGCGGGAGAAATTTTATCCCCGGGAAAAGAATAAAATGTTTATCCCCTCGCTTAGTTTAATCAACCCGTCGAGCATGGGCACAGTAGTGGAAATAACACTCAGTGGATATACTTATAGGAATATACTTCGCCTTCGCCTCTGTCGTCATGCTTTAGCATAGGGTGAAGATAATTTTATCCCCTGTCAGTGGATAAAATCGGGGGATAAAATTTTTATCTGCTGCCCATGCTAGCTATGCAGGTCCCTAACTAAACCCATGCAAAAATCACGTCGATCCGTAGCTTTGTTGCAGTGTGATTGAACAACAAATCAACGAACAAATACACTTTTGCATTTATCATATTAGTAAGGATATAAGTAAATATAACAATACTTAGCATTTATATTTTTAATAAGTATTACTAAGGATGAAGAAAATCTCTGGCGGCTTTGGCCATCAAGTACTCATTACTCTTAGTCTAAATATTATTTAATGTTACTATACAAATTACTATATTACCTATACATACCTTGACATATCAACTTTCGGAACTTCACGAATCTTGAGCAATAACATTGTAGGCGAAAGAAGATTAATATCATCGCAAGTCAAAGTTGTTTGTGTAAGGATCAGATTGTGCTTATTGTAATGCACGATGCAAAACAATTATGCAAGTGTTTTTTAGTGTTACTTAATATACATGTTACCTCATCCTCGGAGCATGAAGTAGGTGCAATGCAACAAAGTGAAATCATAACACGATTGTGTGCTTTCATGTCATGATACCTAAAGGATTTTTTTTAATAGAATATTTGCCATTTTAAACATGTCCCCTATTCCGTCCAACTTAAGCGTTAAGTTTATTTCAAAAAAAGTTGTACACTTTTAGGGTTAAGTTCAAAACGACAAAGAGACAATCAGCCAGTTGGTCTTAGGGTCTGTTTTACAACCGCCAAATTTTTTTTTTCTTTAATATATAGTTTAGTGCTTGACTGCGATCTCACCAAATGGTAAGTGAATGGTAAATGGCAGCCTAAGATGGTGCGCGCTTGCCGAGAAGATGCCTATTCACTCTTGATTTAAAAACACCCACGTTATAGTTAATTGGAAAAATGGAAGCCGAAAGGGGATTCCAAATTTTTGCAGTGTGTATTAGGAACGAGGAAGCAAAGCGCTTAGTGCGAGATAAACTGTCTGATGAATAAATTAGACATTTTGACAGTTTCCCAATACCTACTAAAACGTCCAAGTCAAAATTCGTCAGATAAAGTTAATTACCGGTTGTGAAACAGACCTCTATTTTGAGATCTATAGAGCGTGCTCTGACTTAGCTCGGACTCAAAATAAGAGTTAAAACGAGACAAAAATATGCTCTGACATAAATCTGTCTCATTTTAACTCTGTCTTGAGTATGAGCTGAGTGAGAGAGCGGTCTATAGATTTCAGCCTTAGAGTGTTGTTTCAACCTCTGTGTGACGTTAAAAAGGAAGTTACACATGAGTGAAAGAAATTTTTGTTCCTAACTCTACATAATAATTTCATAGTTACTTATAGAGTCTACCTCGTGAATTAAATGTAGGCATCCGTGAAAGCATTGCGAACCGTATCAACAGATTCGTTCAGAGCGGCTTCCGAAATGGCTTTTCTATTCAATTTTCGATAGAGATTTTTTTACGAACCCGCAGTTTTGCGTACGGCGGAACCAATAAATCTCCTCTTGAGGTAAGGGGCGAATTAATCACTCGACAGATCGGGCAACCAATCTGAAGATCAAACAATGTTAGGCAAAGAAATATTGACCTAAAGTTCGATGTGTAAAGTTCAAATTTCAACGTTCGATTTGTGTTTATTTACAGAGAGCAAGGTGAAAATAAGAAGTGGGAATAAATAGTAAGACCTTCTTCGGTGATACACTTGGAAGAGATTAAAGTGTTTGGGTTCAGCGATGTAACATAAATTAGGAAGATGTCGGAATCCTTAATTGTCTAATACAATACAGTGGACTGTAGGTACTTCAAGTATAGTACCTACCTAGTTATTAGTAGGTTTTGAGGGCTCGATTGTTATTCTGCTGTAGAATGTGAATATGCCTACTTTGATCCAGACTTGTACTAAAACCTGAAAGTTTATCTGTCTGTTTGTTACTTATAAGAATACTAATTCACTAACGCAGAGAGGAACGGAAAGTTAAAACCAGTCAGGTTTATTGTTATCAGATTATGTCACCCGGATTATCATCTAATTGTCCTATTTACACCATAGTAAATATTATATTTTTATACACTATTATAAACTACTAGCTTTTGCTCGCGGCTTTGCTCACGTTAAGTTCGATTTTTCAAACCCCTATTTTACCCCCTTAGGGGTTGAATTTTCAAAAATCCTTCCTTAGTGTGCGCCTACGTCA
Organism: Hipparchia sbordonii; assembly: GCA_038048805.1. Classification (NCBI taxonomy): domain Eukaryota; kingdom Metazoa; phylum Arthropoda; class Insecta; order Lepidoptera; family Nymphalidae; genus Hipparchia; species Hipparchia sbordonii. The sequence goes on along the minus strand of CM076104.1, from coordinate 6,383,590 downwards.
TAAAAGGAACCAACTGTAAAAATTTCAAGTTTCTAACTTCAGTAGTTTAGGCTGTGCGTTGATATCTCAGTCAGTCAGTCAGTCAGTCAGTCAGTCAGGACTTTGAATTATATATATATAGATTAGAGCTTAGAGACAGCAAATAATATCACATTGTTTAAATGGCGGCGGTGCGTGCAGGTGATTCGAACCACTGACCCCTCGAAAACGACTTAGCTCAAACTAGACAAAAAATATGACCTGAAATAAGTCTGTCTCGTTTTATTTACGTCTTGAGTCTGAGAAAAGTAAGAGTGTGATCTAGACCTGCCAATTAAGTTTAGTTTAGAGTTTGTGTACATCAGAATTTACCCCTATAATATGTACCCATAGGTACATATTTTTTTGTATTTACACTAACCTGATGATTCAATTTACCCAAAAAAATGTAGCCCTGAAAATAACGGGGTAAATGAGGTTGTGCTTAAAGCTGTGTTATTTCACCCCTATCAGGGCCAGGGCAAATGGGTAGGTGCGGGTGGGCGGGCTATCAGTCGTGTATTAATAAACAAACCAGCCAAGGTCGTTGAAATAACACCGGGACCTTCGTCAGTCTTTGTACTGCTTGGACGTCATTGAACGAAACTGAACTTGAACGTAGAGATAATCTTTTGTTTCTAAATTTTGACCTCCGTGGCACATTGGTGAGCGTTGTGGTCTTAAGTAAGTATGTGAGACGTCTTGGGCTCGATTCCTGACGCGGCAATTCGGGAATTTATTATTTCTGAACTATCTGTGGTCTGGGCTGATCGGAAGCTTTGGCCGATACTTGTTACTACCCTACAGTCAAAGACAAGCTGCCAAGCGTTGCGGTGTTGTGTGTTGCGGCATTCAAAATTTGCGGAATAGAGAAGTTTTTTATTCAAAAAACTTTTACAGAGTGCTTTTGAATCATCAAGTGAATCTACCACTTGAATTTAATGCCGTTTCCCACCGAGAACAACCAGTAAAAAAGCAGCGGTTGCTCTTTGCAACTTGTCTGTCCAAGCCTATAAAATCTGAAAATAATTAAAACTACGAGAGCAACATTTGAATTCACTTTGAGTGGAACGAAACATCGTAAGACGCGAATGGTAAGGAGTACGGAACAATTCGCATTAAAGAGGATGATCGTTACAGAGAGCAAATCCTCGATTCGCCATAAAACGTCGCGACGAAAGTGGGTGCCCCGCGCGGCCGAGGAAAACGTTGTCATTCAAAATCAGACCACGTGTACAATATTTCATCATCAGGAAGGGTGGGTGGGTTCGACCCGATGGTCTCCCGCCCCGCCCTCCCCGCCCGGTCACCCTACGCCCGCACCCGACCCAAAAAGTCTATCTGCACTTGACATGGGAGGAAACGGGACAGATTAACCGTAGTGAAGGGAACAAAGCTAAATATGTTTCAAGCTGATACTCACCCCTGTACAGTGTACGGAAAAGTTTTGGCCACTTATTTATTTAGCCTTTTTGTTCGGCTATTGCCGTTTTTAATTGATACTGCGGATTAAAGTAAACAATTTATTTTGCGCAAACAAAATTTTGTGAAAGTATCCTTCTGAATTTTATGTGCTACCACATACAAAGTCTCTCTCTCTGCATTATTCCTCATTGCTGAGGGTCGTGACCCCCTTCGATTGTTCATAATTTTATACCTACTGGTAGGAGTTTTCTCGGAATAACAATGTGGTAGGTTCCCAGATCCTTCCGCAGTAGTGATTTTAGACTCGCTTGGTGGGAGGCTTCCGATATTGTAAGTCAGTAGTGAGTTCCACTTAACCCAATGAGTCGAACTTGGTATTTGATTGGTGTTGGTGGTTGCTAACGTTATTAATTGTGAGGCATTTAGCACATCTCGGCCTGGAACCAACTTTACACGCTCAAATCAACTGAAGCTTCAACAGTTTCACTGTATGTATGTATTTATTTTGCGAATCCTGAATAAGTTGATTACTTTTTTTTTTGTAAATCAACTTCCTCAGATTTTTTAATATACATAGTTAGAAATTCACAGTAGTTTGCAGAGGTTTATTTATGTAACTTTCATACGTAATCCAAACTATAACAGTAACAGCCCGAAGTCAGTGTTACAAAATTAGTGAAACGTCACCAATTTTTTCATGTAACCAATTCGCGTAAAAGAATTTCCCGCGCACTGTACTCGATATGGAACTTACACAATGCTGAAAAAGGATGGAGGAATGAAATGATGGAACCATTTTCAGCCCACCGTGAGACACGCACACAGGCGCACGGCCCCGTGCCCTCGCACTCGTAAACATCGCACACACCCAAAGGGATCGGTGTGAAAAGTTTGAGCGGTAATTTATATGACGGTTTAAATAATTACTCCGCGTTTTTGGCTCAATTTGCAGATGAGCCAGCGCCGTATCGGTGCCGGTGACATTTATGCGTATTACTTTAGCGTTGCGGTTTATTGTGATAAGCTGATGACGTTGGGATAATAATATAAGGGAGGCTTACACTGTGCGACGAGTGAGTGATACACGAACCGTGACAACGGGAAGATCTTTCTCTGGTTATGCTCGTAAATCTTTGGCTACGATGTTATTTTATGTTAATAGTCCAGTCATTACGTACATTCAAAAAAGAAAATGAATTTGCGCTTCTAATTTTTTAATATGTTGTAGGGGATACCTAGAAAAGCTTAACTTGAGATTGTCGACCAAGCTTTCCTAGGAGCTTTCGCCGCCATGTTGAAAAAAGGGGTAAAATTTGTTTTTCGGCAATAACTCGGCTATCCGATGAGATTTCGAAAATTTTTGTAGGATACTTTTTGTAGCTTTCTTTGTGCTCTACAATAACGCCTGAATCATTTTTAGCGTATCATGCATCGTTATCGAGATATCGATCGATAAAGTCAAAAATTTAGGACACAATTTTTGTTTTTTGCTTTTTTTTTCTTTGGGTCTTAATAAATATGAAAAATTGTGGAATTCAAACTTGTAGAGCATATTCAGACCTACAATTTCCTTCTTGGATTTTTTTATGTTGGACAAAAATTACGATCTCCAGCGCGCCGCAAAGTCGGTAAATCCACACTCAGCGTCGAGCGAGCTGCTCGCTCGGTTGTGTCTGGATGTCGAATCGAATGGGAAATTGTTCAGGAAATTGATGGGATAAAAAATAAGTACATAGAGCAACAAATTAAGGATCACACAATAGTAATTTATTAAACAAATAATTTGTTTGTGCAGTAAAAAATATTATTTTTTTACAATACAAAATAAAGAAAACAAAATAAACGGAAAGAAAAATATTTTTTTCTGCACTCGAGACACGAACGATGGACTTTTTTCATGTCTTTTTTCGCTTGGATGGTCCAGGCTGATGATCTTCGTCCTCCGTAAACTCTTCGAGTTGTTGTGTCTGTTGAAACGTTGGAAATGATGCTGATTCGATGAGAGCATCGTCATCATCATCGTTACAGACATCGTCGTCGTCGTCAAGCAAAATGTCGACTCTGGCGACGTTACTGCATGTTTGTTTACTTCCGAGACTGATTTTGTTCGACGAGCGACAAACGACGCGAGTCTTTCGTTCGCATAATTCTTGTAACACGCCCTATGCACACTCACAGATTCGACACTTTCTAGCATGCGTTGATGGTCCACATGTCCTCTTTTCTCACTCACCGTCAAGAGAGTTCGAACAGCTCTTTTTTTAGCAACATAAATGTCGTCGATTAACGCTTTTTTACAAATAAAACAGTCTCCCATAGTCACAAAATAGTTGAAATACGTGTGCTCACTTCGAAAGGCTCGAGGCAACTAACTGAGATGCTACGAAAAGAAGAACACGTTTCAACACGTAGACGTTGCTTTGTCTTCGCGCATTTCCCTCACGGGAAATGGGGAAATCCGTTCGGGGCGTATGAGCCCCCTGCGGATGGGGTCCTCCGCGCAGCGTTAAAACGCTGCGGTCCTTGGAGAGCCGCTAGGCGGCTGTTTTAATTCCTCTTGTGTGGTCTATAGGCTTGCATCCGGCCGGGATCCCGCTGGCCCGGGTTTTTCTCGCGCGCTCGGAAGGAGATCGCGCGGGTAGGCTTTTCGGTCTGGCGGTCTGGCGTGCCAGGGGGCGATGTCCCTGATGTGAAGGAGCTCCGAGACGTCCGCTTTCGCGAACATCTTGGAGCTGAGACCGGTGATGAAAGCGTCCAGACTCTCGATTCGGAGGTCCCTCGAGATGGTAGAGTTCCTCACGAAACGAGGGGCGTTCGCGAGCAGTCGTAGAGCTCTGGACTGCTGGGCGCGTAAGGTCTTCTTCCTCGACTCGCACACTAGCGCAAACCACGCTGGTGCGGCGTACGTGAGGTGGGGGCGTATGTAGGTCTTATACACCCCCACTTTGGTGCGTAGTGGGAGTCGGGACTTCAGCACCGGTCGAAGGGCATACATCGCCGCGCGGGTCTTGCCGACGATCTCCTTGACGTGGTACTGCATGGTGAGGTTGCCATCGATGGTGACACCAAGGTATTTCACCTTGTTGCACCATTCGATGGGCACTCCGTCGAGCGAGAGTTGTGGAGGTGCGGTCTGTTGACGAGGGCCAAAAAGTATCGCCTGAGTCTTCTTGGCATTTGCGCTCAATCTCCAGGTCCGCAGCCAGTCCGGGATGGTATCTAAAACTCTCTGGAGCTTTTTCGCCGCGTGCGCGTAATTCAGCGACGTCGCTATGTACGCCGCGTCATCAGCGTAGAGCGCCAGCGTTGTGTCTGCCGGGCAGGGGATGTCGTCAGTGTAGCAGGTGTACAGCACCGGTGAGAGGCAGCTGCCTTGGGGTACACCTGCTAGTATGGGCCGGGTGGTGGAGAGCTCTTTATCGACTCTCACACGGAATCTTCTGTCCTGGAGGAAGGATCTTAGGATCTTGGAGATCTGGAGGGGCGTTGACGTCTGCGCGATCTTGTACAGCAGACCTGGATGCCATACTCGGTCAAACGCCTTCTCCATGTCCAGGAAAACCGCCGCTGCTTTCTCCTTCTTATTCACGGCCGCCGTGACGAGGTGCAAGACTCTTGCAAGCTGCTGGGTGGTGCTGTGATCGGCTCGGAAACCAAATTGTTCCGACCGAGGCTTCAAGTGAGGCACCAGTTTTTGCAGGAGTAGCGCCTCGAACACTTTGGACATGGTCGGAAGGAGGGTTATTGGCCGGTAACTCTCCGGCTTCAATACGTTCTTCCCCGGTTTTGGCAGCATTATCACCAGGCCTAGCTTCCAGTCACTGGGATAGTGGCCTGTACGCAGGATGCCGTTGTACAGGCGGGTCACTGCTGCGATAGTGGGGCGTGGAAGGTGGCGGAGTGCGGCGTTGGTGATGCCGTCAGCGCCTGGGGCCTTTCTGGGCTTGGTTCTCGCGATGGCTCGCTGGACCATCCCCGGGGAGAAGAATATGGGATCTACTTCGGCCGGCACAGGAGCGGCGAAGTATTCTTCAAGGTGTGAGGTGACTTTCACAGTGTGTGCGACATCTTGGGCCGTGTGCGGTGAAAACTGGCGCTCCAGGTGCGCAGCCAGTATTTCTGCGCGGTCGGCAGCCCGGTACCTCAGGTTCCCATCTTCATGGTATAGCGGGCGTATGGGCTCTGGCGTGCCTGCGACCTGTCTGCACAGCTTGTGCAGTGAGGGCATGCTCTCTTGAGCGGCTTCAATGCGCTGGTCCCAGTCCTCTGTGGCTATGGAGTCGAGCTCGCTCTTAATCCTGCTGACGAGCTGGTTCAGCCGAGTCTTGAGGGTTGGGCATCGCGTGATCTGCCAGCGGCGTCTGGTCTTCCGCTTTTCCTCTATGAGCAGTTTGACTCGATGAGGGAGTGGTGGCTTTGATGACTGCACATGTTCTGTGGTGGCGTGAGCCATGGCGTCTTGGATGCTGGAGGACAAGTCCTTGGCGAGGGCCTCGACGTCTTCCGGCTGTGTGATTGGTCTGTTGGGCGTGTCTCTGTTCATCCGTTCCTCAAAGGTCCGCCAGTTGATGGTGTTCCTGGGGACGGTTTGTGGTATTCGTCTCAGGTCTGGTCGGAATATGGCGATAACGGGGAGGTGGTCGGAGCCCAGTTGGTCGCAGAGTACCTCCAGCGTTGGTTGTCGCTGAAGGCCCTTTGAGACTACTATGTCGAGGACATCTGGTGAGTGGTTTGTACTAAATGGGTAGTACGTGGGTACTTCTGGGCCGATTATGTCGTATCCCATGTTGTCCGCTTCTTGGAGTAGGCGCCTGCCGACGTAGCTCGTCGTGCTGGAGTTCCAGGCTGGGTTTTTAGCGTTCCAGTCCCCGGCGAGTATTGTTGGGACGCTTGTATTCAGAAGCTGGTGGATTTCTGCGGGTACCAGGCGCTCTGTAGGGGGCCGGTAGATGCTGTATATCCTGTGCGGGATGTTGCCAATCAGAAGTTCCACTCCGAGAGCTTGAAGAGTGTTGGAAGATTGCAACGGGAGTGTCTGGTGGACGATCCGGCGGCGCACAAGCACTGCCAGTCCACGTTTGGCTTGAGTTGAGGCATTTGGATCATCCAGCCGGTAAGTGAAATATCCGGGAAAATGGATGTTGATGGTCGGAATCAGTAGGGTTTCACTGATTAGGGCCAAGTCTACGTCGTGCTCGGCGAGGAGAGATCGCAGTAGCTTGACCTTGTTACGTAATCCGTGGGCGTTCCAGTATATTGTTCTCAGGGGATTATCGAAGGTTAAGGAGATCGCTCATCCCTCTGAGAACAACAACTGCGGGGTCATCGCCCGCACGCAAGGCTTGAAGCACGTCGGACAGGACTTGAATGGCGGATTCAATGATTGCCATTCGTCCGTCTGACGCTTGTTGGGTCGATGTGCCTGGTTGTTGGTGGTGTTGTTTTGGCTTCGTTTTCGCCTCATTCTGCTCTTTAGAGGCAGTGGGAGGCGGGGCAGTGGTGGCGGTTGGGGCATTCTGCCGTTTAGGTTTCTTGCTCCGTGGTTTTTTCCTCTTTTTGGTGCCGTCAGTTCTGGGAGTAGGGTCGTTGGCGGGAGTTCGAATATTGGAGCCGCTTGGTTGCACGGGTGCAGCGTCCTCTGTGTGTGTTTGAGGCCTGGCTCTTGCTTTAGGATCGGTTTCGGTTCTGCCCGTTGTGGTTGCCACAGTGCCCGCGCGTTTGTTGCGTGCTTCGCGACGGAACACTGGGCAGGAAGTCAAATTTGCTGGGTGCGGACCCCCACAGTTCGCACACGTAGCGGGTTCTTCGCGTGGGCGGGGACATTCGTGGGCGCTGTGTTCCCCACCACAGCGCACGCAGGCTTGCCTCCGGTGGCAGTTATGGCTTGAGTGCCTAAACTGCTGGCACCGGTGGCATTGAGCTGGTCCCTTTTTTCCCCGCCAGGCTTCTATACGCACGCCGGGCATGCACAGGAGCTCTGCCACCTCGTATATGGCCGGGGTTAGGTCTGGAGTCCTTTTGAGGATGGCGAAGTAAATGCAGCCTGGGCGGCCCTTGCGCGCCTTGATTGGGCGCACAAGTTCCGGCTCGAAGCCGAGGCTGCGGAGTTCCTGTTCAATTTCTTGCGGCTCCGTGTCGACCGGGACGCCGCGGATGGCCACCTTGAGGCTCCTCTCCTGAGGCAAGGAGTAGGAGAACCAGGAGATCCTCTCGGTCTTCTCCAGGTCCGAGAGGTATCTCTGTACTAGGCGGTATTCCGTTTCCTCCTTGGGGCTAAACTTTATGCCCTTGCCGAAGGGACGGGCGTTCGGCGCTCTGCCTAATTTGGTCTTCAAGGCCCTGAAATGGTGGGCCCAGTTTGGCAGGGACTCCACTATTAGGGGCGGGTACTTCGGTTGCGCGGGTCCTGTGGGCGCTTTGGGTGGCGGTTGTGGTGCTTGGCTGCTCGGTCCGGGCTGGCTTGCCTGGCCGGTAGGGTCGGCTTGGTGAGCACGGTCAGGGGTAGGGGGCGGGGGGCCCCCCGCCGACTGCCGCGGAGATCGCGCAGCGTCGGCGAAGGAGGCCGATGGTTGCGCGGGGGGGGCGCCGGGTTCCTCCGTGTCCATAGCCACCACTCTCGTAGCGGCGCGGGCTCGGAGTCGCGGGTCTCTCGGGGGGAGCGGGTCTTGGCTGAGAGTACGGGGCTGTTTGTTGACAGCCTCCAGGTCCAGCTCGGTGCGCTGACGTTTGAGCGTCGTTGGCGCGGCCTGCGGAATCGGGGTGAGCGCTGCAAAGTTCCGCGCTTGTTCCATCTCTTCTTCAGTAGGCGTGAGAGCCCCTGTCTGGTCCAACAGCCGTTGCCTGTCGTTAAGGCTCACGGCGACGACCCTGGCGAGATCCTCCGATATCGCGCCCGCCTGTACAAGACGGGACACGATAATAAAGTCGGACTCCAAGTCCGACTTGGGGGATCTGCTCGGCCTGGCCGCCGGAGGCGGGACTGGTGACGGCTGGGCAGTGGTGGTTGGTCGGACGTCCGTAGCTGCAAAGCTCGGTGCGGTCGCCGGAAGTCCAGTAGGCGCAGCCGCTGGCGCTCGGCTGGCCGCAAGCGGCGGCCGAGCTGCGCGTTGCGGGGTATCTATATTTACCTCGGAAGCGGTAGCGGGCGTCGGAGGCCCGCAGGGGGCAGGGCCGGGGCGGTGGGGATGCGGGGCCGCAGTGGTGGTCGAGCGTGTCGGGCGAGTCTCATCTCGCCTCTCGCTCGGCGCACCTCGCTCCTCTAACCGGCGATGTCGATCGCGACTGGCATCAAACGATGTCGATCGGGATCGTTGCCGAGCCAGAATACGGGCAGCGGCCGTAGGGTCCTGGTGTGGCGGCGGGCCACGCTGGTGTCCAGGATCCGGATCCTGGTCCATGTCTCACGGGACATGTGCCGACGTGCGACCGTCAGCCCCGCGGAGGGCCGGGCGCTCGTACAGGGGGGAAGGTGGTCCCCGCCGTACCGCGAACGCGATCGCGACTGCGCGGTGCGGGCCGATATCTGGGATCGTTTTAGAACAAAACGCTTCAGATACTCGAGAGGTTGTTGATCGGTCCGTGCACAGTAAAACTTGTTCGGAGACGTCCATCCGGCACACGTGACGACTCCTCCAACACGTAGACCCTAACAAAAGGGTCCCTTTATACCTGACCCCTCCAACTCCAACGGACGCTCTATGCGGGCACTCCGTTATAACGAGTTTACAGCCAACTAGATATCGAAATTTTTGCCCAGAATATCGGAACCCTCGATTTACACTACGCACAGCAAAAACTCAACACGATACGATATACTAACTTGAGCGCGCTCGACGCTGAGCGTGGATTCACCGACTTTGCGGCGCGCTGGAGATCGTAATTTTTGTCCAACATAAAAAAATCCAGAAGGAAATTGTAGGTCTGAATATGCTCTACAAGTTTGAATTCCACAATTTTTCATATTTATTAAGACCCAAAGAAAAAAAAAGCAAAAAACAAAAATTGTGTCCTAAATTTTTGACTTTATCGATCGATATCTCGATAACGATGCATGATACGCTAAAAATGATTCAGGCGTTATTGTAGAGCACAAAGAAAGCTACAAAAAGTGTCCTACAAAAATTTTCGAAATCTCATCGGATAGCCGAGTTATTGCCGAAAAACAAATTTTACCCCTTTTTTCAACATGGCGGCGAAAGCTCCTAGGAAAGCTTGGTCGACAATCTCAAGTTAAGCTTTTCTAGGTATCCCCTACCACATATTAAAAAATTAGAAGCGCAAATTCATTTTCTTTTATTTGCCTTTTTTTCGGACGAAATGACTGGACTATAATGAGAAATCTAAACATTAGAAACCTTACTGTTTCAATACATATTATCCCAAAAGACAAATGAACAAGGATACACTACTTATTTATTTTAGTGAATGATGCACGGTGGCTATTATTATTGCACGCGCAGAGTAGATTGGTGAGTATGATTTTGGGTGGAAACTACCTTATATGCCTTTTTCAGTTTTCATATTTAGTTTTGAAAAGAAATAACTAAATATTCATAGATTCTTTGAATTTCAATAATATAAAAACTATGCTAGCGTGACTGAGAATCGTTTAGTGACATCTAGTTTGGAAGTTGAGAGTTACTTTGTCGCAGCGTGGATTATTTCGTACGAGTATATTTTACCTATGGTTCATATTACGCCATCTAGCTGTATCAATATCCTTTACCCGTGGAAAACGACTTAGTTAATTAATATTGTTTCAATAAACGCAGTTTATATAGAATTTGCGAGGGGTCGAGCCAGGAAAAAGTTCAAAGCTGAGGAATTTAATTTAAAGGAAAAATGGAATCCCAACTATAACTTAAATAGGACCAATCGGTGAAAGATATTTTTCTTCGATTGCCATCTGTTCGAAAATAGATCGCTTGTCAATAAAAATGTAAATTCTCTTCAGCTCTCAGCTAATTCATTCCCCAGTGGAAAATCCGACGCGTCACCGGAGATCGATCGAGCGTTCATTTCGCTAACAATTTTTTTCTTTTACATTTTCATATTGACCAGACGTTTAATTTGAACGCTGCCTGGGATATATGGTCCCGACTCACGTTGCATGTCATGCAGCCTCAACGTAATATTCTCTATTGTTAATTTTTTTTTGGTCTATCTCTTAAAGTACAAATATTACGAGCCAAAATAACAATTGTATGAATAAAAATACCAAGTTGTTCAAAATTATATATGTAAAATGATAAAAAAATATATTTTTTGTTTTTTTTGAATTTTTCTTTTAATTAAAAAAAAAAATTATTTAAAAAAAAAATTAAAACACGAAAACAGCACGTCAAAGGTTCTTTTAATTAAAGGGGGACACCTGTTTAAAAAAAACTATCACGAGCCGTCAGACCTCCATATAATAATATAGTAGCTTTTCCTCGAGGCTTTGCTCACGTCAAGATTTTTCAAAACCTTATGAGCACGGAAAGACACAAACATGCCACAAAGGACAGACTGAAAATAACTGAAACAAAGTAACAATACCTTTTTTATCTATATTTTTTACTATTTTACAATTAATTAAAGATACAAAAGTAATCCATTACATCAATAAAAAGCGATACATGCAAAAAATCGAAATACGTAACGTAAGTACACAAAACCTCGGGTAAGCGCTCACACTCGCGGTGATACGCCTGACACCCTAATCAAATAAGTACCTTTTACCGGGACGGGTTGAAGCACAAGTGAAATGAAACTTTAACTCTCACTTAATAGAGCTTCCATTACACTGAGTCCGGTGAGTCAGACTAGCTTCCGCATAAAACGTATTTGTAGGAAGGACGACCCAGAAAATGGGTATAATATACTCACACTACCGCCGCTGCTTTCTCGCCTTATCCTCCACGTCCCCCAGGAGTCGGCAGAAATTTATATAACAAGCTATCTTTCCCGGGCTCGGTTATTGTCGAGAAAATACTGCCTCAGACATTATTTTTAATTAAATACGGACGCCGACGGCCGGCGTCGATGATCGAAGTGCATTTTCCTTATTTACGCCGGAAAACTACAAGAGACGATTTCCTAAAATAATTATGCTTGCTTGTAAAGGAGATCGCTCACACTCTACTGTCCGTTTTCCAAAGACCAGCGAAGCAGAGTGTGCGGTATGGTCGCTGCTTGCCATCAGTGACTGTCGGATGTTTTCGTAGTTAAGTTAGTTTTAAGTAGGATAAGTTAATTGTATCTTTTATACGTTTGGATGAGGTTGGCGTGCCTGCGGGTAAAAAACCCCAAAAAAAATAGATTAAAAAAAAAAAATAGCGCAGTGAAGTTTTCAATTTACAGTCTATTAAAAATAGTAGTTGTATTATTTATAGGTATCATCTTTTTTGTCATAAATACATTATTACCACTATTATCGTACCCACTCCAAACACAAGCTTTCGCTTATTTGGAGAGGAAAGAAAAATATAAGTTAAGTTCGGCTTGGCCAATATATTTAAAAAAAGTATACATATACACATTACCTTATTCTCTATCGATCTGTCTGGAACTGGATCACTTAATTTATCGTTTACTAGCTGACTCGAGAGACCTACTTTGTGAATAGGCAAGGGGGCGATGCATTGGTCTCTGCGTATCATTGACCACACGACGTCCACCCGTTGACCACTGGCCGTCAACTCGTCAGCCGCATGACATCACCGCAAGGTCCCTTCGCATCGTCCACAGCGAGTAGACGCCATGCGAAATGGCGGTGCTAGTCGGGTGCTGTGTAGATAAGTGAGCGACAACCTTTAATCTCTTGTAGATAGAGTACTCTGCATACGTAAACAAATAGAAAAATATTGATCGCTTGTTATTACACTGATGGTGGTACAACAATAAATCTATCTACTAAAAATTCTCGGTGTGTATATTATAGTCGTAAATATTGAAAAACTAAATATCATAAAATCAAATAACTCATAAAGATTTAAAACTTACGAAAATAGCGATGATGTAATGAGTCTATCTGAAAAATTTAATTTCAGAATATCATATACTAGCTGTTGCGCACGACTTCGTTCGCGTCAATTTCTGTTATTATGATCGCGATTAAGTTTTCAAAAGAATATATTTTAAATATGGATAATTTTACCCGTTTTTGCAACATTTTTCACTGACTGCTCCTATTGGTGGCAGCGTGATGTTATATAGCCTAAAGCCTTCGTCGATAAATGGACTATTCAACACAAAAAGAATTTTTTAATTCGAACCAGTAGTTCCTGAGATTAGCGCGTTCAAACAAACAAACTCTTCAGCTTTATATATGTATTAGTATAGATTATTTATAAAATATGTAGTTTATATGGTGGTAGAGATCACTTACTTATGTTTTACTAGCTTTTTTTTGCTTTACTCATTCGATTTTTCAAAACCCATTTTCTTAACGAATGCCTATCATCAATCTGTATTCTGTATGCCCAGCCCGATACGTCCAACAACGGTTTGAACTGTGCATTGAAAAATCCATCAGTCAGTCAGTCAGTCAGTCAACTACTTTTTCCTTTTATATACTATTCAGATAAACCCCAGACCACTAGGCTATCACAGCATCTGACTATTATATGAATTATAAATGCGAAAGTGTGTTTATTGGTTTGTCCTTCAATCACGCCGCAACAGAATTGCGGATCGTCTGGATTTTTTGCTTGGGTATAGTTGAGAACCTGGAGAGTGATGTATGCTAGCTACTTTTTATCCCGGAAAATAAAAAAGCTCCCGCAGGATTTAAAAACTAAATCCACGAGGACAAAATCGCGGGCATCAGCTAGTTCTATAAATATCACAGAAAATAATATATCAGTATTGCCTATTACGTAGGTGATATAGAGATACCTAGTAGATAATCAAAACTTGTTATAATCTGTTATAATGACTATATTCAGCGAGTACAGAAGCTGCGCCGTTAAGAGGTCAATTTGGGGTCAATTTCGACGCTTCAATTTGTAGGTATTAATACCTAATAATTACGAGGTCGTGTATGGCATAGTTTATCATTGATTAAATCTAACTTACTAGTTTACTAGTAAAATTTATTACGATTTAGGTTTTAAAAAATTTATTATTTTTCACATTAACCACCCCATTCAGCCCTTTAGGATTTAGGGATGGAATCCCAAAATTTTCTTCAATTTAATCGACTTCTAAAAAAGGAGAAGGTTCTCAAGTCGTTGGAATCTTTTGTTTATGTATTAAAAATTAATTAATATCCCCGATTAGGTACACAAAGACGCCTGGACTTTGGAAAATTCGTTTTTGTTTGAAAGGGTATACTTCCCAGGTGGTCCCATGGTCATTAGATCAGGATCTGATGATGGTATCCTGGAGAAATCGAGGGAATTCTTCAAATTTTGTAGGCTCTCTTGATATAGGTACTTTGTAGTGGCGTTTGAAGTTGGTTACCGGTAGTGTTTTATACCGTAATATTTTTGGTAACGAAATTCAAACGTTTCAAAGTGTGATCTGAAAACTGAAAGATCAAGGATTCAATCCTGAACGATACACTATGTGTGTACTACTACACACAGGAGAAGAATATTAGTCAAGGCAAGCTAAGGTCATTTTCTTGAGAAAAGAAAAGCCTGATGATGTAATGATTGTCTGTTATTGTAACCTTGTATATTTACAATAGGCCCTTAAAGAACCATACATTTTATTCTGAAGCTGCAATGAAACTATATAAACATATTTCACAAAAAAGCATACACGTGTCAATTATAAGAAAAAAAAAACTAGCACGTATAAATTACATCTTGGCGAAGCGTCAATCTCTTAAAATAACAAAGAGCTTTCAGAAATGAAATTAAAAAATCTGCTACTTTAAACAATTTCCGACCTACTCAATCACGTTAAATGAGAGGGGGTGACCACCCCCAAGATTCGAATGTTCATACCGGGCGATGTAGTCTGGCGGCTCCTACTATTGGTGCCTTTATTTCGATTCGAATCCACTTCGAATTTTCTTTTCATCATCATGATAATTGCAACCAACCAGATCAATGCTGGAGTCTATGATCACCACAGCATACGATACTGTGCCGCCATGTATCCAGCGGGTGCCAGCGACTCACCTTCTAATCGTCCGTACACTTGGTGGAAGTCTACCAACGCTGGCCAGTACCCTTGTGGACTCCCCATTCCAGCACTTTGTAACCTAAACGCCCATTTCTTTTAACTTAAAAATAAAACTGCCATTTTTTGGTAACGACGGCCCTTGCATGAGAATCAAATCCGGGACGTTTTCTATTTTCTATACACTGGGGCAACTTGAGAATTTATAATTTCTAGATTGACTCCGACCGACATAATATATTGATTATAATAAAGGTAATGCGAGGAAGAGACTAGATGAAGGCTGAAGACCGGGTGAAGGTGACCGAGCGGAGAAGGCCTATCCAATGCCGCGTAGAAACTGATTGGGTAATTGGGTATGTGTTTTAAAAAAACTGTCATACTTCTTTCAAGAGTCCTCTTGCTAGGACTAGCACGTGCGCCACGAGAAAAGTGTCGTTAATCCAAAGCGTTAATCAGACATCACACTCGTATTATAAAGGCGAAAGTTTGAGCGCGCGTGTTTGTGTGTGTGTGTGTGTGTGTGTGTGTGTGTGTGTGTGTGTGTGTGAAACCTTAATGTGAAAAATAAAAAAATATTTTAAAAAACTACTGTATTATCGTTTTCAATGATAAAGGAAAAATTTGCTTCTCCCACGAAAGAACAACACATTTGTCACATTTGTAGCTTTAAAACTTTTTAATCTCATCGTACAATTCGTACTGTATGAAGCAAAAATAAAGATGTTTTACTTACCTACCGAGGGTTCGATCTCCGCGACCCTTAGACGACCTGTAGACGTTCTCCGAGCAACATATTTATAAGATTATTGACTTTCAGATACAATCACATTCTTTTCTCTTGCGATTTCGCGGCCGTAGGCTAATTAACGTGCTTTTAAAACGATTAAATTAACGTACTGTACAAAAAATCTTATTAAATCGTATGAAGCCTGAATAGCGCAATGGTTAACTGGGTGCGTACTGAAAACTGATAGTCCAGACTATAATCTATCTATGTGCGAAATTTCAGCTAAATCGGTTCAATCATTGCGGCTCGATTGAGTAACAAACATCCATCCATCCATCCATCCATCCCAACTTTCGCATTTATAATATTAATAGGATAATATGATACATCGTCATTGTATCAATGAACTGAATGAACTCCTTCAGTCAAATCTCACTGTGCTTTTAGGCTTTAGTCCAAATCCGTCCAGCAGTCGGTATCGCATCGTGATAGCCCCCATAAGCAAAGATTTCCCAAAGCCAAGAGCATACTCTAAAAACATGAAAATCAAAAGGTGTATTTCACTCCTGATAACGAATATGACTTGCAACAATTAGAAATTTTGCCTGTGGCTTCAGTATCGATGCTTTCTCGTTGCCAAATGTTACAGGAATTTCCCGTTCGATATATCGCTTCAGTTTGTTTTCTATTTCATAGTAAATTTTTAATGGTGATCAATAAGACTCTATTTTTTTCTTGTTTATTATTGTGATACTATCGATCTATCTAATCGGTTTCTACTCGCCAGCGTGCTGGAATGCTAAATCACTTCGTGACACGTCTTTGACGGTAGGGTGGTAACTAGCCACGGCCAAAGCCTCCCATCAGACAAAAGCTTACTATACTTAAACAAGACCGCTAGCTTCGGCTTCATAAAGCGTCTTCTCTGTCACATGCGTATGACCGATAGAGACGACGACGATGCTCTACGAAGTCGAGTTGCAGTAGATTGTAGTTATGAATTTATTAACACGGTCCAAACTCCATTGTAAAATATTAAGCAACAACGTTTTCGCCTCGAAATTCTACCAACTCTCTCTGTTAATTAAAATGTTATCTGATTTTCGTTTTTTGATTATTATTAATAAAAGTTATATTTTATTTGGTTTAAAACTTTTGATAAGTATTCCAGTTAACTTAATAAGTGTCTTTGAGAAGTCAAATTAATTTACCACGGGTTCGAGATAGTAACAATAGTTATAATTTTATTGTCATCTAAGCTTTTCTCTATCTATATAAATATGTATTATGAATAAGGCTCCCAAATATACGTATATATACCTATTTTTATTTAGGTAGAAAAAAGAAAAAACCTATTTTTATAGCATCTCTCATTTGTTATTTTACTTAATTGAACGAGTACTGCAGAGAAATTGGTTCGATAGCACGTAGGTACTAGGCTATAAACAAAATAGGTGTGTATCGTCAAAAGGGGAAAGCATGGGAAAGTTAATAAGGCTTCAAATACTCGTTACTTATATCTCCTTTCTCCTGCCTCAAAAGGCGATCGAGATTCAAATACTGGGATTATTTGAAGTTACGTTTCGAGATCGCACACTGTATGTGGCCAAATCAGAAATGAAGAAAACCGTAGACTCAATGGCATTGTTCGGAGTAAGTTATTCGAAGAACAGCTAGACGCTAGGCCCCAAATGCGCTGTAAACTCAAAGGAGTAGTGCTGGCAGACTCTGTGAAGAATGGGTAGATAGATGACATAAAAAGAACTACAAGGAGTCACTAGAGACAGATCAGTTTTCACAAGAGACAGGGATACAACACCCTTTCAGTATTTTTTTCTTTCTTTACACGCTTTATATAAGAAGCAGTGATGAGTTGATGGGTTCCGTTTGCTTTGGAGACCCTGGAGATATGGAGTCTAAGGTTGAAATCTATAGACAGCACTCTCACTCAGCTCAAACTCAAGACTGAGTTTAAACGAGACAGATTTATGTCAGCGCATATTTTTGTCTCGTTTTAACCTCTCTTGAGTCTAAGCTGAGTCAGAGCTTGCTCTATAGATCTCAGCATAAGTGTGACAAAAACTTTTGCGAGACTTGCCTCATCTGGTGATGGAAAGGCTGGCTCATTTATTTGCACAAAGGATCAGCCCGGCTGGCTAGCGCGGAAATGCAGCCAGTATTCTTGGCACCATATCCTGCTGGCATGATTTGTATAGTATAATTAGATTAATTTTGCTATACATATATAATTTTAATTTTGCTGAAATTATTACACCATTTCTTCGATGAGTGTGATGCGACTGAATCTCACGTTTCAACGTCTTGAGCGCCGTAGGTACGCCTTCTCTCGTATACGATCGCCTTTACTCGCTTATCCCAGTTTTAAGGGCCTGACCTCGATAACTAATGTAGGCGAATGGAGGTATTCTAACACAAATACTATTAGGGTGGCGTAGCCTAGTTCCAGCTACTTATTTAAATTATGATTGCCCTCTGTAAGTACTGTTGACATGAACCACTATCTCTGGATAAAATATAGTAACTAGTAACTTTTTCATAATTCACTAGTTTTGGTTCAGCGATGTATAATTCTGTCCAGTTATTTATTGGAGGTCAACGAGATCGATTCTCCACCACCTTTACAGAGTCCATTCCCTATCTGTCGTACTTAAGTATCTACGTTATGTAGTTTAAATATAAATATGCCTACGTATGTATGTATAATTTTGTATGTATTCCATGTATATGTAGCTAAATTGTTTTGGAACGTGGGTTACATGGAACAGATCGATAGGTAGCGATAAGGCCGGCAAATTGATTAAATTTTTGTGGTGTTCACTATCTTACAATAAAAATACATCCATTCATTCATTCAAATGTTGAGGCGCCGAAGTACCAATTGTCATCGCTGATATACATACTAAGATTAATCCTTCAAGTTCACGTAGCACTCTTTGCAGTTTTATTTTTGTCATGTGAAATTATGGGAAAATAAAAAATAGTAAGAAAAGCAAAGGTTAACAATGTTATGGCAGCTTTAATATAACAGCGACATAGTTCAGACGTCAGTAGGCAACTACTATGACCTAAATAAACTCCGGGCATCGTGGCAATTCAATTCAATCCAATTACTGCGCACATATCGTTGTTTCATACCTATACACCGAAGTTATCTATAGGAATATGTAATCATGTCGTTTATCATATAAAAGCTTTTAAGGTTTACTAGCTGATGCCCGCGACTTCGTCCGCGTGAATTTAGTTTTTAAAATCCCGCGGGAACTCTTTGATTTTCCGGGATAAAAAGTAGCCTATGTTTTAATCCAAGGTATAATCTATCTCCATTTTAAATTTCAGCCAAATCGGTCCAGTAGTTTTTGCGTGAAAGAGTAACAAACATACACACACACACACACACACATACAAACTTTCAGCTTTATAATATTAGTGTGATAGTGCAAAGTTACTAATTTCCAGTAAAATATGGGATGGATAGAGTTCTCTTCCGATGGTAGAGTAAATCCATCGAGCACCTTCACGTGTAGGGCAAAATGGGATGTACCAGAGGGCGGGAAAAGTAGCCCATGCGATGTACCAAACAAATTAAGTCTGCTGTGTATGGTCCACTGCATGAGTGTACCAGGCTGTCAGAAACAGGGAGTAGTGGCAAATGCTCGTGAGACTTGCCGCTAAAGACGTCACTCTCACTTCGTGATGACCATGACCCCTGCCAAGAATTTCAAGAAGAAGAAGAAATGTACCAACACAGACATGGTAATAACTTTTTGCCACTACGCAAGCAACATATCAAATTAGATATACATCCTACTTTTAAAAATAAACTACGAAATAATTAACTGCATAGTAATAAATTGCATAGACGTTCCTAGAAATTTTAATTATCTACATGATTTTTTTCCTATTGCTGACTGCAATTGAGGTTGTTATCTACTCAATATAATTAGAATCTAGCCAAACTAATTTAACTTAGGCACTCTAAACTAGTAAAATATCTTAAACAGTAATAAGAAATTGTTCAGTGACGTGTCTTATTCTTTCTTGTTAATCTCAGACACTTTGTTCATCAAGTGTACTCAAATTTAAATACACAATCTAAATAAATAAAAAAAAGTAATTACCATTTCCGATTAAATCTAAGAAAATATCAACATATATATGTTTATCCGTATATATAATAGTAGTTATATACATATATGGATAAACTTTATATTGAGAAATTTTGTCCAAAAATAAGATTAAAGGCTCAAAACCTAGGTAGGTATATATATCTCGCAATAAATCTTAAATGCTGCCCCAAGCTACACTCAAATTACCTGTGAAAACCCTACGAAAATTCGTCTAATACTTTCGGAGATTAGTGTAATCAAACATGATTTAAACAAACAGACAAAATTTTTGATAAGTCTTGTTGTTTTTTGTTGAAGTGTCTACATCACCCACAGTCAATTTTTGGCAAATAATTCCAATATACAGGTAAGACGGTTCTACAGTTTTGTTATTTGTAAAGAAAAAGAAAATAGACGATTGATGGTGGAGGATGAAAGCCACCTAACGAATAAATAGACTTATTATTTACTCGTAGATTCATACTTGATAGATGAGATAACACAGATTGACAAAATCTAGCAAGGATAGCCAGTTCTGAAACTAATAATATAAGTGTTATACTACTTAGCGTTATGTGATTTATGTGGATAGACCTTAATACTGCATTTCCATGATAGTACTGAAAGAAAAAGTAAGATTTTGCTGTAATCTGACAAACCAGAAAAAATCTGTATGACAACACGCGCCGCCCGAGCCGCACACCATCGTTCTCCAGAATAGAAGAAACACAGAAACAACACAACATCAACATGCAGGGCTTTGCAATTGTGCAATGTGGAGTCAACATCTCCTGATAATGCTCCGATGTGGTAGCGAAACGTACGTCGAGTGTGTTTTGAAGAAGTTTGTGTTGTACTGCGTCTTGGCGTTGTGTTGCTCGTGTGTTTCTTCTATTCTGGAGAAACGACGGTGTGCGGCGTGAGCGGCGCGTGTTACCATACAGATTTTTTCTGGTTTGGCGGATTACAGCAAAATCTTACTTTATCTTTCAGTAAGACCTTAATACCAGAATACCTTACCATAACCATACCTTACCTTACCTATAACCATAATATTACCTTAGCCATAAGTTCAAACTTTTAAAAGCCATCATCGATAGATATAAAGAATCAAAGCTATTAATTTTTAAAAGTTTCCACTCAGCAAGAGCGGCCATGTCCACAAAAGGTCAGCGTAAATGGTGACCCAAATACACTCCCGACACAATCCAATTACCTCCAATATGGATGGGCAGTCGTAACTGCGTCCACGTTGATTATTATTGAAGATATACCACCCCCTCCCCGCGTCAACACCCCCCTCCCACCTGCCTTCATAACTGACTACCTGATTATAAATACATCTTAATTGTCCCTGGTAGAGTTTAGCGCAAATTGAGAAAGATCCAATGGTGATATAAATACATAAAGCTAATGGCTAATTCCGCTCGCGCATTAGGCGCAACGCCCACCAACGAAGTGGAGTTGAATCGAGAGTCGAGACGTGACGCCGCGACGATTTCATCCCAAACTTCTTTTATTTACTAGTTATTTACTAGTAAAAAGACAACGTGTGAAACAAGCGTTAAAAGAATTGGTTTGGTTATAACAAAATAACTTAGCTGTCCTTGTATAACGCTATAGGTAAACCGCCATAAGCACGACCCTCCTGTAAGTCTGTGGGACGCGGGGCGAGTGCACGCTCAACCAATGAGGTATTCTGTCCGCCCGCGCCGGCAGTAACAGACGTAAAGGCTGGTCTGTACGTAATATTTTCGTAGCGACTGCTGCACACGGTAT
Organism: Hipparchia sbordonii; assembly: GCA_038048805.1. Classification (NCBI taxonomy): domain Eukaryota; kingdom Metazoa; phylum Arthropoda; class Insecta; order Lepidoptera; family Nymphalidae; genus Hipparchia; species Hipparchia sbordonii. Next base: position 6,362,398 of record CM076104.1, on the reverse strand, counting down.
TTTATTATCATTGAACAATCGCAAGATACATCATAGGCATTTTCAAATTAAGAATGTTCTACTTAGTGACGCAGAAAGTTCAGATTAACGTTTTAATATATATTTTTCCATTGTCTACTTTTAATTATGTATGAGATTAATAAATAATAAATACCATTGTTTATTTTATTTTAGTTCATTATGAGATAACTGCAGCAGAATATAATACTCCGTTAAGTTGTAATACACACTAACATTTATATCTAAGAATAAATGTATTTCATTAAAAAAAAAAAATTATAGGAAGATTAACTGTTCTTAAGGCGGTAATTACGTCGCATTGTGTATAGCCGACTGTATCATCCGCCCCGCGTCCCGCAAACCATCAGGAGGGCCAAGCTTACTGTGGTTTCCCTATAAATACTTAGTCATTAAAAAATTACAAATCTGCCCGACAAGTATGATCGTAAATCCTGAAAAAAATAATTATGATGATACTTGACCCATTTCGCTAGGTTCAAACACCAAATGTCATTCGTCGCGCACCGCGTGACGCTACAAAGTGAAGAGCTACCACTTTTTCCCTAAAATATTGTCTCAAAGAAAATCTGCATAGCTTTTCTGAATAAATATTCTTACTCTTGCTTTCTGGTAAACCAAAAAATACGTGATAAATAACAAAAAATACCTGGTAAGTTTACCATTGCTTCTTTTCATTAGTTGAGTTCTCAAGATAACAACAAAAAACCCTTCTAAAATAAAAAATCCGAAAGTGTGTTGTTGGTTTGTCCTTCAATAACGCAGTAACGGAACAACGGATTGACATGATTTTTTGCTAGAGTAGGTATAGTTTAGGATTTTGAGAATGACAGAGGCTCTACCTTTTATAAGGTAGGTACCCGGGGATTAATAAAAACCGAATTCCACGCGAACGAAGTCGCGGGCAAATGCATAGTGCATATATTAAAGCTATAGCTTTTAAGAGAAGACAGATAGGTTTTAGGATTATCGTGTTTCTGAAAATAAAAGCTTCGGTCTTATGAGTCGGTATTTAGGTATACTTCTGCGCAAACAACGAAATCAATTGCATTGAAAGGGTAAACCATATACAAACAGAGAATTTTCCTATACAGTACCAGATTACATTAAAAATAATGCCTTCGAATGTTCGCAGGTCTATGGCAGCTTGCAAGGACGGGTCGACTTCAAATATTCATAGCAAGATCGATATGAGTTCAGCTCTATGCGCTCAAGGCCCGAGGTCGGACTACACTAATCAAAATGTAATTCCAGACTAATATTGTATGCGGAGCAATATCTGATACTTCAACTCTACTCTAATTCTATTATCTACTCTATTCATACCTACTATCTATACTGCGGGGATGATTGCTACAGTGCAACCATCGTTATCACCTTTGATTGGTCGATCATCTCTTGCTATTGGTCGAAATACATTTTCGCAGCAAAAATGCCATAATTTCAGCCAATCACCGCAATTGAGGAGAGTGCGTGAAGACTGGGGCTGATCCAGTTTATTTAAATTTTGGGTAACAAAAAAAAATATTTTAAAAAATTATGATATTACCAAGGGTTATTAATCTGCGCTCATTAAATAATGTACATATATTTCCACATTATGGCATAGTTTTGAGGGTTGCACCAAACGATAGGTGCTTTTTATTTTTAAAATATAATAGGTGAAAAAAGTGTGACCGCCTTTTTGAAAAATTGATCTGCCCCCCTCTTCGTGCAAGGTCCTCAATTGAGACTGTGTCAATGATTGCTAAGCTTTTCCGTAATCGATCAGCAGGTTACATACCCGAGGGAAAAATAGGTAACCCAAGAAAATCTGGAGGAGGGCTACTGCAAGATATCACACTCTGTTGGCAGTGCAAACGACGACCAAAACCGACAACACCTCCATTGAGGCAAATTCAACCTCCACCCATCTCTCTGCATCGTTATCCTCATTACTGAGGGTCGTGATCCTTGGTGACCACAATCTAACACGTGATCCATGTGTTAGATTATATGTATTGTATTTTTGAAGCTTCACTGTGGAAGCACTGTATACTTAGCTTAGTTTTATTACTTATTGTAAAATTAGTTTATTTTATTTTTTGAAAAGAGCAACTGCTGAGTTTCTTGCCGGTTCTTCTCAGCAGAATCTGCATTCCGAACCGGTGGTAGATTTGTGACTTATCATAAGTGCTACAGGGTAGCCTACATGAAATAAATAAATTTTGAATTTTGAATTTTTTTTGAATTTTGGCACGGATCACCTTCTCCCAAACGATGTTTTCCACTTCGTTCTATTTACCGTATTATGTAGAGCGGCGTGGTAAGATGTTCCGAGTGCAGTGCTGATCTGATCGATTCAACGTCCTCGTGGCCTCCCTTCTACCTTGCCCGTGACCAGTAACAATCTCCGCTAGACTGGAGTAAAATATAAATGGGTGTAAAAATAACCTAGCCTTTAAAATTCAATTCTAAGTTTTAATTAAACAATTCATTTCATAATTTAAGCGTAGGAAGCGCTCCTACCTACTCGTTTTTCTAAAAATATCTATTTCCTTTGAAACCAGTAATTTTGAACAAGCTGATTCAACCCGGCTTCACACGGATATTTCCAATATCGAAGATGTAATACCTCCACCAAATTCTCCGAAAAATCTCTAACCATGAGTTTGGTGGTGCTCATTAGGAAATTATTAGAGAAGCATAGCAGCACTGGTAGCATTGGCAGGAGATAAAAAATTTATCCCCCGATTTTATCCACTGACAGAGGATAAAATTATCTTTTCCCTAAGCTAAAGCATGGCGACAGAGGAGAAGGCTATGTATATTTCTATAAGTATTTCTACTGAGTGTTATTTCTACCGCTGCTGTGGCCATGCTCGACGGGTGGATAAAGCTAACCAAGGGGATAAACGTTTTAGCCTTTTCCCAGGGACAAAATTTCTCCCGCCCATGCTACCAGGGCAGCAGTATACACTCTACAAGCATGAAAATGCTAATGATGATAGAGTTATCATCATCATTCCATATCCATCGAGGCAAATTCTGTTAAGTCTATGGATAGATATCATACGTCATAATAAAACCATGTTTTGCCTGTAAATGTATTTTAGCCAATAGTTTGTTTGTTTATTGGTTTGTCCTTCAATCACGCCGCAACAAAGCAGATTTTTTTCATAGGTACCTATAGTTTAGGGCCGAAAGAGTGACATAGGCTACTTTTTATCCCGGAAAATCAAAGAGTTCCCGCGGGATTTTAAAAACTAAATCCACATAGACGAAGTCGCGGGCATCAGCTAGTAAATGAATAATTCGAATTTTGACATTGAATGTAGTTATAAGCAGGTTGTACATATTTTAAATGTGTCGTTTTATTAGTTCACTTGTACAGTAATTGAAAATGTAGTAGACTGTCAATTATATCACAATGATACTAATCGATACATAAATTGATATGGAAATGATTAGATTATACAATATCAATTTGTTATGTTTTGAATCAATTTGTGATCGATCATTATTCTTGCACGAGTATGAACATAATAATTTTTGTAAACTAGTTTTTTTGTCGATATATTTTGTGTGCGTGGTTTCATATGACCCCAATTTGACCTCTTAACGGCGCAGCTTCTGTACTCGCTGAACATAGTGATTATAACAGATTATAACATGTTTTAATTACTAGGTATCTCTTAACAGATAGTGGCCGGTCTGAAACCGAAAAGGTCGACGATTGAAGCACCAATTAAATATAAGCGTTTGGTGCGTCGGTTGGTGGTTCTTGCAATTCACGACAACGCGTGGCTCATGGTTGTGTGTGTGTGTCGTATCTGTATAAGTGTGAGCGAGAGCTTGCTCGCGCCTGACCGCTCCCACCTAGGCTCCTGACAGGCTCGCACACTTACGCAATGTGCATGTACACGACGTAACCACAAGTAAAGCGTCCGTAACTTCGTGAGATAAACGTAATATAGCAAGATAAGCACCATTCTTTGATTAATGAGTAAATACACTGTAAGATCTTTAATTGTTACACCTACTTAGATAAGTTCCGTTAAAGTAGCATGTGTGCTCTTAAAGCATTTTGGCAAAACGCCACGGACTCAAGGAACGCAGACTGTTCTTTGCGAGCGTCCCTCCACGCCGTAAACGGGTGGGTATCTCGCTCTGCGTTAGGCCTACAATACATTTGCCAGTAAAACAGAATTCAAGTGCAAGTGCTATCTCTCTGCATCGTAATCCTCAAGGGTCTCGATCCTTAAGGATGACCATGCAGAGACTTGAATGCTGTTCTACTGGCAAATGTATTGTAGGCCTAATGGATCCGAGGTACTAAGCTGATCTGATCGGACCAACGCATAGCGGTTCGTTCTCTTAGCCTCTTGCCTTCCACCTACGTAATTTTTCTAGATTTCAGAGCTATGGCGGGCAATACATCCGAAGTGGAAGCAAGTGAATACAATATGTGCAAGTTAGTTTTGCGCGTTTATTCTATTTACTGGTGTATAACATGTTAATGATTACAGGCCTAGTCGTGCCAGTTGAATCAGTTTTTTTTAAGTTTCTCGCAATATTATAAAAGGGATTAAATAAAATTATGTCGCTTACTCTGGTTCTCTTACAAATCTCTTTAATTTTGATTCGATCTCTCTCTCCGAGCAACCTTTTTTCAACAATGCCTTTAAGCCTCAATAGCCCAACGGTTAAAGGTGCGGACTGAAAACTGAAAGGTCGCAGGTTCGAATCCCATCCGTTGCACTGTTGTCGTACCAACTCCTAGCACAAGCTTTCTGCTTATTTGGAGGGGAGAGGAGGATATTAGCCAACTTCAGGTTGGCTGATATTCTTTAAAAAAAACGTGTAATATAAACGACAGTAGCTGGCATATTCAAGTAACTGGAACTACTTCTGTTGCGCATGTGTACTCGGCATTGTGTTCGGAGAATAGCAATAAATGAAGTTGGAAGTTCAGTATTAGAAACGTACCGCTGTAACTTTAAGCATGTTCTACAATGTGTAAAGCGTTTTATATTATGGGTGTACAAATTAATTCGGTCCGTTTTAAAAAGATGGCTCTGGCTGTCATGAATGTTTTATTGTGACAGTTGATCTCGGTGGTTTCAGAGAGGTTAGACATCTGTCAATAACATTCCGTTCCCATCACTTCGAATTTCGTAAAAGAGCTTGTTTTTAATTTTTTTGAATATGTCAAATTTTGTGTTAACTAAGCAGCATCTGCGGGAAGTTTTAATTTTTTGCTTCAATTGGAAGAAAAGTGCAGCGGAAGCGCATCGAATGCTTGTGGAAGTTTATGGTGATAATGCTCCAACTGATAAATCATGTAGGGAATGGTTCCGACGTTTTAAGGATGGTGATTTCAGCGTTGAAGATAAGCCTAGACCCGGACAACCAAAAAAATTCGAGGACGAAGAATTGAAGGCATTACTCGATGAAGATCGAAGTCAAACACAAGAGGAGCTTGCAGATAGTTTAGGAGTGACTCAACAAGCAGTTTCTGTACGATTAAAGTCCATAGGAATGATTCAAAAACAGGGATACTGGGTTCCCCATGAATTGAAACCAAGAGACGTTGACGTTAGACGACAACGCTCGACCTCATGTCGCAAACGTCGTCAAAAAATATTTAAGTAGAAACACTCAAGTGGGATATTTTACCACCCGTATTTTACCCGCCGTATTCTCCGGACCTTGCTCCTTCGGATTACTGGTTATTCCGACGGATGCAGCACGACTTGGCTGGTCACCGGTTCACTTCTTTTGCAGAAATAGAAAATTGGATCGGAAGTTGGATTGCCTCGAAAGACGAATCATTTTTTCGAGATGGAATTCGAAAATTGCCTGAGAGATGGGAAAAAGTAGTAATCAACGATGGACAATACTTTGATTAATCTATTAATTTATTTTGATTTAAAAATAAATATATTTTTAACAACAAAAAACGGACCGAATTAATTTGTACACCCAATACACAGAATTGAGAAGAAGAATTGTTAAGTGTTGGTACGGCTTGAAGAATGATCTTCTGGCAAATATGTTATTCGCCCCACCAGAATTGTGGTATCAGGCCAAGTTTATGGTATAAAGGGGCCTATATCCGCAACAAGTCTTTGCCATTCGTAACTGCTGTATAATTTAATGATGATTTAATTCTTTTACACGGAAATTTTTCAATTTATGTTGATCCTTTAAGTCTAAAATTTTTGCCTAAAAATAACGCTAAGCATACATCAAAGCTCAAATCAAGGTATCCTTTTCCATACATACAAAAATGAAAAGAAAAAACAGGCATCATAATAATGATATCAGAAGAACATTAAGCGAATCTAAGGTAAGCCTCCACTCTGTTGCAGTCGAGACCGTAGGCTGGCGCCTCTCGCTTCCAGAATTAATAACTTTCTCATCCCCCCTGCCCACTCACCCCTAAACACCCTTTTTCCCCCTTTCTCATACCATGCCACCCTTACTTTTGGTCCATTTCTCGAATAAATTTGCAAAACAAAAGATTCGTACGCAGTTCCCTCGATTTTACACCAAAATTCGCTGAATAGTGTAATGTTTTTGTCAATGTAATTATATTAAAAAAAAACACGATTGTTTTCGTGGGAGGCTAATAAAATTCGAGTTTTCATAGTAAATAGGGGGATATTCTGTCTCGTTCTAACGGTCGGAAGTTTCCCGAGTGTTTCGGTTTGCCTCTTTGACTCTGTTTGGCTGTGTAATGATTTGGCGCGCGTGTAATTTGCTGAAAAAATGTCGCCAGCTTTCATAGCCGTATTTTTCCATCACGATCCGCGCGTTCTGATGATTGTTATTACGTTGGTTGTTACGTATCTTATACTTTTGTGATCTCTCCTTTGATATAATAATGACTAATGTAATTCTGGAGTCGTCAGACTGCGCTCAATTTCAATGTAAGTAAAAACGCAGTGGAATTTTATTTAGATATTTCTCTACAAAATCTATATACATATTATAATATAATATGTAAATCTGATCGCACATTATAAGTAAGCCGCAGAATCCTGAGAAACAGAGTTAAAAAAGCAGCACGCCAGCAACACGACGTATATCACACTGCTGAAATTAAGAATAATGTCTAATTCACGTCCTCACGTCGAGCCGCAGGCCTTGCTTTTGCCGTTGCCGCGTCTGTTAATCCGTATGAATCGCTGCAGTAGGCGAACTGCAGGAAAATCAAACAATGTTATATCTCATAATGTGAAATCGCAATCAATTAACGGTTCAACTCTGTTCCGGTTACCATAATAACTTTAAAATAACCACAAAAAAAAAACCTTTTATGGAAAAACAAAATCAACAAGTGACAACCCAGATTTTAAAAATGTCCTTGTAACATACTTTCGTAAAATGATTAGTTCTCTAAAATTGATATTGAGATTAGATACAGCTGCTAGATACAGTATAAAGGTACAAGAAATTAAAATGAAACAACAAAGAAACAAAGCTTCTTGAAAGTACTGACGTGTAATCAAGGCTCTTTTGTATATATCCAATGCCTACTTAGTATTTTTTTTTTTAATTTTACCTCGTCTCTCAGATACGAACATTTTAATATTTATCTATTCTCTTGACTTATAACTTATTATAAGTTATCTAAGAACCTAAACAAAAGTTATTTACCTCTACCTATAAAATGTTACATAATATCCAAAAAATTAATGGTGATTAAACCTACTATGTGTACGTACATTTTATAATAATTTTTATTCTTAAATTCAGCGACCAACGGGATTAGCGCGTTGATGTCTTTACCACTGAGTCCAGAATTAATTTATTATAAAACAACATGGTCGAAATTTAGCGCCATTTACCTAATTATTATATTGGTTTCATAATATAAACGATAAAATCAAAATCGTAAAAATATTGTTATAGTTCGTGAAGAAAAAAATCTCTTGTCTTGCTACAATTCTAGAAAAATAAATTAATAATAATATGTTGTATAAATTACGCATCTTTTTAAGTATATTAATGCATAACTTCCCAATAAAATTTTAAAATTCTAGCTAAACGTGATAAAACTAAGGGCATTTTGCAATATTTTCTTGTTAGGTATACATTCATTTTTTTTTTCTTTAAATTCTACTTCTCGCCAACGTGTTTCTGTAAACAATAAACCGTTTGAACTTCGTTTGTTTAAAAAAACGACTGGGGCTTGATTGACCTTTCACTGATGATATAATCACACTGTGGAGTATTTTTCGTACTTCTTGATTTAGATAACTCATGCGTAGGTATGAGTCACTATCTTCTCAGTTGGATACCTGCTGAAGGTCGTCTTCTTATGATAGTGGATTTATGGCTTTGTGTTGCCTTCAACTCTCTCATTCTCTGTTCCACTCTGTTCGGTCCTAGACTTTTTAAAATGCAGTTCTAAATTGAAGGAGAGACTTGACCTGGTCAAACCAGCGGCTATATTTGATCAACAACCTAGCCTTTGCTTTAAAGTTTTGACATAATAATATGTTAACAGGAGCGTAAAGGCTTACAATATTTAAAGTATAATTTTCAAAAACGACGAGTAACCATTAACCGACGAATTAATTTGATATTTTAACAGATTTGCAGTACTAAAACTGTCAAAAGCAGTCTGAAAGAACTCGGCTATAGTGCAATTCACACTAAATTACGGATCAACATGATTTTTTCATGATATTAAGGACCTGGAAAGTCACATAGGCTACTTTTATCGCGGAAAATCAAAGAGTTCCCGCGGGGATTTTAAGATCTAAATCCGTGCCGACGAAGTCGCGGACAGGAGCTAGTAGGTAAGTTATAATACAAAGGGACATAACGAAAAACAAAGAAGCAACACCGAGGCACAGATGAGGCGCGCGGGGGACACTACATACAGACGATATGCATCACAACAGTCGCAGAGCAGCATTCCAGGTTGCGGGGCGCGATAGCACAGTGTGGACATCACTTGGCATAAATATTTATTTATACTGGCCGCGACTTCGTCCGCGTGGATTTATTTGGGCGCCACGCACACGGAGTAACTTCAACTGCTGAAACTGTCTACTGTTTCCGTTAGCGGTTGCCAGTTGCCGCAATCGGCAATTCGCAACTAGCGCTGTTTTTACGATTGGTTCGACCACGCCGTCGTTCGGCATCCCTTTATACGAAATTGATTCGTCACTAATAAATAGTTGCGAATGAATCCCATTTGAAGGGCATTAACGCGTAATTTACATGAAATAAATAATTTTGACTTTTGAGTTTGAGTTTAATATTTTTTTTTAAATACGCTTTTAGTGCAGCATACCCCAGGCACATATGTGCACTTTACAGTTTGCCGTCATAATATAATCGTTGCATATATTGAGAATTATTTTGCTGGGAATGTCTCTATAACTCTATCTAAAGTGTCAGTGCAACTCTTAGTTACAAACCCTGTCTTTCTCTAATTTACTCGGCAGTCGCTCCTTCAGCAAAGCAACTATCCTCTTTAAAGTATTACCTCTTTGATTCTATCGAAAACTAAACCAGTACCTTTATAGTTTAAGTGGATTTTCCATGCAGGCTGCCCGGCCATGTAACTTGTTACATATAATACTTAGTAATATTTGCTTTGAGCTAAATCAGGACTCGAACCCTAGAGCTTTGAATCGTAGTAGCTATATTCTAGCTTTTTATACAAAACTGAAACACGCTACTATCAAAATGTGGCGTGACGCAACTCCACGCCACATAGGGTTAGTACAAGATTTAATTCGATTGATCGTATTCGTATTCGATGATATTAGCGTCAAAGTAGGGTGAACCTGAATAAATGCATTAAAGTCACTAATTCAGGTACATGCATTCTTTAGGGCTAGTATAAAATTTAATTCGATTGATCGTAAACGTATTCGATGATGTCGCTGCAAAATGAACCATAACGGTATTGAATTTGAGTTCAATTTCGTGCATGCATTCTTATACGATCACGTATACGGATAGCTCCAAATTAAAATTGGTAGTACTGAATTTGTGACTTTAAATCAATACAATTAAGGTTCATTTTACTTTGTCGCTAATGTGTTCGAATACGAATACGGTCAATCCAATTCTCTACTTATCAACGTATCAGAATGCATGCAGGAAATTGAGCTCTACATCAATACAATTATGGTTCATTTTACTTTGACGCTAATACCAACGAATACGATCAACCGATTTCTAATACTAACCCTACTGATCGAGACTTTACGCCACACTACGCTAATAATAAATTATTTTAATTAGTGAATGCAGTGCAAGTTTTTACACCTATAACAGTTTTTTTTAATTTTTTCTGGTGTTGGTGATAGGTCAATAGAACATAACTTATTTTGTCTGTAAGGTTAAAATTTACAACATTAAAATCTCTTGAGAAATCTTTTTCAGAAAATCTGTTTTCGTAATTTGAACCTTATTGACGACAAAATAGGGTTCAAAATAAGTTACGTTCCATTGATCTGTCACCCGCATCATGCTACAAAACTGTAACTTTGTAAAAACAGGCTATTATAAGTACTGCCCTTACTCTGTGCTACCATCTTAATTTCATGCAAATAATATCATAAGTATCAACAAAAAATTTGGCATAAATAACTAAAAGTAAATCCACAGAATTAAACAAGTCAATAAAACAATTCAATTTAACCCTGTTGCTAGGTCGTCACTTCCAAAGCCATATCGCGGCCCACTCCAAATTGTGATTAAAGTAACCTAATACACACAATAACAGGTCACGCATTTACCAACAACTAACACCTTTACGTTCACAAAACGGTACAAGTTTATATTTCCTCTGAATATTGAAAACAAGCTTTACCACGTATGAGTTAAGTTTCAAATTCCAATGCAGCAAAATTGATAAAACATTTAAATACAGTTGTGTGCCCTCGTGAAAGCTACACATTTCATTTATAACAGTAGGTACAATATGCGTCAATGTGCACATCGCGTCCACTACTGTACACATACGTCTTTATGCATGTGTGTGATTCAGAAGTGAAACTTTCTGGAATTTGAACTTTAAGGTACTGGTGTTAGGTGTTATCAGGGTGTATTAAAACGGGTATTAAGGCAATGAGAATATGTTTTGTAAGTGTGTAAGCCGCAACGGTTCCGGCGGTGTATCGAAGAATGCGGTGCGTGAATTACCATGTTTAGGCACATGTCAATTTGACAATTTTGCCTATATTTGGATTTGCTTTTTTCCTTTAATTAAAATCTGTTTAAAGGTTACTTTATCGGTCGTTATAACATAAGAATATCTATTTATAGTATTACTTTTATGGGTTATTAATTAATTAAAATTTTGAATTTATTTATAACAATTAACTAAATTGGTTTAAATTAAAATAAAATATAGAGGAAGAATGGAGCATCTTTATTACTATACCCAAAATACCTAGGTAATTATTGGCAAGTAATAATTTTTCAAAAATGTAACTAAATAGGTACATTAATTTTATTATACCATAAAACTCTTTTAATTCCGATAAATGATTAGGTACCTACATAATAAATTATAATATTATACAAAGTGTGTACAAAAGTTAAAGTACAAAGCGGCAAAGTGAGCAGACAAACGTATCAATTACTAAATTGAATTAAATGCTATAAACCGCGTGGACACACTGCACCACAACAAGCGATCACAGCGCATCGCTCGCATTAGCTACTGACAGTTCGCGTACATGTGTGCAGCACGTTCGTTACGTTACGTGACGCTCACGCACAACTTACACCTGCACCCCGCTTAACCCAAATTAACCTCTGTGCTCCGGTCATAACATCTCTGTAGACTGCCATACCGTTGTCGCTTATAAAACGCGCACCCGCCACCACATCGGGTGGCGAAGGCCGGCAACGTCGCGCCCAAATTTATTGTGACATTTATATCACATAAGCTACGAATCGGTACGCCTAGCGACATCTATCCGAGCTACGCGAACTAACTGCTCGGCTTTCAGAGAGAGACGGAAACACTTGACTATAATATCACTTTCACGGTCTCGTACTTAAAGCTAAGCGGTTTGCAGTGTACAGTTTGTTTGTGTCTGTAAACAGCGCGCCCGCCGAGGTGTACCGCGCATGAATGAAATGGATGACCCGCAGAATGGGATAGCGTGTTGCAGAACGTCTAGGCGAGAAAGGGACGACGTAGAAGCGCGAAGCGTGCAGCGTACATCGTTTATCAGATTACATGCGAAGTATCGCGAGCGTGGCGATGTTTTGACACGCGATAATCATGAGATAATGCGGGCAATCTCAGCGACGTTAAAGTTGATATTGGCTTTTTATAGCGGCAGCCGGCAAGTGGAAAGTTGGCAGGAATGAATAGACAGAATAATACCTGAGATAATACCAAAATAAAAATAGCGCGCGCTGTTTGAATGACGTAGGTATGTTAGCCAGGTGATTCTTCAACTTTGCACGCCATTAGCCTTCTTAACAATATTATGTTGTTTGTATAATGACAACAAAATCTTCATTTACTTATTACAAATGTTTTCCTCGACTGAGAGATTAGATTTAACATTATAAGTAGTGGTTAGTTCAGATTCCAGAATAACGTAGGTTTTTAATTTTATTGTTTTAGTTAGGTACTTATCACTATCACTATTAGAAAGGTTTGTTCCTAGGTACCTTACTTTCATATAGGGTAGGTACCTATACCTACCTGTACTCTGTTTTTTTTAGATCCAAAAGACACTTCTTCGAATATAAGATAATAATTTGTACATTATTTTAGTGAACTGTTTACTTATTTTAGTCGAAAGTAAAATAAAAATTTATATATATATTTATATTTAACTAATATTTTAGAAACCTATTATTGTTATTCTAAGTTGGAACTTATGGTAGGTTTGTACCAACCATAGTTGCTGTCAACTTAATAATAAAAGCTCTGAAACTTACAAGTGCTGCCATCTTTTGTCGAGTAGCTTGCATTAGCATAAATATTCGTATTTAACAAATGAAAATAATAAAATTGTGTATGAATCCATTGATTATAATATTTATAAACTGAAATTAAAATCATAAATGTTGGAACTATGGTAAGTGGTAACCAATTTTAAACATATTACCTATTAGGTAACTACCTACGCTTAAATTTAAGAAAATAATATTAAAAAATATTACCACAGCCACGGCGGCTTATACCAACAAAGACGGAGATTTTTCTAAACTAAATACGCAGGAGATATTATGGTGCACAAGCGTATGCACTAGCACAGATGCGCTTTCTAGTCGCTCACTCTCATGGTCTAATGGGATGGCTATTGCCATAACTCGACATTGTCGTATTCGACACAACCGTGGAGAGATCGTGTGCAGGGTTAACAGCTTACCATAGCACGAGGATTTATCTAACATCGGCAACTTCCTTAGCTTAGCTGCTCAGCTTGCTTAGTTAGTAGCCAGCAGCTTATAGCAGCTTGAAAGAAAAATGTATAACTTTTTTCCTGAACCGACTGAGGGCTCATCTCATACCACTGACTTCTATCTTCAATCTATGATTAATACTGGACTTGCTACTGTGATTTTTTTTTGGACCTACTTGACGCCATTTTGAATTTGATTGAGGCCATTTTGGCGCTGTATGCACTAAGCAACCATACGAGTGTCTGTGGAATTATTAGAGTTAATATTACTTATGCCGCACCACACTTTTATAATTCATCTATGATTTCATTGTTATATGATTACATAGGTTTATAGAGGTCGGTGCGCCATTTGCAATATTATTAGTTCCAGAGATACTCGTATGTCAAAAGTGGCACTTCAAATTGATCCATAATTTAAGCTGTCATTTGTATAGGCACAGTAAGTCTAGAGGTCAGTGGCTCCAAACCAAAACATGAACCGAACGAGTAAGAACTTAACCAATGAGGCTTACATTAGAAGTGAATAAATATCTAATTTATGGGTGAAATCCTAAACTAGAATGTCCAAAAACACGTTAACAGACACAGCAGTAGTAATCGAAATTCCTTGACCGTTATTTCTGGATCAATCATGTTTATCTTACAGTCTGTTTCGTGAACGTTGCATGTTGTTCTAGCTTCCAATTCGTTTTCTTTTATTTTAGTAATTTTAGATGTTATTGGCTTTTCGAATCGGCTTAATTAGGTACTTTTAGTAGCCTGTGGACACACGCCGTGTTTCTCTACGTGAAACTTCTATTTTGGAAACAGTGACGTAATAGTTTGATCTAATTGGAACTTGCAAAGCACGCAATTAACAGTTTTAGTTCATTTGCAATTACGAGATCATTAATAACCTCGTGTCTTTATTGAAGCTTCTTCATTTAATGACGAGAAAATTATACCTACCGATCGCACATTACAACTGAGCCGCGCGAACCGAGAATTATGAATGAGTCAGTTTCAAATTAATGTTAACTGAAATCCTAACATTTTCTTAAAAAAGGTCAAAAAGGGACAGACAGACAACGTAGTGAGTCTATAATGGTTCCGATGTTTTTTCGGAACCCTAAAAATGATAGATTTACGCGTAGTCAATGATAGTGTTCCTACAGACGAGCTGCACTTTGTTGACGACGCGGACGTGCCGACGATACACTAGTGGCTGCCATAGACCTTTCGTTGGATCCGACGTTCATTGTGTATCATCTTTTCATCAACGAAATGAACGATTGAAGATGGCAACAGTTACACTCATCGTCTACAAAGTTCTGATCGTCTATAATGCTGAGATGTATAGAGCGTGCTCAGACTCAAGAAAGAGGTTAAAGCGAGACCCAAATATGCTCTGACATAAATTTGTCTCGTTTTAACTCTGTCTTGAGTCTGAGCTGAGTAAGAGTGCGGTAGATTTCAGCCTAAGAGAACTTAATTTACACTAGAGCCTTTGGACGCAGTATAGCCCAGTCATATTAGGTAAAAAAAGGGGTCAACCTCGGAATGAAAGATAATAAGCTGCAAATTGGTATGAACCTTTGTTTTGTCATTCTAAATATTGTCTCAAAAGTCACAATCGTTATCGTGTCCGCGTCTCAAGATATTCAAGGTCAAAGGTCACAAAAATCGGTTTTTCGCGAATATCTGGCTTCCTATCAGTTAAATGAGATTTGCATTTATTATAAAAGTTGTAGGCTATAAAATTCCCTACAACTTTTGTTTAAACTTTTTTTTCATACGACCAACCGTTTTGAAGGTAGAGCGCGAAGAGTGCACATCGTACAGTCATATAAGGCCTAATGCAAGGTCAAGCGTGAGTTATGGTTATCAGTACGTTATAAAGTCAATTATTTACTTGGAAATTATAATTATTAAACAATGCCTATTATTTATGTACTAACTATTAATTATTTATATTTAATTAAAGTAAAAAAAAAAAATTCCTGATTTAGATAAACTGGTGGAAGTATTTCAACAAGAAAACTGCCCAAAACAAACATTATTAGAAAATGGAGTGCGCATCTTGTTGGCATTATATAATGCTCCAAAATCTGAGGACAACATTGATCATTTCCGCTACACGCAATTCATCAAATTTACAAAACTAAATAAACCTGTACAACTGTCAACACTTCCACCAACAAGTGTAGCAGCTCATCAACACATAAAACGTGTCTACTACCAGATTCAAACGTGGTTAGGGAAGGACTTAGAACCTCAAGAATGGGGCTGGATGCTTGAAAATGAAATCCTGGAGCCCATACGAACGTTATTACCTCCAGCACCAGCCGAACTACTAAACGTAATATTTTGCAATTGCAAAAATGGTTGTGGTTCCCGCTGTGGATGCAGAAAATCAGGGCTACAATGTTCTTTAGCTTGCGGCCAGTGCAACGGACAAGCTTTCCTCAACGCTTCACTGTATCCAAGTAATCCCGATGAAGAAAATACGACATATGATCCCGATATTCTGGAAGGTTTGGAGATGAACATGACAGATAATGAGGATGATGACAATGAATCGAACATTTTTGAGCGACAAGAAGAAGAAGACGACGAACAAGAAGAAGATAATTAGCTTCCATTTCCAATTTCATTACAATTAAAATCAACAAAGATACTTTTGATGTTTGAACTCACATTTTGATAAATGTATATTATGCCGTATTTAATAATAAATAAAAATATGTGTAAAATATATACTCTTACTATCATTTTAACTTAAAATAAAACTAAAATATATAATCCAGAATTAATAATATTTTATACTTAAATAGTTAAATATGAATAATTATATATAAATAATCAAGTTACTTACTTTAATTAAATATAAATAATTAATAGTTAGTACATAAATAATAGGCATTGTTTAATAATTATAATTTCCAAGTAAATAATTGACTTTATAACGTACTGATAACCATAACTCACGCTTGACCTTGCATTAGGCCGTATATGACTGTACGATGTGCACTCTTCGCGCTCTACCTTCAAAACGGTTGGTCGTATGAAAAAAAAGTTTAAACAAAAGTTGTAGGGAATTTTATAGCCTACAACTTTTATAATAAATGCAAATCTCATTTAACCGATAGGAAGCCAGATATTCGCGAAAAACCGATTTTTGTGACCTTTGACCTTGAATATCTTGAGACGCGGACACGATAACGATTGTGACTTTTGAGACAACATTTAGAATGGCAAAACAAAGGTTCATACCAATTTGCATCTTATTATCTTTCATTCCGAGGTGAAAGCCCTAATATGACTGGGCTAGTAGAGAAAAATGCGTCTCTTGCGGCTCACCTCGTAATGAGAGATCTTGAAAAGTGTGCTTGGGCCGTAAAAATAACATTATTAACGATTTTCCTGTATTTGTATTAACCGCCTCAAAAATGTCAAAAATACGAATACGAAGTTATTTAATACTAGCTGATACCCGCGACTTCGTCCGCGTGGATTAAGGTTTTTTATTCCCACCGGAACACTCTTATTTCCCGGGATAAAAAGTATATCCTATTCCAGACCATGATCTATCTCTGTGCCAAATTTCAGCCAAATCGGTTCAGTCGTTGCGACGTGACTGAGTAACACATGTAACGACTTCGTCTGCGTGGATTTAATTTTTAAAATCCCGCAGGAACTCTTTGTTTTTCCAGGACACAAACATTTTTAAATTAAAGATATTAGTAAGGATTAGTTAGGATAAGGAAGTAAAGATTCCTCATTAATTCCTCTCAACCAATCGCAGGCCCACTACTATTTCTCTCGATGAGAACAGACAGAACAGATTGGCAGACTTCACACACCAATATAATATATTTTTTTTTAATAAAGAATAATTAGCCAAGCTGAACTTGACTTATATTTTCCTTTCCCCTCCGAATAAGTGAAAAGCTTGTGCTAGGAGTGGGTACGACAATAGGGCCACGGGTGGGGCTCGAACCTGCCACTACAATAGCAACATAAAACCGACATTTTCGCGAGCGAAGCGAGCGCGTAATTTTTTATGATTGCATTACAGCACTTAGTTGTCCATTCTTGACACCTACAATAGCAACGCAAAACTGACATTTTCGCGAGCGAAGCGAGCGCGTAATTTTTTATGATTGCATTACGGCAATTAGTTATCCATTCTTGACACCTACAATAGCAATGTAAAACTGACATTTTCGCGAGCGAAGCGAGCGCGTAATTTTTTATGATTGCATTACGGCACTTACTTAGTTGTCCATTCTTGACACCTACAATGGCAACGTAAAACTGACATTTTCGCGAGCGAAGCGAGCGCGAAATTTTTTATGATTGCATTAAGGCATTTAGTTGTCTATTCTTGACACCTACAATAGCAATGTAAAACCGAAATTTTCGCGAGCGAAGCGAGCGCGAAATTTTTATAATTGCATTATGGCACTTAGTAGTCCATTCTTGGCACCTACAATAGCAACGTAAAAGCGATATTTTCGCGAGCGTAGCGAGCGCGAATTTTTTTATGATCGCATTACGGCACTTAGTAGTTTATACTTGGCACCTACAATAGCAACGGAAAAGCGACATTTTCGCGAGCGAAGCGAGCGCGAAATTTTTTATGATTGCATTACGGCACTTAGTTGTCCATTCTTGACACCTACAATAGCAACGTTAAACCAACATTTTCGCGAGCGAAGCGAGCGCGAAATTTTTTATGATTGCATTACGGCACTTAGTTGTCCATTCTTGACACCTACAATAGCAACGTAAAACCGACATTTTCGCGAGCGAAGCGAGCGCGAAATTTTTTATGATTGCATTACGGTACTTAGTTGTCCATTCTTGACACCTACAATAGCAACGTAAAAGCGACAGTTTTGCGAGCAAAGCGAGCGCGAAATTTTTTATGATTGCATTACGGCACTTAGTTGTCCATTCTTGACACCTACAATAGCCACATAAAACCGATATTTTCGCGAGCGAAGCGAGCGCGAAATTTTTTATGATTGCATTACGGCACTTAGTTGTCCATTCTTGACACCTACAATAGCAACATAAAACCGACATTTTCGCGAGCGAAGCAAGCGCGAAATTGTTTATGATTGCATTACGGCACTTAGTTGTCCATTCTTGACACCTACAATAGCAACGTAAAACCAATATTTTCGCGAGGGAAGTGAGCGCGAAATTTTTTATGATTGCATTACGGCACTTAGTTGTCCATTCTTGACACCTACAATAGCAACGTAAAAGCGACAGTTTCGCGAGCGAAGCGAACGCGAAATTTTTTATGATTGCATTACAGCACTTAGAAGTCCATACTTAGCACCTACAATAGAAACGTAAAAGTGACATTTCGCGAGCGAAGCGAGCGCGAAATTTTTTATGATTGCATTACGGCACTTAGTTGTCCATTCTTGACACCTACAAAAGCAACGTAAAACCGACATTTTCGCGAGCGAAGTGAGCGCAAAATTTTTATAATTGCATTACGGCACTTAGTAGTCCACTCTTGCCACCTACAATAGCAACGGAAAAGCGACATTTTCGCGAGCGAAGCGAGCGCGAAATTTTTTATGATTGCATTACGGCACTTAGTTGTCCATTCTTGACACCTACAATAGCAACGTAAAACCGACATTTTCGCGAGCGAAGCGAGCGCGAAATTTTTTATGATTGCATTACGGTACTTAGTTGTCCATTCTTGACACCTACAATAGCAACGTAAAAGCGACAGTTTTGCGAGCAAAGCGAGCGCGAAATTTTTTATGATTGCATTACGGCACTTAGTTGTCCATTCTTGACACCTACAATAGCAACGTAAAACCGACATTTTCGCGAGGGAAGCGAGCGCGAAATTTTTTATGATTGCATTACGGCACTTAGTTGTCCATTCTTGACACCTACAATAGCAACGTAAAACCGACATTTTCGCGAGCGAAGCGAGCGCGAAATTTTTTATGATTGCATTACGGTACTTAGTTGTCCATTCTTGACACCTACAATAGCAACGTAAAAGCGACAGTTTTGCGAGCAAAGCGAGCGCGAAATTTTTTATGATTGCATTACGGCACTTAGTTGTCCATTCTTGACACCTACAATAGCAACGTAAAACCGACATTTTCGCGAGGGAAGCGAGCGCGAAATTTTTTATGATTGCATTACGGCACTTAGTTGTCCATTCTTGACACCTACAATAGCAACGTAAAAGCGACAGTTTCGCGAGCGAAGCGAACGCGAAATTTTTTATGATTGCATTACAGCACTTAGAAGTCCATACTTAGCACCTACAATAGCAACGGAAAAGCGACATTTTCGCGAGCGAAGCGAGCGCGAAATTTTTTATGATTGCATTACGGCACTTAGTAATCCATACTTGACACCTACAATAGAAGCGTAAAAGTGACATTTTCGCGAGCGAAGCGAGCGCGAAATTTTTTATACTTAGCACCTACAATAGAAACGTGAAAGTGGCTCTTTCGCGAGCGAAGCGAGCGCGAAATTTTTTATAATTGCATATCTAGTCGTACACTTTTGGCGCTTGAGACCCTGCCACCCTAGGCTCCAGTCAACTCAGTCTTTTGGTAAATCTGCCACTGAGCGTAGCCTTTCTTGTCCCAAAGAATTTAGTTTAATTATCAATTTTAATTTTGAAAATGATCGCTCGGCATGTAGCTTGTCCCTGCTCTCTTTGTCCCTTCCCTCCTACGCTACGCAGTAGCGTAGCGTAAATGTAATCTATACTTGGTACCTACGGTACTTATTAACAAACCACAATTACTAAATCCCCGCACTTTAGGTGGGAAGTATCATGATTGAGTAGCTGGACCTAGAGCACCATGATGTAGTCTATGCTTGGTGCCAACAATATCAATTCGAAACTGACAATTTCTACATCCTCACTGTTTAGGTAGGCACTACCCTGTAGCATCAGGATTGAGGAGCCAGGACCTAGAGCTCCATGATGTAGTCTATGCTTTATACCTACAATAACAATTCGTAATCGAAAGTACCTACATGCTTACAGTTTAGGTGGGCCGTATCCTGCAGCATCAAGATTGCGCAGCTAGAACCTAGAACTTCATGTTGTAGTTTATTCTTGATACTTACAATATTAATTCGCAAGCGACAGTTCTTAAATCCTCACAGTTTAGATGGGCAGTATCCTGCAGCATCAGGATTGAGGAGTAGAACCTGGAGCTCTATGATCTAGAATATTCTTAGGCCAAACATACCAATACGTAGTTGACAGTTCCTAAATCCTCATGATTTTGAGGAAAAGTACCTCTGCAGCATCAGGCTTGAGGAGTTGAAGGTAAAAAAATGTCCATTAAAAAAAAATCAGCTGAATTGGTCCAGAAATCCAGGAATAATCGGTGGATATATACATAGAAAAAAAAAGATACCGGCTGAATTGATAACCTCCTTTTTCGAAGTCGGTTAAAAATAAAGCTATCCACTATATGTATAGTGTATTATGCCAGCCTAAGATGAGCCGTAGATTCAAAGTTTCCTGTACATAACGGGGTTCAAGTTATTTTGGACCTTATACTGAGGATTGTGATGTCTATAACTTGTGAACTACTGAACCGACGACCTTGAAATAATTACAGAACAATCTTTACAGTATCTTCTTTCTAATAAAAAAAGAATGAATGAAATCGGAGTACGCGTTAATGAATTACAACTAAATACACATTTTGACTTTCATCCCCTCTCCCAAGGGAACCGTGCTGAATTTCGGGATAAAAAGTATCCTATATGTTACCTCGGTGTATGTACTTAAATCGTGCCAAGTTTCATTTAAATCCGTCCAGTAGTTTCAGCGTGATGCGCGGCCAAGATACAGACAGACAGACAGACAGACAGACAGACAGACAGACAAAAAAATCAAAAAAAATTTTTTTGGGTTCAGTATCGATAATAAAGCATCCCCCGATTAAAATTTTCAAAATATATTTAATGTACAGAATTCGTCCCGTTACAGTTTTATTATATTATAGATTTTACGAAATTATTAAGTTATTTTTCACTCATTTAAGACATAAAATATCGGTACGTAGTCTATTGACTATAAATCAACAATTATTACGTCTATAGTCAATGGTAGTACTCCTATATGTTGTTGTTGGAAACTATCTCTGGAATCCGATAGTCACGCCTGTTTTTGACTTTGTTTACATATTCTCCCAGCGAAGGTGTAAATCTTCCATTGATTTACGCACTACGTACTTTAATTTACAGTCGGACCAATTTAGCTTGTTCTAACGCGTGGCAACGGCCTATTCCAAATTATTTCCGGAGATCGTTTTTTCGTAGTTGCATAATAACTATTCATTCATCTCAACCTATCAATGACCCACAACTGGGTCCAGGCCCCAGGGGGCTGATTCTGTAACTCAGTGCCTATCACCGACGATAGGCATTTTTTAACCATTGAAGGTTTGAAGAGAAATGTCATTTACTATTTCATAGTAAACCTTCAATGGATAAAAAAATATATGTCAGTGGCTTTCATTTTTTGATAGGCACTGAGGGGCAGATCTAGAATGAGAAGAGCCATAGTCTACCACGTTGACCTACTGCGGATTGACTGACTCCACACATCTTTGTAAACATTATGGATAACGTTCGGGCATGGAATTAAAGCATTATTTAAAATGCACATCACCCCGAAATTTCAGAGATGCGTGCCTGGGATAAAACCCTGGAATAAAAGGCTGAAATATCTCCTAGGCTATCAACGCTTCACAATAATCATTATAAGTACATAAATAACCAGAAAATTGTCATATTCCTTCTGTGCAATACTCTAGAATAGAATAGAATAATTTTTAAGCTATTGCGTAGCTTCTATCGCGGGCCAGCGTAGAGACCGAATCCAGAAATTCCGTAACGAAAATAACCTGACACGGGACCCCTCTACGGTGAGCCGCTAGATGGCGTTGATAAAAAATGTTATGCAATAGCTTTACCGCGGCAGTCCCCGAGTGCCACACGTCTTTTTATTCAAATAAACTTTTACAAGGTGCTTTCGAATGGTTCTTAAAAATGATTGCTACAATGTGACGATTGGAATCGCATCTAATTTTTTTAATATGGACATTCAGGTGTTACGTAGGTATACAATAAATTAAAATTAAAAACTAAAAAATACATGTTAAATAAGATATTATGCAGTAATGTAGCCTACTTATATAAAATTTAAAACTACTTGAAGGGAATAATGAGCAAGCAAACACTAAACAAACAATTAATTAAAATACCTACCTAATTGGCCGGTACTCACTCGCTAGTGGCTAAAATGCATTGTTGCAGAAATAACGCGTTAAATTCAGCCAATCACCACAATTGAGGCAACAATGATTGATGCAGCTTTTACAGAATCGAAACTGGTTATATATAACCAGGAATATAATTGGTTATATATAACAAGTTATATGCAGTAATTTATGACATCATCAATAATAAGAAAAAAGTTTTAGAACTAAGTTGACCACGGGGATGTAGCATCGTCATATTGATTTTGTTCGTATATAATGTAGCCTATTTCATCCGGACCATAATAAATAATAAATTGATTGACACCTCATCACAATTGGCTCAGTAGTTTAGGTGCTATAGTGGAACAAAAGTATATAGAAACACGCATACATTCATTTATGTACGTAGTGTGGGGCGCCCTCCAGCAAGATGGACCGACGACGACAAAGAGAGTGGCGGGAAGTGGCTGGATGGAAAGAGCTGAGGACCGGGTGTGGTGGCGCTGATTGGGAAAAGCCTATGTATGTAAGGCCTATGCGGGACGTCTGTGGGCTGAAATGATGATGATGATACATACGTACAAACATACATACATCCATAAAGTCTATATAGACTGCCAAAATCAATGACTTTATTTTTGGTTTTGCAATAAAATTCGTCCTTCTATGAAAAAAAAATATATATGATACCTATCGGAATCGTCATGAAAATCGATACAACACGGAATAGGCACGCAGAGTGCAGACCGACCCAGTTCGACACTTCGTTAATAGATTTTTTTGGCGTTCCTCGACTGATTTATTGCGGATATAAACCCGACCAGATGCTGGATCATTGTTAACCGCGGATTGCGCATTTAACAGTATTTGGGTGGTCTACCAACCATTCGACATACATAATGGTAAATCTTTAGATGCAGCTTTGATTTTTAACCGACGTCCAAAAAAGAGGAGGTTCCCAAGTCATCGGAATCTTCTTTTTAAATATTTTTTATATATGTTCCCCGATTAGGGTCAGATGTCCAACAATGAAACAGTGGTACACAATAAAACACTGTGATATTTTTAAAATTCTGCGTTGCCATTTCGTGCATTATATTGCGTTAGGACACTCTTGTGAACCCCCCGCCCTAGCCCAATTTGCATCGACGCCGCGTGCGAGAATATGGTGTTTGCGGAGCACTTTTGGTTTTTTTCGACAAAAAGTAAGTATTTTTAGCATTCTTTATAGATTTTTTACTAAAGTATGGTTGAAAATTTCATAAATTTCATGATTAATTAGCATTACACACATTTCGTAGATTAATGTGCAATAAATTATATCTTAAAGTGTTACAATTTAGTGGGTAAAAAATTGAGATTAGTAAAAAAAACCTTAGGTAGTTCACAATGAAACAGTTGCACAGTAACACAGTGAAACACTATTTCAATGTGTATCATTTTGTTTTATTGTGTACCGTATAATTGTACATACATAATGTCATGTACTTTCCGGGCAAATTAATAATTTTTGTAGCTACAAATTCACAAATTAATCTTATTAACATTAAATTTTTTATAATACCAGTAATAGTACTGGTAACCTGTTTAAAGTTAATTAAAAATAAATCCTTTTGTGATTATTAACTCAAGCATTTTTTTTTATTCACCTACTCCATAAATTACACAAAAGTCGAGACAATACTATTAATGTTTCATTGTTGAATTTGTGGTGTTTCATTGTGTCCACAGTGGTGGTACACAATGAAACATTTCCCATTTTTTAGTTTATAATTTTTTGTCGATTGATTACATATTAATTAAAAAAATTGTAAATGAAATCCGATGCCGAATAAAATTGCCTACACACTTGTAAAAAATTAGACTTCTATCTGTAAAAACAAAAGGTGCACGAGACTTTGAATTTTTTGTGTTTCATTGTTGAACACATGACCCTACTCGAAGATGCGTGGACCGATTTGGAAAATTCTTTTTTTGCTTGAAAGGGTTTACTTCCCAGGTAATCCCATTGTCATTGGGTCAGGATCTGATGATGGGATCTTGGTAAAATCGAGGGCACTTCAAATTTTATAGAAACGATTGATATACCTACTTTGTAGTCGGTTTTGTAAAATTTTTACGTTTATATTTTTTTTTTAAGGCTTAAGTATAATATAATAAACAAACTTAAAATAATATAAAATTAAACTCTAAATTATAATAATATTATATCTATAACTATTTGTAAAATTAAAACTAATATAAACCTAAAACCTCATCGATATCACCGCAGCGCGGCATAGTACCCAAGATGCTAGCAGCATTATTACGTTTATATTATAATTATAGCAGTAGATCAAGTTTTAAGTATCCAAAAAAAAAAACAGGCAAAAATTACGTCAACTTTCCAAGGGACAACACTGAGTAGAAACAAAATAATGTTTGTTCGACAAAAAAAGTCGCGGAGTTAGGTCTAACTTTTAACTAATTTGCATTTATTTTCAATGTGTTGCATATGATGACTCTTGACTCTTTCGTGCCGCTGCTATTTTATTTTTTTTGCCACAGAAATGTGCTACCGGCCTTATTCGTTGTACGAGTGGAGCTAACCGCAAGATTTAATATTATCGTCTTATTTTTTGGATATCCTCAATAATAGGTAACATACTATACTTACTTAAATATATTTCCCGCAAGATTTTTGGAAAAACCTAATCCACGAAGTCGCAGGCAAAAGGTAAGGTTTATTAAAAATGTTTTCTTAACTTGTCGCACTATCTAACTAAATAAGTATCATTATCGCAATTATTTTCTCTCATTAAAGTTGACTTGGTATTTGCTGTTTTATTTTGTTTCGTAAATCGTAGTGCAGGCATTGTATCGTGAATAAGTTATGAACGCGTACAACTTTCCTCGTCCAGTTCTACGGGAGCTCCCCCGCCCTTCCCACTGGATGAATTTTCTTCGCCCGAAGGGAAAATCTTACGGATAAGCCGAGCTCAGCATCCGCTGGCCGTTGTGCGACCTACTTATGCTAAAAGTCTCGCTTTTACCGTGGGTACCTGATCCCTGTTAGTAAAATCCAAATGCTTTATGTAATTATTATTTATGAAAAATAATAGATAGGTATTTAATAAATAATTAATAAACTGAAAATAGACTTGGATACTATCGTTTACATGTTTCCGGAGCAAATAAATACAGAATTTTGAGTAAAATTTCAATAAGCTGTTTCCATTTCAAATTTTAGGTACATAGGTACCTAATATTAAGTGCATAAATAATAATTAGATACACAC
Organism: Hipparchia sbordonii; assembly: GCA_038048805.1. NCBI lineage: Eukaryota > Metazoa > Arthropoda > Insecta > Lepidoptera > Nymphalidae > Hipparchia > Hipparchia sbordonii. Next base: position 6,336,445 of record CM076104.1, on the reverse strand, counting down.
TACAGAGTGGAAAAAGCTTAAACTGTAGCAATGACTCGCATCTTAATCTTAATGTTATTTAGCGATAGGCTTAGATTAAGTACTAACATATAAATAAGTTTGGTTGTTTTACATAATGAGTCACTGTTACTCGAAATAAAGCTTATTATTATTAGTAAATTAATAAATAACCGTCTTTCATTGCGTTGTTTCAGCACAGAAAAATAGTTGCCACCCGTCAACAGATGTCGCTAGTATTAATTATTCTGAACTTTAACAAAGGCTTTCATAGGTTTTCTAATTTGTAGGAAAATACCTCGCAAATCAACAAACAATACTTTACATCCTAAGTCGTAAGGTACATTCGAAATTCTAGCATATTATGGAAGCAAGTGTGATTTAATAAGATTTTTTAAAATGTAATTTTACCAACGAAAGGCAAGGCAGCGAAAAGATCTGCGCTTTGCTTCCTCGCTCCTGATAGCACCATTAATATTTAGAATACCCTTGTGGCTTCGGATTTTCCAACTAACTATGACTTGGGTACCTTCATATCAAGTGATAAGGCATTTTCTAAACAAACGCGCTCCATCTTAGGCTGCATCTCCACTAATATCACCATACCATAAGGAATGCGATCGCAATGGAAAAAAGCCTCAGATATGGAGAAAACTATGGTCGGATTAAGTGTACCTTGAGTGGTCATCAAGAAATTCTCTCTTGTTAATTCGGTTCAGAACATGTTCAATGCTTCATGAACGATTGATACAAATCCATTTTGGAAACATCGTTACCAGTATTTGCGTTCGATCCAACATCGATGTCTAGATCTTAAAATAAATATGACCGTGTTGCTGCTACGCTCACAATTTCCTCTCGATTCCCGTCAAATCATAGATATTGCTGCCTAAAATAGACTAAAGCCCTAGTCATAAACAACGCGTGGTGACGGATGATGCGTCACGGCAGCGAATACAAAGCGGCACTAATTAACTAGATAAACAGTTTATCTATTTAATCCGACTGCGAACTAAATTGAAAAAACTTAGCACTATAATGTGCCAGTAGGTATGTAGAGGTACGTTAGTGAAATGTCAGTGACAAATCTAGTGTGAAAACGTTAAACGACAAAACATTGTAGCGTGCTTTAAAAGTTCAAAAAATGATGAAAAAAGGCGTAAGAATTTACAGTTTACAAAAACAACATTATATTTAAAACCTAAATCCACGCGACGCCCGCGCCATGGGAATCAGCTCATGGATCTTCTGGTCGATGGTCTGGAAGAGATAGCTTTTTTTGCGATAATACCACCTTATTGTACTTATTGTATATTGGGTTAAGTTTACTTTATTTTTCTGTTTTTGTAATGCAATAACATAAAAAATGATTTCATGCAGTCACTCTTTCAATATGACGTCCTGCCGCACTTTTTCCATCATGTGCCGCTGCCGTGCCGCGTTTAATCTGACCAGGGTTTAAACCCGAACGCGAAGAAGGTAAGGAAGGGAGACTACGACTATTTATGGAGCACTTAACCTCATTGTTTATGACAAGACTAGTGCCGTATTAAGAATCGATGATTGGGATATGAATAACATAGAGACGAGATTCTATTTGAGTAACCATTGGATTTCGTGGGCAGCTACCAAACTATGAAGCATCGTCAGAAAAAGCTTTTATGAAACTAAAAATGAAAAACACAGGAATCATATAACTCAAAAGAACTGTTTTTGAGTTGTGTGTGATCAGAATCAGCATTCCAAACCGGTGGTGGTAGATTCTTGACTTGTCATAAGAACCACAAGTTGGCCTACATGAAATAAATAATTTTGCGTTTTAGTTTGACTTTGCTCAAATAATACACCGTACATATCACAATTATGTACTCCATATTCGATGATCCCTCATCATTAGATAGAGTAAGATCCAGTGATCGCTAAAGTTACGTTGCTAAAACTAGAGTTATTTTCAGACTTAAAAATAAGACGACTTCCGTTCTCAATAATTATTCGACAAGTATTTTTTTCTACTAACTTGTTATATAAATAAACAGCGTTATGAAACCAAAAACCTAATTTTCCTAACTTCTGTTTTTTTACAAGTCACGTGTAAATATTGTAGATTTTTTCCGTTTGTTGTTGATAAATGCGAACAAAAGAATGAAGACTACAAAAGAAAGAAAACTTTCTTTTTAGGTACTCACTTGTTTTTGTGGACACGTTTGGATAATCGTGACAATAAGCTGTGCGTTTTATTATACACCCCTTCCAAATACTTTGCTATGTCTTCTCTAAATTTATAAGTTACTTACTTATCCTACTTCCTACTTAATACCTATTATTAAATGCGAAAGTTTGGATGGATGGATGGATGTTACTCAATCACGCCATTGACAAATTATGCTCTCGGCTCGCTCGGACTTAAGATAGAGTCCAAATGAGACACAATATGGTTTGACATAAATCTGTCTCGTTTTAACTCTGTCTTGAGTCTGAGCAGAGTGAGAGTATGGTCTATAAATTTCAGCCTAAGTATTGGCACAGTAAACCTAATAGTACCTAAAGGTAAAGAAGATTCCCTCCGCAAAATGATTTAAATAAACAGCGACTCTTGTTACCACACAATAAAGTACAATTCAGGTTGACACAGCGCTACTTACCTACCCTCTTCTTGAAGGATATAACTAACGTCTTATTCACCTGGACTCTCTCTTTCTATCACGTAACTCATATCCCTTCGCACTGTTTGAATTTAGGCTCTAAGAGGTCCAGCATGTACTTGTAGCTCCGCAGTTTACTGTCGTGTGCGCCAGGCCTCGTATTGGAAGAATGGATAAAATAATTTATTCTGTAGGTAATTTTCTCAAATAACACTGACACACGCTCTTAGTCTATTAGTTTAGGGTTAGAAATTTGTCGGCGGGGCGCGGTAGCGATGTATGCAAATCGGTGCCTATCCCACACTTCTACAGGGACTCCCTCCTGTTACAATTAAAATATGCAAATGGAAGATATTGGCAGCTACTTTTTATTACAATCGATGCATTCGAAAAGTTATCTTTGTTTTTCTGTTAGTGCGATCAAACATATGAGTATATCGATGCATTTAACTGATTGGAGATTTTAAGGGTGCGTTTCCATGTGAAATAGATATGCAGGGACAGACTTGAATAGATAGCAGAATAGATAGAAGAATAGTTAGATAGCAGAATCTTAAAAGAAGGTATCATATCGTCGTAATTTGTCCTCTCATCCGATAGACATCTATCGTCCTCTCAACCGTAAGACATCTATTTCAAGAAGAAATCATAACTAGCTGAAGCCCGCGACTTCGTCCACATGGAGCTAGTTTTAAAATCCCTCGGGAATTTTTTGATTTAACGGCATAAAAAGTTGTTAATATCATTCTCCAGATTCTGAATTATACCCATACAAAATATCAGGTTGATCCATTTGAAGGTTAGCTCTTCAAATTCGCAGCAACAGAATAATAGATCGACCAAACAAAAAAGAAATTGCGTTTTTTTTTTTTAATAGAAAGCATTGATGAGGTCTAGATTGGAACGCGCTTGCCTAGAAAATGCTCATTCACTCTTATCTTGAAGGTAGGTACTCAGATTATATAAGTACGTGGCCGGAAACACAGAAGCTGGAAGTGCGTTCCATACCTTAGCCGTTCGTTTCAGAAACGTTGAACTGAAGCGTTCCGTACGAGTAGGTTGACATAAGGTTACGTCAAACTTGATAAGTAATTGATCGTCATGCAGTAGAGAACAGCAGCTAAGCGGCCAAATTACAGGGATTGCCAACCGTGGGGGCTGTGATGTAAATTCATAATATGTAAATTTCCTCATTCGAAGCACACTAGAGAAGGCCAAGCGGCGCTTAGGATGTGTAATTTAATATGCTCCGAGTACATTTTTAATTAAACTTGTAAACAAATATACCTACATATTTTATATATGCAGTTAGTGCCCGCGACTTACAACCGGTTTCAATAACCTGTCTAATCCAAAATCTATACCTAATTGGGTATTTGACAATTTTTTTTAAATACTTAAAATAAAGGTTTTTAATATTATAAGTCTCGGAGGAAAAAAAATGTTGTGTTTGTTATAAGTAACACAACTACACAATGTTTTTTTACTTTTTTTAATATCTTAACTAGTTCCGAAAATATAGAGCTTTTAAGATTGATAAGCCGGAGATTATCATAGATTTTAATTTTACTTAAACAGTTTAATAGATTTTTTTAAAGAGCAATCGCCGAGTTTCCTGCTGGTTCTTCTCAGTAGGAACCATATCCTGAACTAGTGGTATATTCACTTGACCATTCAAACGCACTTTGCAAAAGTTTTTTTTATTTCGCACTAAATTTTGCTCTGGGCCCTGACATGGTGTCAGAGACCTTTCTTATGTAAACGGGTCTTTGTATAAAAATCTTTTTTTTATACTATTTTACTTTTTAACCTGCAAAAACAATGGATTCGAGTTAACTCGACGCAGACGAATTCCCGGACTGATACTTCATACTAGTAAAGATATACCTACCTAATAATACGTAACAATACAATCAAACAGAGCAACGTTATTTTTACTTAGCCACTTATTGAGAGGAGAGTGTACAATAGTTTTCCTTATAGGTACCTACTTTTCCCGCCATTTCGACGCAGTCGGCCGCGAGCGCCGCAGCTAATCCACTCGTAAGTCGTAACTCGTTCTCGGTAAATAGATCGATATTGTGTAAACAAACAAAGAACATGACGTCATTTTCACTGAACAGAACTTTTTACAATGATTATCTCTATTTTCCTCTCTTATGGCTCAGTTACACAAGGACAGTTTCTTGAATGCGAGCGAAATTTTCGGCACTCGTATTCGAGCATTGCTTAAGTGATACGAGTTTTTGTCATAACTCATCCTTAGGTACTAATATTATTAATGCGAAAGTGTGTTTGTTTGTTGGTTTGTCCTTCAATAAAGCTACATCAGAGCTACGGATCGACGTGATTTTTTGCATGGGTATAGTTGAGGACCTGGAGAGTGACATAGGCTACTTTTTATCCCTTAAAATTAAACAGTTCCCGCGGAATTTTAAAAACTAAATCCACGCGGATGAAGTCGCGGCCATCAGCTATCAGCTAGTTATGCATTAAAAAGAAAACAAAATTAACAAGCAATAATTTTTGGTTTGCTGGTTTATCTTTCAATTACACAGCAACAGAGGTACAGATATTTTGCTTGGATATATTTACAGTTGATAATTTGGATAGTGGTAAAGAAGGTAGGTAAGGAACGTATACTTTATATGCAGGAAAAATAATTTTTAAAAAACTCACTCCACGCGGACAAAGTCGCAGGCAAAAGCTAGTTTAAAATAAAAAAGAAAATCAAAGAGTACCCGTGGGATTTCAAAAACTTAATCCACGCGGACGAAGTCGCGGGCATCAGTTAATAATGTATAATAATTTAATGTGTAATAGCGGGGGAGTTGTATGGAAACGCATGGGATAATCGCAAACTATTTCTTGCCGCTCGCATTCGAGCAAACCTGACGCCTTAGGGTCAGTTTCACCATCTTCGATTAACATTAACTGAGGGTATTAATTTCCTTCAGGAGTAGGTAATATGAATATTACACTGTAAAGTTGTCGGTATGTAATCGTTGCTCATTGTACAAGTGTCATTGGTGGGATGATTCATAAATTGATGAACAATCCGAAGGTCAATACACTGAGGGATGAAATAAGTCTGGGGTGCGCGCACGTGGCGAGGGGGAAAATGCACTCTGTCCAGTTTAATTGAAAAAAATAAGTTTGTAGAGCGCCCTCCTGCGGGTAAATAAGGATTTAGTTGATCAACTGACGATCAAAGAATTGTGATTTTTTATTGACTCTGATATGGTCCGAGAGCTGGCAACACTAAAATTGCACTTACACGAATTTTCAAATTTTTATATAAGTACTTAATTTTTTTTTTTAAAAGAACATTAGCCAAGCTGAAGTTGACTAATATCCTCCTCTCCCCTCCAAATAAGCGGAAAGCTTGTGCTAGGAGTGGGTACGACAATAGTGCAACGGGTGGGATTCGAACCTGCGACCATTCAGTTTTCAGTCCGCACCTTTAACCGTTGGGCTATTGAGGCTTAAATTAAATTGATAGTGTAATAGTGATAGGTAGAAAGTAAAAATTAAAAAACAAATAAAAGTTTTATTTTATCCCTTACAAACTATTTCTACTTATAGGTACATACAAATCTATACGTATGTTTTTTAATATTAGTTACTTTAAACTCTATTTAAATTGAATATATTTTATTTACATGAATACCATATATAAGGGCCCCTAGTGGCGATAAAAGCCTTCTCTATTTTGTTCCATTTGCTATACGACTGCCTGAACAAAGGTGTATATTGTTTTCAGGGTTCATGGATGCATGTATATATGTGTGTATGTATGTGAGTTTCTATATTCCACGATAACTTCTGTACGCCTGAACCGATTTTGATGAATGAGGTATCGTTAGCTACCATCGTGGCAAAAAAGTCTGTCACACCTATTTAAAAACATTTAAAAAACTAGCAGCAATTAGCAAACATTAATTTTCCGGAAAATCAAAGAGCTCCCATGGGATTTAAAAAACTAAATCTACGCAGACGAAGTCGCGGGCATCAGCTAGCCTACTTACTTTTTAATAAAATGCTACCTTAGTTTAGCTACCTTACTTTTTAATATTTTATTTAAATGTTTGAAGCTTGAACAAAAAAAAGTTGATTGACCCAAATGACAATATTATAGCCTACTGTTCTACAATGTTTTGAAAATCATAATGCACGCTTTATTCAAATGATGTCCAGTACCAATTTGCAAATATTAATTACCTATATCATCAACTGTATTCGCACTCAATGACCGGCAGTAATACGGTGTGATACATAATTATAGGCACGCTTTCAGCCATGGTAATATAAATAGGTAATTATTATAGATACCTATCCATTACAATGCTATTTTTATTTACATGTACCTACATCAAATTGTATTTTTAACCGACATCAAAAAGAAGGAAGAGGTTCCCAATTCGTCGGAATCTTTTTAAGCTATTGCATAGCTTCTATCGCGGGCCAGCGTGGAGACCGAATCCAGAAATTCCGTAACGAAAATAACCTGACACGGGACTCCTCTACGGTGAGCCGCTAGATGGCGTTGATAAAAAATGCTATGCAATAGCTTTACCGCGGCAGTCCCCGAGTGCCACACGTCTTTTTTTATGTAGGTATATTCCCCGATTACTCAAAGAGGCCACGCCGCAACGACTTAACCGATTTCCCTGAAAGGCACAGAGATAGATTTTTATCTGGAATAACACATAGGCTACTTTTTACTCCGGAAATTAAGAGAGTTCCCGCGGTATTTAAACAGCCTCATCCACGCGAACGAAGTCGCGGGCATCAACTAGTAGCTAAATAATCAAAGTAAGGAGTCTAAGAAAAATTACGTAGCTGAGTCCAAAAGACTTTATTTTGCGGCTAAGGCCTGCGCTTGGTCTCCAATGAGACTAAGTACTTATGCTGAGATCTATAGAGCGGGCTCTGACTCAGCTCATACTTAAGATAGAGGTTAAAATGAGACACGAATATGCTCAGACATAAATCTGTCTCGTTTTAACTCTGTCTTCAGTCTGAGCTGGGTGAGAGTGCGGTCTATAGATTTCATCCTTATAGAACTAAGTTTAAGTATAAATAATAAAACTTATAATACTAATTTTAAGCTTTTCACTAATTCGCAAAACGATAACTAATATTGTGGTTAGTAGGTAAGTCTGTCGGATCAGAAATAATCATAACATCGCCATGAAACACCAGATTAAGTTATTGATCGACACCCAGAATTGATAAACTATGGGGAGAAACCTAAACCAACATTACCTATCGGCGATTACACGCCTATTCATCGAGTACCGACCACGCGTCGTAAATAAATCGATACTTGGTAATTTATTTACACACAGTCACTAATCTAAGCTTGATAGTGAAACAAAGAATTAAATCGCTTTGCAGGAAACGCCGTGTAAAGTACATAAGAGGTTGGTCGGCGCCCGAGAAAAGCAAGTGTTTTGATGATGAAAAATAACTTAAAAAAAAAAAGAATATTAGCCAAGCTGAACTTGACTTATATTCTCTTCTCCCCTCCAAATAAGCGAAAAGCATGTACCTACTAGGAGCGGGTACGACAATAGAGCAAGGGGTGGGGTTCGAACCTGCGATCTTTCAGTTTTCAGGCCGCACCTTTAACTGTTGGGCTATTGAGGCTAACTTTGGACCCATCGATTTGTAAAAAGCAAAAAAAAAACTTAAAAATAGACTAGCAGCTATAGACAACGAACATTCTTGTTCTCCGGCTAAGTTTTAGGGTCTCCCCCTTACAGACAGACAACATTTATCAAGCATCCATTTTACTTTTCGTGTTACCTTACAGAGTACACACTTAGAATGGAATAGAAAAGTCAAATAGTTTTACAAATTTCCACGTTTTTTGTTCATACTTAACTCAAAATTACTTTTTTTCACTTTACGGCCTTATAGTAATTAGGCGACAGTATATAATTCGTCATACAATACAAACCACTGAAAGTCGCATGTGAAACCTGCTGCTGAAATAAGTTTTGAGTAATGTCACAGAATACAAAAAGATAATATTATTATAGTTCTTTCAATTCATGAGGGTATGCGGCTCATGGTTGTGTGTGTGGTGTGTCGTAACTCGTATCTATACGAATGGGAGCGGGAGTTTGCTCGTCCCTAGCCGCTCCTGACAGGCACACGCACTTACGCAATGTGCATGTACACGACGTAACCACAAAAAAAGAAACTAAAGCTCACGCGCCCTCGTGCTATACTAGTGCGTGCAACTTGCTGTTACGGGGCTCATGCCACTTCCAGTTAGATCCTACGACTTTGTTTTATCTCTTTCTATCAACGGGGCCCAATTGAGTTATGTTTCCATTACTATTTGAAAACACTTTGCATGGTCATATAATGGGGGAAATATCAAATCAATACAATGTTTATTGATGCCTTAAAAAATGCAAAGATTAATGATGATTTTAACGAATTATTATTATTGGGTGTACAAATTAATTCGGTCCGTTTTTTGTTGTTAAAAATATATTTATTTTTAAATCAAAATAAATTAATAGATTAATCAAAGTATTGTCCATCGTTGATTACTACTTTTTCCCATCTCTCAGGCAATTTTCGAATTCCATCTCGAAAAAATGATTCGTCTTTCGAGGCAATCCAACTTCCGATCCAATTTTCTATTTCTGCAAAAGAAGTGAACCGGTGACCAGCCAAGTCGTGCTGCATCCGTCGGAATAACCAGTAATCCGAAGGAGCAAGGTCCGGAGAATACGGCGGGTAAAATACGGGTGGTAAAATATCCCACTTGAGTGTTTCTACTTAAATATTTTTTGACGACGTTTGCGACATGAGGTCGAGCGTTGTCGTCAACGTTTAACGTCTCTTGGTTTCAATTCATGAGGAACCCAGTATCCCTGTTTTTGAATCATTCCTATGGACTTTAATCGTACAGAAACTGCTTGTTGAGTCACTCCTAAACTATCTGCAAGCTCCTCTTGTGTTTGACTTCGATCTTCATCGAGTAATGCCTCCAATTCTTCGTCGTCGAATTTTTTTGGTTGTCCGGGTCTAGGCTTATTTTCAACGCTGAAATCACCATCCTTAAAACGTCGGAACCATTCCCTACAAGATTTATCAGTTGGAGCATTGTCACCATAAACTTCCACAAGCATTCGATGCGCTTCCGCTGCACTTTTCTTCCAATTGAAGCAAAAAATTAAAACTTCCCGCAGATGCTGCTCAGTTAGCACAAAATTTGACATATTCAAAAAAATTAAAAACAAGTTCTTTTACGAAATTCGAAGTAATGGGAACGGAATGTTATTGACAGATGTCTAACCTCTCTGAAACCACCGAGATCAACTGTCACAATAAAACATTCATGACAGCCAGAGCCATCTTTTTAAAACGGACCGAATTAATTTGTACACCCAATATATTAAATTAGTAGTAATTTTGTGGCGCAATTAATGCCGCTTTTTTTTTTTTTGAAAATTGACATTACGCGGAAAATTTCTAAAATTAATTATTAATTTTGAGTTGAGGGCATTCGACTCTATCGATTCGATATTTTTCGGCCGTAAGGTTCCTAGGATTACGGCCAAATTGTATGTACGCCAAAAATGGTTATGTCATTCTGTAATTAAAGCATTAAGCCATACTTAGTGTATTTAATAATTTCGGCACGTCCCTGTCTGTAGCGTTCGAAAACGACGGCAACGATTTCAACGCGCGCTTCGCAAAATACCTACATTTCCTTGCAATACAACCTTTACGAGCCTTATTGGTAACGCTCCCGCCACGCGTTGAGTGTGTTTCAGGCTTTATTATCCAGCTCAAACACAAAACCAATCTTTACGAAAAGATACATTTTTTAAAGAATAATAGCCAAGCTAATATCCTTTGACTAATATCCTCCTCTCCCCTCCAAAAAAGCGGAAAGCTTGTGCTAAGAGTGGGTATGACAATAGTGCAACGGGTGGGATTCGAACCTGCGACCTTTCTCTTGTTGTTGACTATAACTTAAATTGGGATTTCTGCCACTATTATAATATAAACAGACGTGAAGTTTATTGAGTTATGTGATAACTACCTACGAGACACGAGTAATAACAACCAACTCCACAAGGACAAAGTCGAAGTCGCAACTTATAGTATCGGCTAGTAGGAAAATAAATATTTAATTAATCAATATCACCGATTTTATTGACTATTTAATAGTGTAGATACGGCGACCTAGATTAGATTAAGTCAATCAAGTGGCTCATAGCACTCGATTCGGTCGCTAATGAAGAAGCGGAGCCCGCATCGCGTGCGCCCAGACAAACACTACCTCGATACCGTCGATAAAAATAAACACACGCTAGGGGCTCCAGCCCACTCGCGCCAACACGGCGACGATACTAGCGCTAACAGACGGCAACAAGACAGTCGCAACAATTCCGCGATTCAGATCCTCAGCTTCAGCTTTGTTCTAGAGATGATTAATGCCGCATCGTGCCCAGAACGCGTTTACGCTACATCACAACTCTCTAACAGTGGGTTGAAATCCCAGTGTTTCCCAATCTAAATTATAAAAGGAAGAGGTGAGGGACGCACAGCCCAAACCACTGGATGGATCAGGCTGAAATTTAGCATACAGAGAGCAATTACGTTATGACGTAGGCATTCGCTCATAAATGATTTTTGAAAATTCGATCCCTAACGCCGTTAAGGATTGAATTTTCAAAAACCCCTATTTAGGCTAAGGGTGTAAAATAAAACCTAACCTAACGTGAGCGAAACTGCGGGTAAAAGCTAGTTTTTATATGTATGTAAGAATTCTCCTTCTCCTCTCTCCAATAATATCATGGGTCGCTATCACTGCATTAGCGATGATGAATTACACAATTCAACAACACGTTTGCATCAGTGCATTAATAATGTTGAAACAATCAAATGCGGCTGCATCATGCTGCATTTCAAATGCGACTAGCGACTACATGTAGCTGTAAGGTCGCGCTACTGTGTCGCCGCAAAGAGTCGTCGTGGTTGAGGGCCCTTATATCCCGCCAGCCACGCGCGACCCTACCCCATGCCCTGCCACCAGTACCACACCGTATCGCCTCTGCCCCGAGTAGATTATACAATTACACATCACACTTCATCAGCGATAAATACTTTCACACACTTATCATTTACCAAATCTACGCCGCTGACCATTTTAGATGGAACGGGACAGCGAATAAGGCAGGCCGGCACGCTGGAACAACGCAGCTATAAAATAACGTATATTATTATAGTGTCCACAAGCCAAGCGGATATTGATTATCTGCCACAGTTGAGAGCCACCGACCCCCGCCCGCCGCAGCCTTCGCTCCTCAACCCGATACGGCGTATTGTACCCACCGGTAACGGGAATTTGTACCCTAAAGCGATCGCAAATAGCGCATTTTCCACAAGGAAAACGCCGTGACGTAACCCTTTTCTGCGAGGCGCGCGATATTCAATATTTGATCTCTGTCTAACAGACTGAGCAGCAATGTGACTGCAATATCCCCGTCCTGTTCGGGCACATTCCGTAATCATTTACGATGCATTCCCTTGCCATGATTTTCCCGCGACCGGCACTTGCTAAAACAAGTACTCCAGCGTTTTGCAAAAAGTTGCAAAAAAGTTGGATTTTCTGTTACTTTTGATAATTTTTAAAACTACTTTATTAAACTACGGCAATACTTAACTTTATACATAGTAGATAAATACTCGTACTGCCTTGTCAGTTGTCACAGTATAAGGGGTGACTCACGTTAGACCGTTCCGTATCCAAGCCGTACGTACCTTATTGGATGCATTTTATATGAAGTCACATACATACATTCAAAAGAGCCTCTTTCAATCCAACAATAATAATTCATTAATATACTTAATTCACTGCAGCCGCGTTGCTGTCGCAACCAGGATACATCAGCCATTTTAGTCGCGGTGGCTTATTTAAAGGCATCACAAGGATGGATGTGCATATGTTAGATCGTGTGCAAACCGGGCATTTGACCGAATGGGCAAGAAATTATAAGGCGGAGGGCAGACTAGCTACTTTAGCGGCAGCGGTCGGCGCTTTTAACGCTAACATGGGCTTACAACAAACGCAGAAATCTGCGACCGAAAATCGCAGAAGGCAGCTCTCCTCCAAGCAGATTTATCGGACGACAGCGTCTTAATTACTGCGAAGGCGATACATTTTGATGTTTTTTGTTATTAACATAACCTTAATTATGCTTACCAAGTTCAAGAATGAGTCCTGAAGGATTCACCTTTAACTTAAAAGCATGGCATGTCTAGACACAACTAGTGAACAAATTTTGTACTACAAAACTTTTCTTGGGGCAAAGCACTCACTACACCCGCTTTGTTGCGTTAGTGTGTTTACGTGTAACCTGTGAAAAATTGCCTTTCCCGCTGTGTAAGTGGCACACAGCGAAGCTGCGGGCGGGGGTGGGGGCGCCGCGCCTGTGTGCGTGGGGGGACGGGCGGGAAGGGGTCCGACTCGTGAACTAAATAGCTTAGTGTTAACACATATTGACATCAAATTTACCGCGATGTTATCACTTATTCAGGTGGCTGTTAATTCACTGTACTTTTCTGTAAGATTTTGAATAACTTATGATTTTGCGTGAGGTCCGATTCCCCGCGGTGCGACATTTTTACACCGAGAGCGTGTCAGCGATTAATTATTTTTGTCGCTTTGTTTAAGTTACGTTGACTCGGCCTCGGAGTTATTACGAATTTTAATTGCCCGTCGGGGCTGCTCCGAAACCCAACAACTCCACAATTTTTTTAGGGAAGCAGCAAAAAGGGTAAAACCCGTAAATTTATATGGAGACGGCTTACACATTTTTCGACGATACCTAAATATTGTTCACCGTACCTACCTATCTCTGTACCGCTTTTATTACTGTCAGGCACATGTATTCATCAGGTTTATAAATTTTGTGTATACGTACTCACGTATTATAATATAATTAACTGGAATAAGGGCGGTTTCAGATTAGCGTTTTTCGGCACGTATAAGCTCGAAGGGCGTTTAGGCGCACATAGACGCGCCGTTTGTCACACCGCACCTCGTACGAGTATTGACGCCTATATAAGCTCGTAAGAGCCAGCCGAGTTCGTTCGAATTCATATTGCCACTGAATGACCCACCGGTTCGAGCTAACACGCCAAAATAAGCTAGTTTACGCGCGTTCGGTCTTTCGAAGCACAAAATGTGGTGCGCATGTAAGCGCGTAAGCCGATACGAGCTTATATGAGCGCAAAAAATAAGATAGTTTGAAGCCGCTCTTAGGCTAGATCTATACTATACCAACGCTTAATGCAGTATTGCTTCAAAAAAAAATTTGTTTTGAGATGTCATATTTAATGACAAATTGCTACAATTTGTAAACTCATACTGAAATCTGTAGAACGTGCTCTAACTTGGCTCAACTTAAACTTTATTACTTATTTACATAATCTGCCTCATTTTAACTCAGTACTGAGAAAAGTGAGAGTCCGATCTATAGATTAGATCGATACCACACGGCACGGTATGCCATCGTCACGCTGTTTCTGGGCCGCCGCGTCCGCGCCGCTGCGGCGTCTTAAATAAAGTAATCCATTATACACCTATTACCTATTGTGTCAACTGCGTTTCTAATATTACGTGTCACAATACTATACTCACAATACAATTCGCGAATGCGACGACGTACCAACCGTGTAACATAAGCTCTGCTTGCGTTCAGTAGGCTTAGTACGAGTTTATAAGTCATCTCGATAACGTTGATAGATTTCAAGTATTAAACTCCACAAGCATTAAACATTTTTAAAGTTCAGTATGACAATATACTTAATCGAAAATACTGACTGCACGAGATTAAAAGCAAGGTTGGTACTAGATACCTACTACATCGATAATACCACACACCTACGGGTAGGTACGATTTTTTTTTTTTTTTTGATTTTTTTTATTCGATGACGAAAATAGTCCTTGACTGCGATCTCACCTGATGGCAAGCGACGATATAGTCTAAAATCGTAGCGGATTAACTGGTACATTCAACCCATACCCCTGATCGGTTTCTATATGCTATCGTGCCGTAACGCTAAATCGCTTGGCGACACGTCTTTGTCATGTTGCTGAAGAGGCAATGGATGGGACGGAACGTTTCGTTCGAAAAACCGATAAACCTTGGGGGACCAAAGTCATTCAGACGAATCACATGGTGCTGCTAGATATACAAGCGGCGCAAGACCGCAACGTATGGAATCCCCTTTAACAGTGACGTCCATATATTGGCGACGATGACGACTAACATCGATGACAGCAATATCGATTTCTAATTCAAGTGTAATTCATAACAATCTCTATAGCTCAAAAAATGATGGCAAGCAGCGGGCGTCGTAATGAACTTGTAATAAAATTATTGGCCTCATAGAGGGCAGTTGAAGCGACGCCCCAACGGCAACGAGTAAACCTGCGTAGTGATGTACCTACATGTGCGATTTACCGAATACCGATATCGATTCGGGCAAGAAAGAAAGTCGTATGTCTATCTTATCAAAATTTCTTCTTATTTTCAAATCCTAGTGTTTGTTGATAATAATAGTTTCAAAAATAATTGTAATAATTCCTTTAGATTTAGGTTAGATTCGTCGTCACTTCAACCTCGTCCCCTGCTGAACAAAAGTTTTGACTTCCTGCGCCTTGTCTCCAAAAGCTGCGTTCAATTTTAGCAAATGTTTCATTGTAAAATAATAAAAAAATTAAGTTAGGATCTGCTGTGTGAGAAATTGTTACTAAAAGATATACTTACATAAATTCTAACATAAAACTTCACCATCCAATTCGCAGAACATGCGCACGATAGAATGGGTACAATTCTGCCCTCGTAATTGAAAACACAGTAAGTTATATAGAAGTTACCTTTAAGTTACTGTGTTTTCAATTACGAGGGCAGTATTATAGCGACGCGCTACCCGTTTATATCGACATCGATAAAACGCAAGCTCCACTCACAGTAGTATCTAGAGAGGCGCGCTACAATAAAATGTACCGAGCTAGCTACAAGCCTGAGCAGTTACTCGCTCACCCCACCCACACCCCGACCCTCCCCGTCGACATATGCGCAGTCCCACTCACACATGCACCACCTGAAATCTGAACACACATTCACGCACAACTAGTAAGTGGTATGCATCTGTCAATCTATCGATGCGCTTATAGGCCTTTATAGCATCCGTTGCAGCCAATTCGATTATTAATAAATAATCGATTCCTAAAATGTTGCTTGCTAGTTCTGACACAAAACAAAGTTACAGCCAACCGTGTTTTATTCGGTTAAGTCTACTATTTATTCGTAAGGTTATGTGCCATAAACTACTTTTATATTGATATCGAATTTTAATGATCTTCACGGTGGTTCACATATAAAATTTATATCACCTCTTTTTTCCATCATCTCCTGTCTGTCTGTTATTGAAGAGTTTTGAACAATTTTGCCTATCCCATCCCAAAATTTTAGAACAAACATTATCGATATGTACCTACTTATAAAAGTAGTAATTCTTACATAATATGTTGCACTAACTTTGTTTTACAATAGAGGATAACATTTTGTTAAACTAATAATAATAGATGCTAATATGCTAAAAATAGTTTCTTCTATAAATGTTTCAGTATATAATACTTAGTTACGCAGAAAATAATTTCTTTTGGATGGCCATGCCTAATATCAAGTTACGCCACTGATGTTCATCCACCTAAGATATACAGTTAATACAGTCATATTATAACGATACATAGATGAAGAACGCAGGTTTTGCATGGTCAGCTATAATCGGTGAAAGTTGAATGTGCTGACACGACAAAGAAAGATTCAAGAAGAGGACCACAGGTAATGATGCTAATTTTGTTGTAATTAATCCTTAAAAAAATTCGGTGATAGTCCTCGTGCACCTTTGAAGAATTATAAAAAAAGAATTAGTTTAGTTATCCAAAGGGGCAATGCTTTTAACATCTTACGAGTAAGTGCTATACCGCTCTGCGGTAGAATCTGGTAGAATCGTTGAGTTTTTAATTTATTTTATCTTTTTATTAATTTATATTTAATGTCACTTATAATCATTTTTATATATTTAAACTAACATAAAAAATAGGATAACAAACCGCAGTGTAGGTAATCTAAAATTGAGTAAACACCAGTATTTATTAATCAAAATATTTAGTCTACGACATACGAACTTACAAAAAAAAAACAAAAAACCGATTTTTAGCAAAATATACTAAAATATTTTATGTTAAAGACAATAAGCACTAGAATAAACACAAACTTGAATATCTACGAGTATGATCAATGATATCTATATCAATGACCTCCGCCCACAGATGTGACGAATAAACTTTATTACGTTTAACTGAAAGGTCACGGTTGCCACCCCCAATAATCTATACTTACGTCAGGTATGTTACGAATCAAGACACCACCGTGTGCAAAGGCGACACTACCCAGACAATGCTGGCTTTACATAAAGGCTTTCGGAAGCGCGGAAAGGTATATGGCTTTATAAGTAACTCATACTTTATTTATCTCAACCAATGGGTCATAATTTTGGCAATAAATATGCTACTAATAAAAACATATTTGAGAATCCTGCCCATAGTAAGTGTTACAAAATCAATTTTGCCCGGATATTGTCAACTTTGCACACCTTATGAACTTCATTCGTAACATAGCTTTGTTTAAAGTGTAAAATCTAACGACAACATCTCAAGAAACCATAAAACTAAATAATTAATTTTAAGTTTTTTCGATTGAGTTCTACCGCTACTGCACTCTCGTGGCGCCCTGTAGAGTTAATATAATAGACTACTGGCCCGGTCCAAAAATGGATGGGTCATATGAACCACCAGGTGACCTATATAGGACGATATAAGAGCATAAAATAATACGATTCAGCACTATGCCGTCACTTGTAAGCTGTCCAACTGAGTGCTGGTGAGAATTGAAAAGTGCAGGTAGAGGGAGTACATTTTGGTCATATATTTTTGTACGGCATTTTTACCATCGATAGATCCATGAAAAATAATAAGAAAGCGTGCAGTGCCGTACAAAAATGTGGATCCACAAAGTCGGTAAACTTTTTTGATTTTCTGAAAATTTCCAGGGTAAATTTGGTCATTTGATTCTGTACGGCATCAGCTTCATACTGTTTCAATACAGCTTCTAATCCATTATTCCGCAACGCCGTACAAAAATCATGCGACAATGGAAAATAATCGAGGGTTGCAACCCCCTCTGTTTTCGTGGTCCAGGGGGTGATTTGATACAACATAAAATTAATTTATTTTGAAAGTATTTTATGCATAGATAATATTTTTTTACATGCCGTACATTTTCGTTGGTCCAAAGATTTGTAGGGGAAAAAAACTCAAGGACCTCAACCCCTACAAAACTTTGGACCAACGAAAATGTACGGCATGTAAAAAAATATTATCTATGCATAAAATACTTTCAAAATAAATTAATTTTATGTTGTATCAAATCACCCCCTGGACCACGAAAAGAGAGGGGGTTGCAACCCTCGATTATTTTCCATTGTCGCATGATTTTTGTACGGCGTTGCAGAATAATGGATTAGAAGCTGTATTGAAACAGTATGAAGCTGATGCCGTACAGAATCAAATGACCAAATTTACCCTGGAAATTTTCAGAAAATCAAAAAAGTTTACCGACTTTGTGGATCCACATTTTTGTACGGCACTGCGCGCTTTCTTATTATTTTTCATGGATCTATCGATGGTAAAAATGCCGTACAAAAATATATGACCAAAATGTACTCCCTCTACCTGCACTTTTCAATTCTCACCAGCACTCAGTTGGACAGCTTACAAGTGTCGGCATAGTGCTGAATCGTATTATTTTATGCTCTTATATCGTCCTATATAGGTCACCTGGTGGTTCATATGACCCATCCATTTTTGGACCGGGCCAGTAGTCTATAAGATTTAGTTCGAGTGATCGTATTCGTATTCGATGACATGAGTGTCAAAGTAAAATAAGCCATAATTGCATTGAATTAGAACTCAATTTAGTGCATGCATACGTTAACGTTTACGGATACGCTCCAAATTAAAATCGATTGTACTGAATTTGTGACTGTAAATAAATTAAGATTCATTTTAATTTGATGCTAATGTCATCGAACACTAATACGACGAATCGAATTAAATCTTATACTTACCCTACTTATACAATGGGCCACGGATGTCAATACCCTTCTTTTACTTTGTGTATCAATCTGTAGAGTTCCTCTGTCAGAGTCTACACTTAACTAATTGGCTATTTTCTCAACTTTTTTAGTCCAGCCATACACAGAAATTTTTAGATGCCTACATCAAACAATGTATTACTATCTATAACATCGCCATTGCTTATTTTGCGCAATTAATAATATCAATTTAATTAACAGGTGTCAATACTCAATACCATCGATATTAAAACTATCTATAGTTTTCCACCACTAATTCAATCAGCATTATTTGCGTAGGTACAACGTACCTAACGCACCTAACCACGTACATTTTGGTTGCACTAAACACTCATAAAAAGCAACATCGATAAGAATAAAATAAATGAGTTTATTCAAAGTTAGACCAAATACAAAGTCGTTCACACTTTACCCTTGTGTCACCCCTAGCAGAACAGTGACACTCGCTTAAAATAACGAGCGAATAACTTAATTTGGTCAATTTATCTGATAAAAGGTACTTAATTAAATTATAAAACAAATATTAGAAAATAAAATTATTTCATTACAATTATTAAAGTTAACTCATGAGTCGCGTAGCCAAAGTGGTAAACAGACGGGCGGCGGCAATGATCACGCCTCTTCTCACTGGCAATCTATATCTATAATCTATAATCTATAATATTATAATAAAGAGAGAGGGCGAATTTTGTGAGTTTGTATGTATGTCCGGAGCAAACTTTGGAATCACCGCACCTATTTCAAAAATTCTTTCACCATTTCAAAGGTACATTATTCCAGATGGTTATAGGCTATATATTATGCACATAAATGTATTATGGCTAGATATTATGTGCAAATTTGTTAAAGAAGTCGGAAAAATTTTTGACTCTCAAACGTTTTCAAGGCGTGCGCTGGATCATATACTGTTATTGGATGAAAATGATGTATTGGTGAATTGTTCCTCTTAAAAAGTTCTAAAAAAAAGTCCGCGATAGCATATGTCTAGCTTCTAAGGATAACTTACAGTAACCATTTCTATCTTTCAAATTTTGATTAAAAATAATGAATTATTTTCGACCTTCTTTAACCGATGTGATGTCAATCTATATCTAAATAAATATGTTTATTATCGTAACTGTTTAATTTAGAACATATTTGCCCTTTACACTATACAATTTAAATAAATATCTTAGGAGTTATCGGAAAATTAATATTTCCGCGCGACAAAATAATAAAATGGTGCCGGCCGGTGCGGGCGGTGCGCGGTGGCGGGTTTCGGCGCGGGAGATTCCTGTGATTCCTGTGGTGATCTTATTTACAATCATCTCCTATAAGAAGCTCTGTGCGATCAGTCCCGTAAAAAGAAATATTTAAATTTTCAACCCGGACGAAGTCGGCGCGGGCTTCTAGTCGGATATAAATTGGATGAAACAGACTTGAATTTATTATAATTATGTACTATAATATGCTATGGATATTGAATTTATTATATGTATTACTATGCTATGTATTATAGTATGTGGCTGCATATGCCAATAATAATCATTCCATACTCAGCTTCGAAGAATGACCACACTATATATTGTTTAAAATTAGATAAAAATGACAAGAATTGTAAAGCATAAAATAAATAACAAATAAATAATAAAAACGAAAATAATCAGACAAGCAAACTAAAATCTCTTTTTATGAAAGGGGACCACCTAGTTAAAAAAACCTATACTACATCGTCTGATTATTCACTCTAAATATAGAGACCAGCACAGTATCAAGTTGCAGCAAAATGGAATATTTTCATTTCAGCCTCAGAATAAAAGGCAGTGAGGGAAAGTTTTCGTGGAGGTGGGAGGGCAGGCGGCTAAAGATTATAAAGCTCCAATATAGGAAAGGCTGGTCCTTATAGTAATTTATTCACACCGTAGCTGTAGATACCTCTCAATCTATTTTTGTCTTTTTAGGATTCGAAGAAGCTATTTCGAATTATATACGACATACGACACTTTGTGTAGCGACAGCTTTAACAAAAAAAAAATAAACCACCAAGTGCGAGTCATACTTGCGCACGGACGATTCCCAGCTTAAAAGTGCGCAGTTTTTGCAGAGTTCAATTGGGTCTTGACGCTCGGACATACCTACAGACGGAAAACGGGGCGAGCCTAGTTCAGTTTTTTTTTCGGAGCCCTAAAAAACTATAACAATGAAAACTTTTTAGTAACACGCACTGCGTGGAACCTAGGTATGTGGTAAATTTTTTTTTTTTTTTTTTAGTGTAGGAGTGAATAGCAAAGGCTCACCCGGATAATTGTTGAACCTTCAAGCTACTTCTTCCTTCGACGGTCCTTTCAGTGCTGAGACCTCGACTTAGGATCAAGCTGGGATGTATTTTTCTTTTTGTATGGATTGGCGGGACTAATCTGTGCCGCCAGAACGTGGTAAGGACTAAGGAGCCTAGTCCGATTGACTTAGAAAATCGCGGATAATAATACTTTCTACTGTAGTAGTTTGAAACTTGTACTAAAGGCCTTTTCGAATACGTAAAGATTTAGTGCTAGTTTCAATAACTGTTAATCCATGCTACTTTTCATGAAGACTCGAATGATTACAGTGATATACTCATATCCTTACTAATATTATAAATGCGAAAGTTTGTTAGTATGTTGGTTTGTCCTTCAATAACGCTGCAAAAGACCTACGGATCGACGAGATTTTTTGCATGAGTATAGTTGAGCACCTGGAGATTGACATAGGCTATTCTATCCCGGAAAAACAAAGAGTTCCCGCGGAAATTTAAAATCCGTGCGGACGAAGTCGCGGCCATCACCTAGTCAGCTAGTTATCTATAAAAGTATATCCACGTGCTTATTTACGGCAAAAAGGTGTATAAATAAAGTTTGCTTTTTTACAGGAGTGACCTCATTTCATTTAAATTTAAGTTTAATTATAACTTCACATTAAATATAGGATTTTTACACGCTATTTTCGTTTTATATCCGAATCAAGGAAGCTTCTTTTAAGTTCTAAAGTCGACCATAAAAAAGGAAACATCGCGAGTAGGTAAGGCTTCATGTCTTAAGAAAATTTCATTCGTTCGTCAAACCGCAGGGCGAGCTTTACTCTAAACATGTAAAAAACAAGCTATTCAAAATACTTTTAATAAACTCAAAGGTACGTGTAGGTACACCTTTACAGTTTCATGTTATTTCAGCAACTTGAAGATCTTGACTTTCATGTTTCTGATTTATCACACCAATATTATAAAGACGAAAATTTGTATGTTTGTGTGTATGTTTGGAATGGAGATAGCTCCATATCCAGTAGGGCTAACATGCATGTTACGAGAATTTACTCGTGAATGTCTATAGAGATTCACATAGAGATTACGAGTATTGTAGACAAAATTTTCTCGTGGCACGCATGTTAGCCCAAAAGGAAACACATAGGCGGCATTTTATACCGGAAAATCAAAGAGTTCCCGCGGGATTTCAAAAACTAAATCCACGCGAGCGAAGTTGCGGGCATCAACTAGTAGGTATATAATATGACAAACTCATGTGGATTTTGGAAATTTTATTGACAAAAGTCAAGTATTACCCACCACATCACATTCTACAAGCGTTAGTGGCAATAAATCAGGCACACACTGGTGGGAGGCGAGTCTAATAAAGGCGGTCTCGCTCTATAGGTAGCCGTATTGTCTACAGCCTCATCGGTCCAAACTTTCCTTTCCGCAGTCAAACTTGCGTCGAGTGAATCTCGGATCTCGCAGGGATGTTTATACCGGTGTGTCGACCAAAATATTGGTCTGACTAAACATTTTTTTTTATTGTCTATCTTTGATGCTGCAGTCCTTCGGGCGTCTATCTGCTCTACAATTTTTATTTTTATCTGCAAATTATAAAATTATTTAGCCTATTTCTAGCCTTCTTGTTTCAATTTTTTTGCCAGTCAATCAATAATGATGAGATAAGCAACAATCTTAATGCTTATTTCTATTTGGAATATTCTGAGTATGGCGCTGCTATTGCTTGAGCTTCCAATCTTGTACAGCTACCGTAGTGAGCATTGAAATGCTCAAAATAATGCTTCCGATTTCCACTTTCCTTTTAGCGTCCCTATTCTCTCGGAAGCCGCTCTACTTTTTGAAAACTGGACTTGATAACGTAACCAAAAATAATAATAATACATAACGTTAATTACCGTTAATTTCAACATTTTCTGCCATAAATTAAAATAACAGTTGGTATTAGTATCAACGTTTGTGAGACTAACACTGACAGAATAAAAACCTTATTATGTTTAGCGCTTATTCATTATTTGCGCTGCTTCATTAAGAACTTAATTACCTAACTCACAAATTATTAAGTTTTTTAAGCCCGTACCAAACACCTTAGGAGATTAAGGTACCTAACGGTAAGGTATCGGTATATTTCATCTAACGTTAATATAGATTATCGTTAATTCGATTATAATTATTATGAAATTACATTATTTAAAGACCTAAATGAAAAACAGCGAGTGCTCATAGAGCCTTAGGTGATTGTAGTCAGTGGGCGTCCAGTTTTCTATGTATTTCATACCATATGTATCTTATAAACTTATAACAAGAATAAGTTTAAGTACCTACCTAAGTAGGTACCATATTATTTGGTAACAAATTTTTCTAGACAAAAAAAGTAAGCTAAGCTCGACTTAATATTCACGTTTATAAGCAGAAGCAAGACATCTAATAAGTCTTCCAAGAAAACCCGTAATTTCGAATTATTCCCACCTCATAAACAATGCACGATAACAAAACAGGGTGTCTTAATTAAACTTACTCTATATACGTACCTACTCAATCTCGCCTGGAAGTTAAGGAAAGGTTAAGACGCCCTCGCCGCCGCCCGCCCGCCCGCCCCCGGAACATTCCGGGAGTATCGCTTAATGCCGGTTTATTATCTCCCATCGTTGAGCATTAATTAATTCTTTTCGAAGCGTTACTTTTACAGATTTCGCTGAAAAATGGCTACGGTTTTTCCATTGTTTCCCAACTGTTTTTTTATTTTTTTATTTGTGTACGGGATGACGAGGTCTTCGCAACAAGTTCGCTATTTAACAATAACAAGCTTCGCTTATATTTAAACTTGCTGATGCCCGCGTGGATTGAGGTTTTTAATTCCCGCGGGAATTCTCTTATTTTCGGGGATAAAAAGTAGCCTATGTGTTATTGCAGCTAGTGATGTGCCTTTCAGCAAAATCGCATAAGTCGTTGCGGCGCGATTGAGTTACCAACATCCACCCATCTATCCATAAATCCATCCAATTTTTCGTATTTATAATATTAGTAGGATAGGAAGTAGGATTACGGTGGAACAAACCTATCAGGACTTTCGGCTGGTTTTTCTTGAAGGCAATACCCTTAAGACATTATTTTTTAAGACAGACTAACTGGTACTTGAAAGTTTATGCAATTGGTTTTAGGTTTCCTAAAATTTAATCCTTAATTCGTCCATGCTTCAGACAAGGCACTGCTCAGGGTGGCACTATCTGACCTGAATCATACTTATTGCACCGCACGCTAACTATAACATCCGCATTTAGCGCAATCGACAGTTCCGTTCGTTTCTTTCCTAAGTAATGTTACTACTTAGGAGCGCTCCGTACCAACAAAATCATACAAGAAATTGTACTAGTTCGGATTTCTAGTACTATTAATACAGTAGTTCCGAGCCAAGCATCAAAATCACAGATCATGAACGAAGTAGGTAGGTACTAAATGAACGATGTACTATATTTGTTTGATTCCTTGTTTCCCGCTCGTTCGGAGCCCAGCGAACGAACTCGGTACTTTAATGAACGACGTAGGTACTACTAAGCCTACGGACTAGTTCGTTCTCTTTCAGTGTCGGGATTCATTCATAACAGTACGTAGTACATTTATTACAAGACAACTTCACTTCGTATTTTACGTACGGCTTGTAAGTATTAATGTGCGATCTGCATAATTCAGTAGATCCAATTCTCAAATTAAAGCGGTCTCTGAAAGGGAACAAGGCGTGGGCTATTTAGACCACGGGCCGTGGCCTCAGCCCTCAGTCCTCGCGCCCCTAAAAGCCTCGCCCGTTTTTCATATCCCTCATAAACCCAATACAGGACTATATTAATTAAGTCTCTCTCAATTAAACTTATCTACCTACCTTTATCCAATATAGTGCGTTCTGTAAAAGTTACTCTTCAACCAGAAAATCTTATCTACCAACACAAGATAACCTGTTATCAGTCTCGTAGACGTAATTAGCACATGACAAATGACCTTTGACCAACACTAGACCAAAAATTATGTGCCTACCTTATACTAGCTTTTACCCGCGCCTTCACTCCCACCATCTATTACCTGCCGTCCAGGGTTTCTTTACTTTTTTTTATTTTTTAACCACCACTGTATTGGAGCAAACGAAACAAAAAATAATTATTCAAATTGGTCAAGCCTTTTTTGAGTTTTATTAGCCAGACTAACGAACAGCAATTTACGATTTTTATATACCTACTTACATAGATAGAAGATAGATTTCACAAGAAAACCAACGAATGAGGAACACCCTCTAGCACTTGGTGATCGCATTGCAAGGCGCTCGTAAACGTCGTCGTCGCGCACGTGCTGCATGATATTCCCTCAAGATATCAAACCACATACGCGCGCATTGAGTATGACGCACTTCCAGGGCCGTGCAGTTTCATGCAGATTATTACATAAACATACCCAATCTAAAGTCACGTAGTGTTAACAACAGACAACCAAAACTCAAGACAAATAATGATATTAATCGCAAAGCGGGCCGATAGCAACATTATTAATTCAAAACTCGGGAGCTCCCCCCTCCCCACCCTTTGCCGCCGCCGAGAGCCGCAATATCTTCAAAGAGCTTCTGGAAAGGTTACAAAATAACCTTATCCGAAAGTAGGTAGGTATAGGCGTTCGGCTACGAATCCTTTTGTTTGCGAAAATAATAAATACGACACTCGGTGCTTACTTCATAGACAGACATTTTGTAGGGGAAACAACCAAAAATGACAAAAAGGAAAACACGAATAAAAACAAATTTTACTGCAACAGTAATTTTGTTAATCTACCTATCTACATAATCATGATTAAAAAATTTCTTCGGAATGACCTAAGTTATAAAAAAATTATAGCAAAATAAAAACCCACCCGAAAAATGAAACCCACTGAATTAAGTAGGTTGTAGGTATCTATTTTTCCTTATTATAATATTATGACTTAAAATTTCAATAAACTGCTGCGAAAAGAAAAGTGTACCTTTGCAGAGATTTGTAAAAAGCATCATAGATTGCTAACTTTTTGTACAAACAAATCAAATTACGCTAAAAATTATCCTAGATGGCGCTACTAGGATTGCAATTTTTAATATTGAAATCGACGAAATATCGTATTTTATTGTTATACAATATATGCATAATTAAAACTAAAACTTTAACTTCAGAACTCTACTCTTCAGTGTTCAAAAATATTGGCGAGTAGTATGTCTAATATAATTTCATGGCTCAAACATAATTAAGTATTCATTGCAGCTCTCTAAAGCACAGTGATAGTCAAACCTGAATTAACAACTTTCATTTAATTTCTAGTTTAGGTCTGAAGTGAATACTAGTGCTGATCATGAAGACGCCTATATAATAACCATCGCATCATAATCTAACAATATCCAATTCACGATCCAAGTTCAACGTGCTATCGGAGATTATCAACATTCTAAAAAAAATTACCTACTAGATAACTACCATCAAATTAAATTATTATTTTGGATATAATTCAACACACCATGTTAGATAACCGGTTTTAGATTTTAAAATAACATCAATATCACAGAATACCTAAAAGTACTAAAGTTACGTAGGTACAGAAGCCGACAAAGATTATCAAACTACAAATCATAATTCAAACGCTATATCCATAACAAAGAAACTACAAAGTATTAAAACTGACAAAGTGAAACCAAAGTTACCTCTTCGCTTGTTGCGTGCTCAAAATCTATTCGTATGCCACTGTCGCGCCAGTCATAATAAAACATCAATTCCTTTTCCCACGTCATAAGGTAGTACTTGGGGCAAAAACTTATTTTCCGTTCGCAAACGCTCCGATGCTATCTGTCACGGCGGACAGAGCCTTTTTACGTTTGAAATAACATTTTGGAATGTTATCACAAAGGGATAAGATCGAGATTCGCGTGTTACTTGATTTGCAATCTGCAGCACGGTGTTCTTGATTCTCGGGGACGGTCCGCCCACACCCCTTCACCCGACTCGTACATGTTATTTACGTGTGAACACAACACCACTGAGGGTTCAATTTATCTGACCTACTGGGCCTCTAACTAATATAACATCCAAAAATACTCGCTAGATACTTTTTTTTTTTGTAAAAACTCACCAAATCCTATAACTTACAAAACAGAACCATGACCTATGACCGGGACTGACTGACTGACAATGCTCAGTCTAAACTAGTAGACCTAGGGGCAGGGAGGAAATGTTGGGAAAATGTTTTTTACTTATTCTAGAGGTGCACTAAACTAAGCTACCTGTAAACAAGAGCGAAGAAACAAAATATTTTTAAACTTAAATCCAAGCAGACAGTCGTGGTGTATAATAAAGCCCCTTTAATAAATCTATGTATTTGTTTCCAAACAACTAATAAAAATAACCAGTGCAAAATCCTACAGCTGCCATTTCCTCTCTTTAATTGTTTGCAACACTATCAATTTGACCTGCCTCAAGTTTTATTGGTGTTTATATTTCCACTCAAAATAATAAGTAGACAATTGAGTTAGTTTTCAAGGATTATTTTTATAAAAAAATCGTTTGGAGATAACACATAAAAACGAAAGAATCCAAATCGAGGGCGGGTAACACCTCTAACTCAAACGAGCGGCCAAGTGGCGCGGGCGGGCGGCGTCACAATTACAATCATTTCAGGGGACTCTCCCCGAGTCGCATGATGAACTGGAAATATTCCACAATATCAGGACCGTCGTTACAATGCCTTAGCAGAATATTTTTCTTGGCTAGAAACTCGATATTCCCCCAAGAGTTACGACATTTCAATTTGCCAAGGCGGGCGGAAAATGGAATTACGATTGGAGCGAGAATACCCGAGTGTCGCCGAGGGCTCCCGCTCGGCGCCGACGAGGCCCGAGCGATGCCGAAGGAGCCCGAACGCGCGGCTACCGAGTGCCGCCCGCCGCATCAAGCCTGTGTATTGATTAGATGCGGAACGCCCGATGTCATACAAATTAGGCCGCACGGAAAAACTGATTTCGGAAAAATAAAACATTTAAAAATATTCTTAAAAAACACCTTGACAGCGAGGGAATAAATATTACTTTTTTTAAATAGTTTATAATAAACTGTAGTTTTATTTGCTCTTGCAAGTAAAAGGTGGCCACTATAAAATTACGTGGATTTGTTACTCCGTCGCTGCGCAATTGAAGGACAATACAACGAACAAACACACTTTCGCATTTATAATAGGTACCTACACAATAATATTGGTAAGGAAGTAAGGATGTTCTTACAGACTTTTAAACGGAGTAACGATATGTTTTACGACAATATTTCAAAATGTTTGTAAAAAATAGTCTAAGGTATACGAACTGCAGTTATATAAATATTTTTCTTTGGTGTAAGTAATACACAGCTAATTATTTATTTATTGTTTTGTTAGGAGAAGAAGATAACGAGATCATTTTGGCGATGTAAAAAATATTAAAAGCTCCTTTTCCGCTGTCTAATCTTCGAAATAATTAAAATAAAGGCCTATTTAGAGTAAGCCGACATCGGTAGAATAATGTAGACCAATAAATATACATTACATTATTAACGAATGTTGGCCTCGTTTCTCGCTCTCTTTGTTCGTTTCACAATTTTTATCCGTGTCAAGTGAAAATGAACTTTGAGGCGGTGAAGTAAAGTATGGATTATTTTAGTAGGTAAATATTTTGTACTCGTTCAACGTAGTATTTTCAGCATAGTAATAATGAACCTTGTGTGATTTTGTTAAGGTTGCATTTGGTATGTTTGTGAGCAGTGGCGCGTTCATGATTTGTGAGTTTATAGCAACGGTGAAGTGTCGGTGGTTAATGGTGGCAGAGCGTGGCTCTCACCGGCGACATATTGAAAAAGTTTGGCGCGAAAAAAAGGCGGGAAGAAATGAAAAATACATTTTTTTAAATTTGTTAACCGCATGAAAATGGAAATTGCGCTTTTATTGGATGGGAGACACGAATTTTGCTCAATAAAAAATGTATCAAAAATTTTTAATTTGGTACTTTCTCTTTCCTTTATAGAACTACAGTCCACGAGGCTACTTAGTATTTGTATGAGTGATCGGCAAATAGCACGAACTGGTTATTAAAAATTAAAACAAACAGTGCGCGGGATACCTACCTACTTGACGACTAGAACCATGGAGCTATAGCCTAGAACCGATTGGCGCGCCTACCTTCACAAACTAAAGAATCTTAAAAATAAATACAAAATTATCATAAAATCAAATAAAATAGCAAAGTTTTCATAGATATTTTAAGTGTTCTTCACGTGGTTGTATTGAATCCCGCTAGATGGCGTAATATTTGGAAGATTTGAAAAATATATAATAATTATACAAACATAATATTAAACACATGTTACTATAAAACTTAAAGATAAACTAATCGAATTACTATACAAATCATGTCGCGTGATGCCAGGAATGCTCGCTGCTTTCCGCGCTGGACAGCCAGGCTGATCCTTTACGCAAAAAATGAGCCAGCGCTTCTGTCACCGGATGAGGCAATTACCGCGGTGAAATGTCTTTTAAATAATTTTTTTGCACTTAGACTCCATCTTGTATGACATTAACAATCTGCTTCTTTAACTAATTTCTGGTAATAGGTAGACCTTTAAAAAGAAGTTTTATGTGACATAGGAGAGAGGAGAACCTAGGATGAGCAAGGCAATATGTTGAGTCCTTTCTACAAAAAAAAATGGTCCATGAAACATTAGGATTAAAAAAAACACGTAAATCCTATTCCTATTTATTTAATTTTATAAATGCGAAAGTTTGGATGAATGTATGGATGTTTGTTGCTCAATCACGCTGCAACGACTAAACCGATTTGACTGAAATTTGACACAGAGTTAGATTATAAACTGGAATAGCACATAGCCAAGGCTCGGGCTTTTCATCCCGGAAAATAAGAGAGTTCCCGTGGGGCTTCAAAAAAAACCTCCATCCTCGCATACGAAGTCTCGGGTATCAGCTAGTACATTATATTTTAGGTTTCATAAGTACGAGCTTTGATGATGATTTTCAGTAGCTCTTAGATGAAGTTACTTGTACTCTCCAAACTACAAGTCATATCGACTAACTTCTAAGAAAGCACTATTGGCGCGAAATACAAAAGCAAAAGCAACAATGGTTTGAACAACTAGCGGCAAAACGCCACCCCAAAGGCCTTTTGGCCAGGAAGCAGCGAATTCGCTTTGAATTCATTCAAAATTGATTTAATTATTCTTATTAATATTATAAATGCGAAAGTTTATTTTGTTCGTTGGTTTGTCCTTCAACTACATAAGAAATGTATTTGCAACGCAGCGGAGAGTACCTAAATTCACTTTGAGCGTTGATTTCGTGCGGCAAGCTGTTCACACATTTGTCGGCGCTAAATACGTCACACGCAAGTCCAAAGAAATGCAGTGCGTTCAGTGCTTGCGTTAAACGAGGTGCGTTATACGTTTCGATAACGTACAAATATAACTTGAACTAAGATAATTTTGTAACATTGTACCATGTAATAAATAAATCAAGCAATAAAATCAATTTTAATAGTTGGTTTAAAAAACGTTCTCATAAGAATTGTGCAAAATTTCCTCACAATACCTTCAAGTCTTGCCCTATTGCGCAGATATAGAAAGAGAAAAAGAGACGAGAAAGAAAGATACAGGTGATAGTAGATTTAATAGCTACGAATAAATAATAAGTCAGGAACTCTAATTCAGAACAAATTCCACACAAAAAGTTTGATTTGCAGTAGGGCCACCTACTGTAAACCAAAACGTCGTATGATTCAAAATACGAGTCACTTAGTAAAGTACGCGAAGATTTGACGTGTACTCGCTTTTGTACCCGCTTTTCCGACTAAGGACGCGCTAGACACCACACGACTTTTGTTGGGTCATTTTTTTAACGCAGTTACATTTCCTGACTTATTATTTATTCGTAGTTTATTTGTTCGTTCCTGTATTCAAATGTCTTAATAGGTAGGTGAGTAAAGTTTATCATTTCAAACCCTTAGTCAAAGCAAGCGTTATAAAATATTATTGCGTCTCTTATTCGCTGTTGTGACGTAGAATGGAGCGTGCGGATGCTTCTTATAAAAATGTAGGATCTTGGAAAAAGATCATGCTTACCCGGCATGGGTGGGGGCAACCCCCTTCTGATTTATGGTAACATGTCGCAGGAGCGCGTACGGAAAACTCGCTTTTTGTCATTACCTAACTGATTTTTATTCCCTTTAAAATATTTCCACATTGCTGTCATATTATGGTAAATCGAATTGTATAAATTGTAAATTAATGTCTTCATACTACTTATTATGCTTTTGTTTGCAATATTTCATCGTGAAAATAAGTTCGAAAATTGCATTCGGAATTAAAAAAGTAACGCTGCAGACCTAAATGATAGATGGCGTTAGTAAAATTTCAGACTAAATTGATTTTTTATAGTTTTTGAGCTGATGTGGTTTATTTTATTTTTATTTAAACAAAACATTAATGTCCAAAAACAATTGGTTACAACCTATTAACTTATTATATTAATAAATCAGCAGTGCCATCTATTATCGGATAGGCACAAAAAAAATAGAAATAATATTTTTAAAAATGCATGTACCAAATCTAATTAGATTTTTTATTTTTGTTATTTTTATTTTTAATATTAGTAATTTAACACCGTTAAATTACTTTTTAAAATAAATTTCCCTTTAAAGCTCTATCTTGCGGTGAGTAGCTTAACTAACGCATGCATGAGATACTCATTGAATATTCTGATAGATGGCGCTACAAAGCGCTGTTTTCACAGACCCTTACCTATTCGGCGGTTATTCTAATTTCAAAAAGGTTGCACAAACCGAAAACTGTACTGGGGGGCTGGGGGGGACCATACCATCACCGCTTAAAGTAGTATTATTTCAATATTGTTTTGAGATGTCATATAATGACAACCTTAAAGTAGTTATTGTAAGGTTAATATTGTAAGATATGTCAATACAATATTGAAATCATCCTGCGATACTACGCATTGCATACTACCGTAAGGTGCAATGTACCTGTTGCCTTATACTCTTTGGTGTTTATAGGTACAGTTTTTCTATTCGTAAATTAAGTACTTTATTTAAGTACGTGTACGTTTTATTACCAACAGTTTATTATTATGCGAACAATAATGTAAATGCTACATCACTGTATGTACCTACCCACTTAATGTTTAAAATAATGTACATAAATTATTACCATAAATCGAAACTTAACATGAGGTAGTGATGAGGTAGGTAACTTAGAGCTAGAAATATCAAATAGCTCAAACTGAATTTATACTGCAAAATTAGTGGCATGAAATTAATTTCATCAATAATTTCACGTGTAAACTTCGAATTTCATACATGAAATTCATGCATGCATCATGAAATTAGAAGTTTACACGTGAAATTGTTGATGAAATTAATGTCATGAAACTAATTTCATGCCACTAATTTCGCAGTGTAAATTCGGCTTTAGGATTCTGGAATTTTTGGCTCAATATTGAACGCTTACTAAATACGATAGCATCTTTGTTTGTTGGTTTGTCCTTCAATCACACAGCAACGGAGCACAGGTTCGACGTGATAAGCTTATTGAGGACCTGGAGAGTAGCCTTGCCTTCCTTCTTAGATTGTTTAAAACCTAACTCACGGATAAAGTTGCGAGCATGAACTAGTTAAAAAAACTTTCAATGATTTCATGAAATAATTTCATTATTCACTGGATACCGTTGCGCGTCCTCCAACTGGCTGCAACATATTACGGGAAATTGCGATTGGCCTACTTGCATTGCGACGATCCTATACCTACCTACTTACTAGATATAATACTCGTAGATTGTTCTTTGGGTCATACCTACCTGAAAATCAAATCTACAGTCTATAATAATTGGGCAACATTGTCTGGTAATTGGTTGCCTGGAACAGATCACTTCTTAGCGATAAGGCCGGTTATTGTACTCTCTTTGTTTATTTTTTAATTTTTGTAAAAGTATGTTATTTTTTCTGTTTATTTGGTGTGCAACAAAGAATATTTCATTCAACATTCTATCTTTTCCTGCCTTATAATTGCCTTAATACCTATAAGCGCAGCTCTTATTTCGTGGTAGGTAAAAAAAAAAATGTTTTAATTTCGTTTCATGATTTCATCATTCTTCTTCTAAATGAAAAGGTTACTGACTGACTGACTGATCTATTAACGCACAGTTTAAACCACTAGAGCTAGGAGAATATAACCAACCACAAGACGGATTGGGCTGCAAGACATACAGATATATATATTATGACGTAGACTGACTACTAAGGAGGTGAAATAGGGATTTCAAAAATCGAACTTAACGTAAGTGAAGCCGCGAGCAAAAGCTAGTTTGGTATTAAATTTCTCGACTCGCAGGAAGCCGCTGGATACAGACGGCGCAAGACCGAGACTTATGAAAATCCCTACATCTATGTCCAGCATTGGACGTCTATCGGTTGATAAAAGATAAAAGGGAAAGTAAAACTCGTAAAACTTAATAATGCGACTTTACGGATATAAGCATCATACTTTCACCATATCTGGTTAACATTAAAACTAATTTAGCCATACTTCAGATGGCTCGAAGAAGCGATAGACGTTGGTGTCCTAAGATGCTCGAATGGAAACCACGCACTTGGAAATTTAATGTTGGAAAACCTCTCCACTAGATAGTCAGACGATCTCAAACGAGTGGCTGTTCGTCACTGGACACAAGCGGCAAGAGATCGTGATCGTGACCTATGTCCAGCAGTGGACCTCCATCGCTTCTCCACGGGCACGAAGTCACGTGCAAAATCTATAAGAGCAACATTCATACCACAGTGTCCACGGTTGATACAAAGAGGCGCTTATACTAAATGCATTTGTTGCACCTTTCGCCATCAATCATGCATTGGTTAAGTGGAAACCGGCTAAGTTAACCGTGATTTCAAATGATAAGAAGTGTGTCGCGAGCTACCAGCACTGTGCAGAGGCAAGTGGAGTGCGCGCGCCGTGAGGTGCGCACGCCGACGGACCTTACACCCGCGGCTGACTTTCGACGAGTATCGTGGTTTTGTTATTGTACCAGTTCGGAAATTTCACCGTGAGTAAACAGGGCTTCTTTTCAACTGCACGTAATTTTTTTCGTCTTTTTGACCATTATTTTAGCAATTTTTTTGTAGCTTTTGACTGCAATATTGAATATTGTACATCAACTTGTTAACGATTTCTTTTTTGGAATTTCACCGTAAGTAAACAGGGCTTCTTTTCAACTGCACGTAGATTTTTTCGTCTTTTTGACCATTATTTTGGCAATTTTTTTTAAGCTTTTGACTGCAATATTGAATATTACAACTACTTGTTAAACGATTTCTTTTTTGGAATTTCACCGTTAGTAAACAGGGTTCTTTTCAATTACTTAATTACGTAAATAATAACACATACTTGTATTCCGCGTTTTCAACCATTTCTTTAGCAATATTTTCGCATAAGTTTTAACAGAAACAAATGTAAACAAAACTAGTGCAAGTAAAAAAATAAAGCTTTCCCTTTCAACGTTGTATTAATGTTAAGTACTTTCTTATAGTTTCGAAAATTAACCGTAAGTAAAATTTTTTTTATAGGTTTTGATTGTAAAATTGATTACCAATAAATTGATAAACGACTTTTGTATTTCTATGAAAGTTTAACGTAACTAACAGGGCTTCTTTTGAAACAATTCACAAGTAATTTTCTGATTCTCGGTCAGTACATTATTCTATAATTTTATTTAGATTTAATATTATTTTGACTTAAAGGTTAAGAAGCGTACATTTTTGTAAAAAATAAAGCTTTCCTACAGAAACAAGCGACGCGACTCTAGAGTGACGAACTAGAAGTAAAATAGTTTGTTTTGAAAGAATTCACAATTTTTCAAGCTCTCTTCCACTATTTAAGCAATTTTTGATATGAAATGATACTAACAATTATAATCTTACTTATTAAAGGGTCTTTAAAACTTTTACGCTGCGATTGATTTGAAAGGTGCACTAATACTTCGGATTATTTCCAAGACCTTGAACTGATGCTACAGCATCAAGTAGTCTGCGGGAACCCAACTCCTCAGCAACTTAACGCAACTTACAGCAACTTACAGCAAATATAGTGGTTTGGATTATCTCATTAGAATAGTCTCAATGTGTACGTAAACGTGAATGCGTCGTGCTCGTGAACGGGTGCCACCAACGGGAATGGGTCTGCTTTGTCTTCCCATGTTGACATTTGTTAGATTATATATATAGCATTT
This sequence comes from Hipparchia sbordonii, assembly GCA_038048805.1. NCBI lineage: Eukaryota > Metazoa > Arthropoda > Insecta > Lepidoptera > Nymphalidae > Hipparchia > Hipparchia sbordonii. The sequence goes on along the minus strand of CM076104.1, from coordinate 6,300,940 downwards.
TTGAAGCTTCACTGTGGAAGCACTGTATACTTAGCTTAGTTTTGTTACTTATTGTAAAATTAGTTTATTTTATTTTTTGAAAAGAGCAACTGCTGAGTTTCTTGCCGGTTCTTCTCAGCAGAATCTGCATTCCGAACCGGTGCAGTGGTAGATTTATGACACGTCATAAATCTACCACTGCACCGAATGAGTGCATATGAATCGAGGAGGACGATCTAATAATATTAGAGCAGTAAATAGGGTAACAGGTTACAGGATGCTGGGCTTATCATACATAGTTTGGCCATAGATTCACATGCCGGGAATGTTCTAAGTAATGTACGCCTGTTGTAGGTAGGTACTTAATTAATAATGACAAAAAAAATGAAAATTATTTATTTCCCCTTTTGTTTTTATTGCTCAAGTGGTGGAGGCGCCGGGTCTACCTTATACCTTAGGTAGGTATACCTATTGGGTGATGTGTGGCACGATTCATAAAATAAACGTTTCTTTCTTTCTTAGGTATTCTCGTATACCTGTGGCAAGATGTCTCGCTCTTCCTTAGAAAATATTTATACTTAATGAAACTAATATCTACCATTAAAATGACTTAGTTAACTTAATTGTTTTGTTTTGAAAGAATTCACAAATAAATTTTTGTCTCTGATTTCAATTCTTTATGATTTTTTTTACTTTTCCAATGCGCAAAGAAACTTTTCGAGGCCAAGACAAATTAAAAAAAAATAATCGAAATCAATCAATCCGTTCTCGAGATATCGTCAAAAAGCCATTCCATACAAAATGTATGAGACAATGAATTTTCTACATAAATTGTTTTTTCGCGAATTTTTCCGATGTTTTAATAGTTATTGAAAATTACCATAAAAATCGGTCCAGCCGCTCTAGAGTTATAAGTGTTCGAACAAACCCGACTTTGTTTTATAATATTAAGATGTAGATAGTGTAATATTATAACCACAATTAAGAGTTAATGGATCCACCACGTTAAAGAAATGGAAAGTTGTTGCTCTTCTTGACACGGTTTAAGTAGATTTATTCTTAGTTTGTCTGTTTTAGAGGTCGTAATATATAATTTCTAATTTAGGCTTATTAGCGTCTATCACAAAAAGCCACTAGCCGGTAATCCGTAGTGGAGCCGTATAAAACTTTCTCATTGTTGTTGCCTTATTATAATAAGTGCGTTAGTAACTCTATCTGTTTGTTCATATTATATTTTATACTAGTTGATGCCCGCGACTTCGTGCGCGTGGATTGAGGTTTTCTTAATTCCCGCGAGAACTTCTCCGGGATAAAAAGTAGCCTATGTGCTATGTGTCTATAATCTAACTCTGTGCTAAACAGCCAAATCGGTAGTCTTGATGTCGGTTGATTGATTTGACTTTCTTATTAATTGCAAAGGAAAGTAAAAAAATTATAAAGACGACGTAATTTTGTTAATGATTTTATTTTCCTTGTCGTAGATAAAAATCTTGTATCCAAATATACGTAATTTGTCATTTTAATTCTCGTAGGTACTATCCTATTTTGATACTCGGCTTTTTATCAAAAAAACAGCACTTAAATTAAAATGACCCCGTTACGATGCAGTTGCATAAATAGCTATTTCGGTTTTAAGTTGATTAAGCTCGAAATATAAGCATAACTAAATAAAATAAAATAGGTATTACGATAAAGATTAGACGTAAGATAAAGAAGAGACATAAATAAAATAAGATTTTACGATAGAGATTTTTTACAAACTTAAATACTTATTTACGCGCGCGACGTGTTTTATGTGTATAATATTTTGTGAATGTGTAAAAACTAACTCGTTTCATTTTTTAGGATAAAATAATCTTATAGTTAATATGAACATTAACTTAATAGTGAAGAACTTGCTGTATTGTGATAAAACTATCATTCTTTTCTCAAATTAATCTTTCTGCTTATTTAAAGGGGAGAAAAACTTAGTTTTTTTAATACCTACTTACGAAATATGAACATGTAGTATGTACTGTATCAACATACAGTTTCATAATATTTTTCAATTACTTAAATATTTACAAAAATGAACGATTCATATTAAATTGCTTCTACAATTAAACTAAAATAAAAACAAAAATCTTTGTAATAAATTATCGTCAATATTGAACTCTGTCTCTGTTGACCTTATGGTTTGAGGTATTTTACTTAGTATTGTTCACATGAACAATATGACAGGAAAATGAAAATCAACAAAAAATGTCATGTTTAACTTTTGTTGGAATGCCTTGTGCGACGGCTGTTAAAAAAACTTTTAATAGTGCACTAGCTTTTATCTTCGGCTTGACTCGTATGAGACTCGGACCAAGGGTCATCACAATAACCATCAAAAACGTAATTATTACACGCCACTCAAACATTCATGTTTGTTTTGAGCCTACTTTTGGAGTGGAATTTTTTTAGAAACTTTCTTTCTTAGCGCTATAGTTCGATGGTAGGTATTATTACTGGAACTACAAAATATCCTACAAAACTATCTTTTTGTCCTCCCAAATTTTCTCCACTGGAAATCGAATCCGAGACCTCCCAGTTATAAGACCACAGCGCTCACCACTACATCAGGAAAGTCGTTCTTCTTTATTTTAAAGTTGGTCAAAAAAGATGAATGGAATGAAAGGGTCTATAAGGGCCAGGGTAGACACGGTGCTTTTAACAGTAGGTACCTTGAGTACCTTGAGCTGATGTTGCATTGCAGCTAAGTAGTCTACGGGATACCGAACTCCTTAGCAACTTACATCAGATTCAGTGGGCTCATTAAAATGCTCTCAATGAGTAGCAAGTTGTTAGATAGATGATGATCAAGGATCAAGGAGGAGGATCTGATGATGGAGCAGCAAACTGGGTAACAGGATATTAGGATAAGCATAGGTATGGCACATAGTCCGGCCTTAGATTCACACATCGAGGATGTTTTTTGGTCGCTTTTCGGAAGCTCGATGCCGTGTTAGCAAAAACGCCGATCAAAAGCAAAAGCATCATGTCTGCCCGGGCCGTAAGTAGTAGTATTGAATGTAGACGGTTGCATGTTACTATATGCAGTATGCGTAACGGTTCTGCTTCAAGTGCCTAAGACCGGAAACACCTTAAAACACGCCGCCACGCGATGCGTGTTGAGTCATAATATCAACTCTTCTCTCGTAGTATTTTCTATGAACAACGTTGCAACAATAACTTGTTTGAAAATGCGATGTGCGTTAACGTTCGCGGCATGTTATGTGTGTGTTTCTAGCCTAACTCAATACCCTGAATGTGTTATTTTTTGTTACTCTGAAAATGTTGCTCAGAAGTTCAGAAATTCAAAAAAGTTGTTGTAGGGTAAAATCAACAAACAAACTCACTTTCGCATTTATAATAAGTACATATTAGTAAGGATTATACTATACGATACTTAGGGTTTCATTATCGCAATTTACGTAGTTATCCCTAATTTTGAAAATGAAATATAGCCTGTTTCTTGCTGATAATGGAGCTTTCTATAGCTGAAAGGATTTTTAAAATCGGTTGAGTAATTATTAGTTTATCCATTACAAACAAACAATCAAATTTTTTGTCTTTATAATATTACTAGATGATTCCCACGACTTCGTTCGCGTAGATTAAGGTTTTTTATTCACGCGGAAACTTTCTTATTTCCCGGAATAAAAAGTAGCCTATGTGTTATTCCAAACTATCTACCTCTGTGCCAAATTTCAGCCAAATCGATTTAGTCGTTGCGACGTGATTGAGTTACAAACATACATCCAAACTTTCGGATTTATTATATTAAATATAATATAATAATAGGATTATTAGTATAGATTAGATAGGTAGTTGTACCAAGAATGTAAACGCGCGCGCAGATCAATGCTTTAGAAAGGAGTTATGTTGCGCTAACAAAACCAACTTGTCGTTTTTCAGTTTACATGTTTTATTTCAGAAAAAAATACACAGTATCTTTATGAAAAATATTTCAAACATGTTTCGTAACTTAACGTCATAATCGTAGCATCGATAACTTTGTTTTATGTAATCTGGACTTATGAAATAGGTTCAAATCGTTCAAATGCATTTTATGTACATACTCCGAATTTCTTTTCTTGTAGGTTTATACTTACAGAGTCGATGAGCGTATCGTTGAAATTATTTCAACTTGGTCGGTTAGAATACTGTGTGGGTTAGATATAATCTATGTATATAAAATTCAAAGTCCTGACTGACTGACTGACTGAGATGTCAACGCACAGCCTAAACTACTGAAGTTAGAAACTTGTTACAGTTGGTTCCTTTTATGACATAGGCGCACACTAAGGAAGGATTTGATGAGCTAGTCTGGATATAATACACAAACATTAATTTGTGCTATTCTTGGGGCCGACATTCCAAAAGTCCATATAATATTACCTATAGCCATTTTATTCAACCAAGACAAGTTCTCATTACATTGATTTCGTAGAGGGAAATTGTAAAACATACCTACGAGTATAGGCTGCTTATTACCCAGGCTCTTGAAACTACAGTATCCGTTCATGATTTCATGATAGGAATGACGACACATACTAACTAAAAAGAAAATTAATTAATCATCTACATCCGTACTAATTAAATGCGAAAGTGTATTTGTTTTTGGTTAGTTGGTTTGTCCTTCAATCACGCTGCAACATAGCTACGGATCGCCGTGATATTTTTGCATAGATATTTACGTGAAAAAAAAATCTCGGAAAATCAAAGCATAATTTTATCACATACCTACCTATTGGTTTATGTAGGAGTAACTTGCATAAATATACCAAAAACCCCCTCTTGAACTGAGCTTGTATGAACTTTGCTAAGCTAAGTTAGCGTAGTTTGTGGTGTGGCCGGCGTTTGAGTTTGTGGATGGTCACTTTACACTAGGAGGCGCGCCTAACCTTCCCTTTGAATCGTCATTAATTTTAAAAAAATCTGACGCGGTTTCCACCGCAAAAGGGTAACGAGCGGGAAATGGCTAAGCGGAACGGACTTTTTGAAGACAAAATAGGTTTACACTAGTAGGTTTAGTTTGAAAGTTGTCTTAACGTCACTTCTGAGGGAGCTCATTTAGACTCTTTTTGAACTCTTTTTGCTCGCTTAGTCCTTTCCGCTAGACTCTTTGTCGGTGGAAGTGCTTGAAGATATACAACTTTACTCTGCGAGTTGAGCGGAGTCCGTAGGTACGGAGCTCGCTCCGTTCGCGGTGGAAACCTCGAACCTACTTCCCCATCAAAAAAAATATGTCAGCGACGTAAAAATTTACAAGCATACGTTCAAGTAAGTAAGCTGCAATGGCGCAATACGGTACATGACCAACCCAAGCCAGCGGTTCGCGCGATTTCTACACCGGAGTACTCACTTACTGCGTAATGAACCTTAGCCAAAGTACCTAGCTAGTTAGTAACCTTGTACATTCTAAGATTTTCACACTTAACCAACACAACTCTGGTAAACGACATTAACTTGACTCGTTTTCTAGATTTCCCTTATACAACTACGCTACGTGCAAATGTGCAGTGTACCTCATTAAAACATAGGTACTTTACGATACAATACATAAATGCTTCGTCGGCGTGAATTTGTTTACTGTTTTTTCGGGGTAAAAGGTTACTCCACTGCCCTTGCTCTCAACTATACTATTTAATTAAAAAAGACGTGTGGCACTCGGGGACTGCCGCGGTAAAGCTATTGCATAGTCCCGTGTCAGGTTATTTTCGTTACGGAATTTCTGGATTCGGTCTCCACGCTGGCCCACGATAGAAGCTACGCAATAGCTTAAAAATTCATCAAAATCAGTGAATCCGATCTCGAGATACTTGTGGGTAATATCATCAAATACAAAATGTACGAGAAGATGGATTTTCTTCATAATTTTTTTATTGTGAATTTTTCCGATGTTATTCTGCTATTCGGGGCGGAGAAAAATCCAATAAGTCAAAGATCATAAAAATCGGTCGGTGTAACCCGACTAGACCTAACCTAACCCGATAGATATAAGTTAATCGTATCTAGTACCTAGACATATAATGAGCAAGTAGATCACAATGTCACAATACCGTTCTTAATCATAAAATCATGTCTGCGATGCTTCCTGCTTCTACATAATAATATCACATTACCTACTATGGTTAGAATAACTAAAAGACACGTGATGTTGTGACAGTTATTGCATTGCACTATTATTATATATTTTCGCAAGTCCTTATTACTTAAGTACAAAATTATAGTATTCAGAGGACCCAACTGACCTGTGTATAATGTATGTTAGTATTACTATAGGTATATGTATGTTAGTATGTAGTAACTTAACCCTCGGTTTTAAGTTTTAACACGAATTTCGTATAAAACATTTAAGATTATTACCAGAATAATAAGCCATTTTACAGCAAAATTCATTTTAATATTGATCATTATTGGTTTTCATTTTTTTTAGGTTCTCTTGAACGGAAATAGAATCTTTAGGTATTATAAAAGGACCTTTTAATTCATCATCTCTAAAATCGCTCATCTTTCAAATTCAAAAAATAAAACACGCGATGTAAATTTTTGTTTGTCTTATTTTCAACTATAGTTGATGCCCGCGACGACCGCGTCCGTCGTCGCCTCGTCCGCGTGGATTTTTATTCTAATAAAGTAGATATTTAAAGCTTTTTACCATCAGGATAAGAGTTGACAGTATCTGGATTTCTAAGGATGGCTAAGTTCCTAAATCCCCACAATATGGGTGGCCAGTACCCCTGCAGCATCAGGATTGAGGAGTTGGAACCCGAAGTTTTTATGAGACCATCTCGCAAAGTTTTTGTATCGGTTAAAAAAAGACTCATGTACATCAGTTTAGAAATGACGGAGATATCGATATAATACATAGGTTACCCTTTAGTAGGTAGGTTTACCCTACCCTAACTCCTCCTTTTTCGAAAAATTAAAAAAGTAGCTTAAGTTACTACCGATAATATCCGCTATCTGCCAGTGAAAGTTGTGCCAAAATCGGTCTAGCCGTTCCCGAGATTAGCCGGAACAAACAAGCGGTCAAACGGATAGACATACAGACAAATTCTATAAGTACCGTATGTATTTTCATATGCATTTGGTAAAAAGCTGTTATTTTGATATTACAAACAGACACTTCAATTTTATTTATTTATATAATACATGTATATATAGGTAGGTACATTGATTATGATGTATTGTTGGTTTTTGCATTTGTAGTCATTTTCCTGTAAGATGATAAATTTTCGGACGATTTTTTGCCTATCAAAGCTATTAACGAATTGTGAGGTTTTTTATAAATCTTGAATTCTTATAATTAAGTAAACTAACCAGCTAGTTTATAATAATGAGCAAGTGTATTAAATTATTTCAATTAGAGACAAAAATTCGATTACGTTCAAAATAATGTAATACCTAGGAATACTAGGGGTATTCCTTAGTACGTACGTAGGGGTAACTTTTCTGCACACGGATCAAACTTTTACCGGTCTTCTTGACAATGTCATAAAAAACTCTAAACTAATTACATCATGTACCTACATATTAGATAGGTACTAGGTATCTAAAATCCGATGCCCACAGGAGCTCTTAAATTGCAGATTAGAATACAGAATAAAAAGCGATAGCCATATGCATTTTCAGGTTGTAAACTATCTCAATGCCAAATTAGGTACATCAAGATCACTAGCGGATGAGGCTTGAAAGGAGAACAGACACCGACAGACTCGCATATCTACTGATCTATCTATCAACTCTTTCCTTCTAGGTATTCCTTCTAGTTAATCCATACTGATATTATAAATGCGAAAGGGTGTTTGTTTTTTTGGTATGTTTATTTGTCTCTCAATTACATCACATCAGAGCGTATGGTTCTTTTAATCTACTAGATTGTTAGATACCTACTACTACTTTTTACTCTGGGAAAACTAAGAGAAGAGACATCACGTTTCTCTACGATTTAGTAATAATTTTCATTCGCTTATTTGGAAACAAATATTGTCGTTACGACACACACGAATTGTAAACTACACGCCATCCTTAAGATCATATTTTGTTTGTTGGACAATCAAGCGGCACTCCTCAAACATTGATGTAAACGACGCGGTTAAGACGGTACTCTAGTCCCAAGGAATTTGAAAAATAGGTATTTGAAGAAAATATCGCCGTCGCGCTGCGCCCGATCAACAGGAGTTATCCATGTGTAGGAGTAGTGTATTTGTGTGCGCGAGCCCTCGCCCCTCCCATGTCCGTAACATTCACCCGCGCCGGTCGCCTGCGGGTGAATAAATATATTTTGAAAATTTGAATCGGATGATGCTTTACTATTGATACTAAGCCCGAAACAATTTTTTTTTTAATTTTTCGTCTGTCTGTATCTTGGCCGCGCATCACACTAAAACTAATGGACGGATTTAAATGAAACGTAACATGATTTAAGTTCATACTACAAGGTAAAATATAGGATACTTTTTATCCCGAAATTCAGCACGGTTCCCTTGGGAGAGGGGATGAAAGTCAAAATGTGTATTTCATTGTAATTCATTAACGTGTACTCCGATTTCATTAATTCATTTTTTATTAGAAAGAACATACTGCAATGATTGTTCTGTAATTATTTCAAGGTCGTCAGTTTAGTAGTTCAGAAATTATAGACTTCACAATGCTCAGTAATAGGTCCAAATAACTTGAACCCCGTTACGTACAGGAAACTGAATGTACGGCTCATCTTAAGCTGGCATAACACACTATCGTAAACCATAATGGATAGCCCTATTTTTAACCGACCTTCAAAAAGGAGGAGGTTATCAATTCGGTCGGTATCTTTTTTTTCTATGTAGATATGTCCACCGATTACTCCGGGGTTTCTGGACCGATTCACGCGATTTTTTTTAATGGGCCCTTAAAAATTTTTACCTTCAACTCCTCAAACCTGATGCTGCAGGGGTACTTTCTCCCTAAAAGCTTTAGGAACTGTCGTTTACGAATTGGTATGCTTGCTACTAGATCATAGAGCTCCAGGTCATCCTCCTCAATCCTGTAGGGTACTACCCACCCGCCCACCTAAATTGTAGGGATTTAGGAGGGGAGAATGAGAGCAAGCTGCAGGAACAAGCTACACTAAAAAACTTAAAATAAAAATTCTTTTCAAAAACCGACTTCAAGCGCCTCTACAAACCATAAATAAATTAAAAGTAAAAAACTTTTTTTAAAAACAAGCTTTTATTTAAATGCGCTAAAAAGAATAAAATAAACTTAAAACTTTTACTATCAACTTGTTATGTCATTACACAATTTAAGTATAGGTATGATATATAAACGTTTTTCGCGAGATTTAACTAGGTACTCGTATTTACTTACGCGGACGAAGTCGCGGGCATCAGCTAGTATATATATACATATACAAATAAATAATATTGTCTGTGTTGAAATGAAGTGTTTGTTTGTAATATCAAAAGAACAGCTTTTTAGGGTTCCGTAGCCAAATAGCAAAAAACGGAACCCTTATAGATTCGTCATGTCTGTCTGTCTGTCTGTCCGACCGTATGTCACAGTCACTTTTTTCGGAAACTATAAGAACTATACTGTTGAAACTTGGTAGTAGATGTATTTTGTTAACCGCATTAAGATTTCCACACAAGAATAGAAAAAAAAACAATAAATTTTAGGGTTCCCCATACTTAGAATAGAAACTCAAAAATTTTTTTTTCGTCAAACCTATTCGTGTGGAGTATATTTGGATAGATCTTCAAAAATTATATTGAGGTTTCTGATATCATTTTTTTCTAAACTGAATAGTTTGCGCCAGAGACACTTCCAAAGTGGTAAAACGTGCCCCCCCCCTCCCCCCTAACTTCTAAAATAAGAGAATGATAAAACTAAAAACAATATAATATGATGTACATTACCATGCAAACTTCCACCGATAATTAGTTTGAACGAGATCTAGTAAGTAGTTTTTTTTAATACGTCATAAATCGTAAACCGCAATTGCTGCTACGGAACCCTTCATGGGCGAGTCCGACTCGCACTAGGCCGCTTTTTACTAACTGCATACGAAAGTAAATACGGTACTTATACCAAGACAACAATTTTAAAGTTTTTGTCTGTCTGTCTGTTTGTTGCCACTAATCTCGGGAATGGCTGAACTGATTTTAACGTGACTTTCACTGGTAGATATTATCGGGCATCGTATGGGCTAAAAGGAGGAGGAGTTGTGTTTTTCTACCTCTGTATATCGATATCTCCGTGATTTCTTAACCGATTTGCGTGAATCTTTTTTTAATCGACACAAAAACTTTGCGAGATGATCCCATAAAAACTTCGGGTTCCAACTCTTCAATCCTGATGCTGCAGGGGTACTGCTTCCCTAAACTGTGGGAATTTAGGAATTGGTGATTATTATGAATAGTTGTTGTAGGGACCAAGTAAAGACATCGTTAAATTCCAGGATCCAACTCCTCAATCCTGATGCTGAAGGGGTTCTGCCAACCTAAACTGTGGTGATTTAGGAACGCGGACGAAGTCACGGGTGTCCGCTAGTAATAAATAAAATAATCATTGCATAGAGTAAATATCGACATCAGAGTACATCACTAGAGTATCGATAAAAATATCGACAATTGTCACTTCCCTATTAGTGTACATGTAAGCCTTACCCTCCCTCACCTCCACCCTACCCCCGTAAAGTACGAAAGGGACAGCTGCAGCTCGGGCTGATTTTACCTACAAAAACCTTGGCCAAAAGACGTTTCGTATTCTGCTGTTTCCTTCTTCAAAACTGGACAAATCTCAAATATTCTTATATCAAAATTTAGAGGAAGAGTATATCTATGCTTCTATGTTTTTCTTTTTTGTTAAAAACTTATCAAATTTGTCTGATAGTCGTTTGAACATGGCGGTAAAATCGAGGGTTTTTTTCGGGTTTTTGGATTGTCATATTTTTTTTAATGATAATGTTTTGGAAAAAAGAAAAACATAGGGGCACGTATTAATTAGACCTAGATTTTTTGGAAAAAAATCATTGCTCTAGAGGCATTATCCACGAAGAAAACAGCAGAATACGTTTGTATGGAGAAATGCCCACTAGAGTACCCTCTTAAGGTTCAGGTTTATTTACTTAATCATAATCCAAAGTAATAGGTAAACATTTTCGACCATTATGAGGTCAGAAGGATGGAAAATGACGAGAACTATGCAAAATAATGTCATCTTTCAAACTTCTTTATGAAAGGAAATAAAATGATTTATTTATAGACGTCTGTTTACAAAAGCATATTAGGATTAGAAATCCCGATTTAAGTTAGAGTAATCTGTATCTCAGGGAACCTTTGGACCACACTTGTGTTCCAAAGTTTCTTGGTACGGTACGCTACGGTAATCGTATTCTGGTAGATATAATGTATTACGCTAATAAGCTCTACAAAATAATAGTCTCTACGCTAAGCCGCGAACAGAAGGACAGACGGACGGACTTAGCGAAACTGGGGTTCCTTGTAGTTTTATTGCGGAATCCTAAAGAAAGATTTGTATTTTTGCTTTATTTCCGTAATTATATCCTTTATATCCTTTTATCTATGACTAATTAGCTAGTAAGATCTAGCATGGTATTGAGAAAAACTTTAATGGAATATAATCTGCTTATCTTTCCTTCACCAAATTTATATAGTTTCAAAGTTTTCACTCCACACAAATGAAGATGCAGACAAAAGCTAGTTGTGAATGAAGATCAACTTTTAAAGAAACTAGCAAAGATAAGTCGACCGTAGCAATTAACATAGTCGCATGTGAAAAACCACTACTCCAGGGCACGGCCGCTCAAAGCTTCAAATATGTGAAAAGTGAAAAACAGTCAACATATCCAACCCTTGCACTTGCAAAAACCAAAGATGGTTGGTTGATTCCAAAAGTTTCACAATTGGTGGGGGCATTGCTATCCCCATTCTAAGACCCTTAATGCAACAAAACGAAAATCGCCAAAATGTAGATCCGACACTGTTAATTGCTACGGTCGAAGTACTCGTATTTTTTTAAAGAATATTAGCCAAGCTGAACTTTACTTATATTCTCCTCTCCCCTCCAAATAAGCGGAAAGAAAGCTTGTGCTACCTCCTAGCACGGGTACGACAAGTGTAACGGTTGGGCTCGAACCTGCAACCTTTCAGTTTTCAGTCCGCACCTTAAGCGTTGGGCTATTGAGACTTGAAGTATAGCATTATATTCCACAATCTTTACTGAGAGCTATCATAATACATGTATTATACTTACTCAATGAAATATCTATAATTGCGAAACTCTTTCGAACGTGATGATAAGTTTTGACAGATATCTATAGACATCTATAAATTTATAAGTAAGTACCTATCTTGAAAATTGTGTTTAATGATTATTTATTGATGAATTTGATTAGCTACATAAAATAATAGTTGTTATCATCACGTTAATAAATTATATGCTTGTAGCACAGAGTAGGGACCTTATACTGTGGGCTTTCATATTATTCTGTAGGTAATAAGTACAAAAACATCTTTTTTTTTTATAAACCTTATATATTCTTTTTTTGTTTGAAAGGGAGGAGATCAGGGTCTGATGATGGGATCCTGGAGAAATCGAGGGATCTTTTCAAATTTTATTGGCACAATTGATATAGGTACTTTGTAGTGGAGTTTGAAGTCGGTGTTGTAAAAAGGTTTTTTTAGGTTCAGATTATTCTTATAATTTCTATACCTAATTATTAAAATACTTTATAATTTTTATAATTTATTCGAGGTGCAAATTTTAATTTTATTAAATAATATGTAGGTAACAGGAAGCTGGGGCCGAAACCGCGAATATCGAGTTTTTGCTACAAAAATGGTACTGGTAGGCGTAATATCGTATGCAGAACATAATAATGCACCAGCAAAAGGTAAGCAACATAGCCATTAATCATTGTTAGATGACAGAATAATAATTATAATGCTGTTTTATCTAACCTTTGCCACAGAATATCTATTTAACTATATAAATAAAAATGGAATTCTCTTCCTTGATAAGCGCATCACTCGATGCTTGGCTATTGTTTTAGGATTCTGTAGTAAAACTACAAGGAACCCTTATAGTTTCGCCAAGTTCGTCCGTGTTTCCGTCTGTCCGCAGCATAGCGTTGAGACTATTGGTGTTGTTACTAAAGAACCGTAATTTGGCAAGGTTATACATCTTTACTAATATATTAAGCTGAAGAGTTTGTTTGTTTGAACGCGCTAATCTCAGGAACTACTGGTTCGAATTGAAAAATTATTTTTGTGTTGCATAGTCCATTTATCGAGGTAGGCTTTAGGTTATATAACATCGCGCTGCGACCAATAGGAGCGAAGCATCAGTGAAAAATGTTGCAAGAACGGGGAAAATTATCCATATTTAAAATATATTCTTTTAAAAACTTCTTAATCGCGATCATATGTAATTACAAAAATTGACGCGGACGAAGTCGCGCGCAACAGTTAGTATATAATAAGGCGGAAAAGTTGTATCTTAAAAGTTTGAAAAAAAACATTTTTATTTTACTTGCGTATCTCATATCTTTGGACTCATTAGAATGGTCTCAACGAGTAGCAGTTACCTTGATAGGAGCTTTGTTCTTCAATCCTGTTGCTGCAGGGATTCTGCCCACCTAAACTATGGGGATTGAGGAACTGTCGATTTGGAATTGAAGATGCGGACGAAGTCGCGGGCGTACGCTGGTCCAACAATAAAATTAATTGGACATTCGAGTAATCTACAAATACATACATACCTACGTACTTATATAATTATAATAGCAGGGAACGTGTGACCGATAGCTTATCAAGTAAGTATGTATCAACTCATTTGTGGTCCTAATGAGTGAAAGGTCATTATTAAATCCATTTATTAATAAGTAATACGATATAAAATGGATTCGAGTTCTTACAGTCAGTTAATTTAATAAACGTACTACTTATAAGCATTGTATTTTCGAATTGCAACCTGCGGGTAGAAAAAATAGGGTAAGGTGCAACTAGTAAACCAGTATCAGAACTTGAAGCGGGTGTAGCAAACGCATAGGGTCAGATGTCCAACAATGAAACAGTGGTACACAATAAAACACTGTGATATTTCTAAAATTCTGCGTTGCCATTTCGTGCATTATATTGCGTTAGGACACTCTCGTGAACCCCCCGCCCTAGCCCAATTTGCATCGACGCCGCGTGCGAGAAGATGTGTTTGCGGAGCACTTTTGGTTTTTTTCGACAAAAAGTAAGTATTTTTAGCATTCTTTATAGATTTTTTACTAAAGTATGGTTGAAAATTTCATAAATTTCATGATTAATTAGCATTACACACATTTCGTACATTAATGTGCAATAAATTATATCTTAAAGTGTTACAATTTAGTGGGTAAAAAATTGAGATTAGTAAAAAAAACCTTAGGTAGTTCACAATGAAACAGTTGCACAGTAACACAATGAAACACTATTTCAATGTGTATCATTTTATTTTATTGTGTACCGTATAATTGTACATACATAATATCATGTACTTTCCGGGCAAATTAATAATTTTTGTGGCTACAAATTCACAAATTAATCTTATTAACATTAAATTTTTTATAATACCAGTAATAGTACTGGTAACCTGATTAAAGTTAATTAAAAATAAATCCTTTTGTGATTATTAACTCAAGCATTTTTTTTTATTCACCTACTCCATAAATTACACAAAAGTCGAGACAATACTATTAATGTTTCATTGTTGAATTTGTGGTGTTTCATTGTGTACCACCACTGTGGACACAATGAAACATTTCCCATTTTTTAGTTTATAATTTTTTGCCGATTGATTACATATTAATTAAAAAAATTGTAAATGAAATTCGATGCCGAACTAAATTACCTACACACCTGTAAAAAATTAGACTTCTATCTGTAAAAACAAAAGGTGCATGAGACTTTGAATTTTTTGTGTTTCATTGTTGAACACATGACCCTAATGAAGAACTCCATATTCAATTTGTGTTTGTCGTGTTTGAATGTCGGTCTATACTTGTTCACGCGTGTGTTTTTAATAATTCTAAGTGCCAGTGTATACCAAGGATTCGTTTTGGCTGAAGTGCTGTTAAATAATTCGAATGTGTGGTACCCGAAATGGCTGTCAGACATTTTAGAAGATTTGCGAATTGTTTTGTCTACAATAATTAACTTTTTGTTGAGAAGAATCGCCGTGAAGGTAATTTGAAATATTAGCTAAGCGCTCGTATATCTTTGTTTTTTTTTTATGATAATGTGTCAGCTCGATTACAATAAGTTGCGAGTTTGGGGAGAGAGACTGCCTCATTGGTTAGTTAGCATGTTCGACTGTAGATGACGAGGTCCCGAGTTCGATACTAGGGTGGGTCAAAAAAAAATTAGTTTTTTTTTGTCAAGAAATTCTCAGTACTAGCCCGGAGTTAGGCAGTTGGCGGAGTGTTACCTCCGTGCCTCGGAGAGCACGTAAAACCGTCGGCCCTGTGCCTGATCTCTCGTCGGTCGTGTCGGATTTCCGTTCCATCGGACTGTGACAGTTTTTTTTAAATATAGACTAGTGCTTGACTGCGATCTCACCCGATGCTAAGTGAAGATGCAGCCTAAGATGGTGCGTGCTTGCCTAGAAGATGCCTATTCACTCTTGATTTAAAGACACCCACATTATAGTTAAGTGGGAAAACGGAAGCCGGAAGGGCATTCCAAATTATCACTATGACAGTGAAGGAATAGAGTGTGCAACTGTGTGTGTACACATATCTGTGAAAGAATTTTGGAAAATACAATCCCTAAGGAGACAAAAATAGGGGTTTGAAAATTCGAAATTAACGTAAGCGAAGCCGCGGGCAAAGCTAGTGGTGAAAAAGTGTTAATTGCTTTGAATAATATGGGGTCATTGACACCTTAAGTACTTACCTATCACGTCGAGTTCACAAACAAACAAACACACAGCGTCTCGTGCCAAACGTTTGTATACCGTCTCATGGGTAAACAAAAGTACTGTAGAGATATCATGTATGCACCTAAAATATGCACTAATATCCGACGATTGCCGAGACGGTATTAACTATTAGATTATGATAGAAATGTTAAAAAAAATTACAAGTAGATACAGTAACCCGACTAATAAATTAAAAAAGACGTGTGGCACTCGGGGACTGCCGCGGTAAAGCTATTGCATAGCATTTTTAAGCCGCTAGCGGCTAGATGTCGTTGATAAAAAATGCGCCATCTAGCGGCTCACAGTAGAGGAGTCCCGTGTCAGGTTATTTTCGTTACGGAATTTCTGGATTCGGTCTCCACGCTGGCCCGCGATAGAAGCTATGCAATAGCTTAAAAATAGAATATTAGCCGACCTGTAGTTTACTAATAGATAATTATCCTCTTATCCTCTCCAAATAAGCGGAAAGCTTGTGCTAGGAGTGGATACGACAAAAGTGCAACGGGTGGAATTCGCACCGATCTTTCAGTTTTCAGTCCGCACCTTTAACCGTTGGGCTATTGAGGCTACTAAAATTAGATAGGTATAACATCCGTTTTATTGATTTTGTTTGTGTTACATGTCAGCTGGACCATAATAACGACACGATAGACATATCACTCATCAAAATCAGCTTAGTAGTTTAGGCGCAACGGTCGAATATAGGTACGTAAATGGACACATACATGACGATTGACGACCTCCCTGGCGTAGTGGTGAGCGCTGTGATCTTATAACTGGGAGGTCTCTGGTTCGATTCCCGGTGGGGGCAATTTAGGAAATTATAATTTCTAAATTGTCTCTGGTCTGGTGTGGTGGGAGGGTTTGGCCGTGGCTAGTTACCACCCTACTGTCAAAGACGTGCCGCCAAGCGATTTAGCGTTTCGGCACGGTGGCGTGTAGAAACCGATTAGGGGTATGGGTTGAATTTACACTGCTATACCCCTTCCAAGTTAGTCCGCTACCATCTTAGACTGCATCGTCACTTACCATCAGGTGAGATCGCAGTCAAGGGCTATCTTGTGTCATTGAATAATTTAAAAAAAACCTACCTACATAAATATATGTATAACTATACTAAAATCATAACGCAGTAGGTCTAGCTGCTAGTCTTCTATCGCTCCTTTCTCATCTACAATTAAAATTCCGTGACAATACATTGAGCACTCTTTGCCAATATAACCACACGTGTTATACATTATTTATCATAATGTCGCAGGTCAGAAACCTATGTTGACACACTTGATACCTACATCTAGCCTTTACGGAACTCGAACATCTGTTAGATCAAGTAAGTACCTATTTGATTTATAGCTTACTAGCGGCGCACTCCGGCTTCGCACGGGTATAAAATATATAGCCTATGTCATTCACTGTTAATGGATGTTATTATACATATAAACCTTCCTCTTCAATCACTCTATCTATTAAAAAAAACCGCATCAAAATCCGTTGCGTAGTTTTAAAGATTTAAGCATACAAAGGGACAGAGAAATCGACTTTGTTTTATACTATGTAGTGACTATATTTTGACCCCGCGACTTCGTTCGCGTGGACTAAGATTTTTTATTCCCGCGGGAACTCTCTTATTCCCCGGATAAAAAGTATGCCATGTAGGCTGTAGCCTATGTGCTAGTCCAGACTATAATTTATCTCTGTGCTAAACAACCAAATCGGTTCAGTCGTGGCGGCGTGATTGAGTAACAAACACACATCCAAACTTTTGCATTTATAATAATATATTATAATTTAAATAATTTTATAATTATAATAGGAAATAGGATATTAGGAAGTAAGATTCTTTTGACAACATTACCGGGTTCAAATTTCAAGATCAATTTAGAAAACAATTTTATAATTGATTCAGATAAGTATGACTTATCCATGATTGATTATATTATAATAATAAAATTGTATATCTGTAATCATCCCATTTCTCTTTCAAATTAACTGGGATTTTGACTATAAGGTATTTAAGCTCGATAAGATGAAAATTACAGCAGCCTAACCACAGGAAAATATTTTTAAAATAGCGCCGAAAGTTTACTAACGATATAATCTATTCTATTGTATAGAACACTAACCATTTTAATGAAAATAATGTGAAATAAAGACCGTGGAGAATGTCTCAAAGACTTGAACCAATCAAGTTTTCGCCAGTCACTCGGTCAATATTGCTGATAATTATTTAATAGATAAATCAATTGACTGCATTTGGCCTGCATTCTTCGTCGTCGACATAACTTTATGAAGACATTTCACCCGTATCTAGTTACCCTCCACAGACAAATACGAGTACCAGATTATAATAGGACCGGATTCTCAACTTACCAGACTAATAAAATAGGTGACAGATTTTGTAAGACAAACATAATTTTATTTGACAAGAGTAACTAATTGTAACAGGAGGAGATAGTAGGTATACAAACAAAAAAATGTTTAATACCTCCTACCTATCGAACTCGAGAGCATGCATATTTTCTCGCAATGTTTTTTTTTTACCGGTAAAGTATAACGCTCAACTCTGAATGAAATACCAGAGTTGCGTGTCTGGGGGTCGAACTTCGGACCGCCTGAAAAGGAAGTAGAATCTAAACAACTAGGCTATGACCGCTAGTAGATATTACAAAGGTAATACAAAAAAAAAGTGAAAATACGAGTATAATATTATGTAATTAAGGTACCTACCGGCTTCTTTTTTGTTTAGTTAGATATCTTGGCAAGCATTCAGGTACTAAACTTAACAAGTAAATGACTACTAAGTGCCTTAATTATTTCATATGACTTACAAACTATACCTAATAACTTAATGAGGTTTTTAACGATGCAACAATATGCTTGAGTGCATGTAGGTAGGTACCTAACTTGGTACCTACCATTTATGGTAGTGACAGCTACATTGGTTGTAAGTTTGAATAAAGTCTATTTTTGTAGACATTATTAGACTACAGACGATAGCAAAGGCGTTGAGTTAAATCTTCCTCAAATGACAGCTATGTTACCACTCGCATCCCTCGCGAGGATTTAGGTTTTTAAAAATCCTATGGGAAATCTTTGTTTTTATAGGATAAAGTAGCCTATGTCTTATTGAACGTAAACATATTATATGACGTAGACCTTATTGTAGTTCTTATTACAAGTAAGACTCTAATATCGGTTCAGACCTCCAGGGGCCCAAGTCTGCTATTGCAATTGTAGTTTTATTGTCTATCAATGACATGACAATTGTTATTTTTAGCAATTGTCATGTCATTGATAGACAATTGAACCCCTATTAGGCCCCAAGTCAAATTGCTAAAAGTAGCAATTGGGATGTCATTGATAGACAATTGAACTACAATTGCAATAGCATTGCAATAGCAGACTTGGGCCCCAGATCTCTTGCAAAAAATCACGTCGATCCGCTGCTCCATTGTTACGTGATTGAAAAACAAACCAAAAAACACTTTCGCATTTGTATAATATTAGTAAGAAAAATAAATAGTAAATGTGAATATAATTAGTAGTAGTTTTAATTTATTTAAGTTATAGAAGCTTTATTTTAACAGTTTATAAGAAATAATAATAATAATAATAATTAGTAAGGTATAAAGGATAAGATATTAGCAAGGATGAATAAATGAAACCAAACATTTTAAGCTTTAGAACTTTAGAAGTTTTAAGCTTAAAAATGACACATTAGCAACTGTCTATTTTATTTTAAGTTATGCTCATTACTGTGTCTGTCTACGTAATTATAAAATTGAATGTTAAATCTTCCAGGTCGTCATGCTGAACGGGTTTATGCGCTGGTCCCTGAGGTTCCTGGTGTCCCTGCTGTCGATCATAGTGTGGCCTGTCACTTACCTGTTAAACATTAAACGGAACCGAAAATGTCCGCCGCCTGTGAACCCCATACTATTCAAGTCTGCCACCACCCTGGCTATGATGATCAGGAATAGACAGGTAAGACGTGCAGTTGTTAGATTTTTTCTTCGGAAGTGTTCCTCCGAATTTTGCATTTTGCCGGGTTTCTTCCGAAGTGGGATTTTTTTTATCTCCACTGATTTTCAAAGACATGGACTATGGACACATGAGCTTACATTGCATAACTTTGTGTTTGTTATATCTCTTCCAAATTCATCGCATCGCATGCCCTTTAGCACCGTTATAGCTTAAAAAACTAGCGGGCTTTTAGACTCTCAATCGAACTATTTTAATGGTCAAACAGTAAACCGATAAAAACAGATAATATTATTCATTACGAGTACTAATCTACTTAATATTCGCTTAGGTTCTGATTGTTATGTTATTTGTCAGCGCTCACTGATCTAAAAACTTAACATAAGTATCGTTTTACTCAGCGACAGAATACCACGCGTAATTATTGTAGTCAAGTGTAAAAATTAAAATTCCAGATCACATCCGAAGAACTAGTGGAAGCTTACATACAACGATGTAAAGAAGTTAATCCGTTCCTGAACGCTGTCGTAGAACCCCGATATGACATGGCCCTGAAGGAAGCAAGATGTATTGATAAAATGATAGCTTCAAACGAGCGGACGCCAGAGGAGTTGGCTAAAGAATATCCTCTACTAGGTCTACCCATGACTGTGA
This sequence comes from Hipparchia sbordonii, assembly GCA_038048805.1. Taxonomy (NCBI): domain Eukaryota; kingdom Metazoa; phylum Arthropoda; class Insecta; order Lepidoptera; family Nymphalidae; genus Hipparchia; species Hipparchia sbordonii. Next base: position 6,280,348 of record CM076104.1, on the reverse strand, counting down.
AAGAAAGTATAGCGGTTGAAGGTAGGTAATACAATACTCATGCCATCTTCGAAGTGTGGCCTTCTTTCTTTTCTTTCTCCTAGCTAGAAACGGAACTCGGGATACTAAAGTCAATAAATTGCCTCATTCGTTTCTTACAAATTCAGATTGATCATAAAAATATGAAAAGGTTCCGGAGTTCAGCTGCCTCTGCATTTTTTGGGCATATACATATTATATACGTTCCCATAGCTATCGAAAACAATAGAAAGTTGCTTCTTCTCAATCGGTCATTCTTGTCTGAGTGGTCGTGGCTGCTAAGATGATGCGACATTAGTCGTTGTCGGTCTCCATAATTTTGGGTTGCGCCGCCTCCCGCGCGATGCTTTTCCACTTTTGACGGTTTGTAGAATTGCGGTAGCACTCCACCACAGTTGTCTGGGTCACCGCTTTGATCAAATCTCTACCTTTAACGAAACCAGCTTGTTCGGGTGCAATTTGATGCGACAAATAGGCCTGAAGTCTTCAAGAATTTAAGATGTGGAGTAGTAACTCCCAACGCATGGTGCCGGCTGAGTACCGTGCCGTGGGTAATTAAGCTATTACTCCCAAAGGTACTAACATAAAGAATACTTAAGTTTACTTTAAAAACTCGTGGACAATAACTTTAAAAAGTTTGTTTCAGGCATGAGCAACGACTGCGGGACAGTCTATCCGTACAGAAATCCTGCAAAAAAAGACGCAGATATAGTTCGCTTGGCGCGGGCGGCTGGAGCCATTCCCATCGCCGTCACCAACACGCCACAGCTGTGCATGAACTGGGAGACTTACAACAACGTCACCGGTTTGACTATGAACCCGTATGACCAAAAGCGGACAACGGGTGGATCTTCTGGAGGAGAAGTATGCAATGATTACAATTGCTCATTATCGTCGACCAATAATCTAGAGCTGGGGTCTCTTGTAAAGAATTTCTCACGCTGTGGGCTTGTACCACCTATATCCATCGGCTTCCTACGACACGGTGCCATCAGTCTGCCGAATAGTGCGTTTTCCGATGCGAAGTGGTGATTCCATCACCTTGAGAGTTTAGGAACCTCAACGACTATCGGTTATTCGAACTATTTTGCCCGTCCATTACAACTTCTAAATAAGCTATTCAGTTTACTATATAACTATAATTCAACTTAGATCATTCCGTTTCACACTTACTGCTCAGTGCATTGCAAAAAAAAACTAAACCTGAGTACCCGAGTGTATTTTGTTCTCAAAGGTATCTGAAGCCTGTCAATGCGTACTTGGCAAGCATGGTGGACCCGTGTCCAGATGTGGGCCGACTATGGGTTGAAGTATGAATGCAAAATAAAAAAAACATGTATTCTCAATATTCCCAGTCGGCGTTAATTGCATCAGCTGCATCTCTAATGGGCGTAGGATCAGACATAGCAGGCTCGCTGCGACTACCACCGATGTTCAACGGCATCTTCGGACACAAACCCACACCAAAACTTCTATCTATTCAAGGCAAGTATCCTGTATATACCTCATTAAATAATATCACATGCGTCAACGGTGAAGGAAAACATCGTACCCTGCGCGCCTGAGAGTTCTCCTTAATGATCTCCATGCTGTGTGAAATGTGCCAATTTGCATTGGGTCAGCTTGATGAACTATGGGCGATAACTTTTCTATGAGAAGTGCCTACGCTTAGTAGTGAGCCGTTGATGGGTTGCTGATGATGATATTTTATTACGATCATGTACCATATACTTAACACTATTGTTATATGGTACATGATCGTAATAACAGGTATTTTAGGAAGGTACCTATGTACCTTCCTAAAATATTCTACCTAACGTTGTTAACTTGTAAATATTTATTTATCGAAGTTTTCTTTTCTTATAGGTCACATACCAGATTGTCTAGACTCAGAATTTGAAGAGTATTTTGCACTTGGGCCCATAACCAGATACGCTGAAGATATAACGTTACTTCTCAAAGTTTTGCGGCAACCTAATGGTCCTGATGTACCTTTGGACAAGCCGGTAAGTGTTAAGGAAATAATAATATTAACTTCATCGAAAACTTAGCAGCGACTTTGTCCACGTGGAGTCAGATTTTTACAAACCTCGCAAAAACGCTTTAATTTTCCAGTTTTAAAAATAACCTATTTCATTACCAAGGGACTTTTAACGGCAGGGTTTGACGTTTTTATGGCCTTTTTCGATTCTCAGTCTCTGTCCGGACGCTCGACAGAGAGTGAGAATCGCAAAAATAAATACGCCAAACGCTGCCGCTAAAGCCCTAAAGTAGTCTGCCCTCCTCCCTAAGTCGTTTGTCAAAAAATATTTTTGTCATTGACTTATATTTATATTACTTTTTTGTATTTTTCAGGTAGACCTCACGCGCCTAAAGTTTTATTATATGGAAGGCGATGGCAGCAATGTCACAAACAAAATAGGATCAGATGTAAGAAAAGCACTAGACAAAGCCAAAGCCTACATAAGAGCTACCTATAACGTCGAAGTTAAAGAAGTGAGAACATAAATATACCTAATATATTACCTAATTTTTGTCTAATAATACTTTTAAGATTCTCTTCTTAACAATAACAGAATATAGATATTCTGTTAACTTTTAACATGAACCTTCTTAGAATTTTGTACGAACTATCGTAATACCTACCCTTCCAAATCTAATTTCGAACCTTCCTATAGTACTGAGTAATGACAAAAGCCACAAACTAATCTGATCGGCTTGCATACTGCGAATAAATCGAAGGGAAAAAGCTATCGAAACTTTCAAATATTTTGTTGGAAAAGAATATGCAAAAATGGTCATAAAAAATAATCCTATTACTGATTATGTGACAGGCACAGAGTCACTCATGTCCAAACCATATTGCAACTATGTTAACGCTCGTAGATTTAACTCTAATTGGAGTAGGCCTAGTTTAGAAGAAAGTTGAGTCCAGCATAAGTGCTATAATATTATACTATCACTAGATGATGCCTGCGACTTCGTCCGCGTGGATTAAGGTTTTTATATTATCGCGGGAACTTTAATTTTCGGGCATAAAATAAATGTAACCTAGGTGGAAGCTATCTCCATTCAAAATTTCAGCCAAATCGGTCCATTCGTTGTGGCGTGAAGAAGTAACAAACACACACACACACACATACAAACTTCCGTCTTTATAATATTAGTGTGATAATTTGATTTTGTTTAACAACTTTTATTTTGAAAATTTCAGCTAAAAATAAAGAACATTGAACACATGTGGGAGATAAGTGTCAGAGTTCTCTTCAATATTCAACACGTTCGCAACATTTACACGGATCCGCAAAAACGCGACCAGTGGGTTTCAGTATGGCCCGATGTTCTGAAAAAGTTGGCGGGCCTGTCGAATCATGCGTTGACGAGTGTCGCCTATGGCCCAGTGAAGAAGTTTTTCGATGCTTTACCAAAAAGTTATTATGAGAATCTGTTAAGGATTTTTGAAGAGATCAAATCAGATTTCGATGTAAGTTAGAACAATTGATTACACTACACACGGTAAACACCCTACCCTAGGTACTAGCCACAGGTCTCGATCCTTTTAAAAGTGGGGACATTACCATGTTACGTTCCGATAAACTTTAAATGTAATTTTACTAGATTACATTTGGATGTAATCTAGTAAAATTACATTCATTAGTTTTATATGTTATTGTTTAACATATTACGACTAACTGCCCAGGGGAAACATACATTTTATGTTTTAAGAGGTCGGGTAAAGATTTTTATTCAGTTTTTATATTGCCAACATCTTATGTGTGAATTAATGCTGCATCGTGCTTGCTATTGCGAAAAAGTTAATATGCAGGTTGTAAACAGTTTACGTATCCTATGAATGCAACCAACGTTCTTACAAGTCATTATTGTCCTAGGAATAAAAGTTAGCCGGATGTTTTGAATAGACCCAGAAAAGTCTAATTTTCAGGCCATCGAAAATTCGTTCTCAATTTTCCCATCCTGGCCTTATATATGCAAATAGAATAATTTTTTACCCCACACAACCTTATTCAAAAACACGACCTATTTTAATACAATACTACTAAGTACCCATACTGTTGTGTTAATCCCGCCGCTGCCACCATGTTGTGTTAATAAAACGCGTCGTGGATGACAACTGACTTTATTATCTAAACACCCACAACACATACTTTAAATCTAACAAAAATATAAATGGTTTTATTTTCAGGAAGCATTATCTGACGACGCAGTATTATTCTTCCCTACGTACCCATATCCAGCGCATCTGCATTATAGAATATTTTACAAATTTTTAAATTGTGGATATTTGACAATTTTCAACGCGTTAGGACTACCCGCAACTGCATGTCCACTTGGACTCACTGAGAAAGGTTTGCCAGTAGGAATACAAATCGTTGCAAACAAATGCAATGATCACTTAACAATAGCTGTCGCTAAGGAATTTGAAAAAGCTTTTGGTGGGTGGTCACCGCCAAACAAAGAACTTTTTAACTATATAAAGACTGCATAATAATTAAGACGTTAGGCTAAAGTAAGAAAAAACGAATTTTGCAAGAACCTCATTAAAAATGGGTGCTCAGAACTAATGAGGCACTAATAGAATTCTGTACAGACAAAGTATTTTTATGAATACTGTATTTTGGTATTTTTATAAAAAATAATAGATTTGTAAGTAGTTGTATATAATAATAGGGAATTTAAAAAGTAAAAAGTGAAATACTTACCTACTAACAATAGTTTTATTTTTCCTAACCCGACTGGAGCACAGAAATATATAGATAGAATGAAAAAGTGGGTTAAAATTAAATAAAAATAGGGCCGATGTCCCGTAGTCTCACCAGTTTCTCCTACAAGTGGGTCTACGGGGAATTCCCCATCAAAAATCATGTACAAACTAAAATTATTTTTATACGTGTAAGTATGGCGTTTGAAGTCATTTTTAAAAAATAATTTTTATTTTAAGCTTTTTAGTGTAGCTCCACCAGATCATAATCAGTAATTTCTCAGTTCCCAAGGCTTAAGAGTTTAAGTTACCATACAAATGTAGTTTCCAGAAACTAAATGTCAATGAAGTAGGTACCTACATGTCATTAAAATTGATGAAAAATACAAATGATTCTGAAGCGCGCGCGCTACAACATAGGTATAGGTACTCTGATCGCGAGCGATTTACGGATCTCCTCATTTCTGATTTGATCTCACAAGGATACTCCGAGCATAGCGCTCTCCGTCACTCGTTGAATGATCCTAAGCCTCACGAGGCCCATAATTAATGACCATGTTTCGGATTCATAAGTCACTGGCCCCACAGATCACTGGCAACAACTTGAACCTACCAAGCTGAACGAACAGGGGCCCAAGTCTGCTATTGCAATTGTAGTTACATTGCCTATCAATGACATCCCAATTGCTACTTTTAGCAATTTTGGTAGTCTACTAATTCAATGGCGTCACAATTGTTTTCCGATGGTTTGCCACTGACACATCTAGCTTAGAATCTAGCTTAAATAAACGTTTTTAATATGTAGTTTTTTTTGAAACTCATTTCGGCAAACGCTTTTTAAGCTAATGGCAATACCGAGGTATGATTGAATAACAATCCAATTATAACAAATCAAACGACCATTGTGAATTTAGTAGACTACGAAATTTTGGACCAACGATAATTGTATTGTAATTGTATTGCGGATCAATGACAATGACATGTAAAATAGCAGACTTGGGGCCCTGTACCTATGTCACATGTATACCTATACATATAGTTACTCGTCTATAATTTCGAGTGGAGCATGAGCATTAGAGATGATTTTCATCTTGATCATGTTCATTTTCAGTTAATTTTTTTTCACGACTTACTTTTCTACTTATCTACCCTCCTGTAGTCAGATACAAGTAACATTACAAGAACTTTTGACCCTGATTATTTTAAACTCGTAGTCGTACGAATGCCAGACATTTGTCTGTTTCAGTGGCAATCATCAAGGTTAATCCTTGCCTAGGACGAACATCGACCATGAGACATTCAACAACTCAGGCACACTTTTACAGCTTCTGAAATAGATATATTACTTAAATCCTCTGACGTATACTACCTCATATATATAACAGCGATTATGTGGCAAGGTTTCCCAGTCGCGAGCATAAGGTGTAACCATTAGGAACAAAATGCTAGAATGTGTGTTTTGTGTCATAAATATCGATATTCTAATAAGATTAAAATATATTAACTATCATCTTTTATAATAAGACAAACATTGCTAAGCTTGCTTCGTACTTATGTTTTGTCTTTAAATTACATTTGAACCCTGAAAATAATTTTATGCCAATTCAATGTGAGGACAGTGAGGAATATGAAAGTGAATAGTTTTAATGAGTATCGATGAGGTACATATACCTATCTGGATTGTGAACCCAAAACATCGAAAGGTTGGTTTATCAAATACCAATCACTAGTGAGAAGTTTTAGTTCTTGATGTGTTTTAACCAGTTGTAACAGTGGCCTCTCTGTTTTTATACTGCTTGACTACTAGCACAGCGAAGAAAACTTCGTAAGTATGTTTTATAATTATTTTATTTCCGTCGCCAGTTTTTAAATACCCCGCTCAACGCTTAAAAAAATCAGTTGCAATAATGGACCAATCAGAGATCGAAATTTTAGTTACGACTTACGAGTGGAGGAATTGTAGGTACGGGTTATGAATGAATTTAAGCAATAGTCAATATGCGTAAATAAAGAAGTAAGTTTAACATTGTCAATTGCACTACTACGTTATAGACGTAGAGAGAGAAGACATAGAGTCAGTGACGATTTCTTTCTCACTCACACTAAAAAGAGAGCAGAGATAAAGTTATTAATGTGATAAACAGAGACGCAGCTACCCAATTTTTTGTCCCTCATCGTGTAACCAGTTTTTTTCAAGGTCGACACACTTTTGTGCCCAACAAACTGACAGTTAATAAGAAAATTTAGTATCTATGTGTGTTGCCAGCTTTAGGTACCTATACAATGTCCCGATTTTCCCTATCCTACTTATATTATAAATGTGAAAGTTTGAATGTATGTATGGCCATCCATACATACATCCAAATTTCAGCCATATCGGTTTAGTGTGGCGTGATTGAGTAACAAACATATGGATGTTTGTTACTCAATACGCCACACTAAACCGATATGGCTGAAATTTGGCACGGAGATAGGTTTTTTTTAGTAATGTCCTCTGACATACCGTAACGACGGGTTACTTTGGCTACTTTTTCAATTTTAGGGTTCCGAAAAAAACTTCGGAACCCTTATAGGATCACTTCGTTGTCCGTCTGTCTGTCAGTGTGTCACCACCGTTTTTTTTTAATTTTTGTTGAAACAAAATAAAGTCGTGATGGAAGAAATGAATATTATGAGAAAAGAAAAGAAAGATGATGGATACTAGAATATAATATATGTCGGCGATGATTAAAGTGTATTCAGTTAGTGTCGGTTACTGTTCTGAATCATCCTGAAGTTTCGTTCGAATGTCCAACGACCAGTCGAGAACTGTTGGCGATCTTAAGAATTATTTTATTTACAAAGTTCTTAATTTTTAAAGCCATTTTTAAATAGCTCGAGGCAGATTTTTAATGTTTTTTTTTAAATAATTATTAACTTAAACTATGAAGAGTTGCAGTTTTATACGACTGCCTGAAAAAAGGAATATACTGTTAATTTCATTAATGATGATTTTGATGACTAAATATACAATTTTTGTTGCTTTTAATTCAATAGCATTACTCGATCGAAGGAAAATTTTAACTGTTCATTAAAAATTATTTTGTGTAACATTCTTACTAGTAACGAAAAAAAATTTTCCTTTGTGTTACATACATCTTTTTTCAAAGTGACTCACATATGCTAAATTTCTATTCGGCATTTCAATATTTTTTTTAAGGAGCAAATAATTATCTAGTGAATTGGTCCTATGAAACTACATTAAAAAACTTTAGTAAAAAAAAAAAATATTTTTAAAAAACCGACTTACGTGTACAAACTAAAATTATTTTATACTTTTAAATGGTGGTTGAAGTTAATATTGTGTGCAATAAAGAATAATAAATTCTTTATTGCACACAATATTAAGATATATGTAAAAAATAGAAGCTTACCCTAATAGCTATGTCTCTCCCAGACAACCTTATATGTGTAGGTATGTTATTTAAAAAATAAAACAGTTCAGCATCTGTTTTGTCGTTTTATTTAAAAATCCTGGAAAGAATTTTCCATCTAATTTGGGGTACTAGGGGAGTGCAGTTATTGTGGCAACATTAAACTCGAACTTGTCATGTGACGTCATCGTTACGTCATGTTATCTCTATTTCAGTCGCGGTTACACACTACCTTGGTCTATTGCCTTCTCTGTCTACGGTTATAGAGCTTATGGATAGAGTAAATAAGCAATTCTACGCTAGAAATATGCAGTTTTAACTTATTATGACTTATCTTAATAACCTAAATATTGGTATTAAACAAATGTATTATTTTTTACCTAATTTATGAAACAGGAAAATAAATTATCCAGCCGATTGGAAATGTCAAAAATAGAAATTCTCTATTTATGACATTTCCAAAAAATCATGCACTAGCATGCACTGCTTAAAACTTTGACTACCTATTAAACCAACTTTTATATATACAAGTTTAATACTCAAAGGTTTATAATATAAGGACTTAATTAAAGCTACCTTTTTAATATTTTATAATATCATTTTATTTATTCCTTGCCATTCTACCATCAACTACCAATGTTGAACACGTCTTTAAAGTCACCCGCATCCTCTGTACATATTTTCAAATCCTATCGTACACTATAGGTAGGTACCTAGGTACCTAGTACCTATACATACCTACGTTCGTGTTTTCACTTTTCATCAAAGTGAAAACCAGAAATCCATAGTTGATCCACACTAGACAAGATGATAGGATTTAAGCGCGTGATACACATGCTAGCGGACGGCACGTGAGTTACTGGCAGAACATCGATACACATGCGAGTAGCTAATAACTGGCATGCTTTTGTGCGATTAACTAGTATGTAGAACGTAAATGAAATGAAATGAAAATGAAAACGTAGAAGTGTTTTTAATTTTTTCGAAACTGGCATACCATTCACTAGCATGTATATCACGCGCTGGCCGCTGACATTCTGCCAGTACCTGACATGCCAGCTTACCAACACCTAGCATGCCATCTACTAGCATGTGTATCTCGCGCTTATCAAGCATGTGTAGTTATCACTGTGGTTATCACGCACTTTAGATGAGATCACTGACCTGTATCTTTAATCTATGATTAACACTGAACAGGCTGCTGTGATTTCTTTTTTGGACCTAGGTAGGTAGGTATCTACCTACCTACCTATTTGATTGGTGCCATTTTGGATTTCATTGACGCCATCTTGGCCTTGTAAGCATAAGTATGAGTGTCTCTGAAACTAATAATAATGCAAATGACGCATTAACCTCATTAACCACTATAATTTATCTATGAATTCATAACCAACCTCTTTATTTAATCTTTTATTTCATATGAAATATATCATAATTCCAGAGACACTCGTATGTCAAATGTTGCCCCTAAAATTGATCCGATCTTATTCTTAAGCTATCATTTGTAGGGTGGGTCAGCCAATCCAGTGTTAATCATAGATTAAATATAGAGATCAATGGATGAGATCAATCAATTTGACAGATGACTGTCACACATTTGATGAGATTATGAAAATTTTATATCCAATCTATATAAATTATAATAATCGACCAAAGAAATCTACCCTGTACAATTAAATTTTACATTTATCAACTTTTGTATAGCTTGATCAAATTACTGTTCACTATTTTTTATTTGCTAACACACTGGCACGACGCACGCGCAATTGTTACCTAGTCCTAAACTAAAATCTCCCAGCGCCATATTGAGAGAGGCGGACGTTGTATGACTAGAGTGAATAAAATCGTGGTTAGTGCAATATATTTGAAGTGAAAGATTTGATCGTGCCCTATGGATATATACTCGGGTAGGTAACGCGAGTGAAGATACCACTAAAAAGTGTTTAAATAAGCATAGCACGGCGTATCACATCGTAACCTAGACATAGGCCATTCTAGTTATCAGTAGATAGCCTAGGTATCATCAATTTGCTATTTGCTCACAGTTTTAATTATATTATTACACATGTGCGAGGAATAGTCATAGGTTTCTTGAATCTAGTTACATTAATGGGATTATACGGTCGGTTCGCAAGGTTCGACGCTCGTATATAAACGGATCTCGAAGTGTTTATGTCGGCAGTTGACAGAAGCGTATATGTATATGAGTGATCATAAGTCACCACACCCAGTGACCGGATTGTCGGTTTTAGGATTTAATAGATCTTAGAACGGATGATCATTGACGTGCCATCAAGTCTGTGTGTAAATTAATGGACGACGTGTCGGAAAAGAATCGTGTCCGTGATGCAGTGAGTGTAACGATATATCGTTTTTAGGAGTGGTGTGCCTCGGTTGATAGGCCTGCCGGAACCGAAGGACAGGGATCCGCGCGTGGACGGTCTGCGGGCCTCCGCCTTGAGGAATCATGGAGTGCTGCATGTCGGAAGAAGCGAAGGAACAAAAAAGAATCAACCAGGAAATAGAGCGGCAACTCCGAAAGGACAAACGCGATGCCAGAAGAGAGCTCAAGCTTCTTCTGCTTGGTAAGACCTCATTATTATAATTTATCATAATGCACTGTGTCTAATCTGCCTATTATTCCAGATAGATAGGTATTGGGATAAAATTATTATAACACTTATCTTAACACTAAATTACTAAGTTCCTTTTCTTGGCTACCATTTTTTGATACACCAAACCAACTCCAATTGTTTGTCTATGAAAATGCTGCATATCACCAAAAATTTCTGCTAGAAAATATAAGAAAGACATTGGCAATTATGTAGTAGACCTTGTACACCACTAAAATTTTGCTGGATCATAATTGCATCCCATCCTAACCCCACTAGATGCATGAAACAATAAGTGTTTTTCTGATAATGTGTTGCCATTCTAAACCTGTTATGAATATTCTTTACAATTTTAACCTCAACATTTTATTTTATTCAAAGCAAAACTTTTGCCTGCGGCTTCGCTCACTTTAAGTTTGATTTTCCAAACCCCTATTTTACCTCCTTAGGGATTGAATTTTCAAAAATCCTTTCTTAGCGGATACCTACATCATAATAGCTATCTGAATGCCAATTTTTAGCCTGATCCATGCAGTGGTTTGAGCTGAGCATTGATAGATCTGTCAATCAGCCAGTGAAGTCACCGTTTCCTTTTGTATATCGTACCCTTATTGCAAAAACCGATTATCTGCATTTTTGTACCAAAATTACGTTAAATATATCAATCGACTCCTCAACTCACGGCGAAGCTGTAGGTAAAACCCATTATCTGCTACGACGCTTTTTTACGGAGATAGCTAGAGTTAAAAGCAACTACCTACAGGTATGATTTAATTACCTTCTTAAAAAAAGAACTAAACTCATTTAAATAATTTAGATTTATAAATCTATACCACAAAAACAATGTATTGTATTATAATACTTTTCAGATGTAGTTGCTTGATTTATAATTATGTCAATATTATTCTGTTAATACATGTTAACCTGCGTTAACAGATTTCAGCTTTTATTAATATACTAGAAATTGCTGATGTATCTAAAAAGTAAAACGAACTAAACAACATTAATTGCTTTTTGCAGAATAATGAACTCAATATTTTGTTAAAATTATTGCAGGTAAAAGAAGTTAAGTTCACTTTTACTGTATAACTGGGCTACGAGGGTTTTTGAACATCTTCACAAATCAAAAGTTTTTTGATTTGTTAAGCTCACAATATAACTCTATCTTTAAGGTGATTGAGAAAAGACTGTCTAAAGATCTTAAGTTTAGTGACTGGCCAACTGCCGGAATCTATAAAAGTAGAAATAAGCTGTTTGACTTGTATGCAGAAAAAAAATATAATTATTCCCCCGCGTTTATTGAATATGTAAGAAACTATTCTAAATTGTTTGAAAATGTGTGCATACAAGCAAAGTCACTTCACATAAAACAAAAAATTGCCAATTCTGATAATAAAATTAAAACAGCATGGGACATCATCAGCGATGAAATGAGTAAACATAAGGTAGGTACATAATAATAATAAATTGGAGCTTAAAAGTGATAATCATGTAATTAACTCCGATACAGAAATTTTAAATACATTTAAGAACTTTTTCAGAAATAGTCCAATTACTACACCCAGAGTTCTCTGAATTCTTTGCCAGCAGAAGTCTATCGTCTTCTAAGGAGCAATGTCTCTGAGTGCAATAAGTTATTTAGGTTTGAACACGTTACCCCATATGACATAGTCAAAACATTTAAATCTTTACAAAATAAGAAAACAGCAGATCTATGGGGGATATCAGTTAAAATAATTCATAACATAATTGATATTATTGCGCCATATCTTGCTTTAATTTTTAATAAATCAGTAGATTCTGGATCTTTTCCAGACCTTATGAAATGTAGTAAGCTAATACCGCTTTTTAAATCGGGAAGCAAAAGTGACCCGAATAACTACAGGCCTGTTTCAATTTTGCCAACTCTCAGCAAGATATTCGAAAAAATAATGCTCAACCAACTGCTTTTACACTTTAATTTAAATAAACTCCTACACACTGAGCAGTATGGTTTTACAAAGGGTCGATCAACAACCGATGTAGCCGCAAGGCTGTTACAACACATATTCGATACATGGGAGAACTCACAGAGTGCCGTTGGTATTTTCTGTGATTTGTCAAAGGCATTCGACTGCGTTGATCACGAGACACTTTTGCTTAAACTGAGCCACTATGGCATTAAAGATTTTGCACTTAGTCTCATTGCGTCTTATCTCAGTGAACGAGTCCAAAGAGTATGTGTCAATGATGTAAAATCATCCGGATCAGCCTCAGTAATGGGTGTACCCCAGGGTTCTATTCTTGGTCCATTCATGTTTTTGGTCTACATAAATGATTTACCACATTTTGTCCAAAATACTTGCAATATTGTACTATTTGCTGATGATACGTCTTTGAATTTTAAAGTCGATAGGATGAAAGACAATTTTGACGATGTAAATAATGCATTATCTCAAGTTTCTGAATGGTTTACGGCAAATAATCTACTTTTAAATACTTAAAAAACAAAGTGTGTTGAGTTTTTATTACCTAACCCGAGAACTGTCAGTAAAAATTTAAAGATAAATAATGAACCTTTGAAAACTGAGGACTCCACAGTGTTCTTGGGATTAACCCTGGATTCAAAGCTACAATGGGGCACCCATATAGCAACGCTTGCGGGCAAACTTAGCTCTGCTGTATATGTTATCTTTACATAGTATAAAACAAAATCGATTCCCGCTGTCTGGCCCTCTTTAAGTACGCGTAGATCTTTTAAACTACGCAACGGATTTTAATTTAGTTTTCATCAGTAGATAGAGTGATTCAAGAGGAAAGTTTACAGTTATAGTGTTTCCCTAAATTCCTACGGGAACGGGACAAATGTAGGTGAAACCGCAAGGCACAGCTAGTTATTCTAATATAATAAAACGAAATAGTTTTTTTATTTAAATGAGCTAATCTCTAGAACGGCTGGACCGATTTCAACGAAACTTTCTTTTAAAGATAGCTGAGATTATAAGAAATAATGTAGGCTTGCCCATTTCCCACGGGAACGGGAACTCCTCGGGTAAAACCATAGGGCGCTGCAGTTAGTACGTACAAAGTTAAATGAAATCTACTTTACCTTCAGCCAAAAGCAACTAAAGATATTTATTTTACACCTGTACTGGCTAAAGTTGAACTAAAACGATTTTTGTCTTGATGATTATTACTATTTAAAACAAGTGATTAAATAAAAAATGCCATTAGAGCTACCAGAACGGTAAATTTGAAAATTTGGTAGTTTTTCTACATTCAGGAAAAACTAACTAAGTGAGCTCCTTACCGGTTATTTTCTTCTTTTTGTTGAAAAAATAGTAAGTTTTTTTCAATTATTAACCTACTTAACATTTCTTGAATAGTTTCTTGTTTATAAAAATTATTATTGTTTAAAAATTGACATCATTATAACTAATTTTTAAGTCGTTAAAGTTTCAAATGCTTATAACTCAAAAACTTTTCGCTCAAATTTTGGTGCAGATAATCGGTTTTTGCAATATGGGTACGATATTTAGATTAAGGCTAATTTATGTTATGCCATGCTAAGGTAATGCTGTGCCTTATATAGGGCAAGGGTCCAAACTTATTTAGAATGTTTTTTATTAACATGCCTGTGCGGCTGGTGCAAATTCAAATAAAAACCTTTGACAGTGGCCCTAGAATAGGATAACTTGACTCTGCCTTCGAGCCTCTCTCATAAAGATGAAATTTCATCAGTCGATAAAATTCTCCACTCTCAATCAACAAATGTTGTAGGGAAACAGGTATCTGTCTATATTTTTAGGGTTCCATAGTAAAACTACAAGAAACCCTTACAGTTTCACCAAGTCTGTCTGTCCATCTGTCTGCAGTATAGCACAGAGACTATTGCTACTAAAAACCTGTAATTTGGTAAGGTTATGCATATTAATTACCCCAGAAAAGTTGTACAATAAAAGTTTAAAAAATGCTATCATTTTGGCTATAGCTCTTACATGTAAAGGGGGGATGATATTTTTTTTATTTGTCTATCACATAGTGTGGGGCATTGGTGGAAAGGTTTTTCAAAAATATTGGAGGTATGTTATGAATGCTTTTTGATATAGGGGTCCGTTTGGGAAATATTAAGCCTTAGAGTGAAAATATTCAAGTAGGTTTTTATTTAAATGTGGAGGAAATTAAGAAAACTTATTATTTTCATAGAAAGTATTATAAAAAAAATTGTTTCATTATTCCACCACCACAATTATAACTAAAGGATTATATTTAAAAATAGGTAAATGTACATATTGTTTCAATGAGGAAAGCAATGAGGAAGATAATAAATATTAAGCAATTTCACAAAAATCGAGTGACATTTAACTGAGAAATAAAATGGGCATTTTAACAGTTTTCATATTGAAAATTGGTCAAAATATCAAATACAGATAATACTAATTATTTTATGTTGGTGAAATCTGTCTGATGACATTTTTCAATAATAGAACTTTAAATTACTCATAAAAACATAAAGTATCCCATAAAAAAATGTGAAAATCCAGGATTAAAGAACTTATATTCTGGATAGGTATAGTGCAAATTTCAATACATGTAATTTTCTGCAAGTGTTATTTTTTTTTTTAAATGACTTACACCCTACACACATTTGTTTTGCTATACAGGAATTATTAAAATATTTAAACTTTGTTTATGTTTACAACGTTTTGCTTTCCATGCTAAATGGAATACATTTTCAAGTTTGCTCTGCATGTGAGGAAGGGCAGTGAATTAACTTTTAAGTCTCATAATATGATTCTGTTTATCATTTTCTGACAATAAATAAGAAATTACCTCCCACAAAAAATAAAATAAAAAAAGACGTGTGGCACTCGGGGACTGCCGCGGTAAAGCTATTGCATAGCATTTTTTATCAACGCCATCTAGCGGTGAGAGGAGTCCCGTGTCAGGTTATTTTCGTTACGGAATTTCTGGATTCGGTCTCCACGCTCAAGGCCCGCGATAGAAGCTATGCAATAGCTTAAAAACGAACAAGAATTTAAGTTATTAAATAAAAACACATGCTTCAACGGTGAAGGAAAACCTAAGAGTTTTTCATAATATTCTCAAAGGTGTGTGAAATCTGTCAATTTATAATGGGCCAGCGCGGTGAGAGAGCTGTTGATAGGTTGTTAATGATGAGTGACCAGGGGAGTAACAGTTTGCATTTCTTTGTCCCCCCCAGGCACTGGCGAGTCTGGTAAATCAACGTTCATCAAGCAGATGAGAATCATCCACGGCTCCGGTTACAGCGACGAAGACAAACGCGGGTTCATCAAACTCGTCTACCAGAACATCTTCATGGCGATGCAGAGCATGATACGTGCCATGGACCTACTCAAAATACAATACGGAAATCCGTCCAATTCGGTAATTATTATTGAACTGAAAAATTATATTTCGTTGTTTCATTCATCATGTGCTTTTCTCTAATTGATGTTTGGCGTTCATCATGCTATTTAAAGGTGCATCTTTTAATTTTGGGTAACTCAGCCCTGCCTACCCCTTAGGCCTTATATCATCTAACTACTTAGGTACTATAGTATATATCACTTCATTTGAACTGCCTCGCAGATCTAGTGGTGAGCAAGTTCCAGTGCAGATGATGAGGTCCCGGATTCGATTCTCGACTTGGGGAAAGAAATTGTATTGGGTTTTCTGTCAAGAAATTCTCAATACTAGCCTGAGTTAGGAGTTGGCGGTGAACCACCCTCGTGTCTTGGAGAGCATGTAAAGCTGTCGGTCCTAGCCCTGATCTCCGGTCGTGTCCGATTTCCGTCCCATCGGACTATGAGAGTGAGGGAATAGAGAATGTACCCGGTTTTCGTACACACTAGTGCACTATAACATCGTCCGCGCAGATGACTAATTTCTGTGGAGATTGGGCGCTGTGGCCGGATTCGGTCGGGAGTTATTATTATATGAGGTCGCTTCGTTCTTCAGATAGGTATACATATAATTTTTATTAACCAGACAGTCTTTAGCCTACAAGTAACGAAGCACGTTGTAGTCATTTATTTAAAGTACAACAACAGCAAAAACAGTTCCCCACTATCTCAACTTAGTACCTTGTTGCCACATAACTAAGAAGTGAGGTACCATCGAAGATCTAGTAAAAGGACGAATGGAAGGCGTAAGTACACGCGGTCGCTCCCCAACAATGTGGATGGACAATCTGGTCTTTTCATAATGCTACCAACAGATTTCGATGAAAGGAGGTCGCTAGAGTTGTAGTAAAATATCGTAACCGCGGCCACTCTGCCAAGACTGAAATGTTCACCATATTGACATCTACAATTCAGGCTATAAGTTTTTAAATTCAAATTCAAATTCAAAATTAATTTATTTCATGTAGGCTAACTTGTAGCTCTTATGACACGTCATAAATGTACCACCGGTTCGGAATGCAGATTCTGCTGAGAAGAGCCGGTAAGAAACTCAGCAGTTGCTCTTTTCAAAAAAAAATTTTTTTTTTTTTACAAAGCTATGCTATGTGTATACATAGCATAGCTTTGTAAAAAGTGCTTCCACAATAAAGCTTCAAAAATGCAAAAATGCAAAAATGCATACGTAGGTACACCAATCCAACGCATGTCAAGACGGGCAGTCAAAGCAGGCCCATTCCCGTTGGTGGCACCCGTTCACGAGACACGGACACGTTACACGGAGCGTTTGACCCCGCAACCTACAGCTAAAGATAAACGAGTAACGGAGGTGTAGAATATTAATTTCGCTATTAGGTTATCAATTTTATTATCAGTTGCTAGTAATAATAACCGGAACTGACGGGTTAACGTGCTCTCCAAGGCATGGTCGGAACATATAGGCCAAATTACCAATTTTCTATCACCCATCCAGATACAGCTATAATGTACTTATGCCGTCGGCTCCAGTATTATTGTTCAACTACATGTAACTATATTTTTAATCCTCATGATAATATTAATCTAATTAGAATAATTGCTGCTGCTTTCTAATTGGATAACTGTAAAACAAAAATAAATAAATACCTAGTTTTTTCAGATCAGATATCAGAAAGTGATTTCATTAAAAAAATTTACTAGTAGTTAATGTCTTTCTGAGACTTCTATTATATATTTGTATTAATGCAGCCCTTGAGAACTTGGTTACTTATTCTTTAGGTGAATTATAATTCAAAAAATTACTAATTATATTATTATAATCCTACTTAATATTATAAATGTGAAAGTGTGGATGTTTGTTACTCAATCACGTTGCAACGACTGAACCGATTTGGTTGAAATTTTACACAGATAGATTATATTCTGGAATAGCACATTGCTTTTTATCTCGGGAAATAAGATAGTTCCCGCGGGAATCAAAAAATCTCAATCCACGCGAACGAAGTCGCGGGCATCAACTGGTATTTAAATAAGTATTCCTAATTACCATCAGGTGAGATTGCAGTCAAGGACTATCTTGTCCTTGACTGCAATCGTGATCTCACTTGATGGTAAGTGACTATGCAGTCTAAGATGGTAGCGGGCTCACTTGGAAGGAGTATGGCAGTGTACATTCAACCCATACCCCGAATCGGTTTCTACACGCCATCGTGTCGGAATGCTAAATCGCTTGGCGGCATGTCTTTGCCGGTAGGGTGGTAACTAGCCAGACACTAAAAGGTTTTGTTTACATATTTCAGGAAAAGGCGGAGTTGATATCGTCAATCGACTACGAGAGCGTGACAACGTTCGAGAGCCCCTACGTGGAAGCCATCAAAGCGCTGTGGTCCGACTCCGGGATACAAGAGTGCTACGACCGTAGGCGAGAATACCAGCTCACCGACTCAGCCAAATAGTGAGTACATGATGTTTTTTTTTTCACTTCAACTGACTAACTCATAAGAGATCTAGCACTCTTTTTCCTCGTGCTCGTGGTCGCAGACAGACGATCAAGCAAAGTTCACAAAGTTTGGTCGCAACTACTGTCGCCGACGTGCAATCAATACCTGTAGGGTTAGTATAAGATTTAATTCGATTGATCGTATTCGTATACTATGACATTAGCATCAAAGAAAAATGAACCTTAATAGTATTGGTTTAAAGTCACAAATTCAGAACAACCGATTTTAGTTTTAGCGTAACCATATACGTAAAAGTATAAAGATGCATCCATGAAATTGTGCTCTAATCCAATGTAGTTATCGCTCATTTTACTTTGACGCCCTACCCCTAATCCTACTGATGTGTATTGGGTTATGATATTTTGTTATGTTAACTGGTCGCTGCGGCCACTGACAATGGTCTTGGTTGCATAGGGTGCTGCCGCTAGCTCCCATATGCTGATGCCGATATATCGGTAGATAAGATATTTATTACGATTGTGTGTATCTGTATTTTTTTATTGCAACATAGGCTTGCTTTTGACCACAATCATGCTTCATGGAAAGTGATGATGAGGTCTAGATTAGCGTACGATTGCCTATTCACTCTTGTCGTGAAGGTACTTAAGTTATAGATGACAGGAAACACAGATGCCGGAAGAGGAAGAATCGGATGGGTACATATTGGCAGCACTAATCATTTGGTGTATTATACTCATGTATACCTATACATAGTACACGTATGACATATGTCATTCGACATTATCAATATTAGAGTACGCTCGGTCGGCTATTAAAACCGCAAGCCTTAACTTTGGGAACCAAATCAGACTAGATCATCTCACTGTTCAGTTAAATCAACAGTATATCATGATGAAACTTATGTCATCTGTTATGAAAATACTAGTAGAAATACAATTTGATTACATCATGATTATGCAATTGGTATAATTAATTAATATATCAATGGCATAGTCATGATGTATGGCCCTCTCACCGATCTTTATATTTAATAAAAGTATTATTCACAAAACCTTATGATAAATCATGATTTCAAACAAATGTTCATACGAAACGAAACCGGCGACAGTCGTAATTCAATTAGTTAATAAGATAATGAAACTCATTCGCGAAAAATCCTTTTAATTTAATTACATGCCAACCTACATGAGTAGTTTTTTAAATGAACTGATATATGTATTTTAGAGTAGTTTTAATATGAAATTGACATGCTAAAATATTTCACTGATGCCATTGACTTTTATATACACTGAGTATGCTAACTTGCAAAATGGCATCGACTCGTTGCTTGAACTTACAAGCGCCGATTTGTCTAGGAACAAGGAATTGTTTTTAGGAGGTTGCTAAGCGATGGCTGTCATTTAATTGTTATTTAAAAAGCTGGTGCGGTTTTCCATTTGTATTTTACGGTATCCGAGCAAAGGCTCCTCTGCAAACATCGGTACCGTCACGCACGGTAAGTGCTATGAACGTCAGTGTCAGTGAAAAATGTCATTATTCCATACATTTTGTATGTCGCTCCTCATACTTGTCAGTGTCAAAAACATTCAATGATATCTGCAGGCCGATGATCTGAACGCTGCATCGAATCATTGCTACAGTCTCAATCGTTGTAATTGGCTGAATTTATCGCATTCTTTCTGCAACAATGCATTTTAGCCAATAACGAGAGATCATTTTTAGAAAGTCGCATAGCAGTATTGCGCCGACGCCCTCCACGATCCGATGCATATCGTCACTTATCGGCACTGATATGTACGAATAGGCCTCAAGACTTAGCAAAAAACTTATCGGCCGCTTCGCCTTTCGCCACACACATACCATGTGTCGCTCAATAATATTCGTCTTTGTTAACGAGATCTCATTTGAGCATAGTATGGTTTTATACAGCGGGCAATGTCGTCCCGTTTAATTTCCGTGTCTCCATAAAAATCCTCCATCAACATCTTCACCCATCGTCGACCCACTACTGGATACGGGTCTCCTCTTAAAATGAAGGGTTTAGACCATAGTCCACCACGCAGCGCTGGCCAAGTGCGATAAGCGGACTTTTTTTTTTTGACATACCTTTGAGAACATTACCTATAAAAAGAATTCTTTGATATGCAGGTTCTTAACTATGTTTTGCTTTACCGTTGAAGAAAGTTATATTTATTTGCTTAAAACGCACATAACTCCGAAAAATCAGAGATGCGTGTCCATGATCGACCCCAGATCCTCCTGAAAAGGAGGCCGAGGTCATCTTATCACCGCTATATAAAATCCACGCCTCCATAAATCAGCCAACTCTTAGAATTAATAGGCCGCTGTGTCAAGCGACAGGGATTTTCCAAAATTATCTCCAGCATGCACACACTAATCTATTTGGGGTCACTACAGCAATGAGTCGCCCTGAGACCCTAGCCGATAGAGGCTGATTCATCAACACAGAGATAAAATAACTCGAGCGAACTTTTGACATTTTACGGTGGTAGTGCGGTACGGTTTAAAGTTGATTTGAAATAGTTGGGTGGTCAAAATTTATTGGACCTGGAATATCAAAATTTGACCTTTATTGGCTCACTGTTCAGTATTACATACAACTGAAATGACATGTGAAGGTGCTCACTAAGGATTATGTTACATTTCTATGTCACTAAACTTCTCCATTTCCCATAGTTACCTGCAGGAGATAGACCGCGTCGCGGCACCAAATTACTTACCAACTGAACAGGACATTCTACGCGTGAGAGTGCCCACTACGGGTATCATTGAGTACCCATTTGACTTGGAAGAAATAAGATTTAGGTAAACGCGCTGTCAAGTGTAAGATGTGCATGTTACGCCTTAATTGCATGCTTCTGTGCCTATCGGTGTTAAAACTGTATGTCATGTGTTATATCGTTGGGTAATTCGTGTTTAATTTTTGTTTTTAACAGGCTTTGATCACAAAACGGAGATGTAAATTGTTTACACGTTATCAATGTAAAAAATAACCAGCCGAGGATTTCATTTAAAATTTTCTAAAAATGATTGCATCAGTTTGATGATTGCAATGATTGGCTGGCGCTCTCTCGTTAATGCAACAAGAACGCTATAAATTCATCCAATCAGAGGCGATCGTTACACTGATGCAATCATTTTTAGGCAATCCCACAGCCGGTCTGATTGTATATCGACACCTCAAATAAATACCTCGTGAGACAATTTGCAGCGAACTTTTTCACTAATTGTGCATATTATGCGTGCATGTTGTTTGCATTAGTGTGTTGCATTAATTTGCAGTTATCTAAGCGATTTGGCTAGAATCGAGGCTGCCGACTACCTACCGACTGAGCAGGATATTCTTCGAGCGCGACAACCTACTACTGGTATTCTTGAATATCCTTTCGACCTTGACGGCATCATATTTAGGTACGTTCGATGTACAGGGCTAGGTCGTGGCTCCATAGGAAGGCTAGCGCGGGCACTGCTGTGTGTTGACCTCTTAGTAATCCAATATTGTGAACCCTTAGTACTGCTATGTCACGGTCCGTTGTTAGCTATGTCACTATCCCTTTGATCACTTGTATTTATTTACTGATTTATTTCTATTCATCCCGCAAAAAAAGAAATATGGAAATCAAAAACAGTTATTCCTTTACATAATATAGTTGTTATCATTGAAATTATATGATTATTTTAGAAGTAGTAAACTAATTTCCTAAATGTAGCGCATGTTTTACTAGTATGTATTTCGACTCTTGTTGTATTATATTGCTTGCTTGTGACTAATCTACACTTTAAGTCATTATCAAGTGTCGAAACTACTGCGAATATCTCTCGTAAAATAACTCCGTATCTTGAATAACTTCACAAATCACATGGTTGTGCTCGAGGAAATGCTATTTAAATTAACTCGAGACTTTGGGATGCTTTGCGCGCGCAAATCAGCGTTTGTTATTACATTGTTTTTTTGCAAAACTAATCATTATTTGGAACAAAATAAAGAACATTACAATTGTAATAAAATAAATCATGCCACTATATTATTAGTTTTGCAATGTTATGCTTTTTTGTATAGGTGATACTGATGAACATCCAAAATCAGTTTATTTAGATAAAAATGTAGATTTTTCAACGTTCATCTCAACATAAGTCACTTTAGACCTTGACACATTCTTTGCTATTCATAATAAAATATATAAAACCAACTCAAACATCTTATTTGCATTATTTTGAAATTTTTTTTCATCGTCACATATTATTTGACCATAATAAATCAATAATTTATCAATTATATTCATGGTTTTAAAATACCTATTGTCCAAAACCTATTTTTGATTAATATTGATGGTAAGTATAAAAAAACAATAGTATCAACTGTGCACTCGTAAAACTCGCCTTATCGTAATCCTAAAATACTTTATCTATGCTATGCTTATAAATACAAAATTGTGATTTTGTTTAAAAATATCATTGCGACATTGAGGGCTTGTATACAATTTTGTTTCTTTCTTGTGTGCAATAAAGTTTTTAACTCTATTTTATATCTAAATTTTAACCGTCGAGTAAATTTTCGTCGTCATTTTGACAGTTTTTCGAATGGCAATCTATCAAAATATCAATTTTCCGGTTAGAATTTAATTGGGATTTCACCAGAAATAGGTCAAAGATCAAAAAAATATATGTACTCTTAAAGAATATAAGTCATGCTGAACTTGACTAATATATTTATTTAATAGTGGTTACGAAAATAGTGCTTACGGGTTGGGGTTTGAAGCGTAGACCTTTCAGTTTTTAGTCCGTAGTTTAATTATTCTGCGTACGTTGTAATATGAAAACATTCCCATTTAAACAATATCACACATTTGTACAAATGCCTGAAACAAATTAACAATTAAAACCCTTATCATATTCGTCCTTGTACTAGCCACAATTTATTTTATTAAAACTGTACAATTGATATCAGGAAAAATATTATGCCTCCATAAAATGTATGTTTTACGCTTTCTTCTAACAAAATCACCAACATTAATATTCGTGTCAAGTAACACCACAGAACAAAATAGTGCAAAATACCATAAAATTATTCAATTCAATTAAAATGATGTGTTTGTCGATTTCATATTGTTTTATACAACTGTCCATCCATAAGCCTGTTTATGTTCACTGCCTTCACCCGCCTTTCTCATCCAACTTGTATTCCTCACAGTTAAGGTGTAGGGTTGGATGATCCAAGTCACTAAACTGTGCCATCATAAAACCTACCTAACATGAATTTTACTAACAAGCTGAATCTAACATGCAACTTCATACTTTTAACAATGTATCATGATATAAAAAGTAAATAAATAATATATTAAAAGTAAAAAACTTTTTTAAAAACAAGCTTTTATTTAATTGCGCTTAAAAGAAAGTCCTTTCATTTGATACCTATTTTGTAGGAAAGCATAAAAAAATAGTCCGCCATATTGCGTTTAGAGTGACATCACTTTATTTTTAGAGTTATTCTCAGCAAGCCCTTTCATTTGATACCTATATTGTAGGAGTGCATTAAAAATTAAGGTCGCCAACTTGGGTGTTCCGCCATGTTGGATTTAGAATGATGTCACACAGCTAACCATGCATTGTCATCCAAACTAAACGTGTATACGAAATTTCAGTTCAATCGGTTGAAGATATCTGCTTCAAAATTGAGTTGCAAGATTCCACCCGAACAAACATAGTTACATACATATGCAAGTTAAATAAAAGCTTGTAAAAATACATTAGAAATCTATTAATTTATTTCATTCATTTAAGAAATAATATATTAACATAGTAAATATTACAATACTACTTGTATTTCTCTAATCCTGCACTTTCATGGTTTCATAAGTCACTGGCTCTTCAAAGCTCCCACTGACACGGCCTGCCTCCAATGTCTGAAATGTTGGAATACAGATTCGACGGAGTTACATGTTAGGTAGTTATGAATATAATTTACGTACTTACAGATATTCAAATGTTATATACATTTACATCGTTATTTTTACAAAACGCGACATAAATATTACATTTCATACATAGGTATATGTAAAAAGTTAAATAAAAATGTGAAATTATATAGAACATTGCTAACAATCTCTTGTAGTAAAGTTCAATACTTTTAGCTTTGTTTTTGCAGTAAACATGATTTATCTCAAAAATCCCGATTATTTTTTCAGAAAATTTCAAAAAATTTTTTGCTTTTGATTTTATAGTCTTCTGTGAGTTAACTTTTCGACTAATGCAGTTTTCTTAGAATATGAAATGACGATTCTTTACTACATTACTAGATAAAATCATAATCACTTTTTCGTGATAAAACACTCAAAATTTCACTCAATTGCAGCGATAGGTAGTTTTCTTCTGTTATCAAAAGAATATCAGAAGATAGGATATATTTATTTGTTAAGTTTATGTTAACCTTGATCTTACAAATTGATATCTTTAAAGTATCATGTTTATCGTCTCAACTGGCTATCGAAATATCGAGTAATTCCTGCGGAATTTGAAAAGTACTTTGAATGCAATATGTACTTTAATATCATGTTCAAGCATGACCAATAATTATAATTTCACACTTTTAATTAACGTTTTATTATAATATTGAAATGGTTTTACATAATGGTGGGTTTACATTAATCCAGTGAATGTCGACATCGACGACACTTTCCTGCCAGCGCTAGTGTCACTTATTCAATCCACAACTAATGAACTTCTTACACCTGATTCTTTTATTAAATCTATCTATAATCTGTCGATAAGTTACCTAGCAACGATGTTAGTTATCTAAAAAGGTCCGTACAATTTTTGACAAATAACAAGGTTGCTAAGTAAATTATCAACAGATTACAGATAGATTTAATTAGCAACCAGGTGTTAATGACAAAGGGAGAATTAATCTACTTTTCATCCAGCTGCACACAAGATTGTGTAATAACTTGTTATTTAGGCATCATTGAAATTGTTACATAGTCATACTGTAACTTTATTTTGAAAAGAGCAACTGCTGAGTTTCTTGCCGGCTCTTCTCTGCTATCGAACCAGTGGTAGAAGTGGTCTTGTCACAAAAGCCACCCACAGAATGGCCTAGGTAGGTTAATTTTTTTGACATTAAATGACACGATCCAGTGACAGCCTAGTGTTCGCTAGTGACTGTCGACATTCACTGGATCAATATAAACTACCTAATATGACTATTTTATTCAATATCTCAGGTCGAAGGAGTCAAGGGAGTTGTTTTATGGGTGATATTTTTTGCAAAGCTTTTTAAAATTGCATGACGTAATATTGTACTATTTATTACTCTTCGTAGAATTAGATGCTAACATCTTTTGGTTTTGGCACTAGTTTATGTGGTGTATTTCATAAATGCAAACATACTGTTAACACGCGACGCGATTAAATGCAACGCATGTTAAAAGCATGTTTCCGTCTTTAAATTACTCTTCAAAAGTGTATATAATTTATGTCGATTAATTTGTGTTTATATAAATACAAATTTGTACATAATGGTGATTTAAAATGGCTGATATTGTAACAGGATGGTGGACGTAGGGGGCCAGAGATCTGAAAGAAGGAAGTGGATTCACTGTTTTGAAAACGTCACATCTATCATATTCTTAGTAGCTCTTAGTGAATATGATCAAATTTTATTCGAGTCTGAAAATGAGGTGAGTGCAATGAATATAATTATTATGATACTTTCTTTTTTGTTAATAAAGATATTAATATATCAAAGTTGTAAATCAGTTCGAGGCGTTAAGTCACACATGTATTGAAAAGTGAGTTGATCTTTGCTTGAAATAATTTTTATTATATTTCTGGATATTCATTCAATGGAGCATTTCGTCTCTGGAATGAATTCCGATTTGAGATTAACATTTTTAAGGTTTTGTTGTTTTTACGTAATAAAAAATTCTGTATTGAGAATTCCACCTAAGTGACGATCAAGGGCGAAACGACTGACAAGAATTGAGAATTTTTTGTATGACTAGCTTTGACCCGCGGATTCGCTCACGTTAGGTTCGATTTTTTAACCCCCTATTTAACCCTCTTGGGGTTGAAATTTTCCAAAACCCTTTCTTAGCGGATGTCTACGTCCTAACAGCTACCTGTATGCCAAATTTCAGCTCGATCGGTCCAGTGGTTAGAGCTGTGCGTTGATAGATCAGTCAGTCAGTCAGTCAGTCACCTTTGCCTTTTATATATTTAGATTTAAGAGTATTTTATCAAATTTGCTACCGTCTTTGCCTTACAGAATCGAATGGAAGAATCGAAGGCGTTGTTTAAGACTATCATCACGTATCCATGGTTCCAACACTCATCGGTCATTCTGTTTTTGAACAAAAAGGATTTACTGGAAGAGAAGATTATGTACTCTCACCTTGTAGACTACTTCCCGGAGTACGATGGTAAGTACATTCTATTAATTAAAAGACATAAGTAACCAATTATTCAGTTATTGAATTTTTTTTATTAAAATGTTAAAATAAAACTTATAGCTAAAATCTAATTACTACAAAAATCATGCCCACATAGAATGAGGCCAAGAATACTGGTTGCATTCCCGCGCTGGACAGCCAAGCTGATCCTTTGCGCAAGAAATAATAATAAGCCAGCCCATCTGTCATAACCGCGGTGTAATTTTTTTTTGCACTTAGTCTAAAACTTGGCCACTGTGACCTGATGCTGCAGGATCAAATAGTCTGTTGGACACCCAACTCCTCAGAAACTTACAGCAAATATAGTGTGTTTGGGCTCATTTGAGTGGTCTCAATGTGTAGGTGTTAGATAGATGATGATCGAAGATCGAACGATGGGGAAGAAACTGGGTAACAAGATGTCAGGTATAACGTACCTACCTAGTCCATTACATAGATTCACATGTCGGGAGTGTTTACATTTTTAATTTACACTTGGACAGTTCTTGCATTTCACGAGGGCGCGTAAGTTATACTTGTGGTTACGTCGTGTTTTTTTTTTTTTTTTATTCTATGACAAGATAGCCCTTGACTGCGATCTCACCTGATGGTAAATGACGATGCAGTCTAAGTACAGTAAGTAGTGCAGTGTACATGCACATTGCGTGTGTGTGCCTGTCAGGAGCCTAGGTGGGAGCGGTCAGGCGCGAGCAAGCTCTCGCTAAAACTATACAGATACGACACACACACAACCATGATTAATGAATTACCCATTGATGTACGGGACCACATTAATCCTCGCAATATCAAGAAAAAACTAAAATCTTACTTTTTAAGTCAACTATGATAATTCACTATGTTCAAATAGCAGTAATGTTCTGTTGTCAACATACCTACCTACCTAGATTTAAGTCTTGTTAGCATTTTTTACAAACCCGGGTGGTTTTCTTGATGCTAGCTTTAAGTATTATTTGTACACCTTATGTTAATAAATAAATAAATAAATAAATGAGCCGCGTACCCTCGTGAATTAAAAGAATTATAACAATTTCACTAGGACCAAAATGCGATCCAGT
The DNA here is from genome assembly GCA_038048805.1 of Hipparchia sbordonii. Lineage (NCBI taxonomy): Eukaryota > Metazoa > Arthropoda > Insecta > Lepidoptera > Nymphalidae > Hipparchia > Hipparchia sbordonii. The sequence goes on along the minus strand of CM076104.1, from coordinate 6,252,219 downwards.
ACCAGCCCGGGAGTATATTCTTCAAAAATATCTGAGAGAGAATCCGGATCCCGAAAGGCAGTGTTATTCACATTTCACAACAGCCACAGGTGGACATAACATACGCGCTAGACGACTTTGAACGCGAGATATTTGAATTTTGATGTTTTAGTAGGCTAAGTTACTAAGTAGTTCGTAGATTTACTGCTAGACACGAATTGTTTTTATTGGTTGAAAATTCCAGTTTAAAAAAAAAACAGCGATGGCGCTTCTGATATCGGGAAGGCTACTATCACTGTCGTTAGATTCTGATATGTTACGTCTGCTAACATAATTATTATTGTGTTAAAAGCGTGGTAAAATGGCGGCGCGGCGACCTATGCATTATCAGTGATAAAAAAATTCTACGGTGTGGTGAATTAGAATTCATAAATAAATAAATAATCAGAAGCAGGGCCCATGTCAAAGAAAAAATCAGTCAGAATACTTCAACCAATAAAAACATTTTGTCTGTGACGTAGTAAGTAAGCGTAGTATAAAGCTAGTGACGCACTCAGGTCCCCAACGCGACGCCAGCACCGCGCGCGAGTTCATTCTGAGAATGTTCGTGGACCTCAACCCCGATGCTGAGAAAATTATCTACTCGCATTTCACTTGTGCGACTGGTGAGTACCTTCTACGGTTCCCTTGAACGAAAAATTCTCTTATGATATTTTTGTACACTTGAAGCCGAATTTACATTATCAAACTATTTTCATACATGTTGAGATGAATTTCATGCCACTTATTTCACAGTGTAAATTCGGCTTTAGAAAGTTACCGAATTAATTTTAAATATAGATATATCGAATAATTCGAATTTCGAATCCCACCGATTCCGTTATTTGATGTACTTTATTCGATAGATTTCCTTCAAGTGTAGAACACTTTAATGAAAATATTGTGAGTAAAAGCAAACTGTCGATTCTTGTTAAAAGAGGTTGTTTTTATCAACATCAATTAAATAAACAATTGTTCTTATTAGCTTACGAGAAACCAATAAGGTTTAAATAGTTTCCATTGTGAAATTGAAAGTATATCGTTACTGCAATGTTACACTACTAGTGGCTTACGCTGACAAAAACAAATACGATGAATACTGTTAGGGTGTGAAATTCGGACGTGGGTTCGAATCCCACCAGTTCCACAGATTTTGATACTCTTTTCGGGATAAATTGAGATGATGTTTGAATGAATTGAAGAAATCGAATCGGGAGGACTTCATAAATACATTTTTCTTGGTTTAAAACGGAGAACGAGTTCTAGTCCCGCCGTATTATACGTATTTTATTAGAAATATACCATGTATCCCGCGCTCTTTACAAAGTCCGGATAATTCCTGATGTTGTGCGGGATCAAGTAGAAAATAATATATTAGTCCTGACAGTAATTTCTGAAAATATGTTGCGGGCCTTAGACGAACTTAAACTACTGAATTGACATAATCATGTGACAAAATTAGTTCACTTTGCATCGAATTCTAGCGTTGTTTCAGTAAGACTGAGATTAAATTCTCTTTGTTTAAATTAAATTAAAATCAGTAATTAAAATGTTAAGAGTTTATTTTAATAATCAATAATATTATCTGGCTCAAAATTACTGCATTCTATTTGAACAACAAAATATTTTCGATAACTACTTAGAAGACGCATGTAAAATGTCTAAATTGTATGCAAGTATATTCCTGTAAGATTTAAAAGTCGAGCAATCGGAGGATGCATAGGTGAGTTTACAGTTATGTTCCTTTTATTATTTGGATATGTTAAGTTTGTTTTCTATAGTTGGTTTTTGTGGTATGCTATTTAAATAATGCTTTTTAGTGTGGGTTTGCGTGTGTAGACAGCTACGAGTATGTATGGTCGCGGACAGAAAATGTTTATCAGTTTTCAAAGTAGATTCTATATCACATTGCGTGCAGTAAGGTCTATAACGCCATAGAATATCGAAAGCATATCGACTGTCAGGCATAGACGTGTGCATGTAATTATGAATCTTAAGGTGGTAAACATTTTCTGTATAGTATAGATTGCCTACCTATAAGATTTATAACTGCCTCGTTGGTTTAGTAGTTAGCATGTTCGACTGCGGATGACGAGGTCCCGGGTTCGATTCCCGGGACGGGGCAAAAATTTATTGGGTTTTTCTGTCAAACAATCCTCAGTACTAGCACGCAGATAGGAAGTTGACGGTATGTCACTTCCGTGCCTCGGAGAGCAGGTAAAGTCGTAGTTCCTGCGCCTGATCTCTCTGATCGTATCGGATTTTCGTCCCATCAAACTATGAGATGGAATAGAAAGTATACCTAGGGTAGACGGGAAATGGTGATGGAAATCGTCGTGTATTGACGACTCCAAACTGAGGCAAATACGTTACTATTGTCACAACGTTTTCGACTTGAGAACTCAAGACTGGCTGAAATTGATATAACTCGTCTTTTCTCTCTACTAATACTCAAGACAAAGTTAAAATGAAACAAATTCATGTCGGGGTGTCTCGTTTTCCCATTTCGAGTTCGAACCTAGTGAAAGTAGAGAACGGTTTATAGATCTATTGCTGAGATCGTGCGCGCGATAGAGCGTCCTTTGACTTAGCTCGCACTTAAATGTCTGTCTCGTTTTAACTCTTATCTTGAGTAAGAGCAGAGTGAGAAGGCGAACAATAGATTTCAGCCTAGGGCTCAATGTCAATTTGTTTTTGCATCATTTACTTCTATTTATTTTTATTTTCGCATGCTGCTTTGGAAATTGTTAAGACACTGAAAACATCAAACTGGTGTTCTGTGCCGTAAAAGATACTATAATGCAAAGCGCCCTTAAAGAATTCAATTTAGCATGAACTTGTTTTAACATATTAATATTAATATTATATACTTAGTTAATTTGTAATAAATATTTTTTCTTGTTTTTCTACGTGTGTTTTATTTTATGCCTCTTGGGTTATGATTATGATTTACAAGTACATATAATAATAAACGCTTTGCCGCTTTTAATTTAGTTTATAAATTGCTTCTTAAAATATATTCATTTTTAAGCATGAAACACACAAAAGCCAATGCAGAAGAGGAGGGAATTTTTTAACAATTAAATTATATTTTGTATGAAAAAGAGCACACAGGTTGTAGCATTTAGTTTTGAATAATTGGTTTATTACGCTAATCAAACCTTAAAACTTATAAGGAACAAAAGATTGTATGGACCCACGGACCAATGTTTTTTTATATATAAAAAAATTACATAGTTATAAAATTTTTAAAGGACGGTAACATTATTATAATAAGATCTACAATATTTTAAATTAAGCAGACCATTGCCGTAACATATATGTAAAGTAAGTTATATACCTACTACTTTATTTTACAGTAGATGCGAAATGCAGTAATTTTGCTAGCCACATAATCTCAATATAATATAAAAAAATAAACGCGCGTCATTTACGTTTAAGTAGAGGTATTATATCGCAGGGAAATCAGAATCCCGGATTTGTCATAATCTAAAATCAGTGTGTCGATACTCTAAAAATGATTCCATCAGTGTAAACATCGTAATGGCCTCTGATTGGCTGAATTTCTGGCGTTCTTGCTTCATCAATGCATTTTAACCAATAGCGGGAGGGTACCAGCCAATCAGAGACCATTGCGATAGTTACATTCATGCAATCATTTTTAGAGAATCGACACACTGAATATATTCGGTTAAATGTAGGAATGTTCACTAAAGAATGTTCAGTACTTCATCAGATAATAATCAGTAGATATTTTGAGTTAGAAGAGATGATCAAATTGTTATTCGTAGTCTTTCTGGATTTCATAACATCCCAATAATTTTCCTGTTGTCCTCATTTCCCTGCGAAATATTTCATTTACTTACTGTGTTCATTTACGTTTTTCTTCAACCAATTATTATTATTGTAAAAAACATGGCATATTTTCATGTTAGAGAATCGTGGTCGAAGCTCTCAAGAAAAGTGGTTCTTCATTCATTAAAAAATTTGGAACAATTTCCAGATACTGAAAACATCCGGTTCGTGTTCGCCGCAGTCAAAGACACGATCCTGCAGTCCAACCTCAAGGAGTACAACCTCGTCTAAGTGAGCGACACAAATCCCGACACAAATCTGTGATTGTGTGAATCGCGTTTTGAACATCACCACTTCACGGCCGACTGTGTAAATTAACTAATGAGGATGAACTCACCATCTAAACTGATTTATATGAAATTAAGAATAGATTGTAAGTCATTTAATCAATATTAGCACGGACCGCATCTCTCGATCCGGAAGGGTCGCCTCATTACGCGTCAGGTTTTTTGACAAGTTTTTTATGATGAAGTTATTCACAACTTATGTATGTGTCTGTATCGGTGAATATTAAATTGTGCATTTTAAAGGCGTGGCGAGTCGCGTTGCCGCGCGCTGCTTTTAGTCATTGTTTTAGATTTTTTGTAAAGTTTGTTGCCATTATATCTTTCTACATAAGTATACATTTATTATGTCCAGACGGATGGATTTGAACAAACTAGTCCAATGAACTTAGGCGAGTCGCGTCACCTCGCGGTCGGGAGCGGGAGGCTCTCGCCCTACTATTAGGTATTTATTTAATGATAATGGAGTCACGTTCGGCGGCGACGGGCGCCGGCCCGCGCCTGGCCCTTCGCCGCGCTTCATCGGAAGATTGTATTCATTTATATAGATTGATTGAATTTTAATTGACATTGTGTTATTTTGTACATTTGTTAATCGATACATGTTATGTGTTATTATTTAACTCGATACGATGTTCGGAGCGGCGTCCTCGCGACGCACGCGACGTTTGCGTTGACCGTAGCTTCGTGTACGCAGTGGTCTGGTGTATTCGGTTTCTTCCTGATGTTACCTTCGTACCGAAATTCCATTGTACTAGACGTATGTCTGATAGAGGGTTTCTACGTTAGTCGTGTAAGGATATTTTTGAAGCATTTGTATAACTTTTTTTACTAGAAAACCCAGATTACATTGAAGCTAATTGTGAATTGTAAAAAGCGGTGCCGATGGTTTTTCGCCAAGTATCCAACAGGAATGTAATATATTGTACATTTTGGTCTAAATGTGCTGAGTGAGTTGAGCGGACAGTTCGATGCCAAGTTTTGCTATTGGCACACCATCGTAACGCGAAGCACAAATATAATTAATTATACACTTTTATTATTGTTGTCCATATTTTATAGTATTTTTATTGAATATATCGCTTATGTGTGTGTTGCTTTGTGTTATAATTTTTAGTTACTTTTATTTATAATCGGAGACGAAGTTTCCGTTTGAAAGATATAACTTATTGAAATAATTTATTCGTCGTTGTGAACTCGACTCTTCGATACCGTTCAAGCTCGTCCGGACCATTCGACACCGTCAATAGCAAAACTGTATGCTCTGAGTACGATACAGCTGTCTTAAAATGCTCAAAAATTGTGAAATTGGAACTAATCGCACAAACTTGAAATACTGTATACTTTATCGATGTTATCCAAGCAGCATCTGTGTTCGCATTGTACATATAAACTCTCTTTTCGTTCGATGTAATTGTACAGCAATATTTAATATTTTGGACTTGGCGCTTTTATACGTAGTGTGACCCCGCGCCGCGCCGCCCGCCCGTGACCCGGCGGTGTATTGACAGCGCGGCTTCACCGTATTGCTCCTACCATTATATGGTCCTCTTTTCTAGGCAAGCGCGCATCTGGTGTGATTGCAGTCAAACGCTATATATAAAAAAAACGAAAACTGTTGCAATCCTGCTCTGGAGCCTACCTGTTCAGAAAGCTGTCTATCTATGTATGTAATATGTTTGGAAATGATGTTACTTATAACATCTACCTTGTACCCATATTCGAGCAAATAAAAATATCTTTATCTTTATCGCCATACAATGCGGCAATGCTGCAAGCTTGATGGGCACTTTTGTCCTAGAAGCATCTAGAGTCTAGACTTTTTGATAAAAAAAATCTAAAATTAAAACAAGAACCTCATCGATACCACCGCAGCGCGGCATAATATCCAAAAGGATTAAAATAGTAGTAAGAAGAAAAAAAAAAAACTATTTAAAATTAGCACTGACTCATAATAATAATAAAGCGGTTTTCTAAACTATTTTCTAAAAAGATTATCTTTGCTATTTCATTTTTTAAATAGTGGATGCTTTAGAAAGCATGCAAGCCGTAACCTGGCTTGATCCGGAACAAACGCTAGGAGAAAGAAGATTTCTCTACTGGTGAATGCATGTGATTTCATTTTTGTTTTAACTTATTGCTTGATTCCTCTATAGGAATTAAAACAAACCTAACCTAATATAGTTAAAAGTGACCTATGTCAAAGCGTGAGGATTTGTTTGTATTGCAGGGTTTGACCAGAGCCCTAAAGTTTCATTCTACAAGAAACAGTTAATCCTTGTAAACGTAACAGAGATTGTATTACGTTGGCATTTCTGAAATTAATAGATACGGTTTTTTTTTCTTATCTGCATTTGATATGGTGCCGCGCTGTATTTCCTATTATTTCTGAAGAAAGTCAGTATAATACAGTACAGCATTAGTATGATCAGTCATCTGAGTACAGCAGCCCTCACAACCCTGAGATTTACATGAAGTAGTGTACAATTCCTTCACTGCCAAGCCCTTGGGTATAAGCGACAGCCTTGCGCGTAAAGTGGCAAGCGGCAAAAAATTATATAAATACCCTCGTGGATTTAAGGTTTTTATAAATTTCGTGTGAACTCTGATTTTTCGGGATAAAAAGTAGCTTCGGGATAAAAAGTAGCCTATGTTACTCCAGGCCCTCTACTATCCATGCAAAAAATTACTTCGATCCGTTGCTCGATTGCGTGATTGAAGGACAAACCAACAAAATAAACACTCGCATTCATGATGTTAGTAGGCATGATGACCGAAGTGGGGAGATTATTATAATAATTACTGTACTGTATATTCGCCCTTTCAATACACCGCCGTTTATTGTTAAGTTACAGCTGTAACTAGAATTTAAGTAAGGCGCGGCGTTCGGACTGAGACGACCGCACCAGCGCATAAATACATATGATTTTCCTACCTAACATTATTTTCTCATAAGTATTTATGCGCCAAATTAGTCGCGTATTTGCCTGAATTCAGCCTAAGATTTTATATTACGAGTATGACGGGAAACTAGCAAATCGAACAAATTTTTATGTTTTAATTTTTATATCTATTATGAAATATACTTAATACTTAATAGAATATTTCTATACTGTGTTTTTAATGTTTTATATTATAAAAGCAAATAATGTTACAATTTTTACATTATATTTTATTTTAAATCCTTTTAGTAGAGTCAATGAAAAGTGTACGCAACTTCCGATACAAATGTTTTAACATAATATTATTACTGAATCAAAGAAATATCGATTCTAATTTGAGATAAGCAGTCAGTATTGACTCATTAAGATTGTATTGTATAAACAAATTTTTATTGACGACTCTACTAAAAAAATGCGTGATAGCAATGCATTTATGGCCATATCCATTTTGATGTAAATCATTTTTGCAATCCCTACAGAAATTTCGAATTTATTGTCTTGGCATTTAGTGACAGATCTCGCCAAATTTTTTTGCTCTCTGTGAATCTATATTAACTTTATTGTTATCGATGGAATATTTCTAACGATAGAGTATTCTGAACCGTTATTTATTTTCGAGGTGTCGATACTGTACATGGAGTAGATGTATCGAAATTCTTAACTCTTGCGAATGAATGAATGCATAAAAGTGAATCTAACTTTGCAGCTTTAAACTGCTTTCCACACCAATTCTGTTCTACACATTTGAAATTACTGCTCTTTATACCTAAAAAATTGGTGCACTCTTACAGTAGGTATATAACGTTTAGCATTGAGAGTTGCGTACGCATCCGCTATTGAGACAGTTGCAGATGTAGTACAGTACGCAAACCAATACTGGACACAGTGTTGCATCACCCAAGGAAGTTGGCTTTATTATGCCATTTTAAGTTATTGAGGTCTTGTCCCTTTAGAGTTCAGAGGTATTAAAAATTTGGCGTGACCCATGCTTTACCATTTGACCCAAAAAATAAGTCCGTAAGTTTTCGTTTGATAAAAAAGAAATTATAGACAAAACTTCTTTCTTTTTTGCTTTCTGCGTTTTATTCAACTCAGCAAAAATTTAACATGTCACGTTGAATGGAAAAGCCACAGAAAATATTTTCAAAAGATGACTATTTTTTGAATGTTTGAATTTGTAGATCCGCTGGAAAATGAATAAGTTCCAAGAAATTATATATTATTGGTTACAAGTATTTTATTATTCTTTTTCTGTTCCCGTAGGAAATATTCTTTTTAATTGTATTTCTTACTACTTCTCTACATCTTGTAACTGATCAAATTATCAAATGAAATATCCATGTAATGAATGCAAATGAGTTAAGATAAGCCGTTAGTTTTTTAATAAAAGTCGCTCTGTGTGTCGGATATCAGTCCGCGTTTTCCATGCAAAAAGAAAACTGTCGTCTTATTTTTGGGTCAAACTGTATACGTTTCTAGTAAGTACCTGAACAAAATCATCTAATCACGATGAGGCCAGTATAACGAGAGTTATGATTTTTTTCTGTTGAGTTTTGTATTTAGATTTTTATACCGCATTTAGAATCGGTCTTCACATTTTATTTAGATCTTGATGTGTTGGTGAATCCTATAAACCAAAAACATCATTTAGTCGATTTGTTGCTATTTTTCTCGAAATTCAATTCAGTTTTTCCCCTAATCCTGGCATTAAAGGTTAACCTCCATTTTGTATGAGGCGTGCTATGGATGATCATTCTGGTTCTTTGTCAACGATTTCTAGTTTTATTTGGTGCAAATTCGAAAGTCAAAATTCACGGATTGCACTGATACCATGAATTGATCGTGTAATGGCCGCCGTCTCGGCGCACACGTGACGTATGGATTTGTCCCAAGCGCGACGCCTAGAATTGAAGGTACTACAAGTTCACTCCAACTTGGCCGTCGTCGACCGTTACAAAGTGACGTCATTAGGTACCGTTGAAAATAAAATAATAATTGTATTTTTTATTCCAACTACGTCTGTGACGAAAGTTTCCTTTTCTGGCAATGCTTTTCATTGCAATGACGTCTTGAATATCGAAGGACGTGATTTTTAATTTCTTATTTTTCTCCTCTTCAAAGAAAGTCAGTAATAAAAATACCCATTTAAAATTTAACAATAACAAAAGTTTGAAAAAACTCGGTAGTGACGATCGCGAGCGGTTCGTTGCTATCTGTACTAAGCGGGTCTGACTTGAGGTGCGGTGTGGGCGTGCGACGCGAAGTAGCGGCCAACTTGCACTGAACGTATGTAGTTTTGTATGAAGTAGTCAAGTCAGGTCGGCGCCGGATGGATTACAAAAGTCTTAATAGTGTAACGGGCAAACGTGCGGACTGAAAACTGAAAGGTTGACGGTTCAATCCCCATCCGTTGCATTATTGTCGTACCCACTCCTAACACAAGCTTAAACCTTATTTGCAGAGACGGGAGCAGGTATCAGTCAAGTTTAGCATGGCAATATTCTTTAAAAAAAAAAAAAAAAAACCCGGCACGTATAGGTCTGTCCGTACTAGTTCATACAACATCTCGCCCATTAAAAGTCATGCTGTGCCGGACTTATCCACACGGCACGTGAACTACGAGACTTACGCTCTCAAACAAGTAAACTTTTGTCCAATGGAAATGAATAAGACTAAAGCATTTTTTATTAACAAAGACGAGAGACTAGTTTTACTGATAAATATTTGTATCTACGGGCACAGTTGAGTACCCGCCCCAAGTGTAAAATACAACTATTACTCATTCCTAAAAAGCATTATTTATAATATTTTTCTAAAAAAAACATGCTATAATAGAATTCAGGTATAGATAGATTATAACCAATTGTTTAATGAGTGCAGACATGCGTTTTTGTGTATGTAACTATCTGCAAAATGTAGGTGATTCCATTTTATAGACTCGACGATCAAGATCACGGTTTACTACGTGTTCACGTTTTCTTGACTCCCGGCCGTTGTGGCTTCGCACGTAGTTTCAGTAAGGTGTGCATAAGAAAAACCGAATGACTAGTATCTATTTTTTCACAACTATGTACAAATTTTCTCCCCTCTCTTTTTAACGCATAGTATAAGTTTCAAGCGTTTGTTACCGCACAAATATTTGATTATTAAATATACTTCAATTATAATAAAAAAAAAACAGCAGCAGTAATGCATAAGTAACACAAGCAAATATAAAACAATTTTTTTGATAATTAGGTATAGAGTACTAATATTGATTTTAATACAGTTCATTTTAAAAAAAAAATCTGTAAACGAATAATATTTTGAAATTTTAAAATGCGGCAATGATGCTAACCGTACTGCCATTGCCAGGGCGAGAAAGGTGTGCGGGTTGAAGTAGCGGGAGGGGACAAGCTTCAATGATATTGTGAACGCGTAGTAAATGATAATTTTTACTGACTGTATAGGACGTGTCACAGGGCGGAGGGCGCGGTCGTGTCAGGAGTGTTCACATTCATAACTTCCTCACGAATGGACTGAATTTGAAGTAATTCTTACCTGTTTTTTGTTTCTACGATCGGGGGACTACTACAATTGCTAAAACTATAAGATTATAGTCTAACATTGCTTTACCTTTGCGTGAGATTGTGAGAATTTTAGCTTAAGTTTCGACTGAAGATGGATGCCTGTATGTAATATTGTAAATTATAATTTCTCATAAAATATAATTTTTTTCAGCTATGTGAATTGTTTTATTTTGCTAGAATTATACTAAATTTTAACTAGGATGCAGATCCTTTGTCTTCAAAACAGGTTTCGACTTTCGATTTTTTCCTCATGGAAAACATTTTAAAAAATTAGATGCTGTTTTAAAGTATGTATCTCAAAAGGCTCGAAATCGCTTGACAAATCTGGAATAACCAAGCTGACATAGACCATAGACCATAGTGGATCACTACCCACAGTCATGAGAAAACAAAGAGGAAGAAGGCTATAAATATTGGAATGTAGTAATCGCTGCACAGGTCAAAAGTCAAAATATAACGAGATTTTTTGCCTTGGATAGCATTAATTTTAGTCGTGTCACACAATTTCCTTGTGATCTTAATGGTGATCTTTTCTACTGCGCTTCACCTTTAGCTGTATCGTCAATCATAAGTCATCGGTTTAAAAATAAACCTGTAGCTCACATCAGATTTGCACACCATACTAAGGTAAGATTTAGCTTTCAATAGTAAACAAGTTCCAAGTATTATTATAAACCAAATAAATTGAGAATAATAATTCATAATTAACATATTTATTTAATACCGCTTATTTTTCAGGATTTCTAAGGAGATTACCATCCAGAATATATTTGGAATCATCCTACCTGAGATAGAATTTAAAATTCAATGAAGACCTGTACCTACCGACCACAGTCCCGCTTTGCATCGGTAAGTCTGAACATAACTACCTATTATGCTATGAAATGAACATAGTTGTTCCAAGCACTTCTGGGATCCATTACACAATATGGTCTTGTCACTTTCTTCGTAGAACATCATTTTTAATGATATTGTGTTTTATTTTTTATTTATTTAAACAGCTTTATTGCGTTTTTTCACTTCTAAGTTCACAATATCATTTAACACATTTCAAATACTTTTTCACTCCTAAGGAACAATTTGGCTAATGAAGGTCAATTTCCTTTGGGAACTCGTTTCCTGAAATGGACTATAAAATAAGGCAAGTAGGTAGGTAACAAAAAATATTTCTGTGACATGGTGCTAAAAGGGCCAAAGTACGTTTTTTTTAAGAAATGAGATTTTAAGCAAAAATATTATTGAAAAAGTATGAAAGGGCGTACGTTTATTGATAGTCTTTCAAAAGATACGATGTAAAAAAGCCCAATGTAACTTGCTGACTACACTTACTACTACTGTTACTATTACTGCTGGTCTATTGGTTAAAAATGCTCATCACCTAAAATAATGACTTTAGATATTGGCCCTTTTAGCACCAGGCCACAGATTTTTAAACAATATTTTTTTTTTATTAAAAATATTGCAGAAAAAATTAGGTAATTGAAATAATGACAATTATTTTATTTTAGATCGTACATTTATTATTTATACTTGTTTATACATATATATTCTTAGTAAATATACATAACGAGGACGGACTTAAAACATTCCCCAATTTGGGAAATATGTTTAAACCATTCCTAAAAATGATATATTTCTCTTACCCTTCTAAGTACTTTTGGCTCAAGTCGAACCCTACGCAGCTACAGAGCTGTATAATAGCGACTAGACCACCACAAAATATACTTAGATTCGTATACAGGGCGTCCCACGGCTATGCCACATGGAGGGGAAGTACCTTAAATATTGTAGATGGAACATTTTACTGAAAGAAGACTTCATTTTAATTTAAAAAACAATTTAAACTGCATTCATAGATTTTTAAATAATTGCCTGGTTGAACCGGGACTCGAACCCGCTATAGGTACGAGAAAAAAATTAACTTGTATCTTTATCATACCGATCGGAAGGCTTCATCATAAGGATTATTTTTTGTTAAATAACATAGCATGAGAAATAAAAGGAAGACCATGAATTTTAGCCTTTGATGTAAAATTTTGTTCAGAAAAATGAAAAGCTGACATTGGCGTATCGACATACAACTGACATGAACTATTACTATTACTATATTTTCAACCAGGCAATTATTTAAAAATCTATGAATGCAGTTTAAATTGTTTTTTAAATTAAAATGAAGTCTTCTCTCAGTAAAATGTTCCATCTACAATATTTAAGGTACTTCCCCTCCATGTGGCATAGCCGTGGGACACCCTGTATATACAACATAATATTTAATAATATTATACAAATGCAAGTATATATAACATTTACACGTGATAAAATTAATCAATATAAATAAATACCCTACACAAAGACAGGTTGTGTTAAGTATTTTATAATACAAATTGTTGGTCTGTATTAGTTGAAACTACCTAAATTAATTGTGCTCTTATTGGATATCCACAAAAGATTGACAATTTCTCATTAAATCGCAAATCCTTTGTGATATTTTGTAATAAATTACTAGCTGATTACTCCGACTTCGTTTCGCTTTACGTCTCATCGACTCCAATTCTCGAGTGCAGCTTACGTCCATCTCACAGATGCAAGCTGTCACTGTGCCTTTCTACAAAATCGGTTCAGCGGTTATGACGTTAATTTATTATTTACTGAAATTATTGTCATGGGCTTATATATAATCTAAATACCTATGAAATTCCCATCAAAATCTGTTTAACTTTCAAAGTCGCTCAAACAAACAGATAGACAGACAAACATTTTCAATTTTATTTATTTCAATTTAGAGATTTTTTATTTATAATTTAGTTTATAGAAGATGTTTCTGTAAGAATTCAAAAACCTATTTTAAAATATTTAATTTAGCGGTTAGGAATACAGATCTGTGGAAAAAAAAAGAATATTTGGACGAACTCAATGTCAAACTCTTAAACAAAGTACTTATTAAGTATGTCTTAATTCGTTATTGAATTCTGTACCAAACGCGGCTCGCACTTTGACGCGTTGGCCTGGCGACATCTGTGCTATCAGGCATCAGCTATACAAATAGGGAGGTATATGTTTATCCTACGCCCCAATTAAATATATCAGGGTTTTCTATTAACAGTTTCGCATCGTCGGGGCAGTACATAATAATTGTTCCAACGGTGCATGGCCGTTCGCAACACTCGGTGGCAACTTGTCGCTTCACCCGTCGCCATCTCTCCTCAGCGATATGTCTTTGTTTCCTCTTTAAATCCTTCGGTGTCAGTTTATCTGAAATACAGATCTCGATTGAAAGTTTATCTATGTCCCTACTTTAAGATAGACAAAGTCAAAGATAGACAAGAACATTGCTTTGTTCTGATCAGTCATCTTGGAGATAGCAGACTCAAAATTTTTGATTAATGATTTGCAAAACAATAATTTCTAGTCATCATCATCATCCCACCCATCACCAATGACCCGTCACCAACGCACAACTGGGCGCGGGTCTCGGAGAAGGGTTTGGTCAAAGTGCGGATTGGCAGACCTTTGAGAACTTTACGGAAAACTCAGGCATGCAAGTTTCTTCACTTCATCGTCAAAGCAAGTAATATTTAACTCCATAATTCTATTATAAGCAACTAGTTTTGGCTCGCGGTTACGCTTAAATTAAGTTCGATTTTACACCGTTAGGGGTTTTTTCAAAAACCTTTCTTAGCGGATGCCTACGTCCTAATAGCTATCTGTATGCCCAGCCTGATCCTCCAGTGGCTATGCGTTGATAGGTCAGTCAGTCGCCTTTCTATTTTTTTATTTATATATTTAGAAGATTAATTAATTTAGTTCGGTAGAGGTAAATGGATCTGATTGAAAACGGTGTATCTTCTATACCACCCTATGAGCAAAAACCCAAGAAAATTCAAATATTTGTCACGTGTAAAGTAGTAACAATCGAAAGCTCACTTTAAAAGGATTCGATAAAAAAATGAACGTCCCAATTTAAGATTTTAAACTATGTGTAAATATAAAATAGGTAAACAACTCGGTGCGTACATGAAACAACAAAAATCTAAAAATAATATTGCAATCGTAATGTAAATATAAATGTTTAATACATACCTAACATGACTGAAGTGTCTCTTTTCACAATTTTATAAACATTGTTGCAAAAGTTGTCTATAACTGTAGACAGCCACTTGCTACATGTGAAAACTCTATCACTCATTTTGAACGTTACCACTTCTTCCGTAGCATATACTGGTTTTAAATTTTTGTGCAACAAAAGCATTATATATACCTAAAACAAAAAATTAAATATCAAAATTTTACTCAGATAAGGTACTAAACAATAATTTATTATTATAATTTTTTCATATTTATTACTCGTAATTTTTTTGTACATATTTAGTAATTAGTGCATGCTGAACTTTTTTATGCTATTTTTAACCGATCACTAAAATTTTAACGTACTTCATTTTATTTTTAAGTAAGTATACAAACTGAAACACTTCAAAAATATTTTATCCTACTTTCGACTGATCACTAGCACAAAACTTTTATTATTCACATTAGTAGAATACTTTGCAATGTATACGTATACATAAAAAATATTAAAAGAAACCTACAAAACATTTGTAATTCATTACTCTAATTTCTATATTTCCAATAAGAGCACAATAAATGTTTGGTCTGTGTAAGAGATATTTTATGAATGAAATTACAAGATACGCTCTGTTCTAAAATAAGCTCTTTGTGGTCCATTACGGAATTACCTAAAACACGTTTTATCGATAAACATTTACAACACGCTGCCAATAGGATAACAGATTCTAATAACAAATAAACAATCGATTAATTAATTTATTAAGCAGGATAAAAAGTTAATCTTATTAATTACATAGGTATTAATATTATAATTACCTCACTACCTACTCCCAAATCTTTATTTAAGCAAAACAATTAACCTGCAATATGATTTAAAAACCACTTTGTGATAAAGTTTGTAATTGTTTACAAGCTTAATTTTAATTGCAAGTACCTACCTTCTGTCCATAAAACTAAAGTTGTTATGGCGAATGCCCTGCTTTTTTGAATATATTACATCGGACCACCCGGAAATACCCCGATGTTTCATTCGAGGCGATGGTTTGGTGATGATGATACGAATACAATGAAATCATTTCGCTATTCTAACACCTAAGTATCGGCACGTGCCCCTCCCATTGCGCCACTACAGCTTCGATAAGTCGGTAACTCTAGTGTGGAAATCCTTATTTCTCAGGCTGAAATCTATAGACCGCACTCTCAGACTCAAGACAGAGTTAAAACGAGACAGAATTATGTCAGAACATATTTGTGTCACGTTTTAGATCTTTCTTAAGTCAGATCACGCTCTATAGATCTCGGCATCAGAGGGACCCACTGGATAAGCATCCCATTAGGTCGATGGGCGATCTCGAGGGAGTCGTGGGGAGAGCTAGCTTTTTTCGGCGTTTTTCGTACGGAACCCTTAGTATGTGAGTCCGATTCGCATTTGACCGGTTATTTTCATCTAGTGAGTTGTGACCTTTTTTGAGTTCTGACTTTTATTCTAGGTGCGCGATATAGGTAGGTATATAGTGCAAGTTGCGGGCACATAGTAACAGCTGTCTTATCTCAGGGCAGGCATGGGCAGGCGACCGCGGCGGCGACTCTCATATCATCACAACAACTAAAAATAAAAGGTCTGAGGTCATTGTTTACTCACATCGTTTATTTGATTACCTTCTAAATATTATTGAACGAGCGAAGCGAGTTCTCTGAGTCAACTAGGGCGCTTGCCTACTAGACAGAGAAGTGTGTCCGTCTAAATGTCTGTCAGAGCCCTATAACTTCTGAATTACTGAATATTAGAACGTGAAACTTGGTTGAAAATTCAGTTATATCCTGTACTTGACCAACAAATACTAAAATTAGATAAATGTTATAAATAAACGAAATTATTTAATTTTAATGCTTAAAATTTTAATTGTGAAGCTAATAGCTAATAGCTAATGCTAATAGATGGCGCTGTGTCAGTAAAACAGTTTTATGTCAACTATTATTTTTTTTATTGTGTCTAATGTTAAAAGTTAATTATTACAATATATAATTAAAACTTTTGGGAATTATGGGATATCGCGAGGTCTCAGTTCGGGGCGAACCACTAGTTTATCTTTTATACTTATACCTTCTTACACAAAATAGTCGCACGTGTTAAGCAAATTAATTTTTAAATACAAAGTAATATATTTTTAACCGACTTCCGATAAAGGAGGAGGTTCTCAATTCGTCGGAATCTTTTTTTTTTTTAAGTATGTTCCCCGATTACTCGAAGACGCCTGGATTGATTTGGAAGATTCTTTTTTTTTGTTTCAAACGGTATACTTCCCAGGTGGTCCCATTGTCATCAGGTCAGGAAACTGAAAGGGAAAAACCAATACCTACTTAAACGGTCAGGACCATTAAAAATCTAGACCGGTTCAAATCTTTCCAATAATGTTTCCCCTTCAATTTTTATTTATTAAATTTAATATTTTTATTTGTTGCTACTATTATTCGGTTCAATTTTTTGTAAAAAGTAATTATATACCTAACTAGCTGTCCCCTCGCGACTTCGTCCGCGTGGAATTAGGTTCTTTGAAAATCCCGTGCGGACTCCTGATTTTGTCCGAATAAAAGTAACCTATAACACACTGTCTGCAACCATACCCATCAAAGAATCACGTAGATCCGTTGCTCGATATTAACTTGAAAAATTATGGATTTTCATACAAACATTCAACCCCCATTCAACCCCTTTGGGAGTAGAATTTTTGAAAACCGTGAAACACGTCCTTTTTTATTTTTAACTGAAAGCCCAAATACCGAATTTCATGGGTATAACTTGAAAAATGACGGACTTTCATACAAACTTTAACCCCCCCCATTTAACTCCCTTGGGGGGAGAATTTTCGAAAAATGTAAAATACGTAATTCTTTATTTTTGATCAAGAGCCAAAATATCAAGTTTCATAAACATAACTTGAAAAATAACTTGAAGAACGAAGGACTATCATACAAATATTCAACCCCTATTTAACCCCTTAGGGGGTAGAATTTTTTAAAAGTGTGAAACACTTACTTTTTTGTTTTCAATTTAAAGCCTAAATACCGAATTTTATGGGTATAGCTTGAAAAATGACGGAGTTTCATACAAACTTTAACCCCCCTTTTTACCCCCTTGGGGGGAGAAATTAAAAAAAATGTAAAATACGTAATTCTTTATTTTTAATCAAGAGCCAAAATATCAAGTTTCATAAACGTAACTTGAAAAATAACTTGAAGAACGAAGGACTATTATACAAACATTCAACCCCTATTTAACCCCTTAGGGGGTAGAATTTTTAAAAACTGTGAAACACGTACTTTTTTGTTTTCAATTTAAAGCCTAAATACCGAATTTCATGAGTATAACTCGAAAAATGACGGAGTTTCATACAAACTTTAACCCCCCTTTTTACCCCCTTGGGGGGCGAATTTCGAAAAATCCTTTCTTAGTGCTCGCCTACGTCATAAAAGGAACCTACTGTCAAAATTTCAAGTTTCTAACTTCAGTGGTTTAGGCTGTGCGTTGATCGTCAGTCAGTCAGTCAGTCAGTCAGTCAGTCAGTCAGTCAGTCAGTCAGGACAAGCCTTTTTATATAATTATAGATTATTAGGTTTTACAAAATTATCCACAGAGTGTCAAGTCCTTGAAAATATTGAAATATGTATGTGATATAGGATCACCTGTAAAATTATTAAATAGAAAAATTATTCTTTTTGTTTTGTCAATACAATTGATATAAAGTGGTTTAGATGTTAGAGGTACTAGCGACAGCCCTATGATTAACCGAGCGATGAGTAGGTAGTAGATAGACGTGTAGTAGACATAAGCTATTCAGTTCACTCGCCCGCGTTAGCTTTGTTTAAGTTTTGATTTTTAACCGACTTTCAAAAAAGGAGGAGGTTCTCAATTCGTCGGAATCTTTATTTTTTAAGCTATTGCATAGCTTCTATCGCGGGCCTTGAGCGTGGAGACCGAATCCAGAAATTCCGTAACGAAAATAACCTGACACGGGACTCCTCTCACCGCTAGATGGCGTTGATAAAAAATGCTATGCAATAGCTTTACCGCGGCAGTCCCCGAGTGCCACACGTCTTTTTTAATTTTTTTATGTATGTTCCGTGATTACCCGAAGACGCCTGGACCGATTTGGAATATTATTTTTTTGTTTGAAAGGGTATATTGTACTTACCAGGTGGTCACATTGTCATCAGGTCAGAACCTAATCATAGTATTCTGGAGAAATCGAGGGAACCCTTCAAATTATATAGGCACAATTATTGATATAGGTATCTACATACTTTGTAGTGGCGTCTGAAGTCGGTTTTGTAAAATGGATTTTTACGTTTATATTATTAGGGTTGTGATAGATTGTTTTATGTGTAAACTACACTCCGATTGTTTTTTAAATCGATCCTTCTAATTTAGAACGGTGAATATAATAAAGGACATGAATATTGGTGTTTGGATTGTGCGTGCTACAAAGAGATAGAACAAAAGACATTTAGAAGACAAACATTAAATTCATTATTAAAAACGTTGGTAATATCGAAACCTAGTTAAAACTTGCTTTCATATAATTATTTTGTGGCGGATCCTTGTAGCTAGGCGTGTTCTAAATAAAAGTCACGATTGAATATAGAATATGGAATGGAATATTTATTAATAATTAATAAATAAGTAGAACTCAATAATATAAACGTGGAAATAGAGAAATCTATTGAAAACCCTATTTATCTACGAACCATAAGCGAGTTGACCTAACCTTAATGTGTTGTTGTTCGTCTTTTAATTGATATCAACACAACCCTAGCGCACGTGATAAAGAAACCTCGTAAACAACTTATTGCAGTCAGACTGCCCTCCAATGTAGGTACCTATAGTTACATAAATAAATAAATAAATGATGTCGACATGACATGGTCATGTCATGAAGACACGGTCGGTCGGTGGAGGGGGGGATGTCTGGCAACACTGCGCTTTCCGTTGCGAGGTTGCCACTCCAGCACCTTGTTTATTTAGTACGGCTACTTTGAATCGAGAATTGCGGATTCGGATCGGATCAATGCGGAAAGAGCCTAAGTGGTGGCTCATCGGAGCCCGGGCACCTGCACATCGACGTAAGTCAAATTCGTAGTAGGTACAGGTATCGTACGAATATCGAGCTCTTTTGTCCACTATTTTCGGCGGCTACCTGCAAATCTCAGATGGGGTCGGGAATGCCCCTGCAGCAGAACAGGTTGACCTATTGTCCAGCTGTGGCGTCAGCAACAACAAAAGTTTTGTTGATAATGTTTTGTTCAGCATGGACTTATTGAAACTAAAAGGCTTCCTTTTAGTTTTATTAAAGAACCCTAAAAATGTTGGAAAACCTTCATTTAATCTGTATTCTATTTTAGTGTATTGGAATTTTCAGTTCAAAGTAAGAACGTGAAAGGTTGTGAACGATTTACCTAGGCCTTGCCATATCAAAATAATTATGAGCAGTTTCACCAAGGTTGTACCCACCGCCTAGCCTACGCTTGTGTAACGTAATGCCATTGCAAACGACCGATAAGTCAATCAGACAAAAGTCAGCGACGAAAAAAATGTAACACTACATATTAAACAAATTTCTAATTAAGTGAATTACATTCCATTGTTCCCTAATTAATGATTATAATATTATTAATTAAGGAACAATGGAATCTGAATTAAATTCGAATAACAAGTTAAAACCGCGTTAAAGAGCTAGAGACGTCACCGATAAAATAAATATTACGATGCATATTATTCTACTATTAAGTAAGTACCATTTCAACGAAAAACCTAGCTGCAATTTAACACTGATTTTACACAAAAAATCACATTCAAAACATTAAACATCATCAAATCATAATGACCGCTGGCGCCGCTACGAGTATACGGGGTGGAAAAGATGTTGATTTGAAATATTTTGTATTTATAATATGTGTAAAAGAAATGTCCAGCCATGCTTGGTATTTTACCATTAATTGGACTCGTCAAATTAAAGCTTTAATTGGACAAGTGAGTTCGCTTTGAAGTGAGTTTTATTTTAGTGAATACTCGTACAGGGGCCCAAGTCTGCTATTGCAATTGTAGTTCAATTGTCTATCAATGACATCCCAATTGCTACTTTTAGCAATTTTGGTAGTCTACTAATTCAATGGCGTCACAATTGTTTTTCGATGGTTTGCCACTGACACATCTAGCTTTGAATCTAGCTTAAATAAACGTTTTTAATATGTAGTTTTTTTTTAAACTCATTTCGGTAAACGCTTTTTAAGCTAATGGCAATACCGAGGTATCACTGAATTACAATCCAATTATAAGAAATCGAACGACCATTGTGAATTTAGTAGACTACGAAATTTTGGACCAATGATAATTGAATTGTAATTGTATTGCGGTTCAATGACAATGACATGTAAAATAGCAGACTTGGGGCCCAGGTTGTCGGCAAAAAGCGATCGTCTGCGTTAGCGATCGGGTGACGCGAAAATTCCGATAACGTGGTACGTATCACAGCGCGACGAATCTTTGATAAGTTATCAGTAAGTATGCCTTTTTCCGCGTGCATCATTCGCGCTCAGGGTACATTACCTATGTGTTTTCCACAGTCTAATACCAGTTTTATTTAGCTAATTTCGAACAAAAATAATGTAGTGTTAACTGTTTGTGTGCAAAATGGCCCACTGGAGTGTTTTATTTATTTTGTTTGTGTTGAATTCTGTACAAAGCGGTTACAGTGAAGGTAAATAAAAAGATCACAACCAACTTTGTATTTTAGTAAGTTTTCACTCGAATTTATACTTAACTACCTATTCGGTAAGCGTTCGTGCGCATCCCTAAACATTTTGGCTGAAATCTTGATTGTAATAATAATTTCATCACTTACCATCAGGTGAGATCGAAGACTTGTCATCAATAAAAAAAACCTATCATACAGTTATTGCACGATCTATATTATGGTTTTGGAATCAAAGAAAAGGAAAAGTGTTTAACTGTAAAGAAATTTCATCAAAGAACAAAGACCTTGCATGCTTTAAACAGCTCGTAAGGCCTTTGTTCTTTCGCCTGATCTCTCTCCAGTTATTGTAAACATTATGAATAACTAAGTACCCATATAATACCTACCTATCTCCTGATTAGTTGGTTAGTCTCAATGGCTGCCGTGGCGTAAATTCGGTAGACTATGATGTTAAGTAATTAGGCAATTGATGGGTAGCCGTTTAGTCATTGATGGGTTCAAAAAACGTCAAATTTCGTTTAGTTTGAAAAATTGAGGTTGCTCACGCAAGTTTACCGCTTCCGAACGCGTGGTCTTTGGAGCAGTAGTTTTTTAGATATATGATGAAAAGTATTCACGGTATATAAATATACGAACTTTGAAGGAAAACTTTCGCGGGTAAGTAGGCTTTACTACTTGACGAGTAGGTAATAGTCTTCTAACTTTTAAAAGTAAAATTTTTATAGTAAATGACTAAGATGCCATTAATATTGAACAGAAGCTTCAATCAAGAACCAACCGCATTTGCTATACATACTGGAGACCCGGCAGTATGTGGTAAATTGTATTTAGAGTTTTTGCTATTAAATTATAACTAGGCGCATTAATATTTTTTGATATTGTTTTAAAATGTAATGAAAACACCTTATGATGAAAAATTACATATTTACACACTTCCAAGTACCCACGCATTATATTGTGAAATACAACTACGGAACTCTACACTGCGCATGTCAGACACGCGATTTGCCATTTGTTAATTTGAGTGTAGATTTTAAATTGTTATAACATTAGTATTATAATTTTCATGATCAGTCGAGATAGCGCAAAAAAGCCTAATAAAAATAATATAATAAATAATTAGTAGGTAAACATAGCTACCACAGTATGTTATTATTTTGATTTTCATGTCGCTTATTTAGTTTCCGGAGTCCTCTGAATCATCATCGATATTTATCATTTTTCAATGGCAGTCTAAAATTGACTTTATCTTATCGTTTACGTCAAAAATAGACTACTTATTCGTCAATGTCGCATCTCTAACCTTGTTTTTTGCAATTGACAGAACAAAACTACCGTTTCTTTATCTTTAATCTTTAACAAGATGATGCCCGGCTAGCAGGGAATAGCTTGTGGTGCGATTCTCAAAAATGATTGGTACAATGTGGCGATTGCAATCAGAATCTCTTAAAATGATTGATCACTGATTGGCCGATACTCCCTTGGTACCTATTTGCTAAAATGCATTCTTGCTGAAAGAACGCGATAAATTCAGCCAATCACCGCAATTGAGACGATAGCAATGATCGGTGCAGCTTGTACAAAGTCGGCCGGCTGGTTAAAACTTCGGCCTCTTTTTCGGGAGATCCGAAGATCTGACCGATCGGAGTTATGTGCTTTTTAATAACTAAATATTTATCACTCACTGGCTGAAAATGAAGGAAACCATCATGAGGATAACTTCACTCCAGAAAGTTATCTGATAATAATGTTCACGAATGTGTGTGAAGTTTGATTACACTTTTTTTTAATATATAGACTAGCGCTTCGCTGTGATCACATCTGATGGTAAGCGAAGAGGCGGCCTAAGATGGAACGCGCTTGTCTAGAAAATTCCTATTCACTTTTGACTTTGAATTAGACAAAAATACAGCTTGCAACGCGTTGTGCCTTCACTTAAACGTCTACAATAGAATGAATTTAAATTATCCTAATTCCTCCTACTAATATAACTAACTGAAACAAGTTTGGATGGATGGATGTTTGTTGTTCAATCATGCCGCAACAACTGAACGGATGAGATAAATTATAATTTTTTATAGTCTGGAATAACTACTTTTTCGCGCGGGTATTTTAAAAAAAGACGTGTGGCACTCGGGGACTGCCGCGGTAAAGCTATTGCATAGCATTTTTTATCAACGCCATCTAGCGGTGAGAGGAGTTCCGTGTCAGGTTATTTTCGTTACGGAATTTCTGGACTCGGTCTCCACGCTCAAGGCCCGCGATAGAAGCTATGCAATAGCTTAAAAACTTCAATCCACGCGTACGAAGTCGCGGGCATCAGCTAGTAAGTAATAACGTTTAATTTTTTTTTCAGAGAAGTGTTACTCCTACTGCGCGGGTGAGCAGTACGAATGCATCAATGGAAAGTGCTATTGCACGAATGGCTATATACCAGACTACCACCACTCCACTTGTGTCAAATGTCCAGGTAACCAACTACCTTCTTTTTTCGAAAAAAAAAAGTGAATGTAAATATTTCCTCTGAATCTGTCTGTCAGTCTTATACCAGAAATTGATATTAGAAACTGAAACTTTTTTTAAAATCTTTATTTATTTTATAGACCTTTTATACAACAAGTATACAGTACCATCGTACTGTTTGTCATATATCTATGTACTTTCAAATGTACAACGGAGAAACTGAAACCTTGAAATTGCTAGCTAAAATCAATTTCTGGCATACCTACCTATATACACTACATATTTTTTACATAAATAATACAATAAAAAACACTGCTGAATCATATTCATGAATATTTTTGTCAAACAATCTCTTCAGCGAGCTACTATCACATACCGAATTTTCCACCAACTGCGTAGATATAAGACTTAGATACATATTACATAATATTGCTAGGTAAATAATAACATGAGTATCTATGATGTCTCTTAACTGATAAGATATGATAGAGGTTTTGAAATTTAAGTAGTTTATTCATAGTATCGCGAAAGTACTTTGGCAGTAAGTGCCTTTAACATATATTGCAGTCAGAGCTGCACCGCTAACTTCCGCATAGTGCTGAAGAAAACTGTCATTCCATCTAGAGGACGCTAAATGTGTGAGAGACAATAATTATTCAAAAATAAAAATTAATTTGTGTATTTTTGTGTGCGTGTGTGTGTGTGAGTATAATTGTGTATGTGTGTGTGAGTGTAAGTGTGGATATGTCCAGAAGTTACTTGTGTGCGTGATTTTACAGTGAACCTTTGACGACAAATGATGACAATTTGGTATGTATTGCGTCCATACACCCATGCATTGTGTGAGTGTAAACTCTTCGGATGGCGTTTTTAGAGACTGACGCGTGTATGCGCGCGCGCATGTATATGTGCGTGCATACGTGCGTACGAGCGTGCGTGCATGCGTGCGTGCGCATGCATCTGAGTGTGAGGGTAAACACAGCGGCTGGTGTTTAGTTTTTGATCAGACTTTCTCTATCTAATGGCGCTAACCTCTGTTTCTTAATCCATTGCAGGCTTAGGAGAGAAATGCTTTGGGCCGTGCTGCGGGTCACTTGACAACGAGACGCTGCAGTGCTGGCACGGCGTCTGTCAGTCATGTTACGGATCTCATGGAAATTGGATATGCAGGTTAACAATTTTACTATTTTCAATACATAGATGGCCTTGCACCATAAAATTAATATATTCTCACCTACATGTTACACGTTATATCAATTTATTTGAATAAGACACTATTCTATTCTATTCTAAAGTCAGGCAACTCAAAAAATTTCTCTGTTTACAGACGATATGAACCTCAATTTTATTTTATGACATACGAATAAATATATGTTGTGAAATATGACCTAAAACAAAATTTACTAACAAAAGGTTCAGAAAGACTTTTTATTTTCGTCTAGAGAACAGAAAGACCTTTAATGAGTTGCCTGAGTTTTGACCCAGGTATGCGATGTATTATATCACTAATCAATGGTTTTTCCTCCTATTGCAGTGATTCCATGGACCAAATGCTGCTGGTATCGGGTTCTCAAATAGTAATGGCCGTCGCCCTCGTACTTGGGATTGTCGCCACATTCACGTTGCTGTATAAACTATGTGCAGTCTCTCAACTAAGGTATTTCATATACGGCAAAGCCTATGTACGGTCGCGGACAGAAAATGTTTACCACCTTAAGATTCATAATTGCATGCACACATCTGTGTCAGAAGGTCGATATGTGATTTGATTAGCCATAGATCATAGACTTTTTAATATGTAGCAGTGCTTAGACGGTCCTTTAGCGGTCTCTTCAGTAGGTGACTGCTAAATAGGTTAGATGTAGAAAACCTTTTTTGGAATAAAAATCCTTACTAATGATATAAAATAATAATACTTATGGTAGCCAACTAAATCCTCGATCATTTCTTTGTCAAAATCTTTTTTTTTTTGTGATAGTCGGCCAACTTGAAATTGTACTTCTGCGGTCGCTCTTTTTGTGTAATGGCAAATCATACACTTCTTTCGGAATCATATGATAAAAGCGATTATAATTTTGTGTAAAACCGCGTCTTAGTATTTTTGTGTGAACACTCACTTCTACACGGACGCAATAACGCAATAAAGAGTCAACCCTTACAATTAACTTATCAATGGAAAAGTTAACTTTATTCCTTTACATTATGTATGTATTTAATTTGACAAAGGTTTGTGGGTTAAGAAACGTTATTGCGTTCTGCGTGCACATACTCTTCTGTCTTCATATTTCTCGCAAGCGAGTTGACGTAAATTACCGCTAAATGTCGGTTAATATACATTTTATATAACAACTATTTTCAGGCCGCTGGAAGTCCCTACTGAAGGTCGGTTATCCATCGGGAGTCTTCAAATATACGTCAACGAACGATTAAGAGATGCACCACCGAAGTAAGTAGAACTATATCTTCTTTAAACCTATATAAAAAAAAAAAAATCGCTGTCCAGTAGTTTGGCTAAAACTCAAAAATGGGGTTATTCAAGGGGCGGACCAACAAATTCCTGAAAGGCCAGCAACGCATTGGTGGTGCCTCTGGTGCTACAGGTGTTCATGGGCGGCGGTAATCACTTAACATCAGGTGACCCGCCTACTCGTTTGCTCGTTAAAAATATATTAAAAAAAAATGTCTTGACCGATTTAAATCGTTCTCGCCAGGGTTGATTTAAAAACAAAAAACAAATAGAAAACCCTAAAAGAACAGCGGAAAATCGAAAAAAATCAAAATTGTTAATTTTGTAAGTAGGTATATGAATCGCCACTTCGGATTACTTTTTTAACAGATGACGGGAGCGAAACAACGGTAATAGCTAGTCTGTAATATAAAATGCTATTTTTAGGTAATAGAATAACGTATGAACAGTGGACGATAATAATATTGATGAACAAGGTTGTTACAGGCAGTTTGGGAGTATATGTGCAATGTGCATACGTGTGAATGTTATTGTTCCATCTGATTTTTTCTATATTTCCTATTGTAGGTATTCAACAGCAGCGCCCGCTGGATCATCGATATATCCAGCGACAGTTTATCTTAACGCTGGATTTGTAAGTTTGCAAAATTTTACTTTTAATTATAACTATGACAAGATAGTCCTTGACTGCGATCTCACCTAATGGGAAGCGACGATGCAGTCTAAGATGGTAGCGGACTAACTTGGAAGGGGTATGGCAGTGTAAATTCAATCCATATCCCTAATCTGTTCCTACACGCCATCGTGCCGGAACGCTAAATCGCTTGACGGTACGTCTTTGACGGTAGGGTGGTAACTACGGCCAAAGCCTCCCACCAGACCAGACCAGAGACAATTCAGAAATTATAAATTCATAATAATTTAAATATTTATTTATTGTCTGAATTCAGAAATTATAATTTCTGAATTCAGACAATTCCTTAATAGAATTTCTGATTTTAAGACAAACACTAGGAAAACCTGCACGCCTGAGAGTTTTCTACATTGTTTTCAAAGGTGGATGAAGTACGCCAATTCGCATTGGGCCTTCTGTTAGCGGTGCCGTTAATGGGTTTCTAATGATGATGATGAATTATAAAGTTTTTTTTTTTTAATTTACAGGTACACGACAACAGTCTACCTCCGCCCCCGTACACTCCCGAACAAAAAAACGAAAATGAAACAAACACCACTCCTACCGCAGCCGCTGTTCATATGTGAACATTGAGGACTCTGGAGAGCAGAGAAATCCCACTTATAGTCTGATTTTTAATTGCGTGGAATTCTGACGTATCTTAATGTTACCAGAGATTTAAAAAATCCCACAAAAAAGATATCAAATTTGAACTTAGAAAAATAAATATCAATTGCCGCACATAGATATTTATGACAAATGCCTGACAGATAGTTTGGGGTAAAATCGAACTACAGGTGGTAATACTGTTTTTTTTTTCATACAAATAACTCGCTCGATTTATGAAATGACAAGTGTCAGAATTCCACCGAATTAAAAATCAGTCTATAAAGTGTGGTTTTTTTCATAGACAATGATACTATTTTTTAGTCCTAGACTAGCGCTTGTCAGAAATCTAACCTGAGAGTAAGTGTTGATGTAAATCTAAGATGAAGTGCGCTCGTCTAGAAAATGCTAAAAAATAGTACACAGCTGTAGTTAGACGGAAAACCGTATAATATTCATGACTTTTTTTTATACAAATCCGTCAAAAATCTGTTTAATATTTTCTATGAAAAATCCACCCTTGCTTACCTTCTTTGCTCACAAATGTATATTTTTATAATTTAATAAATTAAGTAAAATTATATTTCGTATCTGAACTAAGTCAGCAACGTGAATAAAATATTGTTCACAAACCTAGACTAGATTTAGTGGTTTTTCTATTTTCTATAGAAATAGAAAATTAAAAAACGCAAATAAAAAAAAAAGCAGGACTGACTGCATGATCTGCGCGCTGAACAGCCAAGCTAATTCTTTGCGCAAAGGAGATGTACTAAATTGGGCCCAACTCAGGGTTTCGCACAGTTATATAAAAATATGGAGAAAATAAGTCGATAAATTACTTACATAATTGAATGGTTTTTATTATTTATGTACAGCTCAGGAAAATCATACAAAACATTTTTTTAACTAAGTACGAAACCTAATGCTTTTTCTTTAGTAGAAACGGAACATTTTCATGGATGTCAGTTTAATTAACCACAGACTAATATAGAACTAATGCAACTGTGGGTTCTGGCCTTTTGGTACCTACCCAAATAGTTTATCTTTATAAAATCAGTAATCTAGAAATAGACCAAAACTTGTTGTAAAACATTTTGCATTAAATAATATACTGATTTACAAGGGAAATATACTTTAAATATTTATAATAAAGAAATAGTGCATCATGAATATTTTTTTTTATCACAAAAAAGCTAGAACCCAGAGCTAAAAAAATGACGTTTTGAGAGACAGTTTGTCATTCTCATTGTGTCTTGCGCTTTGTGAATATTATTTTGGTGTTTTAACAGTTTTCGTGGATTATTTCATATTATTTAATATTACCTACAAAAGTAAAAGAAACATGCATCCTGTTTGGATGCATGTTTCTCTTCCCGTAATACTTTTTCCATTTATTTAAAGTATTTAAACAATACTCCTTAAAAGAACTTTAAATATTGAACGTCTTTTTCACATAATGTCCAAATCTAAAACGAGAAATAAAACAAAACTCCCAAGGTCTGCAGAAGTACGAGTTTTCGATGTAAATAGCAAGCATCTAAATCTTCAAAATAAAGCATGTTTCATCCTTGTTCAGTGTTGGGCCCAAGCTTGTATGGACCACAATCGTCTCCTTTAAACTAGCCTTGTCACTAGAAGAGGCAAGTTTGTAAAAATACACAGGATTTTTAAAATACCAACAGCACGATTTGTAAAAGTTTTATTTAAAAACCTTTTTTGTTGGTTAACTTTTGTAAAAGTCGTTGATTTTTTTTTTATACGATGACAAGATAGTCCTTGACTGCGATCTCACCTGATGGTAAGTGACGATGCAGTCTAAGATGGTAGCGGGCTAACTTAGAAGGGATATTGGCAGTGGCAGTACATTCAACCTATACCTCTACTCGGATTCTACTCGCCATTGTGCCGGAACGCTAAATCAAAGTAGGGTGGCAACTAGCCACGGTCACAGCCTCCCACCAGACCAGAGACAATTTAGAAATTATAAATTGCCCCAGCCCGAATTGAACCCGAGACCTCCCAATTATAAGACCACCTCCACCACAGCGCTCACCAGTCACCAATACGCCAGGGAGGTCGTCAAAACTAGTTATTTAGAATTTATTGTTGGTATTTTAAAGTTATAGTTACTTTTGTATTCCTACAGGGTGACTACGAAATGTGTTGTCAGATTTTTTTATTAATGTGATTTTCTCGGTAATAAGAGATTATACAAAAACCTAGGACCTAGGAACCTAAAAAAAATGAAAAACCTATAAGGAATTTTTTATTATACCAAAAATACTGATAAATTTTATTTTGAGAAAATAGTCATTTTGTTCACCACGTTCACCATTATGTATGTATATTTATATCTTTTACTAAGAAAACAATAGTGGGTCACAGAAACTTTCGGCATAAAAAACCCAGCGGCCGCTTTGTGTTAGAAAGCGAGCCTGTCATTTGAGCATACAAATTTACTATACAAATGACATCACATGGTGTCTAGCGCTTACACGCGCTTTAAAATGCAAAATTTAATTGCATTCTATTAGTACTTATGGATTAAATAAGTATTAGTATAGTATAGGGTCGTTGTGGCAACAGTGGGTCGCCCATTTTTCACAGTAATATTGCTCCGAAAATAAGCAAGCTATTGATGTCAAACTCTAATGGAATTGAGGTAGGCTAGTTAGCTTACTTTGATCAAAAAGTTATCTACATAAGTCTGACGGTTTTTGAAATAAATATATTTTTTTTTTAAATGGGAATTGACCCAGTGTGTCCTATGGGGAGTACACAGTGAGTCAGCCCTAGGGACACAGTGGGTCAGGAGGGTATTTTGATATAATATATATTTTGATTCTATAGGAATGACCTCTTTAAGTGTTTATAAAAAAATTATTAATTTGTAAAATAAATCAGCAATAAAACAAAATGGAAATCTCAAACAAAATAATGAATTCTTTATTTTTTTTATTGCCTACCAACTCTATGAATCACAATTATTGAGATCTTAGTAACTTGATATTTTTTATGAACTTCGACATAATATAAAATCAATCTCAACTAACGGATATCAATTTGGGAAAAGTCAACATTGAAATAGTAGTAAGACTGTTGGCGTAAGGTGCTTCCTCCTACACAAGGCTTAGGCAATATAAGTTTTACATCACACTCCTTAACGTATGACAAATCAGGATTACTTGGCATGTGGAACTGATATTTGCGATTTACACGGAGGAAGCTCACGTAATATTCTAAGTTTTCATTACGGTCTTGCAAAACTTTTCCTACAAAATAAATACTTTTCCTCTTAGTTGAAAAACGAACGAGAACGTAATCTTCCTCCTTCAGAACTCGAGGCAAGACATTGAGCTGTAATTTTTGATCAGTTAGAATTTCAATTTCGTCTTCAACTTCGTCTTCCTCGCACCAATCGGAGTCTTCGTCGTCAAGAGAAAAGTTTTCAGCGTCATCTTCTGATTCACTCTGCAAGATTTTTCTAACTGCTTTTTTATTTGGTTTATTTGTATTGTTTTGCTTGGGTAATTTTCTTTTTTTGATTTCCGATCTTTGTAGTCTAATATTTTCCTTCTCCGGTGTATCCGTGGCGATTAAGCTGCGACCAGGTTTTCTTCTT
This sequence comes from Hipparchia sbordonii, assembly GCA_038048805.1. Lineage (NCBI taxonomy): Eukaryota > Metazoa > Arthropoda > Insecta > Lepidoptera > Nymphalidae > Hipparchia > Hipparchia sbordonii. Next base: position 6,220,903 of record CM076104.1, on the reverse strand, counting down.
CTTCTTATGTTTGCCCTTGGCATAGCTTTGAGGGGTTGTCTAAACTGACTTGGGCTGACAAAACCACCTGATAATAGCGATGTATCTTTAGACTTAGAACACTGAGGCTTGGGTGGTTCTTGGGGTTGTTCTCTCTGTGACTCTAGAGGTTCTTGTCGTGAGTCATGCTCTGGCTCTTGCTGAAAAGTTGGAGAATTTACTGATGGCCCAAGGAGTGTTTCCTTTTCTAGAATTGTCGGACTATTTTGCTCAATTTCGCTGATATCTTGAAATGATACGTTAAGTGAATTTTGGGGGACATTAGGATTGGGACGATCAGTCACAGCGCTCGGTAAAAAGTCTTCTTCTGTGAAAACATTCCTATCAAAAGGATGGATCCCGGTCTTTTTAAAGGCATTAATAATATTTGTTGGCGTCATGGTTCTGATAAATGCGGTCCCTATCAGCTCAGCTAAATCATATATTGTTACACCTTTTCCTGGATTGTTTAGCAGCCATGATTCCATAGCGGCGTTGTAGTAGCTTTTAAATGGAGAATAAATGCCCACATCCAAAGGTTGCAGCTTTGCTGACGTATGAGGGTGTAGTGTCAATATTGTCACACCGTTTTCCTTTGCTATATCTAAGGCTTCAATGCACAAATGCGACTCGTGGTTATCCATAATTAATATTGAAGGGTTTTCTTTAGAGCTCGATGTGTTTTTGATGAAGTGTTTGATTGTGTCGACAAATAACTCGCTATTCATCCAACCAGATGGTGTAGCTAGCCCTAATGTTCCAGGGGGAGCACCTTTAATCATGTGATCCTTATAGTTTTTCCTTGGGAAAATAAGTACCGGTGGCAAAGCTTGACCAGCTGCACTGATAATGCAGCAAGTTGTTACTAGGGTGCCTTTTTCGCCACTTGTTACTTTCCCGATATTCTTACCTTTAGGACCTATTACTTTTTGGGGTTTCTGCACTGTAACCGTTGCCGTCTCATCAAGATTGTACACTCTGGTACCATCAGCAAATGCAGAATGTCTTTTATAAACTTCTTGTAGATTATCGAAAAAGACCTTCACGGTTTCCTTATTAAAAGCTATCGGGCGTTTTTTTGGCATTCTGTAAAATAAAAATAGCTATTGTAGTCATCTGGCCGATTGTATTTAGAGACGCCTGGTGATAGGTACACAGTGGGTCGACTCACTGTGCCCCCCTTAGAAACGACCCACTGTGTACCACTCATAACATTTTAATTTTATGACGCAATAAGAAAAACTTTAACTGTGCTGGCAATCTCTATTTATTGTCAAATGAGACCTTAATAAATACTTATTACGTACAAATAATAACTAAGTAGATAAAATTAATAACTACAAGAGAAGAAAACAACAAAACTTACGTGATTTTTTTACTTTTGTAGTCTTAAAACACAAATTAACGTGTATGTCGTACACCACACTTCCGAACGGCGCACCGACTAGCGTGAAGCGAGTCACGTCTGAACGCGAATCTACTGTGAAAGAGATGCAGCTATTGTCCTACTCTTTTTGCCCAATATGGTGCCGACTCAGTGTGCCCACTTGACCCACTGTTGCCACAACGACCCTACCTTAAGATCAAATTAAGATACTTTTCAAAAAAAGAATAAAATACCCTATTTTGTATTCTTATCTTCTGTGAACTGTTTTATGAGTGGTGTACAATAAAAGTATATTCATTTATTTTACTGTTATTTTTTTCACCACATTGTCTTTAGACGGTAATTAATCGGTAAATAGTGGGAAAGAAGCAGGTCAGAGGTTGCATTGATTAACTTAATCATAAGTATGGTGGGCCTGGGTCGCAGGTTAAGCATCGCCTGATACAGAGTACATTGACTATTCCCTCTCTGTGGCTATGGAAAACATTTTCTGCAGTGCTAGTCACTTTTGATATTTCCAATGGCCAGTTGAAAACAATGGAAAGTTGCAAATTATTTTGGGCGATAAAATTATTACCGCACGTAATTAGCCTTAAAAGTTGTACGGTAATATTCAATACCTATTTGTTTATTTAAATAGGACATATTTGGTAGCTATTTCATATACTACGTTATGTTTAAATTACTTCCGGTCTGGAAAGAAATTTTACTTCGAACAAATAAGCAAGAAACTCAGCAGTTGGTCTTTTCAAGGAGAAGTAGTTTTTGATTTATAAACGATTGATACCTATGAAGATGAGGCAGTTTTTTTAGCGGTCTGAAAAATCAAATATTAAGAAATTCCAATAATCTAAATCCACACGAATAATAGGTACGTGATAGAGTACCTATTGTACGTAATAGTACATATTACGTTAGATTATCGATACTGTTTCACTCCTTATCGATGTCGATAGTTTTGAAGCATTCTCTAATGGGCGGTCATCTTTTGCGACATTTTTCTGTAGGTAAGGTGCCTCCATGTTTTTGGTACCTACCTCCATGTTAAAAGTTAATGATTCACGATAGGTACCTACCTACTACTTGGCAAATGGCAAGCGTTTACGGTTAACAAGTGATTATATTCTCTTGGGTTAACATCTGACATCTGTCAACATCAAACTTGTCAAAATAAAAATATTGAAAATTGAAATGAAAAACCAAAAAATTAGATTAATTACAAACTATTAAGTACAGTTTATAACTACCTTAAACTAATAAAAACCTTGACTTGTGTTAAAATTCCAAAGTTACGAATACATTAATAGTCAAGATCTTCGACTTTGTCTACAAGCATGGCTGATGAAGAGGTTAATGGGGACACGGACGATATACAGCACGAGAAAGACAAAACCCAGAAGAAGGCGGCGAAACATGACAGTGGTGTAGCTGATTTAGAAAAAGTTACAGATTACGCAGAGGAGAAAGAGATATCATCCCAGGACATATCTAGTGTAAGTACAAAATGTATCAGTTGATGTGTCCCAACTGAGGAATCTTCTATTTTTTGCGCTCTCAGAGTACACAAGAACATGCACTTTTAGGAAAAAGCATTTCTGTTCTGTTGCCTCACCTGTAAAATTAAGATACCTGTTGTAAATGTCAACTTTTAGGCAAATTCTTAATTTTTTTTACATGATTGCGACACAAGGAGGGTAATGTGTTTAGCAGTCTATGTATGTACGTGGCGCTCTGGAGACCAAACACATTGGCCGATTTTGATGATTCTTACATCAATCGATTTGTACTTATTAATCTTGAGAGTGTCACTAAAAGTCTAGATGAGTTCAAATCGTCCCAATAAATAATGGGTCCAGACTGTTTAAATCAATATTATTTTACAGATTTGTAGATTAGTGGTCTTTTTTTTCCTTTTCAGTTTTTATTTACACAGTCAGGTTGTTGATTTTTTAAATTTAACATTTTTTAATTGACTTTATTACAGAACTCGCAAGTTTACTATAGGTCAATTTCTTAAAAAATTTAATGTAAGCAAGTATGAAAAAAACAGTTGCAAAAAGAGATTTGCAATTTGCTACCTACTGGTAGCAAATTGCAAATCTCTTTTTTTTAGCTACTGCTAATACTAGCTGTTGTATAATGGAATCCTATTATGTTCTGCAACTGATGGTAAATACATTAGTATATTTGCATTTTTCAGGCACTTTCACTAATCGGAGATAGAAGAAATAAAGAAGCAGCTGAGAGACTTGAAAAAGAAAAGGAACTACAAAAAGTATCAGTAAAAAAGGATGACATAGAATTAATTGTAAGTACCTGGTAGTTAATTTAAGCGAATTATATTGAGACTAGCTGATGCCTGTGACTTCATCTGCTTGGATTTAGTTAAAAGGATAAAATGTAGTCTATGTCACTCTCCAGCTCCTCAACTATAGTCATGCAAAAAATCACTTTAATCTGTTGCTCTACTGCTGGGTGATTGAAGGACAAACCAATAAACACATTTTACAACAGAATATACAAAAATATATCAGAAGTTCAGACCAGTTTTTGTGAAATAGAAGGCGACAAATACTATTGTTTATCCTTTGGACCCCCAATTCAGATTGAGATTTTTTAATTCAGAAAAATGTGAACTGGAGATGCTATTCTTAAAATCCATTAGGAAGGAATCCATCCAAAGGAAGTGATGTTGCAGAGTTCTTGTAGCTTTTTGGTATTTTCTATGAGGAACTGGCTTCTATCAAGCCACCAGAGCATGAAAATCCTAAAAGTCCCATCGCTCTAGAATGAGATCTTTATGTAAACAAGAGCTTATGGCCACAAGACCGGAGCCCATTCAAGTGGTCAGGAAGACATAATTATGTCTCTAACCTAACTCTAATTACCGAGTTACTTGGCCGAGTACGAGTGTGAAAAGGATATGCAGAGTACAGAGTTAATAAAAACAATTAAAAATAACAAATGTTTTTTTCTGTTTCTGCAGGTAAAAGAAATGGAAATCTCCAGGACATTAGCTGAAAGAACCTTGCGTGAACATAGCGGTGATTTAGTTGCAGCACTAATAACTTTAACAAATTAATGTAAATTACATTTCTACTATTAAAAAGTTTTTGGAAGTCAGATATAAGGTGTATTATTCGACGTTATAGTATTAAGTGGTAATATTAAGTGTTCCAATTTCACATTATATTATGACAATAATTAAATTATTTCATACATATTATATAAAGTACCTATTGGACAGTCATTAAGAAGTGATCAATACCTGGATCAATATTATTAAAAAAAGTTGTTTTGATTAACTTAGCGCCTACTATGATGTAGAACCTATATATATTGAATGGCTATCACAAAATGAAAGTCACTAACATGTTTTTTATCCATTGAAGATTTGAAGAGAAATGTCATTTACTATTTCATAGCAAACCTTCAGTGGATAAAGAATATATGTCAGTGGCTTTAATTTTTTGATAGATACCTGAGTTACAGAACCAGCCCCCAGGAACAACTAGATAGGTACCTAGGTACCTACCTCTTCGATCATAGAAAAATAAGATCTACCTACATGACCACGACACAATACTTTGTGTTGCCAAAAAAGAAACATTATTTCCGTTTTTAAGGTTCTGTCATGTACTATGTTATGAAGATGTTAATGCTATCAGAAAGCGAGATAAAGTGCATGTGATTAATATTTACACCATTTTATTTTCTTTATTACCTATTTCATTTTCTTAACGCTGACTTACAATGTTTGACGCGTTTCTAAAGTAGCGTCCGCCTTCATTGTTGTATATAATATCTGTATCTAGTCTTAGTCTATGATTTTAGTTATATCCTATTTCTATTATTTATCTGTGGTGTGTCGAGGTGTGTTGTGCTTGTGCATTGTGTCTTCTAATAATTGTTTTATTTTTTAGTTATTTTTGTGCCTGGATCCTTTTTATATAGTTTTATCATTTGTTTTCACGGACTTTAATTGTGTTCAGTGAGATTTACCTAATACGAGATTAACGTTTTACAGGTAGGTAAAACCTTAATTCAAATCATGTGTCAAAATCACTTGTTCGCAACTCGCAATGGGTAGGTACCCAGCTAGTACTTAATTATTTTAGTCTTTCATCTTCCTAAATTAAATAATATGGTCTTAAAGGCACAACTGAAAAGCTTAATAAACATTTTCCTGGTTTAATTTTGGTTTAAGATTGTGATGTTACATTTGACGACGAAAATATAGAATTGTGATGTGACATGGACATCGGAATCCAACATAAACTATAATACCTTAATGGGTAGGTATGTGCCTGTGAATATTAAATGCTAATTCAAAGATCATATCAATAATTGCACACGTTTCTATATATATTTTCCTTCTAAGGCTGTAAAACTAAATTACAGTTTTATATGAAACTGCAAAAATATGGAGTCTATCATAAGGTTGTATCATTACTGGGTAATTCTTGAAACTGGAAACTAGTAAAGTAATATAAAACTTTTACTGTATATTTTAGTATTAACGTTTTCTTTACCTAATTAATGTTCATGTAAAATGGTTGTATGCCAGGAAAACAGGGTGCTAGTGAAAAGTTATTCGAATGGCATTCACATTACATGTTGTCAATATTCTTTTACTATAGTAAATTTCAGACTGCTTTTATAACTGCTTCGTTAGTCTAATGGTTATTATGTTTAACTCCAGATGACTAGATTGTGAGTCTGAGCTAATTAGGTTTTTCTGTCAAGAAATTCTAAGTACTGGCTCTAAGGTATTAAATTGGTAGTGTTTTACACCCTCGCTGTCCTGCACCCATCTGTCCCCAGACTTGTCAGATTTCCATGCGATTGGACTGTGAGATTAAAGGAATATGTAGACTAAGTGTGTTTTTTTTTATTTGATGACAAGATAGTCCTTGACTGCGATCTCACCTGATGCTAAGTGACGATGCAGTCTAAGATGTAGTAGGCTAACCTGGAACATTCAAACCATAACCCTAATCTTTTTATGCACACCAACATGCCGGAACACAAAATTGCTTGGCGGCATGTCTCTCCCACCAGATCAGACCAGAGACAATTCATAAATTATAAATTCCCAAAATGATCTTGCCGGGAATCGAACCGGAGACCTCCCAGTATTAGACCACAGCTCTTACCTCTACATATAATAACTACTATACTATACTATATAATAACTCATGTGTAGATGGCTAATCTGCACATGAGTCATGTTTCTTTCTTAGATGTAATAAAAATAATAATTGTTCAAACCCAATGTACATATTATGTACAATCTCAGAGTCAAGTCAACTTGTTTTCGGATGAAACTGGAGCCCATCTCCCAAGAATCCCCTACCATTATATGATTAATAGAAGACATTTTTGCCCTCATCAGTAAAGTATAAGATGCAGAGAATATAGCCAATTTGTCCACCAAGCAATACATTTTTGAATTTATTGGGAATACACACTTTATTACCAAATTCAGCAAGCTAAATGAATTATTACCCTAACTCCCTAACTTACTATACTTAGATATTACTATTCAATTACAAGTTATTTTTAGCTACAATTACAACTGATTAGGGGAGGGGTAATAAGGGTTTAATTAAAACTGCTTCCATATCAGCCTGCTTGCATCATAAACTGCATTATCATGTACCACAAAGTGAGATTGCCACCAAGAGTTGAATAACATACATACAAGATATTGTAACTGAATAAAAATAAAAATGAAATTTATTTAGCTATCTTTGTTCATTATTTCTAACGAAATTGGTAACTGTACTTCTGACTACATCCACAATTCTGATAAGTCTGGTTTGAATGGCAGTACATAATACTGGTTTCTTTGAGCCTATCTGATGAGGGAGCTTGTAGTTGGGTACTGGAATTCCTTAAAGGCATTATATGATAGCAGTGAGTTTTACCTGTTTTATTTTCATGATAACAGCTTGATGATTGAGGTGAAACGTAGGCATTGAATTGGATAATATAACAAGGATCAATATAAACGTAAAAATTCTTTTTACAAAACCAACTTCAAACTCTAATACAAAGTATATCAATTGTGCCAATAAAATTTGAAGAGTTCCTTCGATTTCTCCAGGATCCCATCATCAGATCCTGACCTGATGACAATGGGAATACATGGGAAGTATACCCTTTCAAGCAAAAAAATAATTTTCCAAATCAGTCCAGGCATCTTCGAGTAATCTTGGGACCATAAATAAAAATTAAAAAAAAAATATTCTGAAAATTTGACAACCTCCTTCTTTTTTGGAAGTCGGTTAAAAACTCAGTACTTATTTAAGAAGAACGTATTGTCCTAAGGCTGAAAATATTTTCATCAAACATAGGTTAGAATTATCCCAGGTAAACCTGCTTTCGAAAAAATAAATACAAAGCAGTCAGACTTATAAACCTTTTTTTTGCTTCAGAGGTAAAAAATGATAGCACAGTCTTTGGACTAAGTCCTTTTGTCTTGTTTTCTATTTATATTATATTCAAAGTACATATTAAAGCTTGTCTTTTTGTCACTTTCAACTTATGAAGTTTGCCTTCATTTGGTAATATAAAGCCCTTGGCCCATCAATGTAGAGTACTAAATTATACATTAATGCCCTGAACAAATGGAATAATTTTAGGTCATTGGCTAAACTGACTTTGGCTAAAAGGTTGAACATATACATACGCGATGGAAGCGACGCATGACGCCTTCATATCCGTATTACAATACCCACTTCTAGGAGCCCTAGCCGCGTCGGTACGTACTACTCAACCTAAACAATTAGGCGCATGACTAATACGGAGTCATCTACAGAGAGAACACGAAATCGTACGTTGTTGAGCCGCTTATAAGCAAATGCCTATGATTTCTTCAACAAGAACATTTATGCAATCTATATATTTTAGTCTACACCGGTGTCTTGTTGGCACACTCCCTTGTTGACATTTCTTTTCATTCAAATTAACTTTATATTTTGTACTACTACAAAATCCTTACTAATATTATAAATGCGAAAGTTGCGAAGTTTGTTGGTTTGTCGTTCAATAACGCTGCAACAGAGCTACGGATCGTCGCGATTTTTTGCATTGGTATAGTTGAGGACCTGGAGAATGACATAGGCTTTTTTTACTTTTTATCCCGGAAAATCAAGAAGTTCCCGCGGGATTTTAAAAAGTAAATCCACGCGGACGAAGTCGCAGGCATCATCAGCTACTATAAAATAATGTGTAGTTTATTTAAGCAAACCTTAAATAATGTAGTCTTCATTTTAAGATTTTGTTTGCCAGTAAGGCATAGATTATGAAGAGATAATAGATATCTGGTTAATTTTTAAATCTATTGTAAAACTTATAGCTAGTTTTTAGCGTAATACGTAATCTTCAAAGTACTCTTCTACCTCTTCAGCCCAAAGTAGTGCCTTCTGCGTATGTATGTATGTTCTACCGCAAAGCCTATAAACTATTGAGCTGACTTTAATGAAAAAGGTTTCAATCGATTTGTTATTATGGTCCGCGTGACAGCTACATTTTAATACGAACAATCGCAATATTATGATGGATGTTATAATATGTCCAATTTTCCGTATTCGGGTTACAGATTTTAAACTTTTGTCCTTGTACTATTTTGTTTGCGGTATAATAGAGAGAGATAAATCGATATCTGGCTTGGTATAATATCTAGGACAATATAAAAAATTATGTTATCATGTTATCAGCCTAATACGTTTGTATAGGGAAGCGTGCGTGTGACCTTAACAAAAAACAAGGCTTACTCCGAAGGACACTTCCGGGAGGCGGTAGGCCTTGGATAACTTTTCTCAAGGATGTTAGGGGCGCGGTAAATGAAATCCTGCTCTCGTTTCTGGGTCGTTCCATCCGAGTCACCCGACCCTGTTCGTCTCGAATATTATTTTGCGCTGAGACTAACTTTTGACGAAATTTAGTTAATTTTCATAGGTATACAATTTTATTAAGGCCTAGATACTGTATTACGTGTATTGTGCCTAAGGCGCTTCAATCCGTCGGTGGCCCTTGAGCCTATTAGACTTTGTATGTCAGGGATGTATTTAGACTATGTAGCCTCGTATCGAATGATTGATTTGATTCCAAAAGATATGAGTTTTTTTATATATTGTCTACTTCCTTCCTATTAAATACACATTACGCTCAAAATTCTAGATAATAGTACTATATCGCTAAGCTCTTGATTCAAATATTATACTCTTAGGCTGAAATCTATAGACCGCACTCTCACTCAGCTCAAACTCAAGATAGAGTTAAAATGAGACGGATTTATGTCAGGGCATATTTGTGTCTCGTTTTAACCTTTATCTTAAGTCTGAGCTGAGTCAGAGCACGCTCTATAGATCTCAGCATTATAATCCTAAGCTTGCTTGCGACAAAAACTCTTTGCTCTCATGTCGCACAACGACTAGCTATTATAACCCATACTTTACTTCGCTGGCTGGCTCAGCTAATTCCCAAAAATAATCGCATCCTCTGAAACTAGAAGCTGGTATTTATGCCTGTCCTGCGATCTATAATTATGTTATCCACAGTTGATAAATAAATAATTTAATTAACCTAGTATTCAGATTCCGTATTTGCAAGAAAAAAAATTAGGTATTTTGCGTAATAATATATTTAGCCATGATTTTTTTTGTGCCGATGCTTTTATTGAGTCCAAGGCTTGACTGAAAAAAACTGAAATGTCGGATTTCGTATTCGTTACATATACAATGATTTTACATACGGTCTTGGCTCGTTCGACCTGCAACACTAGAATTTCTAATGCCCGATTTAACCAACCGTAAGTACTTAAATCATCCCTTAAGTAGGAGTTTCTTTACGTAAGTCGCCTCTAAATACAATCCCCTCACCAATGTCATTTCCATCTTTAAGCGTTCCCTAAAAGTACGTGCAAATGAAATTGACGATTTCTATCTTCACCTAACTTAGCTTAGGTGACTCGTAAAAGCTAAAGAACGTTTGGTGAATTGCATTAGATACTTTCCCTAAAATTATAATGCCAATAATTAATTATACTTTTGTACATAATATAATCATAACCTTACATGTGTGCAAAAGAAAATTAAATAAATGCAATATTATTATAAATTGTGTATTATTATTGCTTTTACATTTCGTGGCCATACCTACTGCTAAGCAACTAAGCAATAATAGGTGTTAATAAGATTAATAAGATCATCTTAGAAAAAGGTACATATAATAATACAAGCAGCACAATATACAATATCCGTGATATCATAGGTTTTTATTCACTTACTAGCTGATGCCCGCGACTTCGTTCGCGTAGATTGAGGGTTTTTATTCCCGCGGGAACTCTTTAATTTTCCGGGATAAAAAGTAGCCTATGTGCTATTCCAGACTATAATCTATCGCTGTGCCAAATTTCAGCCAAATCGGTTCAGTCGTTGCGACGTGATTGAGTAACAAACATCCACACTTTCACATTTATAATATTATATAGATCTGTTTCATTTTAAACTTCATCCTAATTTTGGTTAAACGAAAATATTTTTTCTATTCCTATAGTAGGTATAATCTCATTGTCACCAGGCACATGGCTACATTGCGTAGGTTTATCAATTTAGCGATAGCTTATCGACGATAACGACGTATCGTATCGGAAATGCTTTAAGCGTGTTTTAGAGTAGGATTGATTGAATTGTTAAAAATTGCAACATTCTGCTTAGGTGTTTTAAGTCATCGTTCTCTATACACATAAAAAATAAGTAACGATCCCTAAAAGCTCTATTATATTTAAATCAAATCACTAAGCGCTAATTTCACCATGCCGAGTAGGGGAGACCGGGGATAGTTGACTATAGGGGTAGGTAGACTAACTGCCAAAAACTCGTCGACGGTGTACGAATTGCATCATCCGAATACAGCCGAGTATTACACTCTGCATCCCGCTCAGGTGTCTAGAGCGCCGCAACGCAGTCGTGCGCCGTTTTTGAGCAGTGATAGGTTTTTAATTTTTTAACGACGTAAGTAATATTTTGATTTATTACACTTTTTGATCTGGTGCCTACAAGTTTTATGTGAATAATTTTTATGTTAGTCCCAACGTTTGATGGGTGCATATTTATCATATTTCGTATCTTACTTTTCAAGTCACTGTTAGTGTTTATGCTAGCCATGCGATCAAACTAAAAAATAGCAGTTGGGGCTGGTAGACTAATTTTTTCCGGGGTTGGTTGTCTAATCAGCCAACCAATCAAAAATGGTTGTTTTGGTGGTTTTAGTTAACCTTTTATTGGACTTTTAAATATTTATAGCAATTTTGTTGTTGCAGAACAATGAGGACCTATAAAAAACTACTGAATGACATAGATAAATTATATGTATAACTGAACGAGCGATAGATGTTTCAGAAAGAGCTTGTTATACTGTATTTTTTGACGAAAAAAGCATTAATGCCACATTAAAACAGTGCAACACGTCTGATAAATAAAAATATAACATCGTTACGTGGTCAAATCAAAAGAAAAATCAGAACGTCACCAAAATTAACCCTTGACACAGTTGCATATATTATGAAATAGGCAAATTTTTACTAATATAGAAGAGGAAGCTTTAGCCAATTATATAAAGGCAGCTGATATTTATTACGGAATGACGCCATATGAAACGAGAAAGTTAGCATATATATTCGCAAAAAAAAAAAAAAAAACTATGTCTGATTCTTGGAGGACAATTGTTAGCTGGTGAAGATTGGTTGGACTCCTTTCTGAAACGTCATCCTTCTCTATCAATCCAACCTCAGCAACAAGCCTGTCGAGAGCTACATCATTACGTTACAAACTACGTTAGTTTATATTTGATACAACAAGTAGAACTACATTGTTATTAAGTTCCGACAAAAACCTGTAATTTATTGTTATAGAAATTATGTCTGACTATGATTTACAATAGTTATTAAAAGAAAAGAGTTAAATTTAAAAAATTTAAAAATAAGACTATTTTTTTGATATTTTTTTTAAAGACATTTTAAGAAATGGATGAATAGCTGACTTAAGTTTTTTTTTAATAAAAGGCTCAATTATATTTAAAAAATGTTTAATAATTTTACTCTTATTGATACATAAGTCAACCTACCCCTGGTGTATGGTCTACCTACCCCGGACCAGGGGTAGGTTGACTAAGATTTCTTGTTTTGGAAAATGCATTAAATTATCACTATTTTACTAAATTAGGATCTAGATATTACGTATTTTTATTAGGTTAATAGATTTCCTATCAATTAACATGGTTTTCTTTTCTATAAATATTAAAACAAAAAATATATGTACCATTTAGTAAAAACCTAGTCAACCATCCCCGGTCTCCCCTAACGTTTAACCGAGTGAAATTGACATTAAGGAACCCAAGATGGCTCTACCAATAGTTAAACCAAGCTAGGCTTCCTGCTGCCCTAGCCATATTACCAAAGGTGTTGTATTTATTCTCTTTCCATGATCGCTAACGCTGTAGAGCAGGGGTTCCCAAAGTTTTTTTATCACGCTTCCCACATTCCGACGCTTATATAATTTACTGTAGTGTGCATTTAAAATTTAACGCTAAAATAGTGGCTCCCAAAGTTTTTTATCACACGTCCTAACCTTTGAGTAGGGTAGCGTGATAAAAAAAAACATTGGGAACCCTGCTCTACAGCCGCGTTAGCGATCATGGAAAGAGAATAAATACGACACCTTTGGTAATATGGCTAGGGCAGTTGTGCACGTGTATAGGTACAAGTACAGTAAATGTCAATCAGAGTAGTGCAACTTGCAAGTGGATAGAGAAGCGTTTCGGGACGGGTCAGTATCCGTCGTCGGTTAACTCGCCAGGGGCCGACGAACTCGCTGCATAGACGCCCTGCATTGTCGCATACAACTGCGTGCTTCGCATAAAAGCTTTGCTATAATTAGATATATTCCGGGAGCTGGTGACACTAAAGTTGCACTTACACGGATTTTCAATTTTTTTTATGTAACTTGTAACTGACAGGATTTATCCTGGCAACATTATGTTTTGTTTTTTTATGTAAAAAACATATTTAAGGACATAGATTAATGCTGAGATCTATAGAGTGTACTCTGGCTCGGCTCGGACTTGGGTTAGAGTTGAAACGAGCCACAGAAATATGCTCTGAAATAAATCTGTCTGGTTTTGGCTCTGTCTTGGGTCTGGGCGGAGTGGGGGTGCAGTCTATAGATCTCACTTAGTATTACTCAAACTCTGTACCTACTTTTAATTTTTGTGTAAGCTGAATAAATTTTTATTTATTTATTTATTATTTTTTATATTATCAAGCAATAGTAGGTATTTTTGCACTTACACGAAATTTAATTGAACGTAGACCAGTTTTATCTATTTTAAGGAAAACTTGATGTTACAACTGCTATCGTGGCAAAAGACTGTAACACCTATTTTTTTGTGTGTTTTTTTAATCGGTGTGACAGACTTTTTTGCCACGATAAATACTATTATATAATATAATACTATTATAAAAATTATTAATATTAATACTATTGTTTATTAAAATAATTTAAAAAAATCTGTTGCCAGGATAAATCCTGTCACACTGAGCTTATATTGTGCATATCCGTGAAAGTGCAATTTTAGTGTCACCGGCTCTCCGCGTAATAGGTGTATCTTCAATAAGATAATCGTAAGAGAATAAGAACAGTGATACCTAGTGGTTAGGACGGCGGCCTTTCCTATCCGGGGTTCCTTAGTTCCCTACATCACTACAGAAAACAGTTTCTTGTCAAAATGGCAATTAGTTGAGTAATTAGGTAGGGCCTCTAAGCAGTATTAGCCCAGGGCCCCACAAATTCAAGATTCGCCCCTGTCTCGGGGGGCACTATCGTAAGGATTTTATACTGTACTAGACGATGCCCGCGACTTCGTCCGCGTGGATCAAGGTTTTTCAATTCCCGCGGGAACTCTGTAATTTTCCGGGATAAAATATAGCCTATGTTTTAATCCTGGGTATGAACTATCTCCATTCCAAATTTCAGCCAAATCGGTTCATTCGTTGAGGCGTGAAGGAGTAACAAACATACACACACACACACACACACACACACACACATACAAACTTTCAGCTTTATAATATTAGTGTGATGTGATGTGATGTGACTAGACGATGCCCGCGACTTCGTCCGCGTGGATCAAGGTTTTTCAATTCCCGCGGGAACTCTGTAATTTTCCGGGATAAAATATAGCCTATGTTTTAATCCTGGGTATGAACTATCTCCATTCCAAATTTCAGCCAAATCGGTTCATTCGTTGAGGCGTGAAGGAGTAACAAACATACACACACACACACACACACACACACACACATACAAACTTTCAGCTTTATAATATTAGTGTGAAGTGTGATGTGATGTGATGTGATGTGATAGTGTGATGTGCCTAATAAATTGTTGCAATGACTTTCAATAGAAAATAAACACACGTCGATTAACGGCGATTTGTTTTAAACGATTCTTCAACACTATATTGTCAATGATTGTGATTTCAAAGCGGCTTACTACTAAGGGATCCTTTCTTAATCCCATTCAAAAACATATATTTCATGTAGGCCAACTTGTTTGGCTCTTATGACAAGTCAAGACTACGCAAGAACGGGAGTTGGGAGAAAAGGGAATTGTTTAGCTACCTACCAGTGCATGAAAACTGGAATTAAGCTTAGTGTACGTCAAAGTTGCAGCAATGATGACCTAATTTCTCATTCAACAGGCATGATTTTATATGAATAAGTAACAAACAGTTCTGGTTGTCGATCTCATTGATGACCGTGACGCGAGTTTTGAAGTGACGACGGCGTAAGAATAGCTTAAGTATAGTCATTGGGAAATACCACAGCGATGAGCTTTCAAGATGGATCATAACTCTTAAGAGCATAAAAATAAATAATCATCTGAGCTTAGACAATTTTCGCACTTAGGCTGACAGCTATAGAATACGAGACAGATTTATGTCAGAGCATATTTCGTTTTAACCTCTATCTTGAGTCTGAGCTGAGTCAGAGAACGCTCTATAGATCTCAGCATGAGTCCTCCTTAGTAAGAGATAATCATAATAAATAATGTAATCTTTTTAAAATATTTTTTATCATGCATTACAATTATATAAATTTTTTGAAGCTTTATTGTGGAAGCACTATATACATAGCATAGCTTTGTAAAAAAAATTTTTTGAAAAGAGCAACTGCTGAGTTTCTGACCGGCTCTTCTCAGCAGAATCTGCATTCCGAACCGGTGGTAGATTTATGACGTGTCATCAGAGCTACAAGTTAGCCTACATGAAATAAATAAATTTTGAATTTGAATTTGAATTAATATTAGAAGTGGGGAGGGGGGAAAGCATGCATTTCATTAGAATTTCATAGGGGAATGTAGGAAGGGATAAATTTGTTGTGCCGCGGCTAGAAAATAAATTGGATAAACTTACTTATAAATTCATAGTTCACGTGCAACGTGTCTCGGTAAACCACATGGATGTTATCATATTATCATCGTGCGGATACTGCGAGTAACTAGGTACTTATGTAGGTTATCATATTATAGCCTTATAGCTTTATGTCATAGCTTTTGAGATACAACACGTTCCCTTTACGGTGAATGAGTTTGTACACTGAAATTTTATATGATTACATTCTGAAAGTAATCGCTACTATATACCACTAATAACTAATATATTATGAAACTGCCAGCGTTTATATATACTTTATATTTCATTTGCGTTTGTAGTAGGTAAATATTGGATACTTACTCATATAGGAAAATCAAACATCATTTGCTCAGTAACTGGAGCATCTTAAGAAAGCATATTTACTAATTAATTACAAAGAAACTTTTGCTGGATTATTTTCTGTTATGTTCGTCTGACTTCGTGATTGTCAATCTAAAAATAACCCTAGGCCCATCTCTAGGATGCGAGCTATCTCAATATTTTAGTGCCAGGTCATGATCGCGAATGTGATGATCAACGATTGTTCTGTGAAAAGCTAAAAGATAGATTACAATCGCATTTCCGATTTTTATTTACATTCGATTCGTGTATTAATAGTATGTGAAGGCTCAAAATTATAATTAAATTAAAGGCGTTAAATTATATTAAAACATTTTCTCAAGCTACAACTCAATATCTTTACTTTTCATCAGCTCTCCCGTAGATATTCGATCGATGCACGACGCGATGCAACGTAGAGTTTGTGTACCAGCATTGTTGTAGGTATAACCGTGCTATATAATATAAAGTGTACATAATATAAAGTGTATCACATTGATAGGTAGTTAAGTACAAATCAGGTTATTGATTTGTGGTGGTGTGGTTTGCAGTAGGTACCTACGGGCCGGGCGTTGACCCTTGCTGACTGCACCATTGCACACGGGAAGGCCCTTTATTCAATAACTATTAGGACTATGTCATCCTAAATTGAGGCGTCATGTGTCTGTCATTTTACTAACACCTCAAGAGCCAGGGTATCACCCTTAAAATAGCCCACTGAAAATTGAAAAGGTTGACGGTTGAATTCGCGTCCATTGCACTATCGTCGTACTCATTCTAAGTCCTAACACAAGCTTTACGTTTATTGCAGGTATATTTAAATCAATAATGTACAGGCATCTTTTAGGCAAACGCGCACCATTGAAGGTTGCATCATCGTTGCTTGTCTATATATTAAAAAAAATTAAAAAAAAGACGTGTGGCACTCGGGGACTGCCGCGGTAAAGCTATTGCATAGCATTTTTTATCAACGCCATCTAGCGGCTCACCGTAGAGGAGTCCCGTGCCAGGTTATTTTAGTTACGGAATTTCTGGATTCGGTCTCCACGCTGGCCCGCGATAGAAGCTATGCAATAGCTTAAAAATTCAGATCCCGTGTTTTCAGGTACGCAGCCTACTCGCACTTGAGCATATTATTTGAAAATAATGACGTCAGAAGTTCAGATATCCATGTACGGTCGGGGACAAAAAATGTTTACCACTTTTCAAATTAGATTCTTCGTAACCCTGCCTTCAGTAAGGTCTATAATGCTATATCAAGGCATTTGTTACGTTATAAAAATTTCATGCATCGTTTTATCAAAAAAAAGTATTAATGACTTTTCTATACAAATAATTTAGTATAAACTCATTTCCTAAAATCAAGTTTGACACATAAGCATCACTGCCTTTCAGAATCAGGCTGCCTTTGTAAAAGTGACAATTAATTATCAAAAATATTTGTTATTTGAAATTTAAATATACAAAATAAATGGCAAGCTTAATCATAATTCTAATGGTGAAGTTCATATTGTGCATTGAATCATAATGATGCTGCTAGCATCCACAGTCAAAAACAGTCAAAAGGAGATGGATGAACTACGGTGATGCGTGGTGTTTCTGCAGCATTTTACATCGATGTTCTGCAGCAAAATTCCGACAACCTAAGTTCAACATAATGCGCCGAGCTACTATTCCATGGTTCAATCTGCACCGTGGCAGTCATCTCGTTCAATAGCCCGCTCGATCTGCTGATTTGAAACTGAAAATTTATGGGGCTTAATGATTCAAAGCTGGGACTGTCAGAATCAAAGAAATCCTCAAACTCTTAGATCACATTGCACTGGGGTATGAGATGATATCACAGATGATATAAACTGACTTATCGCCTTGTCGCGTTTATGCGAGAGAGTCTACGTGTTGTCATAGCAGCGAATGAAAGCTAATTAAGCTAATTATTTATTTATACTAATATTGTTTAGTTTCTCAATAATAAAATTAAGAAATAAAGATTCTTGGAAATTTCATTAGATTATTACTTCCGTTTTCATATTTTGGTAACTCGTGTCCTGTGCTCGTCTATATGAGATATCTATTTATTAAAATTACTAGCTTTTGTCCGTGACTTCGTCCGCGTGAAGTTAGGATTCTAAAATTTCCATGAGAACCTTCTATTTTTCCGGGATAAATGTCGCTATCCAAATCCTCAACTATATCCATGCAAAAAATCATGTGGATGATCCACATGCTATTGCTCCGTAGCTGTGTGATGGAAGGACAAACCAACAACGAACAAACAAACACTCACATTATTTTATAACATTAGTAAGGATTTTTTGTTCCAAAAAAGGTTTTCTACATCTAACCTATTTAGCAGTCACCTACTAAAGAAACTCAAAAAAAAGGACCGTCTAAGCACCGCTACATGTTAAAAAGTCTATGATCTATGGCTAATCAAATCGCATATCGACCTTCTGACACAGATGTGTGCATGCAATTATGAATCTTAAGGTGGTAAACATTTTTTGTCCGCGACTGTACATGTCAGTTATGCAATAAGACTAGCTTTTGTTAGAGTAGGTTTTATAAATTCTTCAAAAAGTAGCTCCAGTTCTTCAAGTATATGCAAAAAATCAAGTCAATCCGTTGCCGTGTTGCTAGGTGGTTGAAGGACAAACCAACAAACAAAGACACGTTCGGATTTAAAATATTAGTGGGGTTTTGCTGAGATGAGAAGGCAGGAAAGACTCGTCCGTCGTCAAATATATGAAATGACGTTGTTTATTATGAAAAAAAAATTTAAACAAACTGTAGTGAAATAAAATAGTTCTTCGTTTGTCTAGAATCTAGATAAAATGCAGTAAGTCATTCAACAAATTAACGAACAAAGCAAATAATTGCTGTGAAAAACGTGCAACGAATTGTTTGACGCTAAGTTAATAGGTTCAGACTATCATTTGTAAAATACCTATTCATTCCATTTTCTCCAAGAGCAATCATCGCGGTTCGGAACGTGATAAATAGTATGATTACAAAAATGTCTTAATATAGTACTTCGTTGTTTATTTTGTTTCTCGTAATGTTTCGTATTTAGTTATTTTATTTTTAGGGTTTCGTATCCAAAGGCTGCCAACAGGACCCTTTTACTAAACCTCAGCTTTCTGTCCGTCTGTCTGTCAGCGAGCTGTGTCACATGAACCGTTATAGATATATGTACTTGAAATTTTCACAGAATGTGTATTTCTATTGACGCTATAACAGCTATAGAAGCAAAGTGCATCTGTAAAAACGCACGCTCTTGTGTACCATAATATCTCCTGCTTAGTTGACTAGTCTTTGCCTTAGTTTTTTTTTAGAAAGAATATTAGCCAAGCTAAAGTTGACTAACCTCTATCCCCTCCATATAAGCGAAAAGCTTGTGCTACAATAGTGCAAGTTGCAACGGGTGGGGTTGGAACTTGCGACCTTTCAATTTTCAGTCCGCACCGTTAACTGTTAGGCAATTGAGGCTTCAAATGAAATACAGCTTTTGCCTGCTATTTCCCTCACGTTAGATTCGATATTCATACAAATTTTAAAGCCCTATTTTACCGCTTTAGGGGTTGAATTTTCAAAAAGTCTTTCTTAGGGCTATGCGTTGATATATCAGTCATTCAGTCAGTCACCTTTTCCTTTTATTATTTAGATTAGTTGATATCTGTACTTTTACAGCTGTAATCAACCAGCTGGCTTTTAAATACTAAACTCCACCGACCGGTGTCAACTCAGCATTGTATTCACAACCCTTACCTACGCCCGCATACTTTATTCAATAAATCTGACATAATTGTCCCAACAGTCCCGTAGGTATTAACCTACCTACGGGGTTACCTAAAAAGTTAAAGTAGGTAAAGTTTTTGAAAATTACTGAACATATCGACAGATTCCAAACAGAGCGAGTATAGGAACCGGGCGATAGAGTTGGTCCACCGAGGCCATTGTGATACTGGGAGAACAGAGGCAGGGCGGGGTCACGAATTTTCCGTACGGCCACGGGTACACTCGACCCCAACTCGGTAGCTCTGTGCGGCACGGATGTATGTAGGTTAACATCGGACGCGCTCGATAGCACGCTTGCTGGTGTCGACCACCTAACCTAGATCAGGGTACAGAGAGATCGCTTATGAAATCTGGCGCACACTAACTACATAAATGACACGGAATTTAATGTGCCCGCGTTGTATCACGTTCCCTTCACGAGAGTTTAATATATTAAATAAATTATTGTAGCTATTAATAATTAAGAGCCTCCGGTAAATTCGGGTTGCCATACTATCGTAGTTTTGGCTTAATTTAGAAACTGCATGTCGGATATCAAGCTTTGCAAACGTATAATAATATGTATATGAGCATTTATCCAGGCTGGCATAACCCAAATTTAAACTGATAATAATTATTTGGAAATTAAAGACTGACACTTCTTTGATTCGAAAGCACTTTGTAAAAGTTTATTTGAATAAAAAATTATTCTTTTCTATTCTTTTCTTCTTATCAACCGATAGTTGTCTTATGCTGAGACCTTCCTCTACTGATTGGATTTCCGCAGGTGTCGCTTTTGCGCCACCTGTATCCAGCGACACCCTGCGAATAGTCTGTTGTTGTCAGTCCATGTATCATAGTGGGGGTCACCAGTCCAGCACCTTAGGATCCCAACGACCGAACACTCTAACTTGGCGACGTGCTTAGCTATGCTAGTAACTGTGGCTCTCCGGATCTCCTCATTTTTATTTCATCCTGCAAGGATACTCTGAACATAGAATAGAATAGAATAGAAATATTTTTTATTCAAATAAACTTTTACAAGCACTTTTGAATCGTCATAGCTCTGCCCATCCTCCGCTGAGTGCTTTGAGTATACAAAGGCTGAGTGACGGCTCGCCTAACTTCACACTTCGACTCGACTTTGACACTTCGCGGGCACTTCAATTTATTAATTTACTAGCGGACGCCCGCGAATTCGTCCGCGTTCTTAAATTGTTGAAATTTTTCCTGAATTTTCTTTACTATAAACCTCACGGAGCCCGAGACCTTTCCAACGAATGCAAAACCGTAGAAATCGGTTCGTGCGTTCTGGAGTTATAGCGTCAGGAAGGAAAACCCGACTTATTTTTATATAGTAGATGTATAAAGTTGTATAGATAAAAAATTCTAATTAACTATTATCTATCAATACATTTTTTTCACTCTGTGAGTCATTTTGAACCCCTAATTTTCGCTGAGAATTGTTTCATGAGACACAGGCAAGCTAGAGTGGCGAATACAAAATGAATGCTCTACTAAATTGTGTCACGGACCTACCGTGTAGCATGAATTTCGACAGTCACGACCTCGCCTAAAACCTTAGAATTATATGTATTTGTGTAATTTTACTTTTTTTTTTGTTTTATGACTATGCTTTTGATTGACAATAAGTAAGCTTTCATAATGAAGTGTCCATTTTGCGTATTGATTGACTATTCTGCTGCCGCAAATAAACAGAAATTGAATTTTAATTATTAACCGTTTTGCGTATACTTACATTGTGTATCGTGCAAATCATTTACTTTAACAATGAGTAAGAAACGTACGTTCAGAAGGCACAACCACATTAATTCAAAGTGGAAATGACAAGTGTGATGAGGCGGTTATTTCCTCAATTTATGAAATATCCAAAAACTTAATGCCGAAATTCTAATTCTGTCGCTTGGTGAAAAAAAATGATTGTCCAAAACAAAAAAAAATCACCTCTAGAGTTTTAGAATCAACGGGTCAATAATTTTATTTGTATAATCAAGTAAGCATCGTTTATTATAAGCAATATTTGGTTTTCTTGTATTGCTTCACTTTTGCCTTTAGGCGCTTAATCAGAGTAGATAAAATTATTAGTTGTCGGAGTTAGACACAGCTGAACGTTAATGAGAGATAATCTCAGATCATTGTAGTATTAGGTACCGTGTGTCAGTAGATTTTTGAATTCTAAAGACTTACTTACCTCTGAATTTTGTGATAGACACGATGACGACGATGAAGTCACAGATGGTAGCGGGCTAACTTGGAAGAGGCTATGTCAGTTTTTTAAATAATGAAATTAAATTTAGTTTTGTATTATTTTATGTCATTGTTAATTTAAAAAAAACCAATAAAATATTAAATTTAAAAAATCAAGAATTACATTAGGTATATCGTATCTAATAGTATAGATTACCTCATTTATTTCATATAGTGCCACCTACTTGTCTGTTCAGGTGGACAAAATTGGAATTAAGGCCGCAATTTTTAAATATCATTCCGCTCAATTCCGCGGTCCATGAAATCATGGTTGTTGCTGGTATCAGTTCTTTCTAGCACGAGTGCCGTTTTCTAAACTAGCAATACGAAACTCCTCTAGCGACCTCACCTGGGGAAAGGGGGGCTGGAGGGGCGCGCTATTGCCAATCTCGGTGGCTATCATTCACAGTTGCTAATTAGAACTGTCAAATCGCATTTTGTATGAAGACGTGCGGGTTTGACAGTTCTCAGTTGAGAACTTTCCATTGTTTTCAGGGAATACAGCATCAGAACAGTGGTGGATCATCTTTATTACAGATTATATACATAAGTTTCGTAAGAGCACAGACAAAGATAATATAGGCATTTGACCTAGGACAATAATTCCGACAGCATATTTCGCTCGTTGTAGGTACCTCAGTTTAATTGAAGCTTCCGGCGTCAATTATTCACTTAAACAATTTCATGCTCACGACAATCATTGCGACTTCCGTGCGCAGTTAACACCTTGAAGATTTGGAGGTAAAGGATATATTAGAAACGTAGGAATGCGTTCAGCCACCGTTCTCTATGCAGCTGTGCTGCTTTTATCTCGATACGGCCAATTGTACGGGCCGATTTCAAAACGAAAGTACCTACCGCGCATCTAGGACGGTGAACGTATTTCTCGTCGTGAGCTCTTGCGATTTATCTGTCTTCTAGTACTTTTGTATACATAATTTATCGTATTACTAACGCATAATGGTCTGTTTCACACATTTTCAATGTAAGATTTCGAAATTCTAGAAAATTTCAATGAAATTTCCTTGGATAGTGAGAAAAGGACTAACAGTTTTTTTTTCAAATACTTAGGTAAACCGTTTTCACTTAAGCTAAGGTGACGCTTTCTGTCACATTAGTATTCACGAACCTTTAGGGAACACCTAAAGATAAAAATGTTGAATTAAGGGATTGTATTGACTTGCGGCAGGCAACAAAGACCATTTTAGCCAACCACCACAGTTGAGATTGTAGTAATGATTGATGCAACTTTTCCGAAATTGACCAGCTTTCAGTTAATATTTTTGATAGTTTTGCCCCCTGACGTGTCCATCAAGAAACTTTCTAGTTCTGGTATGAGATCGGAGATGGTTGGCGAATAGCTACTTGCTTTTAGAACTTAGGCAAGCGCAAGGGTCAAGGCTCTTTATAGGATTGCTTATACGTTCCACTAATAGTCCTAATTGTACAATGTTCATAGGTTTGAGGGAAGTCAGGACTGTATGCGGGTTAGTTCTGCAATACGTTTGTGTGTCCTCCGTCGTCGACAATGTGTGAGTGACCTGTTTCGGTGCTTCGGGCCTGCACACCTTTAGCGAAGTAAACGCAGCTGCTTGCGTAGGCGCTCTGGGCGCGGGCTGCTGTTCCGAACAGTTATTATTATATCACCTGAGATCGTAACTTTGCCCACTACGCCACTAGAAAGTACACCAAGCCGTTCGATTTTCTGATAGTATTTATTGCCTAGGAAACTTAGTCGAGCATTGCTTTTCAATTTAAATCTATTCGGCATGAAACAACTTTCCCGATGCTAATTGCTGCTTACTTTCTAAAGTAGTTTGATGTTTTGATATTATCTCACTAATTTAATTTTAAAACAGTCTATAATCTTTCTTGGGTCATTTAACAGGATAAATTTTGACTTGCTTAACTGTAATCTTGCTAAACTGTAGATCGTGAAAAGAAAGAACTCGGTTACTTAATTAATATTTTAATTATACTTTTTGCATAAAGTTTTGCATCTCGTGACGTAGAGTAAATGAGAGTTTTTGATATACAAGTGTAATCTACCTCTGTGTGCGTTGTTCAACCTACTTCTCGAATGCCGATGCGGTTTAAAGAAAATCGAACTCTATATATTAGAGCTTAAAGGCAAAATTGACATTTAAACCACAAGCCGTTCTCAATCCGATAATTAGGAACTGCTTTTAATTTGATAAAGAATAATCAACCTTATGATGCTGGGTAAAGATAGAAATTAAAACGCGAAGGGTTATTTGAATACTGTACATGTTCAATTCAACCATGAACTGCTTCGAGGAGCGTCCTGCGTAGCTGAGACCTCAATTTTTTAACCTCTCTCACTTATTGGTCAATCAGCGTGACATTTATATCGTACATACTGGGAATTGCAATATTTTTGAAGCAATTAAACAAAGCATTATCTTCTAAATGAAAATTGTTGACCGTAATTTATTTTCATTGACCTTATTTGTCTACGAGACTTACGTCGGATGAGATTTATTTGGTTTAACTTTATTTAATTTGTCTTAGGCATTAGGATTTTGTATTTCTTCAATTATGGAAATCAGCTCACAAATGTTGAAAATGTGATTTTTTTAAAGAAACAGTATTATAAAGTCTGTTCAAAGTCTGTTTAAAGTTCAATTTCACAAAAGCATTATGAAAATGAAATAATGAAAACATTCTTAATTTTTAATTACTTGTCTATTTGTGTACTATTGTCGATTTTATAGAGATCTTGACTACTTGAACTAGCCGCTTCTTGTATTATATTAATTCGATTTTCATTAGTTATATCTTATTTATCCCTACGCCCCAGCAAATAGAAAACGGTGCTTTAGATAGTATACCTATACCTTGTTAATTATACATTTTTCTAAAATGGTATCTAGCGTTTATTTAGTCATACTTATTTTTTGTTCCAGGCTTCACAAGCGGAGATCGTTAATAGCTTCAAAGCTGTAAGTAATGTAATTTTGATAGCCACTAATAAGTATCGTACAAATATTCGGCGTCGATAGGTAGAAACAGATAATAGAAGCTTGAGCCTCTCTAATTGTGTAAGCGCACTGTAAAGTGGACCGCGGCATTGCTCAATCAGATGCATCTCGTTTCGTGCGCGTGAGAGTTGAATTTCCCAACAGTTAGCCGGAGAAGCGAGAAGTCAGCGCGGTTTCCCAATAGAAAGTCCTCAGATGCAGGAAGCGCGGTGCAGCACACGTGCGCCGCCCTGCAGCGAGAGGGGCGCGGGCCGATGCACTTTCGTGCCGGTGACGTCACACGGTACCTTTCGTCAGCGTCACGCCAAGCTCCGTAAGAGCTGTTACGCAATCAATGCGCACCACTCAACTTTCCAATTTCGACAACGCGCTATTGTGTAGCGCTTTCAAATTTTACTTCGCCTTCTCCCGCTTTGAGGCACTTTCTGAGCGTTTCTCTCTCCTCGCTGAAAAATGCTCCGAATGCTGCGCGTTCGCGATAACCGTGATGCACTTTCACTGCACTGTTCCGCCTCTTATAGAAACCGTGTAAACATTTCCCGATTGTTACCTAATAGAATTAGACATGATTTGATATCCTGACTGTTGTTCAATCACGATTCAAATAGGTATTAGGTAGGTACAGTCGCGGACAGAAAATGTTTACCACCTTAAGATTCATAATTGCATGCACACATCTGTGTCAGAAGGTCGATATGTGATTTGATTAGCCATAGATCATAGACTTTTTAACATGTAGCGGTGTTTAGACAGTCCTTTAGCGGTCTCTTTAGTAGGTGACTGCTAAAGAGTTTAGATGTAGAAAACCTTTTTTGGAACAAAAAATCCTTACTAATGTTATAAAATAATGTAAGTGTTTGTTTGTTCGTTGTTGGTTTGTCTTTCCATCACACAGCTACGGAGCAATAGATCCACATGATTTTTTGCATGGATATATTTGAGGATTTGGATAGCGACATTTATCCCGGAAAAATAGAGGGTTCCCATGGAAATTTTAGAATCCTAACTTCACGCGGACGAAGTCACGGGCAAAAGCTAGTAATTTTAATAAATAGATATCATCTCATATAGACACGAGCACAGGACAAGAGTTACCAAAATGAGAAAACGGAAGTAATAATCTAATGAAATTTCAAAGAATCTTTATTTCTTAATTTTATTATTGAGAAACTAAACAATATTAGTATAAATAAATAATTAGCTTAATTAGCTTCCATTCGCTGCTATGACAACACGTAGACTCTCTCGCATAGACGCGACAAGGTGATAAGTCAGTTCATATCATCCCATACCCCAGTGCAATGTGATCTAAGACTTTGAGGATTTCTTTGATTCTGACAGTCCCACCTTTGAATCACTAAGCCCCATTTTTCAGTTTCAAATCAGCAGATCGAGCGGGCTATTGCACGAGATTACTGCCACGGTGCAGATTGAACCATGGAATAGTAGCTCAGCGCATTATCTTGAACTTAGGTTGTCGGAATTTTGCTGCAGAAACACCACGCATCACCATAGCTCATCCACCTCTTTTTGACTGTTTTTGACTGTGGATACTATCAGCATCATTATGATTCAATGCACAATATGAACTTCACCATTAGAATTATGATTAAGCTTCCATTTTGTATTTATTTTGTATATTTAAATTTCAAATAACAAATCTAATATTTTTGATAATTAATTGTCACTTTTACAAGTGCAATGATCTAATGTGTCAAACTTGAATTTAGGAAATGAGTTTTATTACTAATATTTGTATAGAAAAGTCATTAATACTTTTTTTGATAAAACGATGCATGAAATTTTTATAACGTAACAAATGCCTTGTTATAGCATTATAGACCTTACTGAACGCAGGGTTACGAAGAATCTAATTTGAAAAGTGGTAAACATATTTAGTCCCCGACCGTACATAAATCTTGATACTGGGACTTTGTCCGCAGTAGTTAAATCTTTAGGTCTAAGGTGGTGCTTTGTTTGCCAATTAAGATCTCACTGATCACGGTACAGGCGTGGAATTATTTACCATTTATCCCGAAAAAATAGGCATTTTTAAAAACCTAAATACGCGAAGTCGCGGGCTTAAGTTAGTAAACTATAAAGACGTACAAATCGTGACAACTGGTACGAGTAGGTACTCTAGGTCGTAACTTACGAGGTTTTCACCAGCTGCGCTCCGAGCTTTCTCAGCCCGAGAAAAGACTGTCGAGTGTCGCAACGCAACTCGCAACATGCCCTACTCTTTGTTTACTCCTTGCAATGTTTTGTGTGGGACGGAAATTCCTTTCTTAATAACTTTCTGCTCTAATTAATATTTCCTACATTTTGTTCTTTATCACATTAATGAAGGAATATCATATAGTTTATGTAGGTCTTTCAAATTTGACTCCATACGGAGTTTACCTACCCGTGTTGATCTCAAGCCAATAGCCAAGCACCGATCCGTTCCGAACGTCGATCCATTGGCCGCTGCTGCATAATTGAAGGACAAACCAAGAAGCGAAATTCTAAATTCATTCTAACAGAGTAAAAAAAAAAATGCAAGAATTCCTCTGTCAATCTGTCTTTATGTTTGTTACCTTTTCATCCCTAAACCACTTAACCGATTTCGCAAACTTAGTTGATAGCTCATAAATTATCTATGTAGAGTTCCCAGGTTTGAATAGAAAGTTTCTGTAGAGTCTTTCGACTTGCCTAATTAGATCAATTGCTGTTGGATATAATTGTAATAAATTATACGAGTACGTACCACGATAACGGTTTTAGTTGGAATTCCTTAAAAAAGATCAAGAAGGCAGGTAGATAGATTTTAATTTGACGTCTCGCAACACCGTAGTCCCGTCGTGACCACGATCCATGCAACTGGATCGAAATATCGACAATTCCAACTAAAACAATTATCGTGGTACGTACTCGTATAGTTTATCACAATTATACTGTTGGATATTTCCTTTGAAAAGGATATTTCCGATTAAAAATTGTATTATTTTCTTCTGTTATCTTTGGGTTGGAAGGCTCATAGTGCAGATTACCTGACAACGAGGACAATTTTTTTGATACGAAAAGACCTTGTAGCTTTTAGCGTTGCTTCGCACGCGCGTGGAATTCGATTTGTGTCTTGTACCCTCTCAAGGGTTGGGTCTGAAGAAATGCGAAACACACAACATCAATAATAACACACGTTACTTACTTTGTTGTGACTTGCGTTGCGAGTCGGTATTCGTGCAAGTTCATGGTAATTTGACAAAGATGAAATACTTATTTGTTACTAGCTTTTGGCCACGACTTCGCGCAATTAGTAAGTTTAGAAATCCCGCGGGAAACTTTCATTTCTAGGAATAACGTATAAATATCTCTTTAGTCACCTTACTTGTATGTCACTCCAGGTTCTTTAACAGCTCTGTTCTGTTGCTACGTGATTGAAGGGCATGCTAACAAACAAACTTACTTTCGCGTTCATATCGTTATTAATATCATATTTCCTGTCGTTTATTTCCGCCTACTGTATAATTTGCACATCGCTGCCAGCTGTATATTATAAACAGCATCTCGAACATAATATTTGATTTCCGCTGCAAGATTACACGATATTAAAGTCTTTCAGTGCCACGTGAAAGCTCTCTGTTACCTTTTCTAAAAGCCTCAATTATAATCACCTTAAGAGAGTTAGTAAGGTATTAAAATCTTCTATAATATATTATATACTTTAAGTTTTTAATCTTTGATTTACCAGGATAAACAGTGTAGGCTACTTTTTATCCTGTCTATTATCTTCTTCTTCAGGATGTAAAAAAGCCTTGCCAAAGTTTATTGAAATAGGTTCCGCGGTTAAGGCGTAAAAAGCTAACAGACAGACAAAGGTTTCGTTTGTGTATACATTATATATTATATGATTTGCTGATAGTGATTAATTGCTTGTTTGTGTTGCGTGATATTGTCTAGTGTCTCTTTGTTAACCGACTTTGAAAAAAGGTGGAGGTTGTCAATTTTTAACAGGTATATTTTATTAATACTGAAGTTTTTAAAATTCCATTGAGGACTAGTTTCACTATCGCCGATAAACGTTTAACTGATACATAAATACTACGTTTTAACAAATTTTCAACACAAAAACTGTCAGAACATTGTCAGTCATTGTTATCCCTCAGCGTTAATGTTACTCGGCGATAGTCAAATTGGCCTTTAAAACAAAATGGATATCCACAATATATAGATATCTATTTTGAATTAAAAATGCTTGCTGCGAGAAAGTTCATTAACATCGACGTCCCTTTTTTCTGTAACTGATAAAAAAGTTAAAGTTTTTCATATTTAAATTAATATCTAAAATCGACCTGTATTTAAAGTGAATGTTATAGAAAGGTAAGGTCAAGTCGAATGGTAAATAAGAAAGTTAATCGTGGAAAGTGTGTGCGAGTGAATCTATGGCAGTTGCTGTCGCTCTTACAATAAGTATCTGGTGAAATTACAAGTAATAGGCAACTGTATCGATTATAGTCCCCGTTTTTGCAGGGTTTAGTCACAGTTCACAGTTTTTGCTTAGATTGTAAAATTGATGCTAAATAAAGCGTAAAGAGTATAGCGTAAAAGTCTAGTTACATAAAGAAATAGACTCCATTATGTAAATAGTTAGTAAAAAGCACTTATGTAGTAGCTTTTACCGTGATTTCACAATTCCAAATTAGGTTCGGTACAATCAGGTTCCACTGACCCATGAATCTACGAATTCTGAAAATTGCTTAAATTTTGTACTGCCAAAGTTAATTGCACAGTTACACACAGAGTAGATTTCATCTTTTTTATCAACCGATAGATGTCCACTGCTGGACAAAGGTATCTTGGATCGACTCCAACAGATCTCGGTCTTGACTCTTGTACTAACTGTATATACAAGCGGTCCCCTGCGACTGTAACCGGAATTTAACTCTGGAGCTTCGAGATGTCATCTCGTCCAAAACCCCTCAGTGTCTGCCGCGGCCACCCTAGCCATATTAAAAACGTGTCGTCTCTATCTACGATCGCTCACGCTAAAGCTAAAGCAGGGGTTCCCAAAGTTTTCTTAGCATGCTTCCCTTCTGAAAGGGATCTGACGATGGAGCAGAAAAGTTTGTAACAGAATGTAGGGTACATCGTACATCGTTCGGCCATAGATTCACATGTCGGATGTGTTTTAAATTTTTAATTCACACTTTTTAAAGTGAAAAAAGAAATTATTCTGTTTTGTTATACTCGTATTCACACTGCAAATAATTTCGTGGTCGCTATGCTTGAGACTGACTAATAGGCATTCTACGTCGAGAAAATTTGCGCGAAATCTTGGCTTACGTTTGATTCATTTTCACATTACTTTCTATACAGTGAGCGTTTATACCCACGATATGGTAATGTTGTTCTTTCGATAAATAAATATGACCTCTCGGTTTCTTTAGACTATATTTGAATTATCAAAGCAGCCAGTTTATCTTATTTAAAATATACTTATTTGTTTATGTTACAATACATATTTTCTTATATCATATTATCAACAATATGCCGATTTTTACATAAAATATTGATGATGAAAACTGAGTATGCTATTATGACATACATTTTCACTGTAGCATTCATTTATATAAGGACCTACCCTATAGAAACTGTATAAACTTCGGTATATATTGTCTTCATACTATATGATTGACGCCATTTTGGCGCTGTAAGCAAATACGAGTGTCTCTGGAATTAATAATATTGCAAATGGCGCACCGACCTCTTAAAGGAATCTATGAAATAATAGATTAGTTATAGAGGCCGTTGCGCCATTTACGTTATTATTAGTTCCAGAGACACTCGTAGGTATGTCAAAATTTGTGGCGTTTCAAAGTGGCGTTTATAATATATATTCGTTTGCGTGATTTAAGGTTTTTAATTCCCGCGGAAACTTATTTTCCGGGATAAAAAGTAGCCTATGTGTTATTCCAGACTATAATCTATCTCTGCGCTTTTCAACCAAATCAGTTCGTCCACACATACATCCAAACTTTCGCATTTATAATATTAATAGGATTAAGTTGTTATTTGTATAGGGGCAGCATAATTATAGAAATAGAAATCAGTGGCAAGGGGTCAAGAGTGACGATTTACAAGTCACAACCCTAAGCGGTGTGGAATACGACGCGGAGATACTATGTATTTATTGGTTACCAGAGAGCATTCGAATTTCGAATGATACAAAAGCTTTCACCGCTACAGTGGTGATGGATTTGAGAAAGGGTCCGCACGCAGCTGTCCCGCGGGTGCATAGCGGACGGCGCTCCGCCCTCACAGGTCCTCGCCGTTCTCCGCTCTCAGACGAGAGGAGCGATGAACGATCAACGTTAACGACGAGCGAACAGGCGAGTGGCGACTCCCCGCAACGGGCCATACAGACTACAGAGTACTGAGTACAGAGACAGACCAGTCGGCAGTCGCCCCTCGCTGGTGCACCGCGTCGAACGTCCGTTACGGTGGCTCGCGCGACTTATCAACCATGTGGTGAAGTGAAACTGTCAAACGTGATACACATCACACACCAGTTACTACGCGGTGGACTTTCCCACTACACTGATTTCTTCCTGGTGAATTTTGTGTTGACGAAGTGGTGCCATTACTTTGGAAAGTTGGATTATACGATCAAATAATGGCCTTAGCGAGGTGAGCTATTTTGGTTGCTTGTGTCAACGCGGAACGATAATTTTTAGTGTATTATTAATTGTTGATGTTAACTCGGTTTTCGCTAAATTTATTTTGACGTAATCTCTAAATCATAAAAACATTGATGTCCAATCAGCTTTATTATCTTTGCCATGATTTAACTGCCTACAACTTAAACAAGTTTAACATTATTCTTTACAATAATAATTTCAATAAGAAGCAGCGCAGCAAATAGCGAAAGTTACTTAACTCGCACGCATTATAACTTTCTTTGTTGTGTAAGCTGATCGTCCAGATAGAGGGAGCAACATAGAAATCGAGTCACTTTTACGAAAGGCATTATCATTTACGCTCATTTAGTAATTATGTGGATACTAAACTGCTACTGTGTCTGGTTTTACCAGAATTTTTACGTATATCGGTTCAATTTCCCCCAAAACTCCCCTCGAGTCCGTTAATGCGATGCCGAAGTTTTCGCTTCGTCCGCACCCTCGTTCGTTACGTTTACCCTAAAAAGAGAACCCCACAGTCGTCTGTCTGTATACTTTTTGTATACTAACGTGTTTTACATTAATATTTGGATCATTTTTAAGAATATCGGTGTAGGTATGGTCCGTTACACATTACACTCTAATAGAAATAGTTAATGAAATTACATTTAATTTCATAACCGTAACGTCTTAACGATATACTTATTAGTGTATTCAATGGCATTAGTCTCTATACAGTTTATTTTTCTATCCTTTGTTTTCTAATGCTTATGTATAAGAATCTTTGTAGCTTTGTAAATAAATACCAAGAATCAAGACTTCGCATTTGTGTTCAAGCAGGTAACAAAACGGGTCGGAGAATGACTCGCTCCCGAAACTTTTTTTGGAGACACCATTTTATTGTAAATCTAAATTTAACCTTCTCGTCCTTTTAAATGAGACTTTTGCTTTAACTTGCCTTAACTTTGCCAATTTATGTATTTGTATTTTTTTTTACGTCCGTCCGTGTTTTTATTTCCGTCTATGATTCTCCAGTATTTTGTAAATGTATGGAAACATTGAATAGGTACACAGTATTTATGTTAACGTACGAGATAACCTGATTTTCCATTTACATAGTTACATTATCTATCACTTGTATGTAAGTACACAAACTATTTGAATAAACAACCATGCTTTAATCGATTATATTACATTCGATTTCTGATCATAATATGTTTAGTCAACATTTTTGTAAAATAACTTAGTCTCGTTCCGTTTGTTTTGTTTTGTATCCCCTTCAAACAAAGCACATACTTAGGTGGAATACGGTCGTATAGGTATCGAATATACATCGGTGTCGGCAGAAGATAAGGATTTGCGGGATGCGCTTCCCGAGGTCGATAACCTTCCGTCTTGGAGGTTACTCAAAAGGCGCAGGACATGCCCACCTTAAGAATATTACCATGTTCTTGTGTAAATACCACTTGCTTTAATGGTCTCTTTACAAAAATATCACACAGTATAGTACTATAGAGGGTGTTTTCTGAACGCCATCAGTGAGGCGAAAATTTAACATAAGTATTAGTGATAGACTTTGTTCTGTAGAAAGCAAGTTGTATTACAAAACTCGTGAATCTAGCTCTATTTACTTCTTCGAATTCTATCGATTAGGTACCTTATTATGAAAATCTTTGAATGAAGTGTTTATCTTTAAAATCAACGCAATGGTTTCTTAGACTTAACTCTCTTAAATTTTCCCCTCATTGACCAATCTCAAAATAACAACCTATATATGCTCCAATACTGAATGAGAATATAATTTTCATTTATTATTCAAACAAAGTACACATTTGTTTTTACCAATCTTTGTACATTTTGTAGGTTGCTTCTCCAGACGACCTAAAAATTCAATTGCTCTTTAAGTAATAATATAACAGTACTGTTTTACTACGCCGTTTTAATTTAAAAAGCAGCACTGACCACTGAGTTTGAAAAGCTTTCGTAGCTGTCTTAAATTGCCCTGCTAGGTCACTTAAGAACATTTCAACTGCTTCGCGTAAAGACTTAATTAGTACCCATACTGAATAAACATTTCGCAACGCACTTTCAAATATATAAAACTGGTAGAGCACTTTGATAAATGAGCCAGATTATGGCATCGTATATTTTCCGTATTCGTATGATAAGTATGGAATCTAAAATAGATAAACTCGTTTTCATTAAAATGTACTAGCTGATGCCCATGACTTCGTCCGTGGATTTAAGTTTTTTAAAAATTGTGTGGGGTCTCTTTGATTTTCCGTTATACTATAAAGTAGCCTTCTGGCTACTTGGATTCTTCCAAACGTCTCCAGAATACAAACTTTCTCCGTGTCCACAAGAGTTATTAATTACCCTAGGCTTACAGTTTTCCTCACGATGATTTTCTTCCCTGTTAAATCTTATGTATTTTCCTGAAAATCTACCTATTTGAAACCAGGCCGAGTTGACGTGTAATTCCATTGTATACAAAATACAAATTATGTTCAGAGATGTTATTTCGCAAGAGCCAATTTAGCGAAAGGGACTTGATATACCTATACTTGAATTCACAAAGCAAAATATTGCGGCTAGACCCATTCTTTGCTCCTGTTTCGAAACGAGGTACTGCTTGGTTGGTACTAATAAGTGCTTTTCAGATTAAGCCCCTTAATTAATTATTCCAACTGAGTACGCTAGCCTTCCAAGACTGCTTCAAGATCGTATAAAATACCTACCCATACTTTTACACGTGTTCAATAAAATTTGTGAAATTTTGCACAAGCCGATGGAAAGTTGTCTCCGTTTCATTTCTTTGGCTCTCGATGCATAGCGCCTTTCTTTCTCTCTAATCTTGATTGTCTTTAATTCACAATACATGTTTGCATTCGTTTTCTAAATTAGTTTCTTCTTTGTTAAAAACATTAACACTTACTTTATATATAATTTTCGACATATTACATGATACATATTTAATATATTTGGTTTGAGTAATGGGTAAATGGCTATGTTTGAATTTGTTTGAATTTGATCATTATTTTACTCGTAAAAACAAGGTAACAACAAATTCACTTATAAAGAACCTTTCTTTGAAAAGAGAACCATAATTGATTGTAATTGTATTATTAATTAAGAATTTAATATTAATAATAAAGGCAAGACCAGAGTTGCTATCTCTCTCGCACGTGCCCATCTAAATCGTGGAGACGTAACTGTTACGTACGTGCATCCCTTTTCCGTTTTGTGCTCAAAATATTGCAAAATATTTTAATTGCATGATTTGTGAAAAAAAAATACATTCTATCAATGATCAACATGATGATGTTCTCTTTAATTAAAAGCTATTTGAAAAGTGAAAAAAATCTATCTATTGATCATGATCATCACGATGAATCATGATGATGATGATGATGTTCTCTTAAATTAGGAGCGAGGTTAGTTTAGAATTTTCATCAGGACTAGTTTCAACTGTCTGTTACTCGAACCCGAGTAATGTCGTAGGTTGACGTTACATAACCGTCGTGGGTATCATACAATGTACCCAGTCATAATCTACACAAACGACTTTAATTAAAATAATGCTGCACAAATTTGGGATACTATGTTTTTTTTCTCATTAAAAAGGATTTCCTAGGGCTATTTTCTTATTTTAATTTAATCAACTGTGTGTTTTGTGTTTATATCAACTCCATAACCCTGATAGTTTCCATGTTATTGCCTTTTATTGATATAATCAGCTCATGCCATAAGATGAAATTAAAAAAAAAATCGTATTATTTTACGATTTTGAGAGTACCCTTTTCTGAGAGGAGATCTGCGCTTAGTATTGAGCCATTAATGGGTTGCTGATGATGAAGTTGATAAATCTGAACTTAGTTTCATATCCTTTCATTTGTGTACATTATAACTAAGTATAAATTGTATTTATACCGTCTATTAATTTCTGTGATGTGAAAGATATACTTAATATTTTACAAATCTTATAATTAGGGCTTACTTCGTCATCTCCCGTTTACTATAACACGAAAAATAATTTTGATGTTTTGAAAGAATTATGTTACGAAAACTGTCAAAACATCATTCGTTGGTTATAGTTTACATACTTGGAGATGGTGAAACAACCTCTCAATATAATTATTTTAGATATTAACTAAATGTCATGGTTTTGTTCGAAAGTAAGCTCTGCCTTGACAATGTTAGGGCCAATTGCAGGTCAGGCGGTAGAGTAACTTAACGTTTGTGTTTGACCACCAACAAACAATTTTGGGTTCAAAAGTGGTAAAGCGTCTAAGAAATTGACGAATAATACAATAAAATCGTAGTAATATAGTACAATCGTTGTCATAACTGTTTTGAAAGTAGTAAATGACCGATTTGTCGATTTGGAGCATGGTTGTGTCGTCGGTCGCGTTAATTCGCCGAGGTAGCAATTCAGGACGGGGACATCGCGACTCGCGACTCGCTCTGTGCTCACGAAGAGGCGCGATGACCCATTTTGAACGTAACACTAAATGGTGCTTCGAAGAATCGATGATATTATAACAGCCGAATCTCGAGGTCTCCGCGGCGCTTCACTGACGCTTCGGGATCTGTGTCAGGGTCCTCCCCCGTGCTGCCTCCCTTCAACGAAATGCTTGGTGACGGTTGACCCGTAAAACTCGAGCGTTTGTGTTTCACTCCCCTTAGTCTTGTTTAGTGATTTGGGGTCACCGCTTTCCGCATTTATGGTTCGGTGCTCTTGAAATATTGATTTATAGTCTCATCATTCGGTCTTTCAATCTCCTACGCTGTTTGCTATTTTTTAGCTAAGTACTTTGAGCAATAATATTATATTACATACTAGCTGATGCCCGCATCTTCGCTCCCGCCATCTATTAAGAGTAGGTAATTCGAAGTGGTGATACATAATTCCTGTACAAAATTACCAATTTAAATTTTTTGAATTTTCAACTGTTCTTTTGGGTTTTCCCTATTTATTTTTTAACCACACCTGTATTAAAGTGAATAAAACAAAAAAATATATTCAAATTGGTCAAGTAATTTTTAAAAGTTTTAGCTAAAACTTAAAAATCAATTACCGAAAACAATCAAAAAATCATCATTTTTTTATTGTTTTCAGCAATTGATTTTTTATATATAGACAGAAGATAGATAGAAAGTAGGGTAGGTTACAATGGTAGGGTAGACTAGAAAAATCGATAGACGTTAGTGGGTCCCGAGCGGCTTCGCGCCGGAAAGCGCAGTGTTGAAGGATCCCGCACTTGGTTGACCGACGATAGTAGAGCATGTGAAGGTCCGTACAAGAGGCGGACCATCAGCCGTACTCATGTAGGAAGTAATAGCAATATTGTATTAGGTATTAATAATAATTGTGCCCCAAATACTAAAATAATACTTCGAACAGAAATTATGAAATTATTTGGGTCTTATGGAAGTATCCCTTTTCTACTAAGAAGAGAAGTCTAAAAAGTTTACGTAAATTAATTTTCTTTTTCCGATCCCTAAGGATCGGAAAAAGAAAATTAATTTACGCTTAGCTGTTGTAACTTATTTTTACTATTTATTATAATAATTATCTATTGTAACTGTTTAAAAATCCTGTGGATGTTTAATCTAGTTTAATAATAATTAGGGCAAGATATTAAGCGAAATAAAAATAGCAATGCAATTAAACGCACATCATTCAATGAAATTATTAGAATGTCGACCGCAATCCCCACTTCGGTAAAGAAAAGTTGTTACTGGTGAGGTCGTACCGTGCGTTTTATAAATAACTTTCAATGTTCAAACTTTGATTTCGAATAATTTATCATGTCTTCTAGTTAGCGTAGAGATTTGCGAAAGTGGCTTGATGCATACTTAGATAAATTTAATAGCGTGGATATCTCTGCCAACGGTGCCTTATTTATGCCTCGAAAAAATGCTTTCGGATTCCGGGTAGAGAATCTTGTTTTATACCTACTCACACCCAGCTAAAACATTAAGGTTTAAGATACACCCAACATTGTACATAATCAATAAGCTTTCACTTAGATGGAAGTATTATTATTATATACTTTGAAACTGCTTTCCGGGGAAACAACTATCCAAAGTTGTGACATTTCCCAGAAGAATATTAAAGCTCGGTTTGTCCAATAAAATCAAATTCAAAATTAGTGAAAGTCGCGGATAGTCCATAACCTTTAGGATAAACTCAGTGTTACTTACCGGGTAGGTCCTTCAACTTTATGGATAGGTTCATGAAGACAGAGCAACTTACCGGATAAAATAACTAAATCGCGGTTGGCCTCATTCTAATTCGCACATGGTCTCAATACGTTTGTAGTCCAAAATTTATTAGTACCTACTGAGGTATTTCGAAGATGAAAATAGTAATAAGATGAATTCTAGGTGAATTAGACGAAATGAGATCTGGAATAATTGCGTTAGAATTTCTTTTTCAATTACTTCAAATGAACGAATTGAGAGTCTTTTAGATCAACACTCGTGTGGAACGATCTCCCGTGTTTTCTGCCACGTACCTATAGCTTGAGTACCTTAAATTCAATTGTGAATAGGCATTTTCTAGGCAAGCGCGCTCGAGCCTATTATTGCTTTCAGGCATGATTGTCTTCAAGAGCATTTTGAAAAAGAAAAATTGAAGCGAACCTGGAACAAATGTTAAGTGGTGATCGACCTTTGCGATTCTGTCACCTTCGCGCCGATGCAGTCGGAGGCAGTGCCGGCATTGTCGCCTCCACGCCAATAGGAAGCGACACGGTCGCAGATCGCTATTGGGCTTAAGGCCGCTTTCAATGTACCATCTTTTACCTTGTGCTCCTTACCGCGTGGTGTGACCCGAAACCGACACTGGCCGCAATAGTTATAGTTATATTAAATATTACTTATAATTATATATCAATAATAATTAATAGACTTATAAAGCTGCTCGTGCTGATTCAGTCACTCAATACTGACTGACTCATTTCTATCACCTTTACTATAAAATTTTGCATGAAAAAATATTTTTCACTGACGGTTTCAAGATGGCAGCCATACAAATTTCGTCGGTGTCTTTCTCAGAGAGAATAAAAGATGGAAGAGTGGTTTTTTGGCAAAAGATTATCAGCATATGAAGTTCTATAAGATGAACAGAAAAAAAACGCGGTTCGCTTCAGCGGGACGCGCACCCATGCGCCGTTCCTACTAGTAATTACTTATTTTTCCCGAAGATTTTTAATGGTAAGTTTTAATCATTTGTAATATTTGAAGTAGGTACTAAACAAGGAGTTGCTTCTTAAAAGAAATTACTTAAGTTAAACTTTCTTAATGTTGTCGTCTTTTAAGACCAATTTTACCATCGGTAAATAACATTTAATAAATTAGACGTTCTGACAGATTTTCAATACAAAACCTGTCAAAAGATCAGATTTAACCCTCGGTTAAACGTTATTCGGTGATGGTGTAATTGGACTTTAGTGCAAAAATTTAAACAAATCCAACTGATAATATTGTCGGCAACACTGGCCAACTGATTAATATTAAGTATAGTTATTTGTAGGAAAGTAGGATTAGAGTGATTATTATTTAAAGCACCATTTAGTGACGGTAGTCTTGTAACGTTTCATGACGGAAGTTTCGTAGCATTGGTATCATTGTTCCCTCCCCACTCGTTCGGTCCATAAAAGGGAAGCGTACAGCGTGTATTGATTCATTCGTCATTCTGTGTCGAGTCAGTCGACTGAAGTTAGTTGTCGCTCATCATCTCTAATCAGTAGAGAGTTAGATTAGCGGTTGGTTAGAATTGTCGCGGTTATTATGTGTTAGCGAAATATTGAAATAGTAAAGATATACAACTTTAATGTATTGAAATATTACCTATAGATTTTGATGAGTGTAATTAATTGTTGATTAAATAATACTTTGATATCTTTGATAGTTACCCTCACGTTCAGATGGTGGTTTGTCTGACGTGTTGCGGTTAAATAGATTAGATGTGAGGACAGGGGCCGTTATAGGGGCGGTTGGAGACGGCTTTAGGTAGGGTTTCAGCGTTTTAAGAGATCAGATCTCTTAAGGCGTGATTAGTTTAGAGTTCTAAATCCCCATTTCTGGATTGTGTCCTACAGTTCAGAAGTGGGATAGAACCACGTTGCCTTGATTTGCTCAAGTCATCTTTACAGTTGTATTGTTTTGAATGGTTTGGAGTCAAAAAAATGAGTCATGAGGTTAAATATTGAAACCGAATCTTTTGTTATTTTTGGTAAAATCTTAGAATCAATAAGATAAATTATTAGAGGTTGTATGAATAAATTGGATTAACGTTTTATCTGGTATTCCCTGATGGTAAAGTGGTAGTTTCATGATATTAAAGAAAAACCGAGTCTGGTTTTGTTTGATTGGAAGAATATTAACAAGTGGAATCAGTTGTGGTTGTATACCGCAATATTATGGTTGTGTTCCACAGTATTAGATTATTCTATTACTGCGGTTATGTAAGCCGCTTTAATGTATTTATTTACTGATTTATTTATTTATACTATTACTGCGGTTATGTATGCCGCTGTTAAAGTATTTATTTATTCATTCATTTTATATATTTATTTATTCTATTACTGCGGTTATGTATGCCGCTGTTAAAGTAATTATTGATTAATTAATTTATTTTATTACTGCGTTTATATATGCCTTTACTTATTTGTATATATTTATTTGATTTATTTATTGTTGCTGCGGTTATGCGTGCCGTTATTAAAGTAGTTGTTTATGGATCTATTTGGAGGTTTTAAGTTCAAGTTAATTGTTGAGTTCAAGTTAGTTATTGAGTTCAAGTTAGTTATTGGGTTCAAGTTAATTGATGGGTTCAAGTTAATTGATGGGTTCAAGTTAATTGATGGGTTCAAGTTAATTGATGGGTTCAAGTTAATTGTTGGGTTCAAGTTAATTGTTCGGTTCAAGTTAATTGTTGGATTCAAGTTAACTGTCGAGTTATAGTTGAAGAGTTACATTTAACTGTCAAGTTAAATTTGACTATCTAGTTAAAGTTCACTATCGAATTAAAGTTGACTGTCTAGTTAAAAGTTGACAGTCTAGTTAAAAGTTGCCAGTCTAGTTAAAAGTTGACTGTCGAGTTAAAAGTTGACTGTCGAGTTAAAAGTTGACTGTCGAGTTAAAAGTTGACTGTCGAGTTAAAAGTTGACTGTCGAGTTAATCGAGTTAAAGTTCACTGTCGAGTTAAAGTTCGTTACCAAGTTAAAGTTCGTTACCAAGTTAAAGTTCGTTACTGAGTTAAAGTCCGTTACTGAGTTAAAGTTCATTACGTACTGAATTAAAGGTATGCCTTACTTTAGTAACAGTGTTAAAAATATAAAGGACAACCCTGGTCCTGTTAACATACTGGACAACCCTGGTCCACTAATTTCGGGACAACCCTGGTCCTGTTATGCTTTGGACAACCCTGGTCCATTAATTTCGGGACAACCCTGGTCCTGTTAGGTACTGGACAACCCTGGTCCGGTATTCATTTTTGGACAACCCTGGTCCTTAAATGAAAGATTTCAGGACAACCCTGGTCCTGTTAGGTTCTGGACAACCCTGGTCCACTAATTTCGGAACAACCCTGGTCCACTAGTTTCGGGACAGCCCTGGTCCTGTTAGGTACTGGACAGCCCTGGTCCGGTATTCATTTTTGGACAGCCCTGGTCCTTAAATGAAGGATTTCAGGACAACCCTGGTCCTGTTAGGTTCTGGACAGCCCTGGTCCTTAAATAATAATAATAATGTTTTATTTTCAGGTTACAAGATTAATATTAGAATTGATTATGTGTATAATAATAATGTTTTATTTTCAGGTTACAGGACCCATAGTTTTGCATATATATGTTGCGTTAATATTATAATTAATATAGAATTTGTATTATTCGTGGAGCTAAGAACTTATAATACAGTGTTTTTAAGCTGCCGTACCTTGTTGTCAGTCGCCCGAGGTCGAACGAC
Organism: Hipparchia sbordonii; assembly: GCA_038048805.1. NCBI lineage: Eukaryota > Metazoa > Arthropoda > Insecta > Lepidoptera > Nymphalidae > Hipparchia > Hipparchia sbordonii. The sequence goes on along the minus strand of CM076104.1, from coordinate 6,178,997 downwards.
TCGATTTGGACGGCCGACTGTCGGCAACACTGGCCAACTGATTAATATTAAGTATAGTTATTTGTAGGAAAGTAGGATTAGAGTGATTATTATTTAAAGCACCATTTAGTGACGGTAGTCTTGTAACGTTTCATGACGGAAGTTTCGTAGCATTGGTATCATTGTTCCCTCCCCACTCGTTCGGTCCATAAAAGGGAAGCGTACAGCGTGTATTGATTCATTCGTCATTCTGTGTCGAGTCAGTCGACTGAAGTTAGTTGTCGCTCATCATCTCTAATCAGTAGAGAGTTAGATTAGCGGTTGGTTAGAATTGTCGCGGTTATTATGTGTTAGCGAAATATTGAAATAGTAAAGATATACAACTTTAATGTATTGAAATATTACCTATAGATTTTGATGAGTGTAATTAATTGTTGATTAAATAATACTTTGATATCTTTGATAGTTACCCTCACGTTCAGATGGTGGTTTGTCTGACGTGTTGCGGTTAAATAGATTAGATGTGAGGACAGGGGCCGTTATAGGGGCGGTTGGAGACGGCTTTAGGTAGGGTTTCAGCGTTTTAAGAGATCAGATCTCTTAAGGCGTGATTAGTTTAGAGTTCTAAATCCCCATTTCTGGATTGTGTCCTACAATATCATCATCTCATAAAGAAGCTATGATAGCACTTTACATTTTTTTTTATAAACGGTACTCATTTGTCATGTAGGTCAAATACATTACGATGTCAAAATTGACCCCGTTTTTGTTGCCGTGTAGTTACTGCGACTATCGGCTTGATAGAGACACTATCTACCATTTCAGTAGTCAGTTACTGCTAACTTTTATTTCTTAAAATGCTTTCTTATGACTTGCCTTTTGCAAGAAACGCAAGCTTTGATCACAAAAACCTAAACGATCAACAGCACAATGTTTGTTACATATTTGTAAAAACCGGTACCTACTATAAAAATTCTTGAAAAATATTTGCTTTGAATTAATTATTATTAATTATTCATTACCGCAACAAATCGCCGCCGCCGTTGAGTTCAAAGATATCTTTAGCACACGGAAGTAACCATTATAAAACCTCGATAGATTTCGAGGTTCGCTACTGAAGTACGGCGCGTAGCATTGGTTTAATCCTGTAACTGAGGTCGCGTGTAACATTAATACGTTACGTATGGCCGGGTAAAATTTTTTCGAAGATTTACAAGTTGTATAAGCCGTAGTGCGCGGCCTCAACCGAGTTTTGTAGATGCTTTCTCGATTGGCGAAGCAGGTCGCGGTCTCGATGCGGCTGCTGTAGAGCCTACTAGTACCGATTACGCTGCTTGATATACACACACATCAATTATGTGTGTCTTTTGAGCACACGACACACACCCACAGCGATCTGTGATGTCAGGGCTAATAAATATTTTAAGAACCGACCCACTGTTTTTTTTATACCGCTGACCTTTCAACGCATGTTCGTTTAAACCATTGTTTAACTTATAATAATTTTAACGAGCCAAATATCTGGCTTCTATTCGTGTACTGCTTTATTTAGAAGGTAAAATATCAGTGGGATTAAATGAAATAGTGTCGGTTTAATGTTCGAATAAAAGTTTGTCTTATATCTATAAGCTTCAACGTTGTATGGTTTTTTCAATAGTATGTATATTTTTACCGTCAAGGTTCTTCAATTCGTCAGTTCATGGCGTCATCATTGCCATCTCTAAAGTTAGTTAGTCTGGATATTTACTTCGAAAACGCTGCATTGCTAGGTACGTTTTTATGCCCATTCTACAGATGATAGTGGATTTTGAACCGAAACCGGATAATCGACGTCGATGATAACATTACGTAGTTGACAACGACGACCCTCACCGATGTTTGAGGAAGTAGGGTCCCGTAGTTTATAACCAGACCGAAGTCAAGGTTTGCCAATCGATTTAGCCATCTAATAATTCATAGGGCAATAAAGCCTAAGGCCAGTGGATTCCGGCCTTTTCATTACCAAATTGCTTAACAATCTGTATTTCCGCGTAGACGTCACTCGGATCTTATTGTTCGCGTTTTGCCCTGTCCTCTACCTGTTTGCATATTCATGGCATAACAATGTAGGACGTGTTGGAGTAGGGCCGAGGTGGCACAGTTTCTTGTTTGAGTTATAAATCAATTTGTCCCAGTTAGATTAATGTCTCTATGCAGCGTTGCATTGCTATCGATGTTGCTGCTTTCGAACAGCGGCGTTGCCAAATATCGTCGGGTTATTGCGTGTGCCGCCGCGACCGCATGAGTTGCGGATCGTGCCTACAACGGTTTGCGATCCCCGCGGGCCGCAGCGCCGGCACTCGAGTCCCGCTCACGTATGTGCATTGCATAATCGCCTCGCGTAAACTCTTTGTATTTAAAACGTGTTAGTGTCTACGTAATCGCTTCAAAATAATTTTACTGCCAACGCGTAGCTTTCCGACGTCACATCATATTTGCACATTTTATTTTTGACGGCCCCTCTAACAATGTCGTGAGCGTTCCGGTCTGTAGACATCCTGGTCTGATCTGGTGGATCAATTGTGTTACCAAGTACCACACTAATGGCTAAGCCAAGCTATTTGGCGTTCCAGTAAGATTGTAAACTTCTTATTCGGCGTGTGTATCTCTGTATTGAAACGACTCGGTGAGTCGTTTCTTTAAAGCTATCTATTGGTTCGATTCTCTAACATTCCTACTAATGTATCATTTGACTCAATTGAATCTCGTTTCCTAATCGGTACTCGGTGATACACGCGTTCGCTGATACGAATGAATGAAAGAGACGACAGATAACGATAACATAACATTATTCACTGATGTATTTTTTTTTGTTCCATTTGATAAAACAAATATGTATTAAATTCTTAACAAAGCGTAATTAGCAGCGATAGGCGGGATTTAATTTAATTACTCAAGAATATACTTTCTGCTCTCGTTGAGAATCGAAGATTGAAATGAAGTGGTTCACTGATTCGAATCTTTGGATTGATGCAGATATAATTGATCCAATTTTAACAAAGATACATTTTAGCCATCACTGCTTCCTACAAGGAGGCAGGGAACAAACAACAATATAACAGGTGTGGTCAAAAGTTCAACCGCTTCAACAGTTTGCGAGCTCGGTCCGTGAATTGACGTTTGTCCTCGGCCTCGGGCGCTCGCTTCCGCATCGGGGCTTATCCTCGCTCCGCGTTGCCCATGATTATCTTTTCGCTACAATACAAGCCTTCTTGCTAACATTTAAATATTTGCTTTCTAGGTATAATCAGCAATCCGCGCGCTCGTCTTGGTTGAAGTACGTAACTAAATTTAATTATCTTTACAAATTGCACTCAGTACAAAATGTTAGAATGTTAAGTGTATGACAAAAAGGAGAAAGGTTAAAAACTGTAACCCAACTGCCAGAAACTGTCATAATGATTTTATTCGTATATAACATGTAGTCCTCGTCACCCGGACCATAATAACGAATCGAATAACACCTTATTCATCTAAATCGGCCCTGTACTTTAGACGCTGCGGTGAAACATATTTAAATACAAAGACTGTTAAAATCATAACCCTTCCTTTTGGCTGTACCGTCGTCTGGTAAAATTTAACAATATATGAGCGCGATCTACACTCCTATTAACGACATCTATTGTCAATATTAGAAACTTATTTTGAAACTTTGTACCATTCGTTGTAACAACAACAACTTGTATATTGTACTTCGGGATGACTGAAACGATTTTAAAGGGACTTTCAGGGGCAGGTACAAAAATCAAATTAAGCTACATTTTATCCCAGGACTATTCAGGGTTCCTTCGTCAATATAATAAAAACATCATGAGTCACGAGCATCATCAAGTCACGAATTATAAATACTTGACAGGAACAATTATATTTGAGGAGCTGGCGAACAAAAGGGCGTAATTACGTAATTTTCTCAAACAACTTTTTTCATGAAATCATGTTCTTATCATACCTCTCCATCTATTACGTGCAAAAAAGTCTGTGAAAACGGCCTAAAAGTTGCATCAAAATGGGCTCAAAGTTGACGATTCCGTTCAAAACGTGGTAATTGTAAAATAAAAATCCCGTCTCTCAAATACATTTTTGAATACTAATCAAAAGAGGGTAAATTTCATATTACTCAAGATTACGGAACATGGATTTCAATCAAAACGAAGTAATTAGCATAATTTTGTGGGGAAATTCTTTTATATTACTCTGGCATCCCCGATTTAAATATGGCAATATTTTAGTTTGTTATTTTGTGTACCTTTGAAGCCAGTTCCGCGCCAAAAAAAGTTTTAAAATGTCATCTGGAAGTCCTAGCACTGTTTCTGGGCTGAATTCGGGGACTAAAACTACTGAGTAAGCAGTTTGTTGAAAACTGACTTGAAAACCCTGACTTAGTATGGTACGGCGAGGTTTTGGGTGACGTAGAAAACAGTGGTAAAAGTAACGCTAATGAGGACATTGAAGATTGTGGAAAAAGATTCGCTTCTTTCTCCACAATCTTCAATGTTGAAATAGATGTAGAACTAAACGTGTACTACTTTAATAATAATTATCAGTTTCTATAATTTTTTCATAAAACTAATTTTTTTTAAATTACTAATATAACAATAAAAAATTCTTAAGTTGATTAATTTTTTTTTATTCTAGAACAAACTATTTTTTATTTTTACTCAATCGATGATCAAAATGTGGTAATTGCACATCAGTTTCAATCAAAACGGAATAAGTGAACCGATGGCTAACAAAATGGGTTAATTGAAAACTTGTCTAGTCTGTATTTCGTTAAACATTGAGTTCTGAAAATTAGCCAAAACGTATATAGACTTGAAATTTGAGAGTCATATGAATCCAAAAATCACAACTCTATAGGTGGTCTAGAACCTAGTGTTTTAGTATTTTGCCTCTACTGTAAAATTTAATATCTTGCAATTACCCCTTTTTGTTCGCCAGCTCCTCATTTTATTTATATATTATTAACAACGATTAAAGTATAAGGACTTTGGAACAATAAAATCACTGTTGTTTTGTGCGTATTTATTAGATGTGAATAATGATTAACCATGTGTGATTCTTATATTTATAGTTATTGGTCAAAGAGCAATTTAAGATAATGAACAATAATTTTTCTTTCTATTAGAATCCAGGGATGAAATCCCAGACCAGATCCCATATTTCAGATTTGATTGCAAAACATATTATTTAGCTACTTTGTAGATTTTAGCATCAGACAAATTCTAGATTAAAAGAAATTATCTTCGTGGATTTACGTTTTAACGAACAATTGAAACCGTTTATGCATACCTTGCGTAAAGTCGTTCAAGGTACAACACCTTACAGAGTTTAATTGTAAAAGTAAATACTTAATAAATATTTTTTCCGATAAAGTATACGTTTTACGTAGGTAGGTAAGGGATAGATATATATAATTTTTTGGAAAATTCACCGAAAATATCGAAAATTTGGATGGTATTTTTCCGTCAATCCATTGAATCGATCCACCATTGGATCGAATAGCACCCTGGTGATCACTGTTCTCCTCCATTGGTGTGATTGGGTCCTGTGGTACTTCAATGTTCATTTCGATTTTCTAAGAGATTGCATACAGCAGTTTAGTGACGAAGACTTTTCTACTATTATATTGGCCACTTACAAAAGGGTTTTCTATCCTTAATTAGTAATAAATAATTATTATACCTATCGACGTGATTTTTACGTAGGCACTGAGTTACAGAATCAGGGGGCTGGAGAGTGACATGTTATTATAATATTTATTTTACATCCCCAAAAAGTCAAAGGGTGTCCACGGGTATTTTAAAAACGAATTCGGGGTCATCAGCTAGTTATAATTAACAAATGGAAATCATAAAATAAAATAACAGGCATTTCGCTACAGTTATGCCAGCTAAATTGGGTGCGTAAGTAAACGTCATAGCACCAAGTAGACAACTAAGGTCATGACGTAACGTCGACTCTCCATTAAGCCTGACGACAGCTATTCGATTCCTCGCGAGGTTGTGCGACGGAGGTTAGGCATCTTGTTTCCTTAAAATATAGCCTTTACAAAGAGACTGGCGAGCTTTTTCTCTCTAGGCGCCCTGGCCTTAACTATTTTAGAGTTAGATGAGTAGTTGAATACAGTTTGTTGTAACCTACCTACTACCTACTTTTTATTCTGTCTGTAATACCTGTGTCAATTAACATCTAGAAATCTCTTGATGTTGGTTTCAGAATTTCAAGTTTTACAATATGTTAGAAAATATCATAACAATTATTGAGTACCTACACAGAGTGCCTACTTAATATGAGTACACACAACAAAATGGCACTAATAAAATTCAGTTGCACATTATCTTTGAACTAATTTGAAAGGTATGATATAAACAATAGTTATGTCCTTCTTACAATGTTCCGTGCGGAAAAGGATCGCGTTACATGTACTTTTAGGGCTGACTATTATGATAATCACTTATTAGGATAATTAAGAGATTATGTACAACACAATTAGCAAAATTGTCTATTACTTAGCTTAGCAGTAGTAATACATAGTTAGAGTGGAAAGGGATAAAATATGTATATTACTTTAAGAATTAGTCATATTCAACATTTTCAACATGCAACTAATATTCTTTACATAATATTATCCAGCATGTAAATGTTCAGTTACAACTTACAAGTTACATACAACATTTCGAATCTATCTTAATAAAAGCAAAGGCTAATCGATATTTTATCGATATCAAAGTCAATTTTACAAAAATTATCGTTAATATCCTTAATTATATATATGTAAAGATTATTTCCGCATGAGTTTTAAATAATACGGCTAAGGGTAAGTTACACATCGGCCAGTTAGAGAACCGTGTGAAAAGCTTCGGTTGTTTAGCAGAAAGATAGACTAGTCTGGAATAACATATAGGCTACTTTTTGTCCCGGAAAATAAGAGTTCCCGCGGGAATTAAAAACCCTAAATAGGTGTTCGCGAGCATCAGCGAGTTATTACATATATAAATAGATTAAATTAAAATGAAATGCACAAAATATTGGATTGGGCACACCTATTCTAATAGCAGGGAGACGTGTGACGTATTATGAGTATTTGGCAATTGAATGAATTGAAATTAAAATCGTCGAGTAGTTTTATTAACTGACGATTAGTGAAATAGTTGGTTAATATTTTTTCTTACGAAACCCTTATTCTAATACTTTGCTATGGATAGATAATTTATTTATTTATGTAACAAACATACAATGATACGGCCACGTACTTAAAGGACAAATTACGAGTGTCTCTACTACGAACTATAAATATTCCATAGATAAGTTATTTACCTAAATAGGCTAAGTTTCATATTACTAATGCAAAAACTGCGGTAGACTTTAGAATTGCTCATATACAATATTATTGTTTAATACTATTGCAAACATTATCGTTTCGTGTACGTGTATTATTGCAATAAATAAATTCTAAGTCTAGGATCGATTTGCTTTTTCTAGGGTTTTCATGAAAATCGCCCGATAGTTGTGAGATTGTTAACCGGCAATACCTAACTTTGTCAAATAGAAAGCTATGATTGATGATAGCAGAGACCAGAAGATAGCTGATTTTAGATCGAATTTTACTCTCTGATAGGTATAATATAAAATTTTCATGAAATTTTTTACCAAAATATTTTTTATTTTAAATCTGTGATAAGATAAAACAAACATATTTTACGCTGTCTTCTTAGTCAATGTTTGTACTTGCAAGAAGGTTACGTTAAAATAATAAATATTGGTCCAGCTTATTAAGATGTTATTCAAAAAGATTAATTTACTTAATTCACACCGCACCGACTACAATACCTGATATTAAAAGTTAAGCGAATTTTACATTGAAATATAAGTAAGGGAAGTTTATATAGTATTATTATCACGTGTCATTATTATAACATTAAATTCTGATTGATCATTATATCACGTATTGTTTAAATGATACAGTTTCATAATTATCTATATTACCTATTATTTTCAAACCTAATAATTACATGAGTCTTAATAAAATTATATTTGTTTTAGAACGAGATAATATTGTAGTATTATTTCTTATACAATATTCAGGAAATATATTAACCGATGTAAACATCCAATGCTGGATATAGGTCTCTTGACAATTGAAAAGGATCGCCACAGAACACGATTTTATGTAGTCTGTATCCAGCGACCGTCAGCACCGTCAGCGACTCATTTATATTTATTAATCGACTTCAAAAAAAAGCGGAGGTTCTCAATTCGACGCGTATTTTTTTTTGTTTTTTTTTTTTTTTGGCGATTTTATTTAAAGAATATTAATCGTGCTGAACAAGTGTAATATTCCCCTCTCTCCTCCAAATACCTAATAGTGCTTGCTTATGTTTGAAGTAGGTACGACAATAGAGAAAATGCGTGGGGATTGAAGTTTTCGATTTTCAGTCCACGACTTAACCGTTACGCTGTTTAAATAACATAAGTAAAGGTAATATTAGCTTTTGCATGCGACTTCGTCCGCGCAATGTAGGTTTTTCAAATCCCTACTTTATTCTTCCGGGATAAAAAATAGCCTATAACCCCTGTGAAAAATCACGTCCATTCGTAGCTTAGTTGCCGCGTGATTGAAGGACAAACCAACAAACAAGCACACTTTCGCATTTATAATATCAGTAAGATTAAGCTGCATGATCACTGAGTGGCCAGCGATCACTCAATGATTGTCAGCGACACGTGAAGCGGTCACCTTGCGCGTCCTCGCGCATCTCGGACGAATAGAGGTGTCATGTATTTCCGCGTCCGCCTTTGCGCAGACTCCGCAGAACGTTTATGCTGCGCAACCTTGTAATTACTGATTTGCCTACAAACAGGTTGACTGAGGCAAATTGTACGCAAAATATCCTGCTTTAAGTATGTTTAACAAAAAATATTTAACATCCAATATTTTTACACAATATAATATTGAGTAGGTACCCACTGCTGATGTCCTAGACTAAGTATGTCCGGACGATAAGGATTTTTAAATTCCTTGGGCATGCTACGTTTTGCTTTTTTTTGCTTCGTGAAGGTCCCTCAAAGAGGTAAGCAGAAGGTAAACAGTGGTTTCACACTTGTATAGATATTTCTTATGTAATGAGGTAATTGTATAAAATAAAATTGAAATAATTAATTAATGTGCAGATATAACCTTAGATTAAATAAAATTATTTACTAATAACATATTATTGCTATAAATTATAATTACTCGCCAGTGTTGGCCCAAAGTTAATCTGATTAACGATTAAAAATTAATGATTAAAATCATAATCAAAAATTTGATTAACGATTAATTTAATCATTAATCAAAAATTTGATTAACGATTAATTAATCATAATCATTAATCGTTAATCTGATTAATTATTTTTGATTAACTATCTATTAACTACTTATTTATTTATTTTCCGATTTTGCAGTAATTTATTGTTAATTTTGACCACTCACTACTCACCACCACTCACCAGCACTCAGCACACTAAGCAGTCAGCACACTCACCACCACTGACCACCACTCACCACCACTGACCACCACTCATCACCACTCATCGCCACTCATCACCACCCACTCATCACCATCCATCACCCCCCATCACCACCACTCATCACCACCACTCACCACCACTCATCACCACTCATTACCACTCATCACCACACATCACCACTCATCACCTCCCACTCATCACCACTCATCACCACTCGTCACCACCCAATATACTCAATATCATATTGGTATTGTCTTCGAATTATAAAGGATTTTTCTCTGCCTGTGGTCATTGCTCGTTCTCGCCATTTCTTTTTCGTCGAAATTAAACAGCTATTTGCAAACACAATTTTTGACGACCTCCCTGGCGCAGTGGTGAGCGCTGTGGTCTTATAACTGGGAGGTCTTGGGTTCAATTCCCGGCGGGGGCAATTTAGTAATTTATTATTTCTAAATTGTCTCTGGTCTGGTCTGGTGGGAGGCTTTGGCCGTGGCTAGTTACCACCCTACCGTCAAAAACGTGCCGCCAAGCGCTTTAGCGTTCCGGCATGATGGCGTGTTGAAACCGATTAGGGGTATGGGTTGAATTGACACTGCCCTTCCAATTTAGCCCGCTACCATCTTAGACTGCATCGTCATTTACCATCAGGTGAGATCGCAGTCAAGAGCTATCTTGTCAACGAATAAAAAAAAAACACAAGAAAAAAATAGTACAAATAGTATAAAAAATAAAATATAGCATCGCGTGTACTTTTTGACATATTTTGGTTTAAACTGAATCTTAAAATAGTGTACAATAAGGGTTATTTTAATTTTACTCGGTCACTGGTTTGGTTTCATTTCAAAATTCAAATTTCAAATAAAATCAAATATCAATCAGTCCGCAGTCGGCGTTTGACCGCCTTTATGAGTGGAAGTTGCTCCGGTTGCAAGCAAATTTTGTCGTCAAAAAAGATCGTAGGAACACGAAATAGTTGAGCAAACCAAATTAACACTTTATATAACTAAATCTGCATTCCGAACCGGTGGTAGATTTATGACGCGTCATAAGACCTACAAGATAGCCTACATGAAATAAATAAATTTGAATTTGAATATATTTTGATGAAAAGAAAGGTAAGAAACTAAGTAGGTAGGTACTTCAATATAACCAGTATCATTTTATTATCTACTAGACGATGCCCACGACTTCGTCCGCGTGGATCAAGGTTTTTCAATTCCCATGGGAACTCTGTAATTTTCCGGGATAAAATGGAGCCTATGTTTTATTTCTGGGTATGAGCTATCTCCATGCCAAATTTCAGCGAAATCGGTTCATTCGTTGCGGCGTGAAGAAGTAATAAACACACACACACACACACACACACAAACACACACAAACAAACACACACACACACAAACTTTCGGCTTTATAATATGTAGGAGAGTAGGATTAGAGTGATTATTGTTTACAGCGCCATCTAGTGACGGTAGTCTTGTAACGTTTCATGACGGTAGTCTTGTAACCTTACGAGACTACCGTCACTAGATGGCGCTTCTTCCGTTTCACTTAGACTGATGATTGGTGATGCTCGCGTTCCTACAAATATTAGTGTGACTAGCTGATGCCCGCGACTTCGTCCGCGTGGATTTAGTTTTTAAAATCTCGCGGGAACTCTTTGTTTTTCCGGGATAAAATGGAGCCTATGTTTTATTTCTGGGTATGAGCTATCTCCATGCCAAATTTCAGCGAAATCGTTCATTCGTTGCGGCGTGAAGAAGTAATAAACACACACACACACACACACAAACACACACACAAACAAACACACAAATAAACAAACTAACAAACACACACACACAAACTTTCGGCTTTATAATATGTAGGAGAGTAGGATTAGAGTGATTATTGTTTACAGCGCCATCTAGTGACGGTAGTCTTGTAACGTTTCATGACGGTAGTCTTGTAACGTTACGAGACTACCGTCACTAGATGGCGCTTCTTCCGTTTCACTTAGACTGATGATTGGTGATGCTCGCGTTCCTACAAATATTAGTGTGACTAGCTGATGCCCGCGACTTCGTCCGCGTGGATTTAGTTTTTAAAATCTCGCGGGAACTCTTTGTTTTTCCGGGATAAAAAGTAGCCTATGTCACTCTCCCGGTCCTCAACTATACCCTTGCAAAAATCACGTCAGTCCGTTGCACCGTTGCTACGTGATTGAAGGACAAACCAACAAACAAACACACGTTCGAATTTAAAATATTAGTAAGGATTACTTGGGATAAGGAAGTAAACTAAACTGACAGTCTCTAAATCGTGATTGAAGGACAAACCAACAAACAAACACACATTCGAATTTAAAATATTAGTAAGGATTACTTGGGATAAGGAAGTAAACTAAACTGACAGTTTAGGTAGGCACTACCCTGCAGCATCAGGATTGAAGAGCCAGGACCTAGAGCTCCATGACGTAGTCTATGCTTGATACCTACAATATGAATTCTCAAGCGAAATACTAGTCGTAGGTGCAATATAATTATATTCAATTCTAATTGTTTAGGTACATAATATGATACGCGCCGAGCGCGGACTTCGCTTTTCATCGATGCGTAGGGATGATGAAATCGCACTGCCTGCCGGCGCCGGTGATCGAGCGATAGCGATTTGTTCGAGCGGTTCGGTGCCGTAGAGGGCGCGCGCGCGCGGGGCGAGGCACACCGCCGCGCCACGCCGCGCGCGCTGTCTTGAATCCACCATTTGAATTTTTTTTCAGCTTCCTACCAATTTGATGAGGTTTCGAATGACTTTTGTTTGAATACTCCCCCTCTATCTTCGATACCCTGGCCGTGCTCCTCACCCGTCTCCGAAATCCTCAATCATCAGCTCTCTACATATTTTTGCACCAAATGAATTTTTGTCCTCCATACGAAACCATGAGTGAAAAAATTTTTTTTCATACAAAATTTTACAGGAGAGGTGATCAATGAGTCAGACAGTGAGCGAGTCAGTCAGCGAATCAGCACGAGTAGCTATAAATATATAGTAAAAACATTGATGGCTGTATTAGTTTATAATCAAGTTAATCAAGTTAAAAAAGTTAATCAATTAACGATTAATGATTAATGATTAAATTCATTAATCATGATTAAGATTACTTTTTTAATCATGATTATTTTAATCATGATTAATTTAATCTGATTAAAATTAATCAGATTAATTAATTGATTAAAAAATTAATCGATTAATGCCAACACTGTTACTCGCAAATCGCCTTTTGATGTAACTATTAAGATGTAGCTAAATGAATACGTTTTCATAAATTATGTGCATTGTAATCAGTTAATGTTATCAACTATAAAAATAAAATTTATGAATTTGCACCAGAATAAATATTCTTAGATTTGGCTAATTCATTGTGAAATCCACTTACTCAAACCTTAAAAGGTATCTCTGACATTATACAAAATACACAGACATAACTACATATTTGTAATGAATAATTACATATTAAATAAATTATAAATATGTTCAACACGGTAACAAGCTTTGACATTGAGAAGTTATTGTTACAAATTGCCACGGACCAAGAGTATGACGAGTGCCGCAACCTTGGCTATATCGTATGTTTGATTATACTACACGTCACACCCACGATTCTCTTTAACTGTATCGATGTGTTACCGAATCGCTAACTCCGCAAATAAATCCAACAGTAACTAGGTAGGTACCTAGGTATACGTAGATAATAGTCATTTAAGATTTGAGAGTGCAATTAAGTTTGGAAGACTGCCAACTTTTAGAAACTGTACTAATGTACACAATATTTCAATTGAACTTACCAGAGGTTTTCATCCAGCGATAGTTGAGTTTTTCAGTACTGCATGGCGCCTTGTAAAGCAAATTAATACTAAATGATTTAATGAAAAGTATTCAAACTATAGCACCACTTTTATCTTTCAGCAAACCCTGCAATATGTGGGTAGTTAGAAATATTATATAAGTGTTTTGATGGATCGATGAAAGTATGTAGGTATGCTTATAAGCAAAAATAAGCACTGAAATACTGCCAACTTTTTTAACTCCAATGCGGCGCGATAGAAATAATAATACTTTAGTGTTAGGAGGTCCTACATATAATAGTAAGAATGGAATGTAGAAATCAAACAGTTATTTAGTAATTAAAATAACTATCAAGTTAATTATTTCAATTTTTTCATCTGAAACTATCGCCGTTCTTTTACTCAGAATGAGAAGTCCGGCCATTGTCCACTCACGCTGGTGGCTGAGGGCTAAGGGCGGATTGGTAGACTTCACTCCTTTGAGAACATTATGGAGAAAAAAAAACTCAGGCATGCAAGTTTCCTCGCGATAGTTTCCTTTACCGTATTTTCATTTCAGCCAAAGCGGTTCATTCGTTATGGCGTGACAAACATACACAAACACACACACACACATACACACTCATACCAACTTTCGCCTGTGTTAAGCACTTGTGTTTTAAAAAAATGAACTGTTGAGTTTCTTGCCGGTTCTTCGCAAAAGAATCGTCTGCTTTACGAATCGGGTTTTGACTTTTCATAAGAGCCATAAGTAGAGCTGGTAGATACATGAAATAAATAAGCATTCAATTTAGATTTTTCGCAGCATCGCTTTTAACGTGATCTAATCTAGTCTTCCGACTGCTGATGACCTTGACCTTGAATATTCGCTATCACATTGACACAAAAACCACAAAACTGTCTACATGTCAAAATGTGTCGATTAGACATCTATAAATAAACTTGCGAATTACAAATTAACTGAGTTGGGACATTTTTAACGAATTAGGAATGAATTTTTTGATAGTGATTATTAAATAACTATATTATATTAATAAATAATATTCTAATGCGTAGTGAAGGTATAATAAATAAATAAACAATAAAAATTCATAGATATATGGCATTAATTAAACTGCCCACTTGAAAAATTACCAATTAGCAAGTCCATAAGGAAGCAGCGTCTAGTTCCTAGTCTATATCATCAACGCAGAGCTTATATAATAATTGATTAAATATTAAATATAAAACGAATGAAATGGCTGTGCTATGCTGTGATACACAAATGGATTGGACGAAACTAAACTGTCAACTGTTAGTCTCTATCTGCTGCACTCAGAATCCTCAGCGACATTCAATAAATTATATTATATTGAGTCATTATTTAATTAACTAATTATTATCATTAAATATCTTAATTAGAATGATTGTTTATAATGTATGTACTAACAAGCCTGTCAGATGACTCCGAGAGTGTACTTTTAAAATTTATAATATAATTGAGATCCTTTAGTATCGACTAGTAACTCTAACCCAGATAAAACAATAATACCACTACATATTGTACGGATATACATATTTATGTTCGTTATAAGTTTGGGTTGTACCTACCAGCTACCTATTGTAAAATTTTCCATCAAACAAGTGAGCACCATATTAGAATAAATTATACAGAATCGCATAAAACTCACATGCATAATTTTCGAAACACAAAGCACGATATCGCAGAGGGTTTGCTCGGTAAACAATCCGTCCTTCAAAGCCCAGTCGAGGACCCTATTGTCAGGTCGTCCTCAGGACGTCTGAGTCATAGTACGCAGTTGTCGTTAAGAGGGCATTGCTCACTTTGTAACCCTCCCCCCCTTGACGTCGGCGCGTCCGCTAAATACATTATTGAGGCATTTGTAAAATAAAAATTAGTACACCTATCTGGACTCATTGTTCCTCGTCCTAAATCCATTACCATTGTTTCGCCCATTATATTATTCATTGCCATTATACACAGAAGAGTCATATTGTTAACCATTTACGGGACATTATTGGTCGGTTGTTATAATATGTATTATGTTTTATATAGCAGGGATAAATATAAGTTGTATTTGTATTTGTGTAGTTGTATAAGTAACAGATAAATTAATAAAAATTGAGATTAGAAAACTTTTTCTCATAACACCTACTAAGACACTTTCAGGTGGATCCTCAACTATAAAATTCAAAAAAAAATTATATTATATTGCAAAAACGCACAGTTCTGTTAAAAATTTCTATCTTTTATGGGTATATGTTTACCTAAATTCCATAAGTGTAACTTTCGGCCCGAGGGCTTAAATATAGAAGATACTAGCAGGTCGGATGACATCTATAATAAGAGCCCGGGAGACCGATGAAACGTGTCACGGAGATTGCTCAAGCTCTGCGCTGGCGGTTGTTGACTTTTCAATATAACTGTGTATTTAAAAATGTCCATATAAAAATTCCATAAGTTTTGTGACGTTAATTTTATATGCTTTATTTTCTACGGCAATCTATTATTATTTTTTTATTTTTTATTCGATGACAAGATAGCCCTTGACTGCGATCTCACCTGATGGTAAGTGACGATGCAGTCTAAGATGGTAGCGGGCTAACTTGGAAGGGGTATAGCAGTGTAAATTCAACCCATACCCCTAATCGGTTTCTACACGCCATCGTGCCGGAACGCTAAATCGCTTGGCGGCACGTCTTTGACGGTAGGGTGGTAACTAGCCTCGGCCAAAGCCTCCCACCAGACAAATTTATTTCCAATATATTTAGGCCCCCACACAAAATAATGTACATATAGGGCCAAAAAATATATAATGAACTCATTGTTATTGCATACATGTACCTTTAGCTACAGTATCTTGAATAAAAATATCATTAATTAACATCTTATTTTTTATAGGGAAAATTCTTATTTTCAATAGAAATTTTCAAAATAATTATATTCGCTTATGCATTACTTGAGCGTTGCGACTAATTTCGTAACTCGTTTTGAACATTTTAAGATTTTTAACTTAATTTTTATGAAAAAGTTAGCTTTAAAATGACTCAAAAGGTAAGTTTTTGTTACCTTTTTTGTCACTATGTGGGTGGCCGACGGAAGAAGCTCAGCTAAAGTTCATTTTATTTTACCCTTAGTATGTTTGATTTTTATCAGAACAACAGAATGTTGTGCGAATTGTAATAGTAATTATAGTTGTACGATTCTGTACAATATTACTTACATTACCCACTATCCTTACTAATACATATTATAAATACGAAAGTTTATTTATTTGTCCTTCAATCAGCAGCAATGGATTGACGTAATTTTATACACCACACGGACGAAGTCGCGGGCAAGAGCAATTGAATTTCCGCGTGTGACTGATTACGAAAAAACTGCATTTTAATAAAATTAGGCGCATATATTATTATTTGAACGAAAGCATAACCTACTCATGTTTTTATACAGGCATAGGCAGGTAGAGGATTATGTCTACAGGGATAAAAGGCTTCTTATATTTTTTTAACATTTGGGGTCCTATACGTAACAAAACAAAAACGAGATAGGTTGAACTTCGGCGACAGACGGAGGCTATATTTTCATCCCGCAAACTTAAAGATTTCCCACTAGATTATTTTAAATCTTGATCCACGCGGTTGAAGTCGCGGGCATCAGCTAGTGTATAACACAAGCGACACAAGGAAAACAACCTAAGTGATATGGTACGCTATTGTTAACAATAATGGGAGCGGTTAACTGAAAACTAGATGTAGGTCATTCGGGCCGCTCTACTTGCCACAGTGGCAAATTTGTGGCTCGACCTCGAACAGATCGCTTATATCGGATATCTTATCACCACTCGTTGCTATGAAAAAAATTGATCACTTAAACTAAAAACTGAGTAAAATATATTTCTACCAAGTACAAATCTGCATCAGAGATGATTTCATCTATTTTTGACCTGAATAACTTCGTTTTGGTATGTTGGACTTTGGAAAATATTTTCTTTCCATGATCTTAACAATGTCATAACTATTTTTTTTTTGGAACGAAGTTCCTTATCGCGCGTTGTGAAAGGGGGCTAGACGGAAAAAATTCTTACGAAAAGTTGTCACGACACTTTTTGCTATAGTAAGCTATTGTAAGCTGTGCGGCGTCGCATGTTTCTCTGTCTGTCTCTCTCTCTCTTATAGAAAGCAAGCCAGATATTTTCATTTCTATTTCGCATTGAACTTCGTTCCATCCGGGTGTCCCTTGACACCTCTCAAGTTTTTTTTTTTTTTTCAAATAAAATAACCCTTATTACAGGCCTATCTTATTCACATCTTTAACGATATATTGAATGAAGTCTTAATAATATTTGTCGTGTGTGCAGTACGGCTTCTGCACAATCTAAACAAAAGCTTTTGAGAAGAAGCCTAATTCGAAAAAATGAGCAATTTGAACTGAATTGACTTGAAGTGCCTACTTACATTGAAACCCTAATTTATGCACAGAATAAAAGTCACAAAACGCTGAATTATTATCTTATTTCGTATGTCTTAATCCTGTCACTCCGTGAACGCGTCTTCCATCAGCATATTTGGTTTCTGGGTCGCTCCGATTAATGAAATTAATGTAGCCTACTTTTGTTAGTGACTCGTTGGACGTAGTTTTTGGGACGTCTGTTACTCGTTACACGTTAATCGCCATTTGTTACAATAACTGTTTCCCTTCGTTCCCGATTTGCATGAAAGGCGCATATAACTTCGTTCATCTCAACCCATCGCCTGGCCAGTACTGGGTACAGGTCTCCTCTCGAATGAAAGATTTTGGCCATAGTAATAGACCACGTTGGCTGAATGCCGATTGGCATACCTCCCCTGGCATACCCTTTAAGCAGTGATATTTAATTGCTTGAAACACACATAACTCTGGCAAGTCCTACATTTAAATATATAAAAGGAAAAGGTGACTAACTGACTGGTTGACTGACTGACTGACTGACTGACTGATCTATCAACGCAAAAACGCTCTAACCACTGGACGGATCAGGCTGAAATGCACACAGATAGCTTTTATGACGTACGTAGGCATCCGCTAATAAAGGATTTTTGAAAATTCAACCACCATTCGATGTTACTTTTCATTAATTGTCGTATTCTATTTTTGTCAGTAAACGCCTGTTAATTGCTTTTTTTAAATTAATTGTATACTTATGCTTTGTCGGTACCTGTAATACCTACTTTTTCTTGAATGTAGAGCGTTAATGGTTGCGCCACACTTTTGTACTACCGCAACCATTATCGTTTCATATTAATTATACGTTTCACATGTTTTTTGTACCATGTAAATGTAATGTAATTAATTAAATAAAAAAAAATCGAACCCAAGTCTCATACCTCTCAAAGGGTCATCTTTCAGACTTCGGTTCCAGCCAATGTCTAGACTGTCACCGCGTATTAGCATAAATTTTGTGGACGAATAAAGGCTACGTTAAAAATGTAGAACACAATAGCCCACTACCGTCCACCTTATAAGTACGGTTCTGCTCTCTCTTGTCGAGATTTCTAAGCGATTTCACTGCTGGCATGGAAATACTATAGAATGTTATAACTGTGCAAACTGCGCGTGTATTCGTCCAGGATGATCCTTAATAACTAAACAATATACATAATAACGTTACAACGTTGTAACGTTGTTTTAATATTTTTTAGTTATTAAGGACAAAGTTAGTTCGCATCACTTCACTAAATAGTATAAAACAAAGTCGCTTTCTCTGTCCCTATATCCCTATTTATGCTTAAATCTTTAAAACTACGCAACAGATTTTGATGCGGTTTTTTTTAATAGATAGAGTGATTGAAGAGGAAGGTTGACATGTATATGTAACATCCATTAACAGTGAATGACATAGGCTATATATTTTATACCCGTGCGAAGCCGGAGCGGGCCGCTAGTTTAAAATATTAGGCATATGACATGATAGAGGAAATTCGAGCCGGTCATCAGATGCTATTCGGTTGTCGCAACTAAGAGGCTTCTCTACCGGATAAGGTTGCCTGCGGGAGGCCGTGTCCGCCCTAATAAATTACGGGCACAGCTGCTGAACGCCGAACAAAGGCACCGCACGCGAGCCGTGAACGGATGCAGTGCGGTGATGAAACTGACACAGATTCTAACGTGTATTTGGTAATCGAACTACAACACTACGTGAAAGTCTCGCAGGACGGCAATATCTTGCATTGTACCGTCCCACTTCGACACACTCTCGACACTTTGACGACACCGAAACCTAAAAGCAAAAAAGTTACTTAAATCACTTTTTTAGGGTTCCGTATCCAAAGAGTGCCAACGGAACTTTATTAGTAAGCCACCGCTGTCCGTCCGTCTGTCTGTCTATCAGCGGTAATAATGACTCATGTATCGTGACTAACAGTCATCCGAAACCTTTGGATCCACGGAAGACCAGCGCTATGCCTGTGCTTTTCCCACAGGGATAGCATATGCTGAGTGGAGTCCATTTTGGAACCACAAATATTTATTTATTTTTTGTTTTGTATCTCTTTCTGTGCTGTGTGTCTCAAATAAATGCTTTTTCTTTCTTTCTTTCTAATAGGTAGATATACTTGAAATTATCACAGAGATTTCTATTGCCGCTATAACAACAAATAATAAAAAAAATTAAAAGCGAAAGTACTTTTGTTATAATAAACTTGTTTTTGCTCGATCTCAATAATTGCTGGTGTTAAATCTTGTAAGACGCGACGATACGGAACTCTTCACGTGCGGATCCATCTCGCACTTGACCGGTTTTATCAAAGTCTTCTAAAACTGAGAAGTTATTGGTAAGGGTAACGGACACGCTCTGTGTCCGCGTACTGGAACGAACGAACAAAAATGTTCGCGGCCCAGATTTGGGATGCGAAATCGCGATTGTTGATTGGCGTATTGCGATGTTGCTACATTTTCGCATTCTATTCCATGAGAATTTTCAAGTATCGCCATTAGGCCAGTAGGTCACTGGTATACCTTCTAATTGCAACGTTTTGTTTCTATGTTACCATCGATGTATATGGATAGGCTTATAGAGGAAAAAAACGCGCTCAAAAAGACAACAGAATCTCTTGTCTTAAAAGAACTTAAAAGAAGTTTTAAAAAAAATACTAATGTTCTTCATTCCATTTTTTGTTCTGGTTAGTAGGGAGTTCATTGAAGTAATATTTAAGCACATTTTCGTAGACACAATCATATGGGACAGGCATACATTGATGTATGTTACATATTATATATCAATATTGTTAAAATAAAAATATTATGTTAAAGTAATAACTTTTTGAATGCGTTTCATATGAACCAATAAATTGATTTAACTATAAAATATTCCATTAAATAACTTAGTATGTGGTAATAAAACTGAATTACGGTACGGGTAGGTATACCTATCCAAACTAAATCAAATGAGAATCAAACCAGACCAAATAAGAAGTTCAGAGATTGTTCATGAAGCAAGTGCCTACTCAATAAGATGTATTCAAAATAGACTTAATACTTCATATTTTTGTCGCGTAATCATTACAAGTTTTCAAGCATGACATGGGGACAAACTTTGGACAAATTGTATTATTAACGTAACGATAACATACATACATACGATATACAGTCATACATATATGTAACGTTGTATATTTTCTTAATATCATGAAATACCACTGCAATACTAAACGTGAAAATAAATACTTTTTTCTTACATGATGTATAAACCTTTTTACTATACCGTGACTGACTGATAGTTACTTAGACAATACACATGGACCTAGAGTTTATGAAATATTCCTTAAGTACTGTAGAGGATTGCCCGTGTATTAGGGTAAGGCCGTAGATTTTGCCACTTTTTGTAAAAAGAAAATGTCCCTTAACTTGACATGCGTATTAAAAATCGAAGTACTGCGTAAATTGTTATGCAAGTATCCTAATTAGGTTAGGTAGTTCTTAAACTCCTATAGTGCATTCTTAAATTGAATGTATGTTGTATATTTAAAAAAATACAATGACTTAAAACTGACCTTACCCCGAAATTTTGCCCAAAATAAGCTGTCTTTTTGATCCAGTCAAATATTTGGCTCGTTATAACTACATTATTTATATTTAAAGTCCTAAATTACTATGAATATCTGAAATGTGAATAGATTAAGCAATTACATCCTGGGTTCCATGTATTTAAATATGCGTTTTTAAATGTTTTATCGCAATTCAAAATGTTGTCTCCTTATTTTCACTTATTACGTTACTATTTTGTATGTTACCAAAATTGGGCATCTAAATATTCAATAACTTTAGGGTAGTATTTTATAATGGCTTTGGGCACACTAAAGATTCCGGCAACGAAATAAAAAAAAAGAAACCGCCATTTTCTAGTCTGTGGAATTTTATCAAAGGTGTGCGCGTGTGTTTCGTCAGCAGCTTTTTTTTGTGAATTTTGGTGATTTTAAAGGTAAATAACAGTTTTTATTGCACACATGTATGTGTTATACTTAGCTAAAGTGATTTATAAAAACATGATAATGTGTATTTGACTAAAATCGTCTCGCATTTAGTAATTATTCCTGTTTAAAACCTCAAAAATTATGCTTCGACGTTACTTTTATGTGACTTCTATGTTACTGGTAACGTTGATTGTTATTTAGTAACGTTGAAGTGTTGTAAAGGTTAATGTACACATTCTGCCAGGAGCGGATTTTTCAAATAGTTCTTTTAAATAAAGAATGAGTTTAAAAGAAGATGAGTTAATTGAAACTCATCTTCGTAATAATCAGAATAATGTACCTTTATTTGATAAACAGCCAGAGAGTTTTGGTTACTAAATTCCATTGATGATAGTTTAAAAAAATATATTTTTCCTATTACTGAATTCTCTCTCTTGTCTCTGAATGATCGGCGATTATAAAAAATGCTATACTTACAAGTTTATTACAAAAATCTCCTCCTTTTTTGAAGTCGGTTAAAATAAGTACGTTATGTAATCAGCCTTACAAACACTGTGTTACTTTCACGTTACTTCTACGTTACCTTAACATAGAAGTGTCTATGTTACTCTATGTTACAAAGTGGCAAAATCTACGGCCTTACCCATTAAAAAACCTCCTCGGGTTTTCGATATTCCATCCTTCAAGGGGTGAAAAATACTGCTTTTGTGTGAAGAAACCTTTTTGGAACCTAAAACTATACTGATGACGTCGTGGCCATATAGAAGGTGTAGATCTAACTGAACTTGATAATTATGTGAAACTGTTAATATAAGAATACAAGTACTAGTTTTATCGATCTGTAACCGCAGAGTGCAGTCTCAGTTAGTGCTGCGGTCTATTAAAAGATCTTTCAGTAACGACGTCGGTACGTGTGTCATAAATACCTATTAACTGAAAGTGTTATCGACTGTATGACGCAAAAGAGAAATAGGATATAAAGCCATCAATTATATAGGCTACAGACTAGCCTGATCTAGACGAGATTAAATAGAGGAGTAGTAGCGCGCCCCATATTATTTTAACCCCCGACATAAAAAGAGGGGTGAAGTTTGACGTGTGTGTCTGCGCATTTTGGCTGAGGGTACCAGCCGATCAGAGGTCATTGCGATCGCTACACTAATGCAATCATTTTTAGAGAATCGACACACAGGTCTCCTAACAAAGAAGAGTTTTAGGCTATAGTACCACCACACTGGGCCAATGTAAATAGACGCTTGATGGTCGCAATGCTATTGCAGGCTCGGGTCGGGCAGCGAGTGCGGCGGTGGCGCGTCGGGCGGCGGCGCGCCCGCTCCGCAGTCGGCGCGCGTCTCCTCCAACGGCGCCGGCGGCATGGCGGTCAGCCGCGTGCCCAGCCCGCTGCACGACGGGAACACGCCCGTCGCCGAGAACTGGTGCTTTACGCAGGTAGGGATCGCCGACACCGACACCGCCCGCCCTGGCCATATTACAAATCGCTCATTTGCGACAAGGATGACATAACTCAAAATTCACCAATTTTAGTGTCGAAAATTTATACTCTTTGCTATAAAAACAACATTACGCTAAGCGCAAAAAATAAGAGCGAGAGAGATTGTGACTTAATGCTCTGTCGCTTTGTTTGCCGCTGTGTTGTTTCGAGACCGCAGCATCCACAAAACATAATAATCGACGATTTTGAATTATGTCACTCTTGTCGCAAATGAGCGAAATGTGTCATATCTATTCTCTTTCCATGATCGCTAAAGCTGTAGAGCAGGGGTTCCCAAAGTTTTTTATCGCGCTTCCCTTCTGAAAGGATAGGACGTGCGATAAAAAACTTTGGGAGCCCTGCTTTAGCGTTAGCGATCTTAGAAAACGATCGACGTGTCGTACGTTTATAATATGGCTAGGGCGGCAACTCCCTCAATATCCCGTTCCCCGTTCGAGATCCTTAGACATATACAACTTTATGCTGAACTTGGAACTTTATGACGTGTTATGCAACACATGGTTAGAGTCTCGACGTGTCATAAGAGCCACCGGTTTCGCCTACACGAAATAAATAATTTGGAATTTCATGTGGAACCAAGTGCCTTCGTCTGTGTTCCAATTATTAAACTTTAACATTCAGGGGTTGTTCAAGGGGCGGACCAATAGTTCCTAAAAAGCCGGCAACGTATTGTTTGTACCTCTGGTGCTCCAAATATGCATGCGCGGTGGTAATTACTGAACATTAGGTGAACCGCGTGCTCGCTTGCTCGCTATAAATATATATTATATATGTTGGCGGTTCTGTGACTTGGTGCTTTTAATTTATTTTAAGAGCAGACTATAGAACTCAGCATATGACTGCCAACAGCCGAAAAATTACAAATCTATTGTGCGTTCTGCGGCGTGCCTCACAAGGCACAAGTGACAAGTCGCACGGAGTGATAATACTGTTTACCAGGGTCGTTATCTTTGCTCTTGAAATATTACGCATACGATGATTGTGTTAATACGAACACAAACACGGAAACGAACATGTGATATTATAAAGGTGCTACAACATCAAGCTCATGTTCTCTAGACTTTTCCAGGGTCACTGAGGTCTAAGAAATTTTTGTTCACCATACCGTACCTACTCAGTCCTAATAATAATAAATGCGAGAGCGTGTTTGTTTATTTGTCTGTCAATCACGCAGCAACGAATCGACGTGATTCTTCGCATGGCTATAGTAAAGGATCTGCAGAGTGACGAACAAAGTGTGTTTATAAAGTGCTTTCGAATCGTCAAATCGTCAAAGCGAAGCGACGGCTGGATCAGGCGTCATTCTCGTGAACGGGTGCCACCAACGGGAATGGATCTACTTTCTGTCTGCCTGTCTTAACATGTAGGGTGCATTTTTGAAACTTCATTGTGGAAACATTGTATATTTTGTTACCTATTGTAAAAATTTTTTATTTTTTAAAGAGCAACTGCGTTCATTGCTGGCTCTTCTCGGCAGGAAGAGCATTCCGAACCAGTGGTAGATTCATCGACGATTCAAAAGCACTTGTTAAAGTTTATTTGAATAAAAAATATTTCTATTCTATTCTAAATGATCCACCACTGGTTCGGAATGCCGTTCCAACCGAGAGGAACCAGCAAGAAACTGCGGCATGTATTTAAATGATAATAGGTTTAGGGTAAGTCTTGGTTGTGCTTCGTCTGGCCTCCGCCTTAGGCGATTAGTCGTTGGCTGCATCTAGACTCGGTTGTCAGACGTATTAAAATTCGGTCCACACAAAAATTATATCTAAAACGAATATAGGTACTGGCGTGTACTGTGCATTTGTATATCGTGCTTGAGAACAATTGAACAACAACAAGAATAATGTGGTACGATCTTAAGGTGGCAACGAAGCGCACATCGAGTTAATAGCACTGGTTTTGCGATGCGCAAGTACAATATGAAGGCTCAAGCCATAATAACCTCATGCGATTGCAAATCTTGAAAAATCTAGATCTATAATTTGCTATGAAGATTACTGAGAGCCCAGATACAGAGTTACTTCTTAGTCAAATATGGTTCAAATATGGTTGGTTGGTTTCAAATATGGTTGAGCGAAGCAATGGCTGGATCATGCGTCATGCTCGTGAACGGGTACTACCAACGGGAATGGGTCTGCTTTTGCCTGCCTGTGTTAACATGTATTGAATTGTATTTATTTGTATTTGTATTGTATTTATTTTTACTTGTATTGTACTCAGAAAATTCATCGTGGAAGCACTGAATACATAGCATAGTTTCAATAACAATTGTAAAATTTTTATTTTTTTGAAAAGAGCAACCGCCGAGTTTCTTGCTGGCTCTTCTCGGCAGGAAAGGCATTCCGAACCAGTGGTAGATTCATTGACGATTCAAAAGTGCTTGTAAAAGTTTATTTGAATAAAAAATATTTCTATTCTATTCTATTCTATTCTATTCTAGTCGCATCTTGATGACTGAGGGTCGTGACCTATGTCAGTTTATTAATTGAAGCTTACCAGCAGGTGCGATGCTGAGCCATATATAGAGAACCCTAGATGTTTGTATGTGTGATTTTAAGTATATTATCAGTCCAGCGGGACGGCGCTCTACAACGGTTTCTCTTTCCGTCCACGCGGCCAATCATAATGTGACGTTCCAGATTATTATCGGGTCTTTTCCCTAGCCACGTGGCCGAAGAAAGTCAGAGTTACTTATAGATTACGTTTTTTTGAATGTTTAAAATTTTAATCACGTTGTGATGTCTCCATCGCCGCCGATAAAATGAATATGGTTCGTAAAAGAGTAAAGATACATATGACTGATATTCCACTTCCGTTCCAACTCCATCTTGGCTGCATCTTCACTTACCATCAAGTGTGACCGCAGTAAGGCTCTATTCCATATATTTAAAAAAAATCTAAGCGTTAAGCTTTTATAACGAGTGGGCACGACACTAAAGGGTAGGATTTGAACCTTCTATCTTTCGGTTTTCAATACTGTTGCTGTATTGAGGCTACAAGAAAAGGATTAGATGAAAAACAGCCCAAAGTCATGATATCCAAAACTAGGCAACGAAGTTTTATTTGGTAAAAATAATTAGAACGACCGTTCGGTAAGTTGGATGCCGGTCTGGTATTAACTTTTTTGGTACTTTTCGCCAAAATCTATTTGGTTCGCAAAAGATAACGGTGTTTCAAACTCGTTACTAACCGGCCAGCAGCGGTACGTTTGCTTATTAAGGTCTCCTTCGACAACAATGATAAAGTTATTGTATGGTAACGGTTTTTAACGTATATAAAATCATCTCCATCTTCTGTTATTAAGGCTCACGAGACGGGTCTGCCCGCGAAATTCAAATTTAATTTGGTTTTTCGCAATTTGAAAACTAATACGACGACGGAGGCTTATGGTATTCAAATTGCGCCAATGGCAGTATCATCTTCACAGGTTTATATACTAATCTTAACGTGAAAGTATCCAGTTTAAGAAATTAGTCAAAATAATGAGTTTGACGTGAGCTACTCACAAATTAGTCATTATTTTGATTAATTTCTTAAACTGGATACTTTTACGTAAAGATTAGTATATAAACCTGTGAAGATGATACTGCCATTATCGCAATTTGAATACCATAAGCCTACTTTGTCGTATTCGTTTATAAATGGCGAAAAACCAAATTAAATTTGAATTTCGTGTGCAGCTCCGTGTCTTGGGCCTTAAGGGAGCTTTCCAGTGTGAATTTTTAAAAAATGGATTATTTTTTTTTTGCTTTTTCGAAGAAGCAGAAGGGATATTGTATGGACCTGGCATCGCTGATTGACCGTAAGTAAACGATTTACCTAAAATTTCCTCACTTGAAACTTTGAACGCGTTTTTATCGAAACATCTTTTTTCAAAACGGTGTCCAACTTGGAGGGCAGAGTTTTAAAGCTATCGAGTTGAATTTTTTACACAATATTCTTAACGTCATTGTTTATCGTGCTATGGAAGCTTTTTTTTTTTTTTTGACATCTTCCTATTTTTTTGTAAAAAAAACTGCAAAAAAAAAATGCTAAAATCGATACTTTTTGTTCAAACGGGCGCCATTTTTGCAAAAAAAATAATAAAAAAAAAAGCCTCCATAGCACGAAAGCCAATTATATACCGATCAATAATCTTTTTATGTTTTTTGTTTCAGATCAAAATTGTGACCCCCAAGGTGGACACCACATCCAAGTGCATTTTCTGCAACAATTGTTTCATCATTTTTATAGATATTAATTAATAAATAAATCGATCTTTAAAAAATTGTTTTGTATTCTTCAATACCCAATTAATATACAAAAAAAAAACCAGACCGATTAGATTATTTTTTCTTTTAAAAAAAAAATCGCGAAAAACAGCGATTTTTCGGGCTGTCACACTGGAAAGCTCCCTTAACTGCGTGTAATTGCGAATGTTACATAAGAAGATCACTCTAAGAAGTTTCCTTGGAATATCACCAACTGACATAGGTCATAGTTATGTTGAAACACGTGCAAACGCTAGTTTGATTAACGCAGTGGATTGTGATCGATTTGTTCAAGTAGATATGCATTTCTCAGAAATACAATGGGTATATATATGGTAAGTTGAATGAATTACTTAAGTTAATAGAATAATTGAATAGGTAGGTATATGATATGAAGCTTGACTAGTAGAGTACCTACTAGATTTTTTCCATTTGAAGGTTAAGAAGTTAGCTTGAATAAAATAGAAGGTAATTTGTGGTATATTGTGTAAATAATGTTATTATTCCCGACTTCATCCGTGTGGAATTAGGTTTTTTTAGAAATCCAGCAGGAGTCTTTTGAATTTTCCGGAAAAAAGTTCCTCGCCTATATCCATGCAAAAAATCACGTCAATCCGTTGCTACGTTATTGAAGGAAAACCAATAAACAAACACGTTTTAGTTTTTATAATATTAATAAGGATTAATAGTTACTTAAAATGTTATGTTTGTCAAATGTAATGCAAAATTCCATGTAGGTATTTTATTAATTTTGCTTGTTTATCGGTGTCTAGTGCCTACACATTTGACGGCTACAGCGAAATAATTGTATGTTTTAGAATAACAAACAGAGCTTGTTAACCACAACGTATGACTTTATTGCTTTGTACAATAGTTCAACTATAAAGTGTTATTTTGTAGATAGTGGTACATATTTATGTTATTATTTGCATACAATAGATACATATTATTACGTACATTATATATATTGTATTAAAATTAGTTGATATTATAAATTATTATAATGTTTATACATAATATGAAATATGAAACAAGATTTTTTTAAAGAATATTTGACTAACAATATTGCAGTCTTCCCTCCAATTATACCCATAAAGTTAGGAAAAGATTGGATCCGATGACTGCATAATAGTGCAACGGATGGAGATTGAACCGTCAATCTTTCTGTTTTCAGTTCGTACCTTTAACCTTGTACATATAGTATATAATATATATTGCATATTGGAACATCATCATCATAATCATGTCGTGACGTTGGTTTGAATATATGATTTAACAGTACAGTACATATTAATTTCATTGTTAGGATGTTAATTATAAAATATCGGAACTATTAAAAAAAAATCTCACCACAAAAACTAGCAATCATCATTTTTATTTTGTTAAGTACAATTTGATTAGGGTATTTTTTGATCAAATAATATAATTTATTAATAATCAAGAACGATTCATAGCTATATTAGGTAGGGTTCCGTAAACCAAAAATTATTATAATGGTTATTATTAAAATAGAATAAAATAGAATATCGTTTATTCATTGACATGTATAGATACAAATGAAATAGGTTCACTTTAGACTTACACATTACAATTTCTTAAAATATAACTCAACTAGTAGGTAGATATCTCCTATGTATCATGCCAATGAAAGGGTCCTAGCTCAGATTACTGATTTACTTCAATCACTTACTAAGTATCACTATTTCTTGTACATGTAACTTTAATAAAATAGTTCACCTTTTTGTAGATACATATATGTAATGGTTAAATTTCAAAATAAATCCATTGAAAATTGCGTTATAATTAGCTTTTGCCAGCGACTATCTTCGCGCGGAGTCAGATTTTAAAAATTCCGCGGGAACCTTCGGTTTTACGGCTTTGACTCCTTGGAGAGTTCTTAGACCTAGGTATATCTATGCCTCCTCCTCAATTATGCCCATGCAAAAAGTCACGTCGATCCGTTGCTCCGTTGCTGCGTGATTGAAGGACAAACCAACAAATAAATATAAAATTTTCGCATATAATATTACTAAGGATAATTGCAAACACATACCTGTTTCGAAACTTTTAGGTAGTAAGTTAAAATAGACGATTTGATGATCAAACTAGACAGCTTGGATTTCGCGCTAAATACTATAGTTGTAATCCAAGAAGGCAGGGATGATGCGGGCGGCCTTGTGGCGGGTCGCTGACCGGGCGAAGACCTCCGCAGCACCGCAAGCCCGCAAGCCGGCAAGCAAGCAACGGTCGGGGGCAACGACCAAGCCCAAGCGACGCTTCGCCTAGTTCTGGGGGCCTACCACCAAAGCTTTAAGCAGTATTTTGCCAACTTTAGCTGATGTCCGCGACTTCGTCCGCGTGGGTTTAGTTTACATAATAACCTCCTCCTTTTTGGAAGTCGGTTAAAAAATCCGTGGGAACTCTTTGATTTTCCGGGATAAAAGTAGCTCATATCACTCTCCAGGTCTTCAAGTTCCTCAACTATACCCATGAAAAAAATCACGTCGATCGATGGATCTTTTGCGGGGTAGTTGAAGGACAAACTAACAAACAAATACAAATTTCGCATTTATAATATTTAGTAAGGATAGCAAGGATTGTTTTGACATGTACCTGTTGTCATACAATGTCAGACCTTAAAGCTATATTGAACAACATCTCAAAGCTATATTGAAATAATATTATTGTAAGCGTTGGTGGTAGGGCCCCTGACCTCTGTAGCTCATGTGCCCACCTCGACTGCGGGCCCCGGCCGCTCACAGGCCACACGTGTACCCGGTCCGACAGACCGAACCCATGAACCAATTATACGGTCCGTAACCCATGACTCAATAAATACCTATCATGGAAAAAAATCGTGACATTAAATTACGGCGATGCACTTCACTTGTTTATTACCTTTCTCTAATATCTTGTCACGGCTTGATCTATCCTTTCTAATAAATATTGTAAATACGAAAAGTTTATTTGCTGATTTGTTCTTCAATCACGCAGCCACGAAGTAAAGGATCGACGAGTTGTTTTCATGGATATAGTTGATCACTTGGAGAGTGACATAGGCTACCTTTTATCTTAGAAAACCAGAGGGTTCCCCCCGGATGTTTAAAAACTTCCACGCGGATGAATTCGTGGGCAAACGCTAGTTTTTGAATAATGCATATATCTATAGAACAATTTTTATACAGAAATAAATAAAAGTTCAGCGGTATGTTTCAAAATTAAAATCTACATGGACGAAATCGTATTTCGCAAAAGCTTATCACAATATCTTTCTCTACCATAAATTACCATCTTGCAAGAAACAACAACTTAAATTGTTACCTAATTGGCAAACGCCTTTGGTCTTTCATCGAGAGTCGTAAACCTAAAACAGACAATTCTAAAGCAGTATGTACAATACAGGTGCGTAAAGTAACCCTCGTTTTATATGTCGTAAACTAGTTGTCAGGTGGTCAAAGTGGCCGCTTCTTCACTGACATCAAAGCTATAAAAAATACAAAGCGGTGATATGGTGTCATAGAGGTCCGGAGATATCAACACACACTGCATTTAGTATACGCCGAGAACATTTAAGTATACATAATTGAAACAGGTTTAGTTACATGTGTGATGTTGCATGATACATACAAGGAGTTCTCATACATACCTACTCTAATACTACTTTTTAAGTCATATTAATGAAACATAATCTTTTATATGTATTTGCTTTTTTCGGCGGGCGTGCGTGCGTGCACGCGTGTGTGTGTGGCGGAACAAAATGGCGGATTACATATTATTTCAGATCTCCCTCAATATGGGTATCAAATGAAAGGGCTTGACTAGTAGAATACTATACACTATGAAAAATTTCACATGTTATACACTATGATGGCGAATTATTTTTTTAATTTCTCATGTCGGGGTTGTTTTAAATTTTCAATTTACACTTTTTTTGTTTTTATTTTTATTCATATAATAACACGTTTTTTCTTTTGTTTCAGGTTAAGGTGGTGAAGTTCAGTTACATGTGGACCATAAATAATTTTAGTTTTTGTAGAGAAGAGATGGGTGAAGTGTTAAAATCATCGACATTCTCAGCGGGTGCTAGTGACAAGTTAAAATGGTGTCTCCGTGTTAATCCTAAAGGACTGGATGAAGAGAGCAAAGACTATTTATCATTATATTTATTATTAGTGTCGTGTAATAAATCAGAAGTTCGGGCGAAGTTTAAATTTTCAATATTAAACGCGAAACGGGAAGAAACAAAGGCGATGGAGTCACAGCGCGCGTACAGATTCGTCCAAGGCAAAGACTGGGGCTTCAAAAAATTTATCAGAAGGTAAGTAAGTAATAATAACATTTACAATACTTGATCTCAATATTGTGTTCTTGATTTATCAGTCCCATTATTGAACTCAACCTCATTTCCTTAATGATTCGAAAACAAGGATAAGAGTTTTAAAACCCGATTACGGAAAATTGGATGTATCGTCCGTTATATTAATTTTGTTCATATAAAACCACCCGGACCATAATAGCGAATCTATTGACACCTTATTCATCAAAATCAGCTCAGTAGTTTAAGCGGTACAATTTTACAATACAAGCGTTACAATACGTAATATGTGCATTGTGCATTGTAAATACATAGACTGTTAAAATCACAACCCTTTCTTTTGTCTTTGTCGGGCAAATGGTAACTTTTTCAACCAGGTTTGGCTAAATATTTTACGTTACGTTACGTGGTTTAGCAAAAACCATTAAATAGAGTTGGAAGTTATTTGTTAGTATTTGCATAATGTGACAAAAATCGTAAACAAAATAAGCAAGTAGTGACTAATAGAATGTAGCTGGAAATGACTAGCTGCAGAAGGCCGAAGAGTGTTTATTGTTATGCTCTATGTAAAAGGTTTATTTCTGAAGGGCTATTGATACTAAACTGTGATATTTAGTTAATGACTCATTAAATGTAATTTAGTGTATAATTTATGTCTCAGTGTGGCAGTTAGATATTTCTATTTAGCTGTCCTCATACTCAGTCATAAGACATTACATTTTCTTATTTTTTGTTCATTTTAAGTTTACCTCATCGAAATGTCTACATGAACGAATCTATCGTTCATGTAGACATTTTCATCGTCGTCTTATTTTAATTCGGAATTACAATGTATAATTTTAAATCTCTTTCAAGGCGAAGTCCCTTATCTGATGAGTGCAGCATTTAGTACAAAATAATTCACCAATACTGTCCATAATAATAGCATGTTAGTAAATAATGTTGATTATAAATAAAATTACTTATTTTTTAATAATTGTAATATTAAAATTTTATAGTAATTTACCGGCAATGACGAATTACCTTTAGTTATTATTCCTTTGGGGATTCCGGAGAATATACGTTTTATGTTAATTTATGAATGAACAATGTGACATTAGCCCATTCTTAAACATCCTGGTTAATCTGAACTGAACCGTTATCTTTGTCATTGATCAACTCTATGAGTACATCGTGCACTTTGATATAGTTCTTGCAATTCACGAGGGCATGAGCCTTACACATTGCGTAAGTGTGCGTGTTTGTCAGGAGCCTAGGTGGGAGCAGTCAGGCGCGAGCAAGCTTTCGCTCACACTTATACAGATACGACACACACATACAACCATGAGCCCTCGTGAATTGCAAGAATTTTACTTTTATTAATAGACCAAAGTCGTTAGTCGCTAATAAGCTATCAACACTTCATTTAAACAACATATCGCCGATTTATAGGCGATAAGTTGCGATATATTATTATTTATATTGATAAATAGGTATAAAGTTTCCATAAGATTTTTTAAAATGGAATTCTAATTTATTTATCTTAAGAGATTTTGAGTGTGTACACTCTAATATGTATTCAGAATTTTTCGTCAATTATTTTTTTACTAATTAAGACTATTTCATAGGACTGTTCATGCTATGTTCAATATTCCAAGTATTAAGTATTTTAATTTAATGCTATTTGCGTATTTTATTGCTGCGAAGGGAAGAATTTATCGCTTGAATTTGCAACAAAGCTGGGATTGTATTATAAAACTTACGCGCGTTAAAACGTTCTCGGAATATTGATAGCGTTTCTGCCTTCAAAGATACTGCGTTTCGTGACAATCTACTCTTTGTTTTAACTTTGTTCCTTAAGACATTGATTTCATTCAGAGCAGAACCAATGTAGATAGTTAGGTACGCCCTTGGTATGTTATTTGAACTAAGTATAGTTGAATTTTTAAGTATATATCAGAAATATCGGAATAGTCGGGATTTAAGTACGAATCTTTATGAAAATCCTGGAATCCTAGATCCTTTAGACCATTGTCCATTGTACTCCTGTATTAGAGCCTGATTAGAGCGTACAAAACAAAAAAAAAGTCACATCGGTCAAACCGTTTTTGAGCTTAAGCCAGACTTAATGAACAGCAATGGATTTTCACATATACCTATAGACATGTAGATAAATATAGATTTAGTGACGTCACTGAAACGTTTATCGAAAAAGTTGGCATGGTTTCCTAGAGTCATCAAAACGCGATAACCGGTAGAGCTCGTGAGTTTAATCTTTACACGTGAATGAAGTCTGCACTCAAAACTATTAATAAAAATATAATGATGTTGAATAAATAAGAAATGAAGCACACTGTCGTATTTATTACAGAGACTTCCTCCTGGACGAGGCGAACGGCCTACTGCCCGAGGACAAACTGACGATATTTTGTGAAGTGTCAGTTGTGGCGGACAGCATAAACATTAGTGGGCAGAGTAACGTGGTGCAGTTCAAAGTGCCCGAGTGCCGGTTATCGGACGACCTGGGGGCGTTGTTCGACAACGAGAGGTTCTCGGACGTCACGCTCGCGGTCGGCGGCAGGGAGTTCCAGGCGCACAAAGCTATATTAGCAGGTAAATATTTCATGAATATAGAGTAGAATTCACCACTGCGCTACCCACTAACAAAATCAATATTTACTGCATGTTTATTCGGTGGAAATAAGGTTACTTCAAAGATATCTTTGACTAGCTTTTGCACCCGCGACTTCGTCCGCGTGGAATTAGATTTTGGGTTGGAATTTTCAAAAACTGTGACACACGTGCTTCTTTATTTTTAACTGAAAGCTCTAATACCAACTTTGATGGAAACAGCTTGAAAAATGACGGACTTTCATATAAACTTCCATCCCCTATTTAAACCACTTAGGGGTGGAATTTCCAATAATCCTTTCTTAGTGTGCGCCTACGTCATAAAAGGAACCAACTGTAAAAATTTCAAGTTTCTCACTTCAGTAGTTTAGGCTGTGCGTTGATATCTCAGTCAGTCAGTCAGGACTTTGAATTTTATATATATATAGATTACCTTGTATTAAATAATAAGTATAATTAAGTAATAGAATAGAAAAGTTTTCATATACAAAATATAAAGTGTTCTGAGTCAACAAGTAAATCTACCATTGGGTCGTATCATCGTTCATTCATTCCTTACTAACACTCAGTTTATAATTTATTTTTGATGTGAAAAGTCTGTTGGCGAGCCTCGAGGGTCAGATTGCCTCTTATGACGTGCCGTGACGGTAAACGGCACGACGCTCTTTCATGCCGTCATGCCCATGCATGCATGTTAAATAAACTGTGCACGATGTTCCAATATGCAATATATATTATATGTACAAGGTTAAAGGTACGAACTGAAAACAGAAAGATTGACGGTTCAATCTCCATCCGTTGCATTATTATGCAGTCATCGGATCCAATCTTTTCCTAACTTTATGGATATAATTATTGGAGGGAAGACTGCAATATTATTAGTCAAATATTCTTTAAAAAAATCTTGTTTCATATTTCATATTATGTATAAACATTATAATAATTTATAATATCAACTAATTTTAATATATATAATGTATGTAATAATATGTATCTATTGTATATATATATGCAAATAATAACATAAATACCACTATCTACAAAATAACACTTTATAGTTGAACTATTGTACAAAGCCATAAAGTCATACGTTGTGGTTAACAAGCTCTGTTTATTATTCTAAAACGTACAATTATTTCGCTGTAGCCGTCAAATGTGTAGGCACTAGACACCGATAAACAAGCAAAATTAATATAATACCTACATGGAATTTTGCATTACATTTGACAAACTTAACATTTTAAGTTAAGTACTATTAATCCTTATTAATATTATAAAAACTAAAACGTGTTTGTTTATTGGTTTTCCTTCAATAACGTAGCAACGGATTGACGTGATTTTGTGCATTGATATAGGCGAGGTACTTTTTTCCGGAAAATTCAAAGGACTCCTGCTGGATTTCTAAAAAACCTAATTCCATGCGGATGAAGTCGAGAACTATTGATATATTTAATTTCGATAAAATGGCCAAAATGAAATAAATTAATAAATGACCCTAAAATATGTCATGGAAATTCTGTAATCGCTTCGTTATTGGGTTATCGTTAAAGCTGTCCGTGTTTACGGTCATTTTATATGATTCACTTTTTTATAATGATTCCTTTAATGCGAACACGTATTAATAACACTTGACCGTACGTCCTAGTATTCTGGGCACATTTGATACAAGCCTTTATTTCCGTCGCCGACGAGTGTTGAGTCTGGATGTGTCACTTATCTTTCATTCGTCATACCTACATATTATAGCAGTCACACTGTATAGCTTAGCAATGTTTCAAATTATTATCTGCCCGTTTTTGTACTGATAGGTATATTACTGTAATTTTATATTCATTTATGGAAATGTATTACTCTTATTTAAAAAAAAAACAAGGTAAGTATTGGTGTTATTAAATAATCTTGTACCTAAATCGTGTTTTAGAACACGTATTGCAAACGATGCTATTTCTAATACTTTTAGGATTAAAAATTAAAATGACGACATCATGCGCGTCAACTGCATGAAATCACGTCATAATCACGCAGCATATATATTGGACACGTGCTGTTAATGTGCCATCATCTTAACACATTATTCTGTAATCTGTCTTTGAGACATGTTAATAATATCCACTCTTTCGGGCCAACTTGAAAGGGGTATGGCAGGGTGCATTCAACCCATATCCCTAATCGGCTTCTACACGCCATCGTGCCGGAACGCTAAATCGGTTGGTGGCACGTCTTTGACGGTAGGGTGATACCTAGACCAAACCAGAAACAATTCAGAAATTATAAATTCCCGAATTGCCCCCGCCGGGTATCGAACCCGAGACTTCCCAGTTATAAGACCACAGCGCTCACCAGATTGCAATCGTCAATCTTAGACAATCCCACAGCTGGCTTCGAACCTTGTGAACTCCACTGTATAAACGCAGATTTACGTAACTCCAGTACGGTGTCACGTTTTTAACTTGAAACGTGAAATTTACTGGTAAGGCTTCTGGTTATTAGGTCCACGCCTTAAGCGTTCGTGATTCTACTTTTTATGGGAGAGGGTATCCATATCAGAGACACTGCTTTGCCCATAGAGTTCTAGTTCATTAGTTGGAGTGATGCTCTGCCAGAAATTTTTGTTTATGAAACGTGTTTTTATTCCAGCGCGGAGTCCCGTATTTGCTGCGATGTTCGAACATGAAATGGAGGAAAGGAAAAGAAATCGGGTGGACATCACGGACGTTGACCACGAAGTGCTGCGGGAGATGTTAAGATTCATTTACACGGATCGAGCGCCGAACCTTGACAAAATGGCGGACGACTTATTAGCAGCGGCAGACAAGGTATTTTTCATTTTAGTTAAGTTTAAATCAGCAAAAAAAAAAATAGGCACGTCAAAAATATTAGTTTAATAGATAGTCTTCTTCTCAGTCGACTTCTAAATGCCTGGACAGGTTTGGACATACGGGCCACGGGGGTCGGGGTATCCTTAGAATCCTTACATCATCCCGGCCCCAAATGACACTTCTTCTTCCGAACCGATAGACGTCCATTGTTGGACAAGGGTCTTGCATGAACTTCCACAGCCAGCCTTATCCAGCCGCCTGTATACAGCGGCTCCCTAACTCGCCTGATTTATTCGGTCCATATAGAGTAGTCTGTCAACACTGCGCATGCCGATAGGGGGCCCGGTCGTCACTCTAGCACCTTGCCTTAGGACCCCCAACCCAGTTCTAACAATTTATATGGAGCC
The DNA here is from genome assembly GCA_038048805.1 of Hipparchia sbordonii. Lineage (NCBI taxonomy): Eukaryota > Metazoa > Arthropoda > Insecta > Lepidoptera > Nymphalidae > Hipparchia > Hipparchia sbordonii. The sequence goes on along the minus strand of CM076104.1, from coordinate 6,141,280 downwards.
TGAGCTTTCTTATGAGATCCATAGTTGGCGACCATGTTATTAGTAAATTTTAATTTTAATAGACATTCCTATATTATATACCCCAGTCTTACATTATACACTCAGTCAGTCCTATAAATAATCCATACATATTAAAAAACATTACATTCAGCTATTGCTGACTCTAGTTAGGTCATGTATTTGTATACACCCTATGGCGTCGATAAAAGCTGGTAAAATCACCTCAGCTGCTGTGAAGAAGTGATAGTAGCCAATGTGCCCAGAAACCAAAACATCAACGATAGCTGCACATATTTGCATGTCTCGTTTGCGATTCACATATCCATTTATAGACGAACATGTTGCACAACAATTATATTATCAAAGGCCTTGACTTTGAAACGATATTGGATTACCTTGAATTCAAGTCTGATTAACAACATATACATACATAATAGCCGTAAGCGGTAGCCCGCGACTTCGTCCACATAGAATTTGAAGTCCACATCGCTGCAAGAGGCCTGTCGACAAAAGTCCTACTAGTCCTAAGCTAGTAAAAAACGAGAAATTTTCAAAAATGCTTAAATACAATATGGGGTTACCAATAAGTTCCTGAAATGCCGGTGGTGCCTCTAGTACTACAAGTGTTCATGGGCGGCGCTAATCACTTTGCATCAGGTGACCCGTCAGCTCGTTTTCCCGCTATTCATATAAAAAAAAAATGCCCATGGGTGCGGCCCATGACGATTTTTATTTTTGACGTCCCCTATTTTAACCATCCTCAAGAGATAATTATATAGATTTTTATGATTCAATCATTTTCAGACAATCCCACAGCTGGAGCTGTCATGCCTACAATCCTTCATTTGAACACTAGTTAACTAATGTAACTTTGTTGTTTCAGTACGCGTTAGACAGACTAAAGGTGATGTGCGAAGAGGCGCTATGCTCTAGCCTGTCTGTGGAGACGGCGGCCGACACGCTGATCCTGGCCGACCTGCATTCAGCCGACCAGCTCAAGGCGCAGACCATTGACTTCATTAACACGTCAGTTTATTTCTAATTCAAATTCAAAATTTCATGTAGGCTAACTTGTAGCTCTTATGACACGTTATAAATATACCACCGGTTCGGAATACAGATTCTGCTGAGAATAGCCGGTAAGAAACTCAGCAGTTGCTCTTTTCAAAAAACAAAAAATATTTTTTACAATATTTAACAAAACATTGCCCTGTATACAGTGTTTCCACAATAAAGTTTTAAAAATGCAAAACAATCCAATACATGTTAAGACAGGTAGGCAAAAGCAGACCCATTCCCGTTGGTGGCACCCGTTCACGAGCATGGCGCATGATCCAGCCGTTGCTTCGCTCAACCATATTTGAGGGAACATAACAAACCGCACCACACGACACCACCACAGAAATTTTAAAGAGAGCATTATTCTATTCCATCGTTCCTAAATCCTAATATTATAAACTAGCTGATGCCTGCGATGGATTTAGTTAAAAAAAGTTTAATATCCCGCGGGAACTCTTTGATTTTCCGGGATAAAACGTAGCCTATGTAACCCTCCAGGTCCTCAAGTATACCCATGCAAAAAATCATGTCAATCCGTAGCTCTGTTGCAGCGGGATTGAAGGACAAACCAACAAACAAACACACTTTTGCATTTATAATATTACTATATTAGTAAGGATTCCATCCTTCCTAATATGTGAAATTGTTGTTTCTTGGTTTGTCCTTCAATTTTGTAGCATCACTAGCACAAAATTTAAAGGTGCAGATTGTACTAAGAATATTGAAACTGGAGTCATTTATTTAACACGCCATTGTCCGGTTGCAGGAGTCACGCGACGGACGTGATGGACACAGCGGGGTGGAAGAACATGATCTCGTCGCATCCGCACCTCATCGCCGAGGCGTTCCGCGCGCTCGCCACCCAGCAGCAGCAGATTCCGCCTATAGGTCCGCCGCGGAAACGCGTCAAGCAGGCTTAAGCCTTTCCACCGGATCGTCAGGTCGCTCTAGCCATTCGCGTTCACTCCACGAGCGAAGCGAGCCGCCGGCAGGCTTCAAGGAGTCCCACTGGGAAGTTTATGTTGTGTCGGATACTTTTTTACGTTTGAGCAGCACGTGTTCCGGTGTCTTGTCGGCTTCTATGTGTACCCTACTTAGGGTGTCTAAAAAAGCGGTGCGGAGTGGAAATTGTTCATCAGGCCTATCAGATGATTGAGAGACGACTTCAATGATCCGATTGGACTGCTGAGCATCTTCGCTTCTTAGCAAACGCTCTCGAAAGTAATATGATCGGGAATATCGGGATGCGGGTCTATTGCCGACCGCCTCTATACCAAAGACGCGCCCACACACCTATCTGCAAGCAGTAACAGACTCTGAACTACTCTTAACAGATAATTTGAAGTAATACTTGAAAATAACTTACGGAATATCATGCATGTTAAATTATTAGAATAAATACAAAAATCCCCGCAAAATACCTCCAACAAAAATAAAATCTATATTAAATCTTCAAATTCAGCAAAAGACAATTTATACCGTTAGAACATTACAATACGTGTGACTTAAGTAGCCTAAATGAACGCGTGCCGTGATTTAGCGCCCGAGCGAGCGAAGACCTTAACGCGGTGTATTCATTGATAGGACTTCAATCACAAATAATATCGTATATGACAACAAGTAATTAGCAAGTGTGGCTTAAAGCCAACTTCTTAATTTATACCTATTTAAGAATGCAAATCCAAAACAATTGTCTCTTTGCTTTTATGAGTCTGTAACTTATGTGACTTCATAACTACACTGTATGAAAATCGATAACACATGGATACTTAATTGCGAGCTACAATATACCGCAGGTTTAGGTCATGCAGTGTTATAAAACAAATTACATAATAACTAGAACAATTTCCTAGGTTTACTTATTCATTTTGTCCCATGGATAAACTTACTTCCCTTATTTTTACTTAAAAACATTAACATTTTCGTTTATGTAAAGTGCATCTGTGTTATTAATTTTATTTTTTATTATTTAATATATAATTAAATAATTGCTCATCAGTCATTTTACTCATAGATACAAAAAGTTTAATTACAGAACTATTTTTAAGTAGTACTGTACCAGACAATCCCTGATCTCTTTTCAACTAATAAACTCCAAATTGAACATTTATAACATAATAATTAGAGAAACTGAACTAGACATCGGGTCAAATGAAAAAAAATAACGGAATTGCCAGACAAAACTATGTAGATAGAATTGATCTTTAATACCTTAATAAAAAAAAATATATACGCCAAACATATGCGTTAGTCGTAAAATAAATGTTTCGATGTTTGTAATTACCAGATAAAAGTAAGTAGAAATTTATATTTTATAAACATCCCTATCAGTGTATAATTAATGTTGAAATAATGTGTAAAATGTTGTGTGAGTGTCTGAGTCCTCACACACGTGCATTGAATAACACAATATAATGCAGTATGAAATACATTGGTGCTAATGCTGTTGTACTAATAATAATTTGACAGCTGTAAATTTTATGCGATACTCTTCTGCAGGGAATATTATCAAAAGGTTAGCACTATTTTTAGACCTGTCAATTTACTTTAGAAATTGTGTTCAACAGAATTAGTGCCAGTGAGATATTTGTAATATGATACCAATAGCTAAGTTTTAGCACTATGAAAGTAATATAATGTGAGAAGATTGAGCAAAGTAAACCTTCGATCTGTAGGTATTAGAAATGCTGTGGGTCGTCAAAAAGTGTCAGTGAATAATAAGTTCTCACCTATGATTCCGAAATGTGAAAACGTCTGACAATGATGCAGTGGCTTTTAAGAATTATAAAATTACTAACATAAGTCAATAATAAGGTATGAAGAAGTGTTTAGTAAAATGTATTTTTGCATATTTCTCGTTGGTGAGAACTTATTTTACAATGGTCATTTTTTAAATTATTAGATATTCATGATAATTCGCTTGTAAACTTTCTCTAAACCAACCAAATTCACAAGTCTAAAATTAATGCTTTTCTTTTCCTCAGGGAACATTCTGAAATGAATAGCACTATTTTTGGACTTGTCAGTGGTACTGATTCATATCTCTAAACTACACTCAATGGACAGAACAGAAAATAGTGCTATCCTTTTTACAATGTTCCCTAAAGAAAAGGATAGCATTACATTCAGAGCTGTCAATTATGTTTGGTTTAAAGATTGTGTACTACATAATTAGTACTGTATGGGACTGCATATCTTGTATATTATTGATCGAAAGTATATGAAGTGAGCGGACTATACAATATTGAAACTATTGAACCATTGTGTCCTAAAAATGGTTTGCATGTGCTGACAAATATAATATTAGCGCTAGATACATTAGTATTAATAGAAGTTCTCCGTAAGTCAACGTTCGCACTGAATGGAGTGGAATTGAAACAATTCTGCATAGTGGAAGAGTGGCTGGTGGAACGTGTTACGTATATTAGTTGTGACTACGCGGATTCGTCACTTTATACTATTATTGATCTCAAGACGATATTCGATCCTATAATTTTTTGTCTCTCGCGGCCTTTTAGTGTGCCGCATTTAAATGATTACTTTTAATGTGTATGTTATTATAATATGCTGGACGCTTTTTGCGCGTTTACGTAGTTTTTGAATTAGGCTCGGAGGTATATTTTATGTATGTCGTTTCTGTGAACATTCTCTCATTGTTATGTTTAAACGTAAATTATTGCAAATGTATTCAATATAAACCTCATAATATTTAAATGACGCATTAATGTCATAAAATATTCAAATGTATCGTGTACATTATTGGCTAATAGGTACTTTGAAAATTTGTTGAAAGAAACGAATGGGTAAAATTTATAGTGAATAATAATGGCATTTGATTTGATAAAAAAGTGAATTGCTTTCAGAAAATTTCTTGGTAGATGTTTAAAGTAGCACTTTTGATCTACTCGAAGTAGTGGTAATTGAATGCAATAAGTAAATGTTTATAAAGTTTTGTAACATAGTTTTGTACAAACTTATGTGAAGAGTTCACGATGAGCATGCGTCTGCTGTGGGATTGTCTAAAAATGATTGCTACAATGTGACGATCGCAATCGTCTCTGATTGGCCGACACTCTCTCGCTATTGGCTAAATTGCATTGTTGCAACAAAATCGACATTAATTCAGCCAATCACCCCAATTGAGACTGTAGCAATGATGAAGTATTTTTTACGCAATCAACCTACAGTTCAAGTGTGCTTTCTGTACAAAGCTCTGTGACATTAATTTAGATGTTGTAGGTGACTCGAGTGATTGTCATAGAATATTGAATTTGTTGGTGTTGTATATAGAGCTATGATCCCACCATTACAATATATCTAAGTTCTAAATTATAAGTTGTATCACCGTGAGACACCACTAATGTTTATTTGTTATTTTACACATAGGTAATATTCCGATGGCATATTGTGATTTTTTTCCATTAAAGTGTCTGTATATATTATATAATAACTAAATATTTTTTATTAAATAATTATTAGAATAATTCTAATGGTTTTAATTTTGATTGATAAAAGTTTTGAAGTTATTTAAAAAGAATTTTAGTGAATGATAGTCATTATCTTGCTTCTTTTAATTGTATTTTGTGTCTTTCAAGTCAATAACTCTTCATTTTTATGCTCACTTTGCAAATGAAAAGATGTTTTTATTTTATTTATATCTTGCAACTATAGTATATTGTCTATTAGGTATATACTGTTTTGATGATATCTGTCCTTTAATCCTTAAGTTTCTTGATAACAAATGTACCAACTTCACTATATAATTACAATTCAATATACTTAATATAAATAGTAATGTACTGTGGCCAATAAAATATCAATATTTATAATACCATTTTATACCCACACCCCATTTATATACCTACTGGCAGCTGTTGTCGCGTAATATGATAGTTACAAAACAATTGTCAGAAATATTAACTGTGATTTTCGAAATTGTCAATAAGTTGAGCAAATAAATGAAATGATGTAATGTATGATTCTTTTATTATATACTATATTTTACCCGCGGCTTCGCTTCAGCTATCTGTTAAAAGTAGCCTGAAGTAATTCCTATACCAAATTTTCAATTTTTTTTAAACAAAAAAAATCTGTCAAGGTGTTTTGATTCTACCATTGATTTTTAAATATACTCATAGATCAGGGGTGGCCAACCACAAACATATAAGAGTAAGGCCAACTTGGTTAGAGCTAAGATCTATTTACTGACGAAACCCTGTGAGATCATCACACACAGCGCTTTGAATTGAAATCTTGCCTGTTGTTTTGCGATTCAGTGTTGTGATATATACAGATTTATCTGTTTAATAGGAATCGATACAGATTTTGCTCTTTGATACAGATTTTTACAATTGAACGTGTATAGAAAAATAAAAGCTAAATGGATTCGAGCATGACTTACAGGATTCGTTTTATTTTTAGGGGTTTTTACTATTGGGTTGAGTGGTGACTGGTGACGATGGTGACGATTTAAGAATGAACAATATTATTCTGGAGTCTGATGAAGAAGATTCTGACATATTTTTAAATGGTAACAAGTTTGTTGATAAAAACAAAACAGAGCCGCAGCTGGAGAAAGAATATTTTCTTAGATTTTCTTCAATAATTTTAACTTTCTTTTCCTTAATAACCCTTAGTCCTTTCAAACCAAAAATTATTATTAATTTATTTCATTTAAAATTCCTTTGATCACTGACTTATATATCTTTAATAGGTACCTACAGATTTTAGATTATTTATTGATCTCATACAAAAGTACAGATTTTTAGACTTGTGCAATAGGTTAGGGCAGGTTTGAGATATGGCATTTGGCAACACTGTTACAATTGCAGCGCGATGACAGCACGGAGTATTAGTGTTCTGTGGATGACAGAAACACGACAGAAACCTATATTTTTTACTCTATAAAGTTTGGCGGTAACATTTTATAAACAAAATTATTTTATGAGCAATGAGCATGAACTCAAGAAGAAACCATGGATTCCTTTGATGATGATTCAGGTTTGATAGTTTTAATACACAGTACACTAATTAACAAACTATGACACTAATTATGGAAACTCGATTTCTGATATTTGTGCGGTTTAGGTTCATTATAATTTATAAAAGTTAACAATTACAGCTAATAAAATGAATGATTCTCAATTCACGCCCAGAAGAGCTACGAGAAACAGGAATAAGCCGAAGAAATATGATGAGTTCTTAGACATTACACGGGCAACAAGAAAGACTCCTTATGTTGAAAGTTCTGATGAAGAGTTGGATGAAAATGCGACACCGAAACCAAAAGGTGAACCTTACTCTTCTCTCAGCATCATATTCATTATGTTTAACAATAAATAATATGAGAGAGAACTTTTAGGACTAAAGATTATTTTATCAGTTGTTAATGATAATAATTAGGATTAGCACCTATATGAGGTACAGAGGATAGTAACAAGCTTACTTTCAACCTATGAAAGTCCTAAGCTGATATGCACTGGCAATTTAGAGGGCTTTAGGTAACAAACTCCATGATACTAGACCCCTATTAGTATAAGTCAAACATCACAGCACTCAAAACATAACAAATCCCAGAAATTTTCTATTTTTCCTATAAGTATATGGGTTCTGTGCTTCTCATGAACATTTACATGAGTAAATGTGGTGGAATACTGCAACAAACTGTGAGTCATATTTGGTTCACAGACTAGTGGTGCAATTCTCTAATAATGATTGCAATCGCATCTGTAAAAATGATTGATGCAGCTTTTACAGAATTGACCTGATGTTGATGCAGTAATGGCTATAGTTCTTTCATTTATCAAGGACTCGTGGCTTATGGTTGTGTGTTTGTCATATCTGTATAAGTGAGAGTGAGAGCCAGCTCGTGCTTTACTGCTCCAACCTAGGCTCCTGACAGGTACACACACGCAATATGTATATACACGGTGTAACCACAAGTAAAGCATCTGTAACTTTATGAGATAAACGTACTATACCATAAATCTTGTTTCTAAAGTTATCTGGTATCCTTGCAGCACTCTTTGGCAATGATGATGTGGAAGGCCAAGACATATTCAAATTTAAGTCCCGGCATACAAAAAATGACCTACAGAATAAGGTTAAGGCAGCTATTACTTTTTCTCAGACTCCAATGAAGACTCCAAGGAAGAATTTATTGCAAAAAACTATGGAGGCAACACCACAGCATGTTGTGAATATTATGAAGAAAAGTAAGTGTGAAGAAGTAGGAAGTAGTAGGAACTTTAGCCCCCGACTTAGGCCGCATGGTGTAAGGTTTTTAAAATCCTTTGGGAATTCCTTTTTCTGGGATAAAAGTAGTCTATGGTCACTGTCCAGATTCACAACAATACCTATGTGGAAAATCACGTCTATCTGTTGCTTTGTTGCTGTGTGATTGAAGGACCAACCAACAATAAAACACTTTCTCATAATATTAGTAAGGTAGCTGGAGCTAGTGTACCTCTATGGCTCAAGGAATATTTTCTTGTTTTAAATTTAATTTATTTGGTGATTTGTGGTTGATAATCTCATGAGAAAATATGAGTTAATTCAATTATGTTTTCTTAATGTATAGTATATATATTTTTTTAAATAATGATCATGTAATATCTTTTTCAGAAATCATTCAGGCAGTCGAGAGTGACAGTTCTGACAGCGATTTCTCTGGAAGCAGCAGTGACTTTGTACCTGGCAAAAGTGATGAAGAGGTACGGTAAATTAGTTAATGACAAGCTAGTCCATGATAGGATTCTTAACTTAGCATATGAAAAAAGTATAATAATTATGCTTTAATGGTGTGGATTACTTGAAATTACGGATATTAATTATTATCAGTAATAATTTATGTATGAAACTTTCAGAGTGAGTCATCAGCAAGCGATAGTGGTTCAAATGTTGAGGAGGAGAGTAGCCCAAAGAAACCTACAACACCAGTAACTAGAAACAGAGGCAGCAAGGTGAAGCAAAAAGACTCTGAGTACTTCGTCACACCAGATAATTATTTCATGATGAATTCTAGCAAAAAGGTGAGTCAATGAACCACAGATTATTATTAATAAGTTTAGATTGAATCAAAATTACTAATTAGCCAACTAAGTTAGGCTTATTATTATTGAGTACTACTTTGGTACTCAGCATCAGGAGAAAAAAATGAATCATAGAGTAAATGGGGTCACATTCAGTGCTAGACGTATGGATTGTACACAGGGATATATATATATTTTAATTTGATGACAAGATCCTTGACTGCAATCTCATATGATGGTGAGGGACTAACTTTTAAGGGCTATGGCAGTGTAAATTCAACCCATACCCCTAATTTGTTTTTACCCTGCATCGTGCCCCAACGCTATTCTTTGGCGCCATGTGTTTGATGGTTTTTACTTTAGTTATAATTTTGTTCAGTTTAGATAACCACTTAAAGTTAAGACATTATATAGATTGGGTATAATATAGAATTAATCTATACTATTTTATCTAATTTTAGATAACAACATCAGATCACACTCTAGCAAGACTGAAAAATATGAATCTTAATGAAAACGTAAAGGAAACTGATGTCCATATGTCCAAGGAACACCAACAATGCATCAAAAATCTCACAAAAAGCTACGACCAATTATTCGACAGATGGCTATATGTATTAAATGAAAATTTCAATGTTATTTTATATGGCATTGGTTCTAAAAGACAAGTGCTCCAGAGATTCCAGGCAGAGAAACTTAAGGATATGCCCTGTGTCGTGGTCAACGGCTTCTTTCCTAGTCTTACCATAAAGAATGTTCTAGAAACAATTGTTGTTGATCTGTTGGAGAATACACATGTTCCGTCCAATATAGGTAAGATACAGGGTAAATTTCAATGTGATCACATCGGTTCTAAGGGTGTTACCATAATATTCGATCGATTAGAATTCTAAGGTTGTTTTGGTTCTAAGATTCTAAGGGTAGGCAATCTTGTCTTTTGGTTCATTCCTATTAATTTTTGTACTGAATATAACAACATATATAACAAACCAAGCATGAGTTGTTCGTATCTGAGTAGAGGTAATACTGACCAACAGTAACTGACAGACCGGCAAGAGGTACTGATTTTACAGAGCCTATTATTGTCTTATTTTAATTATATATGCATTCATTTGATTTTGTTTTATTTTTATCGCTTTAACGCTTCGTCATATTTACAAATAATTACTTAAGAAAAATTTTCAATTTACCGACCAGGGTTAACGTTGCTTAACCAACTTTAACGTGTCGCCATGCGATGTAGCGTTCACGATGGCGTTTAGAAACCAATTAAGAGGTATGGGTTGAATCTTGTCAACAAATTTAAAAAAAAATGTTACAGGTGATGCGGTCAATTTGATAGAGGCTCAATTGGATGAATGCGGTGCGCACTTGTTTGTGATCGTCCACAACATGGACGGCGTGATGTTGCGCAATTCCAAAGCACAGTCGATGTTCGCGAACCTTGCGCAACTGAAGAACGTTCACTTGGTTGCGACCATAGACCACATTAATGCGCCACTTTGTGAGTTGTGTTCTTTTTAGTTAGACTTGTAGTTAGGAGACAAATAATGGTGCGGGTTGTTAAGTTCCCTCAAATATGGTTGAGCGAAGCAATGGCTGGATCATGCGTCATGCTCGTGAACGGGTGCCACCAACGGAAATGGGTCTGCTTTGTGTCTACTCATGTTAACATGTGTTAGGTTATGGTAGGTGTGCATTTTTGAAACTTCTTTGTGGAAACATTGTGTGCATAGCCTAGTTTTGTTAACAATTGTAAAAAAATTTTTTTTGAAAAGAGCAACTGCTGAGTTTCTTGCCGGCTCTTCTCAGCAGAATCTGCATTCCGAACCGGTGGTAGATTTATGACGTGTCATAAGAGCTACAAGTTGGCCTACATGAAATAAATAAATTTTGATTTTGATTTTTTTGAATAGGGCAGCTTTTTCAATATTTTTAATTCATTCTTTACTTCAATATAATATAGAAACAATGTATCACTCGTAATTCGAAAGATGCCGCCGCCGCCATGTTACCACTTGCCATAATAAATTCTTACTATATAATAATATAATATTACTAACTGATGCCCGCGACTTCGTCCGTGTGAATTTAGTTGATAAAATCCCGCGGGAACTCTTTGATTTTCCGGGATAAAAAGTAGCCTATGTTTTAATCCAAGGTATAATCTATCTCCATTTTAAATTTCAGCCAAATCGGTCCAGTAGTTTTTGCGTGAAAGAGTAACAACATACATACACACGAACACACACACACACATACACATACAAACTTTCGGCTTAATATTAATATATAGTGTGATAGTGTGATTAGTGTGATAAGTTTTTTTTTTCGCAACTCACTGAGCTATGTCGGTGAGGGTGACTTTAGTTCTCCTGCGGATCTTCTCATTTCTGATTTGATCTCACGTGTGTGTCTACATGTATTCTAATTATTATGATTTTGACAACATTCAGTATGGGACCATTCAAAACTCAGCAAATTCAAATTCACGTGGTGGGACGTGACGACATTCGCGCCGTACGTCGAGGAGACGTCGTACGAGAACTCGCTGCTGAGCCAGCGCAGCGCCGCGCTGCAGCTGGCGTCGCTGGCCAGCGTGCACCGCTCGCTCACCGCCAACGCCAGGGGCATCTTCCGCATCATCGTGCAGCACCAGCTCGAGAACCACAAGCAGCCGCACTATCAAGGTATGATCATGGTTCAGTACCAGCTCGAGAACCAGGATCATCGCTCAGTACCAGCTCGAGAACCACAAGCAGCCGCACTATCAAGGTATGATCATGGTTCAGTACCAGCTTGAGAACCAGAAGCAGCCGCACTATCAAGGTATGATCATCGTTCAGTACCAGCTCGAGAACCAGAAGCAGCCGCACTATCAAGGTATGATCATCGTTCAGTACCAGCTGGCGAACCAGAAGCAGCCGCACTATCAAGCTATGATCATCGTTCAGTACCAGCTGGCGAACCAGAAGCAGCCGCACTAACAAGCTATGATCATCGTTCAGTACCAGCTCGAGAACCAGAAGCAGCCGCACTAACAAGATATGATAGTATTGAGTCTTTACGAGATGAAACGTTTTATTCGATGACAACATAGTCCTTGACTGCAATCTTACCTGATGGTAAGTGACGATGCAGTCTAATATGGTAGCGGGCTAAGTCGGAAGGGGTAGTCAGTGTACTAATACCCCTAATCGGTTTCTACACTCCATCATGCCGGAACGCTAAATCGCTAGGCGGCACATCTTTGACGGTCGGGTGGTAACTAGCCACGGCCAAAGCCTCCCATCAGACAGATCATTGATTTGAATATCATTGTAAGTGGAGGCCCAACTGTACAGTTGTGTCAGAAAATCGGAATCAATCATTTTTACAGTCTCAATTGTGGTGAATGCTTGAATTTACGGTATCCATGCTGTCAAGCCTGATTTAGGGCCGATCTACGCCGGAATAGTAGCGGCCGGCAGCGGCGCGGCGAGCTCTTTCAGTGTGAAACAACTTTTAACTTTATCTACATAATCGCTAAAAACTAGTATCGCTTGAAAAACTCAAAAAGGTCACGCGGCCACGCGCGTCAATCGATACTGGTCTTTAGCGATTATGTAGATAAAGTTTAAAATTATTTCACACTGAAAGTGTTCGAAGCGCCGCTGCCATTCCGGTGTAGATCGGCCCTTACGGCCATATTGTGTTCTAACCACAAGTGACGCATTAACATTCCAGGTCTGGCTTTCAAAGACCTGTACTCGAAGGCCCGCGAACAGTTCCTGGTGAGCTCAGACCTCGCCCTTCGAGCTCAGCTCACAGAGTTCTTGGACCACAAGCTTGTCAAGCAGAAGCGGACATACGACGGCGGTGAAAATCTGGTGATACCCATCGAGAGCGCCTTGCTTCAACAGTTCTTGGATCAACAAACTACTGTAGAATGACGTCCTCTATTCACCAATTGATCGAATGTTGAAACGCATTTGCGTAAATATTCGTCAGAATATTTTTTTTTGTGTGTTCCCGTTACTCGAAGAAGCCTGGAATGATTTGAAAAATTCTGTTTTTGTTTGAAAGGGTTTACTTCCCAGGTGGTCCCATTGACACCAGGTCAGGATCTGATGATAGGATCCTGGAGAAATCGAGGGAACTATTCAAGTTTTATAGGCACAATTGATTACTTTAATACTGTTTTAAATAATTTAAATTTTCAAGATCGGTTCAACGGTATTTACTCTTTTTACAAAATAAGCCGGAATATTTCCTGATTTAAATATAGCCTAGATCGTTCCTGGCACACTACCTGAAAGAGTCTCGTCAAAATCGGTTCTACTATTCGATATAAATGACAATAAAAAAAAATCACAGAACATTTCAGCTATATTGATACGCTAAAATGGATGGGAGATCTAAAAACTTGAAATATTTTAAAATAGGATAAGTAAATAAAACAAATTAAATTTGGTTGTAGTTTTTATTTTACAATCCCAGAAATAAAGTTTTTAATAGGATTATAATATATATCAACAGGCCAAGTTGTAAATTACTTAAACTTAATGACTTACATAATATAATAATTAACTAAAATTATCTTCAACATTTATCTGGCACATTCACCATGATGTATCAACCAAACATTTATAAATTATCATTGTTATACTTAGTGCATAAATTGCTATTTTAAAAATATTATAGAAAAATATCCTCTGAAATTGCCAGTGATGTCAAAGAATTTTATCTAATTTAATCAAAAATCATTCTAACATTCACGACAATAATAATTTGAACAAATAAAAAAAAAAATACGAGCATCAGATTGAGAATTTCTAAAATACATAAATAATATCATCAAAAACTCATGGCAATGATAAATAAATTAAAATTATCAAGAACTTAACGTTCTTTTAATTTCGTGATCAAAGTGAAAATAAATTATTGTTTATTGTATTTAAGGGTATTTCATCTTATCCTGGGTATTAGTAGCTAGCCTAACTTATCACTATTCATAATTCAGATTCTAGAAATTTTAAATGTGCTTCTTTATCATGCCTTCTGCCATAAGTTTTTGAATAGAGAAATCATAAATAAATATAATATATACATAATTATTTTGTAAGATTATAAGATACAATAAATTATATTAATTATTATGTTGTTACAAGAGCGCCGTATTTGCATCATATTTTGTTATGTAAAGGTTACCATTACGTTTGTATATTATATACAAAACAATTGACTATATTTAATTTAACTGGCTTTTAGAATAATTACTCCGGTTGAGTTATAGGTTATTCAAATTAATTATTACATAAAAATAAAAAAATTAATATTCTTGGATTCCTCCAACAGGCTAAATAACTATTATATTGAAAATAAAAAATAATTTTATTGAAAAAATCATTATTAACTGACATACATCTTTCTCATACAGGTATTGACTTTATATAACAGATGTTATTCTTTGATCTGGTATTATGCAAGATGTTTATAACAAGATCGTGGTATCAATTATATTTCATCTGTTTTTGTAGATAAATATTTTTCTATAGTATGCACGCCTTTTGCATTTCAGTCACTGTGGCGCATAAGTATGAAAGGCGATCGGTTTTACCCTTAAATATGTCTCAACCAGTCTTGGTCGTTAAAATTATCTATTAGGTACACAGGCGGAATATCTCGCATAGAATTTATCATTTTTAAAACAGGGTTACAAATGTATGACCGATCATCGTTCACACATTCAAATATTAATATTAATATTACTTACCACTTAAAACTATTCTGCAATTTTAAGAAATTCCGAGAGCTAATTTACATCTAACAATCATGCACTCGCGTTTCACTCGATTAGAATAAAGTAAGCATGTCAATAGAATAAAAAATAGTTATTACATAAACAATTTAATTGAAACATCAACTTTCGGACAACAAACTACAGATTTCACACAAAAAAGACATCGACATTAAAATTTTCAGTTAATGGTGATAAGATTTTTTTCGATAGTTCTTGCGCGTTCATTGACTTATGGACCCATGTGGTTTCGGACTCGGATATATTGGCAGATACAGACTCGTTGCAACGGGCCGGCGTTTTTTTTTTTACGTTTTCAGTACACCATTTACTATGATCAAGTTTATTGTCCGATGCTTCGGAGCGCTGTACACTTACAAACTAGTAAGATAACTCCGCTTAAGGCAACATTCAATTCTCGTCTTCGTCCTCATGTTTTCGCTTTTTACCTCGAGTGCTCTCTTCAGGCTCGCGCGCGTTCTCTCCATCTGTCGGAGAAAACCAAAAGATTAGCTCCAACATCTACAACTCTAGAAGGGCTGGACCGATTTTTATGATCTTTGATTTGTTGGATTTGTCTCCGCCTCGAAAAGCAGAATAACTATTAAAATGTCGGAAAAATTCACGAATAAATTTCCGGAAAAACAGTAGCCGAAGTCGCTGGCTAAATATTTTTTATTATATAAAATTCTTGCCGGCTCTTCTCAACAGAATCTGCATTCACTGGTGGTAAGTCTCGACCGTGTCATAAAAGCTACAAGTTCGCCTCCATGAAATAAATAGTTTGGAATTTTCTGAATCTTATGTGATATATACTCGTACTAGCACTAAGTGACAACGGAACTGGATTACTGGACAACAAAGATGGAGGACCCTTGCGCCAAAGTTCCGGTACGATGACGTGTACAAAACCGATTAATGGGTATGGGTTTAATTTACACTGCCATACATTATCCAAGTTAGTCCATTAACATTTTTGAATGCATCATCACTTAAAACAGTGAGATTGTAGTCAATGGTTATATCAACTGAAAAAAAAAAAAAAATAACAAGTACTGGTGTCACCTTTAGCCTTGGTGTTGTGATCGGCATCGTTCTCGTTGTTTTCGTCGTCCTCATCGTCCTCTTCCTCTTCCACGTCGCTGCCCTCGAATAACGAGCTGGCCGAGCTCTCTTCCTCTGCACGACAAACATATAATGCACTAAACCGCAATAAAAACAAATAGGCTCATGATTCCTCAATTACGCCTCAAGAAAGCCCAAAGGCGGTTGTGGGAATGGGCGTGATGTTCTTTAATAAAATTCCACACTAAGTTTTAGACTTACCTTTACACAAGTTTAAGAAATCTATTAAAAGTATGGTCATGAAAAGAGCACATTATGTAATTGAAGGTTATTCATATGAGTCCCCTTCCGGCTTCTGTTTTTCCAACTAACTATAACTTGGATGTCTTTAAATCAAGAGTGAATAGGCATTTTCTAGGCAAGGGCGAACTATCTTAGGCTGCCTCTTCACTTACCATCAGGTGAGATCGCAGTCAAGCGCTAGTCTATCTATTGTCATTTTAGCAATTCATGAAATCTAAGTTATAAGTTAGATTTAAACTGTAAACTATACACAATTTTTTTTAAAAAAAAGCAAACATTGTATTTCTTGCTGCTTCTGTTGGAACGACATTCTGAACCAGTGGTAAATTTATTTGACGATTCCCAAATCGCAATCTGGATTTAAATCTACACTGACATAATCACTAGCTGAAGCTAGTTAAAACAATGAATACCCTAGATATAGAGAATAGAAACCCAGATAAAATGCATGAAAAAACATATCATACCTAAGTTGTCACGATAAACTGCGCTCAGCGATATATCCTCGTCTTCATCTTCCTCATCTTCCACATCTGAATCTAAAACAAGAAAATTATACATCAGACATTTTGTTTTGCAAATGCCTGTAAGAGATTAAAGGCTATTGAATTAAGCCAATCGCTTTTATCCACATGATTAAGTGTTTCAATGACATGATAGTCCTCCACTGCGATCTCACCTGATGGTAAGTGGCGATGCAGTCCAAGATGGTAGCGGACTAACTCGGAAGGGGTATGGCAGTGTTCAACCCATATCCCTAATCTGTTTCAACACACCATCGTGCTGGAACGCTTCATCGCTTGGCGGCATGTTTTTGACGGTAGGTTGGTAACTAGTCACGGCCAAAGCCTCCCACCAGGCAAGTGCAGGACGACATTCGCAAAGCTTTGAATATATTCGCGATATTTTTCACGCACAAGATTAACGACAATTTTAAATAATGTTACACACAAATATACCTACTTAAAGACGGATGGAACGGGAAGACAATGTTTTGAACACACCTTTCTAACAGTCGTTAACATTTCCATTTCACTATCCCATATCCACATTCTAATACTATTGAGTGTGACAAACTAAACTCATTTTAACTTTCTCACTTCTTTAACAGACGCTATATAAAAAAACATTTATAGAATCTGTACATAAGCATCACAATATAAAGATATGATGCTTACTTCTTAAAAGATAACCCATATGGAATAGGAGACCATAAACTGTATACAAGGACATGAGAAGACTAGGCGATGCCTCCGGAGGTCTCTCAGATAAACTGTCATCGGCAATCGCTAGAGGCCCCAAATCTATGTCCAGATCTGTAAGCCAGTATAATGTCACTTGAATGATATTTTATCTTGATACCTGCGTATTTATACTTGATGCCTGCGTATTTGTTTGCATGGATTTGTTTTTCCTGAATAAAAATTAGCCTATGCCACCCTCCAGGGTCTCAACTATCCATGAAATCATGTCAATCTGTAGAATGATAGTAGCAGAGTGATTGAAGAACAAACTAACAAATAAACACTTTCACATTTATAATATTAGTAGATATGGTACACGTTGGCTTGTACAATCTACATACATGCTACCTAATTGTATATGTACAAGTGTGAATTTGACAAGGTGTCTTGTGCGTTACCTTCCTCACTGTCATTGTTGCCATTCAGTTCCTCCAGATCTTCTTCCTCTGCATCACTATCTTCTCCCTCCCTGTCCTCTTTGTCAAATCTGAAATGTGATGACTTAGTGATGACCATCATTTACAATTTTGAAATATATCTTATATAGACAATAGAAAATGGACTAACGACATCATACACATAGCGGGGAAGGATTGGATGTGTATTATATAAAATGGCAAAAGATGGAGGAGGCTTTTACCCATGGGGGACCACACACAAAGACTAGATCAAACTTACAAATCTAAAGATTAATTTGTCAAGATTTTGTGTGTAGGATAAACAAAGCTTAATAATAATAACCTGACCACTGGCTGCTTGGGTCCCTATCCCGCAGCAAGTGGGACCCATTCGTTTTATTGTTTTTAATGATGTTTTCATATTTATATTTGTATATGTATATTTGTAAACATTTTTAAAAATAATAGGATGTGTATGAAAATAAATGAGAGATTATAATAATGAAATAATAGACAATAGAAGATATTGAAAAGATTCTAATATTTTACTATAGAACCTATTTCACCAGAGTTCATAGTTTGCCATTATCGAAAATTGCAAAATTAAAGCTGCTAATCAAACCTTAATAAATCAATAGAGGACAAACAAAAAGTGTTACATTTCTGATACATTAGGAGTTAAAAGATTATGATAGATCACCTAGTCATAGGGAAATAATAGATACAGCTGGTGGTATATGAGTAAGTCATATGGAAGGCTCTAAGAGGCCTGTGTCCAACAGCAACAGTTATCAGTTGACAAAATATAAGATAGATGAGAATTTCAGTCAAAGTTTTTTTTTTTTTTTTTTTTAATTATTATTATAAAAAAAAAAGTTATTATTTAAAATAAAATAATTATACCCGTCCAAGTACTTGACAGATGGATGCAGTGCAAAAACTTTCGCCCTGTAGTCATCAATAGTAGTAACGTCATTGTTAAACAGATCTAGTACCCTCAGGTTCTCAAACTCATCCAGTGGTTGTAACGTCTCCAAGTCTTTGATTTTGTTTCCTGACAAGTTGAGGTGAGTTAGCTTCTTGCATCCTTTCAGAAAGTTGAGTCCATTGGATATCCTGTTATCAGAGAGTTCCAACTTTCTCAATTTGGGTAGTGTTGGGAATCCTTTGAGAGATGTGAGACCAACATTGTTCAAACTTAGGATTTCAAGGTTTGTATACTCATCTGATAACCCAACTATATTGGTGCTTCTACAGTTATCCAAGTTAAGCTCCTTGATCTGTAAAAGATAGGTAGGTTTTTAATATTAATAAAAATTAAAAATATTTTATCATAGTAAGGTAAAATTTGAGCATCGGGTAAAGAGCTGATACATTAGTTATTAACAATTTATTAATTCTATTTTCTCATATGCATGTATATATGAATGCTATATGAGTAATATAAGTAGTATGTATATTATATACACATTAATATTATCTGTATATACTTTGTCTCACAAATGGTGGCAGCCCTGAATAAAGGATTTTATGTTTAATGACAAGCTTACAGAAAAGATGATATTTTTCGAAGATAAATACCTAAACAATCAATGTTTATTATGATAGTGTATATCTAAAGCATTTTAGTTCAAACGTGTCTTAAAATAATCATTTTAATAGAAAAAGTACTGCATTTGGCTTCACGTAAAGATATTGAAAAGGCTAGCCAACTAAAACGTCAAATCTCAAAATGGTGTATAGTTGTCAATGGTTTGAGAAACGCAGTTTCAAAATTCCAACTACGGAGTGTTTACAATACGAATTTCTTCAGTTTAACATAATGGGGATGTGTAAATGCAATCGTTTTCATAAGTATTTCAAATAATCGTGAATTGTATCCGATATTGTTATGATAGTTTTCGTTTTGCAATGGCGGATGACACGAATCATCGCGACGCAATAAAAATGGCCGCTGTATTGGTAAGGCGTGCGTCAGGAAAACACAAACCAGATAAACTTTTCAATTAGGAGAAATTATTGACTGCACTAACTGCAGTAAATATGAAAATAACTCAATTTCATCTTGTTAGTGAAATTTTAGAAAGTATGAGGTCGGGTGAAAGGGCGCGAAATTACGTCTAAGCCAGCCAGCCAGTAGGTATACTTACAGTAAAATATTAATTTTATAGTACCTAACTACTCATTAAATTATTCTTACCCATATATGCTTTTTAATATTTCATTAAACTTTCACATTAATGAAGTCGTATGCGTAAGTTTACTGTAATTTACATGATTTTTCATAGCGGTCATGAAAATGTTGTGTACTAGATAAAGCCATTCATTACTTGGATTATATGGTATAATAATTCTCTTGTCAAGCGTATGAATTATTACTCAAGTTGCCAATTATATTGTAGAATATATTGTATTAGGCTCAACATGATCTACATAAACATGCTTCAGTTTCGAAAGTTAGCTTGTGTCCCATTATACACTTAACCTCAAAAATGGAAATGCAAGAAATTGTATTTCTATTTAAAATGAGCCTAAATACTTAAGTTTTAAGCTGCTTATCAATATACTCTACTATGCCTGATTGCTACTTAAAAACGTGGATACGAATGCACGTAACATCGGATAATTGCGACTTCTATAAACAATAACGCCACATCTTAAAAAACTACATGAACATTCTAGGTTAGCCGTAATCGAACACTGTGTGATCATATTTGATTAAATAAGCTTAATACCTTTAATTATAAGGCATTAGGAACAATATGTATCTCAAAAAATACATATCGACAAAACATTCCGATAGGTATAACGAAGTAGTAATTTTATTTACCTGCGAGGGACTCCTTCCCCTTAATTCCAACACAACTCTCTTTTCCATCTTCTTAAATCTGAAGAATTACACTATGAAACACTTGAAAAACCCTTTTAATTATTCAAGGAACTAAATCACTTAGCTTGCTTGGGTTTCAAAACAGAAGGAAACTATAGATACACACACGACTGACGTTGTACCACTAGCGCTGCCTAGCGACTAATTCTGGCGACCGGATACTACGTTACGTTGTCGTTTAGCATTTCATTTTATTATTTCGTTCAAAATATTATTCTTTTGCTCACGAATGCAATTCTAAAATTAGATGATAAGGTACAATTTATTAATCAAACATTTTAATAAATAATAATTCGTCTCAGAGGATTATTTTCATAATGCGGCGACTCAATTTGATTCTAGTTTACTACACTTTACCGTAGAACTGGAAAGGGCGGCATTTCCAAATTTTGTTAGGTCTTAACATTTAAATTCTGTAGTATCTAATATTTCTTAACGTAAAAAAATGGGGTTTCTAATTTAAAAATATTCATAATAATTTCAAAATATTATTATGTACATAAAAAAAAATAGGGACTGCTGCCCGTCTACTTGTGCTGCGCGAGGATTTTTTATAGGTGGGTGGATACGACTACCTCATACCCGCGTCTTTGTGTATGTGGTTTAGGTATTTTTTTAATCTGGGAAACTCTTTGATTTACTGGGATAAAAAGTAGTCTATACCCATCCTGTTTCCCCAATGAGCGAATTCGGTGTTTTTTTCGGAAGCCTAACATTACAAATAATGATTGAGACCTAACATTACAAATAATGATTGAATAATTGTTATTAATTTAGGTTTACGTAGTCGTCGTTACCAACTGATAGACGTTCACTGCTGAACATAGGTAGGTCTCTTGTAGAGACTGCCATGTCACATGGTGGTCTTGCGCCGCCTGTATCCAACAGCTCCCTGCGATTCGTCCGATGTCAGCGTTCACGTAGTGGAGGGTCTGCCAACACTGTGCTTTCTTATCCATTCCAGTAACTATAAAGTGTTGGAACCTCGAGGCCTATTGGTTCTTCGGATTATGTGGCCATTGCGACTTCAGCTTCGCGACTCGACAAGCTATATCGGTAACTGGTTCTCCTAAGGATCTTTATTCTGATAATTTCTGAATCGATTACGCAAGGATAGATACTCCTAGCATAGCTGATAGCTTTCCACATCGCCCGCCGAGTGACCCTGAACATTCTTAGAGTAGGATAACGGTAAGGAGTTTTTCTTATTAGCATTGAAGACCCATGCTAATTTGAACAAGAGAGAGTAAAGAAGAAAGCGAAACTTTAAAAAGATTTGTATCTAAAACTAACTTCGTTTGTATGGAACGCGCTAATGCCAGAGCATTATATTCCTCTTATAGGTTTCCTTTCAAGCTTTCAACCGTTAAAAATCGCATAAAATTAGGATCTCCACAGTAATAGAAAATTCCTCGTTGAATTTTCAAAAACTATTCTGCCTCCGCAAGTTCTGGTTTAAAGCGAGGCACTTATAAATAAAGTAGTCTGTACGTTTGTCACAGCCTTTTTAAATCAGAGCCGTTTAACCTAGAAAATTGTAACAGTTTGAAACGACTATTGACCTAAATCTGCATAGTGTAAAACCTGAGCAATCTTGCACTACACCCGTCTTAAGGCGACCTTGCAATAAGGTAATTTATTATATTTTTAAGTTTCAAACTCAAGTATCGTTTATTGCCCATATTACTACCAAATCCTACTAAATACTGCCCTAAAGCGATCAATTATTTATTATTGACAAATTGTAGTACGGGCAATTTGATTACTGCTAATAGGTGCTGCAGAACCTAAAAGCATTTACAAATATTTAGGGCGATAGTTTAGGTATCTATACAAATAAAAATCAAAAACTATATCTGTCACTCAGAAATAACTGACTCTAATTAATTATTATTAAGTAAGATAGTTATGAATTTTTTTTTACAGAATATCAGCTAAGGTGAACTTGACTAACAATAATCTCCTCTCCCCTTCAAAAGAGAAAAGCTTTTGTTAGGAGGGGTCCTTTCTGCTTATTTGGAAGGGAAAGGATATTCTTTTTTAATCCACGTACGACAAAACTGTAACGGGTGGAAATCGAACCTGCGATCTTTCAGTTTTCAGTTGAACCGTACTTTGAACCGCGATGGGCTAGGCTATTTGAACGGTAGCATAACCCAAATACAAGTTATTGAATTTTTGAACAGCTAGTTGAATATAAATAAACTTATGACCGATAGCTTTCTCCTAAAATTGAGCTTGTGCTAGAAGTGATGAAGATCAATAGTCAAAACTCAAAAGGGTAAAACTTGATATGTTATTCCATCCTTAGAATTGAACTGAGGTTTTATTTCCAATGGAAAATTAAATGAAAGTAGTAATAATAAGTTTAACAATACAAAATTTTAATCTTGAAACTGCATTTCCATATCTAATAGTAATTTTAACACTTTGTTCGACGTTATATTTTTACACAGATCTATATCTCGGCGATCATTCCAGCTACCATCGACAGCTTCAAAAACTAGGTATTCTTCATTGTCCAGCTCAATATGTGTGTATACTTCGAGATAAGGTGGGAATAAGTCGTTTTTTATTCTTTTCTGTATATTCAAAGCCTGCAATACATTCTCCAAAATATTACAGCCTCCCAACACTCCATGAGAACAAGTAGACGTTTTTATTACTCTGGGTATCGTACTATATATGACTTTAAACGTTACATTCTCTCTCAATCTATTAAGGGAGAGATACAATAGCGATTTAGACCAGGAACTATCATCAACTGTGCAGAACAGATCATAATGTGCAACAATTGTCTTCCAAAATGAAACATCGAGCGCTATCACACTCGAATGATGTCTCGGATCCCAAGTCGAAACTTCAACACGATAAACATCGTCGTACATTAGCGAAGGATCTGTTCTTATTGATACTATCTCACAATTAGGAAAGGATTTTGCCACGTCTCTCATATAATCGATCATGTAGAGAAAATCTTGCATGAGATATAAGTCATCCTCTAAAAATATAACGGTACCAGTATGCCCCTCTATGCACGATAGGTTTTGAAATACTTTATTAGCCGTCCACCACCAAGAATGTTTCTTTTCTGCCTTTTCCGGCTGTCGATATAGTCTGTGACTATTCGGAGCATATTCACCGGTGCATTTCAAAAGCTTATCGGTCTCGATTTTCATAGAGTATGCACAATCATTTTCATTGTATCCAGGAAACTCGTGTGCATGAGCTTGTAACGAGTAGGGATAAAAAATTTGCAATACGCGACAAAAGTCTATGCTTTGAATCAATTTGTTCACATTATCATCTAGATACGAGTGAGAGAATATCAATAGCGCATCTTTTATACCACTAACTTCACATAGCGAAGCGATGAGATATTTTAAAGTGTCGCTATATTTATGTACTTGAACGACGATTATAGTCATGTCCTTTTTTAAATGACCAAACTTATCTATATTCAAGATTGTTTCTTCTTGATTGTACTTATTTATGAAATACTTCACTGTACTGCTTTTTAATCTTTTTGCTGGCGTTTCCTTGTAGTGCATAAATCCAAGGGTACTTGGCGATAGATCGTTCAAAATGCTGTATTTATCTAACCATACAAATAAGTAAATAATCAAGAATGAAGTAAGAAGGCAACACAAAATAATATTCTGGAAATACAGACACAAGAATCGTAACCTCAGCTTGATCATGATGACATAAATTATAATGTACACCTACATATTAGATATGTAAAAATAAAATATCTAAATTAGTAAAAATAAAATTCCAAAATATTATGATGTTGAAAGAAAGACTTGTCAATTTCGACAAAATCAAAAATTGTCAAGCGTGATCTGAAAACAAAAGTTTCTATAAAAAGTTTATCGCAGAATCTCATAATCTTTTTGTCTGTGTATCGCGAGGAACAATGAAACTTATGGATTTCATTATCCTTTCAGGAGGTAGATTTATCTACACTACTATTATAAAGAGGAAAGATTTGTATTTTTGTGTGTATGTTTGTAATAAATAAACTCAAAAACTACTGGACCGATTTGGCTGAAATTTAAAATGAAGATAGATTATACCTTGGATTAAAACATAGACTACTTTTTATCCCGAAAAAAATTATAGTTCCCGCGGGATCTTGAAAACTAATTTCACGCGAACGAAGTCGCGAGCATCAGCTAGTATAGGTATATTTGAACGAGCGAAGCGAGTTCTCTGAGTCAACTAGGGCGCTTGCCTACTAGACAGAGAAGTGTGTCCGTATAAATGTCTGTCAGAGCCCTATAACTTCTGAATTACTGAATATTAGAACGTGAAACTTGGTTGAAAATTCAGTTATATCCTGTACTTGAACAACAAATACTAAAATTAGATAAATGTTATAAAGAAACGAAATTATTTAATTTTAATGCGCCATCTATTAGCATTATTGTGAAGCTAATAGCTTCACTATAATGCTAATAGATGGCGCTGTGTCAGTAAAACAGTTTTATGTCAACTATTATTTTTTTTATTGCGTCTAATGTTAAAAGTTAATTATTACAATATATAATTAAAACTTTTGGGAATTATGGAATATCGCGAGGTCTCAGTTCGGGGCGAACCACTAGTATATTATACATTATAATTGGGTACTATGTTTAGTAATAACTGAATTTTAGGTACTATTTTGGTATCTGTCCCACGCTGGCAAGTATGATAAGTATTATTTATATCTAACAACAACGCTGCACTACAACAATTAGGTAAATTCATTGTGCCTACCCTTGAATAACCTTAAGGTGACCATGAAACGATCAATCGGTTTCTGTGATTAGTCCAAACTGGGACCTTGAATTGACGACGAAAATCAATGTTACTTCATATTTTGTGATTCAACTTATCAATCTGGTATCAATCGGATTGAACGTCTAATATTAATCGAAGTTGCCAAAACTATCAATTTATGCTACACAAATTGTGTTAAGACAAAGAATGTTAGGACTCGGTTGGGGCTGGTCGGGGCAAGTTGTGATTGGCGGTCTGCGTTGGCGGCATTTGTTCAGCGGAGGCCTGGGCCCGAGGGAGAGGGGTCAGAGGGCTCGGCTGCGCACGCATCGCCGACCCGGACGAGGCTCCGAGAGCAACAGTCTGCTCGCGTGAGCCGCCCCACGCGACTCGGCCGCACCACGCCGCGATAACATGACCAATGGTAAGCACTACTCACAACTACCACTTTCGGCCACGTAGTCAACAACCTCGCCCTAACACTAGAACCCTTGCCTACGACCGTGGTCAGCTCCGCCGCCTAGTTTTCAGTGATGATTTAGTCGGGCGCGCAACCTATTCACAAGAGAGCGAAGCGATTTTTTATTTATCTGTAGAATCTCGGTTCCACGAAATAAATATGCACTAATGAAAATCCGCCAACGGTGTTTAAAAGACGTGCCGCCGCGAAAGTTTTCCGTTTGGTTGGATTTTCAGTTTTTGTTTCCAATGGTCGGAAGTGTAATTTTTAAAGGAGAGCTAGTTTTTAAAGAAGATTATGGAGATTGCGATCCATAAGAAAACTTTTGGTAAGTTGTATCTACATCTACTTACACTTTTAATTTAACTGTAATATTTACCTCTACGTCCTATTTTTTTCTACTTTTCGGTACATCTTACCTGTACCGTAGGTAAGTACCTATTATGTACCATTTACTACATTTTAGCCGAAGACGGCAAAACCAGGAAGGGTTTATGATTTAAGCAGACTATGTATGTTTGTTTCTATTTTCTAATTTTCCACAGTAGTGCTTAAATTACTGAGCCGATTTTGATGAATGAATTGTCAATCGATTCGTTATTATAATATATGCTTATGTCACCCGAGCCTTATAAAGCTCGGGTGACATAAGCTACATTATATACTAACAAAATCAATATGATGGCTGTTACATCCAATTTTTCCTAGTCGGGTAACAGTTTTCAAACTTTTTTTCTGGCTTTAATTTTTTTACAGTTTTTAACTTTTTTCTTGTTATAATTTGGCTACAAGCTCAATCTTTAATACCTAGAACTTACTAACGTGTACATATAAAAGTCTTTAAAATGTTTATTTTTGTTTCAATATACCTATACTATTAATACCATCCGTATCTTGATATTAGTACTCGTATACTGGTAGGTAATGAAATGTGTAACATATGACTGACTCCCGAGCCCCGTATTTACCTAATAGCAATTTTAGCGCCAAGTTTGAATTGAAAACACATAAATTGTTCAATATAATTTTGTTATGAATAAAGCTTACCCACTGCATATCAAAGTTGCAATGCGGAAGGTGCAGGTACAGTAGGTAGGGGGATTTATTATTTAATAGATTCACAGTGTACATACTGCGCATGTAATACTTGCTGTAATATAGGTTTAAAAATAAAACACCGTAATAACCTACACGTAAGAATGTGAGTTCTCAGATTTTCTGTGAGCATGGTTATTGTTTAACTATTGTGTCTGTTGTCTGGACAGTTAACGTGTTAAACCCGTGAGAAATCCGCATCAAAATTCAGTTGCTTTTTCAGAAAATTGGTAAGATAGTAAGTATATATTATCAAAAACTTGATTGTCGTGTAATAGCCGTAATTGATGTTTCCACTACATTATAACATGGGGGTATTCAAGCTAACACATTTTTGCTGCCTCAGTATTGGTTACCTACTCTAAGCTCAGGTGCTACAAATGTTCATGGGCGGCGGTCTTGGCGGCAGTAATCACTAAACATCAGGTGACCCGTCTGTTCGTTTGCTCGCTAAAAATAAAAAAATAAATAAAAAATGATACCTGTTAAGAAGTGACCTACGTGCTGAATGCAAAACCGCATTTGAAGATCGGTCTAGTTGTCTTGCAGAGAAAAGTTAACATGCAAATGCACAAACAACCTCTTTCGTTAATCGCAGTAACTATTTCAATTCAATCGTGGATAAGAGATATTATAGTGCACAAGTGTGTGCGAAAACACAGGTGCACTCTCTACTCCCTTACTCTCATAGTCCGCTGGGACGAAAATCCGACACGACCGGAGAGAGTTCAGGCGCAGGACCGACCGCTTTACGTGCTCTCCGAGGCACGGGGGTGACTCTGCGCCAAATTCCTAACTCCGGGCTAGTACTGAGAATTTTTTGACAGAAAAATCCAATACATTTTATTTTAGGAAGGTATTTATATACTTAATAGTATAAATAAGAAGTTCATGTACCCTTTTAAGGGTCGAGACAAATCGCGTGTGGTTAAACGGAGCATTTCTTTGTTAATAAAAAAGGAAATGTCCCAAACGAAGTCCCTCGCGTAAAACTTTTCACCTGAGGAAAAGAAAGGTTCATTTTCTTAATTGACTGTACTAAAGAGTATTGAAATAAGATTTTTAGGGTTCTGAACTCAAAGAGTGCCAAACGGGGACTCTATCACTAAGCTTTTGTTTGTCGGTCTGTCTGCCATAGGCGTTTATAGATTCAGTTGGAATGACATTTTCACAGAATACCTACCTACTCTAGACACCTCTGTGCCCTCTATCACGCCAAACAACAAAAATTCAAAAAAAAATCTAAATCAAACCCCATACAAATGAAATCGAAATAATAACATTTTTTTAACGTTATTTATTTCAGCTATACCTTATATGAGAACGGTATATTTTCTTTTTTCAGATTATACACCACAAACAAATGAATTATTAAAATTAGGGTCATACTCAGAGGATGTTAAATTCTTATACGCTAGCATTTTCGCGCTTTGTTTTTTATCGCCTTGAGGTTGCTATGATAATTATTTTTACTAGAATTTATACTTATTATGTGATGGTACGGAATCCTTTGTGTAAGCTCCACTAGCACTTGACCGGTTTATTTTTAAACGAATTCGACTTTCTGGTACCTTACATCCTAGTAGGTATAGTAAAAAATAACCGGCTAAACGTGAATTAAAACAATAATAATAATATACTTAAATGAAAAATTAAAGAAATTAAAGGAAAAACCATACTCTGAGGTTGATTTTATCGAACTTACTCTCATGGATTGCGTTAGATGACGCTACACTACAGATAAGCTTGGAAACCTGTAACTTTTCACTGAGTTAAACTAGAAACCTTGAATTTTCAGAGCATTAAGAGACCTTTATATTCATTATAAGTTTTAACTTAGTACCTACCTCAAGCAGTTTCTGAGAAAAAGGGCTTTGAAGAAACGGACAGACAGACTGACAACGGAGCGAGCCTATAAGGGTTTACACATCCAGTTAACGACTTAGGTTATTGTTGCTTAACCAGCACAATTGACGGTTGCTGTAGCAACAAGACCACACCATCCTCACCTGGAAAATACCTACAATCTACATAGCTTAATAAAATAAATCGTTTAGGTTCCTAAACTTATTAATTAAAATTTGTGCGGAGTAAAGATCGTTTGCAGCTCAAATTGCAGCTATTATCAAGGGCCAAATTACTACCAACTCGGTGATTAGTCAAATCTCGGTAGAAAGCTTTAGGAGGGTCTAATTAAATCGATTCAAAGTCCTTTAACTTCAGAGGTTTCCATCTATATTATAATTTAAATTGTAGTTCTATTTTATAGTTTAGCCAACAGTGTGATTTGGCGTGTGTTTATATTATGTTTACGTAATGATTTTATTGTCTTTCTTATTTCTAAGGGTGTTTCACACTTGATCTTTTCAGCGATCACGATCACTTATCATAGTATTAGTCACGCGTATTTATGTTTGGATGCGATACTATATTATATTAGCCCGATTGTCTGAGGGTGCAATGCATCGATATGTATCGATGTGGTGTGATCGATAAATATTGACGTAAATTACCTGTGACGATACGCGTAGCGTAGTGTGATGATCACTGCAATTTCGCATTCAAATCATCATTCATCAGATATGGCCCCACCCTAAAATACTACTACTACGTAAACCATGTATTACAGTAAAACGGTATATAGAAGGCATTAATCAATTTTTATTATTCTGTGCTACGGTGCACTACGCAAGCCTTGGCGGTAGTGCGTACACTGTACAATGTAGTACATGCGTAGGCCTGTTTCTCAGATCTATTGAAAATCTGCCTAAACGTTAAGTTTATCAACGATTAAAGTTAACGAACTTTAATCGTTGATAATACAAAATCTGTCAAATTTATTGCACGATTAAATGCGATAATAAAACAGTTTTTAATACTCGTTTTCACTAACTTTCCCTAATTTTTACGGGTTACCTAAGCCAAGTTAGGTAATGTTTTCTGTCACTTTCGTTTTCATAAATTTTTTGGGAACACTTAAAAGTGGAAATTAGGTAAGAGGCTGTATTTAGGGGCTACCTACGTAAGGAGGTTCCTACTTAGGGGATGAGCTAGGTATGGTCGGTGAAAACAGGCTTAAACAACCAGAGATAACTAAACAACACTGTAAACGCCGTGTAAGGAAATATTTATTAAATTTTAAGACAAGGCCTTCCTTCCACCGCACAAATTAGTGCTGCTCTCAAGGGCCAAATCACCGCAAAACTCAGTAATTAGCCAGCTCAAGCGAGAAGGTTGAGGCTTATAATTAAAAGGATGCGTTTAAGTTCTCAAACTTAATTAAAATAAGAACGGTTAAGCTTTGTAGCGCGTGCTACAGCCTACAGTATTCGTTAAGGAGGACAAAAGATTTTCGCGTGGATGTCTTCTACAACGAAACCTTACAACTTTTTAGTCGAATTACATTTATTAATATCCACAGCCCATCTACGATTTATATAGGTACATATTTTTGTTTAATATATATACCTACTAGCGCTTGACTGCGATCTCATCTGATGGTAAGTGAAGTTGCAGCCTAAGGTGGTGCGCGCTTGCCTAGAAGATGCCTGTATATATTTTTTTATAGATAACTAGAGGATAACTGCGACTTCATTTCGCGTGGATTTACTTAGGTTGTTTAGTTTTCAGGCCGATCAGAAAGTGGAAGCGATCGAAACACTCTCTCTTGGTGAAACGATGATCAATGGCAATTTTTCTCTAACATTCAACTTCAATTATCATCAATCAATATGTATATGCATTTCAACTCAATCGGAAACCCGGAAGCGGTTCTAATTCAGCTTGCAAGACTTGACCCTAAACAAACATACATACAAACATTACAAGTTAAATAAAATTTTGTAATTAATACTCTATATGAATCTAAATATATAAAAGGCAAAGGTGACTGATTGACTGACTGACTGACTGACTGATCTATCAACGCACAGCCCTAACCACTGGACGGATCGGGCTGAAATTTGGCATCCAGACAGCTATAATGACGTAGGCATCCGCTAAGAAAGGATGTTTGAAAATTCAACCCCTAAGGGGGTAAAATAGGGGTTTAAAAAATCGAATTTAACGTGAGCGAAGCCGCGAGCAAAAGCTAGTATAACAATAAAATGCAATGCAAAAAAACGAGCTTATAAAACGCTTGTATAAAGGCAAGTGTAGCGAAATGTAAGAAAAATAACATTTTAAGTTATAAAGCTCCAGATATGCTTGAGTCAGCCCGCATACCCACAGCTCTTTTGAATTGTCAACTGTCAGAGATTGTTAAATAAATCTTGTACCAGTTTGTAGACTGTATGAAATTTTCAAGTTTCAATGGAATTACTATTATTAACTTCTTAAGGTTTCTGAATTAGTTGTGAAATATTGATACTCAAATGTAAATTCCTATGATATTGTGTAATATGGAGGAAATAAATGTATTATTTTTATTAAAAAAAAATTATGTCTAGTTTGAGCAATGAATTGTTTAGTACGCATCTACGTTTGTATAAAATGTAAATAGGCAAGGAATAAGGATTAGCCATTAACATACATTAAGCGGTCGTAATAGAGAATTATAAGCGGGTCGAGATAAACAGTTTGAGTAAACTCCGGGTGACCTTAATGTGGGTACCTACAACTTGATTGTACAAAATGGCTTATATATAAGCGCGTTTAAACTTGGTTTTTTCTATAAACGACTTTTACGCTTACGATAATCGGCCAAGATTGAAAGCAAAACACAAAAAAAGTTACTTAAAACAAAAATCTTATTTTTAAGGTTCGCAGTTTAAATCAACCTCAAAATTGAGTTTTCTCGGCCCGAAAGATTAAAGGGTGAGAATAAAACACTGAACCATCGAAGGTCATACGTTAGGATTCAGCCTGGGTGTGGAATTTATGGCGTGATCTACGCAAAAGGGATAAAACCTTCATGCATTGAAAGAAAATAGGTGTAAGATTGAAATTGATTTTCAGCTGTTCAACATTCTATTGTTAGGTACTTTTCTTTTGGACTCATACTCTATTATATTGCTCGATAGAAATTTTGTTCAAAAAGCCTTACTAATGCGCGATATATAGTATATTACAGTAAATATATTGTGTATGTACAGGTAATAAATAATGATGGTATATGCGAATGTTTGTTTGTTTGTTGTGTTGTCGTTCAGTCACTCGGCAACGGCAAAGGATCGACCTGATATTTTTTGTCGTGATTTTAAGAGACACGGATGAAATAGCTGGCAATAGCTTATCTTATTTGTAGCTGATTCCCGCGACTTCGTCTGCGTGGAAAAAAATTTTTAGTGACTTGCTACTATTCGCAAGAAGTTATGTCCTCTATCTCCGATAATATTTAGTAGATCTTCACCAAAATTGGACAAAATATTTCCAATAGTACACAATTTATAATAAAAAAAGAATTATCAAATTCGGTTTAGATTTGACGAAGTTATGGAGCAAAATCAACAAAAATTTTCATCCCCTATCCCGGATAAATCTTATTGTTTATTAGGATAAAAAGTATCCTATATATTGACCCGGAGTATCGCCTATCACTATACCAAATTGTATACAAATCCATTCAGTAGTTTTTGCGTGATGCGCGCACAGACATACAAAAAATTCAAAAAATTTGTTTTGGGCTCAGTATCGATAATAAAGCTTCCTCCGATTATAATTTTCAAAATATATTTAATGTACAGAATTCGTCCCGTTACAGTTTTATTATAAGTATACACATAAACTTCATTTTCAAAACTCATAAACATTCCTGATCGTCCGTTCCCTCCTATAATATTTATTATTCTAGTTGGATAAGAAACATTTTTCCATTTAATTTTGTATGGGAGCTAAGGCAGTCGAAGCAACATATTATTCTCGTGAGGCAGTAAAATTATTTAGCAGTTACTGGGAAAACCTCCCATTTCCAGATCTCCCAACAGATTTAAATTTACATAACATCTCGCTGAGCTCCTGTCTACGTGGGCATTACATACTCGTACCTCTTTCATTTTAAAGAAGCTTTATTTGTATCTACTTTTTACTCTCTACTAGTTTTTGTTTAACACTTTGTCCGTGTGAAATTAGGTTTTTTTAATCTTTTTAAAAATCGAAAATCTTATGATATGTTATTATAAGATATGATCTACCAATTAAGTATAATAGGTAGAGCTGCAACTATACCTTCTTATGCAAAAATCACGTCAATTCTCTGATTGAAGAACAAATCAACAACCAAACACATTTTCGTATTTCTATTATACTAGAAGATGCCCGTGACTTCGTTCGTCCTCAACTATACCCATGCAAAAAATTACGTCGATCCCTTGCTCCGTTGTGGCGTGATTGAAGGACAAACCAACACTGGTGTGTTGGTTTTTCCTTCAATTCAAAAGTGTGTTTGTTTATTGGTATAAACAAACACACTTTCGCATTTATAATATTAGTAAGGAAGTAAGCATTAGTATGTGTTAGAAATTAGGATCGTACATACTTTTTCTGGAAAAAGGTCTCTACAAAAACATCGATCGAAAATCATATTCAATGTTAAAAATCGTTCCAGTGAGATTACGTAGCATTAAAAATTATGCCGTACGGTCTTTGGGCTCAGGGATCTTTAAGGGACCAATTAGGTTAACGACCTGTCCTCACGAGCTCTTTCGCTAATTGGCTGGGTTAGTTGCGTGCTGCCCCCCTTTGACTTATACACAATGTTTTCCAGACATCGGTCATATTATAAGCCCTTGGATAGATTTATGAAACACTAGAAGATGCCCGCGGCTTCGCGTAGATTAAGGTTTAAAATTCCCGCGGGTAATCTATTCCTGGATAAAGTGTAGCCTATGTGCTGTGTGTATAATCCTGGGTATGAGCTATCTCCATTCCAAATTTCAGCAAAATTGGTTCATTCTTTTCGGTGTGAAGGAGTAACAACATCCATCCAACTTAGGATTAGCAGGATTGTTGTGCAAGTGTCACGGATGATTGAATATTCGGTTAGATTTCTAACTTTCCTGTATGTTACCGATTGTTGACAACTTTTAAGAAAGATATTTAAAAAAATAAAATATTATCCTCATTGATCACAACCTCTGACCAATTAATATACTGTACTAACATTAGCCCGCGACTTCGTCCGCGTGACTTAGGTTACTGTTTTTCCGTAGTAAAAGGTCACTTTCCTTGCTGTTATATTTAAAAAAAAATATAATTTATATACAATTTGAAGTAGGCATCAAATTCTACTATCTCTAAACCGAAGGATGTCCTTATATCCTTTTTTAGGGTTTCGTATCCAAAGGGTAACCAATGAGACCGGGAACTACAATTATAACTAAAGGGTAAAGAACATTAAAAGAAAATCATACGAAATCTTGGTGATAAAAAACTTTTTAGCATTAAATTCGTAACCTGTCTTTTCGATACCCGTAGCAACCTTCTCCACGACGAAATCAACGAAGCTTTTTCGTTGGCGTCACGTTTAAGGGTGCTATTAACCTGAGCACGAAAATTTTTAATCGATAAACACGTCACATAGGTACCTATTTGGTAATAACCTCGGTGTATTTTCTAATCGACGACTGCGATTTCGTTAGGTATAATTACAGAATACACGCTATGAACCTATGGTACTATTAATTTTAGGGAACCCTGTATTTCAAAGCAGGTTCAGCTGTAATAATAAAAATTGAAGAAAAAGTAAACGAATGTGGGTAATAAGACCTAGTGTAATTTATGCATCTACTAGTTGATACCCGCGAGTTCGTCCGCATGGATTAAGGGTTTTTAATTCCCGCGGGAACTCTCTAATTTTCCGGGATAAAAAGTAGCCTACGTGTTACTTCAGACTATCTATCTCTGTGCCAAATTTCAGTCAAATCAGTTCAATCGTTGCGACGTTTAATTGGGTAACAAATATACATCCATCCATCCATCCATCCATCCAAACATTCGCATTTATAACATTAATAGGATTAACAGGATCATCATCATCATCCTCACGTGCCTTCTTCGAAGTGAAGTTTGGCGGTCAGCATACGAAAAGCTTCTCTACTCAAGGCCGCTTCCTTCAGTTTAGGATAGCTGAGCCCAGTCCACTCCCTCACATCGTCCAACCACTTGCGTCTTTGGTGACCTGGTGCTCTCCTGCCTGCAATTCTTCCTTCCAACACCAATCTCGGGAATAAGAATTGGGCTCCCCGCTGCAAGTGGCCAAAGAAACCGAGTTTTCTCCGCATAATGGTTGGATTAATAGGATGGAGGATGGACATATAGGAACAAAACACCAAACAAAATAAACAGATAATAAAAACAAAACCGTGAAAACGCTCAATGCATGAATTTCATTAATGCATTGAGCGTTGGAAAACAACCGTAATGGCAAACACATAAGCTCCGGTTATTGGAAATGAGAGTGAAAAAATGTTTATCGACATCGGTCCGGTTGTCAGGGTAGGTAATTTGAAAGGAAATTATTACTTGGCGTACCGTGGATTTCGTTGTACAGTGTATAATTTTTTTATCTGTACAATGTGAAAAATTGTTTGTTTGGTTATGTTGTGCGTGAAATATGCAAAACCATTTAAAAAGAACAATTATATTAATCCTACTACTATTATAAATGCGAAAGTTTGGATGGATGTTTGCTACTCGATTACGCCACAACGACTGAACCGATTTGACTGAAATTTGGCACAGAGATAGATTGTAGTTTAGAAAAACACATAGGCTATTTTTTATACATGAGTTGAATGTACACTACCATCACTGTACATTCAAACTATAGCCCTAATCTGTTTCTACACGCCATCGTACCGGAACGCAAACTTGTCACAGGCTGTGTACAAATGGTGCAAGACCGTAGCATGTGAAATGCCTTAAAAGAGATTGATATCCATCTGTGGACTTGAAGCGATTAACGATTTTTCAAGTATTTGTTTGAAGCTTTACCGAAAACTCCCTTTATGTAAATACTATTGCGTCAGGATAGTATTATTAAGCAGATCTTTTCTACCTCGTCTCAAAGAATCGACGAGAACGTGGGTATCTATGTACTTACTTTGATGGATCACGTCTACGTTTGTATTGTAAACACAAACATTATATTCTATTGTCAAAAATAAATGGGTTTTGTGATAAAGTCAAGCGCTATATTTTGTACGTTATTATTATTTCTCAGCACCATAATATGCTGAAAATCATAATAAATAAAATATATTACACGAATATTATAAAGGCGTAAGTTTTTATGTGTGTGTGTGTGTCTGTTTGTTACTTTTTCACGCCACAACGAATGAACCAATTTGGAATTTGTTTGGAATCGAGTTAACTCATACCATACACAGGATTAGTTAACATGTAGGCTCCACTTTATTCCGGAAAATTAAAGAGTTCCCGCGGGAATTAAGAAACCCTAATCCACACAGACGAAGTTGCGGGCATCATCTAGTTCTTACACGTATTTAAATGAAATTAAAATACGTGTAAGAAACAACTATGTTAGACTCATAAGAGTCATAAGCTCATGTTAGAATAGATGAAATTAATCATAAATACGTCCTTTACAAGAGAATTTTTTAAATACTGAAAAACATAAATGTGGCATTTGCTTAGCTTAGCGATTAGCTTAACTCGCAGAAGGAGTAATTAAAGCGCTCATAAAATATTTGACTTACCCAGTTATGTATTTACAAAGCTAGCGCGTAGCAAAGAGGTAGAAATATGTACGAGTAATATCATCGTGTATAACGGTAGTGTTGGGTAGGACATGACATGAGTAGCCTCTTTTTTGTACTGAGCCAGCACATTGCCCCATTTCAAATGAGGCGAGTCGTACTGAAGCTTGGCATTACATTTGAAGTAATGAGTACAAATATGACATTTGATGTCTCTACAGTCGGATTGAAGACATTGATACTGAATCGCCTCAGCCTCAAAAATATGAGTAACGCGACTACCGCGACAAAAAATATGAAGTACCTAGTATAATTTGTATATTATATTATTTGCATCATCTCTAGTATCTGTAGCTATGTCCTTTAACAACATAGGTTTCCTGGAAGAGATCGCTATGTAGCGATAAGGCCGCCAAATTGTATACTATTTATTAAGATCACTGTGTCTATTCTAATATTATGTGTGGTGTACAATAAAAGTATATTCATTCATTCATTCATTCAAATAGTACATTTTGAAATGTTGAGCCGCTCTTACATTTTGACGTCATGTACGGGACAAATGTACTGCCTTTTGTATGTCCTACTCAACACTAGTGTACGGCTTTCCGGCGAGTGTGGCCAAGTTGCGAGCCGAGCGGAAGAGATCCCTCGGGAGTCGAGAATCCAACTGCATTGTCATATGCAACGTTCCTATTAGTGCCGTCAATAATCCTGAACACGGGAAACACAACGGAATAAAATCGAGGTCGATAGAACTCGATTGTTCGACATACTATCCGAATAGGTATTTGGTGTGCATTGAAAGCTAGGAAATACGAGTGCTATTGTCGTTTATCCAGGTTTAAAATTGAAATACTTTTTGGTGCTTTTGTCCACGGCTTCGTCCGCGTGGAGATTTTTAAAATCCCTTGCGAACTCTTTGTTTTTTAGGTATAAAAGTCCATGTCACCCTTAAGGTTCTCAACAATGCCTATTACCTATGCAAAAAATCACTTCGATTCGTTGCTCCGTTCTTGCTGCATGATTTATAGACAAACCGACCAACAAACCCTGTATTTATAGTATTAGTAAGTAAAGTAGTTGCTCATTAAGTTATCTAACTATTCATTTTCTCAAACATTAACTTCCTAAAATAAAAACGTTGTAAGTACATGTATTTTGTTATTTTGCATATGTATATTTAAAATAAAATTTTGGATGAACAATAAACGAAAATGTATAAAATATTATGTAAGTATATGTAATATAACGTAATAGGAAAATCGGGCGTAGCTTTTATTAGAGAAAATTCAATTTCCTTTGTGCGAAAAGCTTGTAGCAGGGATCGGCGATGCCATTACTATAACCCTCTTAGGCATTCTGTGCGGAATGATAATGATTTGAATTTTGAAAACTTATTTCAAAAAGAGCAGTAGGTAGATATAATATTTTATCATACAAGTTTTTCCAATAGGTACATTTTGTAAGTAAAAATTTTGGTAAAAATCAAGTAAAAATGGTGAAGTCAATAAAAAATTATGATGACCTGCAGCACTGCAGTATCGTGGTTAAGTATAGGTAGGTACATGGTTGGGTGGAGGCTTGGATCTTCTACAGTACCGCATACCCATGGATTTAAAAAATAAAGTAAGTTCAATACTTGTTCAATACAATTTCAACCTGAAATATATTTTTCATTACTCATACACGGAAAGTAGGTCTGAAGTTGCCTGAGAAGCGGGTTGAAAGTAATACTTTTCAGCCCTAGGGAGAATCGTTTTCAACTGACAGCTGTCAAATAATTAAAAAAAACTAGTTGTCACATTTTTATTGGAATTCAAATGAAACACGACATACCCGAGTGCATCCATAGACAAGAAGAAAGATAGACTTTATTCATAAAGTAAAGACAACTGATTCATAGACATTCATAGACAATCATAGACAATACTTGACTATTAAAAAGCTAAATGCATAGCCCGCCGGCTAGGCCAAAGAAAAAAAAAAGGCGGTAAAGTTCACTCAATTTTCTTTAGCTAATTTCTATTTTTATTTTGACTTTCCTTATATTCGTAATGAAAAGCACAGTGTTTACCTCGGGATAAAGACTTATTTAGTCCCTCGAACTATAGGCCCCGTCGCTACGCTCGGGCGCCAAACCCCGTCTCGGGACTAAATAAGTTACTTTCATCCCTAAGGTAACAATGTACTATTAATTTACAACAAGCCTCAACATCAGCTGTTCTGTTAGGCGGCCATTTTGATTATTAGAATCATGCTAGAACCGTGGATGCCGTAGCAAGTACGCTTATAGTCTCCCGCAGACTTCACTCACTAGTTCGTTAGGTTGTCAACATTGTTATAATTTGTGACTGAAATAAAGTGGGAGCGCCATGCCGCAACCGCTAACACTTGTGTAAATAGTAAGTTTCCTCGTGGCTTTTGTATGCGAGCGGTAAAACTACTGAAAGCGATGTAGTGAGATCCATTTTTCGTGCAAATTACTGAAAAAATAATGACTTTTTAACTGACTTCCAAAAAGGAGGAGGTTATCAATTCGGCCGGTATCTTTTTTTTTTTTTTTTTCTATGTATGTCCACCGATTACTCCGGGGTTTCTGGACCGATTCACGCGATTTTTTTTTAATCGACAGAAAAAGCTCGCGAAATGGTCCCATAAAAATTTTTACCTTCAACTCTTCAAGCCTGATGCTGCAGAGGTACTTTCCCCCTAAATTATGGGGTTTTAGGAATTGTCATTTACGAATCGGTATGGTTGGCCTAAGCATATACTAGATCTTAGAGCTTCAGGTCCTACTCTTCAATCCTGATGCTGCAGGGTACTGCCCACCTAAACTATGAGGTTTTAGGAACTTTCGCTTGCGAATTGATATTATTGGTATTAAGCATAGTCTACATCGTAGAGCTCAAGGTCCTAGCTCTTCAATCCTGATGCTGCAGGGTACTGCCCACCTAAACTATGAGGTTTTAGGAACTTTCGCTTGCGAATTGATATTATTGGTATTAAGCATAGTCTACATCGTAGAGCTCAAGGTCCTAGCTCTTCAAACCTGATGCTGCAGGGTACTGCCCACCTAAACTGTGAGAATTTAGGAACTTTCGCTTTAGAATTGATATTGTTAGTATTAAGCATAGGCTACATCGTGGAGCTCAAGGTCCTAGCTCTTCACTCCTGATGCTGCAGGGTACTGCCTACCTAAACTGTGAGGATTTAGGGACTTTCGCTTGCGAATTGATATTGTTAGTATTAAGCATAGGCTACATCTTGGAGCTCAAGGTCCTAGCTCTTCAATACTGGTGCTGCAGGGGTACTGCCTACCTAATCTGTGAGGATTTAGGAACTGTCGCTTACGAATTGATATTGTTGGTACCAAGCGTATACTACATATAAAATTCAAGGTTCTAGCTCCTCAATCCTAATGCTGCAGGGTTGGAGGGATTACGAACTGTCGCTTTCGAATTGATATTTTTGGTACCAAGCATGGACTACATCATGGACCTCCTGGTCCTAGCTCTTTAGAAATTGTGTGTTGTTAATAAATACTGTAGGTACCAAGTATAGACTACTTTAGTACCGTAGTGTTGGAGGGAGGGGAGAAAGAGAGCAGGAACACTAAAACACTAAAAAGCTTAAAATAAAAATTCTTTTCAAAAAACCGACTTCAAACGCCACTACAAAGTATAAAAATAATTTTATTTTGTACACGTTTGTTGAAGTCGGGCGGGCTTAACTAGAAACGATGAAATCGATGCGCGACGCTTACCTTATGGTGACATATAAGAGACACGCTTATTGAAATCGGGTGAGCATCGCGTATCGGTTTCATCGTTTCTATTTAAGCCGCCCGACTTCAACAAACGTAATGGCTTTTCCCAAATAGAGTAGTTATTCGTTTTGATAAAGCCGCGCGCCGCCTTTATTTTTTCAAATGCGCCGCCGAGACATCAAATATCTCCGCAACTATCTAACTGAACCGATTATATACTTTTTATATTGTAACAAACAAAACAACAACACCACACACATAACAGACCACCATTATTTTCTGACTTTATTTATCATTCTAGTTCTATGAGAAACGCAATGTTTGTGCGTTGTAGGTACTACTACCTACTACGCAAATTTACGAGGACTTTTTATTGCTTACGATAGTTCCAAAAGCAATTTGCTGTAACGACGCTTCTATTTCAGCCCCTGTTTGTT
Organism: Hipparchia sbordonii; assembly: GCA_038048805.1. Taxonomy (NCBI): domain Eukaryota; kingdom Metazoa; phylum Arthropoda; class Insecta; order Lepidoptera; family Nymphalidae; genus Hipparchia; species Hipparchia sbordonii. Next base: position 6,100,328 of record CM076104.1, on the reverse strand, counting down.
TGTACAATGGTAGAAAAGGATATTTTGTTTTAGGTACCTACTTATATCTGTTTTGAATCCCACGACTTTGTCCTTGTGGAATTCGGTTTTTGAAAAGCCTGCGAAACCCTTTGATTTTCGGGATAAGCCTAGTAACTTAGATCCCGAAAAAACAAAGGGTTCCGCGGGATTTTTAGTAAACTTAACAGTAGGTATATCTATTTACGCGAATGAAATCGCGGCCAAACACTAGTTTATAATATTAGTAAGAATTACAATTTATATGACGGTTTACGTGGAAGAAATACTTCAGGAAATTAGTATATTATATAGGGAGAAAATTTGTGAGAAATCCCCCATCCCCCTTTGAAGCTGTGTGATGGGTCTTCAAAGCTCCTTTTTCACAATTGAAAAATGCCTTTGATCGCTTCCACCGGTATTATATTATGTGATCTCTTCATACGCGATCTAATTCTGTCTTTCTTACACACGTGAGCAAAATGGCGGAAATGGTATTATATCGCGATTTATGTGCATGAGCTTGATGATATCGTCGAAACAGCGGGTTGCCTTCCACACTTCTTCCCAGTGCGTGATTTTCATTCAAGGACCAAGCGAGTATGTCACCTGTTATCCTACAAATATGCCCTCTCTATCTCCATTTAAAAAAAAGCCTATTACAATCTAATGAAATTCAATACTTTGAGGTAGCTTAAACGGAATAATATCGATTTACGAGTATGTGACTCTGAAGTTGAATTAGGTTAGTGAGCAGTAGGTATGAATCAGCAATTGATAAACAATGTCGTAGACTGAATAGAATGGGTAGGTATATAGACACAAAGTCTAAAGTCAACATTCAAGCTTTGAGAGCTAACTTCTGTCAGGCGCGGTTTATACGAAAGTGGCGAAAATGTGGAATCGTCGCAAATATTTCAAATAAACTTTTAACGTAGCGGCAAACTACACGAATCTAGTTTTTTTTTAATTTGCCGTTTTTTTTTCTTTATATCTTAAGCAACCACTTACTACTGAGCGCCGCCAAAGTGGTCCAATGTTAGCAGACTTCACTCACTTTTAATTTTGAGAACTTAATGAAGAACTCTCAGGCGTGCATATTTCCTCATGATCTTTTCCTTTATCGTTGAAGCATGTGATAATAAATAATTGACGGTTTATTATCAGTGTTTAAGTTTGTTGTTCGCTACATTCAACATTGTGAAATGTTGAATGTAGCGAAGGGTCATTATTCACTCAAATTGCCACCGTATGTTAGCTAAATAGGCGTTAAACTCTGTAATTAGCAGACTCTCCGGCATAAGAGTTCAGGGTTTATAATTAAACGGATTAATTTAATAAGCCAAATTAAATAAACTAAAATGTGTTTATGTATCACGTAAGCTTTGATCAATTTTGAAGATATATTTATATGAAATAACCAGTCAAATAGGAGTCAGACTCGCATACGATGCATACCATACTAAAAAACGCCGAAAAAACACGTTTCTGATGGGGCCCCCTTTAATTTTTAATTAATTTTTATTTTTACTATTTTTTTGTGACGACGGGAGACGGACGTACGGACAGACGGACGGACAGCTGATGCTTAGTAGTAGGCTCCCGTTGGTTACCCTTCGGGTATGAAACCCTAACAAGGGCATAAGTAGTCGGATTATCTCCTGGCAAAGGCTGTTTTGGTTTTAGGCAGTGCAACGCGGGCTGTACGCCTCTGGTTCCTTCCTAGGTCCTCCTTCCCAGATTAGAATCTGGGACACGCTTGTATATCGGAGTACAGAGTGCAAAATAAAAAGGCTAACGTATGGTCAGCAGCTGCGAATCAACACACAAAACTTTAACTTATTTAAGTCAAAACCTTGGCAAAAACTTTCCACACTTTTATTTACTACATTTAGTATGCAAAGTGGCCAGAGGCCAAGGTTTCGACGTTACTTTAAAAAAGACAAATCATACATACATCGGGTATATTAAAAGAAAAAACGTACTTGGTGTGGTGGTACGTATCATTTCTGAGCACACTCAAATATTATTTTACGGCCATAAGCCATAGAGGGGCTTTGAAATTATCTTTTTTAAGTTTTTTTACTTTGTTATCCTGAAAACTACAGGCCCGATTCGGATGCAGCTGTTATTTTTGCGGTTTGTGGATTTATTGCATTGGTATCAGCTCTGAGCAAATTCTTAGATATTTTAAGGCAACTAGAGACCGCTGCAACGTGAATGTGGGCACGTGGATTTTTTTTAATTTTGACTTGTATCTTCTTAAAAAAATCTTTACACAAGAAGCGAACCGGTGTTGCTTTCAAAATAATTAACGTTGTCATACAATAAAAAGCTCTCTGGAGCTCAAACGTTTTATTTTGAAGGCGAGTAAAGGCATTCGAAGAAAACATTTTTCCTCTCGACAGGTAGCATAATTACGCAACAGTTACTAGGGTACATTGCCTTCGGCGTTTTCCCAGGGGAATCGCTTTATGTGAAATAAAGCGTACTAGGATGGTAAATGAATTTGAACCTTTTTTTAGGCGTCATCTATTTTGCTTAGGATACCTACCTATGACATACTACAGTCATATAAAATGCAAAAATATCCTCTTGATTCCGACCGAATCCAACCACGGTCACTCTTCACAGCTATTTGTGTGGAAGATATTAAAGAGCACAAGTGTGTGTGTATTTTTTCATTCTCTAAGTCCGATGGGACAGAAATCCGATAGGTATATATGACTGAATAGAGGTCAGATTCAGGATCGACGGGCTTTGGTACTCTATGAACTCTCGATGAACAAGGGTGACAATCTACTTCCAAGCTAGTACAGAGAATTTCTTGACAGAAAAACTCAAAACATTATTTGTCTCGATCTGGGAATCGAACCCAGGACCTCGTCATTTACTGTCGACTATGCTATTAACTAAACGAGGCAGGTATAGCCAAATAAATTCAAACAATACCCTAAAACTTTTTAATCTTCTTCTGTCTATACAAAATAGTATCGTGACAAACTGACAAACATCGTAAATGGCATATATGGGTGGACCTGAAGATATGAAACTTAGAGAAAATATACCATGAGTACCTCAGAAGTGCACTAACCCTTAAAGGTCACACCTTCATACCATCTTTACCACCCTCTGTAGGGTGGTTTGAAAGGGTGGCTTGAAAAACATGTTTTAAAACTAATATCTACGCGAACAAAGTGGTGGGAATAAAATAAACAGAATAGTGAACTCAGTGGTGGAATAAATTAATCAATATGCGAATGGCAATAAATATTAACCATATCGGTTAATAGTTCAGCTCTACATTAATTTAAATGCACATCATCGTTCATCTATAGAGATAATAAACATGATTAATTAGAAAACAACAATGGTTCCATTAGATAATAGTCAATTTATATTTGTGAATTAAATAGTGTACCTATTCCATTTTTATAATTTCTCGAAGCTTTTTCAATACGAAGGAATTTAATGAAACCAAGGCGCGGTGTAGACTGTAGGCTGTGTGGTGTAGGAGTAGACTCGTAGCAACGTAGCGACGTAGCATGAATGTAACGGTCTACGTAGGCGTTGTAAACCATCTTGTAAGTGGGATATTCTTTGATAACGCTGACGTCATTCGGTACTTTTATGGATTCTGTAACGCTGATTTATTTAATAGATAGGATGCTCGGTGATATATTCAAAGCATAATAATAACTTAAGGTATCATCAATAATAATATGCCGTTGGTTATCAAAAATTATGCGTGAAAAATATTGCAATTGCGTATCGATTATCATGATTGAACTTTTAATAAAGTCTGTGTGAACATATTGCCTTGTGTGCTATATGGGTAAGTATAAGATATAATTAGCTGATACCCGCGACTTCGTACGCGTGGATTGAGGTTTTTTGGGGTTGAGCGGGAACTCTCTTATTTTTCCGGGATAAAAATTAGCCTATGTGCTATTCAAGTCTATAATCTAACTCTGTGCTAAATTTCAACCAAATCGGTTTAGTGGTTGCAGCGTGATTGAGTAACAAACATCCATACATCCAACCTTTCCCATAATAAATAATATTAATATTAATAGGAGGTGAGAATCCTTTTTTACAGACACTTGTTATATTTTGAACGATACTAGATATTATATCTTTTATATTATTGAACGAAGTCAAGTACTCCTTCGAACTTGAGCAAATAAAGAAAATTCAAGCAATTTCGAGGAATTAAATACAAAGTTTCCTGTATTCATCCCAAAAGGAAGCACTCATCTAAGAAGGCTTTTACTCTGCTTAATTCCGAGAAAGGAAAAATCACAACATTAAAGCTTTCAAGTTCTTTACACTTTTTTCTCTGTTTACTCCACAGTCTTCAATTATAAAATAATTGAGTGTTTAATGTTTGGTTAGTTTATTAAATATATCTATCCCATAAACATAGTACTGTTTATTAGTACATAATATTAGTTACTGTCTATGTTTTTCATACAACCCGTAGTAATATACAAAAGAACTTTCTGATGTTGTATGACAACAAAATCCGTATCTAAGATGAAATTCAAATAATCTATTTTCCATGCGTTAGACAGGAAAATATCCTTTTATTTTAACAAGCTATTAGGTACCCGCGGCTTCACTCATGTTAAATTCGATATTTCAAACCCCTATTTTACAATCTTAGGAGTTGAATTTTCGAAAATCTATCTGTTTTCAAATAGCTATCTGCGTGCCTTTCAGCCCTAACTTTCCAATGATTTGAGCTGTGCGTTGATAGATCACTCAGTCGTCAAACAGTCAATTCAGTCAGTCAGTCACTTTTTCCTTTTATATATTTAGATAACACCTATTGTTCTTTCTTTTAGATGGGATAAGTTGAAGTTAGTTTCATGTTAGTTTGATGGCATGAATTCATTTTTATATCAATCGCCCAAGAAGCATTTCGGAGAAGGTTTTTATATGGACGTCAGTCTCTGCAGTTGTTCTTTTGACTTACTTAATCCTAACCCTTAAAATTCCTTGTCCAGTTTAAAATGCTTGTTCACAAAAGGTATCTAAATATTTAAAATTCACACTCAAAATATTCGTTACGAGCTTTTTTGATAAACAAAGGTTCTGAGAGTACATTATTATTAATATCTTTGTTTTCGCATACCGTATAATTATGTAAATTTTGGTGTAATTAATATGCACATTATGTTCACCGCATTAACCATGAGTATATTGTTTAGATTGGAATATGGTTGACTAAATTATTATTACAGTAGCGTAGTAAATTAGAGGTACTGGGGGAAATAATTGCATATTCCATCTCCATTAAGCGAGTTATAGCATCTCCGTGTCAAAACTACTTAAGTAACTTATAATGTTTTTTATTCGTCAAAATTAATACAGATATTAAAAGTAGTTAAAGAGCTCTTAAATATAACTCGTGTTTTCGACTAAAGAATCTTCAAGTTTCTAAAATCACCATTCTAGAATACTTTCTCATTTTACACGAATGCTATGCTTTTAAGCTAGTGATAAACACTCACTTGTATTCAAACATCTCTTTAGAATTTACAGTATTCAACGGAGCTAGTGTGTCCATTTTCTATTAGATGTATTTTTGAAAATCCAAACTATCAGACGTAGCTACGATAAAATTCATATTTTTTGAATCAGATAGCTAATAAACCCAAGAAAATATTTTTGGTCTCACCACAAAATATCAAAAAGACGTGTGTGTGGCACTCGGGGACTGCCGCGGTAAAGTTATTGCATAGCATTTTTTATCAACGCCATCTAGCGGTGAGAGGAGTCCGTGTTCCCGTCGAGCCTTAGGTTTTTTCGTTACGGAATTTCTGGATTCGGTCTCCTCGCTCAAGGCCCGCGATAGAAGCTATGCAATAGCTTAAAAACTTAAATTAATTATAAACTTGACGTTTTAACAGTTTTTGTCTCAAAAAATCAATCAGTAATAACCAACCGTGGTAATTTAGCAAGAATTTTCTAAAGTTGTATGAAGATATCATAATTTGTACTTATAGACAGTTAAGAGAAAGCTTATAAAAATAGTACAAACTTTTCTAATAAATTACTCCTCCTTATCATATTGAAAGTAAAACTAGTTTAAAACAGTGTTTAAGCATAAAATGCTGTAGAAAAGGCTGGACTGAACGTTATAACGGCGTAACTTTGCCAAGTTTACGGTGTAGGTTGTAGGTACATTGTTTTGTGAAAGTACGCGCGAAAATTTCATTTAGGAGTTATGTCCACGCGTGTCTCTAAAGTTGTGTCTACATTCGAATCCTTGGATATGTGCAAGCTCTGGTTTTTGAGATTTTTATTAAATAACTAGTTGATGCCCGCGACTTCATACGCGTGGATTGAGGTTTTTCAATTCCCGCGGGAACTTTCTTATTTTCCGGGATAAAAAATAGCCTGTGTGTTATTCCCGACCATAGTCTATCTCAGTGCCAAATTTCATCCAAATCCGTTCAGCCGTTTTTGCGTGATTGAGTAACAAACATCCACACTTTCACATTTATAATATTACGAGTTGACGAGTTGACTAGTTGACTAGTTGATGCCCACGACTTCGTTCGCGTGGATTAAGGTCTTTGAAGTTGCGGGTAAAAGCTAGTATTCTATTTTCAGCCTTTTGAAAAAAAAGGCCCTTTTAAAAAATCTAAAACTTTGTACACTGATTGTTATATTTTCATAGTAAAAAAATATCGCACATTTATCGTCCAATTGAGTATTGAATAGAAATGGTCCATTTATAAAATAGTAAAGCGTTCAGAATTCCATTATTTAGTATAAAGGAAAAATCTGTGAGTGTTTTCGGAGAAAATGTTGAAAATTTCTTTTATTGCGGGCTAAAAAAATATATTCGGCGAAACCAATTATACCGCAAAATTAAACAAACAGCCTTGTAAAAACTGTGGAGAGCTATTTAACTTTGTATTGTATGGTGAATTATTTCGTCGGGACGAAATTTACCTTTAGGCATATTTTTACTGAAACAATAATCATATACAGAGAGTAAGGTACAGCCTAACGAAAACTTTGTCAATAGGTTACATTTAATGCCAAATGTCACTCATCTCGGAAAGGATGAGTTCAATTCTTCTTCTGCAATATTCTATAAATAATATAAATGAGATTCTTGCAATTCACGAGAGTGCTTGAGTTTTACTTGTAGTTACGTCGTGTACATGCACATTGCGTAAGTGTGCGTGCCTGTCAGGAGTCTAGGTGGGAGCGGTCAGGCGCGAGCAAGCTTTCGCTGGCACTTATACAGATACGACACACACAACCATGAGCCACGCGCCCTCGTGTATTGCAAGAACTATATCAATATTGTAATTTTGGAAGATACAATGTATCGCCAACAATAAACGCCGATATCTACACCAGCGATAGATACGGCGCGTCGCAAATGGCAGCTTGTTGTTTAGGCCGATAAACAGCTGATCGCCGCATATTACATCGCCGTTTTGTGTTAAATATTGTCATTGCTTGTTTTTTCAATTGAAATCAAGTTGAGGTAGGTTACATGCAGTCTTTTGTGTATATAACCAACCATGCAGTAATTAAAACAAAAATTAAAATCACGAAAAGACCGATGAAAAATTCCAAAGCTGAGCGACTAATGTTGAGATCTGTAGAGCGTGCTCTGACTTGGCTCTTTAAAATAGTGGTTATAACGAGTTCAAATTCAAATTCAAAATTTATTTCATGTAGACTACCTTGTAGCTCTTATGACACGTCATAAATCTAGCACCGGTTCGGAATGCAGATTCTGCTGAGAAGAACCGGCAAGAAACTCAGCAGTTGCTCTTTTCAAAAAATAAAATAATTTCACAATAAGTAACCAAACTAAGCTATGTATACAGTGCTTCCACAGTGAAGCTTCAAAAATGCAATACATATAATCCAACACTTATGTGTCAACATGGGAAGACAAAGCAGACCCATTCCCGTTGGTAGCACCCGTACACGAGCACGACGCATGATCCAGCCATTGCTTCATCATGCATTCATTGAGACACAAATATGCTCTGAAATAAATCTGTCACGTTTTAACACGGTCTTGAGTCTGCAAGCTGAATGAGAGTGCGGTTTATAGATTTCAGCCTTAGAATCATGTACGAGAACAGTGCAACGGATGGGGATTGGACCGTCGACCTTTCAGTTTTCAGTCCACACCCGTAACCGTTGGGCTGTTGAGGATTGATGCAGTTTTTCAGCAACTGACTAGCTTATTAAGGCTTCAATTACACAACAAGAGTTTCTCAAATGCGAGTGGCAAGAAATAGTTTGCGATTATACATTACATTATTGTACATTATGACAAAAACTAATCATTATGTATCATTTAAACAATGCTCGAATATGAGTGCCGAAAATTTCGCTCGCTTTCGAGGGAAATTTTAATAAATAATTTTAATAGGCGCTTGCCTAACAAATACGAGGTGTTCGAAAAAATTTAAACCTTTTTTCCGGCGCTGTTAGCAGGTTGTACTAATTTCTATGCAAATGAATCTCCCGTGAGAATCGGTCAGCGAGTATAGGCTTCATATTTGCATATTGTACGTTGTACCTATGTAACCGCAAAAATATAAAGCAACTGCAATGCGATGGAAATAAGGCCCATTTTTAACCGACTTCCAAAAAGGAGGAGGTTCTCAATTCATCGGGAACTTTTTATTTTTATTTTTTATGTATGTTCCCGATTACTCGAAGACGCCTGGATCGATTTAGAATTTCCGCGGGAAAAAAACTTTAACGCACGCGGAATAAAATCGCGGGCATCATCTAGTTAAGAATGAAATTACAGAATTTCATGTTAAGAGTCCCTGCACCGAGAAGCGCAGTGTTGGCAGACCCCTCATTAGGCGGACTGACGACGTCAGAGCGAGTCGCAGGGAGCCGCTGGATACAGGCGGTGCAAGACCGAGCTCTGTGGAAGTCAAAGCAAAAAAGACTATTGTTTATCAGTGGACGTATATCGGTTGATAAAAAAGGAGGAAAATTTGTTAAAATAATCGTTTAAGAAAATTTTACTCAAAAGTCAAAGACGAGCCGCCAAGCGATTTAGCGTTCCGGCACGATGGTGTGTAGAAACCGATTAGGGGTATGGGTTGAATTTACACTGCCGTACCCTATCCAAGTTAGCCCGCTACCATCTTAGACTGCATCGTCACTTACTATCAGTTGAGATCGCAGTCAAGGGCTATCTCTAGCAAGGGATTTTTTATCAAACGTTTTGTACAAAAGTAAATATTTCTATCACGTTTCGTTTTGGTCGTTGCATTGATATGGGTCATTGGAAGGTAATAGAATCGCACGAAATGGTCGTTAGCACCTGACTCGAACCCTTACTGGCTGATACGACCATTCCGAATTCAATTAATCATTCATTGGATAAACCTACCCGTGCATGGTCTGACTGTATTTTTGATGGCACTTGAATTAATGAAGCCGGAAATATAATTAATGTATCATTTGCAAAATATATTGGTATTTTTTTAATTTACAATAAAAGTTATGTAATATAAGCTTTTATATAAGCTAATTAAACAAATCATGTCTGCTGCCTGCGTGAAATGGTGCCAAGAACAATGATTTATTTTTTTACCCACTTGATAATTTTATTTTTTTTTACTTAAAAATGCTTACTACGCTTATCGTCCTTAAGAAGTAGGAACTTTCTATTTCCATGTCTTCACCTTTATAATGCTATCTGCAGATACGATGCGGCGCGCGGTAGCGGCGGGCGCGAGGCGATGATCGGCCACATGGGCCGGCCGCGCGCTCACGATGCGCCAGCACTCGACCGACGTAAGTTATCCAACACCCGTTAAGGACACGAGCGGTGGCATTCTTGATTATACCATTTTGAATAGTATCCGAAACTATACAACGTGTATAGACACTCCGAAATAATACTGAAGGAGGTGAATGTGCTCATGAAACTGAACAATTTTCCCCAAGGAACATCGGTCGAAATGTGAAATATTTCGGAGTTTCAATACACGTTGTATAAATCTGCCTTTTATAAAAAAAGACGTACCACGCACGCATGCACGTACGCACGCACGCACACATACACAGTCACTCACACACACACACACACACACACACACACACACACACACACACACACACATACACACACACACACACACACACACACACACACACACACACAAACGCTCACACACTAATAGGCACACATTTACGCACGGGTGCACGTAATCACCATTTTCACCAGCGCCTCACGAAGCACCAGCTGTTGACCAACGCAACAGTAGGTATCCATCACAAGCTCCTGAAACCCACGACCAACCAACGATTTTCTGCCCACATGAACTGTAGGGATTTAATAACTGTCGATTCGGAATGGAAGACGCGGACGAAGTCGCGGGCGTCCGCTAGTAGACAATGTATGTGACAAGGTATAAAGGCGGTTTAAAGTGGCTTAACAGAGTTAATCCTATACCCAGCGGTGTAGACACTCGGATGTGTGCAAACGCTGATAACACAGGTCTACAAAAAATGAAAAACTTTTTTTGCTAGCAATCCTATTATATGATTTGATGAATGACTTGATAATTAGTCATACAGAAGTTTTTCAAGGTCAAAACTACGTGTAGTTTTTGAACTACCCTCATCGGAAAAAAATACCCATTTTGCTATGTTTAATGTGTTCGTATTCCGCCAATTTGTGTGATTATCCGATAATATCATTATGTCGTCATATAGGAGGAGTTGATTAAATAATTCGAATACATTTTGTAACTTTTTTGGTGAACATGTAGTGAAAAAACTCAGAAAACCTATAACGGCCTTCATAAAAAGAGCGTATTTTGACTCTTTTAAGATCGAGATCAAGGGCTTTAACCATCCCTGGGTACAAAATATCATGTGCAAATTGTGTATTGAATATTCGAGTCAGTGATCGAGTGGTAAACGAGCACAATTGAGGTTCGGTGTACCTATGATTTGATCAGAACCAAAAAACTATTTTAATGATTTTTATTTTTGTTTAATCAAATTGCATGGGGTAAATTGAAAAAAAATGACATATCCAGACCTATCGTGTGCTAGACGGCCTTTACCACTCTCAGACGATACTATGAGGGCAGCACCATCGGATTCGTCAGAGACAGATATGATGGAGGTCTCTTCAAATGAACGAGACAGTGATCTTGAATCATCAGCGGCGCCCATATTCTTTACTCAGTACTTTACGTATTTACCATTGCAAAGAGAGGTCTGAGACTAGCATCGAGACTTAAAGAAAGGAATTTAATTGCTACAGGCACGAAAGTCTCATTTTGTCGTGAGCATGACAGAGAAAAAAATTTCAAAAATTTCTTAGGTAATGAAAGGCAAAAAATGACGTGGAATTAGTTCAGGACCTTCTAGATAACTTTAAAAAGGTTGGCTGTAGTATGAGCATACAAGTGCACACCCTGCACAGCCACTTGGACAAGTTTCATGAAAATCTTGGCTCCTACAACAAAGAACGAGGAGAGCGCTTCCATTAGGATCTAAAACTGACGGAAAATAGGTACCAAGATCGTTGGGATGAGCATATGATGGCAGATTATTGTTGGATTATCACAGGGACAATCATAGCAATGAACATTTAAAAAAATCTGAATAAGAAGCTTCCTAGCTGTAAAATAATGTAATTAAATGTTTAAAATTGGCTTATTTTGTCTTTTTTACACATACCTCGTATCTCGAAAACTACACGTAGCATTAAAAAAATAAGTATGCAGTTGTAATCCGGGTACCCAATATACTAAAAAACAGTTATAGTTTTGGCTGCAACATTTTCACTGTAGACCTGTGTAATCCATAGCTCGTCGATATTTTCACAATAGCGTCAAAGAGCATGCAGTGTTGATACATTGGATATTCGCTTTATGTGTACTGTTACCGATTTCCGGACCGATACTGTCGAGGTAGCTATGTCACTTTTCATCTTTTGAATTTGAACATATAGGTACCCACTGCAGTTCATGCTATCGGAAAACTGTGTCATGTTTTAATTTTTCCGACACGCAAGGCCGTTAGATACCTGGGGAATAGGAATACGCTCTACCGATATAATACAACTAGTTTTTGCCCGCAGTTTAGCTCACGTTAAATTTGATGTTTCAAACCTCTTTTCCCCCTTAGGGGTTGAATTTTCAGAAATCCTTTCTTAGCGGATGACTACGTCATAATAACTGTCTGTAAGCCTTTCAGACCGATCTGTCACGTTTTTCTGTTATATTTTCGCCCGTCTGATGCTCGCGACTTTTTACCCGTGGGTGAAGTTTTCTAATTCCCGCAGGAACTCTCTCATATTTTCCGGGATAAAAAGTAACCTACGTGTTATTCCAGCTTTGATCTATCTCTGTACTAAATTTTTGGCAAATTGGTTCAGTCTTTGCGGTGTGATTAACAAACATCCATCCATCCATCTATACATTTAAATTTTTTCATTTATAATATCAGTAGAATAGATATAGATATATTTTTTTCACAATACAATGCCTAATAACCTCGCTGGAACAGTGGCGAGCGCTGTGCAATCCAATAAACTACAACACTGCATTAAGATTTCATTTTTTTCATTAGCGGGATGTAAAATATTGCATAATAGAAGCCAATTAGGCTAATAACAAAAAATCATCATTTTTGAGTTTCGATGATTTACGTAGAATTACGTAGAATCACGTAGGTCGACTTGTCACGTTACCAAATTCGTGCCCGTAGGGTATGGTAATGGGTAACATGATGAGCGTGCAAAAATGATTCAAATGAAAGTACTTATACAAATCTTTTCCACTTTTTCCAGACATTATGATATAACGGATCTATCCGTTTTTGTTGTTTGTCAGATTACTTATTCATGCAATGATTCATGCTGTTTGTGTATGAATTTTTATTAAGACTCAAAAGAAAATTAGTGTTTGTCCTTCTTATTTCACCTCAACGCAACCTTTATAATATGGAAACTTTTTTATTACATATTTTGATTTGGAATAATAGTGTAACTTTGGCATAGTGGTGGCAACTTTATTATAAGAAGAACGTACCCAAATGGTGCCAACGGGACCTGTTACTGAGTCTCTGCCGTCCGTGAAATTGAAATTTACTTAAAATTTCCACAAAATGTGTATTTCTAATGCAGCAATAACAAAAAAATAATAAAAAAAAAACAATAAAGTTAAAAATTAAAGAGGACACCCTCTTTAATTTTTAATTTTATTGTTTTTTTAAACACCCCGTTTTGCTTGGCTTGCGTGAGCTTGTCGCCGATCCGGGCTAATGTCGGCTTGGAGCTTGCGGACGCTTGCTAAGCATCGGCAAGCAAGTAAACGTAGTAATAGATATGGTTTACGTTTTAGACGGTCGACAAAGCGGTGTGCACGGAGGAGGCGGGCGCCGTGCGGCTGGAGGCGGTTCTCGTGGCGCTGGTGGAGCGCAAGGCGCGCGCGCTTCACGCCGAGCAGGCACGGCGGCGGGCGCGCCATTCGCTGCTGCTGCTGTTGCGCAGCCATGTTTCCGACGGTGAGCGACCCGACCCGGTCAACGAAATTACTAACCATTCACTACAAGTTGGCCGCTACCTCGCGTCGCGCTTCCCCGCACCGCCCCTCAAGCCAGATTCGTTTAGTACAGATAGCAACGTAGCGCTCGCGATTGTCACTACCGAGTTTTTTCAAACTTTTCTTATTGTTACGTTTTTTATTTTTGTTCGTTTACTATTTTTCGCGTGCCGTTTTTTACGACGAGTTAAAAAAGGAAAATTTTTGCGTATTTGTTACTTTAATTAATGACTTTCTTTGAAGAGTAGACAAATAAGAAATTAAAAATCATGCCCTTCGACATTCAAGACGTCATTGCCATGGAAAGCATTGCACATAAAAATATGTTTGTAGAAGGTAGACGTAGGTGTGCTACAAATAGACTCTACGAGGAAGCTCTACGGTGTAGTCGGCGTAGAATCATTTTTTACTTTATAACCTAGCGGACGCGCACGACTTCGTCCGCTTTTTCAATTCACAATCTACAGTTCCTAAATCCTCACAGTTTAGGAGGGCAGAACCCCTGTAGCATCAGGATTGAGGAGTTGGGGACTGCAATTCAACGATGTAGTCTTAACTTGGTACTTACAATAACTATTCATAATCGGCAGTTTCTAAATCCCCATAGTTTAGGGGAGCAGTACCCCTGTAGCATTAGGATATGAAACAAACAAAAAAGATCACATTAATCTGTTGCTGTGTGAATGAAAGACAAACCAAGAAGCTAACAAAAAAGCATACTTTCGCATTTATAATACATATTAGTTTTAAGGGAATTTGAAACGTAATTTCAGGTCCGTTTTAATAACTATAATCAAAATACCTATATAATTAAAAAAATATATAAATCCTTAATCTAACTAAATTACAAATCAATTATTTCCATTAAGTGTACAAAAAATAAAATATAGGCAGCAGTTGTGTCAAACGGTGATTTAAGACTTTACTGAACTTAAGAAGCCACTCAAGAGTCTCAAGAAGGATGCTGAGTTACGAGTACCTGTTTCGAAACTTGTGAGAAAATAAATAATTTCTGTATCGGTACAGTCTAGACTTCCGGAATAACTACCTACTTACTAAAAAGTTGTTATTCTTTTAAACACAACTTTGGAACGCTAAAAGCATTTTTAAGATTTTTAACGAGTAATTAGGATTGAACACACTTTGATTTTCAATTTTCATTTTTAGTTTGAAACTAACTAAGATAAGTTCTTTTTTGAAACATTAGTTGGAAAAATTCTGATATCCCTTCGTCTTGAGATAATTCTGAGAAATTCACGATTCATTTTAAGCCATCGAAGGCACACAATTGGGCACGGGTCTCTCTCGATTGAGAAGGGTTTAGGCCAAAATCTATCACTGGCTAAGTGCAGATTTGCAGACTTCACATACCTTTGAGAAGATTAAAAGAACTCTCAGGAATCTGAGAGTTTTTCATAATGTCGTCGTGAGAGGGCGGGTTTCGAAGTTGCGGCATGATTAAACTTTAAATCTACGGTTCTCGGGAAATTTATTTCGTAAACCTACGCTTTCAAGTAGCTGGCACTGTTTATTTTGTGTTATTTCGCTGTATGCCGACGTTGCAGCGGTGCCTTATAAAGAGTTCTATGAGACGCGGTACGTGCCGCTCGACTCGACAGCTGACGAAAATAATTGCACTGCAGCTATCTTTTGAAAAGACTTTGTAGAGAATATATTTAGCTTCCATTTTAATAAGTGAAACCGTCTTTAATCTGGCTTAAAGTGTTTTAAATAAGAATTAACTACAAAACTAGTATCGTAATTAGTCAAAACGTTTTAATTGAATCTTTTTCTCTCTGCTTCTTTTTTAAGAATGCAGTACAAAATACTCTATATCATTATGCTCAGCCCAAGTAGGCTAAAATAAGAAACTGTTTTAGTTTCTAATATTACCTACTAACCTAATTTAATTTTCTTGATACAGGTAATTATAATAATGGCTGATGCAACTAAGAGTTTTAATACGAGTGGATTACTCCAACTCCTCTACCACCTTCAACATAATATATTTGCCAAACATATTTGTTCTCATTAATTAGGTCTTGATGGAAGTTGACTTAAAGCTGAGATCAGTAAGAAGAAATATGTATAGATTGCTAACTCTTTGCTTATAAATCAAATTACGCTAAAAATATCCAAGATGGCGACACTAAGATTTCAATTTACATTTTATTGTTGAAATTGAGGAATCGTTATATTTATTTGTAGAACCAAAATGAAATTAATTTTTTGCGGGTACAGCTGAGAACAAACCTATGAATATTTCTCTGTTTTTCAGAGGAGGCATCAATCATAGGCAGCCCCGGAGAAAGACTACCATCACACTGGTGTGAGAATGAATTCCACAAAAAGAAGAAGAAGCTAAAGTTACACACACATCATGGGTATGCCATTATGTCAACTATTTATTACAAAAAAACCAGAATGAATAGGCAGTTATGAAAAACGTTAAAATTGTCATTAAATTACCTGAATTGTATGGATTCAGAGTTTAATTTTTATGTTGCTTTGACTTTTTGACACTTTTATTGTTGATGTATATTTATGGTGGCATCTTCACAAAATCAATGAGCTTACTGATTTTGAACCAACCATTTTACTTCTCAGTTGTATGTTGTAATGTTCTATACAGAAGACTGTAACCTAAGAAGGTGTGGTATACAAACACATAACACACTTAAGACGTATGTGGTTATTTTGCTTATATTCATTCAGGAGAGAGCTCAACAGTCCAGAGCAGCTGGAGCTAGAGCGCAGGAGACGCAAGCGCAGACGACACGCGCCCGCCCAACCGCAGAAGCCTAGGAAACATCGCACGTTGTTGGTGTCTGCGATCGACGAGCAGGCTAAAGTTATACATGTCAGTACAACTATTTATAACTACTAACTATAGTCGTTAAAAACACTTTAACATGAAAAAGTTCAGCGAATATAAAAAGTACATTCAGACTCC
This sequence comes from Hipparchia sbordonii, assembly GCA_038048805.1. NCBI lineage: Eukaryota > Metazoa > Arthropoda > Insecta > Lepidoptera > Nymphalidae > Hipparchia > Hipparchia sbordonii. Next base: position 6,083,798 of record CM076104.1, on the reverse strand, counting down.
GCAACATGAGACGCGAAATCTCCAATGCGCATTATTCATACACATTTAAAGCAGTGTGCAGCAGTTTTATGTTCGAATCTCGTACACAGTCACGGTATTAAATCAACTTTTAGTGCCTTGTTTTAGTAAAATCTGTGACCCAGGTAATTCAAAGTGAGAAAGTTGATGTCTGAAACTCCTGTCAACCAAGCGCTTTCGAACTTGAAAACTGTACTAAAATGCCATCTATGATGGGGTTGTAGCATTACAACGGTTGAGAACAACGCCATCTAACGGAAAAGCTCGCAAATATTGTTTTTGTAGAATGCTACTGGAGGGCGTTTATGTTTTATACACGGAACCTTCTGTATTAATTTAAACTTTATAACAGCACCATCTATTGGCATATTTTGTTTTGTAGGTAATTCCTACGCGCCAAGCTAATTTTATAGGCCGACAAGCTAGGCTAGGGCTTCCAAAAAAATTACCATTTTTATCACTAAATTCGTCCTTCCTATTATGTTTGTTTTTTTCATGGGAATCCCTAACGAAATTTATACTGAGAAACAGAGACAGATTAGTAAGTAACTAAGGCTTTCGTTCTGCAGGTATTGGACCCCGACGAGCTGCCGAGACGTGCCCGCTATACCATCATGGTGACGGCTTGTCTATTGCTGTTCCTCTGCCTGCTGCTTGTTGGCGTCACGCTGCGTATGGCGCCTCTTATAGACGACATGGGTAAGTCATTAAGTTTAGAAAGAAATAAAGAAAGAAATCGTTTATTCAGTAATGGAGTCACTATCAAACAAACAGGCTTTGTAAAATTGATCGTCTCTGACACGACCCAGAATGGATTTAACTGCAGTTCAGCGTAATGTGGTAATACCCTGCATAATTATTATGCGCCAACTCTATTTGTGCTCATCGTCGCTTAGTTTTGACATCGCGTAAGTCAAACAAGTGAACAAAGCCTTTGTGGGGTCGAATAACGCGTTTATTTAACTTGACCAGATGATGCCCGTAACTTCGTTCACATGGATTTAGTTTTTAAGAATCCCGTGGGAACACTTTGATTTTCCAGGTTAAAAGTACCCTGTGTCATTCTCTTGGTTTTGGTATATCCACCTGCGGTGGTAGTCTTGTCTTGTCATAATAAGTTGGCCTACATAAAATGAATAAAACCTATAACGCATACAGAGACTTCCCATTAGGCAGAGGTATGCGAAACTTTTATTGCATAGGGTATTTTCTACGAATATGAATTCATAAAATTTAAATCATGGACATTTTTCATTTCCAATACAAGACATTTTCTGGAATTCATAAAATATTTCATTTTTTTTATATGAATAGCGGGAAAACGAGCTGGCGGGTCACCTAATGTAAAGTGATTACCGCCGCCCATGAACACTTGTAGTACCAGAGGCACCACCAATGCGTTGCCGGCTTTTCAGGAACTTATTGGTTCGCCCCTTGAATAACCCCATATTGTAAGTGGGAACACTGTCGAAGGGAGATGATTCCACAATTTGGTAGTACGTGGAAAAAAAGATCTGAAGCAACGGATGGTCGAAGTGCTCCAGGCACCCAGTTGGTGAGGGTGAAATTGCGTTCGGTGGTGTGCGGTGCGGCGTCATTTGTTTTCGACCATCGAGAAAAGTTTAAACTTTAACATTTAAATTAAGTTTAAATTTCACAGAAAGCGCAAGAGAAAGAATAGGTAGGTGTTACTGCAAGTCTTTAGTGTTCCTTAAGACATAAAAACAACTTTAGGACCGTTTAAAACAGTACGTGCCTAGAATTTGTCAAAGGATTTAAAATGCACTTCGATAGAACCCTATCAATTGGCAAACAAAACTACCGTTTTGTTTGCCAATGGGTAAACTTGAATCAGCGAAAGTGCCGTAAAATCGGAAAATTCTTTCTAGGTAAAAGCTTCACAAAATAGTTCTCCGAACAAGGTATGATTGGAGAACTGTTTTACCTTCACGTATCCACTAGGTGTAAGTATATCTGACTGCTCAAGATAATTTTCTTGGACTTGTCTCAACCTTATACCTGGCTGGACCGCTTTTGACGGATCTTCGGGTGGGCGGACGGAATTATCTAGACTGCTTTAACCATATAAATAAATAAAAAATTAAATATATTATGAAAGGTTTTCTGTATAGGATTTTTGAATGTTAAAATCCACGCAGGCGAAATCGTGGTCAAAAGGTCCTAGCCACAATGTTTTCTGCACGAGAACTTAGACTAATAATAAATCAGTGGCTTTTGAGGGAGTATAATAGGTATTGAGTTATTGACATAGTTCGAATTTTTCCTTACAAAAACATACAAAGCTCAAAGAAAGCTCAGCTGTACGAAGATTTTGTTATTTTTTTATAGAATAGATATAAGTAGAAAAGTTTTCATTCAAATGAACTAACAAATTGTGTTTGAAAGATAGATAATAATATACCTACTAGAAAGTTAAAATACCTCCAAAATATCATGAGATATTCATGTTTGTCGTAAAGGGATAATTATATTCTATTAACCACAAGATTCCCGACATAGTAGGTAGCTTAATTATGTAAATTCAGAAAGCAATTACATTCAACAAAAGAGAATAGATGAAACCACAATCTGTATGATATTGATATTTATGTAAGCTGTACAAGCTGTAGTAGGAATATGCAAGGGATGTAACATATTATTATTATGAAAAAATATAATATAAGTATATTATATATATTTAAATTTCAAGTACATATATATACCTACCTATTATGTGATACAGCCCGCTGACAGACAGATGGGCGGACGGACAGCGGAGATCTAGTAGGTAATAAGGTCCCGTTGGCACCCTTTGGCCCTTTGGGTATGAATGTCGAAGCCCTAAAGATCATCTTTTAGCGTTTTGAAAATTAAGAAAATTATTTAGTTAACGGCGTGGCCCACGCGGTATAGTAGAGACTATACCCACGCCGCGTGGGTATAGTCTCTGTATCTCAGTAGCTATAAAATAATGATATAATTACAGGACCTAGGCGAATCGATAGATAAAAAGGTCAAGAATTATCCCTTTACGGGTTTTAAAGTTCAGAGCCAGAACAGGAGTTACTTCGTGCTACCTATAATTTAATATTTTAAATCTTTTGCTTGACTTTCACCGTCGGGTGTAAAATTCTGGAGAGTGCCGGCGCCGTACCGAATTAAGGCTGATTTAATTAAACAATTATGTTCCGTTTCCTAAAATAACTTTTACAAACCTTTACAGCGACTTTTTGTTTCGTCCCACGATTTAAGTGGAAAATATCCGTACATTTTCTGGGCCTTTTAAAGGTACATTTTCAAAACCCGTGAATGTACTTATTTGATTACTAGCTTTTGCCCCCGCGACTTCGTCCGCGTTGAATTAGATTCCAATTTTTCCTGAATTTTCTTTGCTATAAACCTCACGGAGCCCGAGACCTTTCCAACGAATGCAAAACCGTGGAAATCGGTTCGTGCGTTCTGGACTTATAGCGTCAGGAAGGAAAAACCGACTTATTTTTATATAGTAGATTATGATTAAGTACTGTTACAGCTTTCATGCTTTTTTTTATAACAAGTCACGTTTTCAGGGTTCCGTACCCAATCAGTGCCAATGGGACCCTATTAATTAGCCCGTCCGTCCGTCTGTCTGTCTGTCAGCGGGCTGTATCTCATGAACCGTAATAGATAGATACTTACTTGAAATTTTCACAGAAGGTGTATATCTATTGCCGCTATAACAAAAAAAGGGGGTCCCTATACAAGAAGCGTGACTTTTTTGGCGTATTTTGCTCAACCTAAAAACAATCACTGCTACGATGGTAGGTACGGAAACCTTCATGTGCGAGTCCAACTCGCACTTGACCGGTATTATGTTTATACATTTATGGTAAGTTTACATTTTAAATACTTATAAAATCACACACTCTGCTTCTCTTTTATTTTATAACATCTATACGTAGACAGGTAGGAAATGCTATCTGCCTATTTCGTTTCATTTACTTTAGAGTAGCTATTTATCAAAACATGCTATGCAATGAAGTTACTGAAAAAAAAAACAAATAAGTTATGGCTAAGATAAAATGGTGAAACCAAGAATCCAACCGGATTGAGAATCTTTTGAAGTCTGTTAAAAATTGAAGGACGCTACAGTGCACAGTGGGTACGAATCTCATAAATAAAAGATATCTATAAATACCTATTTACATCGATAGTAAACAGACCAACCTTACCTTCGTAGTGGTTGAGTAGAGCTTCAAAGTATTTTTAAAGTAGATACGTAATATTAAAATAACGAAGATTCACCGCATTGGTAGTGCACAGTCATTATTCAATGTCACGGAGCTATTTTATGAACCTGTTTATTATTTTGAAGTAGTATTAATACTCGTATATTTTGTACTTGATAAGTTGGGTATGTAAGTCGTAAATACCATTACCAGATGGCATTTACGACTAAGCGCCAGTTCAGACATGTGGAAAATGCGCGGTTGCAAAGCCCGAAACCGCCGTAAAATATATCTTGCTCAAATACTTTTAGGTACGGTGCGAATATTTGAGGAAGAGTTGAGGTGGCAAACAGCTCATTTTGTGTTCATTTCATTCATTCATAGTTCATTTGGCGTTCACTTTATTCCTCCTTCCACACCCATCGCCCGGCCCACCACCTGTAGGTTATACAGTCTATAACACAATATACAACAAGAACATTATGTTTTCTATCTTTTTTTGATTATTTTTTAAAGTTACAAACTAAATTACAAATAGAAACTTCAAGCTTTTACAAAACAAGCTTAGGTATATTAGCAGCCGGATGTAGGTGGTAATGGATGGAAATCTTTAATGGCGGGAAAACTGTATGTTAATCCCAAGGGAAATCCAAATTCCAGGCGGTTTGTATCTCCTGTGTGTTTTGTAATCGTTGTTCCAATTTCGAATGTACGACGAAGCAATTAAATCAAAGTTAGAATTGTTACAAAAAGAGCGCTTTGCTTCGGCGTCAATCCATCCCCCTGTTTTTTATTGATGATAAGATAGCCCTTTACTGCGATCTTATCTGATGGTAAGTGACGATGCAGTCAAAGATGATAGCGGGCTAACTTGGAAGGGGCAGTGTAAGTTAAACTCAGACCCCTAATCGGCATCTACACGCGATCACCTGCGGCACGTCTTTGACGTTAGGGTGATAATCCTACAAAATTTGTGGGCGTTGCGCATAATAAAAGGCTTTGATGAATAACGCCGCTATAAAATAAAACCGTTATTGAAAAGAGGTTCAAGCAAATTGGATTAATTAAAACTCACGGCAAACAGATTCTGCTGATAAATTTATTTAAGGGTACGTCGCTGCAAGTCATCCCTTTTGATAACGTCATTTACACAGCCGCTATCGCCTAAGCGGTGTTTACTCGAATTTCAGGTAAAGAATGAGGTTTCGTATCGCCCTTTGCCCTTTTTGTTGGTATTAAGAAGTACGCAAGCAAAGTATTAACGTGTTTCATTTTTATTTTGACAAGCTTAGCACATTGAATTTAGAATTTGATTTATACTTTTATCGACTATGCGACGGATTTTATTATATTACACTAGCCGATATCCACGACTTCTGCGTGGATTTAGTATTCCAAAAATCCCGTGGGTACTCCTTGATTTTCCGGAATACGATTGACAAAAATTTTTTTGGTTTGTCAGAATAAAAACATCCTATGTGTATTCAGAGTATTTACTACTATTAGTTCACCAAACCGCATTCAAATCTGTTCAGTAACATACATTTTATCCCGTAAAATTAAAGAGTTCTCGCGGGAACTAATAAACTTTATTCACGCGGACAAAGTCGCGGGCATCATCTAGTATTATTATAACGTTTTAGTAAGTATGCGTGCGGTCGACTGTTTGCCCACCCCTGACCTACAGGGTTGTTACCGTAAGTGATTGGTCTAATATTTGAAAGCTAAGCATTAATATTGAAATCGAAAAGTCGACAGTTCAAACCTCATCCGTTCCATATTTTCTTATTTTTTCGTAGCACAAGCGCTACGTTTAGTTCATAAAAGTAAGTACAAAAAACATTTACGGCATCCGTAAAATTAGACAAAAAAGTTTTGAGGTAAATAAAGCTTGAGCTACGCCACTGTACAGTGTCCACTGGCTAAAAAGGTTCGAAGTTTGGACACAGGCGACATATTTATGATTCTTTATATGTCACCGAATAAAATGATTTATATGGATATAAATCAACAAACCTCTGCGTACGCCTATCTACGAGTAGTACTCCACATACCTACATATTACTGGCATGGATCTATGAAGTAAAATACTTGTTTTATAGTCACATTAAAGCTGAAGAAAAACATCTTGAGGTAACAGCTAGTAAGTTATCTTTACTAATCCATACTTCCTTACTAATATTATAAATGTGAAAATGTATTTGTTTGTTGATTTGTTCTTCAATTTTGTCGCAAACAACCGATCGACGTAATGTCTTGCATAAGTAGGTATAGTTAGGTAGTGGGAGAGTGACATAGGCCACTTTTTATCCCCGAAAAGCAAAGAGTTCCCGTGGGATTTTGAAAAAATAAATCCACGCAAGCGAAGCTGCGGGCATCATTTAGTATAAATATAAACTGAAGTAGGTATAATACAACTTACAACGAAAATACGAAGGCGTCTGACAGAGTGTGTAGATGTACAATGTACAGGCTGTATGTAGTCACTCAAGTCCTTTGAACTCTTAAGACGCGGGATAAATGGATCCTGGAAGGAAGCAGTACTTAGTCTTAGCGGTTCGTAGTATTGTACTGTCAGATAGACGGATTCTATATCGGGGTGGGCTGAAAGCGCCGAACAACTTTCCTTTGTGCTAGACGGACTGGAGGTGAGGAGATCAACCGCAATAAAATGTCTCGAAAGATTTTTGCCACTAATATACGTAAAAATCTTTTTTACAAAACCGACTTCAAACACCACTACAAAGTATATCAATTGTGCCTATAAAATTTGAAGAGTTCCTTCAATTTCTCCAGGATCCCATCATCAGATCCTGACCTGATGACAATGTGACTACCTGGAAAGTATACCCTTTCAAACAAAAAAGAATTTTCCAAATCGGTCCAGCCGTCTTCGTGTAATCGGAGAACATACAGATAAAAAAAGATTCCGACGCATTGAGAACCTCTTCATTGAGAACTTTTTTAGTATTATTACAATAGAATATTATATAGGCGCAGGATAACATACGTAGCATATACAAATATAAATAATGTGAGGGAAATAGCCATATTTTACATTACCTATAGATAGATAGATAGATCATTTATTCACCAAAATGCAGGTACAATATGATGTAATATAAGAAAAACGAGGCTAATACATTTTACCAGTACTGGTATAGATTTTTTTGCTCAACTATCAATTAAAACTACTATTATACTATAATTGTATGAACAGGAAAATATCCCAATCGAATCATGGGCAAAAGAAATTGTAAAATAAGTAATGGATTCAATATAACCAAGTACTAGTATCAAATAGTAGTACCAAACAGTAGTAGTAGAAACTGAATAGTAGGTTCAATTTTTAGTCCGCTGTATCTAATCAATATCAGTCATCGGTTGAACCCTGTTGAACCATTGTATAGAATAGAAAGGATTTTAATCAGCGGAGGCAAACATCGCGTCCAATATAATTGCAATATCAATATTTGGACCAATTTTATTGAACCAATTCCCATCCCAATCCGATGCTATTACTACACGAGACATCGATGTACATGAGGGTTGACTGAAAGAATATCAACAAAAATTACGTCCTTAATTCCTGGAGAACTGTATATTTAGGTACTTTAACTTGTAAGCTATTAATTATTCTTAAATGACGCTTTAATACTTGCTAATTTTATTGAGGTAAGAGTGACGATTGTAATTAATTTTCTAAAATCTACTACTAATATTATAAATAAGATAGTGTGTTTGTGGAGTGGTGACCCCGCACCGGGAAGCGCAGTGTTGGCAGAGCCCCCACTAGGTGGACCGACGACATCAAACGAGTGGCAGGGAGCCGCTGGATTCAGGCGGCGCAAGACCGAGACCTGTGGAAGTTCTGCAGGAGACCTATGTCCAGCTGTGGACATCTATCGGTTGATAAAAAAGAAGAAGTGAGTTTGTTGACAAGCGATTGACGTGGTTTTATACATGGGTATAGTATTCGTATGGTAGAGGGCTTGGAGAGTGTCATAATACCTTTTATCTAGGAAAATCTGTCTGTGGTAAGAGCTAGTAAAACATTATACGATACTATAGGTACTCTGAAATCTAAATATATAAAAGGCAAAGGTGACTGACTGACTGACTGACTGACTGACTGATCTATCAACGCACAGCTCTAACCACTGGACCGATCGAGCTGAAATTTGGTATACAGGTAGCTGTTAGGACGTAGACATCCGCTAAGAAAGGATTTTGGAAAATTTCAACCCCAAGAGGGTAAAAGGGTTAAATAGGGGGTTAAAACATCGAACCTAACGTGAGCGAAGCCGCGGGTTAAAGCTAGTAATTTATAAATGTAATATATTGTAATAATATTTTGATTAACTTTGTTGAATTGTTGTGACAGTTTTCCATGCAAATGTGAACGCGGGAATTTTCCAGTTATTATCAAAATTGTACTGTGGCGGCTTTAATGCTGAGATCTATAGAGCGTGCTCTCACTCAGCTCAGACTCAAGATAGAGTTTAAAACGAGACACAAATATGTTCTGACACAAATCTGTCTCGTTTTGTGTGTGTAAAGTGACTTGTCAAGTGCTTGTCAAGTAGACGTGTATACGTTATTATAAAAGCTATCTACGAGGAAAAACTATCTACCTAAAAAAAAGTAACAATCCTGAAAAGACCTCGATGACTTCATGAATAAGGCGGAAGTTGTGCCATATTTAACCGACTTCCAAAAAAAAAAGATACCGGCCGAATTGATAACCACCTCGGTTATCAATTCGGCCGGTATCTTTTTTTTTTCTATGTATGCCCACCGATTACTCCGAGGTTTCTGGGCCGATTCACGAGATTTTTTTTAACCGACAGAAGAAGCTCGCGAAATGGTCCCATAAAATTTTTTACCTTCAACTGCTCAAGCCTGATGCTGCAGGGGTATTTCCCCCCTAAATTATGGGATTTTAGGAATCGTCGTTTACGAATTGATATGCTTGGCCTAAGCATATACTAGATCATAGAGCTCCAGGTCCTACTCCTCAATCCTGATGCTGTAGGGTACTGCCCACCTACATTATAGGGATTTAGGAACTGCTAATCATGAATTGTTATTGTATGTAATTAGCATATACTACACCATCGAGGTCTAGGTTCTAGCTCTTCAATCCTGATGCTGCAGGGTACTGCCCACTTAAACTGTGAGGATTTAGGAACTTTCGCTTGCGAATTGATATTGTTAGTATCAAGCATATTCTACATCATGGAACTCAAGGTCCTAGCTCTTCAATACTGATGCTGCAGGGGTACTGCCTACCTAAACTGTGAGGATTTAGGAACTGTCGTTTACGAATTGATATTGTTGGTACCGAGCATATACTTCATCATAATGCTCAAGGTTCTAGCTCCTCAATCCTGATGCTGCAGAGTTGGAGGAATTACGAACTGACGCTTTCGAATTGATATTGTTGGTACCAAGCATGGACTACATCATGGAGCTCCTGGTCCTAGCTCTTTAGAAATTGTGTATTGTTAATAAGTACTGTAGGTGCCAAGTATACATTAGTACCGTAGCGTTGGAGGGAGGGGAGAAAGAGAGCAGGAACAAGCTACACTAAAAAGCTTAAAATAAAAATTCTTTTCAAAAAACCGACTTCAAACGCAATTTTAACTACCTACTAGATAAGGATAGGATGTCTGATTGCTTAAAATGCACAAACGTCTGAATTGAGATGCGTGAGAGTGCCCGGGATTAGACCCCGGTCCACCCGATAACATAGCTGAAGTTTTAACCACTAGGGTATCACCGCTTCGAGCTAGTCATAAATACTCGTATAGCTTACTAGCGGATGCCTGCGACCTCGCTCACTTTATGCTCGATTTTTCAAACCCCTATTTTGCCCTCACAGGGGTTGAATTTTCAAAAATCCTTCCTAAGCAGATGCCTACGTCATAATAGCTATCTGTGTGGTAAACAGCCCGATCTGTCCAGTTATTTGAGCTGTGCGTTGATAGATAAGTCAATCAGTCACATTTTCCTTTTATATAGATACTAGCTTTAACCCGCGGCTTCGCTCACGTTAAGTTAGATTTTTTAACCCCCTATTTAACACTCTTGGGGTTGAAATTTTCCAAAATCCTTTCTTAGCGGATGTCTACGTCCTAACAGCTACCTGTATACCAAATTTCAGCTCGATCGGTCCAGTGGTTAGAGCTGTGCGTTGATAGATCAGTCAGTCAGTCAGTCAGTCACCTTTGCCTTTTATATATTTAGATTCAGAATATTCCTAGAAGGAAAATGGTAAGGAGGTCACAGCATTGCTTCGGAGAGATATAATATTTCTTTATTAATATAGCTCCATATGTTCAAACACAATAGGTAACTTTACTCTCTACACTGGTGACGTCGCTTATGGCTCGTAATAATTTAATGTTTCTTGCTGTCGCGTATTATTAGATTTGTCGAAGTACCACTAGCTCGTTCACACTGAAACAGTTTACAGTGCCGTTTCAACACATTCTATTAATCAATATGGGCTCATAAAGGCTCGTAGATTAATATTTCCGAAGTTACCGGTTAATTAAATAGTCTTACTAGACCGGCGAGCTATATATATTATGGTACACATCAAAACTTGAGAAGGATTATTAGGACTTTCTATTTTTACATTTTAGATTAGTTGGGTTATTTTAAACCCGCCGTGTGAGTGATCTCTTCCAGGCAAACTATACTTACCTAAGAAGTTATGGAACTGTCAGACAGGGTACATAATTTATATTATATATAGCTGACTTGACAGTTTTGTGAGGTCTCTTTATAATCTAATTCTAAGAATTTTTAAACAAATAGAGTAGTTTTAGTTTTAAGAATAGTTGTAACTTAATTAGGATATTATGGGTCTGGCATAATCTCATTTACTGTAAGAGATTCAAAGACCCTTTAAAAATTTAGAATTAAAAAAAAAAAAAAAAACTAACCTGAGTGAAGTCTTCCAATCTTTGAACTATTAAGAAAAATTATTCTCAGTAGTTCGGTCAAAGAAAACAGAAATAGTGAGACGAAAAATTCCCCGTATTTCTGTGCAGGGGTGGACTTTTTAATCCACAGAACTAATGAGAAAAAAATCCCAGTCCGATTTTATCCGTCGCACTTGGCAAGCCTATGACGTATGGCCTGAACATTTTATTTCGATGAGAGATCTGTGACCAATAGAGGGTCGGCAATGGGTTAAGATGATTAAAATATGACAAAAATGTATGTAATATAATAAGTCTACGCAAAAATGACTAGCTATTCATCCGAGTGCATAAAGTTTTTTTCAATATACCCTGGGATCTCGTCGTTTGCCGACACAAAAAGTAGTCTTAATCTCTCCATTCATATCGTTCCTCTTAAAATTAAATATGTGGATACTTTGTTGGCGGGTCGCTAGTGGAAAAAATAAAAAAATACGTAGATAAGTTCAGTAATGGCCCTTCCGTTACACATAATTTTTCCAGACATGTCAAGTGAAAAACGTGTCAAATCACGTTCGTACAATCTCACCCGCTTTATGTAATACCATTGAGATAACATCTCCGCGAGTTAACCCCTTTAATGAGTTTTAACCCTATTTAGGTTAACGAAACAACATATTATATAAGTATGGTAAAACGGACACAAATTGGACTCGCTAATACGTAGACAATTTAGCGGTTGCAAATTAGAAATTTTACTAATTTGATATAATGTAGGTAAGTAAGAATTTACACTACTTCTAATTATTTTTTCACCTCACTAGCTCAAAAAGGGTGCCTTTGCTGTCTAAAACTAATGAGAAAAACGACTTTTGCTCACTGGTTTTAGACAGCAAAGGCGCCCTTTCTCTTACAAACTAACTACTACTACTACTAGTGAGGTGAAAAGTTGTATGTATCACACGATAGCAAAGTTTTTGTTTCTTGTGCCTTTAAATCCCTCACTACATTCAGGATTCTAACTTAGAATCCTTCGCCCGCTCGGGGTTACAACTAGGCACTCGCAAGTCGCAACAAAAATGAACTTTGCTATCTTGTTGAACAAATAACTATTGTTTACATAGGTATAGGTAGGGAAGTAGGTATAGGTATAAGTACTTACTAATTAAATATTTCATGTTTCAACGTGAAGGAAAACATCGGTTAAAATCCTTAAATGTCAATAACACATATTGACATTTAAGGATTTTTTAAGTTCCATCCTTAAGGGGGTGGTAGTATTTGTGGTGGGGCAGAAATATTTTTAAAAATTTAATCTATAGATGAAGTCGTGAGCAGCAGAAAGAAGCCTAGTAATAAAATATTTTGATTATAGTATAGAGGGATTAAAATACGAAAAGACCATAATGATAAATTGAAGTACCACCTTCTACTAAAGAAAGGATTTTGAAAAGTCCGAAAAGTACCTACATAGAAACTTTTTGTTACTTGTAACACTTTCGATATCGGAGTGAACCGTGCCGTATATCACTTAGAAACTTTGCAAATAAGGTCAAATAAAGACGACGGAGAATATTAAAAGTACCTTGAGAGTCTGCGATTCGTGTAAAAGGAAAGTGGCATTTATCCTAATCAAAGAATAGTTCTACGCTAACAAAATAAAGCTTACGAAAAGTGGACACTTATTTATTTAGGTTCACTTTGTTTGAATTTAATCAAATTTTATCTAGTAGATTACCGTTACTATAGTTATTGCAATTCACGAGGGTGTGTGAGCTTTACTTGTGGTTACGTCGTGTACATGCACATTGCTTAAGTGTGCGTGCCTAGGTGGGAGCGGTCAGGCGCGAGCAAACTCTAGCTCACACTTATACAGATATGACATACACACACAACCATAAGCCACGTGCCCTCGTGAATTGCAAGAACTATACTTTGAATTATTAATTGAAAATGCAGTAAGAAGAAAGATTTTACTGCACAAATTCGTATACCTACTTATTGGGGATAACAAAAGTTTTTATAGAGATAAAACATACTTTGAAAAACCAGCCAAGTGTGAATCGGATCTGCACACGAAAGGTCCTGTTCCAACGTACAAGATTTAATACCAGGATCGAGCAAATTAAAATTTTGTTGTATGGAGAACCTCGTTAATTTTTAAATTTGTTTAGTTTTTATTATTTGTTGTTATAGCGGCAATGAAAATACGCATTCTGTGACAATTTCAATTATCTACCTATTGCGATTCATGAGATACCGCACACTGACAAACAGATGGAAGGACGGATAGCTAGCGGAGACTCATTAACGGCAGGATCTCCGAAAACAGCCTGTTTTTGATTCAATAGTAAACAATCAAATATTCTTTGTTTTAATAGGTTAAAAATATATGTTGTAGTTTAATACACGTTCTAAATTATTTTACCGTTCAAAAGTCCATATTTTGAACTTCACTCGATCAAATAATATTCCCAAAACAGTGTAGTTTTTAATTGTTTTTCAGGTTTTATTTATAGTATATTAAAGTTAAACTAAAAAAAAAAAATTCAAAAAATAGGCAAAAGCTTTTAGAAGAATATTTTACCGTTAATTTTTTTCTAAAAAGTTTTCTTTTTTTTTATCATGACTGTTTTACTTTCTTTATAATAAACTGGCTCGTGCACCTCGCTTCAATAGTTCGCAAGGTACTGCGGCCGAAGATCGTGCCCTTAATAATGTCTCGTAATAACCTTTGGGTATGGAAAATTATTCACACTTAGCTGAGCTATTCCTAATTGTATTGGCTTTCTATGCTTATGAATTGTAACATAATGATATATTACAATTTACATATACAGTATGTGAAGCAGAATAATAGGCGTAGTCTGAATTAAGCTTTATCCGAAATTACTTGTGTGGCTCTATTTGCATAAGCACATTCAAGATGTAACGTCATTTATGGTTCATAATAATTTTATTGGCTCTAGTCTACGAGACCCTTGAGTATTATTAAATTCATGTTACACGTCATAACATATGTTACTAATATACTATATATCATCATATTATCAAAGTACGAATATTAATATTTAAAACGATCATAAATAGAAAATTTGTTTATTTTTTATAGTTTTTTATGTGTACACACAAGGAAAATTCGCTAATGTATAAGTAAAATTTTATTTCTCTAAAGTACTTTCCAACAGACTTGTTACAATTTAATGCTAGAGGGGTCGCAGTCATCAATTTACAACTTTGGGAAAAAGTCACATAAAAGTGAGGTCGCCTTTAAAAGTAATCCGAAAGTCAGCATTCTGCAAGTTCGTCATTTAGGTATACCAACTTATCACGAATTACTTTTACGGACAAGGTTTATAAACGGAATATGTGAATAAAATGTTCCTATTTTTAGAATTGGGTAGGTAAGTACGTATCTTGCGAATATTACTATCGTTCTTTCATTTCACGAGGGCTCGTGGCTCATAGTTGTGTGTGTCGTATCTGTATAAGTGTGAGCGAGAGCTTGCTCGCACCTGACCGCTCCCACCTAGGCTCCTGACAGGCACGCACACTTACGCAATGTGCATGTACACAACGTAACCACAATTAGTAAAGCACCCGTAACTTCGTGAGATAAACGTACTACGTAACGTAATACGTAACGTAATTTCTTCTTAGAGTTCTTACTACGTACTAATATCTAATATTATAATGGGAAAGTACTCGTATGTTTGTTTGTTGGTTTATCCTTCAACCACGCTATGGATCGACGTGATTTTTTGTATACTACGCGTATACTTAGTTCAAGATCTAGAGAGTGAATTAGGCTATTTTTTGTCCCGGAAAATCAAAGAGTTCCGCAGGATTATAAAAGCTCAAACCACGCGAACGAAGTCGCGGGCATCAGCAAGTATTGGCATTTTTCACGGAACTGTGGTTTCAGCATTTTATACATATAATAAATCGCAATTACAGGTTTTAGGCTATTAGCACATCCGGCCCGCTGTAAAATTGTAACGAAACTGTCTCTGTCTCTTTTAATTAAAACGCTTGACTATGCATCTATCTCTTTCGTTCCGCTACTATGGTTTATACATCGATGGGCTTAGAGGCAGACTTGTGGTAACTCAAGCTGAAATATTTTCCAGGTGATTCGACGGCTATGGTAAAGAATAAAAATAAAATATTAAAACATAGGACTAAAAAACATTTCTTTGGCCAAAGCATTTTCTTCGTAGCAACCAAGGTTTAAAAATATTTTTGTAATAAGGTATTTTTGTAATTCATTAAGGTAAGCGGTCTATTCTTATTCTCACCCTGATATTATTGTAGATAAATGCGAAAGTAAGTTCGTCTAGATTTTATTTTTGCCGAATAAATTTACTTGTATTTAGCAAACAAAAAGCTAGTTACTTTAAGGGTACAGTTTTTTTTTTAAAAGAATATTAGCCAAGCTCAAGTTGCCTAATATCCTCCTATCCCCTCCAAATAAGCGGAAAGCTTGTGCTAGGAGTGGGTACGACAATAGTGCAACGGGTGGGATTCGAACCTGCCACCTTTCAGTTTTCAGTCCGCACCTTTAATCGTTGGGCTATTGAGGCTTCGAAATAATAACAGTGGATATAAAATGTAAGTTAAGAAACAAATGGAAAAAATCACCAAGTTTTTATAAGCTTTATTTCCAGTTGACCCTACACCATAAGCTTTAATGTACATATCTTAGCTTAAGGACCGTTCAAATTGATGTTAATGGGGTTTTCTTCCCTCCATACATCCAATTTAACAAGTTAAGTGAGTTATCCTACAAATACACGTACTAATATATCATGTTACGGCTGATATTGGATTAGCTCTTAGCACTAAATAACTATGAGGTAATCATTTTATTACAATCATACTGTATTATTTTAGTTATACTTTCACTAGCTTTTTCCCACGGTTTTGCTTACGTTAAGTTCATTTATCGTCATATTTCAAGTTTCAACCAATTTACACAAAACCTTAACAAATTATACACGATATCATAAATCTCTTTATTGGTGAAAGCCGCATAAAAATCCTATCGGTACTTTTTCAGTTTATCGCGAACAGACAGACAGACTTTGTTTTATAATATGTAGCGAAGTAGCGATACTTCGCTACATATTATAAATCATCATCACTATCAGTAGATAGTGATGATGATTATTTGGTCTGCTTCACACGCATCTGAAATTTCATTAGAGTCGATCTTCAACTCCCAGTGACCCAACGTTAATATTATAGATTGAACATTTTGTGCTTTTGGGTTTCAATCAAAAATTCTTACATGAAAAGATCTTTGAAGATCACAAGAAGAAATAAAAATACTCCCTTTAATCTTCGACGTAATTTTTGGTCAAAGTTGGAATTTTTATGAAGTGCTTTGAATATGATCTTGTTCAATAAATGAAATGTGTGAAGAGTATATGTATATTTTCTTTTTGTTGCAATATATTGTTTTATTGATGACTAGTGATGCCCGCGTCTTCGTTCGCGTGGATTAAGGTTTTTTTAATTCCCGCGGGATAAAATGTGTTATTCCAGACTATAATTTATCTCTGTGCCAAATTTTAACCAAATTGGTTTAGTTGTTGCGGTGTGATTGAGTAACAAACATCCATCCATTCATCCATCCATTCATACATCCAAACTCTCGCATTTATAATAGATAACTAGCTTTTGCCCCCGCGACTTCGTCCGCGTGGAATTAGGTATTTTTAACTGACAGCTCTACCAACTTTGATGGAAACAGCTTGAAAAATGACGGAGTTTCATATAAACTTTCATCCCCTATTTAAACTCCTTAGGGGTGGAATTTCCAATAATCCTTTCTTAGTGTGCGCCTACGTCATAAAAGGAACCAACTGTAAAAATTTCAAGTTTCTAACTTCAGGCTGTGCGTTGATATCTCAGTCAGTCAGCCATTCAGTCAGTCAGTCAGTCAGTCAGTCAGTCAGTCAGTCAGTCAGTCAGTCAGTCAGTCAGTCAGTCAGTCAGTCAGTCAGTCAGGACTTTGAATTTTATATATATAGATAGGAAGGATTTTTCGTTAATGTAAGAGCCTATTTCATAACCGCCGAATAAAGTTGAACGGGGTTGTGACGGTATTGTATTGACAATTTGTGATTCTTATGACACTCTACCACCCGTTCGGAATGCTAAGTGAACAACCCCGAGTGCACAATAAAAATTCCAGAACCATCCACAAGTAGAAAGTTTAGGATGCACTTGGCTGAACTAGTATCTTTATTAGATTTCGACGTAAACTATTCATATTACCACAAAACAAGTCGACATTAGGTTCGTCATAAACTGAGTTCAGAAGGCGAGAAGCGCGAATAATAAATGAGTTATGTCTATAGTTTGTTTTGGTTAATGGGATGTGTAATATCTTTTTATGTCTAAGTGAACGGAATGATCTACGTGTTTGCTTATTTGCTAAAGCTATTATCAGAAATAAAAAATAAAGTAAATATGCACAAGAAAGGAGCAAGAAAGCTTTCAAGAAAGGGGTTTTAATTTTTAAATATAAAAAGCGACCCGGTGAATGCAATTTAGTTCCATTAAGATGCTTGTAAGTTTACGTTTAGCTCGGCAGAAACTAATTTCAACGCCATAAAATGTTACTTTCTTAACAAGGTACATTGGAGATTTGTTGTAGAAAAACAGTGTAAACCTTAGACGCGTAAACAAAGACTTCTATGTATTAAAAAGTCCTTTAATGGACATTGTACATGGTGTTATTTTATTCTCCGTAAACCCTGAAGGAGGTGAATGTGCTCATGAAACTGAACAACTTTCCCCAAGGAACATAGCTCGAAATATGAAAAAAAAAAAATATTGGACCCTCCATACAAAATTGACGATTAGCTGATTGATTTACTATGGTAGGTCCAAAATTTTTTACCCAAGATAGATTCCCCGCAGGGAGTATTAAGTTTATTGCAAGTCTAGTTGGGTGGGATGCCAATTCAAATTAAATAAACAATATTGTTAGAAAATCAATTAAAGAGTAGTATTGTGTTCTGTTTAAAAAGAAACGAAAAAAAAAAATTCGAAATCACAACACTCATTTGAGTAATTTATTTAAATTACTCGTATTTCGACTTGGAACAATACTTTTTTGTAATAAAAAATATTAGCTAAACTGAAGTTGATTAATATCCTCCTATCCCCTACAAATAAGCGGAAAGCTTGTGCTAGGAGTGGGTAGACAATAGTGCAATGGATGGGGTTCGAACCTGCGACCTTTCAGTTTTCAGTCGGCACCCTTAACCGTTAGGTTAGCGAGGCTTCAAACTTTTATTTATTATGTTGCCATTACCACTAACCATTTTGCTACTTACTATAAAATTTTTCATTTTAAGTAAATTATTATCAGCGTAGGTATCAGCGTTATGTCACATTGAAACTCAACGTGGAACATCAAAACCCAAAATATGACAGGATTTCATGAACCCATTGTGAAATGAAGTGGAAACTTTTCCTCTTCAAACATTTCACAGGAGTCTGGCGAACGATTTCTTATTTGCACAGATATGTTTTATTTTGTATTCGCTGTCCGAATAAAAACATAAACGTATAAAATTATGAGTATTGAGTAGGTATATAAATCTCAGTTATAGACATACTAATCTGGATTATATTTGGTCACTGAATATTTATACTTTGGTTCTATTTTAATCCATGTTTTCGGAGTCTTGTTTTTTTTTATTCGATGACAAGATAGTCCTTGACTGTAATCTCACCTGATGGTAAGTGACGATGCAGTCTAAGATGGTACCGGGCACAGCGGGCTAACTTGGAAGAAGTGTGGCAGAGTAGATTCAAACCATGCCCCTAATCGGTTTCTACTTTGCCGGAACGCTAAATCGTTTGGCTGCACGTCTTTGACGGTAAGATCTAATTAAACTTAAAAAAAAAACAAATCCATTTCTTTATCCGTTAGAATTAGACCGGTGCCTAACTACCCATCGCAAAATCGCCTTTAATTGTTTTTCGTGACCTGTTTGTACCAAGCAAAGTTATAAGACCCTTAAATGCCGTTCGTCTTCGTAAAAACTTTAGGCGTCCTATGTTTCAAGGGATCTTCAAAGAGATTGAATTTCAAATGTCACCTTGTTAGTCAGCGCCTACGGCATAAAACGATCCTGCTTTGCTTGTGTACAAGTTTTCAACTCCTTTCATATTAACTTTTTGAACATTTTTCTTTTGTTCTAAAGTTTAACTGGTAATTTGACAGATTTTATAGTTTTTATTATGTTACAAGCAAAAGATAATTCCACGCGGGCATGAGCTTATAAGTTTAGCTTATAAGTTTTATTGTAACATTTTAATAAAATAAAAAGATAATTGTATGAATCATTAATAATCCAGTGATTGATTATACCTATTATTTTTATTATTATATGTTATAATGAATAAAATGTATGAAAAATCGTCACTTGAGAACAGCTCTACCAATTTAATTCGACCTATACGCAGAATAGAGTTACTTCTGCAAAATCCCTACTTTACAGGAGAGCGATTTGAAGTTTGTCTTGCCTGTAACTTTTTTCGTTATTTTTCTAGAGAATTGATTCTTATAGTATACTTTTGGAACATTATTATGCATCGATTACTATCAATAAACTCAATGCAAAACCCATAATTTGGAATTTAGGAGCTTCTATATGCATATGTGACGATTTTTTGCGGATGTCTCCATGTTATATATGTATATGTAACCTTATACTTGGGAAAAGTGTTCGTACCATGTCTATATATAACTTTTTTTTATGGAAATACTAATCTTCAAACGGTCTTATTTGCTGTAAAGGATGAAATAAAAATACAAAATATCTTATTTCATAATAACAAATTAATTAGTAAAAAAAATTCAACATAATTTGACTAATTTTTTTAATTACTAAGCATGTACCTACTATAAAATTGTCTTACAAAAAAATGTAAAAATTAATAATAAAATAACTGAAAGTATGTACTTTGTATTTTATAGAAGTAATACTAGCTTTTGCCCGCAACTTTGCTCACATTAAGTTCGATTTTTCAATCCCCTATTTTACCCCCTTAGGGGTTGAATTTTCAAAAATTCTTTCTTAGCGGATGCCTACGTCATAATAGCTATCTGTATGTCTTTCAGTCCGATCCATCCAGTGTTTTGAGCAATGTGTTGATGATGAGTCAGTCAGTCAATTATTCACCTTATCCTTTTATATATTTAGGAAATTAAATTTAGGAACTATTATGTAAATATGTAAGTAGAATGTATTAATAATCCTACTATAGAAACCTCAAAACGAAACTAATAAATAACTAACATAAAACATAAACATAAATAACGTATTAGGAACTATTATTTAGCATTAATAATAATCCTATTCAAGTTCAAGTTCGCTGCAAGAGCTTCAACAGATGCTGGACAGCCTCAATGTCGCCTCTCGACGTGTCGGTCTCCGGATGAACCTAGACAAGACCAAGGTAATGTTTAGTGAGCTGGTCGCTCCGAGACCGATTACTGTGGATGGATCTACTCTCGAAGCTGTTCAAGAATATATGTATCTTGGGCAAAATTTGCATTTAGGTAAAAACAGCTTCGAAAATGAGATCGACAGGAGGATACAACTGGGTTGGGCAGCATTTGGCAAACTTCGCCGGGTCTTTTCGTCGCAAATACCACAATGCCTAAAGACAAAAGTCTTTAATCAGTGCGTCCTACCAGTGATGACTTACGGTGCTGAAACGTGGACACTGACAGTGAGGCTAGCCCACAACGCTCAGCGTGCTATGGAGAGAGCTATGCTCGGAATTTCTTTGAGGGACAAAGTCCGAAATGAAGTGATTCGCCAAAGAACTAAGGTAACCGACATAACTCTCAGGGCTAGCACGTTGAAGTGGCAGTGGGCTGGTCACATTTGTCGGAGGACTGATGGCCGCTGGGGTCGTAAGGTCCTCGAGTGGAGACCGCGTCTTGGCAAATGGAGTGTAGGTCGCCCCCCGGCTAGATGAAGCGATGATATCCGAAAAGTGGCAGGCATCGATTGGATGCGAAAGGCCGAGGATAGGCAACGTTGGCGCTACTTAAAAGAGGCATAGGCCTCTTTTAAGTATGTCCAACAGTGGATGCATGTGGGCTGATGATGATGATGATGAATAATCCTATTATAGAAAACTCGAATAAAACCAACAAAATAAAATTGTTACAAGGACAATATATAAGTTCTTTCAGGAGTTTTAAAAATAGTACAACCGAATATTGGCAAACAAAAAGATTTAAAAACATTTTCTCTATTTCCCACAATTTTTCAGTGCGATTTATTATTGGCAATCAATAAGAAATCAATCATATCTAAGTTATTTATGTCTATATTATTAATATTTAAATTGAATAGATATTTTAAATCACGAAGAAAATAATATTGTGGTGGCAGAGATCCACTGGGTACCGCGCAAAATGAAAATTTTAAATCAATCAAAATAATGAATTTGTAAAGAAGATGCAGCACATCATCATCTCTAGAGTCGTTAGGCGCACTGTAAGAGTTAGTTGTAGATGGTGATTGCGTCCAGTGATCATCATAGTGGTTAGAATAAAAGGCATCACGACAATTTATGCGTATTTAACGGAGAAGGCATGGGAGTTGGTACACATTTTGGTGATGATATTCAAGACAAATTCCCAAAGCTAACAGCAGGGGAATTTTCAAAGTTGGATCGAGTTAAAAGTGTTAGGTCTAGTTGTTGCAATTTCAGGCGACGGTAGACATTATTTATTATCTTTTATAGAATTTTCAGCAACATGGTGCAGCCTTATGGCTAGTTTTGTCAGTAGCAAAAACTGGTATTTATCATTATATGCCGGCTGCAGTATAGATAATCGACTGTCTCTTACAGTTCCATCTGATATATCAATCTTCCCATATATCAGGGACCTCTTGCCTAATTTTTTCAGCTCCCTGTGGTAGTGCTGCTATTGTACAAGCTCCACTATTGACACTGCCATTTTCTGAAAACAAAAATTAACATAATTAAAACGTTAAAGCAATTAACTACAGAAAACAGGTCTAAATAGTTTTATGTAGTTTTTTTATAAATACTTAACATAAAAAAAATTATTAATTTTAGGCTTTTATGGTAGTTTTCAGTTGAAAAAGGATACATATCTCAATGTCAAACCAAGAATAAAAGAACATTTACACATATACCTCATAATTTCAAAATAATTTCCCTCGAACTAAGTAACTTGTGCACATTGTCCCCATATATTTTACATGATTTCCGAATAATAAAGTAGTATGGTAAAATAATTAATATTATTGATTACTTATTAAAATTTATGAATTAATGTTTAATAGGTGTAATGAATTGATATTTCTTTTTTTGATTGTTTTTTGTAGTAAAATCTAACATTCCGAGGTATAATGTTCTATATGAATGTGGAACCGTTTAACTTAATTATTTAGCTTTAAAAACATATATATGTAAAAATTATTATATACAACTATCTAAGAGCAATCTATGTATTATAATTACAAAGCTGAAGAAAGAAAATTCCATTCACTTACCTGGAACATCCATTTTTCCATTTTTTTTATCTCCACGGCATTGGTCGTATTACTATATTCAATTTTTTTTTGGCTTTAACGAAGGGAAGATCATATGTTTTGAGCGTGTATTTTTAATTTCAAAATTAAATACGCATATAGTAAAAAATAATAACAAAATTAACACAAAAATAGCAGATAAAAGTGCGAGCGTGTGCACACTATCATTTCGGAGAACATGAATACAACTGCAGATGTGACCCTCCATTCGCGCTGATCAGGACAGTGAATACTGACACTTGTGCTGTCGGGCCCTTCTTCTTCGGGGAAATAAACTATATGTACCTTTATTCGACTGGTATCTTTGGATCTACATAACTTTTTAAAATTTTGATTTCACTAGTAAATATTAGAGATCTTTTTAGGCTTAAAAATGCAATAAAAAAATTTTATGCCATAATCATATATAACTCTATTCTACGTATAGGTCGAATTGATTTTTTTGTCGAGTCCGTAATTGTCAGGATAAAGTTGTATGAAAGAAAATTTTTAAAAATTCCACCGGAAAAATTGGAAAGATGGTATTTGGTATGAAATTTCTTCGTTCTTAAATTGTTCCTGTGCGAAGATATCATTTTTAATTTCATTTGATATCTTTAGGGCTAAATGAAACGTCGAAAATGATACGTTAATTATGGTCTCTATAATTAAAATTAATACTTAAAATATTAATAATTAAAATTACTTGAAAATAGTAATTAATTAATAACTTGTTAATTATGCTCTCTATCAAAATAGTGTCAACGTATTATTGCAGTAGATACACGAGCAGGCCATTAAATAGCATCATTTTGTTTTTTTTTAATGGATTCATCATTTTATTTCCAGCTAACTACTTATTTGTAAGACCATTGAACATTTGGACTTATCACTGTCGGATTAGAGTTGATAGGCTTTCAGACATTAAGAGTTAAGACTTAAGACTTAAGATCATCACAAACAGAATTCGCTTAAGTTTACCTAATGGCTCCTTATATGCTTTTTTAGGCGGTTTTATTTACTTGCACTTTTACATAATTCACTGCTGAACCTTGTATTCGTATTAGAATTTTGTTCCCATGAATTCCAAGATAATCCTATTATCCTATTATTATCCTACTAATCCTACTAATAATATTATAAATGTGAAAGTGTGGATGTTTGGATGTTTGTTACTCAATCATACCGCAACGACTGAATCGATTTGGCACAGAAATAGATTATAGTCTGGAATAGGACATGGGCTGACTTATTTTTTATCCCGGGAAATAAGAGAGTTCTCGCGGGAATAAAAACCTTCATCCACGCGAACGAAGTCGCGGGTGTCATCTAGTAGAACATATTTTGAACTTCGGGTTGTAGCCACATCCCCATGTTGTAGTACTGCCCACCAAAACCGCGAAGAGCATTATAATGTCGTTAGCGAAGAGAGAGAGAATCTGATGAATGTAAAGTGGATATATCACATTCAGAAGATTCTTAAAATGTAGTGTTGATACAACTGGGTTATAATTACAAACAAAATATAGTTTGATTAAAAATAATATATCCAGTTTTAAAAATCCTCGCTTATCGAACAACATCGTGCAGGTCGAAAATTGGCGGTTTTTACTTTTTTTGTCATTGGATAAAGCTACTTCTCCCGTGAATTAAAGTTAAAAAGTTAGCATTCAATATTACTTATCATCCATAAAAAGAATATATTTAATTAAAAATAACTTATAAGTTCTTGAAATCAATATTTTAAGCAGTTTTCTCACTCTCCTATAAAAGTCAAAATGACTGAATGGTGTTGTTTGATAAGCGACGAAATGTCGCGACCACAACGTTACAGCGTTATTACAGCGACCATTATTTTAATCAATTTGCTTAGATTTGTTTTGTATGACTTTTCTATTTTGTCGGTATCAGATTTTGTCATTGAACTACGGGCTCTGACTCTTCAATCCTGTTGCATGATTTATGTACACAGCGTATTTATTTCAACAATTTGTGATAAAAAAAAAAAAAAGTTTATTCCCATTTGGTGATAGTAAGGGACTACTATCTATCGATATTACATGAGTGAAGGAAAGAGCAGCCACCATTCTGAACGAATAGGACGTGCTATAAAAAAACTTTGGGAGCTCTTCCTTCAGCGTGAGCGATCGTAGAAAGAGACGACCATTTGTAATATGACTAGGGCTTAGGGCGGCTGATTTCTATATTGTATCCATTGGGTAGACATTGTTAACTAGCCGCAACCCGCATTCATCGAAACTACACAAAATTCGCATTTCATGTTAATTTCATTGGCTGAACCCTGGCTGAAACACAGTTTTACAATCAACTGAACTCAGCCTTCAGTCTGACACTATAGGCCACTATACATAAACTTTACCTCGCTCGCGTCGTATGTACACAGAAGTATCTACTACAAAGGACGCTTGGACGGGGAAAATGCATTATTCATGACCCCGATCTCAATAAGTGTCACCGTGTTCACAGTGGTTGTTGAAAAATCTTTAGGGCCCTCTTCGCCGCCGCTTTTTTATTCGCTGAACAGCGGAAATAGAGCTATATTAGATTGCATTATCATTAACTTTATACGAACAAATGATGGGGTTCCCTGTTTAATATTTTTGTTGAGAAAATTAATGCATATAGAGGTCACATTTTTTTCAAACTATCGTTTTATTCGTGGTGAATGTGACCTTCTTCTACTTTTTCTTTATCAACCGACAGACGTCCACTGCTGGACATAGGTCTCTTGCATGGACTTCCACAGGGCTCGGTATTGCGCCGCCTGAATCCAGCGACTCGTTTGAATGTGACCTATCATCGATGTAAATGTACTACGTGTGTACTATATCTTTTTCAGTGGACCTTATTAGCTTTTTACTTTTTTTTTGGAACTAAACAATGTGGAGATAATACGTAAATTCATTGTCAGCACAAAATATACAGTCATTCGGTCAAGCTTGTCTGTCTGTGTGCGTTTATCTCAGAAATTATTTAGTGCTATATATACTGTAGTACTAGTCAAAGGTAAAGCTTGCAAGACCAGAAACAATTGAGATATTATAAAATTTTAAATTGGACCTATCGGGAATCAAACTCGACACTATCGTTTTTTAATTCCGAACAAAATCAGTGCTGATGGAGGTCGTCAGAAATTATGGTTTCCATTTTCTTGTCAACATATTTAGTGAAATGTTTTAAATATTTTCTGTACCGCGATGAAGATTTTTAATTTCCTCTCTGAAACTTTATTTTATGATTGTTCATTCTGTAAATTGACAAGCGGAAAACGTTCAACTTTTACCTGTCTATCCAGATGACTTTTTAATAGGAGCCAGAAATATTTTTTACTGGGTACCCATTTCAATGGTTTTACAATTTTTTACTTTACATATTACGTAGGTATAGAAGGGGTAACGAAGGGGGGGAAACAACCCTGAAGGAAGTGAATGTGCTCATGAAACTGAACAACTTTGCCCAAAGAACATAGGTCGAAATATGAAAAAAAAATTTGGACCTCCCTTACAAAATTGACGACCAGCTGATTGTTTTACTGTGGGAGGTCCAAATTTTTTTTTCATATTTCGACCTATGTTCTTTGGGGAAAGTTGTTCAGTTTCATGAGCACATTCACCTCCTTCAGGGTTGATACCCTCCTTCCGTTACACGCCGTATAACCACACTTCAACAGCCTCTTGTGTGACTGGCTCTTAGGAAAGGTACAAAAACAAGTTAAGTAAAAACTTTTGAAATTGTATTTTCCAGTATTCGAATGCTAGGCTGCTGAAAAAGACATTGTTGAGAGTTTGCTTTCAGTATTGTAACTCCTGTTTGAAAATTCGGCTGTACCCGGACCCTTTTCACTAAAATTTATGTCGCGCTTTATGCGCCATGTGTAGAAATATCCATAATTTATTGTTTAGTCTAATTATATTTCAGCAAGGGTGACAATCAATATCTATTTTTACAGTAGAATTCTCTCACACTTAAGTACAACAAGTAATAGTTTAAAAAATGTAACTCAACTACTGAAAAATGGATGTAACATTCGTCGTATTGATTCTTATAAAATGGACAACCTGGACCATAATAAGAAATAAGAATCGATTGACACCTCATTCATTAAAATCGATTCAGGAGTTTAGGTGCTACTAGGAAGATAATTTTGTAAATACAAACAATCATATATTCATGAACTGCTAAAATCACAACCCTTCTTTTGGCTTTGTCGTAATCGGATAAAAAGACAACTCTAACCTTGTCGACAGCATGATTTTTTGGAAAAACAGCAAAATATATGGTTTAAACACAGAGTACATACAAACACTGGCTTGTAAAAATTAAAACAAACTCATGTTTTGCTGCTTTGCATGAACCCATAAACGTAGTTTTACCTATGCATGTAGGTACTGTGGCTAGTGGCGACCGCCACGTCTACAGTGACAGTCCATTCAATAGCGTCGACTGTCGATGTAGAGAGT
Source organism: Hipparchia sbordonii (assembly GCA_038048805.1). Classification (NCBI taxonomy): domain Eukaryota; kingdom Metazoa; phylum Arthropoda; class Insecta; order Lepidoptera; family Nymphalidae; genus Hipparchia; species Hipparchia sbordonii. The sequence goes on along the minus strand of CM076104.1, from coordinate 6,056,574 downwards.
CACGACAACTTCTCCGCTATCAGTTTCGCTTCCCGCGTGAGAGACAATTTAACTTGACAACGTGGCGTGGATACAACAAAAGAGAACGGTGCCGGTGCTCTATTTTGCACACCGTCGTCCTCTGCAATGGGGACAGGTATTATAAACCGCAGGTACGATGTGAATTACGTCGTGTTTATTATCCTCTTTGATGGGAATTCGGTCGTCATAAATGGGTAAACAGTCCTTAACTTCCTATTAATAGTCGTTATTTAGAAATAGTTTTGTATCTGTACTGTACCCATATAAAAAAATTGCTTCCACTTCCACTCGCCAGTTTACCTACGTTTATCTGACAATTTTCAAATTCTTTCAGTAATGTCCATCTTAGTAAGGATTATGTAAATACACTGCAGGAAGGAAGTTAGGGAATGTCTTGTAAATAAACACTTTTGGAAAGTAAATCTCTGATCTAATTTGAATGCAAAGAGGCAATTTTAAACATCTTTGGGCGAGTAAATACTGGAACCGGCGACGTGAATTGGAAATACGTTCGCACGTGAAGCATGTTTTGTAAGCTTTCGTTGCGCTATCGGGACAAATGTAAACACGATTGCGCGGCGCGTCGCGTCGCGTCGCTCGCGGCAGGCGGCAGGCGGCTCGGTGTCGGCGCCGCGGCAGCACGCGAGAGGACTCCGTCACTCGGGCGGCCGCCGCCGCGCGCTCCGCTCGCAACATGTCGGTACGTGCGGATCATCGCGATCGCGATCGCTTCTCGAGACACTCTTCCCGCGCTTCGGTCGACCTCGCTTTTGCGAGCGGATCTGCGCGGGATCACTCGTTCCGTTCGGTTCACTCGGGCCGTGTGCCGCGGGTGGCCAGCGATGACTTGATGGTGCCGGTGCGCACGTTGCGCTCGGCGTCGTGCAGGGCCGCCTCCGGAGCGCCGCACCGCCTGCGGCGCCACCACTCGTCGGCGGCGGAGTGCGAGCGCGCGCGGCGCTCGCGGCGGCACACGCTCGAGCTGCCCGGCAGCCGGGGGCCCAGCGTGCGGAGCCGCTCGCCGGAGCCGCCGCCCGCGGCCGCGCCCGAGCCGGAGGGCGCGCCCGAGGACGCCGGCAAGGAGGCGCGGCGCCGCCGGGTGGTCGCCGCCGTGGCCGCGTCGTTCTTCGCGCTGGCGCTGGCGTCGGTGCTGGTGGTGGTGGTGACGCTGACTCACAGCTCGGTGCTCCGCTCGCACAACCAAACAGCCAAGTACTACACGTTCTCCGTGCCGCCGCACCACCCTCTCAGTGAGCCCCGTTCATGTTGCCCCACCGTCGCCCTTCCTGCTTCGCATGCGACTGTCTCCGACCCCGAGTTGCAGGGGCTGCGAACGTCGTCGTGCACCGCCGCCGTCCTCTGCGGTACATATCAGAACTCATGTAGACAAACCTTCTTGATTTCTGTTCCGAAAGTCTGGTGATCTTCTCTGTTCCTCTTTACCACCACGATCATCCTTCCAAATGATATTCTCACAAATAGTAGAGCACAAGAGACACTCTTCCGAGATCAATCGCTCGCACGTTCGCAACCCCCTTCTGCATGATTACTTATGTAGTATTTAATAGATGTGACGTGTTTGTAACATAATAATTAAACATTAGGTAACATTGAATGAAAATTTTACATAAAATAACATGTATTCATCGCCTTGAATCATGGCGTAAGGAAAGCACAATTTTTTGTAAATTACTACATACGAGTACCTACCTACTTGAAGAAATTAATTTTCATACTAAATGAGAGATTTACAAATAACTTAACTTTTAACTTAAAAAGATACTACACTCAGAGCTCTGAATGGATCTTTCAGGAATTTTCTTATTAACTTTTAAAATGACTGATAAATAGCCAACCATATAAAATACATTTGCTGTAAAATGGAACAATATAATATTCTGTAACCAATCCTCAGAGATTTATTTACCTACCTCAGATGTTCTTTGACGGTTTCTGTGTTAAAATTAATTTTCGAGTGCAAAATGTTGTTTCACTGGATCTGGGCTCATTTCCATTCATTTCATGCGGTATTGATGTCATTTCAATAGTCAGATTATTAGGTTCCTACTTCCTACGTGGTTTTTACTCTTATCAATTCACCCATTCACCCATTCAATTGAAAATAAACCAGCTGAGTGTGAATAAGACTCGACAACCGAGGATTCCGTTCTTTGCAAGGAAATGCTTATTTGATCGCCTCTTAACTTTAAACAAACTTCTTTTGTTTGGGACAGGACAAATATACGGCTATTTGAAAAGGATTATTGCTGATTTCTAAAAACCTGTGCTAGTTAAAAGCATCCTATTACTTTTTTCTGTAATATTTACATACTCGTAAACCCGTAATAATTTCAGAGTTTTCACTTTGCCAACTTTGTAGATACTTTTGAAAGTAATAACTGATAAGTATCTTTAGCAATATTTTTTTATCTTTGATAATAATTTGAAAAGTATCTTATTATAGCGTTTTCTCTCTCATTTCATGGTCCCATTTCCGTACTTTAAATGGAATTTGGGCAGAACTACAACATGGTGTTGAGTGAGGAATTGAATTGTGTTGTTTATTATTCGCTATGGAGACTTCGGAAAACATTTTTTTTTTTAATTTGATGACAAGATCCTTGTCTGTAATCTCACCTGATGGTAAGTGGCGATGCAGTCTAAGATGGTAGCGGGCTAAATTGGAACGGGCCTGGGAGTGTACTCATACCCCTAATCGGTTTCTACACGCCATCGTGCCGGAACGCTTAATCGCTTGGCGGCACGTCTTTGCCGGTAGGGTAGTAACTAGCCACGGCCAAAGCCTCCCACCCGACCAGACCAGAGATGGCTTCACGACTCTCGAAAGGAATGCGTAACAAGCATTTCCACCAGCGGCATATTAAAAAAAACCCGAGACCTCCCAATTATAAGACCAAAGCGCTCACCACTGCGCTAGGGAGGTCGTCAAAAAAATATATATAAATTCAGCTTAAATATGTCATTAATCATTATCCAAAGTTTACAATAACTTATTCCCGCGCCGTAGAACTAATTCCCGCGCCAAAGTTCTATAAAATTTTATATTTTCTAATATTTTCATTTTTCAGACTCATGACGATCCGTGCGCATAACAATGAAAGACAGCCACCGGATGTGGTTGGCCGTTTGTTAATGTAACTCATAAAAATGTTGACGTTAGCTAATTATAATTTAGTTCACCATGCTTTCTTTCTATTTGCTGATTTTTATTTTGATAGTTGCATCATAATATCTTAGACGCTCGCATCGTGGTCCATTTAAAAGTTGTATGATTCTTATTTGAATAACCTGGCAGGGTCGCGATGAGGGGAAGTTTGTGTTATTGAAAACGACTCTTACAATCTTATATACTAATCTTACCTACTTACTACACTCCATAACCTTAAAAAATAAATATATAGGACTGCCTTACTAATGGCAAGTGATGATGTGGCCTTGTATCTATGCTATGAGTATGCTTAAGTGTACCTAAATTTAAAATTTAAAACATCCCCGACTTGTGAAATTAAAAAAAAAAAATTAAATCGCCATGTAGTGGTGGCGGCCATCTTGGATTTGAAATTTATCATAGTGTCTACTAGTATTCTACTTGTTAAGCCCTTTCAGTTGATACCCGTATTGAGAGAGTTGTGGAAAAATATGAAATCTGCCATTTTGTGGCGGCGGGCATCTTGGACCGATTTTCATCAAACATAGTTAAGAACACTCCTGACTAATACACCTTTCAAACAAAAAAACCAAAATCAAAATCGGTTCATCCGTTCGGCTGTATGTGTGTGTGTATATATGTGCGTCAGCGTGTGCGTGTTCATGTGTGTGTGTGGGCCACAACGAATGAACCGATTTAGATTGGAATGGACATACCCAGGATTAACACATAGGCTACATTTTATTACGAAAAATTAAAGAGTTCCCGTGGCAATTAAAAATCTTGATCCACATGGACGAACTCGCGGGCATCATCTAGTTTAAACATATTATGTTTTCCTACTTTGTGAATGTGGTCACTACGAAAAACAATCAATCATTCCCATTTTCTTTGTACGAGCTAATAAGAAACCGAGATTAGTTCCGTATACAATATACATAACAATGTAATAAGTAGGTAATGTACCTAGTATTAAGCGTTTGATAACATTCTCACAAAATATTTTAAATAATGTAAGGACATAAGTATTTATAATCCTATTGAATTTTACTGTCAAACTTTGTACAAGGAGACTTTAAATATTCTGGCTACGATTTATCTATTTTATACGATAGTTTTTTGAAGGTTTCAGCTGAAACTTTAAACTGATGAAACCATTCGCTAATTTTATAAGTATTTTAAATTATATTATGTCTTAGCCCTCAAAACCTTACCTAGGCACGTCGGGAGGTCCTTCATAAATCTATTTGAATAATGACTGCTTTTCATGATGAGTTTTAAAGTCAATCAACTTTGTACTCAGCATAATATAATTAAGATTTATTAACTTGCTTTTAGGGCGCTTTTTAAACAAGCTATCGATTTTAATTTTAATTGTAAATGTGGACTATTTAAATACCTGACTTTGTCTTTTGGAGAAGTAACAAAATTATTAAACAACAGACGTATTCTTTCTTCCTTCTCAATCCATCGACAGCGAACTTTAACTATTCACAGGTTTCTTCTCTAATGAGAATGGTATCAGTCCTATTCGCTGGTTACGTGTTGACTGGTTTTTTATTTTTATTTTATTAATACTGGTATTTTTAATTCTATTTTTAGTAAACCTTTGAGTAATTCGGCTATTAAAGTATATAGATTTGTGAGTGATTCTCTCAAATTGGTAAAGTTATATAGGTAGTTGATTTTGTATAGTTAATTGCAATATTTTGTGTGTACCGATGGGGCTGACATAAAGGTCACCTTTAAAAGTCCCGTATAAAACAATGAGAATAAAAAAAACATTTACTTGCTACTGTTATCTATCTATAGTATGCTTACGTATCATACTTATTTATATTATATTCTACATTTTATCCCAAACGTTTAACCATCCGAGCAAAAAGCAAGAGATATTTAAATCGGGGATAAAAATATTATGAATTTTATGACTGATTTTTATAATTTGATTTTCGCTTCGATTGCGAGGGGATGAACAGTAATATTATAATTTGTAAGTAAACGTCTTTCTGATTAAAATTTAAAGTGGAAAGAAAATATTTAAAGATTTTATTCATTGAAATGCTCTTCACTCAATTGGTTTTTATATTTCTAAGTGCAAATCAGTAAAACCTTTATTGTACACTCTCGTTAGTAGTAGTAGTAGGCATTTTCATGGTAAATTTATTTACAAATAATAAATTCACTTACAAAGTGGCTGCGATCTCACCTGATACTAAGTGTCGATGCAATCTAAGATGGTAGCAGGCTAACTTGGAAGGGGTATAGCAGTGTAAATTCAACCCATACCCCTAATCTGTTTCTAAACGCCATCGTGCCGGAACGCTAAATCGCTTGGCGGGGCACGTCTCTGACGGTAGAATGGTAACCACCTACGGCCAAAGCCTCCCACCCGACCAGACCAGACACAATTCAGAAATTATAAATTCCCAACCCTTGACAGGAATCGAACCCGAGACCTCCCATGTATAAGACCATAGCGCTCAACACTGCGCCAGGGAGGCCGTCAAAATTTGGAGGGGATAAGAGGATATTAGTCATCTTCAGCTTGGCTAGTATTCTTTTATAAAAAAAAAATATGGTAGAGTTGACTAAATCGCCCACGAATTCATATCATGAATCGCCCACTTACCAAATCTATGCTGAAACGCATCAAAATTATGCACTTGCGTTCACTCGAGCGTAAAGTTTCTAATAATACACTGAAGTGGTCGCGAACGCTGAGTACCGACGGACGTCAGATATTCTCAACGAGGTACTAAGGACCGAGAATTTCAAAGTGCCTGACAAAGAAGAGCCAGTTTTGTTTGTGGTTTGAATTACCCATTGTTGAAATGGTTGGGCGAAATATGTTTTTTTATAATAACCGATAAAATCATGAATCGCTGATTGTTCTTAGTAGGATATAACTTGGACTATGGTTTTGGTGCGCTCAGTTTTGATATTAATGAACCTTGATTCTGAATTTCTTTTCCCTCCAACTAAGCGTGAAAAACTTAATATGCTTAGGTATTCTCGGTTGGAACGGCATTCCGAACCAGTGGTTGCAAAAGTTTATTTGAATGAAAAAATATTCTATTATATTCTATTCTATTGAGGATCGAACCTACCACCTTTCGAATTGCATTTCGCAAACAGGAAGTTAACTAAAAAATCATATTATTAGGTATACTTCCTATTTTTTATTTAATTAATAAGTATTTATTTTTCAATTGGTCAGAAAATAGATACTTTAACAATAAAGTGTTACCAGTTTTTCAAAATTTTGATGAGATATTTATTTAGGTTCATATTTTAATTAAAAGCCCCACGAACAATCAACCCTGCTATACCTACAAGCAGAAAACAATTAATACCAAACAAGAGATTCTTATACGGAATATACCTACTTATTTTTCCGTATGAGATTTTCCGGATAAACTTTTACGTGGAAAACATACTAAGTACCTATCCAGATACAAAATAACATTAGACCTTAATAATGGTAACAATATGAGGAGTATCATTCAGATTAATTAATTATTATTATATTATAGCAGTGATGTAGTTGGTAGCCAACATGGCTTTCTAAACACGTATTCTCTCTGTGGCATCCCCAAACGATTTCCTTTACTAACGTATCTATTATTGTCATGCCTTTCAACTTGTCCACATGAACAACGTAGTTTGCTGGATTTCCTATTATCTAAAGAAAGACTGATGTATGATGCAATGATTATTGTTATTTATTAAAGGCAACATTAATATTCCTTGAGGAATAACGGTCTGAATTTTTTTTAATATTAAATAGTTTGTAAGTACTTTTACTAGATTTTTTTTTAAATATAATATCGCTATTCTACTAATATTATAAATGCGAAAGTTTGGATGAATGACTGTTTGATACTCAATCACGCCGCAATGGCTAAACCAATTTGGCTGAAAGGCACAGAGATAGATTATAGACTGGAATAGCACATAGGCTACCCACTTTTTTTCTCGCAAAATAAGAGAGTTCCCGCGAGAATCCAAAAAAACCTCAATCCAAGCCAGTCGATAACGTCTCCAGAGAAATAGGTACAATTTCGAATCACTTTTCTTAAAAATGGATGCGGTCGATTTGGGCCGCCACGGAGTTGGGTTAAAAGGCGCCTAAAAGCTTTTTTGGTATAACATTCAACTTGGGACAGCTGAGAGGGTCAAATTTAAAATACGAAAAATGTAATATGTGATCTTTGAATTACATTGAACTATCTGATTCCCGCAACTTCCGGAGGAGCGCTCCTGTCTTTTTCATACAAAATTTCTTGCTGACGTTAATTTCACTTCAACTATACTCATGCGAAAAATCTCGTCAATTCGTTGCTCCGCTAACCCTAAACGGGAGCTCCTGTTTTAGCGTTAGCGATTTAGCTAACGCTAAAGCAGGGGCTCCCAAAGTTTTTTATCGCACGTCCTATCCTTTCAGACAGGAAGTGTGATAAAAAAATCTTTAGGAACCCCTGCTCATCATCAATCAAGAGAAATCATGGAAAGAAAATAGATACGACAAGTTTGTAATATGGCTAGGCCGGCCGGTGTAGTAGTAGTGGTTTAACTACTCGTAAAATTCCCATTTCATGCGAAAATCCACCGTGCAGGCACTTTGCCAAGCTAGACAATTGCAGCAACAGGTTGACTTACGGCCAAATACTGAAATGTATCGTAGAAACTAAGAGCGCCTTAAACACCGAGTGAGTATTATTTTTAACCGACTTTTTGACGACCTCATATTACTGGGAGGTCTCGGGTTGGATTCGCGGCGAGGGCAATTTGGGAATTTATAATTTCTGAATTGTCTCTAGTCTGATCTGGTGGGAGGCTTTGGCCGTGGTTTGTTATAAGTAAGTTTGTCACGACCGAATACTTAGACGTATCAACAGTGCCGTAAATAGCCTTTTCTGAGCCCTGTGCGAGTTTCTATAACTGCGCCCTGTGCGAGCTTCTATAACTGCGACCTTATTTTTTTTTTAGATATTATAGGTACCCTAGCTAGAGTAATGCTATGTATAGGCCTACTTTATTTCATTCAGGGTGATAAAATAAAGCACAGGGACCTTGGCTGTTGGTGGACAAATCATCTAATATTTTGGAAGAAAAATCTATTTTTTTAAAGAACTAGAACTAATGTGGGCAAACGAGCACTAGGGGCGCAGCGGGAAGTTATCAAAAGCAAACCGAAAAAATAATAATCCTGCCTGGTCTGGCCATTCTTGCGCCCCCAGAGTCTACGCCCAGTGCCTGGGCACCGATGGCACCGCCCTATTTACGGCACTGCATATCCAGACTCCACGAATGTCCCAAGTGTATACCATTACTTTGTATCTATTTTTGTCATTTGTTTTATGGACAAAATGCCAAAAATCAGACTCTTGATAGAAAGGACGCCCTCAAACATTAAGAGACTCTTCAGTATTTGGCCGCAAGTACTTTAAGTAGGTAGGGATTATTGTGAAAGAATACGAAAGTACATAGGTACCTACCCATTTTTCTTTTCATTCTACGCACTTCTTTAACGTTGAAGCACTTATTCATTCGCTCGAACAATCTCGAAACAGGATGTCTATTATTCATCCAAAACGTGTCTCAACATTAATGGAAAATCGTCCACAACGTTATAATTTACTTTTTATGCTTCTGTAACTAAAAGGAGATTTGTCTATCGGAGAGAACCAGCTGATGCGACTGCAAACTGATGACGGTATTCTCATTTCTTCGACACCTGTAGTGCTAACATGCATGCGCGTCACGAGAAAATTTTGTCTCCACCTTTACTCGTTATCTATATATGAATCTCTATAGAGATTCACGAGTAAAGTGTAGATAAAATTTTCTCTTGGCATGCATGTTAGCCCTACTGGAGATGTAGAGCAGTTATATGGGCAGTTGAACACCATTACTTGAAAGCCTGTTGAAATAAGTTAGGCTAAAGATCCTGGAGCCAAACTTACCTAACACTAATGTTGAGATCTGTAGAGCGTGCTCTGACTAAGCTCAGACTCAAGATAGAGGTTAAAACGAGACACAAATATGCTCCGGCATAAATCTGTCTCGTCTTATTTCTGTCTTAAGTCTGAGCTGAGACTGCGGTCTATAGATTTCAGCCTAAGATACCGAAGACATCCTAGACGTTCTTTCAAACAACTCAAGAATAACACGGCGCCAGGTGGTAAAAGAATCAAACTTTCCAAAGAAAGTGGGTGGAAAAACGGATGGAAATGCACCGAGAAACGCAGCTTTCGAAGATCTACCAACCTATACTACCTCAAGGGAGTCGCTATCGACTGCTGGAAACAAACCGGGAAGCGCAGTGTTGGCAGACCCCCCACGAGGTGAACCGATAAAAGAGTCGCAGGGAGACCTGTGGAGATCCATGCAAGAGACCTATGTCCAGCCGTAGATATCTATCAGTTGATAAAGAAGAAGAAGATGTTCAACTATAGAAGTCTATCCGTTGAGGTGATGATGATTCACAACAGTCACAACATGTTGGATGATGTTGTTAATAAAATATCATAGTTTTAGTAACAATATTAAAACCCGTGCATCCTACCTGAAGAAGATAGGAACTGCATATTTTCCATTTGCTTAACATTAATAATAATGGTAATGAAGTTCACACACAAAGGCAGGGCTAGCCACGTGCGGGTGCGGACACACGTGTGACGTCAAAGGCGCTGCCCTATTGACCCTGCCCGGCCTCTGCTCGCCGCTCTTTGACGTCTTATGTTGACACTTCGGCTGTGTGGAAAAACATGCATCAATCAGCCTATCCTTTTAGTACATATTATAAATGCGAAAGTTTCTGACGATGGATGTATGGAAGAAGATGCTTGTTACTCCTTCATGCTTCAACGAATGAATCGATTTTGTTGTTTGAAATCGAAATAGCTCATAGGATTAAGACTTTTAGGCTACATTTTATCCCGAAAAATAAAAAGTTGAAAAACCTTAATTCACGCGGACGAAGTCGCGAACGTCATTATTGACGAGCAGTCTAGCACTGATAATATATATATTGTATAGAGTACTAGGTTTTGCCCGCGACTCCATCCGCCAAAAAGTTAATTTTTTTTAAAATCCCACAGGAACTATTTTTCCGGCATAAAAGGTTTCACGTTATACAGATATGATTTGCATAATTTCTATTTGCTTAACTTTAATAATGGTAATAAAATTGTTCACACACAAAGGCAGGGCAGGCCACGTGCGGGTGCGGACACAGGTGTGACGTCAAAGGCGCTGGCCTATTAACCCTGCCCGGCCCGGCTCGCCGCTCTGTGAGCATCTTATGTTGACACTCCGACCATGTGGAAAAACATGCATCAATCATGTTGTATGCTTGACAAGCACCCATAATATGTAGAGCACTAGCTATTGCCCGCGACTTCCTCCGCGTTAAATTAGGTTTTTAAAATGCCGTACCCTTTGTTTTTTCGGAATACAAAATCTTACGTTACAAAGATAGGATTTGCATAGTTTCTATTTGCTTAACATTAATAATGGTAATGAAATTACAACAGGGCAGGCCACGTGCGGGTGCGGGGACACAGGTGTGACGTCAAAGGCGCTGTCCTATTAACCCTGCCCGGCCCGGCTCGCCGCTCTGTGAGCGTCTTATGTTGACACTCCGACCATGTGGAAAAACATGCATCAATCATGTTGTATGCTTGACAAGCACCCATAATATGTAGAGCACTAGCTATTGCCCGCTACTTCATCCGCGTTGAGTTGGGTTTTTAATTTTTTTCGGCATACAAGAAGTAACCTATCGCTGTTGCCACTTAAATGTTAAAGTCTTAGAAAAATTAGCTTTCATATTTCAGGTTGTAATAATTGTATGGCATCGTAGGTATCTCCGTCAATCAAACTTTGTTAGAAACTCTTACATTTCAGTTCGGTACAGTTCAGGCTTGGGGCAATATTGTATACGAATATTTCAATGTCGAAGCTTATTGCGAACAATACTGTTTGTCGATAAGGAATATGATTAAGTGAGACTGTATCAGTGTCTTTCTACGTGACATAAACAGGAATACAAGTATTATTACCTAATATATACCGATTTTATCCTATTTTTTGCTCTACGTGAGTTCACGAGCAACTTATCAAGCTTTAGCAGCTTTTATACATCAAGGATGTCTGACATTCCCTTTTATCGCATACCTCAAAAAATTCTTAATAACTGGTCACACGCAAGTCGGACTCGCATATGAAAGGTTCCGTACTAAAAAACGCCGAAACAAACACGTTTCTAACAGGGGAGTCCTCTTTAATTTTTAATTTATTTTTATTATTTGTTGTTATAGCGGCAACAGAAATACACATTCTATGAAAATGAAGTCCCAGGGAGCCGCTGGATTCAGGCGGCGCAAGACAGAGGCCTGTGGAGGTCCATGCAAGAGACTTATGTCCAGCAGTGGACGTCCATTAGTTGATAAAGAAGAAGAAGATGAAAATTTTAACTGCCTACCTATTACAGATCATGAGATACAACCCGCTGATGGACGGACGAACGGACGGACGGACAGCGGAGGCTTAGTAATAGGGTCCCGTTGGTTACCTTTCGGGTACGAAACCCTAAAAAGTGTGTCGAAACTCGAAGTCAGAAGTTGTTAGTCAAAAGTGACAGAAGTGCATGACTCGTGATGTGCATTGTAGAGTCATTATCTCCTGAAGATGCTCCAATATCGGAGTAAAACGTGCGTGGAGTTTATTTTAACGAGTTTGTGTAGTGTTGCGTGTTGGTTGTGCGTGTACTTTGCTCAGGTGCTTGTTCTTCCTGCGTTTCTTATGGCGGCAGGCATTTTGTTGTACCGTGCATCTAAAATTTTGCTTCATTTATCTTTCTGTCACAAACCTAAGTAGGTAGGTACTACATACATTAAACTCAGTCCTACCTTTTTCTCTTTTCGGTTAGTTACTCATGTAGAACACTTTCCTTAATAGGTTATTAAATATGATATAAGTATAGTCCAACGTTTGGAGACTATAGCATAAGCGTAGGCGGAATTTATTAAAAATTTACCACAAAGCACAAAAGCCTACCTTTGTAGGGTATTTCTAAATATGAAAGCAACCTTCCGAACCTTTTTCTGCGTATCCATTATTACAGATAGGTAGCCGATGTTTTATCCGTACTTCTAAACGTGGTTGTAGTAGCTCCTGTGGTTTCATCCGCCCAATAGGTACTTAGAATTAAAAAGGGTTCCTTTTTCCGTTAATACGTGAATATTTCAAAAGTGAATAAGCAACCTCTAGATCAATATTGCATCAGTGCGTATTAATCATTGAGCTGAGATTTGTACTTTCTTCGACCGTTGCCCACGATACAATTGAATTTTAAGTTAGTCTATCCGTTAAACGGTAAATTCAGCGAAACTGAATTAGAAACGGTTTCATTTCAATCGTGATTGGCCGAAACCTTAACCGATATTGTAACCTGTATTGTGATATTAAATGGATAACCTTTTTTAGGTTTCCGTACCCGAAATGTAACCGTATTACTAAGCTGTTCGTCCATCCGTCCGTTCGTCTGTCTGTCGGAGAGCTCTCTGACAGATAGACGAACTCTACTACGAACGAACTCTCAGACGAACTCTACCTATTACGGATCATAAGATACAGCGGTATCTCATGATCCGTAATAGGTAGAGTTCAAATTTCAAAAATATGTTGTCGCTATAGCAACAAGTAATGAAAATAAAAAAAAGACGTGTGGCACTCGGGGACTGCCGCGGTAAAGCTATTGCATAGCATTTTTTATCAACGCCATCTAGCGGTGAGCCGTTGATAAAAAATGCGCCATCTAGCGGCTCACCGTAGAGGTCAGGTTATTTTCGTGACGGAATTTCTGGATTCGGTCTCCACGCTGGCCCGCGATAGAAGCTATGCAATAGCTTAATAAAAATAAATTAAAAATTAAAGGTGAGCCCCCTTCCTTCCTTCTTACCAGAGACGTGTTTTATCAGCGTTTTTTAGTACGGAACCCTTCGAAGGCGACTCCGACCGGTTATTTTTCCGGTTATTCCTCTCTTGGAGGAGGAAAAATCCTCATGGATATCGAGCTGGCACGCCCGATTACAGTACTGCAGCCTACGGACAAAAAATCTTCCTCCGTACTACTCTCACAACTTCCATATCGATATGGTTAGTCCGATATTTTTTCCGGTTTCCAAGCTCTGCAGTTATGACGGGAATGATTGATGACATTGGTAATTATTTTCCAGTGAATATATGAATAAACGTGATCTGTAAATTAATTTTCAGTGAATATAATTATGAATAAGCGTCATCTGTTTTATATTTTTATGATAGATCAATCAGAAATTCAGAACCAAGGGTTCTTCTACCTCCCGTTGTGCCACCTGCTGTGTTTTCTGAAGACTACAATAAGCAACGTACATTCTATATCTATAATTTTATTATTATACTAGTAAATGCGAAAGTAGCTATATCTATGTCTGTTTGTTAAGCTTTCATGTCTAAACCGCCGAACCAATTTTGATTTGTGTAAGTCTTAAACTGAAATTTATAGACCGCACTCTCACTCAGCTTAGACTCAAGACAGAGTTAAAACGAGACAGATTTATGTCAGAGCATATTTATGTCTCGTTTTAACCTCTATCTTAAGTCTGAGCTGAGTCAGAGCACGCTCTATAGATCTCAGCATAAGTGTACCTATTCTTTTTGTGTAAAATATAATGTCAATGAATTAACGATATGCTATTCTATTCTAATATTTTTTTAGAATATCATAACTGCATAAGCGGTAATCTAATATACTCGTAGTTACAGAATATTATTCCTGGGAAATTTTACGATGCAACAAGACTCATTTTTACGGCGTGACCCATTTTAAAAGAAAACAGGTGTATCTTTTTTCTAGTTTCTTACTCGCGTTTATGATCGTTGCAATTTCAGAAAGAACTTCTGAGCTTTTAACTTTTTTTATTCGACGGTCGTGTTTTGCTTGTGGCGATAGTTTCTCTCGTATTTATGTTATAGCTTACGACCACTTACCGGATATTATACGTATTTAGTAATCTCGTATGTGTATGTATACCTAGTATATCTCAATTAATATAGAGTTGGGATAGACTAGTGGGTAAGATATAACCTTCTGAAGTGTTTCCTCCAGATCGATCCAGGCACGCATATTTGATTTTTCACTTCATTTTGCTTTAACGGCGAAGAAAAACATCGTGAGGAAAACTGCATGCCTGAGAATTTTCCATAAGTAATGTTTTCACAGATGTGTGAAGTCTGACAATTCGCACTTTGCCAGCGTGAGCCGGTAATGTTATATTGAAATGAACGAATGAATGTATAATAGGTTCTTATGCCTTTTAAAATTTTTTTATCAGCTCCTAGTGGCAACTATTTCATTAATTGAGTTGTCGCCGAGGTTCAGCGCCTTAAAGCATGAAATAATTTATTTTTATTTTTTATGTACATAATATAAGGAATTACAAGACAACATATATTAGAAGAAGTAGATAGGTGAAGTTTATTTCTAAAAAAAAGAAATTTCTGCCAGCTTCCATTGAGAATAAGGTGAAATTATAGAGTGGTATAAGATCAAAAATGTACCTCACTACATATTTACATATAATATAATACCTATTATATGTATAATATAAATAAATAATAAACTATATAAACGCGAAGATAGATAGATCATATAATATGAAAAAATAATTGTTTTTGACGAAAAACAAAATACACTTTTGCACAAAAAAAAATCTCACTGGACGAAGTCGCGAGAAAAAGGTACCACTTAAAATTGAATATCATTGTTCCAACACATCCAAATCAATTTGAGCATCAATTTATCAGATCCCGACCAAAATTCATATATCAGCATCAAACGTGACACGCTGTGGATTGACACGGCGGCGACAGGACGACGTGTTATTGTGGCTAGGCGTGGAATATTTATGATTTCATTACTCGGCACAGAGGGTGTGGAAACGACCGTCATCTTGTGGAATATCTTCATCTAGACCACTGATGAACTAGGTTTTAACTACGTGCTCAGGAATTCAACAAGATTCCGTATTCTATGCATAAATTGATGACTACAGTATGTATAGGTATAAAAAGAAATTTTATCGATGTATGTCATCGATGTAAAGCTATGAATACGCGATTACTGCTATGTGATTGTCTAAAAATTATAGCTAGTTGCCGCTCGCAATTATCTACGATTGGCTGGTACTTTCTTTCTATTGGTTGAAGCAGCAAGAACGTGATATATTCAGCCAATCAGAGGGGATTGCGTTATGACTAACGCACTGTAGCAATCCCACAGCTGAAATAAGCGGTCCTGACCGACGGAATAACCGATAAAGGAATTTAATCAACTTCCAAAAAAGAGGCGGTTCTCAATTCATCGGAATCTTTTTTTATGTATGTTCCCCGGTTACTCGAAGTTGCCTGGACCGATTTGGAAAATTCTTTTCTTGTTTAGAAGAGTATACTTTCCATTGTCATCAGTTCAAGGTCTTATGATGGGATCCTGGAGAAATCGGAGGAACTCTTCAAATTTAATAGGCACAATTGATGTACTTTGTAGTGGCGTTTGAAGTTGGTTTTGTAAGGAAGTCGGTTAAAAAGAATTCTTACGTTTATATTATTACCATTTTGGTTAACAGTAAAAAGAAAAAGATCGCCCCCGGATAAAAGAAAAAAAAAAGCAACCATCAACGTACTCATATTAACACTCTCGTGTCCATACTTCTGGAAAACGGAACTTTTTAATTTCACGCTTGATTCGAAACTTTCAGTGAAACGTCGACAGTGAGCGACGTTTTCCGTCACCGCTTTGTGTCACTCAATCAACCTGTTATAATATGTTGAAAGTGATGGATTATATGAATTGACATAGAATAATTATTTTTCGACGTGATTTACTTACGTCCGCTCACGACGTACGTTATCGATAACAACAATGAAGTACGAGTATTTGCCGAAAAAGAAATCCTTTTTATTTTGTTCGATACGAAACCCATTTGAGATCTGGGTAATGCCAACGTATGCCATACGGCCCGCATATTCAGAATCCTTTTCCACTGTTCGATAAAGGATGCATCCGGAATGCAGAAGATTTCTAATACGCATTCTGTTTTGCTAACTGGCGAATCTCATTGCTGTAAAATGATTTTCGATGGCTAATTGCACTAGTACAGTCGTTATCCCTTCTGCGGGAATGCTGCCTGCGGGGAGTCAACTAAAGGACATGTCCCTTACGCTGGTTCTTTCTACTCGTAGATATTACAGCATTTACTAATTTTAAGAAAATACAATACAATCCACCAGGGTTAAAAAGTGCGCCACGAGAAAATATTTTCTACACGTTTACTCACGTTTATAGACATTCACATAGAGATTACGAATAAACGTGTAGACAAAATTTTCACGTGGCGCGCATCTTGGCCATAGTGGTTTTAAGCAACAATGTGAGTACCATACATTATGGAATATGACTCCCGATCATTCCCTAATCTATGATGAGAATATTAGATTATTGCTAACTATCGTGTAATGAAATTATGAAATTAGGTATTTATACAATTTAGGAACTGTTCGAAGTCTAAATATATTGAAGGATTATATAAAAATAAATATCCTTACATGTATTAGTGTTTCAAATTCAAATTCAAAATTTATTTATTTCATGTAGGCTAACTTGTAGCTCTTATGACACGTCATAAATCTACCACCGGTTCGGAATGCAGATTCTGCTGAGAAGAGCCGGTAAGAAACTCAGCAGTTGCTCTTTTCAAATTTTTCAGTTTGTTTATTCACTATTATAAATATTTTACGCTATCATATGCAGCTATAGTTTATAGGTACTATTGATACTCTGTAGCAAAAATATATCTATGTGATTGCCCACAAACTTTTCCACTACAATGATTACTTTCATCGTTATTAACAATTACGAACTATCCCGAGGCGCGCACTAAAAGCTTTGGAAATGGGCGCGACATAACTGAACTTTTAGCTAGATAGTACTTAAACATAGTGCCTACATCTTAGGTGTCTAAACAGTTTTTTATCATACTGTTTATATTTATGTCCTTCGGCACATATTTTGCCATAAAGACGGACCGTTTAAATATTCCATTTTCATATTAATGTTTTCCACTCGGTGTTCATAGTTTTTACTTTTAATTGAATAACTTTTTAACGCTTACACGGGCTTAAATGTTATGAAAAAATTTGCCAATTTTCTCGGTAGGAAGGGAATTCCAAACCAATTTGCAGACTCATTTGATAATGTGAAAGTACATTTATTTAGAACCAATTTGATTAAAAAAGTTTCTATTATATTTAAAACAAAAACTCATTATTTTGTTTTGGACTTCTCTTTACCAGTTTCATGGTCAGTTCAGTTTTGTGTAGCAAAAGTTAACAGTAACTATATCGTTACAAAGGTTCGGCACATCTAACAAAAGTGTTAACATTGGACAAAAGTCGTGACTCGTGACTCACCCAATCTTGAATACCTAGCTTACACTTTTGAGTCGAGACTCACCTAATCTTTAATGTATTAAGCTCACATTTTTGATTCGTAACTCAGCCAATCCTGAATATTAAGCTCACACTTTTGATTCGTGACTCAGCCAATCTTGCGAATATTAAGTTTACACTTTTGAGTCGTGACTCAGCCAATCTTGCGAATATTAAGCTTACACTTTTGAGTCGTGACTCTGCCAATCTTGAATATTAAGCTTACACTTTTGAGTCGTGACTCAGCCAATCTTGAATATTAAGCTTACACTTTTGAGTCGTGACTCTGCCAATCTTGAATATGAAGTTCACACTTTTGAGTCGTGACTCAGCCAATTCTGAATATTAAGCTCACACTTTTGATTCGTAACTCAGCCAACGCTGAATATAAAGCTCCAACTTTTGAATCGTGACTCAGCCAATCTTGAATATGAAGTTCACAGTTTTGAGTCGTGACTCAGCCAATTCTGAATATTAAGCTCACACTTTATAAGTGTAGATCATGATCTCAACCCATATCCGCCCTCTCATATGCACGAATCTCCTCTGGAATGAGAAGCTAGTTTTGGAACATTGTTTTTACTCGTAAAACTTTTTCTTTTTATTTTAAATAAAACATTTCATATACCTAACAAGATTTTAAAATAAAATATGCAAAAATGAAAATATTTCAATCGATTATTTATTATATTACTGATTCTGAACAAAGAATTTTCAGCGATTTCATTAATAAAAAATAATCGTATAAGCTGGGCATCGATCTAATTACAAACTAAGGTCAATTTTGCCACCTCAGCGAAATCGACAAACTGTTGTAACCTATGTTATAATAGGTGTGTGTTTAAAAAGAGGAAATCATTGGTTGGAACTAGGCCACTCGTCCTCGCCCCTCGCTTGAAATGATTCATCATTCCAACAAAAAGGTTAAACTAAACTTTTGTAAATCTCTTTTCCGGAGCTAAATGCTACATGAGATGAAAACTGTTGATTAACTGTAAGGGGAGTGAGGTCAGGCCGCGTCGAGTGGATTTTAACACGTTGTAGCAGTTTAACGAACCACTTATTTCTGCAGGCTCGTATCGTACCTATCTAGCTAAAGCTTACTTCAAATAACGTTTATATGATTAAAATTTGATTTGGCGTCAAAAACATATTATTCCTACACTGTGAATCGAAATCTACTGTTAGCCTTGTCACGTTGCTTTCGCGATCTAGAGGTGATCTATTTTAGCAGCGAATGAAATTGGTAATCGTTTTAAAATTGTCGTTAAACGAGGTATATAGGTATATCTACATGTCTTTACATTAATAAGTCGAAAGTTGTTCTAATATAAATTAAATCAATATTTTTCTAATAATAATATAACCGACTTAATGATATGAAGGAATTCGATACGAACTTCAGGTAGGTAGGTTAAACTTCAACTGAACATCGATGAATAAAGAATCCATCCATAATTTCAAGCAAACATTTTACTTTTGAAACTCCCTCCGAAAGTAATGTAGGCACACTTAAGTTTTATGCATCTTTCGAGTTGCCATAAACTTCGGTATCTACTCACACAAACTCTTGGACGTGAAAGCTACAATAATTAATATTGCATAAGGGCATTTCTGCATGCACCACACTGGACACGACAAAATGTGGTAGCGATTCCGAGGTATTCCTACTACTGGCGTAGGTACTTCTTCTATATCAACCGATAGACGTCCATTTTTGAACAAAGGTCTATTGCATGATCTTCCACTGGTCTAAGTCTCGCGCCGCCTTTATCCAGTGGTTCTCTGCGGCTCGTCTGATGTCATCGGCCCACTTATGGCGGTCTGTCATAGATAACAAAAATCTCTAGAGTCTGCCAACACGGAGCAACCCCGCGAGATCGCCACTCCAGCACCTTGGGACCTACGGGGAACGTTAGTATAGCGTCCGAGTAGGTCCACTCCAAATTCAAATTGATTTATTTCATGTAGGCCAAAGGCCAACATATAGTCAAGAGTCAAGACTCTTCTACCGGTTCGGAATGCAGATTCTGCTGAGATTTGATAGGTTGTTAGATAACATGGACGATACAGCCTCCGTATAAATAGAAAAATGAAAATTAGAAAATAATGAAAATTTCTGCCTTATAACTCATGCGTTTTAAGATCGTTTTTTAGCGTAGCGTATATTTTTCCTATTTTTTATGTACAAGTAAATCCACACGAAAAAAAGGGTTGTGAAAAACCTGCGGACGATAGAGATCATGTATGGTTCTTGCAATTCAAGAGGGCGCGTGGCTGATGGTTGTGTGTGTGTCTATATAAGTGGAAGCGAGAGCTTGCTCGCGTATGGCCGCTGCCACCTAGGCTCCTGACAGGCACGCACACTTACGCAATGTATGTGTACACGACGACATGTACATGACGTAAGCACAAGTAAAGCTCACTCGCCCTCGTAAATTGCAAGAACTATACAGACGTGCTAGTAGTGTTTTATTCGTGACTGCAAATCGTGTCGTGCGCTAGTCAATGGAAAAACGTCCTTATAAGGTGTTGTAAATATCGACAAGAAAAATACCTGAGCGAATAGGCTTGGAAGTTTGGAAGTAATGGTGTGTATCACGCCTTTGCTGCTCTTATCGAAGATGCTTATACGCTTTTCATGTTAAAATTAACTTCAAACATTGATGTAAAGTTAAAGTACCTATAAAGTGGTATTAAGTTCTTTCCGTACAACTTAATATTCAAACTTTGTTATATACCTACTCAAAGTATTAAATTAAATATATATTTACGCTTTACACTTTTGGATTAAATTAAACTCACGCAGATACCCATGAATGTTTCAACTGTATTTTCAATTCTTTTAATTCTCAACTACTACAGAAACTGAATCTGTTTTATTGCACGCACCACTTTCGTATATCACGCTCAATAGATATCCGGTTAATTTAAGGTTTACTGATTTGTTAATGCACACATGGCTTCAAATTATATTATTAGCGAATCAGTTACTCGTAAACACTTACAGATCAAAAATAGAGGGATAAATAAAATAGGAGTAACACTCTGAACTAGTTAGTGGTGTGATTCATTCGGGGCTTGGAAATTAATTTGTTACTCACTAAGTTGTTAAAATAATATAATAACGTTTAACCAAGGAATAATTTGACCGTTCTGACATATAATAAGATACTGAAAATATATTGAAAATCTTAAACATCTTTATTCGTCGTTTTAATCGTCGCGTTGGTGATGATGAAATTTGCACTTGTAAAAAAGAAACTAATCTAGTAGATTAAGCCCATTTTTACTATTGCCAATAATAAAATTATAAAGTAGATTAAATCTACCTGTGTGACATCACAAAAATGTTCGTAATTTCCATAGACTTATAGTATGTCTATGGTAGATACTCTCAACGTCAGATGGACGTCACTAAAAGCTTTTTAATTATCCTTATCTGTTTTCCTATTGTTCCCCTGAAAATGCTCAGCGCATTTAAATACCTTACCTAATTTATAAAAGGTACAGATTTTTATCGCGTCGCTTATTTAATTATTGTGTTTTCACAGCCGTAATAATTATGTAAAGATTTTTAAATTGATATGAACATTACAATATTAGGTTCTTGTACAATTTAATGAATGTAAGCCATGTTTTAATTAACCGACTTCAAAAAAAAGAGGAGGTTCTCAATTCGACGTGTATGTTTTTTTTTTTTTTTAATTACATTTTTTTATAAAAGTAAGGCTTCAAGGTACAACATAATATACTTATTACAGTTCTCTTTACTCTTCATCCCCAGAGATTTTACAACACCCGCATCCCACGTAATTTTGCTTATTACGGGTATAATTTGATTTGTCATTCATTCTCCGTCTTTTTTGCTCAGCTTTCGTGTTTAGCGCGCGATAAAGAGATTTGTTACGCCATTAAACGTATATAATAACTAGTTGTTTCTCGCGACTTCGTTCGCATGGATTAAGGTTTTTTATTCCCGCAGGAACTCTCTTATTTCCCGGGTTAAAAAGTAGACGTGATTGAGTAACAAACATCCAGACTTTCCATTCATAATATTAATAGGATAATAGGATTACTAGCTTTTGTCCGTGACTTTGACTTCATGGAGTTAGGTTTTTAAAAATTCCGTTGGGACCCTCTGTTATTTACCCTGCTTTTTTATTCCTCTCCGGGATAGAAAGTAGCCTATGTCACTCTCCAGGTCCTCAACTATACCCCATGAAAAAAATCACGTCTATCGTTGCTCCCTTACTGCTTGATTGAAGGACAAACTAACAAATAACACACTTTCGCATTTGTAATATTAGTTAAGAGTGTAAACGTTACTTCCTTACCGCAGTAAATTCCTGGAAAACCTAAGAGGAATGGGAATAGGAAACGGTCCATTAGTTTCAAACTTGCAAAGTCCATAAATGTTATTCTACCATTAAAGGTGCTTTCACGTCACAAATTGGGACGTGCTGAGGATGAGAGAATTTTTGTCGAGAGGAAAATATTCGTATGTTGAATTTTCTGTCTCTTACGAGAAGGTATATTATTTGTCAGTATTATGTTTGCGTATACAAGCTTGTACTGCTTTTCAGCTTGACCTAACAAATTACTCACACTCGTGCGTTTTGATATTTTAATAGTTTTTATACTGGAAATCTGCTAAAATATCAAAACGCTCGGATAAGACTTATTTTACGTAGGTGAAATCAGCCCTATATATACTAATTATAATTATTTATTTGAGGATATTATTTGTGTCTCATTCTAACTTCAGCACTGGTAGCATGGGCAGGAGATAAAAGTTTTATCCCCCGATTTTATCCACTGACAGGGGATAAAATTATCTTTTCCCTATGCTAAAGCATGGCGACAGAGGAGAAGGCGATGTATATTTCTATAAGTATATCCACTGAGTGTTATTTCCACCGCTGTGCCCATGCTCGATGGGTGGATAAAGCTAAGCGAGGGGATAAACGTTTTATCCTTTTCCCGGAGATAAAATTTCTCCCGCCCATGCTACCAGGGCAGGAGAACATTCACCACCATATTGTTATAATACGGAGTATCTTCAATCGATCAATCGCAAGACAAAGCGCGTGTTTTTTGTTCTTACTCCTTTCCTATACATAACATGTGTACATAGCATGTGCTACACGTTGTATCACACTTACTTTTTTTTGGTTTTTCTTGGTTTGATAATACTCGAAGATACTGCTCACCGCATTTAACTCATTTAAAATGACATTCTATACGAATTCCTTATTGTTTCCACCGTAAAGTAAAAAAGAAAAAACTGTTCTTTAAGTGGTTTAGAAGTTTCATCATAAGACGAGTTATAGGGAAGTTAAGAAAAATACTTTGAAACGGATTCGCAAGAAAACTTTGAACTTCGGAAGAAAGTTTTGTCAGTTAGGTAGGTAACTAATCTAATATTTTAAATCTCTGAGCTGACTGACTGACTGGGTTAGTTTAGGTTAATTCACTGTGTATCTATCGGTCGAGATATGTATTAGTTCGGGGGTGTACATAATAATATACTAAAGTTAGGATTTTTTTTTAAATTTAATAATTCTAATGTTTTTTTATTGGATGACAAGATAGTCCTTGAATGCGATCTCACCTGATGGTAAGTGGCGATGGAGTCTAAGATGGTAGTGGGCTAACTTAGAAGGGGGTATGGCAGTGTATATTCAACCCATACCCCTAATCGGTTGCTACACGCTATCGTGCCAGAACGTTGAATTGCTTGGCGGCACGTCTTTGGTGGTAGGTTGGTAACTAGCCACGGCCAAAGCCTCCCACCAGACAAAACTAGTTGTTGTTTTATTTTGAGGAATGCGATCGTGTCTACACAAGGTCCTAGCTACACCAACAAATGAATATCGAATGAAGCAATGGTGAACCCCATTCGGTGGAGTGAACCCCATAACTTTCAATTTACACTGGTCCGAAGAGATATTAGAGAACCCTTTTGAAACCCAAAAATTAAATATCTCCTGCAATATCCTTTTACTCACAATAAATCTAAAATGAAACTCAAAGGGCCCGAGGAAAACCGCAATCCTCTTAAGTAAATGATGTAACAATTTGTCCCATTTAATTTTAGGAACTGATTTTTGAACGATTAAGCGCCCTTAAATCTTTTTTTTGCGGTATCCCAAAGCAATGTAGGCACTTACTTTAGTTATACTTCCATGATACGAGTATTAATCAGTATAAACTGTCAAATCAGTTAGAGGAATCAGATGTAATTAATTGTCCTATGTTTAAATTTAGGACAGTACCTAATGAAATTAAGCGTACATGTTCGTAGTAACTTAATATAGCTAACACAAAACTTTACCCAAATGGTAAAATAATGATCAAAATAAACCTCAGGCAAATGCTCTACTATTACAACTTTTGCTTATACTCGTTGTCTACATTAACTATGGTCGAACAAAGATCGAAACAAGGTTTATCCGGATGCTCTTTGTTAGCTTCAGTCTCCAGAGACACGTCCGCTAAGGGGATGTATGTACGGGATTAGTAAGAAAAACAGCGCTGTTAGAACAGCCATAAACAGCAGAAAGATTTATTTTAACAGTGCGTAGAATGCCAGAAAAAAATCCCCGCGATAGATGAAATAAAACATACCCGAAACCTCGTGTGAAACGCGACAGATGCCATCATGTAGGAGTGTAGTAAGTTCCAAATACATCATGTATTCTAAATAACTCGTAAGAAAAAGTGGCAAAAATGGTGGTAATTTAAAAAAATGACTTCACTATCTCTTAGTATTGTAATATGTATAGAATTTTATATAAAAATTTTGGCTCTAGAATATGCAACATATTGAAAATAAATTGGTTAAAAAATTAGAAGTTGGCGATTTTTTTTGTCGAAAAAATTTCATTATTTTATGATTCTACTCATTAAATATGTTGTAATTTTTGCCTGCTTTAAAAGAAAATCTGCATCTGAAGATATACATACCATTACACGCGCTCTTAAGAAAAGAAAGCAGCCTGATCTGTTGCCACTCCTTGACAACCTTACCTAGTATATACTAGAATGTACCTATTCTCAGAGTTGGTGGTGATATAAATTAATTTGTAGTAGTTTTGAGATTGTGTGCACCTTAATAAATCTTTCCGGGAAAAGACCGTGAGCTTATGTGTTCTGTGTATGATTCCGTCGTAATATAAAAATGTCGTTCGTGATGTAATTAAGAGAAAGTTGACCGCCCAAGTGTATGGGATACAATAAAAAACATTCTCACAGATTCGGGATAAAGTCAGAGTAATTGCTTGGATAAAAAGGACAGAAATGACACCTATTTTTTAGTGACTGAGTAACTTATATCTAATCTGCGTCTTTGCGCGAATGGCCTCATTTTTTCTTGAAACTATTTTAATGTCTCTAGTTATTCTTACACTTTGACTAATGATCAATTTTTTTTTGTGCTAGGAGTGGGTACGATAATAGTGCAACGGGTGGGATTCGAACCTGCGACCTTGCAGTTTTGAGTCCGCACCTATAACCGTTGGGCTATTGAGGCTTAAAATTGATTTACGGTTTTGAGTTAAGATTGCATGATCGTCATTTAAAATGAATTGATCTCGCTTAATCTACATACTTAATATTTATAATATTTCCATTTTGTTTTTTATTTTAATTGGTTTATTGTGGGGCGAAAAGAAAATATACAGATACACTGTCTGTCATTTTCATTTAGCCAAGCATTATACTATAGGTGCAAACGTCTTTTAGAACCTCACACATACAAATTGCACCTGCTTTAAATAACATTCTCGCCGTTGAGCTTTGAATGAAGTGAAGAGAGATGTGTAGCTATTTTTATGCTGCCTGATAGCTTGGGGAATACGCGGAAAAACCGAAATCAACGAAAGCGAGCTGAATGTTTGAAGGGATGTTGTGAAGATACATGATATCAACCGAGGAAAAATTAATTTTATTATTTATTGCTATAACTGTTGAAAAATCAACTGAAAATTTCAACTGTCTATTACGGATCATGAGATACAGCCCGCTGATAGACAGACGGACGGACGTTCGGGCAGCGAAGGCTTAGTAATAGGGTCGAAACCCTAAAAAGATACATTTCATCCATCATAAACACCTTTCACCTTGGACGGCGAGGCCTATGATAGTAAGGTACTGTGGAAATCATAATACTAGTAACTCTATTAGGCTTTTACATGCATATTTAGTTTATGTGAACATTGTACGCTGAATAAATAGACATCATTAGCATTACCTATTAATTGTAATATGAAATTCTAGCTGATTCGCGCTAATGTACATTCTGTTGACTGATACCCTAATGAAGACGTCTTGTTCTTTAGGTATCTCTATCTACATATATCGGCCTCTAATAAATTATTATTAGTTAGAAAAGTTTGGGTTGAACAGTTCTAAAAAGATTAGTTGATCTCTAAGTAAAGCAGAAGCAATACGGTTTCGCCTGGCCATCGCCGGCCCATGGCCAGTAGGGCTAAAATGCTCGCTAAAATTTTGTCTACCCGTTTACTCGTGAATTTCTATGAGATTTCACGAGTAAATGGGTAGACCAAATTTTCTCGTGGTTCGCGCATGTTAGCTCTACGGGACACAGGTTTCCTCTCAAATGACTTCTCATTCTGGTCAAGTATGGTCGGGCAGACTTCACACACCTTTGAGAATATTACACAGAACTCTCAGACTGAAATCTATAAACCGCACTTCCACTCAGCTCAGACTCAAGACAGAGTTAAAACGAGACAGATTTACGTCAGAGCATATTTGTATCTCGTTTCAACCTCTATCTTGAGTCTGTGCTGAGTCAGAGCACGCTCTGTAGATCAGCACTGGTAGCATGGGCAGGAGATAAAAATTGTATCCACTGACAGGGGATAAAATTATCTTTTCCTATGCTAAAGCATGGCGACAGGGGAAAGGAAAAGTATATTCCTATAAAAATATCCACTGTGGATATTATTTCCACCGTTTTGCTCATGCTCGACAGGTGGACAAAAGAGAGCGAGGGGATAAACATTTTATCCTTTCCCCGGGGATAAAATTTCTCCCGCCCATGCTACCAGTGCAGGTTTGTTTCCTCAAGATGGGTTCCATCAACGTTAAAGAAAGTGATATTTAATTGCTTAAAAGCTAGCACTCAATAAAGAAATTCGAATTGAATTGTGTAATGGGGACTTATCAAAAGGTTCAACGTTCACGTGAATTAATTTCATCATTCGGAAAGGGTGGCAACGTGTCGCCACTTATAACTGATTTATCGTCGATTTTAAAGAGATTAATCGCTTTGGATTGGAACACGTGCCTGCGTCAGACACAGAGTTTTGTTGAACAATAGGATATTATTGTGGTTATTGATCTGAACTAGTTCCCATGAAGGCTATTTGGTTATCAGTATACTACTTCCATGGTCATCTAAGACGATTCAATAATAGAATCTCTCTATTACTTTGTTATCCAATAACGTTGCCCACTAAACTGCTGTATTAATTATTATTGTATGGCTAACTTTACTGCTAAGTTTTTATTGTTACCCTTACCTACTACTAATCAAATCAGGTCTAATATGTAGGTACTATATATTTTATAGTACATATTAGATAATGGCAAAAGTGTTTGTTTGTTGGTTTGTCCTTCAAAATTCAAAATTCAAAATTTATTTATTTCATGTAGGCTACCCTGTAGCACTTATGATATGTCACAAATCTACCACCGGTTCGGAATGCAGATTCTGCTGAGAAGAACCGGCAAGAAACTCAGCAGTTGCTCTTTTCAAAAAATAAAATAAACTAATTTTACAATAAGTAATAAAAGTAAGCTAAGTATACAGTGCTTCCACAGTGAAGCTTCAAAAATACAATACATATTATAATCTAACACATGTCAGCATGGGAAGTCAAAGCAGACCCATTCCCGTTGGCGGCACCCGTTCACGAGCACGACGCATGATCCAGCCATTGCTTCGCTCAACCATATTTGAGGGAACGTAACAACCCGCACCACACGACACTTCAATTGGATTGACTTGATTTTGTAGTATAGGTATAGTTGAAGACCTAGAGAGTGACATTGGCTACTCGCTATCGAATACGAATTTTAAAAACTAAGCCCATGCGGACATGGTCACGGGCTACAGCTAGTCTCGCTACTATGTTTGAGTCTTAGGTTTGAGTTCACGTCGTCAGCCAACCGACTAACGCTGAACAAGAGAAGTTTTTATGTAGATTTTAATCAAGATAAGTAAGTTTATAGGAAGATAATAAAGATATTCACTTATTTTTACTCATGAAATAAAATTGAAATATAAGAAAAATCATGCAAAAAATAGAAGAAATATTAAATTATCTCTAAAGTTATGGTCCTAAACCATACCTACTTACTAATGACCTAAACGCGCCGCTCGGCGATGGAAATATAGGTATTTGTTTTACGGAACATGTTTCATTGACACTCAGTATATTTTTTCATGCAAGCTTCAAGTAGATTTACGAATTTCCACAAGTCACGGACTTGCGCCACTTCAGTTTTTTTCACTTCACTTCAGTCAATGTTCCAGTGGATCTTTTGATATTATTGTAGTTAGTGTAAGTTTTAAAAAGATTTATAAATTTTGTCAAGGAAAACTTTTAATTTTGTTTTTGAATAGTTTTTCAAATACAATGCTGTTTTCTGAAATTTTTACTACCAGAGCAAGATTCGCATTGTAACTGGAAGCTGTATTTTTTTTACATTAATTAAAAATTGTTCAGACCTACACCTTCTACAAAATAATATAAATGCAAATGAGTTTCATTACCTCTACCTACTCGTAAAATTAGCGAGTTACCTCGCACCGCTACAAATAGACACCTGTGTGTGTGTGTGTCCCAAGAACGCTGCATTACCTAAGGTAGTTAACTCAGAGTTTTTATTTTGATTTGACACCCGCATTACGTTGATAAAGCAATGTTGTTTTGAGATGTCATACAAAGCTAACCTTGAAGTACATTTTTTTTAGTATGAGATAGGTTTGCGCTTGACGACAATCAATGACGGAAAGCATTGATGAGGTCTAGGTTGGAGCGCGCTTGCCTAGAAAATGCCTATTCACTCTTGTCTTGAAGGTCCTCAGAAACACAGACGCTGGAAGTAGGTGCGTTCCATATTTTAGCCGTTCGTTTCAGAAAAATAAATGACATCTCAAAACAAAATGGAAATAATACTGCACTGGTAGTATTGTCGAAAAGATAGATTAATATTTAATTTCGATACAACTTTTCAAGATTGCAAAGTAAAATACTCGTACGTTGGTACCCAATAATACTTACCAATACCAATGCTATATAACAAATAAATCAAAGCATTCTTTCATAGAAAGTGATTGAAAAATACCGGTTTGAAACGGGTTTTTCAAGCTATTAAGCTTTGCCCTCGACTTCGTTCGTGTAGAATTAGGTCTTGAAAATCCCGCGGGACGCCTCTCATTTTCCGGAAAAATATGTGACTTTTCACGTCTTTAACAATTTCTCATGCAAAAAATTACGCCGATCCGTTGTTCTTTTACAACAAATATACTTTCGTATTTATAATTATACTAGAAGATTCCCGCGGCTTCGTCCGCGTGGATTAAGGGTTTTCTATTCCCACGGTAACATTATAATTTTTCGGGATAAAATGTACCTACGTGCTAACTCTGGGTGTGAGCTATCTTCATTCCAAATTTCAGCCAAATCGGTTCATTCTTTGTGGCGTGAAGGAGTAACATAAACATACACACATACGCCCACACGCACACACACACACACACAAACACAAACTTTCGCCTTTATAATATTAGTGTGATGTGATGTGATTATCGTGGATTCTGGGGTATTATGTATATATGTACGTATTTATGATTTTGATTACACTTGGAAGCACATAAATCAAAACGAATTTTTTCAAGAAATATGAAAAAACTATTCATTTGCAGATATTAGGCATTTTTCAGGTTACTGTAAAAAGTACGCTTAGATCAAATTTTGAATCGTTGGTTTAATTTAATATTTTCACAGCGAAAAGTTTTATACACGCTTCCGCTTTTCACCCTTTTTTACAAAGCTTTTATAATTATGCTTTTCTTTTGTTCATTCTGGACTTTCGCTGTGTCGTTGTTTTATTTTTAAATGTGAACGCACTATATTATGTCGTCGGTTCATAGAATATATAAATAATTTTGGTAAGTTAGTGATCCGCGATCTAGTCCCAAAAACAAAAAGTAGATTTAAACCTTGTATGATAAAATAATGCTATGGAAATTAGGTAGGTTTTTTTGAACTATTCTTATGTAAATTAGTCTAAATAAAGCGAAATGGCATTAATGAATCAATTTTTTTATTATTATAAACTAGTCTTACGACATATTTTATTTGGAATCCAGTTACAAACGAATTATAACTATAGATGCATTTCACGAGCTTTACTTGTGCTTACGTCGTGTACATGCACATTGCGTAAGTCTGCATGTCAGGAGCCTAGGTGGGAGCGGTCAGGCGCGAGCAAGCTCTCGCTCACCACTTATACGACACACACACAACCACGAGCCAAGCGCCGTCGTGGATTGAAAGAACTATAACTAATATATTACATTCTCAAAGTGGAGCTTTGAATAAAGCATAGAGGAATGTGTAACGACGCTTTATTTATACGATGATAGCTCGGAAAGTGTGCAGAAAACTTCAAACAAACGGAAACCCGCAGTCGAACTATAGCATGTAAATAATTCCAACCTATATTTACCAGTATGATAAATAATTTATAGACTTTTAATACCTACAGAAAACATATATCTTACAAAAAGTTTATTTTTCTACATAGATGGGTATTCAATCTATAGGTATTAGGAATATATATTCCTAATATCTATCAGTTTTTATGCCAAATCAGTTCATTCGTAGTGGCGTGAAGGAGTTTCAAACATACACACACATCAAAGACACGTCGCATCGTATATTCGCATCACGCAAAAATTATGAAAAAGTTTTTCAAAATTTTTTTTAAATATAAAACGAAGAGGTAAGCCAGCTTGTTAATTTCATTAAATTACTAAAACTTGTAGGGATAATACAGCTATTTGGGGGTCTTCGTAACTAATAAGGAAAGGTGAACGCCTCCAAACTTTATAACATATTCACCTTCTTGGAAGTTGTTCAAGCGAAACCAAAATTTTGTTATGAGATGGTGAAAATAAGTTATGCCAATATTCTAAGTTGATATTAAATAAATTGTGTGATTTGAAGAGTTGAAACAAATGTGGGTATCTTTATTTAATGTTTAGCTCACATGCTTAAATTTCGACCATGGTGGTTGGAAAGAAGAGCTTCTTAACAAGTTATAATTGTTTCAATTCACAACGACGCGAGGCTTATGGTTGTGTGTGTGTTGTATCAGTATATGTGGTGAGCGAGAGCTTGCTTGCGTCTGACCGCTCCCACCTAGGCTCCTGACAGGCACGCATACTTACGCAATGTGCATGTACACGCTGGCTTGAGTTTCACTCCTCCCACTGCTTGCCAATATTTTATTAAAACATCCAGCTCTATAACTTGCTAAAAAATAATTACTACAAAAGTATTAAAATATTTACCTACATATATTTAAAAAGCTGACTAAACATCATTAATTTGATTAAATTAACATTTAATCAATCTTAGACGTACCCACTTATCACAACAGATACGAATCTGTTCTGGGATTTTTGGAACTTTTATCAAATATTTTAAACTTTTTTTTTAGTTCTAGTCAATTAAAAAAAAATGATTGGTAGGAAGATCGAACAACTCCTAACCCCAGTTTGGACGAGGGAAATATTTTTACTTATTCAACCGCGACGTCGAATCTTTTATCACTTGTTGAGGCATTATGTAAATTAAAAGCACTTAAGGCCTGTGAATGGAATACTAAGTATTATTTGAAAGATGATGTAATTTTATTTACCTATTTTTCTTATTTTTCTCCTTAATAGATTGCCTCGATTGCCTCTCGGACAGGGTTCCGATAAGCTTCTTTTGAAAAGGTGTAACTGGAAGTGAAGGTTGATTGTAATAACTAATAACTTTACTTACCTTTAACTATGACGTTAATAGTTATCAAGGAATAATAAAATTATTATAATTCCTTGACCTACGCTGAACGGGGACGTTATAAATACCGTAGAAGTTAAATTTAACTTATGAAATAATTTACCATATGAAAAAATGAGAATTTTGGATAAGTCATTGACCTCTCTTGACGTAACTTGCTCGGTTAGTGCATTGAAGATAAATGTTAATAATATTACGTTTTAACGTTCTTTTAATAAGCAGTAATAATTGATTGGAAGTAAGCCAAGTCTAAAATAAATGTTAGAATCATAATAGATTCAGATAAAACATTTATAATCCATTTATCAAAGATGTACTCAAACCGTTAATCATATAATAAAACTTCGAGCTTATTTAGGCAGATAATTTTATGATTTGTTTTAACTGGTATAGTTATTTCAATTCACGAGGGCGCGTGACTCATTGTTGTGTGTGTGTCGTATCTGTATAAGTGTGAGCGAGGCACGCACACTTACGCAATGTGCATGTACACGACGTAACCACAAGTAAAGCTCACGAGCCCTCGTGAAACGCAAGATCTATAGTAGGTAGTCAACGTCATCAACCATAACTAATTATGTTTATAATAGAGGGATATTGCCAACTAATCAAACTAGCAGGTCTATATCAAACGTTTGATTCTGTATAAAAGTTAAATTATTTCAGTGTTATTACATATTAATTATGAAGTAACGATTTTCACCATATTTTGGAACATTTTAAAAAAGACACGATGTTTCTTTTGATTTCAACGAACTGAGAAAATACTATTTTTATCATTTTTATCTTTTATTTCAGCCCCACAAAGCAAACGTAAAAGTAGAATGTAAATCTAAAACATTTTCTCCATTATCTCGGTACGTCTACCGTTTAACAAAGTTATCTCTGACTAATTTAACGCCCCTACAGCAGAAACTCCCCGCTAATTGTCTCTCAGAGAGTTGCAAATTGTTAGAGGTTCAATCGTTTCGCAAAAAGGGCACAAACTTTCTGATGGTTTGTAGGACACCAGTGATTATTTTTATTTTGAGCCATATGTACTCTTTCCGTCAGTTATAATATCTTTATGGGATGAAAGGTTACTTTCCGTGCCATAAAAAACCCGTTCAATACAAAA
Source organism: Hipparchia sbordonii (assembly GCA_038048805.1). Taxonomy (NCBI): domain Eukaryota; kingdom Metazoa; phylum Arthropoda; class Insecta; order Lepidoptera; family Nymphalidae; genus Hipparchia; species Hipparchia sbordonii. Next base: position 6,023,621 of record CM076104.1, on the reverse strand, counting down.
TGTATGAGAAAATGAAATTTTTCATAATTTTTTTTCATAAATTTTCCAATGTTTTTAATAGTTATTCTGCTATTCGAGACGGCGACAAATACAAACACACAAAGAAAGACAAATCAAAAACCATGGAAATCGGTCCAGCCGTTCTAGAGTTATAAGTGTTCGAACAAACCCGACTTTATTTTATATGTATATATTACATCTGTATTTAATGGTTTTTTTCATTTTTATAATTATACAATTTACGGTCATTTTTTTGGAGCGCCTCTAGTAACACGATTTACTATATCTCTCTGGTTTAGTCTGCTTTATTTTGTTTGCGTAGGACAATTCATTAAATGCTTAGCAGCAGGCGAACTCCTTCAGGAGCAAGGTTCTGAAACCAAGCTTAATATTATTTGTTAATTAATTATAGTACGAGTATTTACATCACAATATTTTTTAACTAATTATATTGCGATCCGGCTCAGTGACCCTTTCTAGGCTGGATCTCCAGTCTCCACGGAGATATATAACAATTTATAAAGTCGCACTCTCCTGATTATGCTTAATACAGTACTTAACAAGAATAAAATAAAGTTTAAAGTCAATTTAGGTATAGTTCTTGCAATTCACGAGGGCGCGTGAGCTTTACTTGTGGTTACGTCGTGTACATAGGTACACAATGCACATGCATAAGTGTGCGTGCCTATCATGAGCCTAGGTGGAAGTGGTCAGGCGCGAGCAAGCTCTCGCTCACACTTATACAGATACGACACACACACAACCATGAGCCACGTACCCTCGTGAGTTGAAAGAAATATACACTTGTTTATCTATTGTGTACTAACTGAAAATTTTAAAATCTTAAGCTAGAGAGATCTTTAAGAAACAATTAGCGTTATTAATCTAAGCTTCAATTATTATGAGAAACTCAACTTTTCTGAATTCCACTCAACTTGAAATACTATCGTTAGTCGTATCTAGTCATCTATTTCGGATGTCTGCAGTCTTCATCCATGTGTCTCGTTTTGATGTAAAATACCTTTTACTTTTTATTAGGTAGGTACTTTGCCCACATAATGAATATACAAAACTTCTTTTCTTGCCATAGCTTGTATTAAAACCTCAGGACAAATGGCCTCTCTGTAGATCGCCTCCGTCGAACAAGTGACAGCTACCCAAGATAGACGGTCCAGTCCTTGGTTGCCAAGGTCTTCGGAATGAAACATCTTGATAGAATATGAATAATATCCAACTTTATTACTGGTTACATAAACACTTGAACTCTAAACTCGTTATAAGGGCAACCACGTCCTACGTCGGCGTTCGTCCGTCCCGGAATGACCTAGCGGGCGCGCGCTGCATGTTCAAAATGCTAACAGACGGCCATTCTGCCGCGGGGATGTCCCCATCCCCAATTTCAGCTCGGCCATTCGTTAGGTAGGTATGCCCTCATACCGGTTAAAAGGATACAACAAAAAAAAAAAATGATAATAATGAGATAATCACAATTTCAATCTTAGATTAATTCATAAGTGTCTAATATAGGGTATGTTTTACGCTTATTTTGATAGGATTACAAAAAATATGTATTAATACAAAAATAAATAATCAATTCCTGACTGACACATACCTACTTTAGGTTTTAGATTTAATGAATTTATTCTCAAAGAATAATTTGCTATAAAACAAAATAATAACAAAAAAAAACTAATTCACAAATATTTTGCAAATGCATACTAATTTTTTTTTTTTTTTTTTTATGTTACAAATGACTTTTCAGTAACAATCTCTTAAGGCAGACCCAATACAATACCTTCAAATTACAAAATTATTTATAGTAGTGTTAACGTAAAAAGTATTGAGTTAAACTGGCACAAAGACACTGGCACAGACAAAGAGAAATAATTTTGTCTGACAGTAACACTATCCATTATATATATTGTTACATACATCTAAATAATAAGTAGTCAAATTGATTTATATATTGATTCATTTCCAACTAATTGTAGACCGAGTTATATTTGTTATATCTTTATCACATAAAATTTATAATCAATAATTCTAGTTTATACTACTCTAGGAGCAATCACATCATCCCTGAATTACAGATTACTACACTATGGTTATACACGTGTCATATCTAGCTTTTTGCCTTTTCATATGATATGTACCACACTGGGGCACAATTTAATTATTTATTTATTTATTAGAAAGTAATCAACAGTGTTACATCCCAATAGTATACAATTAATATATAGGTAGTTAGTTTTACAATAAGGCTAAACAGATCACACAATAATTATAAAACATGTTAAAAGATAAAAATGTAACTAGGTGAACTATATAGGTATAAAACAATAAACAATGAACAATAGAACACAATAATAATATGAGCAAGTACTATATTACATTTCGCATAAGTACCTCGCAAGGGGTACGCCGCATGTCATTTTTTCTTACATAAGTACCATACTGGGGTTACTACAGATGTCCATTTCACATAAATACCACACTGAGGGTACGACCGACGACGTATGCCAAAGTTCATATAAGTACCACACTGGGGGTACTACAGATGTCCATTTCACAAGAGTATCACACTGGGGGTACGACGTATTTCACATAAGTACCACACTGGGGGTACTACAGATGTCCATTTCACAAGCGTACCACACTGGGGGTACGACGTATTTCACATAAGTACCACACTGGGGGTACTACAGATGTCCATTTCACAAGCGTACCACACTGGGGGTACGACGTATGCCATATTTCACATAAGTACCACACTGGGGGTACTACGGAAGTCCATTACACATGAGTACCACACTAGGGGTACGACATATGCCATATTTCACATAAGTACCACACTGGGGGTACGACGTATGCACTTCACATCTGGATCAATTCTCCCAGCTGGCAATAGGTGACGACCGAGCGCCTTCCACACTAGGGGAACAGCACGGCTCGATCATTCGTTAACTCAGGGTCGAATCCACAATTCGCACTAGAAACATAGTTTAAAAGAACAAATTTAGCTTATCTAGATTTAGCTTAAAATAATTTAAATGTACAACTTGCACTCGGTGTATATTGAACCAATTTAACCAGCTCCACATAAATTGCGTTTAGCAAAACTACTAGCTTACATGAGGCGCTGTCACGATCACAAACAAAACCGTGTCAGCAACAAAACAAAACTCGATGCAACCTGTGTCTGCAACATATTAATAACACTAAACAGCGCCTATTATGCGTCTTTATAATAAATCTTTATTGAAAGTTAAAAGCTCTATGTAAAAAAAACACATATACAGTAAAAATAAAACAAAACGATAGATAGGTATACAAATAATAGTGAATCATGAACCAACAGGCATACAATAGTAATATCTCGTCCACCATAATCAAAGATCGACACTGTTGACCCGGACAGCTCTTTAAACTCGTTTGAAGAATCCAAACGTTAAAAATTGGGTGTTTAGAATCTAAACCTTGTTCAGTTCTGAGCAGTACTCGTTGGTGAAATACAAACCATAACCTCAAACTGAACCAAGCGCTTAAACCGAGATTAGCGCGAACCAATTGCGTTCGATTTGAACGGTTCGTTGCAGGTACTATCCAGGCCCTGCATCCCACGTGCTCCGTCCGCGGCGACAGTACCCACTCAGTATTCATTCGTGTTTCCGTATAGGATATAAGATATTGAAGCAGTGTAGAGATTTAATAACCATTTATATACGTTTTCTATTGTCTATTTTGGAAAACCAACAGTTGAATACTCTAAAACGTTTGTAGATATTCATCACAAGTTATGAGGGTCACATGATTAAATGCCCAATTAATTGTAAGCTTCCACAACATGCACACATATCGAACGATTATTACGTTGATATAATAACTAACTTTTCGTGTTAACAATAAAACTCCTTGAATTAATTTGTTATTACCCTTACTTAAATATATTATATTCATTTACGAGATTTTACTTTCATTCATTACAGAATGTAATGAAAATATCAAAATATTGAAAAGTCAAGTCAGTTGGTGTATATAATGCTGTCAATAATATGACACCTAAATTGAGCATAGCGTTACAAAGTAAATCTATTTCTTTCCTTTATTTAACAATACAATGTAAGAGTTAGCAACCTTTGGTATAGGAGAATATTTGCTTAGCTTAGTTCTGCACCATCCAATATTTAACAGTTTGAAAGGCTGTCGTGGACAGTCACTCGCGGTGTTTCAAGCGCAAATATATAATAAGCAACTCGGAACAATTAACTTGACTCTTAAACAATTTAAACAAAACGTTAATGACAATATCAGTCTTCTATCCTTAAGGATATGTTTCTTGGAAAGGGTAGGTCTCTTTTTTTTTTTTTTTTTTTTTTTTATATATATTCATTCAGATTTTTCTGAAATGGTTGACAACTGGCGCAAAAATCGTTACTACACTCTCTCAATTCTTTTAATGTGGACTTCAGTGAACGGAGACCAGATCAAAGCGCAACATTCCAGTCTGGCACGCACACAGCAATCGAAAAGCTTAATTATATTAAAACACTTTGAACACCTAAGAACAAATCCAAGTGATTTATTTGCAAGGCCCAAAGCTTTAGCTCTGTGGGGGATAAGACCCAGTTTATTGTCCAACGTATGACCTAGATCACGAATTGCATCAACTTCGGCCAGTCGACTGTCATCCATGCACACACATCATCCTATCTAATATCCCATCCAATGTGCGAGTGAACGCCAGGGTACATTTTATTTATTTTACACCATTCATTCAATCTGTATAAATCATACTGTAATAATTGAACATCTTTATTGTCCTTAATAATACGTGTCAGTTTTAAATCATCCGCGAAAACGCTTATATTACTATTATAAAAGATTTCGCCAGTGTAGACATTATAAGAAGAGAAGACCCAAATTGGATCGTTGGGGCACTCCCATTTGAGCCATAGATTGGTAGCCGTTCATGACTACTCCAGACCTCCTATTCGCAAGATGTGATTTAGACCGCATTAACAAGTTATGTGACACTCCGTGCGCTTGCAGTTCACTTAGAAAGACACTATGATTGACCTTACCAAAAGCCTTTGAAAAGTCGGTACACACGGCATCGATTTGTTTCCCGTTATCAATACATTCTGTTACATTTGTAGTACGAGGTAGCAGATTGCTAGATTGCTAGTCGAGCAGTCACTCATAAATCCATATTGCTTTCTACTAATTACATTCAGATGGCCCTACATGCGCTGATACACTAGCGATTCAAAAACCTTCGCCATGGTAGACAAAATAAATATTGGGTGATAATTTTTCACTTGTTTCCCCTTGCCAGACTTAGACTGTGTCTACACGTTAAGTATTACTGTGTAAACATAACTTTAAAGACTAGACTATTAAGGTGTCGGTAAAATGCCCATCTTTTAAAGACTAATTAAAAATCAACGCAAGAGACAGTCATATCGGCCAGGCACACTTCATCAAAATTATTGGGGTATATGGTAAAAGCTGCCCTTTAAAATACTTTGGGTTGCTTCCTTTTTCTGTTTCTCATTGTATAAATGTGTTCACTGTAACATAGCACTATTAACCCTCGCAATCCAACGGATCCTTATATCTTGTCACTTTTGCGCGATGCCCATGTTTCAATTCTAGAAGCTCAATTCACTGAGGGAAACTACACAGGATAAGACCTGCTTTTGGGCTTATTCAAAGACATATGGGTCGAACCATATCGCAAAAGATATTATAAAATTTAGACACCATGGCATCAACATTCTCACAACCACTAACTTCATCTATCCAGGAATTACAGTTTAGAGAGAGATAAATGACCCTTTCACAGTCAACTTTTTTTTTTTTTTTTTTTAGTTCTGATTGAGACATTATAATTTCCAATGGAGGATGATATTTATCAATCTTTCTTAAATAATTAAAACATCCACTTTCTATAATTCCCTTATTTGTTGAAATTTAATCAGGAATTTTGGTTCTGTGATTATATACTAGATTATATTGTTTAAATCATTAATCAACAATAGAGCTTATCAATGCACCAGTAATGTAATTAAGGCGTCAAACGCGTTATCACAAGGAGACGAAATATTCTACTTAAATTAAATTATTAATTAGTGTAGCACAATTATTATTATTGAATATTTTGTTAATGTTCCCAAGAAATTGTCAAGTAAAGTGAAAATTGAGTCTAAGTATGTGTCGATTCGCACACAGATATGCATATACTCCACCCACTAAGCATTCTACCACATATCCAAAACTATCACAGCTAACCCCGTTATCACGTCTGCCAACATGGTAACGACTATCAAAAATTTCTCTGTGTAAAATACTATCATTAAACTATGACTCAGTTAATATTATAATGTCAAATTCACTGTTGAGATAGGTTACGATAGATCTCGTTAGTGCATGAACGAAGTCCTCTAACATTCTGATTATAACAGTTATTCGTCTTAAATATTTTTTTTTTTTAAACTTTAAAATTAATAAAATTATTATGCAGCAAAATACTTAAATGTATTATTAAGATTATTTAAAGAGTCCTTATTCCTTATAGATATTAAAAATTCCTTATATGGTCAGAGGATTCATTTTTGCATATGTATACAAATCCTCATTTAACCCACACAAATCTATTTATATTTTAGTTTCTTAGCCTTCAGACGAGATGCATGCAGAACGTTCTGCAATATAGATTTGTTGAAGGTCTCCACCTAATCCGATATAGCTTGTATTCTATTTATCTCCACTATACTCAGCGTTTCTATTAGAATTACTCGCTGCTGCCGAAAACTCAAACCCTTGGATAACCGAACTCACCGTTCTTGTACACAAGTGAACATCAATTCAATTCAATTTATTTGCATAAAACATGTGACATACAGGTGTTAACAATTGGTTATGAATGAGAACAATGTTTTGCCTAATAATCGGCATGCACATATTTACAAATTCATCTAATATAGAATGTCGATTGATTCTAATAATGACGGCAACAATCAGTCAATTTAATTCTTACAATGTCATACTTATTCTCACACAGATTACACATCAGATTCTTTAAGATTATATTTAATTGTGTTTGCTATCTGGTTAACCATCGATAATAAATTTTCATTCCAATGCTCTGGAACACACTGTATTTCAATGTTATTTACTCGCGATTTTTGTTCTGATTGAATTGAAGTTTATTTGTATAATTCTTGTAACCGACGGCGCGCGGCTCACGGTCGCGTGCGCGTCGCATCTGTATAAGTGCGAGCGACCCCGCTCGCGCCTGACGGCTTCCACCCAGGCTCCCAACAGGCTCAGACACTCACGCAATATGCATGTACACAACGCAACCACAACTAAATCGCCCGCAACTTCGTGAGACAAATGTACTATAAAATTTTATATTCAGTTTCTAACATATTAATGCTCTTGATCTTAAATTGAAGTCCTTTCTTTAAATCTTCGTGTTGCTAATCCATAAAGAATATGGAATTTGTAACTTGAGTAAGTTGATCAAGGGTATCCTTCAAGTTTCGACCAAACTGACATATATATATAATGTTTGCTTAAAAGAAAGTGAAGTTCTTCTCTAACAACCTGACGAATATACTATGATTGTTAAATCATTTATCACACTAGTATCACTGTTTTTTTTTTTTTTTTTTTTTTTTTATTTATTTATTTATTTATTTATTTATTTATTTATTATTATTATTTTTTTTTTTTTTTTCATTCACATTAATAACCGTGTTATCGTTTTTCGATGAGCTTCGTAATGTAGTATAGTATTGGTTTTACCAGACCGTAGACGGTTACATGATGGGCATAGTCAGGTAGTTAAAATCAGAAGATAAGCCTTTTTATTGACCATTAGACGTTTTGAAATCATCAAAGTGATATTTTGTCATACATGATGAAATTCTGTAGTAATTAGTTGGTCAGTACAACAATCAAACTTCTTGGCATTCTCTTTTGTAGAAGCGAACATTGTTATTAACGATGTAGATAAAAATTCAATCCACATTCAATATAATTGATCGTCTAATATATTAGATTTGTAGCGAGAATCGAACTCGCATTTAGTAACCTCACCAGTGGGCCACATGGGCCGTCACATAGTTTATGCACTTAAATAACATCCTCTTTAACCGAAAATTGAATATTAGTCCTTAACAACAATTTTGCCCCACACGCACACTTACCACTTACTTATCCCGTCATTGTAATTACTGCAACCTCAGGTATATAAAATAATTAATATAGTGTCGTACACATATCATTAAGGCACCCATATGTGTGGTAATTCGTTGTTAAAAGATTTAATACTAAAGTAGTATAACGTGTTATCAAAGTGCACCACCTCGCAATACTCCCATCGCTCAACACAGAGCAGCCATATTCAGTATTCGCATCTTATTAAAAATAAAGATATCGCTTAAGCCTTAAACAGTCGGCATAAGTACCTACAACCCGACTCCGGCGTCCGTAGTATTATTACATCACTCTATGCGCCCACGTCACGGGGAATGTCGGCCCGAGCCTCGGCGGCTGGCGCACTTTAAGGTACCTACCACTAAGTTACCTAATTAATGCGACGTTGTCACTCTGCTCTACGACGTGACGCAGCGATTCATTTTGGCGGCAATTGGGACGCATCCTCAACAATAGTCACTATCGAGCAGCTGGGCGTTTTACCAGATATAATAATAATATGAATGCATATATTGCGTATGGTAGGTATCTATGCAATGCAAACACAAGAACAAAAAATAATAATTATGTTAAACGGATCCATGAATAAAATACATAATTTGTACATACCATTGTTAAGTTCTTACCACTTCTGAAGTATTAAAACCTCAGGACAAATGGCCTCTCTGTAGATCGCCTCCGTCGAACAAGTGACAGCTACCCAAGATAGACGGTCCAGTCCTTGGTTGCCAAGGTCTTCGGAATGAAACATCTTGATAGAATATGAATAATATCCAACTTTATTACTGGTTACATAAACACTTGAACTCTAAACTCGTTATAAGGGCAACCACGTCCTACGTCGGCGTTCGTCCGTCCCGGAATGACCTAGCGGGCGCGCGCTGCATGTTCAAAATGCTAACACTTGGAAAATATAAACGAATTGGCTGAAACATTTAATTAAAAAACTTTAAGCCTATTACTACGATGCGCAGCAAACACGGCCTAATTGGAAAGGATCGTAGCATTATACGGTATACTAGTTGATGCCCGCGACTTCATTCGCTTGGATTGAGGTTCTTTGTATTCCTGCGGGAAATCTCTTATTTTCCGGGATAAAAAGTAGCCTATGTTTTATTCCAGACTACAATCTATATCTGCGCCAAAGAGCCAAATCGGTAGTATATTTGCTTACAGTAAAAAACTTGTCAAGAATCTTGTGGATCTTGTGAATCAACTTCTTTTGTGCATTTATTTTGTATCGCGAATAAATCTTAAAATATCAATAAACATAAAAATAATGACTGATCCAGAATTGATCCAGAATTGCTGCGTGATTGAGTAACAAACATCGATCCATAATCGATCCATACATCCATACTTTCGCATTTGTAATATAATATAGGATACTAGCTGTTGCGCGCGACTTCGTCCGCGTCAATTTCTGTTCTTCTTAATCGCGATCATAATGATCGCGATTAAGAAGTTTTTAAAAGAATATATTTTAAATATGGATAATTTTCCCCGTTTTTGCAACATTTTTCACTGATGCTTTGCTCCTATTGGTCGTAGCGTGATGTTATATAACCTAAAGCCTTCCTCGATAAATGGACTATCCAACACAAAAAGAATAATTCAATTCGAACCAGTAGTTCCTGAGATTAGCGCGTTAAAACTAAAAAACTCTTCAGCTTTATATATTAGTATAGATTTTAAACATACACTGTTTTAGATATTATTTGTAGATATTATGTCAGTCTAAGTAAAGTCCAAGTCATTTTATCGAAATACTAGAGGCCACTTTACGAATGATGTAAAGCATCACTCGTACAATTAAGTTTTTGAAATTCTTATTTAAAAAGCATTTTTTGTACGAAAAATAAAATCTTTGAGTTGTTATTTTTGGTGAAGAATTTATTAATTTTTATAAAAATTCGTTGAACAAAAGTTGTTTGGAACAATGTACAGAAGTTGGCTGTTCAAGGTTGCTGGCATTTTAAAAATTTACTTCGTTAATTTTTTTTTAAGCTTCAATACCTTATGGTTAAAGGAGCGGACTGAAAACAGAAAGGTTGGGATTCAATCTCCACCGGTGGAACTATTGTTATAGCCACTCCTAGACACAAGCTTTCCATTTATTTGAAGGAGAAAGAGTCAACTTCAGCTTGCCTAAATATTCATTCTTTTTAAATTATACTAACTATAACACCCCGCCTATCAAATCACGTTTAGAGCTTTGGTAAATTATTTTTGGCATTAAGGTTAATAAAGGATAATACGCCTAGCCTAGCTAATAGCTAAGATCGTGCAAACTGTAGTAGGTATAATCGCAAAGGGCTTATGATCCTGTGTAAATAGACGATAAGGGCTTTTGCAGGTTTTGCATTACTATCACACCTTTACTTAACTATATAACGTATAGTTACTAATCCACCAATTGCTTAAATAACTATTATATTTGCGGAATACAATGGTAATTGTGGGACCAACAGCGGCGTTCACACTGAATAGATTTATGTTAACGTTATCTTGATTCTATCGAACGTTTGTTTCATACTCGTTCCTTTGAACTTTACTCGTTAATAGGTACAACGTTAAAAGTTAGCTCTCTATTGTATAAAAAATAGAGAGCTGACTTGAAATCATATAGTCTATACAGTTAAACCTATATATGAGTGTATAACTGTATAGAGTAACAGATTTGAATAAAAATTAGTCTTTAGTTTAGTGTGAATATAATATGAGTTCATAGTTTTTATAGGTTAATAAATTGTTTAACTAATAAGTTTAAGTTTTCAGTAGCTACAGATAAAAATGATTTAGACAATGAACTAGTAACATTATCATTATTATATTATTATTAACAAGGTCTAAAAGCTAAAAATTTTCACTTCTTTGCAATAATATAATCCAAATCCATAAAAGTAATCCTCGAAAAAGATTTTCATCGAAATTAAAAGCTGCATTGTCCCAGTTTTTAATTCACCTTAATTCACCTTTTAGACCTTGTTGTAGTTTTTCAAGAGTTATCTAACAAAAATACTAACTGCAATAATGCGTGTGTGTCTGAGTGTTCCTATCTAACTATAACCGTAGTTCTTTCTAGCCGTTTGCCGCACAGCAGACTCCCTATGTCTAGTTCTAACACTCACCAAAATAACTAACCAAAGGCAGTTTATTAACTTCAGAGAACCCCCACAGGTATTTATAGTAAGAGTTACCTTTACGAAGTGTCTACGGCAAATCAAGGTTTGTCCCTTAGCGCGAAACTTCTTATTATCACATTGCGATCAAGAATGATTCAAAATGCTGTGTCGGTCTCCGAGTGTAGCGACGCCCTGCAGCTTCCTACATCGTAGATCCCGCGATGATAAACCTCATAGTGTGCTAGAATGCCACTTGTCACGAATTACAATTTCATTTGCAACGCCGTATTAGGACAGAGGTAAATAATCCGACATAATTACAAAATTACTACTTTATGTCCGTAACGAGTCGTGTGACATCGCTCTTACGGTATTCATATACGACATTGTTTTTTTAGCAAATAGTGGAAGAGCCAACCAGGCAGAGACTCTTCCACTAGGAACAAACTGTAGCTTCAGAAGATGAAGGATAGGACACACCCGTCAAACTCAGTTAAAGGAAACTCGAACACCTGTTAACACCCTGGTTAAGCTGTCCGTTTGTCCGCAGTACGGCAAGAGAACGAGCGGCTGATGCACGACGTCCTTCAGGCGGGAATCGCCAATCGCACCCAGTCGTCGGGGGGATCGCGCTGACGCCGCGCTACTCGCCGCGACCACGACTCGACAACGTCCGGCCCGCCGCCGCGCCGCCCGAGCCGCCGGAGCCGGCTGCTGGCGCTGACGCTGCACTCGCGCAGGACCAGCAGGACGTGTCCGCCGCGCCGGACGCGGAGAGCGCGCAGGCGCCGGTGAGCACCACCCGAGCAGGCCCTGCGTGATCTGACTTGACCGGCAAACGCGAGGAACGCGACATGGCCCCGAATCCTTTGACTCCAACTCCACAAAGCATTGCGAGAGTGTAATCGGCGCTTCACGTCGCCTGTGTGAGCCAATATTGCATTTACGAATGTAATATCTTTGCGAGCGACGTAAGTAATGCCGTAAGAAAGTGCCAACTATCGTAACGGCTTTAATACGACGATATATTCGTAAATGTAGTATCTGTTTTATGAAAAGTGCTGCTTGATGCGTAGCAGGCAACTGAATACAATAAGATCTACGACTCACGATTGTGAAAATGAAGGTTACCACATCTCGCGCGAGTAAGTCCTGCAGACGTCCTTCCGACAGTAGATCCGGGGTGAGAATTGAGATTCGGTTCAACCACCGAGAAGTTCTCGTGTCAAACGCGAAACACCCAGATAACTTAGGTACTTACCAGATTGAATTTCCACCGTCGCGTCATCCAATAGTTAAGTCTCTGGCCTGCATCAACCGTAAAAATCAGTGATCAACGCACAAACTATGAGGAGCGTATGGTTCCGTTCGTTAATTGAGTGGTTAAAGTGTGTAGCTAGCTATTTGTGAAATTGTGAATGAAATACGAAATGTTGTTTGTTAAAATACATGTATATCGATATTACATACAAGAAGAGAGACAGTCTATTCTCCTGCATAAAATATAAGTTAGATTAATGTGTTAGTATTATAGGTAGGTATGTGGTTATAAATATCTTAAGATTGTATGAAAAAACAAAACGAAAATAATTTTCACAATATTGGATTAACTAAGTAACACCTCTGAGGAATGTTATGTATTGAATATTGAAGCACTGTTTTCCTTCAAAAAGCTTAGTTTGCTTAACACCAGCACCACTGTTACAAAAGAGTTGGGTATCCTCAGGAAACTTTACGTACTTTTATGTAATGGTACAATACAATGAGTGCGTGTGCATAATATAATATTGAACTTAACCAAAAGAGCTTAGTAGTAGGTGCATTATATATTATAATAAAATATTTAATTTTTGTAAAATTGGTTATTTAATTTTTAAATGAAGATGTATAATTCTATTGATGAGATACCACTGCAAATTAGGATATTGCACACAGATTTTTCTCGCATTCGACAAAGAAGTATTTTTGAAGAAATCTCCTATTTAGACATTAAACTGATGCTTATGTTTTAAATAAATGCGATCATTCTGATGTCTTTAAACTTTATTGACAGGTCTAAATCTCATGCTATACCTTTCATAATGCAAATTGCAGAAAAGGATAGCAATATTTCTGTCACAAATAAAGTGGCTAACATTGTGTGGGTGATTTTGTCTTTGTTGAGTCTATCTTGATAGAGATGGCTTGCTTGTTGGGGATACCTAAATCAATACCGATCAAATTCAAATATAAAATTATTTATTAGGCTAAAAGGCTGCTAGGCCAACTACTTTTACAACATCTCGAGACTCTATTACCTCTACAGTTCGGAAAGCAGATTCTGCTGAGAAGAGCCGCCTACAAACTCATCAGCTGCTTTTTTCATAATAAAGTGTTCGTCCCTATCAATTCTTAGTTAAAGTAGCATTAAAACTAGAGACATAAAGTTTCTTGTCGATATCAATCTTCTTTACGTACTTATCTAAATAATAAAAGTATGATTATTACCTATTCTAACTCACGGGATCAAATACCTATCTTACCTAGCTACGTGTAAACTCTAGTCAATTTTTTCAAAAAATTGCGTTCATTCGTCAATTATATATTTTTGGGGTTTATTTTTAACTGTAGGAGTACCTATAAAAAGTTTTAAACAATTTACCTATTTACGGCCTCATATTATTTCGAAAAAAAAAGAAAGGAATCTACGCTTTGTGAATGTACAATAATAATAAATAATGTAAACAAAATACTAAACATTTGCAAAACTGTTTTATGAAAAGAAGGCTCTTCTGTCTTAAACATCTTAGATAAAATAGATTTTCATTGTACGATGAACAAAATAATATATTATGTTAGGTACATAATATATTATTTTGTTCATCGTACAATGAAAATCTATTTTATCTAATGTAAGATGTTTAAGACAGCCTTAGAAATTAACAAATATATCAATCACATGAAAAGCTACAACTACCTACTACAATATTATATGGGAATTAAAACATCCGTCGAAATGGTACTACTCGTAGTATGGTCCTGTAGTACCTAATTCAATTAAACTAAAAAGTTCTATTCTTTTTACAATTTTCCTACAGAAAAGGATAGTACCAGAATTAAGAATTAGTGACATTTATATTTTATTAAGTTCGTTTCAATCAAATAAATATATATTATGGAATGTGCACGATCGTATTCTGAAGATTTATAAATTATATTTTTCTTGTATAACTATTATATTATAATAAGTACTCGTCCTTATCACTACATCTTTACTTCACCGCAATTATTAACTATTAATATGTTTTTAACATTAGGATACGTCTATGTCGCTGCCAATTAGCTTAATTAGCCGATCAATTAACAGCCTAGCCGTTTTACTAAACGGGCGGCACCGTTCAACTGACTGATTTAAAACAACATATTTTAATGAACTCGCTGGCTGATTGCTTGTAGGCCATGTATACAGTAGGGTGACTATGTGACAAAAAAGATAAAAATCTGATAATATAAATTGTTTATTTAAAAGTAATTAAAACTATAAATCACGTGTTTGTTTCCTAAAAACGAAATGCTCATGCCTCGACTCTACGCAGTCTTGTTTGCCCTACCCCTATTATATTGAAGTCAGTGAAGCTAGTATGAGTATTTTGGAGCTAGTTCAACGGCCCTGTTTAGTAAAACGGCTAAGCTGTTAGTTGAACGGCTAATTAATCTAGTTGCCTGCGACATCCATACCATGTTTAAAATAAACGTTAAATATTAAAATGATTGCCAACTTTAATTGCTGTCAAAAAAAGGGCCATCATAAATGGCTGTAGCGACGCGATAGCAAAAATGGCTTTGTAATAAAAAGTAGTTTTTGCTGATATGCCACGTTCACAATATCGTGTTTACGAAAGGATTTTCATATATATTTTTATAGCGAATGAAGTTGTCATCATATTACCATTGATTTGAAACAAGGTTTAATCTAGTCATTGAACTTATACAGGGTGGAAACGATATTGGTGAATATCTTTCATGCTTATTAAGATAATATTCGTCTCCTTATTGTAATCAATCTACGTCTCCATCCTGAATAAATATGTAAAATATAATGAACTCTTACAATACAAGGGAGTAATAAATAATTGTTAAATGTCACCATATTATAGCACTTTTGTATTGAATATTTTCACAAAATATAAATCTTAAACCAAAAAATATAAACGTTTAACCTATTCTTTATGATGTTGTTTGGTTCTTTTTGAATTGTTTTAAATATTTTACATTCATTATATGAATTAACATGAACATTAGTAAGTATTACTATTATTACATAAAACTAAGCGCAATCTTAAAAAAGGTCCCTAGTTAAAATGGTTATAAAATTATGAACCTTAACATTTAAGTCAGTCTGTCAAGTCTAGTCAACGAGCTTCTAACCTGTGCTTTCATCTGATAAGAATAAGAGCTTTTGTATTGTAGTTATTGTAGAAGCCATCAATATTGTTACACAGAACGATAAGAATTGAATACCTATTCTTGTCGTTGTAAAGTGCAAAATCAATGTACCTACACTTGAATGGCTTTGACGTTTTCAATAACCGACTTGAATGCATGAAAGCGCCTGAATAAAATATTTACTGTGACTGATATTATGTACGAATATATAAGTTTCATTGTTACTTCAGCATTTGACTCCATGCAGTCACGAACTCATGAGCATACTACAGAGCCTTAAGCTTTATTTTAACTTATCTACGATTTTTTAAAGATTTTACCATGAAATGATTTTTTTTTTAATATACCTTCCCACGAGTTATAATATTTATGATTTTTTCTAAAAAATGTTCAAGCATACGAAGCCTAAAATTAACTGCTGTTCAAATTATTTATTTAACAAGAATATTTGAATAGGTAGGTAGGTATATAGAATTCTTTCAGTTAAAAAATCTCGCTAATATTCTACGAGTATAAAGTTACAACTTTATAAGCTTCAGATATGCTTCAGACTATTGTAAAGAACACTTCTATTGTAAAGATTGTAACGTATTGTATTAAGTAGGAACTAGGCACTAAAGCTTTCCATTTTATTGTTAGCCAGTAACGTTTATTTTTTAAGTTATTCCCATGTTCCCCTACTCCTCAACTCATTGTACAATTTTGTTTATAAGCCTCGACTTTGGATTGTTAAAGATAGACTCGCAATATACTCACGGTAACACGCATCGAGTTACGAACACGCGTTTCATTTTCTCTCCGCATCAACCCTAAGTGTATAACCCAGCCAGAGCGCCGACAGATTCTTTCACATGCGGCTTCACAATATTACCACCGAATACCGAAACTTACTGCTTAAGAGAGTCTTATATTTTATGTATCGGTTTGCGTATTGAGCATTCTGCATTCTTTCTGCCTCAGCTGTCACAAGTTAAAAATATTTAATATTTAATGCTTTGAACATTTTGTGAATAAATTATTATCCTCTAAGTGGAAGTCTCTTTACGTAGGTAGCCCCTAAATACAATCTCTTATCCAATGTCACCCTTTCCGTGTTCCTTAAAGTATCGTGAAAACGAAATTGATAGAAAGCGTCAACTAACTTTGCTAAGGTAGCCCGTAAAAGTTTCCATAACTTTTACGGGCTACCTAAGCAAAGTTAGTTTTGTGAAAACGGGCATAAGTCATTTTATTTATGTAACAAAACCACCAAATCAAACTTTGGGAACGCTCTTTCAGTTTCAGCTGATAGATCACAGTAAGTTTTGAAATCTAGTCTATGAAACTCAAAGATGCATTCAAGTTGGTTACAGTCAAGAATTCGTATAAGAAAAGTATAAAAGGTAAAAACTGGAGCCGATAACATTGAAAGCCTCCTCATGCGTGATGAGAATTTTTTAATTTTTTTTTATGTGAACTAATAGTTAAAGTTAGACGAATAAAATAATAAATAATAATTGCTGAATAGTTAAAATTACAATGTCATTGTTTTGACATCTACTACTTACTATATTTTTTTGTAAAGTGCGCTTTTATTTTTAGCATATATTTTTGTGATACTTTACCCGTCTATAATTCTTTTTTTCCTTTCAAATTTAAAATCATTTATTTCATGTAGGCGAACTTGTTGCACTTATGGCAAGTCGAGAATCTACCACCGCCTGCCGCGCCACCGCGCCGGTAGGAATGCTGAATTATATACACGGTGAAATTTCATTGGTTGTACTCCCTGAAAGAGGTGAATGTACTCATGAAACTAAACAACTTTCCCCAAGGAACATAGGTTGAAATATGAAAAAAAATTTTGGACCTCCCATAGTAAATCAATCAGCTAATCGATGGCTAATCGTCAATTTTGTATGGAGGGTACAATTTGTTTTTTTTATATTTTGACCTATGTTCCCTGGGGAAAGTTGTTCAGTTTCATGAGCACATTCACCTCCTTCAGGGTATACAACGAATAAAATTTCAACATGTATATATTGAGATTAAAAATACGTAATATTTAAGTCATAGCTACATAATTATGTTTGCGTGTAAACTATTCGGAGAATGTATATTTTGCTGATTGAATACAAATTAATTACCTAATTATTATTTATAAATTGATGATTTAACAGAGTTATAAAAGTTATAAATTAATGAGTATTATATGTTATAAACTATATACATAATTATACTATAGACGTAAACCGTATAATGTAAACGGTTCCTAATAATACGGACATTAAATTTTAAAACAAAAAATGTACTTATAAACGAATCTGTACTATTGATGTCTTAAATGTATGTATAGATAGGTTCCAAAAATGAATGTAGCTTATGATATAGGTATATGTATGTTTGTTTGGTGAAATTTCATCCGTCTAATATACACTGTCTGTAGAAACATAAAATAAAGATTGGTGTGCATACTATACGAATTAAATGTTTGTGTAAATCAGCTATGTAGTTTCGTGTTTATATAAATGTTATAGATTTAAAAAGATGTTGGCCTGAGTAATATATATTATTGCTGTAATGTAATGAAGATTCGAGTATGAAGGATTACCTCTTAGCGCTAACTTACTGCTTGAGCAGACTGATTCGACTAGAACGTCTGAAAAAAATAATACAAAAATTTAGTTTTGTAACTGAAACATTTACTTATTTAACCTAAAAAGATTTATTTTTTGCAATCCGTTAAACTTTGCCAATATAGAGTTGCAACCAACTCTATTATTACCAATACAGAGTTTCATTATAAAATAGAGAACATAATTTCATAGTCTAGACATTGTAGCATCGAATTTCGGGCTTGCCAGTGCAAGCAAGCGAGGCAGTCCTCAAGGTACTATCATAATATAATGATAATTGAATTGTGTGCTTATTTAATAGCAAATACATAATAATAATTATTTTACAGTGTGAGATTGAAAATGGTTGGAGTTAAATACCTATTACTGGCAGAATAAATATTTTAATATATTCTAATAATTTAAATTTTATGTTGTAATAGTATAATACGATACGTGCTTAAGTAGTTTTTTAACACTGTGCGAATTATTGACCTCGCTGCGCTCGAGCGATTAACACCGTGCATTAATTAATGGACTACTTCACTTAATTCATGTTTTAATTATATATATATAAAAATATATGTATGAACCGCATTTAAGTAATGCACCGTGTTAAAAATATGTAGATTTGCTTACTTATTTGCAGGTTTAAGACATGAAGTGCTATTTGGATATATACAATAAAGAGTCAACCAACTATATCTTTATGGAGTCAACCCACACAACTAATCAATTGAAAAGTTAACTTTATTCCTTTACCTACATTATGTCTGTATTTAATTTGACAAAGTTTTGTGGGTTGAAACGTTATTGCGTATGTGCGTCCATCAATTCTTTCAACGTAACAAAACATACTCGTAAAACGGAGTAGACACGAAACTTCAAGCTGAAAAAAAATACCTAGTTTCGAAATATAAAAGTAATTAAGTATGTATATAACGAGCATAGTCTTAACACAATTTGCATCCCCTCCCGTCTTCAAGTGATACGTTAAGCTACGTGTTCAAGAGTTATCTGTAATCCGAGAGATTCTCGCCTCGAGAATGAACTGTCACTAATATTTCAAGCTAGAACTATTCCAACATAAGCAGGACCTATTTATGTATACTTAGTGTTAGACAAATGAAACAAAGAATTTTATAGTTGTTTGTTGTAAATGTCGGTTTTAATTAATCTATTTTACAGAAAAAATGTTTAATAAAATACTTTATAAAATACGCAATTGTTTTATTTTCATAAACACGGGTATTGAATCAATGAGTGGTTTTTTGAAGGAGTTCTTTTATCAGAAACGAATTAACTGTTTTCCAAAAACAGGTTGAAAATAATGATTTTGATATAAATGAACTAGTATAATAAAACATGTTATGCACTGTGTTGTGAGCTATTGATAAACGAATTTCGAAACGAAAACATTTATTTTATAAAAAACATCTTCATTAATCATTCCTTTTTTTTTTGACTTTTTATTTATGGGATGAAAAACAGTTAAGAGTATATTACATTGTGAGCGATGGTACGCACAAAGCGAAAACTTAGGTGGAGAAAGACTGGGGATTCGAAAAGGTAGGCCGCTCGCATTCCTACTGAGGCGTCATCTGAACTATGCGGGCGGATGCTGCGCTGCGCTCGTGTTTGCCCTGGTTAGGCACTTGAACAATACATGTTACAAATTTTCACGTGCCTTGTTGATGTCGATGAATAATAAAAATAGAACGTGGCTCGGTTATATGTAAATTTTGCAAAATCCTCTCATAAGTCTGTCGTAGTATTCCTGCGGGATAAGTCTATCAAAGGGCTTACCACTTACGCTTACAATAGTATTATTTCAATATTGTTTTTGCAAGACATACAATGTCAACCTTAAATTAAATTACATAAGGACGTCTGTTGTATTCATCTCAAAACAATATTGAAATAATATTACTTTTAACGTTCGTGGTAGGCTCTCAGAGGTGACAAAATCTATAAGAAAACCTGAGTTGACAACGTTGCTGATCGAATTTCAAAACTAAAGCGGCAAAGTAGCATGTAGATTCGACAGAAAATGGGCTTTTAAAAGTTGCTCTTAAAAATAATATGCTATGGTATGCTGTAAAAGTTGTACTTATAAAGCATATCTAAAAGCCACTTAATTAAGTATCTAAGTTTCAAACCATTAGGCTGAACTCAATTCTTGAACAAACAAAGTAAGGAAAAACG
This sequence comes from Hipparchia sbordonii, assembly GCA_038048805.1. NCBI lineage: Eukaryota > Metazoa > Arthropoda > Insecta > Lepidoptera > Nymphalidae > Hipparchia > Hipparchia sbordonii. The sequence continues at coordinate 6,003,046 of CM076104.1, read as the reverse complement.
GAAACAGGTGAAAATTACGAGGATAAAAATTGATATCTTTCCGATATGGATAAACGATTACAATGAATCAACAAAAGTACCTATCGCGGATTACTTGCGAATTGCGATTTAATCACTGTGACTAATGTTTCGCAGCATGATTAATTACTCTATAATTTTTAATTCATTTACTCCATCTTAAGTACATTTAAGTAATTACAGTTTTATTACACCGCCATTTATTTACTACCTACTTAATTTTATTATTTACAAAACATCGCTAGTAAGTACATTTTATTTCTGTAGAGAAGTGCTCTCTATCTCTGTAGGTATACAATGAATGCGAATCTGTTTTTTGGTTTGTCCTTCAATCACGCAACAATGGTGGAACGGAATAATTACCTAAGGTTTTTAAAACCGATAGTTTTTATTCCGGAAAATGAGAAAGTTCCCGCGGTAATTAAAAAACCTCAATCCACGTGGACGCAGTCGAGGCAAAAGCTACTACTACTACCAAATAGGTGGGAATTTTCTTAGAATAATCGTAATAAGAATCTTGAATCCAGATCAGTAATACTAAAGAGTAGATTATTTATTAGGTTTAATGATTATTAATATTATGGGACTTAACAACTAGTAAGAATTAATAATTCTAGCTACCATTAAGAATTTTAAAATCAATACAGTAGGTCTGTATTAGTAGATTTTACTTTATTCACCGATTTTAATTTAATAATAAAAAGCGGTAAGCGACCTTAATAATAACTACCTGTGATAACTACGTATCGAATGGCTCACAATGGAATCTTTTCAAATCATGTTCACGCATTAATGGGAGGAGTTTACATCGATATGCATTTTTCGACGAATATTTTGAATTTAAATTTTAAAACTGCACTGATATGGAAAAAGTGAAAAAGTTTTGCATTTTTCCGAAATGAAGTTAAATGAAAAAGTTAAAGTTAGCTTTTGCCCGCTATTTGGTCTGTGTAAAATGAGGTTTTATCAAAATCTCGCGGAAAATATTTCATTTTTTCGGAATAAAATGTAGTGCTCAACTGCAATAGACAAAAAATTATATAAACATAGAATGGTACATTATTCTATGATAAATATTTTTTTTTAATAACGCTCTTAATTCCAATTTTACCTGAACATAAAATAAATAAGTTGGGGCACTGTATATTATTATCCTTTATGTTTTTATAATTCTATATTTATTTCTCGAAAACAAAGAGTTCCGGCTGGACGCAGTAGTTTCAAAATAAACCTTATTTTAAAACTAACTTTTGCCCGATGCATCAATTCCTTTTTTCAACCCCTATTTTACCCCCTTGAGGGACGAATTTTCGAAAAATCGGATGCCTATGTCTTAATAGAACAACTTCAGTCAGTCATTTTCATATTATTTAGAAGAAAAACCTTCGTAATAACAGCGTGACTATATACCTACAGTGTAAATACGTAGGATAACGTATTTCCTAGCTCTCGTGAAGAAGCGCTTTATGAGTGGAGGAGGCTGGAGGACACTTTAGATGCAAATTATCTTTACCTGCAATGTGCACGCCTTGAATACTTACGTCAATTAATCATGCCAAGAAACAGCTTAAGGATAGCCCGAGAGATGATAGACCAAAGTGTAAGTTATTGAAAAAAACTGATTTGAACCTTGTAATACATGTTTGTTTATTTTTCTCAAGAAAAATAGACCAGCTGCAGTAGGTTCTCGGTATTTAATTTTTTTCTACACTACTATTATAAAGAGGAAAGATTTGTATTTTTGTGTGTATGTTTGTAATGAATAAACTCAAAAACTACTGGACCGATTTGGCTGAAATTTAAAATGAAGATAGATTATACCTTGGATTAAAACATAGGCTACTTTTTATCCCGGAAAATTAAAGAGTTCCCGCGGGATCTTGAAAACTAATTCCACGCGAACGAAGTCGCGAGCATCAGCTAGTTTTTTAATAATTTAATCATGAATGCCATGTTTTTACATACGTGGAACTGGTTAAAGCGTGTAACCGCGTGGGATTATGTTTTTATCCGATAGAGGTTTTATATTCCTAGCAATCTGCCAAACTTTATCAAGATAAATCACTCTAGATCCGACGTAGGGTAGGTAAATGAGAAAGAAGGTCTACCTTAAAAACTTTCAGCTTTTTCAAACACCTTCAACATTTGATTCAAGGAATAAGTCTATATTTAGAGTTTTATTAAAAGTAAAAGCTTGAGTTTATTATGCAGGTGCAAATAATAATTATTATCTTCTAACTGGCTGATGCCCGCGACTTCTTTCACGTAGATTGAGGTTTTTTAATTCCCGCGGGAACCCTCTCATTTTCCGGGATAAAAAGTAGTTATGCCAGACTTATATAATCTATCTTTGTGTGAAATTTCAGCCAAATCGGTTTTGTCGTTGCGACGTGATTGAGTAACAAACATCAATCGAAAAAATACGTTTTTAGTAAGGAAACCCCTTTAATTTTTAGTTTATTTTTATTCTTTGATATTATATCTATAACGGATCATGAGATACAGCCCGCTGACAGAGAGACGAATGGACGAACGGACGAACTGCCTTAGAAATAGGGTCCCATTGGTTACCCTTCGGGTACTGAACCCTAACAATTATTTATTTCAGGTAAGCCAAACTGTGGCTCTTATGACTAATCTAGACTACCACCCATTAGGAAAGCAGAGTCTGCTACAAACCGGCAGAAACAGCAGCAGTATTGGAAGAGAAGGTAAAGATAAAATCCATACATGGAAAATAACTCACAAGTTAATCCTTAACAACACTTCTGAGGGACTAGGGTCCTTCAATGGTCTCATAATATTTGTGGATCTTTATTCGTGGTGTAATATAGGACACATCCAATTTAGGTAGGCACTCACAGATATACCCTCACTTCTTATTACAATACATTGTAATATAATAATGTATATCACCTCTACGCATGTAGCATAAAAAAATTATTAACTTAATAACTTTCCGTCGTTTATTTCTGCATAGACACGGCCTGAAATGACATTCTAGGTCACTTTACTTAATAGGAAGACTTGAATAGATTGCTATCGTACTTTATCACTTTTACGACCATTAAAAATAACAATGGAAAAGTCAGCGTTTACATAAGACGTCGCGAAAATATTGTCCCTTTGTAACTGCAAGGTTTTGTTCAGAATAATTGTCTAAATCGGTTATTACGAAGTTTGTACTGAAGACTTGGGTTAAGCTCTTAAAATATACGTCGAATTTGCTCAGGGTTTACTTTCGAGTTAATACGAGACAGATACTTACCTACAGATCTTAGTCTAGTTTCGTATAGTAGACCTGTACTCAATTATGTCGCCTTCATATCGCCAGAATATGAACACAAGGATACAACGTACCTACATTAATAAATTGTAGTAAGGTCATTGGGGTCCCAAGATGCTGAAGTGGTGACCTCGCAGCAGAAAACCCCACTTGTTGTACGCTTTCGTAGTATTTTCGAAACCCCCACTAGTTGTAGGTACCTACCGCTGTCGCAGTATTTTCAAAACCCCCACTAGTTGTACCGATGTTATTATATACGGGTCGCAGGTAACAAAAGGACACAGGCGGCATAAGATCGAGACGTGTGGAAGACCCTACAAGACCTATGTCCAGCCGTGGGCATCTACTAGATGATAAAGAAAAAAGGTGAATGCCTGTAACTTGTATGCCGATAATTTGCAAACACGTTATGTATAGAGTATTCTGATAGGTATTCCTTATGAGATACCTACGACATAGCCTTTAGTTATCGATTCACATTACAGTCTTATGGTACAAGAGAGACTCATGTTATATGGAAATTTCTAGGGTGTATGGAAATAGTTTAATAACATGCTATGAGCAAGGTGAGACGAGGCATACGCAAGTATTCAATACTTTTTCTTAGAATATTCTATTCGTTCTAGTAGCTCTATCACTGACGATTTACTATTGAACTTAAGTTATTTAATATCAGATATTATGTATTATCCTCTTAAGTATTGATAAACTTCGCGATAGGAATTTGCAACTTTACATTGCATTTCTGATGGAAGACGGAGTGGTGAGCGTGGTTTTACAGGTGGGATAAAATGTTAATTTCTTCAACTTGTTCAACTTATAGACGTCCACTGCTGGACATAAGTCTCTTGCACGGACCTCCACACTTCAAGACTTCGGTCTTGCGCCGCCTGAATCCAGCGACTCCCTACGACTCGTTTGATGTCGTCTGTCCACCTAGTGGGGGGTCTGCCAACACTGCGCTTCCCGGTGCGGGGTCGCCACTCCAACACCTTGGGACCCCATCGACCATCAGCTCTTCGAACTATGTGCCCCGCCCATTTCCACTTCAGTTTCGCGACTCGCTGAGCTATGTCGGTGACTTTGGTTCTCCTACGGATCTCTCTTTAAAAATACCATTCCCCATACAGGTTAACATACCGCTTCAATTGTAGGCTGTATTGTATGTTATTATAATTTTATTGCTCCAAGTAAAAAAGCTCGTTGACTGAAATGGCGTGCGATATTTTGACGAGATCAAACTTACAAGCACGTACGAAACAGGCAACGACAGCTCTTGGTTTTAGTTGTGTTGTAGGTATTTGTTGTAATGCAGAAGCGAACTTTCAAATGTATCGACAGCTTATTTTTGTAACTAAATTCATCTTAGTCCGCGTTTAGTTAGGGTTTAAGATAAAAAGTAAACCATATGTCGCACTTCAAGATAAAAGTAGGCTCAGTCACTTTACAGATCCTTGCCTATTATCTAAGCAAAAAATCACGTCGACACGGCTCCGTCGCTGCGTGATTGAAGTAGGGATAAATCTCTAAATCATCTCTTAAAATGGCATTCGATTTATTGGCGGCTGGATTATCATATTCCATCTTTATCCGAAAAAGTTATGATGATAAAATACCCACACATATTATATACCTCAGTAATATGACGTTATAAACATGCCTATCCTTTGACACATTTCGTGATAGGTAATTCGATCTCCAATCCTTCAAAAGAACCTTCTCGTTTCGGCGATTTATTTATGAATTCCTGAATTCCTCTTAATAAATATACGAGTATATTTGTTTTGGTACCTATCTAACATTTTATTAATTAAATCTTGCAAATGCCATTTCTGTTTTTTCATTAGAGGGACGTTAACTTGACATGACTTTTCACAATATGTGTTGGGAATTCGTAGGCTGTTGAGCAGAATAAAGTTCAAATACTTAAGCCTGAGTAACAGTCATTAGTCATGTAGCAACAGTGACTGGTCCACATTTCAATTCCTTACAGCTTACTAATTTTTTGAGCTACGCCTTGTAGGATTTTTCGCCTTCAGGTCATCCGGTCATTAAGTCTTGCGCCGCTTATAACTAGCGGCTCCCTTCGACTCTTTTGAAGTCTTCAGTCCACCTAGTGAGAGTCTGCCGATATTGCATTTTCCGGTGCGGGGTTACCACTTCAGCACCTTGGGACCCCAACGACCATCAGTTCTTCGAACTGTCTGTGTAAACTTCAAATATGTGTGTAATTGTGTTGTATTTGTTTCTAAACAAACCTCAGGCATTGCTGAAATCACGTGGTATATACAGACAGATTCATAGGTATTCAAATATGTCGTATACATTTATGACACGGTGAAAGTCTAATTTAGGCTGAAATAACAGTACTTTAAGGCTAAGGTACGATGAGATTGCATAGTTGTTAATAAACTTTGTAAACGCGCTAAAACACAAAGTATTTCTTTACGTACCTTTTTAGTGTTGTACTCGTATATGTTGGGGCCGACGCCCTAACCATTTATTATTAAAGTCTAAAGAGTAATTTGGGAGTTATGAAGGTAAAGTTGAACGTACGTAATAACGAACAACAATTGCGAATCTTTCATAGTTGTTTAAGAATGAGGCTTGCAATACGGGGCTCATTAGTTTAGTATTGTGGGTGCCCGACGGAGTGGAACTGATCCTGCAGTCGACCGTGAACTACCCTCATCCTCACCATCTGAATCGATATAGAGGCGCTTCGTATCTGCGAAGGTTAACCCACTCCTCAACTATTTTTAGTTCCATCGCCGCATCTTCAACCGATGGATTTGGACGTTCACTGATAGCCATCTTTTGTAGATACTTTCACAATCTATGGTGTTACGGCGTCCGTCAGTTCTCTGGGACTTGTGTGATGTCACCAATCCATCTTTTTTCGAGCTATCTACAGATCACAACCTTATAGAGGGGAATGATAAACGTAAACTGGCTCTTAAAACCAACGCTTCAAACGCACATTACTCGGAAAAGTTAGAGATTCGAAACCCTGTTCTCCTGAAAAGCCAAAGTATTCATTTTCACCTGTAACTGTTACAGGTTGTTAACATTTTTTAATTTTTTTGCCCGAGATCAAAGTTGATAAGTACAACATTATGTAGACAGGAATCCCTATGGGTATGTTATACTCGTATATACAAGATTTTGAATTATTATCGTTACGGATATTTGCTACGAGCGGTCGGGATGTTCGAGATGTTCCTTTGAAATTTCCAGTATGCAAGTGATCCAATAATGCTTGTACCTACGAATTTAAAGCTGCCTTTCCATTGAGGATTTTCAAGGATGGGTGTGAAATATACATATATGAACATAAACGGTGAAACTACCCATTAATTACTATTAGGCATCTTCACAAATCTCTGGAAAAGCAAACTAAAGGTTGCTGATTTTTTCTCATCTTGTAGAAAACTTTAATAATATTATCACTAATTCATATCACATGTACTGCATTGTAAATGCGGAAAATGTGTGGAATTCATAATGAAAATTTGAATCGCTCTGATTAAACAAAGGATTTTCATTATTTCGTTTGGTAAATAAAAAGTATATGAGTATAATAGTTTTTTAAAAGAGTATTAGCCAAGCTGAACTTGACTAACATTCTCCTCTCCGCTTCAAATAAGCGGAAGCTTGGTTTGGGAGTGGTTAAGACAACAGTTAAAACAATATAGGGTGGGATCGAACCGTAGACCTTTCAGACTTAGTCAAGCAATTGAAGCTATTATTTTATACCACCGAAGACCGTTTATTTATCTATATACCAATTTACTTAAAGATTCCTGTTGTAATATTATATTGATGAAAAAACAAATATGAAGGAACGCTGAGTTTCTATTTTAACTATGATTTAACTAAAACTATCCAGACGGTTGAAGTTCTTAAAAGTTTAAAAGCTTATATAGGTATACCTACCTAATATTAAGATGTCTACCCAGAGGTTAACGTATCAGACCAAACATGCTACTATATTGTTATGTAGAGTCCAACTTCTATAAGGACTTTGAATACCATTTTGCTAACAAATTTTAAAACTTAAAGGACGCTACTCACCGGTAGCATTCCCTTTGCATTTTTTTACTTACTGGGGAGTGAATTTATTGCGCGAATATTTGTTACAAAAGGAAATTTCTTTCGCGAACCACGCATTTTTTCTCGAGCACGACATGGCTTGGATTTTGCGTTTCTGTATCCTTTCAATACCCGAAACAAAAATCGCAAAGTAAACTTCTAGCGTAGTGTATTCGCATACTAACCAAACTGCTCGGTTCGTCGAAACAAGCATAATATTATGCTCGTACAACGAATGCTCGCGAACCATATTCGAAAGCGAATGCTCACGGTGAACACCAACCTTTACGTAAAAAGATTAAAGTCTCCCTAGTTGCTTGTCTTTTTTTATTGGCTACAAACAAATAGGGCCAAAGTCTCTCCAAGGTGTCTCATTAAGATAGATGATGATAAAGCTCGGGCAGCAAGCAAATTGTTATTGTCTGAGAACAATAGCGACAGACGGAGATAACTTCATATTAAAGGATCATGAGATGTAGGTACAAATAGGTACCAGACTACATAATAAACCTTGGCCTTAATAAGTATTACTCCAAATCTATATTTATGAAAAGACTTGTACCTACTGATTGAGTGATCTATCAAAGCACTGGAGTGAGAAACTTGAAATTTTGACTTGAATTTTTGGTTTCTTTTATGACGTAGTTACGTTTATTTAATAGATCGAAAATTAGGCAGGCGGTTATTTACGATCGATCGAGACCGCGAACCAACCGATAGCAGAGTGCGCGGGCGACGGTTGCCAGCCTCGGGTGTACCGCGTCCCGCGCGATTCTATTAAAAACTGCACAGTCACTCACCACTAGGTATAAATAGTATATGAGATCGCAGCCAAGGGCTAGTTTTTCAACTTATAAAGAAAATAAATTGTACCTCTATTAGTATCAATTTTGAAATAAAAAACTCAATGATATTGCAAAAACCCTGAAATCACAAAAATATTGCAAATCTAGCATCCCTCAGACCTACCATTTGTTTCACTGAGCATTCCTACTTAGACGTAGACATTCAAATATTACTCGCGCCTCGATATCTAAAACTCCGTTTTTTCAAGTGTTAGGCGGCAAGCGTTTCATTATACTTTAACTTTTGTTATACGTTAACATATAAAACGTCTTACAGCTTATTTTAGTGCACTTTAAAATGTTATTACATAACAACTTACTTGGAATCTTTTAATTTACTATATTTCAATCTGCATGCAATTATATTGTAGCGGACTGCTCAAGTTGTGATGAAGATATATTAACTTCAATTCAACTGCATCCAAACTACAATTTCGCAGCAGACTGCAATCTAATAGTAGTGTGTAGTCTATAAGGATGATCTCAAATAAAGTTACTACAAAGTATCGTTACTACAAGTAAGTAATTAAAAATTAAATACAATGCTATAGTTAATTAGTTAAAAAATTAATTGCGGGACAACCACATGAAGTGAAATCGTTTGAAATGAGGTTTCCCAAGCTTACCTACAATTTATTGGCACTCGAAAATTACGAATAAAAAATATTTAATAATTTTAGTTGCTGAAAATACTCTAAAAATATATAATTGAACGTAATTTCCTTACTATAAAATTTATTTGATCAACCCAATCGGATAGTTTGCCCTCCTTATTAAAATTTTTTTATTCTCGCTATTAATTTTTTTATGATTAATCGCTTCTGCTATTCACCTGAAACAAACAGCTTTACACGTTATACGTGTGCAAGTGTCCCGGGGGTGTTAAGGTAATGACGTAAATATTCCTGTCACAAGTCGGGGGACGAAAATAACCTGAAATACGTGAATAAGAATGTACCTAAGCCTTTGGATGCACACGCTTACTTGTCACAGTCAATACTGGTTGTCGTCACATTGGAAAACCAGTCTGAGTGCAACTAAATTGATATAGACAGCTTTTCCCCCAAGTCGAAGTAACCAAAAGTCCAAACAGATTTACGTTTAAGCATGATACCTACACGCGACTACAATGCACTGAAGGGCGACACACCGAATTCACGTTTTCTTGTAGCGTATAAGGAAATATACATATAGAAGCTCATTAACTAATCATACGCCATCACTCTGCTTCTTCTTCTTTATCAGCCTATAGACGTCCACTATTGAACATAAATCTCTTGCAAGGATTTCGACTAGCCCAGTCTTGCGCCATCTACTTATATAATATACAGCACCGGCTCCCTGCAACTTTAAATTCGTTAGTCCACCTAGCGGAACATCTATCAACACTGCGTTTCCTTGTGGGGAATCACCAGTTAAGCACCTTGGGATCCCAATGATCATCAGTTCTTCAAACTATGTGCTCCTCCCGTTTCCACTTCAGCATAGCGAACGAACAATGTTCGTAACTTTGGGTTGTACGAATTTCATCATTTCTGATTTCATCTCGCCGGGATACTGCAAGCATAGATTTCTCCAACGTTCGCTGAGTAACCCTGGGCCTTCTCATGAGTGATAGACGTAATTCTTTTTCATGTCACCTTATATAAGAATGTAATGTTGCCTTCTGTGACTTTTAGAGGAGGAGAAAAGTTTCTGAAAATAGTCTCAACGTTTTCTAGTAATTGGCTAATAGATCTCTAATCAACTTTTCTACACACAACGGATAGATTCTAATCGATCGACACAATATCATCTTCCTAATTAGGTATCTATCCTAAATTCTGTTTTGCTAATGTTTGCAATCACAGTCAGATCGTAGCAAAACCAAAGCCCGGAGAGATAGACACAGAGATATCCCCCACAATACACTCCCAAACTATGAAACTGTTTTAGCATCACTTGCGAAACATGTTGTGGCTTTGCTTAATCCTCTTTTGAAGTCCATTAAAAGTTGAGATCTCGAATATTGACATCTGAGATTATGTGAGAGAGAACCTTCGAGCGCGCCGCATACAATCGAAGATTCATTCTCATTATAAATCTTCTTAATCTCAATGTAATTTTTTCTATTTTTATATTTCTTATTTTTAATCGATCAAAGTGGCAAACACACTCTAAAAATCAATTTCTTTGTCTTTGTCAAGTACTAGGTATGTAAGTCTTTGCCTACTTTGACAAATTTTTACCAAAATCTGACAAACCAGACACAGATATACTTACTAGAGCGACGTTATAAAATTTCGTTGAGTTTGATTAAATAATATTCAAATAAGAATCACTCAACTTAAAGAAACCGTTATATTTTGGCCATTTTCACCCTTACCGTTCCTTTCAACCCTCAAGCGACTAATCGCGATGGTAATTAATAAATAATTATAATTAACTCTTGTCCTGTCAGTGTAACTTCAATGCTCAAAGAAGAAACTATTATAAACAGTGTATAAAACGCGTTACGTGTAGTAGTGGTATTAAAAACTAAACCTAAGCTAGGTAAACCTACATAAATCTGATCCACTCTCCTTTCCTATCTCACCCGCGACAGGAGGTTCCAAGCTTTAAAGCTTCTTACTGAATCCTTAATCAAGCTTATTATTAATTCGAGAGCATCAAGTGTCAAGTTAACTGCCACATGGATGTGTTTTCAGGCTGACACTTGAGAGCAAGAGCATTGGCGTGTAAAGTATTAGGTGATATTATAGTCACAATCGGCAGACAAAAGGGTTTTTATTTAACCCTTTAGAGCCAACAACCGAAGATCAGCGACTTTTCTTGATAATAATTTAATCATTTATGATGAAATCATTTACTGATCGAGATGACCCTAGAGGCAGAATAGACAAATACGTAGAATCGGGGTATTTCGAGAAAAAGTTATATTTGACTTTTTAAATATTAGCTTATTTTATCATAATTAGTATTCGGTATGCAAAAATTTCGATATAAATAGACGGATCGTGAATCGCAAGAACTATAACAGACAGATCTCATAACTCTCCCGCCAAATGTAACACCTTTATTTGATGCTGTCCCAATGATTTTGATGGAATCAATTGCAAAAGTCTTTGACGCGAGCCAAGTGCCCCCTTGAGGTCACTTTAGCTTGGATCGTATGACATCATTAACCACGAGCTCTACAATATTTCACTGAAAATCTCGAAAATCTCGCCCACGAATTCTAATTCACCGAATGTAATTTTTTAACCTTCTTTTAATACCATTGAGGTTGGTATTCAATATTTATAATCTAGCAAAAATTAATCGACTAATGAGTTACTTTAACCTAAGCTAAGCTATACTACGTTAAAATGGTAAAAGCATTGTGGCTTCTCCAAAAGATCCCAAAAAATCTCCAAAAGATTCCAAAAGATCTCTAATTATAATAGCACTGTATTATATATACATAGTTATAGCATAGTTTTGTTACCTATTGTAATTTTATTTTTTATTTTTTAAAAGAGCAACTGCTGAGTTTCTTACCGGCTCTTCTCAGCAGAATCTGCATTGCGAACCGGTGGTAGATTTATGACGTGTCATAAGAGCTACAAGTTGGCCTATATGAAATAAATAAATTTTGAATTTGAATAGAGCAATTTCTCTAATTATAATAGGGCAATTTTAAAACTAGATCGATAACTGGTGTCGTTAACTTAACTAAGTCTCAATAGCTCAGCGGTTAAAGATACGGACTGAAAACTGAAAGGTCGCAGGTTCGAGCCCGACCCGTTGCACTATTGTCGTACACACTCCTAACACAAGCTTTCCGCTTATTTGGAGGGGAGAGGAGAATAAAAGTCAAGTTCAGCTTGGCTAATATTCTTTAAATAAAAAAAGTAATTATAATCTTGTAATAGTATACAATTACTACTACTAATACTTTTTGTAATTGTTGTAATAGGTCAACCGTCAAAGCTTGCATTTTAATCAACTTTCCTCTGGAGGCCTTAATAGCCCAGTTTTAGAAAGCGCTCATTTGCCTGTGGAATTAACAAAGCTAGAACTCGTCAAAGCTTGAAAGCTATTGTCAAACTTTGGGAATATTGTGCGCAGTATGAGACGTGAGGCCGTGGAGTTATAAATACCTCCCTACATCATAAGTATATTACGTTGAAGACGAATGAACATCTTATATTACTGATACTTTTTAACCCCCGATGGAAAAAGAGGGGTGTTATTTTCCCAACGAATGGATCGATTTTGATGCGGTTTTTTTCTGCTCTGGCGTTTGAAGATGATCATCTCATTTCATGGTCAAGTGCGCATTGACAAACACGCCTTTAAGAACATTGTGCAAAATTGTCAGGCAGGTTTCCTCATCATGTTTTCCTACATCTGTTAAAACTAAAAGTGATATAATTTAGGTGATATAATTTTCTTATTCAATGACAAGATATTCCTTGTCTGCGATCTCACCTGATGTTAAGTGAGGATGCAGACTAAGATGGTAGCGGACTAACTTGGAAGGGGTATGGCGCTGTACATTCAACCTATACCTCTTATCTGTTTCCACACGCTATCGTGCCGGCTGCTAAATCGCTTGGCACGTCTTTGATGGTAGGATGGTACGGTCAAAGCCTCCCACCAGACCAGACCAGAGACAATGCAGAAATTATAAATTTCCAAGTTGCCCGCGCCAGGAATCGAACCCGACTCCGCTCAGTTATGAGACCACAGCGCTCACCGCTGCGCTAGGAAGGTCTTCAAAAAACTTGAAACGAAAATAACGCTGATTTTAAAATGCATGCATGGAATCGAACCACGGACTTCTCGAAGCCCACAGCGCTTTAATATCACTCGGAATTAATGAAAACAAGCACTTATTTGTTTTAACTTTGTTTTACTGAACCATAACTCATTTTAGGAGTTAGTAACGATACACTCGTAACATAATTAGTGGGCCAAATATCCATTTGCCTGATTGTAATAATTGGTGGCTTTTAGCTTAAAGCTTATTAGGATGTATGCAACCACATAATTACTAATTAGAGTAGGTACCTAAGGTTTTTCTCTTTATTTCGTCCGTGTTGAGTTAGATTTTTTTAACCCTCTGTTTCTCCGGGATTAAAGGACTATCACTCTCCAAGTCGTCAACTATACCCATGCACCCGTCGCGTCGATCCGCGGTTCCGTTGCTGTGGGGTTGAAGGAAGAACTAACTAACTAAATTAATTAATTAATTTTAAATATTACTAAGAACTAACGATTCTACTAATTATTCGATGACATAATATACAATTTTCAGTTAATTTAATTTCTGTTTTAATTTTGGAAATAATTCAGTATAGTTTAATAAATTTTATACTATGTATAACCACTTTCTATTCCCTTACTCTCACAGTCCGAGGGACGGAAATCCGACACGACCGGAAAGAGATCAGGTGCAGAACTTACAGCTTTACGTGCTCTCCGAGGCACGGGAGTGACTCACCGCCAAATTCCTAACTCCGGTCTAGTACTGAAAATTTCTTGACAGAAAAACCCAATACATTTCGCCCGACCCGTGACAGATGCTGTCGAACTTGCTAACCGCTAGAGTAGACCAACGAGGCAGTTAAGTAGTATGAACTTAATTGGTTAACGACGATGTTTTGCCTCCATCTTACGACCCTAACATAATATTATTTGGAGTGAGCTGAAACCATAGGTGTGCCGCGGCCCTGCCTATACCGAGTTATCCAATCTATCCGGAAGCGAACAGCAATATACGTGTAACGTGCTACCGTGTCGCCCGGATATGATCGTGACACGGGTCCGACTCAATACTCCGAATCTGTAAACCAGAGTTGTCTTATACTAGAGTAGGAAATAGTAATATTCCACATAATATCCTGCTTGTCCACTGAAGTGGAACCGAACAGAGACGTTCTGAGCAGACCAATCGGATCATCTTACTGATATTATAAATGCGAAAGTTTGTAAGCGTGGATGGATGGATGGATGTTTGTTACTCTTTCACGCCAAAACCTGAAATTTGGAATGTAGATAGATTATACCCTGGATATGAAAATTAAAGGGTTTCCGCGGGAATCTAAAAACCTTAGTTCACGCAGACGAAGTCGCGGGCATCATCTAGTTGATAATAAGTAATGATACGCTAATTTCTCTCAATAATGACGTTAGAACATTGCTCTACTTTAATGGTTGGAGTCCTTAATTTGTGGACATTACTACCACTTTTATAAGTTAGATACATCAACAACATTCATTAACACATAAAAGGAAGAGGAACACCAATGAAATACATGACTTATATTGGATGACAACAGTGTCAAAGTAAAATGAATCATAACAGAATAAAATATGCGGTATATATTAGCTTAGGTATATATTTTCATGCCTACCAAAACTTGTAAGCATTTGTAACTTATAAAAGTCGTAGAACTGTATGTATTTAGCGTGTTTTTTTTACATTCAGGCCGCTGAACTTACTTATACTCTACCTGTCCGAATCAATGTTTTCACAAACATTAGGCGGAATGCTTTTTGACGCCTGATGTACGAAGTCTGCTTCTCTAGAATCAAACTCAATGCTGTAAACTAATACCTCCACATTTTCCGCACCTAATACGCTTATCTTTCATGCACACGAGTTGGATATTGATATTTGTACCTATACCATGTTTCACGTTTATATGATTGTTATTTACTAACTTTTTTTCCTGTCAAAAATGTGCTATCTAGAGTAGATTGCGAATGGCACGCGACAGCAGAAATAGCTTAATGGTAATTCATGCTACCACCCCACAGCCAGTAAGGTTGTGATTGGTTGTGATTTACTAAATTTTAATTATATTTATTCGAAATAAAATACGCACGAGTAGGTACATCTATTCGCCGAAACGTCGGGAATGACTATAGAAAATCTAATTTTTTTTAAATTTTAGCTATATTTTATTTCACCCTTGCGTTATTTTTCGATAACCACAATTTCAAATAGGTATTACATATAACAATTTGATATCCACAAAATCGGTTCTTTAGCTGATTCTTAAGTTTCCTTCTGAAATTCATATTTTCTAAAGAGCCGTGCTAACTCTGTCGCTAATCGCTATACGGTAAGTTAAGCTTTACTAACTGCGGTTAAAAAAAACCCTTTTATATTTATCTGAAGCGGTTTCCGACAAGTAAACTTTCGGAAAACGCATGGAGAGCACGTAATATAAAGCTCTCGTAAAATTTTGCAACGCACCCGAATGTCGAAAGTAATAAAAATTTACATGCCATTGTTTAGATAACGTTATGTATATTTCATTTAACCATATTGTTCAAATCAGGATAGAAACTAACTTTCGTATCGATAGCTTCCCCCGATAAAAAAAATCGAAATACGTTTAATAAACACCTCAATAGCACAACGATTAAAGGCGTACTGAAAACTGTAAAAAAAAAAGGTCGAAAGGTCGAAGATTAACTTGTCACATCACACTATCACATCACATCACACTAATATTAAAAAGCCGAAAATTTGTATATGTATGTGTGTGTGTGTATATGTGTGTGTATGTATGTTTGTTACTCCTTCACGCCACAACGAATGAACCAATTTAGCTGAAATTTGGAATGAAGATAGCTCATACCCAGGATTAAAAAATAGGCTACATTTTATCCCCAAAAATTACAGAGTTCCCATGGGAATTGAAAAACCTTGATTCACGCGGACGAAGTGGCGGGCATCGTCTAGTAAAATACTAAAAAAATTAGTAGGTAAGTATTCTTATCTCTTTGGCGTCATAATTATTTTGAAAGCATTTAAAATCCGTAAGCATGGGAATTTTATCTAATTGTAAAGCTCGTCGACGCGAGAGGAATGTAAACAAAGCGGGCCTTAACTTAGTTAAAAGAGCTTTGTAATTTGCATTGCTTGTAATCTGAGGGAAGGAGGAATATAAAAATCAATATTTATACTTACCTATAATGAGACTGTAACTGGATCATTCCTGTAAATTTATTTTATTTTAAAAAAGGAATATCAGCCTAGTTGAACTCCAAATACGGGAAAAGATTGTGTTAAAATTGGGTACGACGTAAGTGAAACGAGTTGGAATCGAACCGACGATCTTTCAGCTTTCAGTCCACGCCTTTTACCGTTGAGCTATTGAGGTTGTAACTAATTAAAATTTTATTATAAAACTTTAACTTCACGTTGAAGAGCAAGAAAAATGTTTAAAACCTCTAACCCGATTACGGAAAATTGTGTGTTACATCCGTCATATTGATTTTGCACATAAAAAATGTAGCCAATGTCACACTGACCATAATAACACGAAACGATTGACACCTCGTTCATCAAAATCGGCTCAGTAGTTTAAGTGCTTTGTAGAATATACGTAAATAGACATACACATATAATTGACGATCACCCTGGCGCAGTAGGGAGCGCTGTGGTCTCATAACTGGGAAGTCTCGGGTTCGTTTCCCGGCGGGGGCAATTTAGCGTTCCAGCACTATAGCGCGTAGGAATAAATTAGGTGTATGGGTTGATTTACACTGCCATACCCCTTCCAAGTTAGTCCGCTACCATCTTACCATCAGGTGAGATCGCAGTCATGGACTAGGTATCTTGTCATTGAATCAAAAAATACTGTTAAACTGATAACCCTTTCTTTTGGCTTGGTCTTAGTCGAATAAAAAGGTGAGAATTTGATTTTGTGTGGTGACAACAAGATTCTTATATTTCACATTCACTCAAGCATAAAATACCTAATACCTTTTCACAGATTCCTTCAGATCGCTTTACTGAGTTCAGTCGCGCAATAAAATGAACAGTGCTGGTCCTCTAGTTATGTGGAAAGGAATTTCTGACTATCCTATTACATTTACTCGATCTGCGGATCGGACAGACTTTCCTATGAATAAAAGATATTATCTTTTATTTGTGTTCCAAATGTACCTAGCACTTGTACCTTTAATGTAGGCGTTTTTTTATGTATTCAATAATTATTATTACGTAATAAAATATGGTTAATAACTAAGTATAGTTAATTGGAGATTCGTGGATTCAACAAAAAGAATAAGTAAGTACCTACCCAACTGAATTAATTGTGAAATCTTTTCAGATTTGAAAGCTTCGTGTCGTGATCCTAAATAATAAATAGTATCTGTACCTAATTATTATTTTAAATAGTGTTAGCTTCATGTTAAAACTTGATGTAGAGCTTTAATTTAAAATAATAATTCACGACATTCGTAAAATTAGTATCAACTTTTGATAGAAATAAATTATCATGATACACTATTACTACTACTACTAGTACTTTAATATCTACATACTACTTCCATGCATTACCCTTGATTTTAAACTCAAGACTCAGCTTCTTGGAAAATACATTTTCCATCCAATAAAACAGTGATAACAATGCCATCTTCAGCTTAATAGGAAAAGCGTGTCTTTACAACCATCTACAGCATCCGTGAAAATGGTGTAAAGCGCCATCTAGCGGGGGGTGTATTTGTACCTGTAAGCATGAGTAGGTGGCGCCTGTATGCTCAACATTTTCATAGAAAAATTATGGAATGTGAACCATGGAAAGCCTTTGACCACGCTTGATATTACAACGGAGTTTTTCTTAAAATGAGGTAGATTGTGCTGTAGTAAAGTATTTATATCATCTGAATAATTTATATATTAACTAACTAGCTGATAGCCTTCAATTTTGTCCATGTTTATTTAGGTTTTATTTAAGTCTTATGGTTGCTCCTTGGTTTTCCGGGGCGAAAACTATTTTCGTCAAAATCAGCTTAACTTAACTATTTTTAGGCCGATGTACCTACTCGTAGCAGACAGACGGATATTGATAAACCTGTGTTAGGGTTATAAGTACTATTGTTCAAAAATTTAATAATTCTTAAAGAGGCATTCATTTCGAAATCACAGACACTTTATTGATTTGTACAAACAAAATTAACTATTTCTGTTTATAAATACAGGGATTCTAAGCCATGGAATTAAATAAATGTTAAATAAAATACTGATACCATAGATCAATATCTATTGGAGAAGCTGTACCTATCTTCCAGAACTTCAGCTTATTCTGCTATCTATCGTCTATCAATATAGACAAAAATATTTAAATAGATAACGAGAAAATTTTTCTGGCTTTTTATCTACCTTACTGTAGGTTCTGCATATCTACCTATTGTTCATCATCAAAAAATTATGACAATTAGATAAATGCAATATTTATTTCTCATAATGACTTAACTAGAGCTATCCTTTAACTTAACTGGAAAGTATCTAATTCAGAAAAACCTTAATTTCCCCACCATAGATAGTTAGTACCTACCTATTTACAGATGTATATTTTAAGGCACTGTAGATTTTTAATTAACATCTTTCTTTAATCTTTAGGCTTCTAGCACTCGTCTCTAACGCAAAACTATATAGCAGCAAAAAGAAAAACCTTTATTTCTTTATCTTCTTTTTTTTTTACTTTAGTAACACAAAAATGGTCAATCAGTAGTTCATGAGCTAATTTTATTGAAAAAGTTTCAATTTAGAAAATTTAAGCTTGAACAAAACTTTTCGTAGAGAGATATACCTATACTTAAAGTAGGCCTACTTGATATATAATTTAGTTCTAAAGAGGTTAATTTATGATTTGGGAGATAAAAAGTCCCAAATTAGCCTTAAGGAGTCCTAGATCTATTTTTGTTTAAAAAAAATCAGTTTCAAAATCTTCTTCAAGCTATTTTGGAATCATTCACCTCGAAGGAAGCCCGTTACCAAGCTGGTCTACACGGAAATTGGCAAAGCATGCAGATGAGACTTAATAAAGTCTAAATCAGAAACATAAACGTAGATAGGTACGTTTCATCGATCGTTGAATGGTCATGAAAAACAAAAACAACCATCAAAAATTGCTAAGGATTGTAAAATTAAACCGCAATTTATTATTGCGATTGCGCAATCATCTCTCATCCATCATATCTGATAAAATTGATGACACACAAATAATAGCCGGGCAATATTCCCCCTGCAGATCTCATCATAAGCTTTTAGGGATCTTTTGTGCGGTAAAAAGCTCTCATATAACTTGTTATCAAATAAAAGAAAGGTGTGAATTTTCACAGGCGGTTCGCTAGGCCCCACCTCTTAAGATGGCGTTATCCCCTCCACTAGATAATCAACCAGTAGCATAGCAGAATCTCGACGGAGTGATACCTACAGCTTCCGTGGCTCTAAGGCACCACCTATTTTCAAAACCAATTATTACCTTCCCGCAACAACTTAGAACTGAATCTCTAGTATGTTTTCAAGTTCCGGTGTTGTCACATTAACAGCTTCGTGATGTAATAATATCATATTATCAAATAATTATTAGGTATTTCATACAAGAATAATACGGTAATGATTTGAATAAATAATGAATTCACTTGATGATATATCGAGCACGTGTGAAAACGATACCGGATTGCCATTTCGTGATAAACATTCGATCAGTGCAAATCGGAGAGAAAAACTTGAATACAATTGCAAATCTGAATCTGAGTTTGATAGTGAAAATGAATCAATTGACGTGATTTGTGAAACTAACGATCAAAGGGACAACGCCAAACCTATTTTAAGTTTAAATCCACATCATAATCCAAATACTATTTTTTCCTTTACCAAAACTTTATATGCAAATAAAATGATAGTGAAAACAAAGGAGAATTGTGAAAGTGATCAAATAGTGTGCGTTAACAATATTACAAACAGTGCTTTCAATGATAGGGGTAAAAACTTTCTCATTGATAGTATTTTAGGTAACAACAGCAACAATCTGCAAACTAAGGCAATACGTGATGCAGGCGAAGAGTTAGAAGAAACTGGTGATGAACATAATGGTATGTTTCAAATTAAGTTCACAATATTTGATGAAAACAAAAAGCACCTTCACGATTATGAAGCAAATGATGATACTATAATTATTGTATCATCATTTGCTTCATTTAGTCAAAAAAGAATGTAGGGTAATATTGGCAGTGGTATCAGTTCACTAAGATTTTATCCTAAATCTCAAAACAGCTATGGTAACTGAAGATCTAAAATTGTTTGAGAAAATTTACATTACCAACATTGTTCAATAATAAAAGCATGGAATAAAAAGTCACATCAAAAAAATAACATCAATGCGTTGCTCCGTTGCTGCGTGATTAAAGGACAAACCGACAAATAAACACACTTTCGCATTCATAATGCCTACTGGTACCAGGTGATGCCCGCGATTTAAAAAACACCGTGGGCGAATGCACGTCTTTAAAAATCCCGTTGGAACATTGTGATTTTCCGGGATCAAAGCCTAGTATGTCACTCTTCAGTTCCTCAACTACCTATATCCATGCAAAAGAACACTTCAACCCGTAGCTCTATTGCGGCGTGATTGACGGACACACCAACAAACCAACAGACTAACAAACACACACTTTCTCATTATTCAAATTAAATTACAAATTATTTATTTGAAGTCTTTACACTTACAGGATGCGAAAACAGATTAGAACGATGATCCCGCAGAAGTATAAACTGTGTTGCGGTGATCATCGCCCTCCTCGTACATTATTAACAAAGACATACAGAGTACATAACGTGACAGACAAACTACAAAATACAAAAATTTAAACATGAGTTAGTTTGGTAACAACAAAAGTTTGTGACAGTTAAACTGGTGTCTATGTATGTGTATTGAGGGATGTGTGCATATGAGAATGAGCGTGTGTATGTGTGTGTGTGTGTGTGTGTGTGTGTGTGTGTGTGTGTGTGTGTGTGTGTGTGTGTGTGTGTGTGTGTGTGTGTGTGTGTGTGTGTGTGTGTGTGTGTGTGTATTGGAATTGACGCAACTTTACAAGGGCTTCCGTTTCATCATATGTGAGCGTACGAAGATATTCAGCACATTTGTTCTTACATTTAGCTAAAGTCAATGGATATACGTTAAGTGATTTGTTGATACGATTGTATAGTAAACCGCTAAAGTAAAAATAGTGCCGACCGGCAATAACAGTCCGACATGGTCTAATGGGGCAAACCATATGGGTTCTCCGTTTCATGCAAAATAGATTAGGATTGTAAGTTAGTTCAGAGTGCTTGCGTAAAATTGTTTGAAATATAAATAATTGCCGGACTGTGAGTATCTGACAACTGGAATACAGTTCTGAGGTGGGAAAACGCATGGGTTTTCTCAGCATAACTTTTAAAACTGCCCTTTGAGCTCTTTCAACCCGTAGCATACCAGTTTTAGTCGACCCACCCCAAGCAGTTATGCAGTAAGATAAGATTGATTGAGCAAGGGCATAGTAGACGGATTTAAGGCATTGGAGATCAACTACACTCCTTATGTTCTTAAAAACAAACATTAGCTTTCTTGTGCGCGACGAAACTGCTTCAATATGTTGTTTCCAAGAAAGCAAGCAATCTACTAAAACACCTAAGTACTTGATACAGGAAGTACGTTCAAGAGCTTTACAAGTGCAGGTTGAATTAAAACCATCACAACTGTGAGCACGTATTGTGAAGGAGACAGGAGCTTGGGAAAGCGTATTAGGGGCAAAGGTTATAAATTTCGTTTTGTGTACGTTTAGTGTAAGGAGGTTCCAGTTTAGCCATTTCATAACAGTTCTAATGGCTAATTCAGAATGATTACAGACTTCCTTCCAGTTAACACCACTAACAATTAGAGCTGTATCATCAGCGTATGTGATAACTTTACAATTTGATAAGCGAAGTGAACATAAATCATTAACATAAATTAGAAATAGGGTAGGTCCAAGTACAGAACCCTGAGGAACTCCATAATGCACTGCTTCCGGTTCGCTAATGTAATTTTCTATAATTACACTTTGTGAGCGCTCAGACAAATAACTTTTAAAAATTTCAAGAGCGATCCCTCTTATGCCAAGTCGTTCAAGCTTATTTAGTAACATGCGAACAGACACGGTGTCAAAGGCTTTAGAAAGATCCAGAAAGATACCCACAGTTTTAAGCTTATTGTCAAAATTTCTAGCAATATGATCAGTTAACGTCACTACAGCATCTTCTGTAGACTTGCCCGCCCTAAACCCGAATTGATTTTCAGAGAGAATGTCGTTTTCAGTCAAGTAATTTACTAATCTTTTATTCAGAATTTTTTCAAAAATTTTTGATAAGGTAGTGAGCACCGAAATGGGTCTATAGTTATCAACATTATCCCTATCTCCAGTTTTATAAATAGGGTGCACAAGGGCCTTTTTGAAGGCTCGTGGGAAAACCCCGTGAGCAAGACAGAGGTTAAAAATGGAGGTAAGGATGGGAACTAAAATATGTGCAGCAGCTTTAACTATAGAAGAGGGAATGCCATCCCAACCGACAGCACATTTATCCTTAAGATTATATATAATGAGTTCCACTTCTTTGTTGTCCACGGGAAGCAAGGACATTGAGTTTAAACGTGTTGGGATGAGAGGTATAACCTCGTTTGTTTTGTCAATTGATGGCTGGACTATTTTTTCGGCGAGAGTCTGACCAATCTTAGCAAAAATGGAATTAACTGTATTTACAGAGGTCGAATTATTATTATTAGTAGAGAAGAATTAGCGGTATAATAATTATGTAAATTAAATTAATTTTAAAATAATTATATTTTTTGTCATTTATCTTATTTAAATACAGTATAATATTCGTTAGTCTGGCTACAACTCAAAAACGGTTTGGCCGATTGACTATTTTTTTTTTTGTTTTGTTCGCCTAGTACTATCTTTTTTGTATTTAAACCCAACCCAGCTGAAAAATCGAAAAAATCAAAATTGGTAATGTGGGGAACTGAATTCTAATAATTTACGTCTTTTAATTGAAGTCTTGTGTCAGTACAAGATCCAATAGTAACTACACAAATCAACTTGGTATTTCGGATCACTTCGGATTACTTTTAACAGCCGGATGCAAAGCCGCTGGTTTTAGCCAGTTAATTATATATTAATATTTCATTTGATTCTGCTATAATTTAAGAATTTCTCTTGAGTAAAGAGCTCCCGCAGCTTCTTTTGATGCTTTCCATTATTGATTGTCGTCAAGCGCAAGCCTATCTCATAATAAAAAAATAAAAAAAATTGTCAGATTTGGTAGATATATGATTAGCGCTCACTCAGGTGATGTGATCTGTACATTTCTAATCATTTTCTATAATTAATCTTGGGTTACCCACGCTCGTGTTACTAAGGAAAGAATAAAAAGACCCAGGTTGATTTCCTTCTTCTCCACAGTATCGTCGACCTATAAAACTTGGGTTACCCACGCTCGTGTTACTAAGAAAGGAATATAAAGACCCAGGTTGATTTCCTTCTTCTCCACAGTATCGTCGACCTATAAAACTTGGGTTACCCACGCTCGTGTTACTAAGAAAGGAATATAAAGACTCAGGTTGATTTCCTTCTTCTCCACAGTATCGTCGACCTATAAAACTTGGGTTACCCACGCTCGTGTTACTAAGAAAGGAATATAAAGACCCAGGTTGATTTCCTTCTTCTCCACAGTATCGTCGACCTCTACGAGCGCGGAGCTCAGCGCACTAAGCGGAGCAGAGCTACTGGCGGGACATGCCTACGCGCATTGGCTTGCTACGCAGCAGCCCACCTCTACGTTTTATGGTAAGCTTGGCAATAGAATATACAATTATTCAGTGTCTCTACCAGAGATAATAGATGAGGGAGATGAGCCCTATGAATCAAATTGTATTGAAACTTGCAGTCTCTAGTTTATCTACCAACGATCTCAACCCATTTTTGCAGACAGTATAATAGGTATCCCATCAAAAACATAAATGTAAAAATTACAGCTTAGTTCAATATGAAGAATATGGGTGGTTGTCGACTTCGCTGACAAAAGAATTGCGATCTACCAAGATGGTACCAAGTTCTGTAGACAATCCTGAAATTTGTTTAATGAGATGAAATGTCTAAGAATGTATTTCTTTCGTAACCAAATTATATTTGTTATAATTGTTTGCAATTATGTTAGATCGCTAAGCCAGCGCAGTTTGTGTTATTTTCGACTAGTTGATGACCGCGACTTCGTTCGCATGGATTGAGCACGTAAAGCCGTCGGTCCTGCGCCTGCTCTCTCTCCGGTGGTGTCGGATTTTCCGTCCCATAGTCATGAGAGTGAGGGAAAAGAGAGTGCACCTGTGTCAGCGCACTATAATACACTCGCAGATTGCTAATCTCTGAGCATATTGGCCGCGGTGACCAGATTCCGTCGGGAGGACATTACTATTATAAAAATTACGTACACAAACGCGTTACATCGCGTGACGTTTCTCGGGTGCGATTCTTCTCACGCACCGATGCGGCCGGCACGCGATCATCCCCTTGTGATGAATAATTGTTATTTGGTAATCGCTTAAGGGGATAACACTGTGATTCTGTTTAGGGATTTGTATGATTTGTTGTTTTCAACTCGTTTAGGATATAAACAAAACGGTAATTATGCCTGTTCTTATAGACCTCGATCTCCGAAGATACCTGAGTGCCTTATTGAGATTTTGCCAACTTATCAAAGTAGCAACTGTCTCAATCATCAAAACGTGCGCATAGTATGAGGGCTTTTATAGAGTAGTGAATTGTGACGTCATAAACATTAGACGCACTTTTTGTGGTTTACTCGATAATTTAAAATAGATATATAGTATGTTAGCCACTATTATCTATACTTATAATAAAACTGCAACGGGACGAATTCTGTACATTAAAATATATTTTGAAAATTTTAATCGGAGGATGCTTTATTATCGATATCCCCTCTAAATAAGCGGAAAGCTTGTGCTAGGAGTGGGTACGAGTGCCAAAAAAAGCCCCGTTTCCGCTAGTTGCCACTAGAGCTCGCCTCGTGCGCATGAGACTTTTGGTATATTCATCCCTAGGCACCCATAAATCAATGTGCAAAGTTTCAAAACTTTCGGATTTTTTCGGAGGTTAAACCTTCTTTGGAATGGACTAACTAATAAAGCCGTCTCATAGAACTATGAGAATGAGGGAATAGGGAGAGAATGAGATTTCGGATTTTACATCGGCAGGAATATGATAATAGAGGATTGTAAGTAGGTAATTTACAATCCTTTGGTGAATTAATTTCGATCGTACAACGTATTTATTCCATTTACTTTGAAGAACTTGCAAAGCGCCTTGAAAAACCCTTAAAAATAAATCAGTAGGTATTCTCGTCACCAATCAAAGTGGGCATGGCTTGCATTATATTACTTACCTTATATTCAAGAGGCTTTGCAAGCTTCTTCAGAGTAAAAGGACTTCTCATATTACTAACCTAATATAATGCAATAAGATTTTATTGTAACATCTAGGCAAAAAAAACAGAGGTTTAAGTATAATAAGCGTTAAATATTTCCCTGATCGAAATTGTGCTAACGTGAAAAATTGTCGTCACTAACGCGTAAAGCAAACAGGGTATACATGGCGTTCCGTTTAGTGAGACATATCTGAGGACACATTCGTCGAATTGTCGCCACTCGCCATACCGGGCGACGGACGGTGGTCGCGACTTCACACCGATGTGTCGGCAAACAGCTGCCGCGTCGATAATTACTAACAAAGCTGGCGTGTTTGCACCCCGTCTTAGCAAACCTGTGCTGTTGGGACTATATCGAGAAAAGATGATACACGAAAAGTATGATAAATTGTGCTAATGTCACGCTCATAACATAGCCAGCTTCAAATCAATATTTACTATTTGGCAGAAGCTATTTAAAAAAAAAATATCTACCACTGTGATCTACCATATTAATTTCATTATGAATCAGATACACCTTGAAGCTTTATCGACGTTAAAAATATATTATGATGTTAGAAATTTTTGGCTGGTATGTACCTATCAAAGCCAATCCTGATGAATACTATGTTTATGCCAAAGCTTAAAGCAAAGTTTAAGTTAGTGGGCCAGAAGTTTGAAAAGGGCTATATGGGAAAAGAAACAAAACACGGGAACACTTAAACTGCACATTCATATTTTTGTGTTATCATATTTCTTTTATTTAAATGAAGAACTTGCACAAAGTTTTTTAAATACATATTCATAAAACTCAATGCAAAGAATAATTTCACTTATTCTTACAATTTAAGGTTCACGTCACTTTTATGCAAATTTTTAAAATATAATTTGAACAGTAGAATTGTTTATAAAAAGCAGATTACTTAGAATAAATTGAAGCTTAATATTTAACTTAATATTTAAGTTCTCATATTTTCAGGATTATCTACAGAACTTGGCACCTATTTAGATCGCAATTATTTTGTTGGCGAAGTCGATAACCACCCATATTCTTCATATTGAACTTTTCACATTTATGTTTTTGATGGGATATTTTTTTCAAAAGACTATTTTTAAAATATAAATCGTAAATTATGTTTAAATGAGCTTTGCCTGAATCGCTTACGTAAAACGTTAGCGGTCTGTTAGCGAGACCATCACATCGCCATACACTCGCGACAATGCTCTATTGACACACGAGATGTCAAACTGCGCGGGCGCAACTCAAATACCCTGATTGTGTTTATAGCCACTTAACGAGAGGCTGCGACAATTCCGATTAGTACTTGAGAAAAAATTCACCGTTTGTTTGTTTTTAGTGAGAGCAGCTACTTTGTAAATTTAGGCGTGTTTTATTATTATTACTCGTATTAGTGTATATTTTTTACTTGGTTTGACATAGTTCACCGTCTCCCTACTAATATTATAAATAGAAAGTGAGTTTGTTTGTTGGTTTGTCCTTCAATCCTCAATAATTAATTTAAGCCTCAATAGCTTAACGGTTAAAGATGTGGACTGAAAGCTGAAAAGGTCGCAGGTTCGATCCTCACCCATTGCACTTGTGGCGCCCACTACTAATACAAGCTTTTATTTTGAGGGGAGAGGAGAATATAAGTTAAGTTCAACTTGGCTAATATTCTTTAAAAAAATATATCACGCAGTAACGAAGAAAATGACAGACGTGATTTTTTGCCATATTAAGTACATACAATCATACATATTACATACCTATTATTTGTCATGAAAGTGATATAATTAGGTTACCTTTTATCCAGGAAAATCAACTTTTACATTTATTTATAAACTCATCCTCCTAATTATTTTGTTCGAGTAAATAATTATTTTTAATATACGTTTCTTCTCCAGACAGACAAGGGTTGCCTGGAAGAGATTGCTTTTGCAATAAGGCTGCCTTTGCAACCCTTCATTAGTTCCTTCTTCTTGTTATTTCTTGTTAATTTTTTTTTCAAACTAGATGATATCGGTGCCTTTGCTCATATGGAATTAGTTTTATAAATGTGGAAACTCTTTGATTTTCCGGGAGAAAACGTAGCCTATATAATTCTCCAGGTCCTTAACTATACCCATGCAAAAAATTAAGTCGATTCATTGCTCCATTCATGGTTACGTTGATTTTGTAGCGTGATTGAATGACAAGCTAACAAACAAACACACTTTCGCATTTATAATATTATTCTATTTTTGTTTTCAAAGTTACTGTTTTCAAAGTCCCAATTTTTGCCCACAGACGACAAAAACAGCAGGCGGCCAAGACGTGCAGGCCCAGAGAGAAAACCTCGTCAAGCGTACAGCGCCAAACAGCTCGAGAGACTCGAATCAGAATTCAAATTAGACAAATACCTTAGCGTTTCAAAAAGGATGGAGCTTTCCAAAGCACTGGGCCTGACTGAAGTACAAATCAAGACATGGTTTCAGAACCGGAGGACAAAGTGGAAAAAGCAGCTAACGTCGCGAATAAAAATTGCTCAACGTCAAGGATTGTTTTCCGGGCATATCTTCGGACATGCCCCGCAAACTTATTCCCTTCTAAATCCGTACGCGTACGCGCCGCCGCTTAGCTGCGTTTTTACTCCCGTTACGTTACCTTCACCGCCTAATGTCTAACCAAGTTTCGTTTTAAAATCCCAACTAATATTATAAATGCGGAAAAAATAAAAAATGTATTTGTCACTTAGTTGTCCTCTACGCAGGAACACAGCAACGGAAACCTGTAAAATGGCATAGGCCACTTTAATTAACCTTAAAGTAAGATTTTATTCTTTATGGTCTAAGTATGCTGAAGTTGTTACTCCTTCACACCGCAACGGCTGAACTTATTTGGCTAAATTTTGGACGATTCGGCATTTTCATTATTAGGTATAATAATAATAGCTGTTGCGCGCGACTTCGTCCGTCTCAATTTCTTTTATTATGATCGTGATTAAGAAGTTTTTAAAAGAATATATTTTAAATATGGATAATTTTCCCCGTTTTTGCAACATTTTTCACTGATACTTCGCTCCTATTGGTCACAGCGTGATGTTATATAACCTAAAGCCTTCCTCGATAAATGGAATACCCAACACTAAAAGAATTTTTCAATTCGAACCAGTAGTTCCTGAGATTAGCGCGTTCAAACAAAAAACTCTTCAGCTTTATATATTAGTATAGATATTTTGTTAAATGTTTTCGGACGTTTAAATTAACGCAAGCTTATATTTTTTACTCGTAAAATTTTAACCTTTACTTATTTACAGATTCGACCACTATGGTTCATTAACCCTTGCACTCTACTCGTAAGTAGGTACCTTTGTACTTACGAGTAGAAGTTACGAGTAGCTACCATTTTTACAGCTAGTGACAGACCGTGCTCACTTGATTTGTAATATTTGTATATTGTACAACACTCACTATTTTAATTACAATGCTAAATGTACACACGTGTAACTCGCTACTTTTCTCACTCCGGCTGTGGTATCGACACATCTCGCATGCCACAGCCGGAGTGACAACTGTTTGATGTATGAGGAAATGGAATTTTTTTTACGTGTGTTTTACCGACTAAAATTATGTTTACGAGGGTTAAAATTCCGCAACTACAATAATTATTATAATAGGTATATATCTACCCATGTAAATAAAGGTTGTTTACCGCATCGTACCTACCTAATTAGAATGTATAGAAGTATGAAACATATAAATATGTTAGGATCTTCACTAAATCACTAATACATATTTACACACTTTTATATACATGGCATAAACATATTTTTGTAATACGTTTGATGTTTCATTGACATACTATGTATGTAAAGTGTGTTATTTTTTGTGAGCCCATTGGTATTGAAAACAGAAATGGGCTGGCTAGCATAACATTTGACGTAGGTATATAACATAAGGTAACTAACTACCTATAAGCAGAGTGTAAATCTTTATTAGTGTTGGCAGTTCGATTACAACTTGTAAAAATTAGATTGTACAACAAATATTGTTTTAAGTCTGTAATATATTTATTAAATACATTTAGTATATAGCTATTTATACTCTATGCACGCCACCCATACGAAGGCGAAATAGGATATCGTAACAAAAATCTAAATAAACGAAATGTAGATAAGTACAGATAATTTTATTAATATTCCTTATTTTTACTGTCTTCCACACAAAACATTAGAATAAGTAAGATTCCTTTAAAGATTACGTAGGTACTTATAATAATATTATTATTTTGCAATTAGGTACCACAAGTTATAATAATCATCTTATAATACAAATAAAGCATTCTTATTCTTTTACTGCGGGGCCTATGATATCATAGATGCACCACATTTCACATACGAGTATCTCTGGAACTAATAATATTGCAAATGGCGCACCGACCTCGATAATTTTAATCTATGAAAAATAAAACAACAACAATGAAATAATTGATTAACCAGTGCGCCATTTGCAATATTACCTATAAGTTTCAGAGACACTCGTATCTGCTTAGCGCTTACAGAGCCAAAATGGCGTCAGTCAAATTCAAAATGGCGTCAATCATATAATTAGGTCCAAAAAGGAAATAACAGCAGCAGGTCCAGTGTTAATCATAGCTTAAACATAGGCGTCAGTGTGCAGGGTTCGTCTTGATGTGTGCGGTATTGGTAATGAATTAGATGCATTGTTTTTTAGGGTAAACTTCGTTGCAATCAGCGTCTCCGAGCCCCAACGCAGCCGCGCGCAGGGCGCCCAGCACGCCGCCGCGAATCCATGCTACACCCGCACTGAAAAACAACACAATTTGAAACTCTCTTTTTGAAAAATTGTAGCTACATAAATTACAATCCCAAGGCTCTAGAGTCCTCGCACCGGACAGCGCAAAAGCGCAGTTGGCAGGCACCCCTCTAGATGGACTGGCGTTATCAGACGAGTCGCAGGGATAGAGGGGATACCTACTGGCGGCGCAAATCTGGGCATGATCCAAGAGACCTATGTCCAGCAGTGGACAGCTATCGGTGGAATAATAAGAAGTAATAGTACCTAATAAGAACTAAATACATTAAATTAAAGCTTTTTAATTATAGAAGATTAGCTACTGCCTGCGACTCCGTCCGCGTAGATTTAGTTTTTAAAATCCCGCGGGAATTTGCTAAAAAGTAGCCTATGTCGCGTCGATTCGTAGCTCGATCTGTACCTAGCTCTGTTGCTGTAGATCGACTTGATTATAATTGCGATTATAATACCGAAAGTGAAAATGCGAAAGTGTGTTTGTTTGTTGGTTTGTTAGTTTGTCCTTCAATAACGCTGCAACCTTTGGCTGCAACATCGACGACGGATCGACGTGATTTTTTGCATAGTTGAAGACCTGGCGAGTGACATAGGCTACTTTTTATCCTGGAAAATCAAAGAGTTCCCGCAGGATTATAAGAACTAAATCCACGCGAGCGAAGCCGCGGGCATCAACTACCTACTTAATAATAAAGTATTCGTTTCGATTAACGATGAATAAGCGTACTTACTGCCATAGAGGTAGCCAATATTTGTTGCTACCGCGAATATTTCTTGCATGCTTATTCCCCACACATAGCGTACGATAGAGGCATTCCAAGGACTGAGGTCTGATGGCCATCAAGGCGTGGCGAGCCAGGCTGTTGAGAGTGGAAACAGACTCGCGACGCGGGTTCGTTTCCCTCCGTACCCGGAACGGGTCTTCTACGTTGACTGTATCTGTGTTGTCTACCATTTGCATTACTTGTGTCGGTTCTTGATTCTTTAAAACATAACAAATATTATCGATATTTAGTTATAGATATTACAATCAACATATTACTTTTCAAATGTTTCATATATATAGGTAATAACCTAATACTAATAGGTATATTATTTTTTCCGTAGCGCATTCTTTCTGCATCCAATTTACAAAGTATTTATTAAGTAGGTACGTATAAAATAACCCCCCGACAGAATTACCTCATAACAGAATGGTGAAATTATTGTAAATTAGTGTAATTAATATCTGTGCAGTAGAAAAATACCTATTTTGTACGCGCACCGCTTGAGTTTTTCTGCGACCCACAACTTATTTATTCTTGAATACATCTACATAAAGAAAAAAAATTATGTATTGCGTACATACCATTGTGATGCACATAAGCACTTGCAATATAAACATGCCGAAAGACAAGAAAGCGATTCCGGTGAGAGATATGTCGAAGAGATCAGCGATGCCCAAGCCATGGGAATCCCTTTCCACGCCATATTCCTCGTGCAGGTCATGTGATGAAGGGTGTTGGTACAAGGGCGGCGGGGGCGGAGGCGGATTGTACTCATATCCACCAGCTAGTTGAAAACAAGTAAGTAAAAGTAAGTATAGGTAAAAATAAGTAACCAAAAAAATCGACCTATACGTAGAATAGAGTTATATATGATTATGGCACAAAAATTTTTTATTGCATTTTTAAGCCTAAAAAGATCTCTAATATTTACTAGTGAAATCAAAATTTTAAAAAGTTATGTAGATCCAAAGATACCAGTCGAATAAAGGTACATTTAATTTATTTCTCCAAAGAAGAAGGGCCCGACAGCACAAGTGTCAGTATTCACTGTCCAGATCAGCGCGATCGGAGGGTCACATCTGTAGTTGTATTCATGTTCTCCGAAATGATAGTGTGCACACGCTCACACTTTTATCTGCTATTTTTGTGTTAATTTTGTTATTATTTTTTACTATATGTGCTCAAACTTAAAAATACACGCTCAAAACATATGATCTTCCCTTCGTTAAAGCCAAAAAAAATTGAATATAGTAATACGACAAATGCCGTGGAGATAAAAAAAATGGAAAAATGAATGTTCCAGGTAAGTGAATGGAATTTTCTTTCTTCAGCTTTGTAATTATATTACATAGATTGCTCTTAGATAGTTGTATATAATAATTTTTACAGATATATATTTTTAAAGCTAAATAATTAAGTTAAACGGTTCCACATTCATATAGAACATTATACCTCGGAATGTTAGATTTTACTACAAAAAACAATCAAAAAAAGAAATATCAATTCATTACACCTATTAAACATTAATTCATACATTCTAATAAGTAATCAATAATATTAATTATTTTACCATACTACTTTATTATTCGGAAATCATGTAAAAAATATCGGGACAATGTGCACAAGTTACTTTGTTCGAGGGAAATTATTTTGAAATTATGAGGTATATGTGTATATATTCATTTATTCTTGGTTTGACATTGAGATATATATCCTTATT
This sequence comes from Hipparchia sbordonii, assembly GCA_038048805.1. Taxonomy (NCBI): domain Eukaryota; kingdom Metazoa; phylum Arthropoda; class Insecta; order Lepidoptera; family Nymphalidae; genus Hipparchia; species Hipparchia sbordonii. The sequence goes on along the minus strand of CM076104.1, from coordinate 5,970,240 downwards.
CAACTGAAAACTACCATAAAAGCCTAAAATTAATAATTTTTTTTATGTTAAGTATTTATAAAAAAACTACATAAAACTATTTAGACCTGTTTTCTGTAGTTAATTGCTTTAACGTTTTAATGATGTTAATTTTTGTTTTCAGAAAATGGCAGTGTCAGTAGTGGAGCTTTTACAATAACAGCACTACCACAGGGAGCTGAAAAAATTAGGCAAGAGGTCCCTGATATATGGGAAGATTGATATATCAGATGGAACTGTAAGAGACAGTCGATTATCTATACTGCAGCCGGCATATAATGATAAATACCAGTTTTTGCTACTGACAAAACTAGCCATAAGGCTGCACCATGTTGCTGAAAATTCTATAAAAGATAATAAATAATGTCTACCGTCGCCTGCAATTGCAACAACGAGACCTAACACTTTTAACTCGGTCCAACTTTGAAAATTCCCCTGCTGTTAGCTTTGGGAATTTGTCTTGAATATCATCACCAAAATGTGTACCGACTCCCATGCCTTCTCCCTTAAATACGCATAAATTGTCGTGATGCCTTTTATTCTAACCATATGATGATCACTGGACGCAATCACCATCTACAACTAACTCTTACAGTGCACCTAACGACTCTAGAGATGATGATGTGCCGCATCTTGTTTACAAATTCATTATTTTGATTAATTTAAAATTTTCATTTTAAGCGGTACCCAGTGGATCTCTGCCACCACAATATTATTTTCTTCGTGATTTAAAATATCTATTCAATTAAAATATTAATAATATAGACATAAATAACTTAGATATGTTACACGTTGCGATCGGCAACGCAACGATCACATCCGCAGCAGGCTCAGTGTCCGTGACATCGGAGATAAGCTGCAAGAAGCCCGTCTAAGATGGTATGGTCATGTAGCACGGAAACCACAAAGCTACGTCGGTAATAGATGTCTTAACATCGCCGTCCCTGGAGCTAAATCTCGCGGCCGTCCAAGAAAGCGCTGGCTGGACCTCGTAGGCGCCGATATGAGAGCCAATAAATTAAGAAAATTGGATGCACAAGACCGGGAAAAGTGGGCAAAAGCATGCCGGAAAGCGGACCCCACCTAGTGGGATAACGCTCAGTCGAAGAAGAACTTAGATAGGATTGATTTCTTATTGATTGCCAATAATAAATCGCACAGAAAAATTGTGGAAAATAGGGAAAATGTTTTTAAACCTTTTTGTTTGCCAATATTCGGTTGTACTATTTTTAAAACTCCTGAAAGAATATTGTCCTTGTAGCAATTTTATTTCGTTGGTTTTATTCGAGTTTTCTATAATAGGATTATTATTAATGCTAAATAATAGTTCCTAATACGTTATTTATGTTTATGTTTTATATTATTTATTTATTAGTTTCATTTTGAGGTTTCTATAGTAGGATTATTAATACAGTCTACTTACATATTTACACAATAGTTCCTAAATTTAATTTCCTAAATATATAAAAGGATAAGGTGACTAATTGACTGACTGACTCATCATCATCACATTGCTCAAAACACTGGATAGATCGGGCTGAAAGACATACAGATAGCTATTATGACGTAGGCATCCGCTAAGAAAGAATTTTTGAAAATTCAACCCCTAAGGGGGTAAAATAGGGGATTGAAAAATCGAACTTAATGTGAGCAAAGTTGCGGGCAAAAGCTAGTATTACCTATATAAAATACAAAGTACTTTCAGTTATTTTATTATTAATTTTTACATTTTTTTGTAAGACAATTTTATAGTAGGTACATGCTTAGTAATTAAAAAAATTAGTCAAATTATGTTGAATTTTTTTTACTAATAAATGTGTTATTATGAAATAAGAAACACTGTTTATTTTGTATTTATATTTCATTCTTTACAGCAAATAAGACCGTTTGAAGATTAGTATTTCCATAAAAAAAAGTTATATATAGACATGGTACGAACACTTTTCCCAAGTATAAGGTTACATATACATATAGAACATGGAGACATCCGCAAAAAATCGTCACATATGCATATAGAAACACCTAAATTCCAAATTATGGGTTTTGCATTGAGTTTATTGATAGTAATCAATGCATAATAATGTTCCAAAAGTATACTATGAGAATCAATTCTCTAGAAAAATAACGAAAAAAGTTACAGGCAAGACAAACTTCAAATCGCTCTCCTGTAAAGTAAGGATTTTGCAGAAGTAACTCTATTCTGCGTATAGGTCGAAATCACCATAAAAGATAATGTTGTATGGACCACGTAGCCAAGACTGTAGCATTACCTAACTAAGCCGGCTTTTGCCCTATGGAGTAGATACTAAGACAGCAGGTCTGAATTTTCTTGGAAAAAAAGATATTATGTTCGTTAAAATTAATTTTTCCTAGCAATTAATTCATTAATTAGTGTAAATTTTTAATCTACAATAGGTAGGTATAATATCTTTCTTCTCCAAGTGAATTCAAACGTGCTGTCTTAGGATTTATTGAACTATCCTATAACAACAATGAATACCGACACAGTTCAACAATAAATATAACTTTTTCATTGGGTCCACTCTTACCCACAGCTAATAAGATAGGTTAAATACAAAGTCTGAATAATGAGAGAGAATTTGAAGACTATCAAAACTGAATGATCACTTTTGACACATTTTGGACTTCTGTTGGTCTATTGCGAAAAAACTGCAGAGGTATCTAAGTGAAAATAGCGTTCTTACTGCAAGAATGTATTTTAGCCAATAGCCAGAATCCAATGCCAATCAGAGGTGATTTCGATCCTTACACTGTAGAGTAGGTCTACATTTTTAAACACCAGCTTACCATGAACTTACCATGTTTTGAAATTTCATACATAAGACCATCGGAGTCGCCGAGACTAATTTCAGCGCCTTCTACCACTTCATAGCCCTGTCTGGTTTGTGAACGATCTACTGACGGTACCGTCTGCGTGGTGTTGTCAGGTGGGCTTAAAGACATATTGTAATGCCTGTATACATCGTTGAGCGCCATTACTCTGAAAGACCCGTGTTACGTTAAAACTTTTTTTACATATAGGTATTTCTATCTTAAACATGACAAATATTCGCCTGTCGTTGGTCGATTCTTAATTAAGAAACATAGATGAATGAGTCTTCTCAAAATGAGAAGGATTTAATAGGCCATAGTATACCAAGCTGACCTTATGCGGATTAGCAAACTTCACACCCATTTTGAGTACATTTTGGAGAACTCTCAGGCACGCAGATTTCCTTAGGTACAATTTTTTCTATCACTGTTATTAAAGCAGGCGATGTTTAATTGCTTAAAAGTCTTAAAACGTAAGTAGTTAGGTATTTAACTCGAACAGTTAGAGGACCCTGGGATTCAAACCCTAAAGATAATAAAGCTGCAATATGCTAGTACAGTGTGCTCTCTTTTCATTACCTACACCAAATTATATAATTAATTTTCAATTTTATCAGTTTGTAAGAATCAAACTTAGGTACTTAGCCAACCACTCCTGATAATTCGTCGAACCGGGATCGTACATGAAGTTGCCTCGTACATCCTGAGAGCGGCGAGTGAGTTGATTACTTCCAGGGTGTTTACCGTCGTGCGGCTTGCCAATCCGATTCTGTAGCACACTTTTACCCATTTCACCTAATATTTCCTCTGCGAGATAGTTTCTACATTGATATTCATTCATCATTTTTCTAAAAAAAAAAAAAAAAGCACGGCGGTGTGTACTTTGTTGTTCTTTTAAGTGGGTGAAAAAGATATTAAACTTTCTTAACGGTGGACAACACGTTTATCATAATTTCAAAATTAGCTTGGATTCCGAAGTTGGTTGGTTTTGCCTACGGGAAAAGCCGTAAGTACCACCTGCACCTTATTCTTAGCTCCTAATCCTTCTATTGTACCTACCACAAGTTACTAAGCCTTGGAAAGTGAAGGACAGACTCATTAAGACCAAAACCAAACAATCTCCTGTGTTTTTTTCCAAGTTAGGTGGCATTGGTGAAATAAAATGTAATAAAAAAAACCACTACTATTCAAGTGGCGAAGGCGAAGAAGTATGTATACTGAATTTTTTTAGTTAAATAGGTAGGTACCTGTGAAAATTGAGGGTAGACAGCGCCGCATCAATCGATCCATTAACAGACGGTATTTGTTTGCTCGAAGTATCGCTTACATTCTGCTTGTTATCTTCGTCGATCATAAAGAACGTCGGCATGAGGTCCGTGCGCAGGATATCATTCACATTCAATTCATCCTCAAACACTTTTGCACTAGAAAGTTTTAGCATTTGGAAAATTAATGCCCACGTCACGACACCTCTATATGACATTTTACAAGAGTGTATCGTTAAGCCGATGCGGTGAAAATGGCATTAAAGTTAAACTTGGTTGTTGAATGGGAAGATTACACGGGTTATAGAGCAGAAAATTCTTCAGCATTCAGATTGTATCACAGGTCTAACTGTTAAAGTGTGCGCGGTTAACATAGCAGTTCAAAATAAATGTATTTTCACATTAGGTAGATAATTAGTTACCTACCTACTTCAAGATGCGTCTTCTTATAAGCGAGACTAGGTAAAGAGAGGTTCGATTCCCGGCTAGATAGGCACATTTTAGAAATTTCATTTTTTAGTTTGCTGTGTGATTAAAGGACAAACCAATACAAACACAGTTTCACATTTATAATAGGTGTTATAATCGCTACTTTCCCATGGTACCTACTAGCAGAGCTTACCTGTAGCAGAGCTTACCTATAGCAGAGAAATTGTCATTATCAAAAAGAAAAAATACGTAAATCTTATCACTATGTCTATGTATAAAGGTACTAAGTACCTACTTAAGATATACCACCTACTCATTAGTACCTATCAATACTTAGATATACGTACCTACTTAGTAATCCCTAGTTTACCTGGGGCTCTTTAAATCACCTACTAGTAGACCTACCTACTTGTATTGTAAATCAAATCGCACCCTAGCGGCTCTTAAGTGCCCCGATAGGGCGGAAAGAGGATCCATTATAAAATACAATACCCATTACAAATGTTTTGATGTCATCGCAGCGACGTTTGACATGAGAACAAACCCAGCTTGCCCCGTGCCTGTTATTTAAAATCGATCTTCCACTGGAAACAAAAAATCTTAACCCAACCTACCCTTGTAATGTTTTGACCACACGTGGTATTACCAGCAGGGCTACCGGTATTACCACAGCTTCGGCGCCGCAGTGAAGAGCGCTATCGTAATATAAGTCTTGGATTCGACTCCCGGTTGGGGAATACTTATAGGTTAGATAAAATAATTTCTGCATTGTCCTAAAGAACTCGGGACTTGCCTTGTCGATAAATGCTTCTTAAAAGTTACATTATTATTAATTATCATTTGAAAGATAGCATACGTTTCTTAAATTGTTGTCTATCTGTTTGTATGAGCTAAACAACTGAACCTATTTTGACGGGACTTTCACAGGCAGGTAGAGAATTACCGATTATACAAAGATTGACATAAGTTACGTTTTATTCCGGAAATAATTAGGGTTCCTATGTAAAAAATAAAAATTGCGGTTTAATCGCTTTACTGATCTTAAAATAAATTTAGTATAGAGATATATACCTAATGTATAAAGTAGTTGTTAACACGGGATATTCTTAAGAGTTCCCACGTGATTTGAAGAGAGAGCTACTTTTATACCAGAATAGAAAAAAAAGATACCGCCCGAATTGATAACCTCCTCCTTTTTGGAAGTCCGTTAAAAATCAAAGTCCACGCGGGATTTTTTAAAACTAAATTTTTAAAATTTTTAATATTAATACTCAATTCGATGCCTTAACATGGGTAGCCCGAGTAGTCATGCTCTCTTTAAACATTTCTGTGGTGACTGGTGGTGTCGTGTAGTGCGGGTTGTTACGTTCCCTCAAATATGGTTGAGCGAAGCAATGGCTGGATCATGCATCATGCTCGTGAACGGGTGCCACCAACGGGAATTCGTCTGCTTTGGCTGCCCATTTTGACATGCGTTGGATTGGTGTACCTACGTATGCATTTTTGCATTTTTGAAGCTTTATTGTGGAAGCACTGTATACATAGCGTAGCTTTGTAAAAAAAAACTTTTTTTTGAAAAGAGCAACTGCTGAGTTTCTTGCCGGCTCTTCTCAACAGAATCTGCATTCGAACCGGTGGTAGATTTATGACGTGTCATAAGAGCTACAAGTTAGCCTACATGAAATAAATAAATTTTGAATTTTAAATTCACGTGGATGAGGTCGCGAGCATCAGCTAGTAACATAATAAATGAAAGAAATGAGGTTTTAATTTATAAACTCTTTTTATATTCAATTTAGGTACACTAAGTTATTACAATATAAAAAGAACATTAATCTAGGTAAGCATAATGAAAAACAACTTATATAATTTAATTTAGGTTTTTTAAAATTTTGCACGTGTTTTATTTCATTATATTTCATTCGATGGGTCGTGCTAGTTTTAAAATCATGCACCTAATATCATATAATGAAATTGTCATTTGGTAGGTAAATATACCTACGTATCTTTTTAAAATACAGCGGTTTTTAGTCACAATATTTATATGTTAATTAATAAAACGCAATATTTTACAAGCATACAACATAATCAAATAATACGCATCTTTAAGTCAATTGGGGCTAAATATGATTTTAAATACTGAAACTATGGATACTTATAGATCGCACTCTTTGTTCAGACTCAACTCTCTACTTCTCTCTAAGGTCTATATTATGTGTTGGGCGAAGGCCTTTAAAATGTTTTTTTGTCATTTGGTAAAAAGAAAAATCAGACAAGTGTCCCTGTTCTCCAAAGTTCCTTAAATTACAGAGACTATCTACCTAAGCTTAGTGTGAGCTAAACTCTTCGTATTTAGTTTCACTAACCTTTAGGCGACAAAAATATAAGGGGGTGAAAACGGGAGTTAGTGCTAAAGCTTTTTATTGCCGACGTTAGAATCTCACCTGATGGTAAGTGAAGATGCAGCCGAAGATGCTTATTCCCTCATGATCCAAGGTATCCAAGTTATAGTTAGTTGGTTTTCGATAGGACACCACTTATTATTTAAGCTGAGTATTTGAGATAGGGTATTGTCTTTAGTAGGTACGTATGTGTGCTGTTATTAAACAACATGCACATAACTACGCACACTAAAATTATTAATAAATAAAATTAATGTACACATTCGTCTCATGCCCGATTTTACCAGTAGTACCTACGAAGTAAAGATCCCGTAGGGCCGTCATCTTTATCTCTAAGATTCAGAAAATATGTTAAAAAGTATAAAATATAATAGTAACAAATCCATTCTTTAAAATAATTTTGTAGCATTAACTGTACAAAAATGTTGCTTAGTAAGTAAATAATTTCTCATAACGTTATATATTATCTAGAAGAGTTTTTTTTTTTTTCACAGTAATTCAGTATTAATTTTTTTTAATTCTTTTAATTCTTGGAAATAAAATATTTTATATTGGTACCATATAAAAAATCACTCTAAACATCTTTTATGGCCATTAATACAAATGACGAGAATACGAAAATATATATAAAACACTTGATTTAAAGTAAATTATTTAAAAGAGAAAGTTAAATATTACTTCCACTACATTATACATATATATTTTGCATTATGTTATATCTTTTGTTTCATGCGCAGAGTAAAACATCCCAATTGATTTCATTATTATAAACCTCTTGTTCCAGCCACAACTCATAGTTTATTTTGAACTCTTCATCGAGTTCTATATTTGTGTCTAGTACACTATTAATGTCATTATCGACTGGTGTCAATTCACCGTCATGATCAACCCCTGAACCATATCTCCTTTGGTTGAAACGATCTACACTGACTCTCAATGCACATTCTTCATCTTGAAAATCCCAAGGTCGAGCATCCACTTCATTTCCAAAAGCCCAATCGTCATTCAACCTGTGACGAACTTTGGAGTAAATAGCACTTATAGTTTTCATGTTCGTTTTCCTCCATTGTCGTCCCAAGTACTTAGTTTGCATCTTTAACAATTTCAACACATAGAACTGCATTAGAGCATGTCTCACTTTTAAAGTACGTTTCAAAATCGGAGCACTTTTAAATACAACAAGCATCATGATTCTTGCATTCTTCCACTTTGTTAATTTATTTAAAATCCTCAATAGGTTAATGCAAGAGAACACATTTCTCCAGGAGTAGGGTACTGATGAGTCTCCAATGTCCAAACATTCTTTAGTTAGCTCTGGTTGTTCCCCTATGACACAAGCTGGGAAATCAAAAATTGGTATTGAGTTCTTCGCCCCAATGTAAGACAAAATATTCTGATTGAAAAATTTCAGCACTAATGGCATGCAGTTGGCGAATACTAAATGCTGAGACATGAATTCAAATTGGTAGACATGATTTAATTTAAAATGCTTTAAGAGTAACAGCAATATCGCTGTGACTGCTTTAACAATAATTTCCTTGTGCCTGTTGACATCTATACCAAGTTTTAATGATTGTAGCACAGTCATGGGCATTTCCTCAGGCAGCACATCAGCCATTATGTTCATAGAATAAGTCTTTGCTGTAGATGTGGGTGTGGCAGCTAAGAGTATTTTGAGCAGGGCAATCATGTACTGGGGTAGATTGGGCAACATTGCTTTATACAGAATTTCCGCCTCAGTTTCTTCAACATCTCTTTCTCCTCTGGTCAAAGGACTTCTTGCAATTTCATACTCTCTTTCTGCTTGGACTTCAGCGAGACTAGTGTACATATGTTTCTTCAATATTTCAATACCCTCATGAATAGGTTGGGGTAAACCAGCGATGGTCTGTCGGTCACCAGGGAGGGAGTAACCTACAAATTTTATCCTCACATTGTCTAAAAACATGTCAATATCTTTTTGACGAACTTTAGATCTCCAGGGCAGACTTCTGGGTAACGGTGGAGGTGGTGGAGGGCTGTCAAAACGTTTGATATACATGTAATATGGACAATTTGGATTTGTATTAGCATTTTGCATGGTATCAGATGACATAGACTGGAACTCCATTGAATAATCTTCAGATCCATTGCCAGTTTCGTCTTTGTCAACAAAAATTTGCTCATCAGATTCATCTAAAGATGTTTGTTTCATTAATGACTGTCTTCGAAGGGCACGTTCATTCTCCTTAAGTTTCCTCTGGCCTGGGTTCTGGTTCTCTATCATATCTGCAGCACTGGGAGGTGGCGAGCTGGAACGCATGCTCTTTATAATTTCCAGGGTATCTTCGGTCACTGGCGGCAACCCATATTTTTCACGAAGCCTAGCTTTTCGTTCCTTCAGCTGTTTTGAGCCACCAAGATACACAAGTAATATTTTCCACAGAAGCAGCAACACTTTTTTCATTGGAAAATGGGGAGTAGTACCAGCACACAGCTGTGTCACCATCCCAAGCAGTTTAACAGGCAACATTTCCTCCCCAAAGGGTGTCCCTATTTCTTCTTTAAATGTCTTCACAAGATGCGAATACTCTGAATCTGGATTATCTTTCTCAGTTCTCATGTGTTCAGTTATGAGATACAAAACAGACAGAATAACTCTTAGATTAGTAGAGTCTGCAAGAGATTCAGCAAGTTTCCTAGATGCTACTGCAGCACTGCTTCTAACTATTTCGAGATTCAACAGTTCTACAAAAGCAGCAAAGGTTCCCATGTCATACAGAGTCATTATATTGAGTCGGGCCCAGCTGGCCTGCTCAGCATCAGACTGCATCTCTGCCCAGCAACCCTGCGCTAAGTATAGTATACACCTCGTCGCACGCATTCTTATTTCACTCACAGCAACATCCAGGTGCTCTAAGAGCTTCATTACGACAGTGCGGTGCTGTCTGTACGTCAGTCTCTGCCAACTCGGTGGGTAATTGAATTCTTCCATTATTTCTTCAAAAGCTTTCACGTTGTACTGAAATTCCGGGTGTTCGGTATAACTGTACAGTTCAGCTATCTCATTTGCTTGGGTATCGCAGTCGTCATACACAAAGTCAAGCTCCGGGCTTTCCATGTCGACACAGTCGCCTTCTTCCATAGGTCGGCGGACGTCAGGCAATTTTGTGCCGCCGCGGCGACCGTTGCCGTTAGTTCCCATTTTATTTCACTTCACTTAGAAATGTTCAGATTTTACATTTTATGGAAAGTAATAACATTAAATAATTAATATGTACCTATATAGGTAACAATAGGTAAAAATAAATCAATGACCACAGAGTATAGACCAAAGACTTACCCAAAGAGTATATAAATCAGAGACCACGAACACTATATAAATCACCACGTTTAGACTTATCCAAGAGAATATAATCACTCAGCTTAACAGTTGAGTTGACATGACAAAATGTTTTTTTTTGACTTGTTAGACAAGAATCTACTAGCATCGACTGGAAAAATGCTGTCGGACCGTGTCGGACCATGTCGGTCTCTACCACAAAATATGTTTGTGGTCTCTACATCCTATTCTCTATTTTTGACGCCAGTAGCCTGTTGAAAACAATGGAAACATGAAGAAGATAGACTCCAAATACTGGCAACCTGCTAGTAACCTTTGATAATTTGGATTTTGGGCTATTTAAAATTTTGAGTTGGGCATCATCATTTACTTTGGAACTAGTCTCTGTCTCAGTCGTTAAAACCACAAACTACGAAACCACTACATTTGTTAATTGTGTATTTGTATCTGTGGTTTTCAGTGGTTTTGTCTGTGGTTTTGGAGTTTACCGTGGTTAGGTATAAAATAGTAAATAGGTATATACTCTTTGGTTTACTGATTGTGGATTAGGGCGTTTGGATTACTTTTTTTTGTTTTGTACGTTTTGTGTTGTGTGATCTGGAGAAAAGTCCAACAACGGTAATAAATACACATTAATCCAATATGAAGTGCGATATTTAAGTTACCTATCATGGTAAAACGTTGATTATTCCACAAACTACTCAAAACACTGATCACTGTAATCACAGGTTATTGCTACATATCCTGTATTTATATTATAAATATTGATTTCTTAACTATTCAGAATCAATTAGTGCGTCCGGAGGTATCTAGGCAATACTAGCATAACATTAAATATAAAACAATACCTACATAGGTAGGTACTGAATTACTGATTACTGAATAATACAGGGTTCTCTTATTTTCAGTCTCAAAATGGCAGAATTAGCTGCGTTACTTCAAACGGACATACCAGAGGGTCGAAATCACTTAACTGACAGTCACACAAATCTTGAAAGAGTGGCAGAATACTGTGAAGCTAATTACTTCCAATCAGAAAATAAAAGACTTGCACTGGAAAGTACTAAAAACTACACCACACAGTCTCTAGCCAGTGTGGCTTATCAAATTAACACCCTTGCATATAATTTCCTACAGCTATTAGAGTTACAAACTATGCAGTTAGCTGAGATGGAAGGCCAGATGAATCATATTGCTCAGACAGTCTCAATTCACAAGGAGAAAGTAGCTAGAAGAGAGATAGGTGTGTTAACTGCAAATAAGGTCACCAATAGGCAGTACAAGATAATTGCGCCAGCAAATCCTGAAAAGCCTATAAAGTATGTTAGAAAAAGCATTGATTACTCAGGTATGTTACATTTTATTTACTAGTTGAAAAATGCAACTTATTCTATGTTAATGAAAAAGTTAATGACTGAAAGAACTTATTTCAGAAATTCTATGAAAATGCTTTGATTTGCACTGTGCTATCCCTGATGAGCAGGTTACATCCTCATTCCAAGTTTTTGTAAGATCTGCTCAGTGGTTGAGCCATCGAAAGATAGACACAAAGACGCTTTCATCTATACTATTATACTAAAGAGAGAGCGCGAATTTTGTGAGTTTGTATGTATGTCTGGAGCAAACTTTGGAACCACCGCACCTATTACAATAATTCTTTTACCATTTCAAAGGTACATTATTCCAGATGGTTATAGGCTATAATTATGTTAATAAATGTATTATGGCTAGATATTATGTGCAAATTTGTTAAAGAAGTCGGAAATTTTTTTGACTCTTAAGAGGGTACTCTAGTGGGCCTTTCTCCATACAAACGTATTCTGCTGTTTTCTTCGTGGATAATGCCTCTAGAGCAATGATTTTTTTCCAAAAAATCTAGGTCTAATTAATACGTGCCTCTATGTTTTTCTTTTTTCCAAAACATTATTATTAAAAAAAATATGACAATCCAAAAACCCGAAAAAAACCCTCGATTTTACCGCCATGTTCAAACGACTATCAGACTAATATGATAAGTTTTTAACAAAAAAGAAAAACATAGAAGCATAGATATACTCTTCCTCTAAATTTTGATATAAGAATATTTGAGATTTGTCCAGTTTTGAAGAAGGAAACAGCAGAATACGAAACGTCTTTTGGTCAAGGTTTTTGTAGGTAAAAATCAGCCCGAGCTGCAGTTGTCCCTTTCGTACTTTACGGGGGTAGGGTGGAGGTGAGGGAGGGTAAACTTACATGTACACTAATAGGGAAGTGACAATTGTCGATATTTTTATCGATACTCTAGTGATGTACTCTGATGTCGATATTTACACTATACAATGATTATTTTATTTATTACTAGCGGACACCCGTGACTTCGTCCGCGTTCCTAAATCACCACAGTTTAGGTTGGCAGAACCCCTTCAGCATCAGGATTAAGGAGTTGGATCCTGGAATTTAACGATGTCTTTACTTGGTCCCTACAATAACTACCTATTCATAATAATCAACAATTCCTAAATCCCCACAGTTTAGGGAAGCAGTACCCCTGCAGCATCAGGATTGAAGAGTTGGAACCCGAAGTTTTTATGGGACCATCTCGCAAAGTTTTTTGTGTCGATTAAAAAAAGATTCACGCAAATCGGTTAAGAAATCACGGAGATATCGATATACAGAGGTAGAAAACACAACTCCTCCTCCTTTTTCGAAAGTCGGTTAAAAAAGTAGCCTACACGATGCTCGATAATATCAGCTATCTACCAGTGAAAGTTCTGTCAAAATCGGTTCGGCCAGTCCCGAGATTAGTGGCAACAAACAGACAGACAGACAAAAATTTTAAAAATTGTTGTCTTGGTATAAGTACCGTATTTACTTTCGTGTGCAGTTAGTAAAAAGCGGCCAAGTGCGAGTCGGACTCGCCCATGAAGGGTTCCGTAGCAGCAATTGCGGTTTACGATTTATGACGTATTAAAAAAAACTACTTACTAGATCTCGTTCAAACTAATTTTCGGTGGATGTTTGCATGGTAATGTACATCATATATTTTTTTTAGTTTTATCATTCTCTTATTTTAGAAGTTACAGGGGGGGGGACACACATTTTACCACTTTGGAAGTGTCTCTCGCGCAAACTGTTCAGTTTAGAAAAAAATGATATCACAAACCTCAATATCATTTTTGAAGACCTATCCAAAGATACTCCACACGAATAGGTTTGATGAAAAAAAATTTTTGAGTTTCTGTTCTATGGGGAACCCCAAAATTTGTTTTTTTTCTATTCTTGTGTGGAAATCTTAATGCGGTTAACAGAATAAGTCTACTTACCAAGTTTCAACAGTATAGTTCTTATAGTTTCGGAAAAAGTGACTGTGACATACGGACGGACAGACAGACAGAAAGACAGACATGACGAATCTATAAGGGTTCTGCTAGTTGGCTATGGAACCTTAAAAAGCTGTTCTTTTGATATTACAAACAAACACTTCACTTCAACACAGACAATATTATTTATTTGTATATATGTATATATATATACTAGCTGATGCCCGCGACTTCGTCCGCGTAAGTAAATACGAGTACCTAGTTAAAATTCGCGAAAAACGTTTACATCATATAAATTGTGTAATGACATAACAAGTTGATAGTAAAAGTTTTAACAGAAAAGTTTATTTTATTATTTTTAGCGCATTTAAATAAAAGCTTGTTTTTAAAAAAGTTTTTTACTTTTAATTTATTTATGGTTTGCAGTTACGTTTGAAGTCGGTTTATGAAAAGAATTTTTATTTTAAGTTTTTTAGTGTAGTTTGTTCCTGCAGCTTGCTCTCTTTCTCCCCTCCTAAATCCCTACAATTTAGGTGGGCAGTACAGGATTGAGGAGGATGACCTGGAGCTCTATGATCTAGTAGCAAGCATACCAGTTCGTACACGACAGTTCCTAAAGCTTTTAGGGAGAAAGTACCCCTGCAGCATCAGGTTTGAGGAGTTGAAGGTAAAAATTTTTAATGGCCCACTAAAAAAAGTCGCGTGAATCAGTCCAGAAACCCCGGAGTAATCGGTGGACATACCTACATAGAAAAAAAAAGATACCGACCGAATTGATAACCTCCTCCTTTTTGAAGGTCGGTTAAAAATAGGGCTATCCATTATGGTTTACGATAGTGTGTTATGCCAGCCACAGCCGTACATTCAAAGTTTCCTGTACGTAACGGGGTTCAAGTTATTTGGACCTATTACTGAGCATTGTGAAGTCTATAATTTCTGAACTACTAAACTGACGACTTTAAAATAATTACAGAACAATCATTGCAGTATGTTTTTTCTAATAAAAAATGAATGAATGAAATCGGAGTACACATTTTGACTCTCATCCCCTCTCCCAAGGGAACAGTGCTGAATTTCGGGATAAAAAGTATCCTATATATTTTATCTCGTAGTATGAACTTAAATCATATTACGTTTCATTTAAATCCGTCCAGTAGTTTCAGTGTGATGCGCAGCCAAGATACAGACAGACGAAAAATTAAAAAAAAAAATTGTTTTGGGCTCAGTATCAATAGTAAAGCATCATCCGATTCAAAGTTTCAAAATATATTTATTCACCCGCAGGCGGCCGGCGGGTGAATGTTACGGGCATGGGAGGGGCGAGGGCTCGCGCATACAAATACACTACTCGCACACATGGATAACCCCTGTTGGTCGGGCGCAGCGCGACGGCGATATTTTCTTCAAATACCTATTTTTCAAATTCCTTGGGACTAGAGTACCGTCTTAAACGTTTTCAAGGCGTGCGCTGGGTCATATACTGTTATTGGATGAAAATGACGTATGGGTGAATTGTTCCTCTTAAAGAGTTCTAAAAAAAGTCAGTGATAGCATATGTCTATATTCTAAGGATAACTTACAGTAACCATTTCTATCTTTCAAATTTTGATTAAAAATAATGAATTATTTTCGAAGCTTCTTTAACCGATGTGATGTGAATTTATATCTAAATAAATATGTTTATTATCGTAAATATTTAATTTAGAACATATTTGCCCTTTACACTATACAATTTAAATAAATATCTTAGGAGTTATCGGAAAATTAATATATCCGCGCGACAAAATAATAAAATGGTGCCGGCTACGGTGGCGGGTATCGGTGCGGGATATTCGTGTGGTTCCTGTGGTGATCTTATTGGCAATCGTCTCCTATAAGAAGCTCACATGAACAAATATTTAATTTTCAACCCGGACGAAGTCGGCGCGGGCTTCTAGTATTTAAATACAAGAATGGAAAAGGGATGTATGTTAAAAATTATCACTTTATTTATTTATTCTTTATTGCACCATAAACAGAAAAAAGCAAACTTAATGGAAAACATTATGTCAGTACAAAAAGGCGGTCTTATCGCTGAAAAGCGATCACACTTTGTAACTGTAGTAATATTTTTATTACAGTTGTAAATTAATAGTTTTCAATACTGACAGTGATATAATTATAATAATATAATGTATTGAAAAGGTTACTCATACAAAGAAAGCCCAACCTGCATCATAATAAAATTATAGTTTATTGTATTTGTGTGAGATGCGGAACAAGTATATATACTATGTTATAGTTTAAGACCATCTCCACACATTGCCCTGAACTATCCTCTAATCCACTTAAGTAAGGGGAAGGGTGTGAAGAGAGCAAATTGTGTGTTGGGGCACATATTTTAAGAAACTAACACTGTCTGGCCAATTCCCTAACACGTTAAGTTTATACACTAAAGTCTGATTTTTAATTGCGTGGAATTCTGACGTATCTTAATGTTACCAGAGATTTAAAAAATTCCACAAAAAGATAATAAAAAAACTTATAAAAATAAAAATCAATTGCCGCACATAGATATAACTAGTAGGCCGCGTGGGTGCGCGGCCCGCTGCAGCGGACCGCGGTTTTTCTGTTCTTAGACTTTCAGGGCCTGATCATTTTCTATCACAAAACCACTATTCCAACTTGTACACTCTTTAAGATAGACATCGACGAAATTTGTGTGGCCGCCATCTTGAATCCGCCATTTTGGTGTTTTTTTTCAGCTCATTGCCAATTGGATGAGGTTTCGAGTGATTTTTGTTTGGGCACCCTCAATCTATCTTCAATACCCTGACCGTGCTCCTCACCCGTCTCCGAAATCCTCAATCATCAGCTCCCTCTATATTTTTCATCCAAATGAATTTTTATCCTCTATACGAAACCATCAGAAATTTCGGAAAGAAACGTATCCAAAGTCTTGCATACATTTTAAATGAAAAAAATAAATTCCGCCATCTTGATTTTTTTTCTATTCATCAAGTAGACCTTCGGGTCCTGTTCATCTTTTTCCAAGAAACCACTCTTCCATCTTTTATAGTCTCCGAGATAGACACCGACGAAATTTGTATGGCCGCCATCTTGAATCCACCATTTTGAATTTTTTTTTCAGCTCCCTGCCAATTGGATGAGGTTTCCAGTGACTTTTGTTTGGGCACCCTCAACCTATCTTCAATACCCTGACCGTGCTCCTCACCCGTCTTCGAAATCCTTAATCATCAGCTCTCTCCATATTTTTCCTCCGAATTAAGTTTTGTCCTCTATACGAAACCATCAGAAATTTTGAAAAGGAACCTATTAAAGTCTTGCATATATTTTGTATGGAAAAAAAATAATTCCGCCATCTTGAATTTTTTTTCTATTCATCAAGTGGACCTTCGGGTCTTGATCATCTTTTTCCAAGAAACCACTCTTCCATCTCTTATAGTCTCCGAGATAGACACCGACGAAATTTGTATGGCCGCCATCTTGAATCCGCCATTTTGGAGTTTTTTTTCGGCTCTCTGCCAATTGGATGAGGTTTCGAGTGACATTTGGTTGAACACCCCCCACCTATCTTCGATACCCTGGCTGGTGCTCCTCACCCGTCTCCGAAATCCTCAATCATCAGCGCTCTCCATATTTTTCCTCCGAATGAATTTTTCTCCTCTATACGAAACCGTGAGTGAAA
Organism: Hipparchia sbordonii; assembly: GCA_038048805.1. Classification (NCBI taxonomy): domain Eukaryota; kingdom Metazoa; phylum Arthropoda; class Insecta; order Lepidoptera; family Nymphalidae; genus Hipparchia; species Hipparchia sbordonii. The sequence continues at coordinate 5,952,985 of CM076104.1, read as the reverse complement.
AAAAATTTTTCCATACAAAATTTTACAGGAGAGGTGATCAATGAGTGAGTGAGTGAGTCAGTGAATCAGCACGAGTAGCTATATATATATTAACTAGTAGGGCGCGTGGGTGCGCGGCTCGCTAAAGCGAACCGCGGTTTTTCTGTTCACCAAGTAGATCTTCGGGTCTTTATCATCTTTTTCGAAATCTGTATGGCCGCCATCTTGAATCCGCCATTTTGCAAGTTTTTTTCAGCTCTCTGCCAATTGGATGAGGTTTTGAGTGACATTTGTTTGAACACCTCCCACCTATCTTCGATACCCTGGCCGGTGCTCCTCACCCGTCTCCGAAATCCTCAATCATCAGCTCTCTCAATATTTTTCCTCCAAATGAATTTATGTCCTCGATACGAAACCATTTGAAAAGGAACCCTATCGTAGTCTTGCATAATATATTTTTTATGAAAAAAAAAAAATCCGCCATCTTGAATTTTTTTCTCATCATCAAGTAGACCTTCGCATTCTGATCATCTTTTTCAAAGAAACCATTCTTCCATCTTTTATAGTCTCCTAGATAGACACCGACGAAATTTGTATGGCCGCCATCTTGAATGCGCCAATTCAAAGTTTTTTTCAGCTCTCTGCCAATTGGATGAGGTTTGGAGCAACTTTTGTTTGAACACTCCCCACCTATCTTCGATACCCTGGCCGTGCTCCTCACCCGTCTCCGAAATCCTCAACCATCAGCTCTCTCCATATTTTTCCTCCAAATGAATTTTTATCCTCTATACGAAACCATCAGCGGAAAGGAACGTATCAAAGTCTTGCATATATTTTGTATGAAATAAAAAAAAAATCCGCCATCTTCAATTTTTTTTTATTCATCAAGTAGACCTTCGGGTCCTGATCACCTTTTTCCAAGAAATTACTCTTCCATCTTTTATAGTCTCCGATATAGACACCGACGAAATTTGTATGGCCGCCATCTTGAATCCGCCATTTTGGAGATTTTTTTCAGCTTCCTGCCAATTGGATGAGGTTTCGAGTGACTTTTGTTTGAACACTCCCCACTTATCTTCGATACCCTGGCCGTGCTCCTCACCCGTCTCCGAAATCCTCAACCATCAGGTCTCTCCATATTTTTTCACCAAATGAATTTTTATCCCCTATACGAAACCATCAGAAATTTTGAAAAAGAACCGTATTAAAGTTTTGCATATATTTTGTATGAAAAAATAAAAAATCCGCCATCTTGAATTTTTTTTAATACATCAAGTAGACCTTCGGGTCCTGATCACCTTTTTCCAAGAAACCACTCTTCCATCTCTTATAGTCTCCGAGATAGACACCGGCGAAATTTGTATGGCCGCCATCTTGAATCCGCCATTTTGGAATTTTTTTTCGGCTCTCTGCCAATTGGATGAAGTTTCGAGTGACATTTGGTTGAACACCCCCCACCTATCTTCGATACCCTGGCCGGTGCTCCTCACCCGTCTCCGAAATCCTCAATCATCAGCTCTCTCCATATTTTTGTTCCGAATGAATTTTTCTCCTCTATACGAAACCGTGAGTGAAAAAAAATTTTTCCATACAAAATTTTACAGGAGAGGTGATCAATGAGTCAGTGAGTCAGTGAGTCAATCAGTGAATCAGCACGAGTAGCTATATATACAGGGTGTCCCACGGCGATGCCACATGGAGGGGAAGTACCTTAAATATTGGAGATGGAACATTTTACTGAAAGAAGACTTCATTTTAATTTAAAAAACAATTTAAACTGCATTCATAGATTTTTAAATAATTGCCTGGTTGAACCGGGACTCGAACCCGCTATACGAGAAAAAAAATTAACCTGTATCTTTATCATACCGATCGGAAGGTTTCATCATAAGGATTATTTTTTGTTAAATAACATAGCATGAGAAATAAAAGGAAGACCATGAATTTTAGCCTTTGATGTAAAATTTTGTTCAGAAAAATGAAAAGCTGACATTGGCGTATTCATTCAACATACAACTGACATGAACTATTACTAATGAGTACCCACTTGAGAAGTACGCATCATTTCCCGATCCTTACTATCCTTACTAATCCTTACTTAAGGTAATATAATTACAGTAAAAGCTCCTTATTCGCGGGGTATACGTTCCGTAAATATGCCGCGAATACAGAAACCGTGAATACAGAATGGTAATTTGTATGGGATTATAGGGGATACGTTCCTAGGTGACAAAATAAAAAACAAACATATAAAAAAATAACAATTTAATTGAAGTTTTTGACCATACTTATTAATTATTATCGTCAGGCTTAGGCAAAGGTTTAAAGAACTTTGTAATTTTTTCTTGCTTGGCAGTTTTTAAAAGCTCCTTCAGTTCAAACTGATATTCAGCAGTGGCATTAGCAATTTTCCTCTTAAAAATAAGACTTCGTTCCATGGACGGATCAATTTTCATAAAGAAATCACACAGCTCATTTGCCATTCTTAAACCTTCACTAAGATTTTTCAGATTAAATGTCACATTTCCAGTGCTTGTTGAAGCCTCTTCTTCAATGGGCTGTGAATTTAACATTTCTTTCAAGTCGGTTTCAGTCAAATCTTCATCTTGCGATTCAAGCAACTCCTGAATGTCACTTGATTCTATCTGTTCGAATCCATCTCGCCCTATTTCATTCGCAATTTCGGCGAATGAAATAGGGCGAGATCGACTAAATCCGCGAATAAAGAAATCTTTAGCCGCGAATAAAGGAATTGGGTCACAATTTTTTAATCCGCGAATAGTGAAACCGCGAATGAAGGAAGCGCGAATAAGGAGCTTTTACTGTACCTAAAAATGCGAAAGTGTGTTTGTTTGTTGATTTATTGGTTTGTCCTTCAATCCCGCTGCAATTCGTAGCTCTGTTGCAGCGGGATTTCTGAACAAAATTTTACATCAAAGGCTAAAATTCATGGTCTTCCTTTTATTTCTCATGCTATGTTATTTAACAAAAAATAATCCTTATGATGAAACCTTCCGATCGGTATGATAAAGATACAGGTTAATTTTTTTTCTCGTATAGCGAGTTCGAGTCCCGGTTCAACCAGGCAATTATTTAAAAATCTATGAATGCAGTTTAAATTGTTTTTTAAATTAAAATGAAGTCTTCTTTCAGTAAAATGTTCCATCTCCAATATTTAAGGTACTTCCCCTCCATGTGGCATCGCCGTGGGACACCCTGTATAGTAATATGACAAATGCCCGACAGATAGTTTGGGGTAAAATCGAACTACAGGTGGTAATACTGTTTTTCATACAAAAAAACTCGCTCTATTTACAAAATGACAACTGTCAGAATTCCTCCGAATTATAAATCAGACTATACAGTGTACACTTTTTCCAGCTCTGGATGACATTGGTCATGGTGCACGCTGGAGCAGCGGCAGCACGGGGACGCCGCGCGGCCGTCGCTCGGGCTCCGCGCCCGGGGCCGCGCCCCTTCCGGCTCCTACTACCAAACCTCCCACACCGCCCGCAGTGGTACGCTCTGCCTCTGCCGCCAATACTGGCACTCTGGGACGTGGCACCCTTGGTAAGTTGTAATCCTTGCTGACATTGGTCAGGATGGGTGCTAAAGCCTCTGACCTTCAACCCTTTAATCATGATGCCTTGAAACCACCAATAATAATGTCCAAGATTTCTGTAGATTTAGGCACATTTTATCCTATCACTGGAACCAAAAATCCCTCCTTAGGTCATGGAATATTCACGCCACCATGGTATAAATTGCTGCCCAAAGGAATCCCAACCAATCTACATTTGCTTGCTTGATGAGGAGTGGCCATGGTCAAAATATCTAATCTCAATGTCCATTGGTTTTGGTTGTGAAGTTGTAGGTCAGTTAGAGTACTGTCTTACGGTTTAAAGATGAAAGTGGTAATACCTGTACAGTGTACGGCTGTATTACATGGTTTTCTTCTACCTGTACATCGTATGTGGTACATCGTAGGGAAGTCTTCGCGCGAGTACCGCACGCCGCCGGCGGTAGCGCCGCCACAGGTGCCGTCGCACTACGCGCCCAACTACCCGCGCCGCCCGCCCGGCTACTCCACGCTGCCGGTCGCTCAGCCACAGGTAAAAGAAAGAAAAACCATTATTTATTTAAGAAATTGTGCCACACATCGCGATACACTAAGGTACATTATGGTGGAATAGTCCTGACACAGGACTGATCACCCGCCTGGCGTCGGCAGGCGTCCCCTCTTTAAATACAAGGTACATTATCCCGACACTTCCATTCCTCAAGCATTTCCAAAAATCCTAAGCAATAGAAGCGTAATAGAACATATTATGTGTTGTGTGGAACAACCCGAAAAAAGGTCCAAGTTCAGCAAAAAGTTGAAAAAAGAGTGTACCTACATATACCACATCCTAACTATTGCCGTTCCAACAGAAAAACCAGCAAGAAACTCGTAGATAGCAGTTTTCTTAGGATAATTATGAAGTATGTTCCTAGAACCTTCCACATATAGCTCGACTAACAGAATAAGATTTTGAGACTTAAAGATGTTACTGATGATATAGGACAGATAGTTAAAAGCGTTCAGGCACGGGGGAGCAAAAAGGACAAACTTAGACACTTAACGTCGGTCACCCATCCAGTTACCGGCTAGAGTCAACATTGCTCATCCAATGTGATTGTTTGATATGCACTAACTAGGCTCATCATCCCATACTAGAATACTATTAACGTAATTATTTGGATAACAGTAACATGTACATTTTTAGGTGGGAATGGTACATCCGAATCAGCATCAATCACCATCCAATTATTCACAACAAGACTTGCATTCCAGCATGCCACGTAAGTTATTTACATAATATCATGACAACTATTTATTACTATCTTTTTTTATATTCGTTGAATAGATAGTCTTTGACTGCGAACTCATCTGATGGTGACGATGCAGTCTAAGTTGGAAACGGGCTAACTTGGAACGTGTATGGCAGTATAAATTCAACCCATACCCCCTAATCAGTTTGTACACGCCATCGTGCCCGAAAGCTAAATCGCTTGGCGGTACTTCTTTGACGGTAGGGTGGTAACTATAGCCATGGGTAAAGTCTACCATCAGATTAGACCAGAGACAATTTAGAAATTGTAAATTCCCAAATTGCCCCCGCCGGGAATCGAACCCGAGACCTCCCAGTTTTAAGATCACAGCGCTCACCACTGAGCCAGGGAGGTCGTCAAAAACCTTTATCTACAAAAGCTATGCAATGTAAAAATAAAACTATTACATACATACTACATGTATTGTAATAAACATTTACAGTATTTATTTTTAATATTATTATAACATTAATTATTATGTTTATTAACTTTATATTCCCATATAAAATTAATCAACACAATGTTTCAGCTCCACCTTCTCCATTGATTGGGTCAGATGGAGAACATAGCCAGCATTCCATGAGCTTGCCTGGCCATGTAAGTATTAATTTTTTTTAATACTATAGACTGATAGTGATTACGCAGTGGTTTTTATAATATTACTAGTTGATGCCTGCAACTTCGTTCGCGTGGATTGAGTCTTGTAGATAGATGCAGATTGTAGGTAGAGAACTTTATTGCACACAAGAAAGAAAAATGATTACAACTTTAATTTACGCATGCAAACGTTTTGTAATTCCCGCGAGAACTCTCTTATTTTCCGGGATAAAAAGTAGCGTATGTGTTATTCCACACTATAATCTATCTCTATGCCAAATTTCAGCCAAATCGGTTCAGTCGTTGCAGCGTGATTGAGTAACAAACCAACCAAAAAACTAACCCATTCATACTTACAAACTTTCGCATTCATAATATTAGTATTATTATAATATTAGACTTACTAAAAGGCTTGTATGGTAGAATTGTGACCTTTCATAAGAGCTACAAGTTGGCCTACATGAAATAAATAAATTTTGATTTTGATATTTTGATTTTTTTTATGCATCGCAGCGCGCGTCGTCCTCGTCAGCCGGCGGGTCGGGCGGGTCGGGCGGCGGGTCGGCGCGCGGCGGGTCGGTGTCTCCACCCCTACCGCCGCCGCCGCTCGACGACGAGCTGGCTGAGTCCTTTGGTCGTCATCACATGCAGGTAACAACACCGGCTACAAGTACTAGAGGTGGTTAATATTGCACCTAGCGCCATATTACAGCATGCTATCTTTCCATAGCACGCAGCGCGTGCTACATAGGCGCTGTGGTGCTAAGGTGCTATGAATATCGCGCGCCGTAGGCGGTGTAGCACATTGCACGTAGCAGCGGCGCTGAGGCGGCCGGGCACTGTTGCCAGTCATCGCGTGCGCGCTATGCTTAGAGGATGGATTTATCCCAGAATCTGCATTCCGAACCGGTGGTAGATTTATGACGTATCATAAGAGCTACAAGTTGGCCTACATGAAATAAATGGATTTTGAATTTGAATGGTGATGAGTTCAATAACTGTAGCAGTTGTTCCAGGGTAAGATAGGCGCGCAGTACAGCGGCGCCGTGCCCGCCATCGTTCCCGATGATGACGACCTGCCCGGCTGGGTGCCCAAGAACTACATCGAGAAAGGTAGTCCTGTTGCTTCTTCCTTTTTAAAAAAAAAAAAAAAATATTAGCCAAGCTAAACTTGACTTATATTCTCCCCTCCCCTCCGAATAAGCGAAAAGCTTGCGAGGTGAGGCTCGAACATTCCGAACCAGTGCTGGTAGATTCGAAAGCACTTTATAAAAGTTTATTTGAATAAAAAAATTACTCTATTCTAATGTATTATTTTATTTGTTTAAATAGATATTATAGTATTTATTATGTCATTTATTAGGTAGTGTTAATATGTATATTGCTTAGATAATATACCTTTATGTTGCACCATACTACCCTCACACATCATTTCACTCCTATCACCAATGGTTGCCTGGTAGAGATTGCTCTGTAGCAATAAGGCAGCCTTTGCATGCGTAGTTTTAAGTTTTATTAATTTTTGTTTCTTTCTTGTGTGCAATAAAGTTTTTATCTATCTATCTATCTATTGTTCCAGTGGTGGCGATATATGACTACTACGCGGATAAGGAGGACGAGCTGTCGTTCCAGGAGAGCGCCGTCATCTACGTGCTGAAGAAGAATGACGACGGCTGGTGGGAGGGCGTCATGGACGGCGTCACCGGCCTGTTCCCCGGGAACTACGTCGAGCCGTGCGTCTAAATGTGTCATTTTGGATCTTTTCCCGGGAACTTTGTCGAGCCGTGCGTCTAAATTCGCCACTGGCCTGCTCTCCGAGAACTATCTCAACCCGTACGTCTATCTGTGCAATTGGATTGTTCTCCGGGAACTATGTCCAGCAGTGCGTTTAAATGTAATCAGAATTGTTCCCCGGAAACTATGTGGAGCCGTGCGTCTAACTGTGTCATTAGATTGTTCCCCTGGGACTATGTTGAGTCGTGCGTTTGTCGTTGGATTGTTTCCCGGGAACTTTGTTGAGCCGTGCGTCTGACTGGTCATTGGATTGTTTCCCGGGAACTTTGTTGAGCCGTGCGTCTGACTGGTCATTGGATTGTTTCCCGGGAACTTTGTTGAGCCGTGCGTCTGACTGGTCATTGGATTGTATCACGGGAACTTTGTTGAGCCGTGCGTCTAACTGGTCATTGGATTGTTTCCCGGGAACTTTGTTGAGCCGTGCGTCTAACTGGTCATTGGATTGTTTCCCGGGAACTTTGTTGAGCCGTGCATCTAACTGGTCATTGGATTGTTTCCCGGGAACTTTGTTGGGCCGTGCGTCTATAATCGCCAATGGCCTGTTCCTCGGGAACTATGTCAAACCGTGCGCCCTAACGTGTCACCAAACTGTTCCTAGGGAACTATGTCAAACCGATCTGTTCTCCGGGAACTACGTTTTCCCCGGGAATTTGTTCCAATCATGCTCTTCCTTTAAGGCCTAGATTAAGGTAGCCATAAACCATTTCTTTATCCACTAATAGACTGCTGAAAAAAATTCACGATATGACGATTATTAATTAATAATACATAATAATAAAAAAGCTGTAAATAAGGTTTACTTAGTATTTCCTCAACACAAACGAATTCATAGCAAATCGAAACTGTTCGAACACGCATTTTATATTATTAAAATAAGATTAAAACAAACAATTGTAAGGCATTTTATAAGTATTATAATTTAGTTAAGTTTTGTAATACAGTAAATACGTAAAGCGAATTTACGAGTACAAACCAAAAAGGTCTGTAGAACTTTTGTTTCTATAACTGTCGAAAACACGATTCGAACTAAGATTGATGAAGATTCTAGTTTTTATTCTTTGCTAGAATTTTTTTTCTCTGTAAGTAATATTAATATTCTTAGGTTACACACATATTATAATTTATTTGTATTCGAAAATGTTTACTCCGATTAAGCTTAATCATGTTATAGTTTTAATAAAAATATTTAATGCTGATTGTCATTTTATTTTAACCTTGATTTTAAGTTGAACTATGTGCTTCCGAGGGAAGAATATTCTCCATTTTAGCGAAGTTCAAAAAAAAAGGGGAAACTGCAATTTAGCAGGGCTGATTCAACAGGGGTAAGAATGCAGTGATAAATGGGAATAAACGCCATATTACATTCAACACAATATTGGTACTGTATATACAGCGTTGGCGTTTATTCCCATTTGCCACTGCATTATCCTATCCATGGTGTTTCTAAGATAGATAAGGCTCTGCTAGCCTCTACAAAAAACGATTAGACCTAATTTCTCCGGTGCTATGATTTTTTTATTTGAATTTATATAATTATAAAAAAGTACATTGAAAGAACTCTCATTATGTACGTCTCTCAAACTATCAGCCTCAAAAATAACGAAGGCCCATGGTGGATTGGACCGATTTTAGAGTTCACTTCAATAGTTTTGGTAAGGTTCATTGGATCAATTCATGAAATACAAACATTGAAGACTAGTAGCAGTCCCCACCGCTTTCATCCTATTCCAGGGGGCCTGTTTGGTTAGGAGATTCGAAATTACAATAAAACACCAATAATGAATAATTATGACATTTTTTATTGCCACCGCTTATACTTATAAGGGATCACTCAAAACATTAAGGGCCGATCTTCACGTGAATGGCAGCGGCGCGACGCGCACTTTCAGTGTGAAATAATTTTAAACTTTATCTACATATTCGCTAAAAACCAGTATCGCATGAAAAGCTCAAATAGGTCGCCACGCGCGTCAAGCGATACTGGTCTTTAACGGTGTAGATCGGCCCTTAACTTGTATTATTTTATTATTTATCAATCTCACATTCAAGTATTATACGCTTAGACCATTCAACCCAATTGAATGGTCTAAGATTATAAGTAAATACTCGCAACATACCTACTGATGTACTTATACAGTAAAATGCAGATTTTCCAAATCAGATTAAGTGAAAAACATCACATCGTAATTACCGGACTAATTAAGTTTTAATCCTAAAAAGTCCTTCAAGAGGTTATTTTATTTTAACATAAATTTCTAACATCTTGACTTATTTTTGACGTTACATAAAAAGCTTTTTATAAGTAAAATAAAAAAAACATCGGTATTACATAAAAATATTTAAGATTAGGTCAGTTCAATTTTCAATTTTGCCTGAAAACAGGTGGATATTTAAAAAATAAAGGTTTCTTCTTAGCCTTTTATTGTACGTAATATTATAATGTTGAAATTAATTGTAATTTTGGCGAATGGACCCCCGAATACTAAAGAGCTCTTGAAAAAAAGAATAGTTTCACATGTTTATTTTTTTTTTTATTGGTTTTGACAAAAAAAAAAAACACGAAAGTTATACTGTTTAGTATTCGGCCGGTCATCTTTAGCTTATAACTATAGTACGTTTATCTCTCGAAGTTACGGGCGCCTTACTTGTGATTACGTCGTGTACATGCACATTGCGTGTGTGTGCCTGTCAGGAGCCTAGGTGGGAGCGGTCAGGCGCGAGCAAGCTCTCGCTCACACTTATACAGATACGACACACACACAACCATGAGCCACACGCCCTCGTGAATTACAAGAACTATACCTATCGTAGTTTTCAAATATTTTACATTTCATTTAGTATTATTCTTTGTCGTCAAGGTCCATATTCTCTGTGCTAATGATGTCAGTTTCTTTGTTTTCAGTTAGTTCTGCAGTTTCTATTAATGTTTTCTGCTCGATTTCTTCTATAGCAATATTGTCTTTATTATCATCAAGTTTTACTTTGCTATCTTGGTTTTCTTTCTTCTCTGTGAGCAGCGGTTTTACGTCTTTTTCTTCTTTTCTCTCTTTCTTATCTTCTGATCTGGAATAGTCGAATATTATTATTTCTAACTTTTTCAGTAAATATAAAAAAATGGGAAGAATAAAACGATCTCAATGGAAAGAAAGCGATAGTATTTAATCCAGCCAAATGGAAGAAAAATATCGAAATCGGATTTTATCATAAAAGCAGATCTTTCCTAATTTTGTCTTTTCTTCAACCTCTTTGGCGTATTGTTTTTAAAAAACAGACTTCAAGCGCCACTATATAGTATATCAATTGTGCCTATAAAATATGAAGAGTTCCCTTGCTTTCTCCAAAATCCCATCATCAGATCCTGACCTGATGAAAATGGGACCACCTGGGAAGTATAACCCTTTCAAACAAAAAAGGAATTGTCCAAATCGGTCTAGGCATCTTTGAGTAATCAGGGAACATACATAAAATAAGACATATTGAGAACCTCCTCGTTTTTTGGAAGTAAGTTAAAAATGATTTACCGTTTTCGTATGATGCAGAGTATAAACGGCGATAGGATATTTTTGTCACATGTAAAATTTTGTTTGTTGCCCGAGTTACTAAATGTTTGAATATATCATTCAGTTGCAACTTACTTCACAGGTCCATTAACAACTTCCACAACGTCGTCGTCTTCATACTTGATGTTGACCACAGCCTCCACTTTCGCCTGTATACTCTTCAGTGCGGAATGGAATATCTTGGAGCTAGCCTGTAGAAAAAATAAAAAAAATATTGGTTCTTATATTAATTATGGTTAAAAATCTACCTAATTGGCCGCTGCCAATTAGGACGCTGTCCACGTGCATCGTTTTTGAAAATACCATGGGAACTCTGATTCTCCAGAATAAAGAGTAGCTCATGTTACTCTCCAGGTCCTCAACTATAAAAAATCATGCAAAAAATCACGTCGATCCATTGCTGCGTGATTCAAGGACGAACCAACAAACAAACATTTTCGCATTTTTAACATGAGTGAGCGGCCACGCTCGCAAAATTAATGTAAAAAAAATCAGGCGATTCGGTTCAGAAATCCTGGAGTTATTGGTACCATACATAGAAGAAAAAAAACATACCGGCCGAATTGATAACCTCCTTCTTTTTGGAAGTCGGTTAAAAAGCATCTACTACATACTGTATTACATGGTCGCTATCGACATCCCTCCCGAGGAGACTATGTCTAGCAGTGGACTTCAATCGGTTTATGATAACGAAATAAAATAATATAAATAAAATAATTAAATAGATTAGGATTTTTACAGTTTATATATTATGAAGACTTTGCGCGTCTGATTCCAAAATCTTAGTCATAGGTACTTCAGGTATACATGCAGGCACTCTTATACGCTACCGCGATACAAAGAACGACAGCGCCATCTAGTATGACGATGGGTAACATTTTCATGATTCCTTTATATAATTAGGAAATTGAACACTGTGCGACCCTGTAGGATTACAATAAGATTTAAATGTAATTTAATTAAGACTTTAGGTTAGATAAATATTGGTTTGCCTAAGTAAATAAATAAATAAGCGTACGGTAAGTGAAGCGATCCTCGCTCGGGCGGCGGTCAAGGCGGAGGAGACGTCGTTGAGCTGCGACTGCGCGCCGCGCTCCGCGTTCTGCGTGCGCTGCGCGGCCGCGCGCGCCGCCTTCAGCGCGTTGGTCGCGTCCCGCAGCGCGCTCTCGAGCCGCGCGCGCTCGCCCGACCAGCGCGACGCGCCCAGCACCAGCGCGCCCACGTCCACCAGCCGCGACTTGTACATCACTACACCTGTATAAAAAAAATAAAAAAAAACAAAAAAGCCTTTTATTTCTTGTTTAACAAAAAATTTTTACATAAAGTGTTAACTATTTTATAATCTACTATATAAAAATAAGTCGGGTTTTCCTTCCTGACGCTATAACTCCAGAACGCACGAACCGATTTCCACGGTTTTGCATTCGTTGGAAAGGTCTCGGGCTCCGTGAGGTTTATAGCAAAGTTCAATCCTGATGCTGCAGGGGTACTGCCCTCCTAAACTGTGGGGATTTAGGAACTGTCGATTATGAATAGTTATTTTAGGTACCAAGTAAAGACTACATCGTTAAATTCCAGGACTCAACTCCTCAATCCTGATGCTGCAGGATTTCTGCCCACCTAAACTGTGGGGATTTAGGAACGCGGACGAAGTCGCGGGCGTCCGCTAGTAAGCTTATAATCTTACAATCTACTTTATTCATTTTTATTAATCCTACCATTAACTTAATACAAATAATTAAAAAATAAATTAAATAGCTAAATAAACAAGAACCCCTCTAGGTGAGGGTGAAGGCCTCCTCCAGAGAGGACCATTTCTCCCTGTCTACTGTCACTACACCTGGGGCCCAAATCTGCTATTGCAATTGTAGTTCAATTGTCTATCAATGACATCCCAATTGCTACTTTTAGCAATTTTGGTAGTCTACTAATTCAATGGCGTCACAATTGTTTTCCGATGATTTGCCACTGACACATCTAGCTTTGAATCTAGCTTAAATAAACGTTTTTAATATGTAGTTTTTTTTTGAAACTCATTTCGGCAAACGCTTTTTAAGCTAATGCCAATACCGAGGTATCATTGAATTACAATCCAATTATAAGAAATCGAACGACCATTGTGAATTTAGTAGACTACGAAATTTTGGACCAATGATAATTGAATTGTAATTGTATTGCGGTTCAATGACAATGACATGTAAAATAGCAGACTTGGGGCCCTGTATTGGGCAACAATTGTTTTTTAAACTGAATTGTAGCTTTTATTCTTCCGTGAAGAGTCACTGATAGAGTCCATTCAAAGCACGCAAAGGCAAATATAATGATTATTATTAGAGGTCAAATGGAGTGACCTCTAATAATACAAACTCCTAAAATAAAGATTAAAGCTAATAATTATACAATACAATTGTGACGTTGTTTGTAGACCCTAATAAGAAAAAAGGCAACTATAATTTATTTTAATTTTGTGTTGTGTGTTAAAAAAAGCCTATAAATTATTTGCACTCTCCAGATACTGCAGCTTTTATTTACTTTTATTCCTGAATTTAAAAGATTTTTAGGTTTTTGTAATATCTGTTGGCTTATACGTACCACTATCGCTGACATCTTTAGTGCCGGAGGAGGCTTCCCCGTCCTCACTGCTTTTGTTGAAGATGGGCAGCAGTTCTCTGTTGCCCGCTGCTATTGTGGCCTCTAACTCCGCAATCTACAATTTAAAAGGATCATCAAAATAATTTAAAATACTGATTTCAAATGTGTGAAATTCAATTAAAAAAAAAAAAAGGGCGATACCCTAACAAGTGGACCGACGATATTAACCAACATTAGTATACAGACAGCACAAGAGAGATGCATGTGGATGTCTACCCAAGAGACCTATATCCAGCAGTTGACTGCTATTTAATTGGAACGAAGTTCCTTATCGCGCGTTGTGAAAGGGGGCTAGACGGAAAAAATTCTTACGAAAAGTTGTCACGACACTTTTTGCTATAGTTCCCTCTCATGTTTCTCTGTCTGTCTCTCTCTCTCTCATAGAAAGCAAGCCAGATATTTTCATTTCTATTTCGCATTGAACTTCGTTCCATCCGGGTGTCCCTTGACACCTCTCAAGTTTTTATATGTATTTATTTACTAACTTTTACCCGCGACTTCGTCCGCGTGACTTAGGTTACTGTTTTCCCGGGGTAAAAGGTCACTTTCCTTGCCATCAAAAAACCCGTTCAATACAAAATGTATGAGAAGATGAAATTTTCAGTTGATAAGAAGAAGACATACATATTACTTTATATAATGGAATAGATAAATACCAATAAAATATAAATACGTAACATATTAGTAACGCAAAAATATAATTAAAAATTTAGTTAAAAGTCACTTACATGTGGAGGCACTTCATTGGGAACCTGCACAGTGCCGTCGAGTGGCAGGTCTTGTATTGCTTCCTGTGCGCCGGCGGATAAGTCTTTGATTGTTTGAATGAGAGACCTAAGAGAATAATCATCAAATCAGATAAAAAAAATATTTATTTTTCTGTTTTGTGTGAGATTGATATTTATTTTAATAAAATAAAAGTTGTAAAATACAGAAATCCGCCATAGCAATCAAAACAGTACATCACATATATCTTCATCTTTGACAAACTACTATGAGAAAACATAGATGTGACGTCACGAACGACGCCACGACAACGTCGAGTGTTTTGCGTGAATTTTAAAATGGCAATTTTTTTTGCTGAAATAAGATATATTTTCTAAAGAGTAGATACTTCTGAACATTATCCAACAGATTTTCAAAATCGGTTAAAAGACAAATGTGCACAGGCAATTTCTGTGCAAATGTATTCCAACATAGACATTGTTGCTTTTTATGATGGGTAATGATAACGACGTTGATGCATGTCATGAAGCACAATCCAAAGGAGACATGGCTCGAGAGGTACTCACTTGTAACTGAACGTGTCTCAGATGCAAAGCACAATCCAAAGGAGACATGGCTCGAGAGGTACTCACTTGTAACTGAACGTGTCTCGGATGCAAAGCACAATCCAAAGGAGACATGGCTCGAGAGGTACTCACTTGTAACTGAACTTGTCTCGGATACAAAGCACAATCCAAAGGAGACATGGCTCGAGAGGTACTCACTTGTAACTGAACGTGTATCAGATGCAAAGCACAATCCAAAGGAGACATGGCTCGAGAGGTACTCACTTGTAACTGAACGTGTATCGGATGCAAAGCACAATCCAAAGGAGACATGGCTCGAGAGGTACTCACTTATAACTGAACGTGTTTCAGATGCAAAGCACAATCCAAAGGAGACATGGGTCGAGAGGTACTCACTTGTAACTGAACGTGTCTCGGATGCAAAGCACAATCCAAAGGAGACATGGCTCGAGAGGTACTCACTTATAACTGAACGTGTTTCAGATGCAAAGCACAATCCAAAGGAGACATGGCTCGAGAGGTACTCACTTGTAACTGAACATGTCTCGGATGCAAAGCACAATCCAAAGGAGACATGGCTCGAGAGGTACTCACTTGTAACTGAACATGTCTCGGATGCAAAGCACAATCCAAAGGAGACATGGCTCGAGAGGTACTCACTTGTAACTGAACATGTCTCGGATGCAAAGCACAATCCAAAGGAGACATGGCTCGAGAGGTACTCACTTGTAGCTGAATGTGTCTCGGATGCACACCTTCTCCAGCACGCTGCGCACCTGCGAGCGCGACAGCTGCAGGCCGAGGCTCATGAACAGGTTCTGCAGGTCCTTGCGCGTGACGGTGCCGCCGCGCGCCGTGTCGAAGTACACGAGCGACAGTAGCAGGTACTCACTTGTAGCTGAACGTGTCTCGGATGCACACCTTCTCCAGCACGCTGCGCACCTGCGAGCGCGACAGCTGCAGGCCGAGGCTCATGAACAGGTTCTGCAGGTCCTTGCGCGTGACGGTGCCGCCGCGCGCCGTGTCGAAGTACACGAGCGACAGCAGCAGGTACGGGTCCGGCGGCAGCTCCACGCCGCGGCTGCGACGCCGCGGGGATTGGCTGCGCTCGTCGTCGCTGTGAGAATCCTGTTTACGTATTTTTTTTTTTTAATTATAATATTTATTTTTTTAAGTACGTAAATATCAATTTTGTCAACCTTTAATTTGCTTTAAAAAGCTTTCGCTAACTTCAACTTGGTTCAGATACCAACTAGGACTGTCAAATCCGCATTTTGTATGACGAAATGTTTTGTACGAAAGTTTGTACCTAAGAAATGTCAAGTTCTCGGTCAACGACATTGATAAAGTTCAAGTTCTAACACTGTAAACGTGAAAGTAAAATGGAAAAGCATCCAAAGCACCGTAAAGCATGGAAATTTTTCCATGCTTTATCAACCAATGGCCATGGCAATTTAATGTAACCACAATCAATATCTTATTAATCATTTTTCTATAGAATATAAACACTTTGCATCTTCTAAAAACTTTGTCCACAGAGATTTTTCTTGAAAATATAACAAATAGACAGACACAAGTTCATATGACACGTAAGTTATTAGCAAGCGATCTTTACCCGTCTTTCTCGTCTGCGTGAATCGCGTTTATCATCTCTTTTGTCTTTGTCATCCTTTTTGTCCTTATCATCCTTTTTATCCTTGTCGTCCTTTTTGTCTTTGTCATCCTTTTTGTCCTTGTCATCCTTTTTGTCCTTGTCCTCCTTTTGAATGAATGACATACTATTATTGTACACATAAAGTAAACTACACAAGATAAAATTGTATTCATGTTTAACAGAGCGCGTCGTAACACATTAACAACGCAATAAAGAAAATTTTAACGTAAATGTCAAATTTCATATTTTACTTATAACATAGCATTAAACATGCATAAGTGTATTGCAGTTCAACAGGTTCAGTAAAAATATGCATTATATAAAAATGTTAATTTGGTAACAATTCACTAAAATATGTAAATGAAATTTTTAACAGACATTCTTAGGTTCTGCATGAAACATTGTGATCACCAACCTTTTTATCATCATTCTTTTCATCTTTCTTGTCATCTACTTTCTTTTCTTCTTTCTTATCTTCTTTTTTGTCACTCTTCTCCTTTTCCTTCGAGTCCTCTTTCTCTGGTTTTTCAGGCAAAGTGTAGAGAGTTTTGTAGACATAGAATCCAAAGTCGCGCATCAGCATCTCATTGAACAGCTCGGCGAATACAAACAACTACAAGGAATACAAAAAAAATACAAGGAATACGAAGGATGTACAACAATTTGCACTATTTACTGTAATTGGGTATTTGACAAAATTTTTTATATACCTTAAATAAAGTTTTTTAAGAAACTAGTCTCGAAAATATAGAGCTTTTTATTAGTTTCCTGTTAGAAAAAGAGAGCACTATTGCAACATGACATCAATATTCAGTCACTCCTTACACTTTAAATTCAGAATTTCGTTTTAAAAACAGACGGATACAGTTGCAGTAAAACAGCATACAACTTGTTTCTTTAATCGATTTATTTTGTTTTTACAAATGTTATTCTTACATGTTCCATTTTCGATTGTAAATTAATGAATATCCACATTTTGACAACAGTCAAATACCCAATTACAATTATTGTGTTGTAAAACAAAAGCTTTATTCTTGTGTTGTTTTGTCTATGTTTATATTGATGCTGAGATCTATAGAGCGTGCTCTACTCAGCTCAGACTGAAGATAGAGGTTAAAACGAGACACAGTGGCGTGCATTGGATGTACAACAGGGTAGGCAGATAGACTCCAGTACGAATTATAAAAAACTTAAGGGTAGACATAGTACAAATTATAAAAAGCCTTACTTAAGTACCCTTAAGTTTTTATAACTAGTACTGGAGTTTTCTCCATTTTATATCATCTGCCCGCTTAATGCACACCACTGCTCTGACAAAAATCAGTCTCGTTTTAACTCTGTTTTGAGTCTGAGAGTGAATGTGCGGTCTATAGATTTCTAATGTGTGTGTGTGTGTGTGTTTGACGACCTCCCTGGCGTAATGGTGAGCGCTGTGGTCTTATAACTGGGAGGTCTCGGGTTCGATTCCCGGCGGGGGCAATTTAGTAATTTATTATTTCTAAATTGGTCTCTGGTCTGGTCTGGTGGGAGGCTTTGGCCGTGGCTAGTTACCACCCTACCGTCAAAAATGTGCCGCCAAGCGATTTAGCGTTCCGGCACGATGGCGTGTAGAAACCGATTAGGGGTATGGGTTTAATTTACACTGCTATACCCCTTCCAAGTTAGCCCGCTACCATCTTAGACTGCATCGTCACTTACCATCAGGTGAGATAGCAGTCAAGGGCTATCTTGTCATAGAATAAAAAAAAAAAAAAAAATCGACTAACCTCAAAGCTGTGTTCCTTGTTGTCAGTGATGCGATAGTCCAGCAGCAGTGATACTGTGGCAACACTGCAACTGAACTTGCCCGCCTTCGCTGTTGGCGACGGGTGCACTATGATGTGAGGACTTGTGGGTAACTCGTAGCGCGCTTTCAATGTTGCCTTCTCCTTTTCTAGCTGAAATTTATTATTATATTATTAAACATACATGAAAAAGATTGATTCAATAAGATGAAACCGGTTTGTTATACAGGGTGTCCCACGGCGATGCCACATGGAGGGGAAGTACCTTAAATATTGGAGATGGAACATTTTACTGAAAGAAGACTTCATTTTAATTTAAAAAACAATTTAAACTGCATTCATAGATTTTTAAATAATTGCCTGGTTGAACCGGGACTCGAACCCGCTATCCGAGAAAAAAAATTAACCTATATCTTTATCATACCGATCGGAAGGTTTCATCATTAGGATTATTTTTTGTTAAATAACATAGCATGAGAAATAAAAGGAAGACCATGAATTTTAGCCTTTGATGTAAAATTTTGTTCAGAAATCCCGCTGCAACAGAGCTACGAATTGCAGCGGGATTGAAGGACAAACCAATAAATCAACAAACAAACACACTTTCACATTTATAGGTAATATAAGTAAGGATTAGTAAGGATAGTAAGGATCGGGAAATGATGCGTACTTCTCAAGTGGGTACTCATTAGTAATAGTTCATGTCAGTTGTATGTTGAATGTTAATACGCCAATGTCAGCTTTTCATTTTTCTGAACAAAATTTTACATCAAAGGCTAAAATTCATGGTCTTCCTTTTATTTCTCATGCTATGTTATTTAACAAAAAATAATCCTTATGATGAAACCTTCCGATCGGTATGATAAAGATATAGGTTAATTTTTTTTCTCGTATAGCGGGTTCGAGTCCCGGTTCAACCAGGCAATTATTTAAAAATCTATGAATGCAGTTTAAATTGTTTTTTAAATTAAAATGAAGTCTTCTTTCAGTAAAATGTTCCATCTCCAATATTTAAGGTACTTCCCCTCCATGTGGCATCGCCGTGGGACACCCTGTATATCTTTTTTTATTTTTATTCGATGACAAGAATATATTATACTTTGAATTTTTTTTTTTTTAACTACCCGAAACTTGAAAGATACATTGAAAATGCTTTTAGTTGGTACTATATTTTTATACCCATCTATTAATTATAAAAATTAAAAAAAAAACGCTAGATTGAAGTACATCTATACTTATGAAATATATATTTTTTTTGAGCAAAATAAAAGGTTTTTCTTTTTTGTGTAAATAAAATACTCAAGATTCCTTAATTTTTCAGATGATTTGCAGTAATAGTAAAACACAGTGTTTAAAAATACTTATTAAATGCATAAATATTAAAAATTGTGGAACTGGCTAAATTAAAAAAAAAAATTATTGAATCATTTTCAGTATTTGTGAGTAAAACTTGATTTTATGGCAATAACACAAGAAGTCCAAAACTCTTCTTATTACCTTTTTTCTTTCTTCTTCAATTTCTTTTTCTGTTTTTGGTTTTTCTATTTTCTCTTCAGGTTTGTCATTGTTATCTTTTTGATCACTTTCTTTATTCTTTATATCGTTATCTGTATCTGTTTTACTCTCATTATCTTCTTTCTCGTCGGCAATAACAACAGATTCGTCAGCTAAAATAATGACAAAAGTTACGAGGTAGAAATTACAGAGAAATAGCCTGGTATTCCAGACCATCTTTAATTAATCTTTTATTCTTTTCTCTTATATATAAGGAAAAAGTGACTGACTGATCTATCAATGCACTGCACAAACCACAGAACTGATGGAGCTGAAAATTGGCATACAGATAACTATTATGATGTAGGCATCTGCTATGAAAGCTAAACCCTATTTTAACCCCTTACGGGATGAATTTTTGAAACACTTCCAAGGGGGTCAAATAGGGGGTTAAAAATCGAACTTAACAAATAATTTCACATTTAAGAGATGAGAGAAATATTTCTTTCACAGATGTTTCATTTTGCTTGTACTAATGTGATAAAGCCTCAATAACCCACCGGTTAAAGGTGCAGACTCAAAACTGAAAGGTCGCAGGTTCAAATCCCACCGGTTGCACTTTTTTCTGTGGTGCAATAAAGAATAAATAAATATTGTCGTACCTACTCCTAGCACAAACTTTCCGCTTATTTAGAGGGGATAAGAGGGTATTAGTCAACTTCAGCTTGACTAATATTCTTTAAAATAAAATCCACAAAAAAATAATGTGTTTTGCATTACCGTTACCATTAGTTCTATCATCCTTATCTGATGATGGTGTGGCCTCTTCCTGGTCTTCATCTTCTACCTCCATGACGTCTTCGCCCTTCTGTTCCTTTTCCTCCTCGGCCTTCACTAGCTTCGATAAACGGGACACCAGTTGACTTCTGAGCCCTGAAAGTCAAGTCAAAGACCATTTTATATTATTTATTTCATCGTTACGTTTATGTTTTGAGCTGTGTTTTTCGCTCGAAGCACAGTTATATTGTCAATGTATGGTAAGAACATCCTATGCACTGTGCTTAGCCACGTTGCCATTTAAGACAACTGAAGAAAAATAGATTATAGTAGTACTGCATGTTTTGTTTATTTTGATAGAACCGCAATAAATCTGCAAATTTGCAGTTCAATTGCAATCCAGTTATTGAACTAAACCGATCAAAATCTATATTAACCTTTGCAGCTTGCGTTCCGTGCACGGAGCTCATGCCTCAGTTGTTCCACTTTGATTGTCCTCAGATCAATTTTAGAGTAATGAGTTGGTTCCGGTTTGGCATCATCGTCATCGTCATTTTCATCTATAGTAATTGTACTGTCATCTTGTTCTGACTCCTTGGATTCCTAAAAGTGAATTGCATTTATAGTGGCAATCAACTGAAGAAAACTATAGGCTCAAGGAAATAATGAGAGAAAATTCATAAATTACTTAGGGATAAAAGTTGACAAAAAATTGAACTTTGTTTACGTCTACTGTACTGGGTGGGATAGGACTGATTACCCGCCTGGCACTGGCAGGCGTCCCCTCTTCAAATACAAGTCTACTATATAATAAAAGAAAGTAAAAAAGGCCTATATTCGTGCGTAGTCAGTTCGCGGCGCCGGCGGCAGCTCTGGTGACGTCATCGGGGTTTGGGAGTAGCGCACGCAGCCGGAAACAAAACCAAACAAAACTGGGAACAAACAATTTGGGATTTGTCCGTCGCACTGCTGTCGTCGGGTCTCGAGGCCGGCGCCGCGTCGCCGCTGGAACTCTTCTCTTGCTCGCCGTCTAGTTTTTTCAAAGCCGCGTCACAGGCTGCCTTATAGTGGTCCGTGACCGTCGTCCAGTCGACGCGCGACGGCTGAGCCGACCACACGTCGGGCAGGAACAACACCACACACTCAAGTCGGGACTTGCCGCCGCTGCCCTCGCGCCAGTAGTAAAACTCCACCATTCGGTACCTGCGTGGGTAACCAAGTTGTAGTCAACATACTCACACGGCAGCCTTGCAGGCCGCGGCAAACGCTCATTGCTGGACTGTACATCGCTCCACTGCTGAGCATGCCACGCTCGATGTACGACCGCTCATCACTCACATAATGAATGTACTGGTACTATGACATGGTAACATTGGGATCTAGAGTTTCCTCTTTATCGATTAAACTGGTTTTTTACGTCATCATTTGAATAGGGTAGATGCTTATGTTTGATTTTAATCATTATTTTATAGATTGCACTTACACTTAAATGTTCAACCCCTCCTTTTTCAATAATTACGAAATTAAAGATTTCTAACTTATTCATTTTAAGAATTAATTTAAGTTAGAAGGCTTTAATCTTAATTATTATGGTTTACAAATTATTTAAATAAGTAAAAATAGTAGTCATCTTCCCTATTACATGTATAAAAGACATAATAATGCAGAGGGTACTCTAGGTCCCAATAAGGGACACAAACGATATGGACTTTTCTGGATAATCTCCATTTAGAGGAGGGAAAAATGTATAGAACACTTACCATTGGATGCAACCCGATAAATCAATGCCAGTAAGGGCTTTGCAAGTTCGTATGGCAGTTTTAACTAAAACTCCTGGGTCGGTATCTGGGTTTTCCCCATCAAGGGAAGGGCTCCAAGGCCCACCTATAGCAAAGTTCTCTCCACCTTTACCCTTTTGCCCAACAAGGAATTTAATCAACCTAGTAGGATGCAATGGCATTTTGTTGCTACGTTTCTCCTTTTCATCAACCTTTGTCAACCCACACTTTTGATAGAGACTCTCTAATGTTGGCATACTAATCAACATCACCTGCAAAAAGAAATTATTTAAGCAAAAGCAGGCCTTGCACACTCCCCACTAAACTACAAGTACATAGCGTACCTCCTTAAAGAGCATAAATTCAGAGTGCGAAGGGATAAGGGATAAGAGTTACGTGATAGAGAGATAAGTCTAGCTGAATAAGACGATAGGCAAGTAGCACTTTGTCAACCTGAATTGCACTTTATTGTGTGGAAACAAGAGTCACTATTTATTTAAATCATTTGGCGGAGGGAATCTTCTGTACCTTTAGGTACTATTTAGGTATTCTGTGGCGAAAGTAAGTTGTGTTGTACATTTTAATACCAGAGCTGTAGGCGAGGGTTTCAAATAGTAATAAAATCAAACTATAACGCTTAGAATAGAAGTTTCTAACAAAGTTCAGCTCCAAATGTAGGCTCAAAACAAGCAATGAATTTGTGAGGCTGAGTAACTATTTTGTTTATTACCTTAGCTGAAAACCTGTAGTCTGCATCAGGCGGTTCCAATACAGCATCACTGGGACTTGGATCAGGAACATCTTTACTCATGATATGATATGCACAAGGATTGTTCAGAGAAAATGGTGCCTGTGGTGGGAACGTCTCACCCCACTTCACTTGGGCATTGAAGAAGTCTGAAGGTATATACAGGTTGGTGTATCTCTGTGATAATGTGGGCACATCAATTTTTTGGCTGAAAGAGAGAATGTTATATTATTGCTCGTTTTACATACTGCACTGGTAGCATGGGCGGGAGAAATTTTATTCCCGGGAAAAGGATTAAATGTTTATCCCCTATCCACCCGTCGAGCATGGGCACAGCGGTGGAAAGAATATTGACAGTGGATACAATGGGAGAAAATTTATCCCCGCAATTATTGCCATTATAAGAAAATCATGGAAGTAGGAGGTACAGATACCTTGTGGTATTTGTACCATTCAACAAATACACAAGTTCTTTAATATGTAGTCAGTGGCGTAACTATAGGGTGGCAAGACGGCAAAATGCCACGGGCCCCAGCCCTATCTAAAAAAAAATACTATTTCATTGGTTGAACTTGAACATATTGGGGGAGTGAGGGCCCCATACGATGAATTTGCCACGGGCCTCAAACGGTATAGTTATGCCACTGTATGTAGATGAACCCAAATGGTACAACCTTAAACCAGAGAATTGAATTCAAGAGCACTTACATATCAAGAGGAATTCTTGGTACTCGAACAACATATTTAACTGGTGATGGCTGGTGAACGAAATTACGTTTACGTGGGGGGGAGTCTCTGCGATTACGACTGTCACGTCGGTCACGTGATCTGGATCGGCTTCTGGTGCGAGACCTCTTCTAAAATAGTAGAAGAAAATAATTATGCATTGTATATGATCCAACAGTCCATATTAGTCAATGTGCTCATAATGTAACTGACTCATATCAGTTAAATAGATGGTAATCTAACTAAGGCCTTATTGTTTCCTCCATACCCATACAAGAGTCCCCCTAGCATTAAGTGAATAATAGAAAACTATGACAACTCTGAACAATGATTCAAAAGATACAGTGATTTCTTGACATTACGTTGGAAGCATTAATAAAAGCAAACAAGCTGTAAAATTGCTTTGCAAGCTGTAAAAATAAATTACCATTGGATACACACAAGATGATGCAAGACATGTGGAAGTCCACATAAGACGTTCAGCAGTATATGTCTATCACTTGAAGAAAATAAATCATTACAATATTTACCCTGTTCATCATAGAAACATTTGGTCTGTCATCCCGTCGCGGGCCTCGGTCATCACGGCGATCGTCACGACGTGATAACATTGCCTTTTTGTTAGACGGTGGCGGAACCGCGTTATATGTATTCGATTTTTGGGGATTAACCTTTTGGTTTGGCCCACCCTTCGGCAGTACTTGAACCCGCGTTGCATTCCATTTGAACGGCATGTTCGGATTATAAGTAGCTTCCACCAATACCCTATCGTTTACTTTAGGAATAGAACCTTTAGCGCATACGGAAGTTTGATAGAAAACATCGTGGTCAACGAAACCGAAATCATTGTGCGTTTTCGTTACGGTGCCGGTGAAAACGCGCTGTTCGTTTGTCTGTTGGGTTTGGCTCGTCGAGTTGTTTTGATACATGTTTGGGTTCATAGCGCGCGGCGTGGGATAGGCCACTACGTTTCCTGGATACATTTGACCTTGAGCCATTTGGTTCATTGGCATTTGTCCCGACATTGGCATCGCCATGCCCCCTTGCGCTTGCATCATGCTTGGATTAAACACTGCCTGAGTTTGTTGGAAGGGCATCATTCCTTGTTGAGACATCATAGCGGCGTTTGGATCCATTATTTGAGGATTCATGCCGGTCATGTTTGTGGTCACATTTGATCGCGCCCATGGTGGATTTTTAGTTCCACTGCCCGTCTGCATTCTTCAGACGAAATCTTAAGCACCACTTTATCTTTATTTTTTCACACTACTGCACTGTAGAAAGCGCACTTTTTGTTTTACAAAGCACGGAACACCTCAAAACAACATAATGACAAAATGGCGTCCGCTTGCCGCCTGCCGGTTCTTTAGCAATAGTGTATTATCTATGGCAATAGCCAAAGAGTAGGTACCTAAATGTAGAAATAGATAGTGTATTATCTATGCCAGCAATGTTGCCATATCTCAAACTTAAAAATAAAATAAAAATTCGTATCATTGAATCACAAACATATAAGAGTAAGCAGACCTAACATAATTTTCACAACTACATCTAAACGAATAAATAATATCATCGCTTGCTTCTCTCCAACAAAAAATATATGATTCTATCTCTTTTACTTCTGTTGTTGCAACACTTACGCACTCATAGACATAATTGAGCTTGAGGCAATTCGTAAGCTACAAATAAGATCATGGTGCAATATGTCAATTTGTCAAAAACAACAACATAACCTGCGAGTTGTTTATTCTTTTAAATTTGCTTTAAAATCGAGTCTAAAGAATCAAAAATTCTGAAATAAAATGGTGAAGTGTTGTGCACCTCTGTGTGGCAATTCTCCGTATAGGAAAACACCTGCAATTACTTTTCATCGGTAAGTTTTGATGTGCTATAGACTCGTAATTTGGTTATATGCTTACTGTGTGATTATTAATAATCGTTCGGCATTTTAGAAGCAGTCCCCAATTATTATATACGCAAAACTCGTAGACAGTTATAGTAATTTTGGTTCTAGTATATT
Source organism: Hipparchia sbordonii (assembly GCA_038048805.1). NCBI lineage: Eukaryota > Metazoa > Arthropoda > Insecta > Lepidoptera > Nymphalidae > Hipparchia > Hipparchia sbordonii. Next base: position 5,927,258 of record CM076104.1, on the reverse strand, counting down.
CCTGTTGCAATATTTATCAATTAATTAATATCAGGATCTTGTTTGTCGTTTCATATACTTGTACAATTTGACAGGGCCGTATTCAGGCGCAAGTTTTGTTTAGTGGGTATATTTTGATTAAATAATTAGTCTGTTTTTGCCTGCCTGTTTTAAGATGTATTGGATTGTATTAATTTTTATTTGTATTGTATTGGACTTAGGAAAATTAATCGTGGAAGCACTGTATACATAGCATAGTTTCATTAAATATTGTAAAATTTTTACTTTTTTTTGAAAAGAGCGACCGCCGAGTTTCTTGCTGGCTCTTCTCGGCGGGAAAGGCATTCCGAACCAGTGGTACATTCATTGACGATTCAAAAGTGCTTGTAAAAGTTTATTTGAAATAAAATATTTCTATTTCTATTTCTATAAAAGTAAGGATAAATTATAAAATTAAATCATTTTTCAGCTTTCCAAAGGATGAAAATCTAAAAAATGCCTGGTTGATGCAGATGAATAAAAAAAATTGGCAGCACAAAACATCGAGTGTGCTATGTTCTGAACATTTTGAAGCACATTTAGTGGATTGCAGTGGTTTTCGTACCGTCCTTACTTCTAATGCAATCCCAATGATTTTTGATTCATCATTACAAGTAAGTTTCTAGTTGTTCTTATATTTAGGTACCAACCCAAAACATCTTGCCATTTAAACGTAAATATTGACAGCTATACCCATATATATATAGCTGTGTATCTATTTGTATTACCTATTAAATTGTTAATACTAGACAACTGATAATTTATTACTCTTGTTTTCAGAATATGTCTACATCATCAGTAAAAGGTCCAGTAGAAAGAAAAGCTGCTGGAGATCAAGTTTTGATGGACTTGCAAAATTTAAAGCCTAGTAATACTATTAATAAAGAGTATAGACTAATACTATTCCTTATTACGTTATTGAAAAGACTGAGACATATATGGTTTATTTTGTTATTTTTATAAGTTTAAAATGTGTAATGCTATTCTAATAAGGTTATTGAAATGAGTGATACAGGCTGAATAGAATGTAAGAGTTAATTAAACTACTGTTGACGTTATCGTATTGTCAATGTTTGTATTTCTAAAAGATATTAGAGAAAAAGTTGCTTTTTGATTTTGTTTTATTTATCTAATAGATATATCTTTTGGGTAGATTTTGTAAATCATGTTTTGTTTTGATTTTATTAAATACTAGCGGACCCGACAGACGTTGTCCTGTCTTAAGTTTTTTTACATCCTCTTTGACGAAATTGGCAGCACGCATTCTGTCAATGTTATGTCAAACGCCATAAGGTTACATCAAAAAAGTTTGAATTGTAAAAGCGGTTACATTAGAAATAATTTAATATGGTGGTTAATATTTCTCAAATTTTCTAATTTTCCGCGCAATTTTCTTAATTTTTTCTTTCATAAGAACCTTCTCCTAACAATAACAAACACAATAAAAAAAGAATTAGCGAAATCGGTCCAGCCGTTCACGCGTGATGCGCTTACCAACACATTAAGCGATTCATTTTTATATATTAAGATTATTTTGTAACATTATTACTTGTTTGATTACAAAACCGCGAAACTTAGCACATTAGAATCCATTTTCATAATTAAGAATTAATTTATAGAATTAAGATTACAGAATCTAAAATAAGGGTTTAACCTACAATTTGATGGCAACTTTCCGTAGTTTCCATATTATTTCAAATCACAGATACTAAATACTCTCCCAGTCCCTTCAACCTCGCTGAACCTCGCTTTTCGAAGTCCGGCTCTGTTTACTGTCAATGTGTGCATGACATTTGTACGTAGGCGTAATTGGAACGCCAATTTTTTCTTATGTTAGGTCTGCTTACTCTTATATGTTTGTGCATTGAATCATACAGTTACACACAATTCATAGATTTTTAATCATTAGGTACTAAATCCACACTAAATCTGTATGATACTACCTAGGTACCTATATAATAAGGTATATAGACTAAATAAAGAGGTTGCTGCGTCATTTGCAAATAATAGTTCCAGAGACATTCGTAGCATATTCGTAGTACTACCTCCGTAGACAGAGAAGGCAATAGACGAAGGTACTGTGTAACCGTGACTGAAATAGAGATAACATGACGTAACGATGACGTCACATGACAAGTTTGAGTTTAATGTTGCCACAATAACTACACTTCCCTGTTACCCCAAATTAGATGGAAAATTCTTCCCAGGATTTTTAGATAAAACGACAAAACAGATGCTAAACTGTTTTATTTTTTAAATAACATACCTACACATATAAGGTTGTCTGGGAGAGACATACCTATTAGGGTAAGCTTCTATTTTTTACATATATCTTAATATTGTATGCAATAAAGAATAATAATAAAAAAAAAATATATTTTTAAAAAACCGACTTCAACCACCACTTAAAAGTATAAAATAATTTTAGTTTGTACACGTATTGCGGTTGAAGTCGGTTTTTAAAAATATTTTTTTTTATATTAAAGTGTTTTAATGTAGTTTCATAGGACCAATTAACTAGATAATTATTTGCTCCTTAAAAAAAATATTGAAATGCCGAATAGAAATTTAGCATATGTGAGTCATTTTGAAAAAAGATGTATGTAACACAAAGGAATTTTTTTTTTCGTTACACAAGTTACTAGTAAGAATGTTACACAAAATAATTTGTAAAGAACAGTTAAAATTTTCCTTCGATCGAATAATGCTATTGAATTAAAAGCAACAAAAATTGTATGTTTAGTCATCAAAATCATCATTAATGAAATTAACAGTATATTCCTTTTTTCAGGCAGTCGTATTAAACTGCAACTCTTCATAGTTTAAGTTAATAATTATTAAAAAAAACATAAAAAGTCTGCCTCTAGCTATTTAAAAATGGCTTTAAAAATTAAGAACTTTGCAAATAAAATAATTCTTAAGATCGCCAACAGTTCTCGATTGGTCGTTGGACATTCCAACGAAACTTCAGGATGATTCAGAACAGTAACCGACACTATCTAACGGAACACACTTTAATCATCGCCGACATATATTTTTATTTATATTCTAGTATCCATCATCTTTCTTTTCTTTTCTCATAAAATTCATTTCTCCCATCACGACCTTATTTTGTTTCAACAAGAATTTAAAAAAAAATTTGAAAAAGTAGCCAAAGTAACCCGCCGTTACGGTATGTCAGAGGACATTACTAAAAAAACCTATCTCCGTGCCAAATTTCAGCCATATCGGTTTAGTGTGGCGTGATTGAGTAACAAACATATGGATGTTTGTTACTCAATCACGCCACACTAAACCGATATGGCTGAAATTTGGATGTATGTATGGATGGCTATACATACATCCAAACTTTCACATTTATAATATTAGTAGGATAGGGAAAATCGGGACATTGTATAGGTACCTAAAGCTGGCAACACACATAGATACTAAATTTTATTATTAACTGTCAGTTTGTTTCGCACAAAAGTGTGGCGACCTTGAAAAAAACTGGTTACACGATGAGGGACAAAAAATTGGGTAGCTGCGTCTCTGTTTATCACATTAATAACTTTATTTCTGCTCTCTTTTTAGTGTGAGTGAGAAAGAAATCGTCACTGGGTCTATGTCTTCTCTGTCTACGACTACCTCCTAATTTTTACCCTTGTATCATTGGGACAAGCCAATCTAGTGTTCATCATAGATTAATTATTAGTATAGAGATCAGTGGCATATCAGTGGACCTAAACCTAAACTGTGAGGTTTGAGAAACAGTCGCTTACGAATACCTAATGATATTGTTCACCAAGCATATTATACTACATCATAAAGTTCCAAGTCCTAGTTCCTCAATCCTGATGCAGCAGGGTAGTTCCTATTACCTCTGTGACGAATTAGGAGCTTTCGAATTGATATTTTTGGTACCAAACATAGACTATCATCAAGATTTTTTTTCCTCCTTGTAGACTATAGCATGAAGCTGCTGATACTACCCACCTAAATTGCGGGCTTCAAAATATCCAAAATACCCTGTCTGACAATGAAGCTCTGTAGACAAGTCTAAGGTTGCCATCTAAGATTGGGACCAGGTAGGTAAATGAGTGAACGACCCGACAGTTGGTGTTAGACTGATTTATTAGCATAGTGGTATTACAAGACAATATGTATGTACTTTATGTACTTATAGGCTAGATTAATTATAAGGCTAGGCACACACTGTACACAAGGTCTCCGACCACAATATCGAAGGATTTCGTAAAAACTATAAAAAAAAATTGTGGGTAAAGACCCGCAATTCTTCACGTTATCTATCTAGGTTCCAATTATCATAAGACTATAATACAAGAGCGTAGCGTTGGAGGGAGGTGAAAGAGAGCAGGGAACCGGACAAGCTACACAAAATTTTAAAAATATAAATACTTTAAAAAAAACCGACTTCAAACGTCACTACAAAGTATAACTATACGGGCCTAAATAGAAACGATGAAAACGATACGCGACGCTCGCCTTCTGCTGACACTATATGAGAGACACGTTTTATAAAGTTGAGCGAGCATCGCAAATCGGTTTCAACGTTTCTATTTATGCCGCCTAAAACCTACTTAGTAAAAAATCCCTTGGGAATGCAAACGAAGTCACGGGTAACTTCTCTAAAGTAATTTTTAAAATGTTTGCACATTGGACATTCAAGAAAATATATGTAAATATATGTATTATTTCATCTTAAGTACTGATCAGTCGGTTAGTATTTCAGTTCAGGCTTCAGAGTTCAGGCAGCAGCCTGCAGCTGAGTCTGACAGAGTGAGATCGTGCGTCCGTTTGAACAGACGTCTATCGAGACGTTACATTTTTCCTCAATTAATTTTTTAAAAGTTACGTGTTGTTTTACGCGTTTTTTGATACAGACTTTATATGAATTCATAAAAAATATAATTGCTGTGTTTACAAAGAAGTGTTTCAAGGTGCTATATTTATATTCTGGCACGGAGCCAGGGTAAATAAGCAAATGCGCTTCTACAAACAAAATCTAATAATAAATAAACAGTTCCTTCATCAATTTTATATTAATTAAACTTTATGCTGAAAAATAACTGAGTGAAAATATTAATGGTTTTTAATACAGCAAATAAATTTAAAAAAAAGTTGTAACAATCTAAATTGCGTTTTATTTTTACGCATTCTCAGTGTTATTTATTAACTTCAGTGGTTCGTGTAAAACATTTGGACCGTGAAGGAAACCTTGAAGTTTATTTGAATTTTGTCGTGATTTTGGAGTATAGGTATAATTTAATTAGCTGAGATGAAGTAATAAGATGAGTGTGGCCGTGGAAATAACCCAGGCAGCCCAGGAAACTGGGACTAGTCCACCTCAAAGCAATAAAAGAAGTCCTGCCGTTAACAGGCCTGTGCCTAAGAAAACATTAGAGTCCAGACTGTGGGACTTGTTACAACCCATCGCCAGATTATGGGGACTCATAACAGCTATAGGTAAGTTTTTACAATACAATAAGCTTATCAAATTTAATGAGATTATCAACTCTGTTATCTACCAAGATTCCCAAGATTATTATGATAGAAAAATAACCGGTCAAATACAAGTCGGACTCGCATACGAACGGTTCCGTACTAAAATACGCCGAAAAAACACGTTTCTAGTAGGGGAACCCCCTTTAATTTTTAATTTATTTTTGCCTTAAATAAAAACAACAGAAATACACATTCTCTGCAAGTCTTTACCTATTACGGATCATGAGATACAGCCTGCTGACAGACAGACAGAATTAATATAATAAGGTCTTGAGAAATTTTAATTATGTTTACCCGACTTAATTACACTCCCTCTATTGTATTTTATACAAAAACTAGCTTTTGCGCGCGGCTTCGCTCACGTGAAATTCGATTTTTCAACCCCCTGTTTTATCCTCTAAGGGGTTGAATTTTCAAAAATTCTTTCTTAGCGGATGCCTACATCATATTAACTATCTGTATGCCAAATTTCAGCCTAGTCCATCCAGTGCTTTGAGCGGTGCGTTGATAGATCAGTCAGTCAGTCACCTTTTCCTTTTATTTATTGTGAAAAACCATACCTGTTAAAATATTGTGCTTACTCACTAGATATTATTATCCATCAGAATTTGTTTTTACCGCTATAATTATCTTAAAGTACCTAGTTAATAATTATTTATTACTTTAAAGTTTCATTCGTTTGCGTAGTGAGACCTAGGTACTAATGACCGAGCTGAGTGCACTTAAACAGACTTCAATTATTTATTATACTCGTACTTACATCAATACATACTTAGTTTCTATTTTAGTACCTAGTAGGTAATAGGTATAGTATTTTCAAGGACAAACCTACTTCCCTGTTCCTTACCTAAAGTAAATTTTCTTCTTTTCAACCGAGACGTCCACTGGACAAAGTTTCCATACAGGGATTTACACAGGTCGCGGTCTTGCGCCGCCTACATCCAGCGGCTCGATTTGACTCGTCTGATGTCTTCGGTCCACCTAGTAGGGTGGTCTAAAAAGCACTGCGCTTTCTGGCTAAAGTGCATAATTTAAAGTAACCCGACGCAGAGAAAAGGAGGTCGTTATAAGTTTGAAGTGTGTATCTTTGTATTTGTATATCTGTGCATCTGTGTGTTCCCTACACCGCCGTAGGGAACTACGATATGAACGGCAAAGGAAAATATCGGGAGGAAATCTGCACGCCTGAAAGTTCTCCATATAATGTACGTACTCAAAGGTGTGTGAAGTCTACTAATTCATTAAACCAGGCAGCGTGGTGGACTATTCCCTTCGTGAGGAGACCTGCGCTCAGTAGGTGACACGTTAATGGTTGCTCATGATGATGATGATGATGATTAAAATGATGATGAAAATGTTAGAAAAATAATAGGTATTATTGTTCGCAGTGATGAGCGGCGCAGGTGCTCAGCTTATGGTGCTGGATTACGAAGTTGCTCCCGGTTTGATGTAAGTACTCGTGAGGTTATGTAATTTTTCAGCATCTAAAAGGGTTGGTTGTAGCTAGGGTTGCCTACATTTCTTCCGCTGATTACAGTTTTAGAAAAATCTATAAAAAGTATAGTAAGTACATACTTAATACCTACACTATTAATATTAAAATTAGACAAGAATCTAAAGGTAGGTCATAAATAATAAAAATAAATAAAATCTTTTTGCAAAAACAACTTAAAACGCCACTACAAAATATAAATTAAATTTAGTTTAGTTGTAGTTTAGTTAGTAGGTATCTTTGTCTATTTTTAATATAAGTAATGTAGGTACTAAATCCTATTAGGTACTATTATAAATGCGAAAGTTTGGATGGATGGATGGATGTTTGTTACTCAATCACGCCGCAACGACTGAACCGATTCAGCTGTATTGCACAGAGATAGATTATTTATAGTCGGGAATAACGCATAGGCAACTTTTTATCCCACTAAATAATAGTTCCCGTGAGAATTAACAAACCTTAATGAATGATGAAGTGGCGGGCATCAACTAGACCTACTATAGGTATACTTTCAAGTATTGAACATTGGACAAAATTATAAATTCACGAATTTCTCTTCCCGGTTACCTTGGTTACTTTTATATTTTACCGCAAACGAGTATGTAGTTAACATAACAAGTAATAATAATGTCCTCCCGACTGAATCCGCCCACGGCGGCCAATCTCCACAGAGATTAGCCGTCCGCGCGGGAGATATTATAGTGCACAAGTGTGTGCGCAAACACAGGTGCACTCTCTATTCCCTCACTCTCATAGTCCGATGGGACGGAAAATCCGACACGAACGGAAAGAGATCAGGCGCAGAACCGACGGTTTTACGTGCTCTCCGAGGCACGGGGGTGACTCACCACCGACTTCCTAACTCCGGAACTGAAAACTTAACAGAAAATCCAATATATTTTTGGTCCGACCCGGGAATAGAACCCGGGACCTCGTCATCCGTAGTCGAACTTGCTAACCACTGGACCAACGAGGCAGTTGTAGTTAACTTAATATCACGGTAACATACATAATGCGTTACAAGGCAAAAAAACATCCTTCAGGTAATAAACAAGTCAGAGAAGCGAGATAATAAATGCGTAACGCTTACACTTGATGAGAATTCTCGCAAAGGAGGTAGGGAGAGGGACTCGAGAGGCTGTGTTTACAACACGTTCTGTGTTTCTTATTTTTCTTACTATAAAAGAGAATTCTTTATTCTACTTACTAGCTTTCGCCCGCTACTTCGACCGCGTGGAGTTAGGTTTTTAAAAATCCCGCGGGAACCCCCTGTTTTTCCGAGATAAAAACCTCAACTTATACCCATGCAAAAAATTAGGTCGATTGCTCCGATGTTGTTCGATTGAAGGACAAACCAATTAAAAAATATACTTTTACATTTATAATATAGTAAGGCTAAACAGTATTCAGTAATTAATTTTTCTTTATTAAAACTAAATCCTAAATATCAAAAATACAAGATAAACGTAAAAGTTCTTGTTACAAAACCGACTTCAAACGCTTTCAAAATTTGAAGAGTTCCCTCGATTTCTCCAGGATCCAGGACCTGATGACAATGGGATCATCTAGGAAGTAGGTATACCCTTTCAAAACAAAAAAAAAGAATTTTCCAAATCGGACCAGGCGCGTTCGAGTAATCGGGAAACATACATTAAAAAAAGATTCTGTCGAATTGAGAACCTCCTCCTTTTTTGGAACTCGGTTAAAAAGCTAAATAACAAATTGAAAAAAAATCTTTTGAACATAAATTAAATAACAAGTATTATATGGTTAAAAAGCCAGGTAAAGTCAGATTGGTTCCACTAGATAGGAGTAGAATAGAAGAGATTTTTATTCAAATAATCTTTTACGAATAGTAAAAGATTATTTGAATAAAAATCTTTTATTTAAATCAAGTGAACTTAAAAGTAGGTACCATTAGTTCAGATTTTTAGGTTGTACTTTAAAAATATATTATTAATAAAAAAAAATATTTTTTTAATAATATATTTAAAAATTTAATTCTGTTTCATTCCATAATTTATACAAAATCAATTAAAGACATGCATAATACCCACCTATGTACAATGTTTAAACATTACAATGCGTTACCTTTAACAAAACAAATGATCCTGCTGATCCAAAGAAACCATAAAGACGAAAAATATGATTGCGAGTCCTTCTCAGAAAACTAATTTTAAGAATTCACTAAGACCAAGCGATCATATAATAATATTATAAGAATTGCATTAATTGAATTTTTTGTAACTCTAAAAGTTAATATAAATCTTTTTGAAGAACCTATTCACTTTCTAACCGACTTCTATATTGGTGGAATAATGGACTAAACAGTTAGGTATGTGATTTTTTAGTTGGCCAAGTGTTATACAAATAATTACATAGGCAAATAGTCAGTTTTGCTTTTTCACTTTTACCCTTAAAACGCTAGACTATGAAAGAAAACACTTGAATCCTAAAGAAACTGCGACCTAGTTACCAGTCAATGACTTGGTTAAGAGTAAAAGTTAGATAAGTATCATTTGTACAGAGAGTCAACTTTTATGAAATCGATGCTTACTTTCTACTACAATCTTTCTGCTACTAAATTAAGCTTCCCAAAAAAATTATACCTGCTACTGTTCAGGCTCACTATTGAGAGAAAGTCTTTTCTCTTTTTCTTTCCTTCATCGTTATTTACCTGCAATACTATTACTTATACTGTGCTCTAAGCTCTACCATCACTCATAGCCACTTGATAGCCACTGCTCATAGGAAAAAGAACGGTCCCTTGAAATTCGTTAACTATAGAGACAGTTGGCCCTGAATTGTGCCTCGCATAAAATATTAGGTGACGAAAAACACCCAAGTGACGACCACAACCGCTCTGTCAAGAGTGAAACGACTGAGAAGAAGAAAACATTAAGCACAGATTCTTTATTTATTTATTCTTATTGCACAGTGTGGGCGCAGTACTGATATTCCTGCTGGAGACGATGTGGGTGGTCGCATTGTTCGTGGACCTGCTGTGTCGTCGCGGGGAGTACTCCATGAAGCTGAGATGCTGGGACTTCATGCGGTGGTCGTGCGGTCGAGCGAGGGCGCCCTTCTACGCCTGTGTGGCGACAGCGATACTGTTCGCTAACCTGACCATACTGGCTACCGTGTCAGGTGAGGTTTGTTACCGCACCTAAGACTAACATAATTTCACCTTAATTTTTTTTTACTTGTTTGAGATAGGCTTGCGCTTGACGACAATGATGGATAGCGTTGATGAGGTCTAGGTTGGAGCGCGTTTCCTAGACAATACCAATTTACTCTTGCATTGAAGGTTAAATTCCGTGTTATTTTCTTTATGATTTTCTTTGTAACTTTATAAGATTTTCAAGGCTGAAACAAACAGTTGATCTAATTTGAGCATTCATAGGATATGGGCATTGGGCAAGGCATCTATGGGCTTGATAACAAGGCTCAGGGTCCTTTCAATTAAGTAGGTAACAGATAAGTACCTATAGTTTTATTTCTTATGAAGAACTTCAAGGTCATCTTGTCTAGAATAATCAGCTATATTAGAATACCAATTTGGAATATATATTAATTAATTTAAAATTCTAATTGGCTTAAGAGCAACTTTAGGCATACTTTAGTTATAGTTGTGAAGACTCAGTTGCTTCATCAGTAAGTACGTACTTATATTATGTAGGTAGTAGGTAAAAAATAGGTAGTATAAGGATGTATAGGAAGAAAATCTATGTTACCAGATTCACCAGTTTATTTAGGCGTAAAAAGGTCACAGACCCACTTACTAGCATACCAACATCGTATTAAACTTTTATTTTGATAAGAAATTCCCATTCACGTCACGTATGACGTATCTTTTACGTACGAACTCGTACATGTTGGTGCCATTTCTACAAGCTTCTTGCTGTTTTAGGGCACCCGTGAAACACTCGTATGTATTTACCTACCGCTGTTATGCACTGACCTTAATAATACGTCATATTTTCGCTGGTATGTATGTACCTAATATTGAATTCAGTCTGTGCTTTCGAAAATATATTACCACTTACCGGCAATAATATCAAGACCATTTATCGAAGCTAAACTGCATTAAAATGAATTTGTATCGAGAGAGATGTCTAAGGGCGATGTCACACTGCGCGATGTAGCGTTCCAAAGCCACAAAGTTATTTTGATAGATTACCTTCCTATTTTATTACATAGGCTGGTATGGGGTTTCGTATGTGGTTCAAATTGGGTTCAACTTTTTTCTTGTAAAGATTATATCATAAAAAATCGAATTAGGCGTCCAATTTTTATTTAAATGCATCATAATTACATAATTTAACGTACAAATTATTTGTGTGATTTTCAAAATTACAAAACGCTCAGGATTGTTAGAAAAAAAATATTATTACGTCAGAAACATGTAAAAAGAGTTCAATCACAATCGTTAGATTCTAATGCGTGAAATAAAAATAAAAAATTAATTTAAAGCAAAAAATGATGGAATTTAAACTTACCGGATCATTTTAAATAAAAAAAAATAATTATTTACATTTTCATGAATGATTACATTTTGATTTTTGTAATCTAGCATTGTAAAGAATTAATTAATATAAAAAAATACATGTACCTGCTTTCATGCACCGAAGCGCATAGATAGGTACATAATCTATCATGCACCAAAGCGCTAATCTAGGGTTACTGCGGATACTGTTTTCAAAAGAGCAACTGCTTAGTTTCTTGCCGGTTCTTCTCAGCAGTTGCTCTCTGCTTTTCGAACCGGTTGTCGACCATAGTCAAGACTCTAGTCTTAACTTGCCATCTTACTTTGTTACTTTTTTTTCTATCTGGTATGCCGACGTCGCAGCTACGACGCGCCGTGTGTTAACGCTCTTATTTTGAGATATTTATGAAAATTGTTGTTAATTTAACGCATGTTACGTTTACGCAATTTTTATCTTGATGTGCCGTATTAAATTTCAAGGGCAAAATATAAATTACTATTAATATTATTAACATGCGTCGCAAGAGACTGATTATAATTATATCTTATCTCCATAATATTATTATGACTAGCTAACTAATGCCTGCGACTTCATCCGCGTGGATTTAGGTTTCCAAGAATCCCACGGGAACCATCCGTTTTTCCGGAAAAATCCCGGGATAAAAGCCTCTGTCACTCTCTAAGTAGGTACTCAACTAACTATACCCATTTGAAAAGTCACGTCGATTTGTTGCTTCATTTCTGCTTAATTGAAGGGCAAACTACAAACAAAAATACTTTCATATTTATAATATTAGTTCGGATAACTCTATATTATCGTATCTTATCGTAGTTATTTAAGTAAGTAGGATATTAATTTAATTTTGCATAGTTGAACAATAATATGGTAAAGTAGGTGTTACCCGCAACGCAACGTACGTCAATGTGATTTATTTTCGCGCATATTATCAGGTGGTTTCAGCGATTTAGACGAGAAAAGTAGCACGATTGGACGCGCAACCCACACAACTTATCAATTGAAAAGTTAACTTTATTCCTGTACATTATGTATGTATTTAATTTGACAAAGTTTTGTGGGTTGAAACGTTATTGCAATTATAAGTAGACGGACACATTTATTCAATTATATGTTTAAGATTTTAATCTTTGTATACGTAATGTATACCATTAGGTAATGTACCTATAGTATAGATAACTATAAAGACAAGAAATAAAATTAAAAATTAAAAAAAAACTACAAGGCCAACTTTTATATTTTTGTGCGGCTAAAAAGCTCAAAAAAAACACAATCTGTTCAAATATAAATAGAAGATATTATGTATATTAAGATAGAATCTATTAACTTCTAAGAATAATTAGAAGTTATTAGATTAAGATAGAATCTAATCACATATTAGATATCAACACAGCAGCCTTTTGGTGTGTGAACGAGTTGGGGTTTTCACATAAGTCCATAGACAATATATATATATTTTTTTTGAAATGGATTCTTGTCTTATCAGATCTTAAGGTGGTAATCTTGTAAAGGTCTTCCCATAAACTAACTTGTCAATCGAGAGGAGGGTCTCCTGTCCTACCCAGTAGTGGGCACTGCTTTGAGATAAATGAATGATGAATGAATGAAAAATCTAAGGTCTTGAGTGGGCTACCGAACTAGGTCAGTTCAGGACAGGGAGCGCTACTTCCATGTTTAGCCAAACAAACTTCGAAAATGTATTAATTAATTGTTTTGGGTTAAGAGCTAGCTTTGCGTGAATACAAAACGCTGAAAGTTCGGCAGAACAGTCATTAGACAGGAACTTGCGTTGAATTTCATGACTCCAACAAACTTTATGCAACTTAGTTACAATATAACATTAAGCTCACAGCTTCATACTTGTATAATATATAGGTAGGTACCGACTTCTGCAGGTAGCGAAGTCAAAACCAGCTAAGCGCGCTGCTTATACTGAGAAAAGCTCTGCTTAGGTTCACTTACGAAAATAAGAATTCAGGGACATAAAAAAGGGAAATCTCTTGGGTCGAAACTAGTTTTTCATCATTCTTAGCCTTTTTTATTTACAACACTTGCCTGAATGCCACATATATGTGGCTCCTATTCAGGCAAAAGTGTCTATAAATTTGATAGGCCGTGGATATTATAGCGTAGTTGCTAACAATTTTTATAGTACTACGAGTAGCAACAGTATACATCGATCTAGTATCATAAAGATCATTGGTTCATTCAATCAACTTAGAAATACAATTCGAATTACTTAATTCGATTTTTTTTTATTCGATGACAAGATAACCCTTGACTGCGATCTTACCTGATGGTAAGTGACTATACAGTCTAAGATGGTAGCGGGCTAACTTGAAAGGGGTATAACACTGTAAATTCAACCCATACCCCAAATCGGTTTCTACACGCCATCGTGCCGGAACGCTAAATCGCTTGGTGGCATGTGTCTTTGACTGTAGGGTGGTAACTAGCCACGGCCAAAGCCTCCCACCAGACTTTATAAAATTGGAACGATATTGCAGGTGGTATGTTGCTTGTACTGGCAGCATTGCGAGCGACTGTGCCGTTCTCTCCATACGCGACCCACGGCCCGCACTCGCCTCGTGCGGGCAGCACGTTGCTAAGTCAGCACGACTCCAATGTACCTGACGTTTACTTCAATGCCGCGCAATCTGCTGATGACAGGTTTGTGTATGCCTACTACTTACTAGATAATCAGAGATAGTGCTCTACTACCTATTTACCAAGCGACCTAGCCTGCATCCGCTTCGCATGGGCAGCACCTTGCTAAGTCAGCACAACTCCAATGTACTTGAGGTTTACTTTGATGCCGCGCAATCTGCTGACGACAGGTTTGTATAGATAGACTATGTATATATGATAGTCAGTGGCGTGCACAGAGGGTAGGCATAATGCGGAAAAATGATATAAAATGGAAAAAATCGCCAGTACGAGTTATAAAAACTTAAGGGTAGGCTTTTTATAATTTATACAATGCCTACCCTTAAGTTTTTTTAAATTCGCACCGAAGATTTTTTCCATTTTGTATCATCTGCCTACCCTGTAGTACATCCTGTGCACGCCACTGATGATAGTGCTGGTATCTACCAAGCGACCTCAGCCTGTATAAGTCAGCACGACTCTAATGCACCTGACGTTAACTTTGATGAAATAAAAAATCTACCAAGCGAGCTCAGCCTGCATTCGTCTCGCGGGGGCAGCACGTTGCTGAGTCAGCACGACGATATAGCTGGTGTTTCAATGTGACTCAAACTGCTGACAATAGATTTTGTACACACGAAGAAGATTCTCATAATAAGTAAACAATGTAAGTAATAAGTAAGTTAAAGTCTGCAAAGTTAGCACAAAATAAACATTGATTTGTACAATTTGTTGACTGGTCTATACGCTGCAATGGATATTTCTGTATTTTCTAGCATTCTTTGCTATTGGATCTACGAGTAGATTACAAAAATCGGCATTCTAACAGCTTTCTATTATGTAGTACTAGTAGGTTAATAAGTAACAATTACTAAAGTAAATTAAAATAGAGAACAAGTTTTATTCCGATAAAATACCTACGTATACAAATTGCCGAAAGGAATCTTGTTATCAAGAGTTTCCATAAGGTCGAGTATAATGTACTTTTGATTTAATCTAAAAGCTCGAAGAGCTTCAGACTCTTAGGTTTTAGGTAGGTATTTTTTTAACTTTAATTTCAAAAAACGTTAAGAAGCAGGTCCATTCCACTAGTACAGTTCTAGTTTATTACCAAAAAAAAAAACTATTTTATTTAGATCAATTGAAAAAATATTTAAAAATTCGTCCTTAAATTTTCAGATGCGAAGAAATGACTGTACTTGACGTGAAGACTCCTGAAAGATCTCGTTCCGTGACGCCGAAACCTCGCCTTCTAGATCTTTGACCTGTTTAAAAAAGAATTTAAAATATCCGGAAATCCCGTACCAAACCGGATTTTGTATGTTCGAAGTTATAAGCGTTTTATACCATATTGTAGTCCGCGTGCGTTACCACGCTTGGAACTTCAAAACTAGTCGGATGACCAACTTTGTGTGGTAAAATAAAGTAGAGCATGGGATTTTATACATTTAACAAAGTAATTTAACTTTAAGCCAAATTACATTTTTATTCACGTAGATAATCTAGTGGTCCATAATTGTACATAATAGTATAAGTATAACATGTACTTACATAGTATTTTTAACGATTACATATAATCGCGACATCGGAAGCTTTTAAGAAATAAAAAAAATATTTTTTCGTTTTTTTGTATTTCCGCAATTTATCACTACAACACCGCTTCCGTGTAACTATAAAATATTAACTGTTTAACAAATATTCCCTACGAGATGATTGTCTATATGTACTTATTTAATAAAAAAATAATTATGAGGCAGTAAAAACAGTCGGTCTATCTATAAAATTTTGAAAAAGTTTTTGTTTGGTTTGTCAGGCTAAAAATAAAAACGCCCTATTTAAATTTTTTTTTTGGTAAGACCATACATACCTATTGTAAGTTTGTTAGATATAATAATTGAAAATTTAATTTATACTTTTATAATAATAATTATGTCCTTTCAATCTGTGATAGTATAGATTAGTAAAGTTAGTTACACATTACCTAAATGTATTAGGTGAAATTAGTAGTATACTTAATACAATATAATTTGTTCAAATTGTATAATATGATAATGGTCGTGTATAAATAAAATTTGAATATTGAATATAATATTTGTTTTATTTATTCATAGGTCATCGAACTATAATGCTTCTAAGAGCAACAGTCGACGCTTTAATATAAGCTTTTAACGGCTGACTATGCACTATATTCTCGTGAGTACGACGAGCTCGCAAGAAAATTATTAAAAAATGTCGTACTGTGCTGTGAAAGGATGTCATAATTCATCATAATAACCATCAAAAATTTAATTATTAGTAACAGCACAGAAAATAATTATATGGCACTCACACATTCATTAAATTGGTTGTTTTGAGCCTACGCTACGTTTGGAGCGAAACTTTGTTAGAAACTTCTGTTCTAAGCGTTATAGTTCGATGCCATAAGTATATTATTTAATTATGGCGCTTGTTTTTGACTCAACACTGCATAATATGAATAAGCTGCTTTCATTATCTGAAACAAAAAAAAAACATATTACAGAAGGCACTTTTAATACAGGGACCTATAAAATAAGCAAATATTAGCGTAGACACTGATATGAGTTATAAATTATAGGTGTAATATTTACTAATGTACCTACTTACACAAAATATAGCCAGCCATATCTTTAGTAAGTCTAGTTGATACATAAAAAAGTAAAATACCTACCTACCCTCCTATAAGGTAAAATTTATTTATAATTTTTTTAAGAATATAACTTCTTGCTGAAGTGGACTAATATCCTCCTATCCCCTCCAAATAAGCTGAAAGCTTATGCTACGAGTGGGTACGACAATAGTGCAAGGGGTAGGATTCGAACCTGCAACCTTTCAGTTTTGAGTCAGCATCTTTCACAAGTAGGTAGGAACGATCCTAAATAGTAGACGTAGGTAATGTTACAAACTACTACAAAGATGAGATACATTAATTATTTATTATCTACCTATAGCTCTTAAAGATTACCGCAATTCGATCTATCTAAATAGGCTCTAGAATCCGTAAGTAACTGTCCAAAACTAATTTGTTTGTAAAATATCTTTATCAGAAAGATCACGAAGTTGCATCAAAATTAAGTAAGTAGGTACATATAGATAGATGTATATTTATGACATTTATAGACTGAGCGGGAAAGCTGCATGAACTTGTAACTATAGTTACTTAGTGGAAAGTGGAAACATAAAATATCACTATAATTAACTAGGTACTTTAAAACCTCAGAGCATGGACCTAATAAACCATTACAAGTACGTATCAGATGTATACACTACAGTACTATACAGGGGTATTACATTAGTATGGATGCCCGAGAAATATATTCCGGCAAATATTGAGGTCCCCCCACTACCTACATCGAACTATAATAATGCTTATAAGCGGAATTAATATATCTCACGACGACGGAATACTATAAAATTTAATTTTACGTAAGGTCTTCAGTTCGTATGTGATCAGTGATCAATTGCGCGCCAACGGCCAACAAAGCCAAACCAAAGGCCAATCTCTTAAAAAAAAAAACTGCAATCTAGGGATCTACAGTTCTTTTCCCCGCAATTTCGTCTGCCTGAAGTTGGGTTCTAGAAACCCCATGGGAACTTTTGGTTTTTCCGGAGTTTTTACCCCGGAAAAATCATGGAAAAATAGATCTCAGCATTATTCTTAATGATGTTCTCAAGTCTTACAGAAAGAAAGCAGCGATTGTCCATGTTGGCGAACCCGGCCGCAGTCAACTTGAGCGGGCGTTGCGCTCGCATCATCATCAGCGAGAGCAGTCTGCGCAGGCGCGGCGGCATGCGCTCCCACTTGCACGCCATTACCGCCTCAGATACCCGACCGGCCTGTTTCGAGACTGCTTTCATTATAAAGAAACTTGTCGCTCACTTTTCTACGAGTATTTCTTGATATTTTAAGCCGAATTTACATTGCGAAATTAATGGCACGAAATTAGTTTCATGGCATTAATTTCATCAACCATTTCACGTGTAAACTTCTAATTTCATGATGCATTGCATGAAATTACATTGAGGTTTACACGTGAAATTGTTGATGAAGTTAATGTCTATGTTTATCACTTAATCAAGTCGCAACGACTGAACCAATTTGGCTGAAATTTGGCAGAGATAGATTAAAGTCTGGAAAAGCACATAGGCTACTTTTTATTCCGGGAAATTAGAGAGTTCCCGCGGGAATAAAAACCTTAATCCACGTGAACGAAGTTGCGGGAATCATCTAGAGTTTTTAATAATTTTCTGCGAGCTTGTCGTACTAACGCCACAATACTGAGCCTTTAGATGCTTACTAAAATGGCTTCTCAGTTCTCACCGCATCGACTATTACGTTTCTAAGCGTTATCGTTCGATGATGATAACTCTACTGATTTTTTTGCCATTTCTTACCTGATAAGTCAATTCATTACCCGTGAAGCACTGTATAGCGAGTTGTACGATCATAGCAACGAAGAAAGCCAGCGACGTCACTAAGCGGATTGACTTAAAGCTGGAAGCATCTTGCTGCACGACAGAAAATTAGTTATAAGAACATTATTAAGTAGGTTCTTGGTTTTTTTAAGCGAGTGGCTTATAGCGGTAAGGAGTTCTGTCCTCTATCTCAGATAATATATATTAGATCACAACAAAGTTAAGCAAAACTTGCCTGGTGGTACACACTTTTTAATAAAGAAAGAATTATCAAAATTGGCTCAGGTTCGGTGAAGTTACGGATTAAAATCGATAAAAATTATTATGCCCTATTTCACCTCTGTCAAGTTTTATTTTGCAACAAAAGGTAGCCAATGTCCTTCACTAAGGTCCAATATATCTCTATAAAAAAATCATCAAAATTGGTTCAGCGGTTTAAGCGCGAAAGCGTGAAAGTGTAACAGACAGACAGAGTTACTTTCGGGCTAGGGATTAAAAAAAAATAGTAATATGTAGTAATATTTATAAGGCAGAAAACATTAGGTACAAGTTGATAAACGGTTAATTCATTAAACAAGTGCAGTATCTAAGCAATTTATCTGAATTATGTAAAAAGTAATTTCACAGTGATATCTCACCGAAACTTGCACCATTACCACGCAAATCGCAGCCATGCTCGAGAGGAGTTGAGTCATAAAGCCGTAGGAATAAGTTGTCGCGAATTTCTCAACACAACTGTAAGAAAAAGACTAGCTGAATAATATGTATGTCGCAGGCGTAGCTAGGGGGGGTTGGATAACCCACAGACAACCCTGAAATAAAGTTCTTTTCGTATACGTATTTGCTACACTTGAAAATACTGAATAATTGAACTTAGTGCCAATTTTATTTCAGTAAACGAAAAATAAATTTTATGTTCTGACACTTTTTGTATGGAAAATAAGCCAAAACCTCTTTATTACTCGGTTAAACGTAACGTTAGGCGGTAGCTAAATTAGAATTATCGGTACAGTTATAGTTTTAGATGACAGTTGTTTTTATATGTATTTGTAATTTCTATGTACTGATGGGGCTGCGGACTCGATGTCGTTGGTCCACCTAGTAGGGGGTCTGCCAACACTGCGCTTCCCAGTGCGGGGTTGCTACTTCGACACCTTGGGCCTCCATCGACCATCAGCTCTTCAAACTATGTGCCTAGCACATTTTCACTTCAGTTTCCCAACTCCTGAGTAATACCGGTGACTTTAGTTCTACGGGTCTCCTCATTTCTAATTGATCTCGCAGGGATACTCCGAGTATAGCTCTCTCGATCGCACGCTGATTGATCCCGAGATAAAGATTATAAAAGTATTGATAGTCCGTATTCGAAACTTTAGGCCGCATTTTTTACAAATTATGGTTTTTAAAGCTCTTTATGATTTAGGCTAATAAACTTAGGGTAAGAATTATTGTAATATTATTTTTGCATACTCGGCAGATGGTAGTAGCTTTATATTATGTAACACCAATATACACTCAATCTATGCAAATAAAGAATTTTGATTTGATTTGAAAAAAAACTGGATTTTGAGATAAAACAGTGCTGCTTAGAATGAGCGAAATTTTATACATGCCACCCACCTCGAAAACAACATCTAGCTCCGACACTGCCGAGCATCGTAGATTTATCGAAAAATATGAATGAACACTTTCATTTTGGGGGAGGTGAATATGAAATGTATATTATGTTGATTTAGGCGTGTGAAAAAAGTAACCGAGTGACAATATTGAAGAGGTAATCCGTTGATATTGAACCATGTCGTGACTCGTGTCTCAGAAATGTGGTCCCTTCGGTCCCCCTTATTGCTCATTTTGGATCAGATGGATAGGTATTTTTTTCCCCTTGAAAATAAAACCTTCTGTGTAGATGAATCTAGTGATGCGTTAATATTACTCTTGCCACTTAAAAGTCATAGTAATTAATAATGTAATTTTTTATTTAAAGAAAATAAAATAAAGTAATACCATTATGTTAGAAATAAATAAACTTAAAAAAATAAAATTAATTTTTAAATTTTTACCAATAAAAAGTACGTTACTTACGTTATAAGAGATAAACCAATTAATAAAGATCCAAACTGCGTTTATAAATAAATTAATAAATGGCGTTTTAATTCAAAGTTTTTCAAGCAAGCGTTCAAGTTGACTTGATGCCAAAATGTGTAATGTTCACTTAGTAATTTTTTTCAGTGTTCTTTTGCTAGTGACAATATTTTCTGAAGACAAAGTTAGTTCGTCGTTGCTTGGCATGGGGTACAAGCCCGGCTAATTTACGTCGCAGTTTATTGCAATTTAAGGGTCGTTGACTTGCAGTCTGTTTGCTTGCCAGAAGTTAGATTCAAGTTACACCCCTACTACCTAATATTATTATAAACGCGAGAGTATGTTCGTATGGCGATATTTTGGTTTACTCTTCAATCACACATCAACGGGGCAACGGATTCACGTGATTATATAATATTTACGTGATTATATAACTAAATATTATTATATTATAGAGGTACATAATATGTGTACCAAAAGCACCTTGTGTGCAGACAGCAATTTTTAATTTATAGATAATTTGTTTATTATAATAGACAAGTACCTACTTCATAGAATTTATATTTCTTAGTTTTTATGTTCCCGAAGTTTTAACCTGTCTTTATCTTGAGTCTTTGCTAAACCAGCAATTTAATATACTTAAACCATAATATTATTTACGGACTAGTAAAGCTTACTGGTCTATGACCACACTAGATACTAATAATATTCCGTGATAATATTCTGTGACTCTACTCTCTCTTCATTTTAACGGATAATATCACAAAATATTGTTCCATGGTATGAAAAACGAACATAAAATATTTATATGGGTACAGTGTAAACTGCAGTTAAAAAGTCGTAATTTGCAATATAAAACAGACCGAATGTGCCCGCTCATTCGTTTAAATAATAAATTAATGGACATTAAAATATTCCCTCTAGGATTAATGAAAATAAATTTTGCACGCCTCCTCTCTTTCTGGTGATACACTACAAGGGATCCTGGTCTCTGGTGGACCATTATTGTTAAAGTTAACTTAATTTGTGCAAGGTCGTAATTTTGTCAATAGCCTTTACCTACATATTTTTTTATTTTAGTAATGTTTTTACGCAGTTTTCCTAGAGGTGTCGTATAAAGAGTATAAAGTGATTAGTAAGTACATAAATTAACGTCTACGTGTAGGAACCGACCATGCATTGTTAAACTTTTGTCTAATATGTACTACACGTACAGTAGGTATGCAAGTTTTTAATTTAATCTGAGAAGTGAAGTAAATAGCAAATAATCCTAAATATTGTTCGAAGTAATTATAATAGCGGCAAATAATACGAGTGCTCTCTTTTTATTAATAAGCATATCGTGTACGAACCTGATTAGCATTTGATGTTGACGGAAGCAACTCTTCAACGTGTTTTCTAACGCGTTCTCAATTTCTTGCTCCGTGCAATACGTTCTCACAATTCTTTCGTAATAGGCATCCGTGTTATGAGAATCGACAATCATATGTGTGTCATCGATGTCTCGATTGATTTCTTTAGTTAAATGTTCAATTGTGCGTTCGTATACGGTAATTACAGCCTCCTGCAGTATCTCGAATTGAGAGCTCATGTGCAATATGACGGACCCAATAAATGTGTCGATGATCATAACGATGTGACCTGTCCAGAGTAGCCCTACTGTTTCTAGAAGGAAAGTCGAAATGTAAGACTTGTCGCTCTGGTAACTCCATGGAATGTAAATCGGCTGAGGGAGTGTTCGCGGGGGCTTCAATGAGGTATCGTTCATCTTCGCAACCTCAGCCTTCCAAATTATGTCTTGAACAATACCGTAGACGTTAGTATTCCCGATGGTTATCCATCCGAAGAAGACAAAGGTCGCTGTGAGTATCCGCGTAATTTTAATAGTTCGGTAGTTTTTCTCGTTGTTCTGATAGAATCTCTGCAAATCTATCGTCAGAGTGCGTACGATGTCTTGAATTTCATTATTTTTGAAGAAGAATAAATACAGTTTTATTACAGTCAGGTCATGTGTGATCACGAAGGAAAGGCTGAACATAAACCGATCTAGATCTTTTTCGCCCACAAAAGGGTCAATTGTCTCCAATCCAACAAAACCGGCTACCCAAACGACTTGGGTAAGTATGGAATAGTAAATGTATAATCCGGGAAAATTTCGTACATCGCCTTCATCGGGATGATGCCACCATCCTAAACCAAGGAACCTGAGTAAAGTATAATGTATACCGAAATATCGTTTTGGTGCAGGTGCCGAAGCAGATTTTTTCAAATCAGACATGGTAATACTTCTTCTTTTAGATTAAGACTGACGTGTTCGACTGACGTATCGTTCTGATCAGGTGAAATTAAATAAATTATACGATGATCGTTCCTTGGAGTACATGCATTTTTAATAGACATGGCTGTGATTGAGCTTACTGTGCCGAATAATATTGTCACTAACACTATAATTTTATACAAAATAGGAAGAGGTTAAAGTGGCTAGCCCCCAGCGATAATTTATTTGTCAAAGATAGTATTTAGAATACAAAGTTTCCATGATTGAACTCGTGAAAACCAGACCGACTGTCCCGTTTTCCGTAACGACAAGTATTGACTGACTAAATGTTAAAAGAAATACCTATATATTTTTTGTCGCTAAAAATCGATAGAGCGGCATTTCAAATATTCTGTTAGCTAACAAATAAATACCAGCTTGTATGTATATTGTAAATAGAAAAGCCATTTATGCATAGTCAAAAGAGGATTTGCATTGAAAACGTCGAACCTGACAATTTTAACACCATCCATGTTCTTTTACAATTTTTATTCTTTTATCCATAGATACTGTATTCATCCTATTATTGTTATTGTAAATGCGAAAGTAACTCTATCTGTAACCTTTTCGTGCCTAAACCGCAAAACCGATTGCGACAAAATTTGATATAAGTACCTAGCTTACGTAAGTCATTTGGAGACATAAAAAAATCTTGACTTTGCTTCTTCAAAAACTTAATCCACGTTGATATCAGCATGAGATAGGAATCTATGGTGATTTCCACATCGTTTTAAGCATTGATGTAAATAACTAAGTCAATGGTTTTAAGTATGTTCCATGTTCGTCTTGTCTTGCAATAAATAAGTGTAAAGAACAAAAAAAAACAATGTAACTAATTAAAATATATGTTTTATTTGCAAACTCTCTTAAAATCGCCTCCGTGTGAATTCCGTAGAAACCCTTGCTTCGTTGGTTGACACCTTTGGCATATTAAGTTCATGGTTTATTAATTATGGCATGTATAGGAGTAGGCACAAGCTGTGTAGGTAATAACGGCCTTTGCGTTTTAGTTTCAAACGTGTAATTTAGAAATTGGTTGAAAATGTTCAATGTATTAAGTAATTGTAAGGAACCTAGTGTTAGTTTAATTTGAGGTTTCAAGTTTTATCAATCCAAATGGGTATTATCTAATCGTGGGATCTATATTAATATAATAAAGTGGAAGAGTTTGTTTGTTTGTTTGTTTGTTTGTTTGTTTGTTTGTTTGTTTGTTTGTATGAACGCGTTAATCTCTGGAGCTATCAGTTGGATTTGGAACTTGATTTTTTGCTTAGATATATTAGTTTACTTTAGAAGCTTAGTTAGTAAGACAAAAAATATTTATTTTTTATTTTTCCCTTTTTAGTTGCTTCTACCGTCGCGTCGGTTCAAATAATTATTATTAATAATTTTTTAATTTGTAGTGGCAAATTTTTTTGAACCATAATATTAATCAATAAAAAAAGGATAACTTAGTATAAAGTTATGCGTGATAGAATCGGCTAGATAACAGGTAAACCGTATGCAGCTAACCCTTGAATGTGGAATTTATTTTTCAAATTTAAGTGCGACCAAGTTTGAGTTAAACCATATTCAATGAGAAAAAATCATCAAAATCGGATAACCCGGTATAGAGTTGTGCGTGCTAGAATCGGGAAAACCGTGTGCGACTACCCTTAGAGGTGGAATTTCTTTTTCAAATTGAAATGGGACTAACCTCAAGGTAGAGGGTCTACAATCCATTAAAAAAAATCATCAAAATCGGACGACTCTGCGAAAAGTTATGGTAAGTATATAGTAAAGAAAAAAAATACGCGACGAATTGAGAACCTCCTCTTTTTTTTCGTCGGTTGAAAATTGGTTTCGCATTTGATAGCAAAATTCTTGAGGAAGGTTATAGGCTATTCAATATCTCGGTAGGACCCTTAGAGCAAAAAGAAAGAAAGTAAGAAAAAACGCTAGGCAATGCGATGCGGCGTTTCGTGGTCGAGGGCGGCCACCCGACGAGAACCCAACCGAATCGAAGCCAAGAGTTCTCACGGGATTATTAAAAACTAAATCTACGACTACGAAATCGCATCAGTTAGTATTTTTATAAATGCGTGAGTTTTTTTATTCTTGACACGATAGCCCTTAACTAAGTCTAAGGTGGCTTTTACTGCATCGTCACTTACCATCACTCTAGTGGGCTAATTTGGAAGGGGATATGGCAGTTTATCATAATAAATAATTAATAAAGCCATAGGTTTCTATATGCAATCGTGCTGGAACGCTGAGTTACCTACTTGGCGGCACGGCACGTCTTTTGACGGTAGGGTGGTAAGTGGCAACTCGCAAAAAATACTTTCGAACTGAGAACCAATCTTTCTTCTTTTGACATCGTTAAGTATTCAGGTTGCTAACAAGCGAGGTAAGTACAATGTTTTTTTTTATTAAATTATTTATCTTCATAAACATAGTAGAGTATTACTTAAGTCTTCTCAGGTGTTCTCTCTCCTTTCGTCATAGAGTTGTAGAACAGTTGTCAATAGATGGCGCTGCACCAATGTATTTGACAAATTGCAAAATATATTGTATTGTAAGTTTTGAATAAATATTAAACCAGTTTAACAGTTTTCAAAGAGGTCAACTGAATATAAATTTCAGTATGTATATTTTACTGAATAGCTTATCTGCTACCACAATAATGTCGAATGTTGTGTAACATACAAACGATGCTTACGTTAATCGACACGTATCGATTTTAGCATCCATCTAGCAATAAAGCGCTTTTACATAGGAAGAAAGAACTGCATGAAAGTTTTGAAAAAAGAACAACGATGGCTAAAATTGGGATTGCTATGACTAAGGACAAATTATGATTCAGGACAATTTTTTTTATAAATAAAACATAATAATTCTTAACAATAATTAGGTAGATACTTACCTATATTCATTATTTTTAATCAATGGGATGTAATTTATACTCATACCTACTAATCTTAATGTAATTTATATAATATTAAGTATATTAGGTACCTACGTCAGTTTCTTTTAGCAATATGTATATATTATGCTTTTGCTCATAGTTGTAGTAAAATAAATAGCGTCTATTTATATTAAAATAAAATATTGAAGTGGAACAAAATAAACAAAACAAATTTTGAAAGAAATTATACTTACCTTCTTTGCCTCGAAGGAAAATAAAAAGAACTTACGTGCATCATTAAATAATTATATTTAAGTACTTACTTATTTTAAGATTTGGTATATACTTTCAATGGATTCAACTCTACATTTTGTAGGTGCGACATTTTATTGTAAGCGCTTACATTGCTGTATTCTCTGAGAAACCAGAATAATATGTCATTGGAAATACCAAGAAGTCTGAACATAACCTCAAAATATTTTTAGTAGTTAGGGGTTATAGTGGATAAACGTAGGTACCTCAGCATTTTAATTAAATATGCAAACAAATGAACATTGGCCTGTAAGAACTAAAAACGTCATTCCGATGGGGGGGCTTAGTGGGAAGAGACGTTCTATACTTTGCTGTGCTTTATTAAAAATTACTGTTTACTGACTTAGGTTTAAGAAAAAAAAGAAAATTGTATTAGTAAAATGTACCTTTTTTTATAAAAACTAAAAAAAACATTCAATATATTTTTATTAAATAGTTACCTAAGTGACAAAAAAGTATGAGTAAATATTAAATAATGTATGTGAGTATATTATTATAATTGTGGAGTTATTCGAATAAATATGCAGGAAAAATGAAAAGGGGTTGGATTTAGAATCGTGCGGCACGAATTGGGGGGGGAGAGTGGGGGGTAAGGGTGGGGGGAGGTCCCCCCTATCCCCCAACACAACTTTTTTAATAAGGAAATACACCTTTTTTTATGAATTTTTAAAAATCTCATTTTGAGGTTATGTTTTCGTACATAACAAGCGTATAATGGAACGATAGGACATTAAAATTACAGTCTTGTCATAGAGAACACTTTGTACACTTGTCACAGAGACCTTAGGGTCCAAGAGCGAGCGAAGCGAGCTCGGGACTTGAGGGCACTCCGACGCGGATAGGTTAGGTTAGAAGAGGGATGGCGGGGTCTGTAAGACCCCGCCATCCCTCTTCGTGGTTATTTCTTTTTAAACCACCCAGAAAAAGGAGCCCCGCGAAGCGGGGCTCCGTCGACCGGGCCCCGTTGCATAGTGGATCATCGGGCAAGAGGTATTTTCCCTTCCTCCCACTCCAGAGTGATATAATAAGGTACTATCCGTCCTCCCCCTCCCCCCCTCCACTCTACCATACTTAGGTTCTATGTAAATGTATGAAAACATAACCTCAAAATGAGATTTTTAAAAATTCATAAAAAAATAACGGTGTATTTCCTTATTACAAAAGTTGTGTTGGGGGATAGGGGGGACCTCCCCCCACCCTTCCCCCCACTCCCCCCCCCCTAATTCGTGCCGCACGATTCTAAATTTCAACCATGAAAAGAATAACAAGTACTTAGATGACATTATTTGTACGATTTGTGTACCTTTTGAAAATAACGTGACCTTTACCCATTCTACAAGTGAAATTTTGTGTTGGATAAATTAGGTAAGTGATGATTATTTTCAATTGTTTTTGCATCACTATGGTCTGTGTTAGAATAAATTAAAATGTAATATTTATAGATACTAATTACAGTAGAATCCCGATTATCCGGACCTCGATTATCCGAACATCTGATTATCCGAACTCATTCGTGATCACTCAAAAGATGTGATTGATTACGTCAAAGGTCAATAACAAGTTATTTCGAACCAAAATTTTAAATTACATAGGTAGGTAGGTACTTTGTAATTCATTTGCTTTGAAATCGATTATCCGGATTTTCGATTATACGGAATACCCCTGGTTTTATTTGATCCGGATAATCGGGATTCTACTGTAGTAATTACACTGCTGAGAAAAAAGATGAAAAAATCAGTCGCCAACAAAAAATATTACCTATTACTCAACATAATTTTGCAATGTAATGCCTAGTGTCTCTGTCTCAGTGGTCTAGTTGTTAGAATGTTCGACTGCGGATGACGAGTCCCGGGTTCGATACCCGGGTTGGGTCAAAACAAGAACAGAGGGAATAGAGATTTTCAGAACATATCACGTGATTTTCCACGGTGGAAGTCTTCCACTCTTATAATAATTACAGCATTTTCTAGATAAAGTATTATCAATGGGATATCTTTACCAAAGATATGTGCATAATTAACAAAATTAAAAATACGTATTAATAACATAATTATACATCGTACCTTTAGAATTATAGTGACCTAACTAAAAATTCCTGTAACTTCGTAACATTCGTTCCTGTGACATTTAAATTTAATTTCATATTACCAATCCATATAAAAATCTGCAAAAAACAACTTTTTCTAATAAAACACGGCAGAGATACATTTACTCGACCATTTTGAATTCTTTTTTGCTCATTTCCCACAGATTGCAATTTTTGAATTAGGTCACTTTAATTCTAAAGGTAACATAAAGTAAGTAGGTAAAAGATAGGTAAGGTAAAGTAATTTATAAATATAGGATAGGTACGTAAACTACACGGAAGCTGACTGTAGAAAGACCAGGTTTCCTCTAAACTTATTTCAGGATTCCCGAATTGTAAAACGCTTTTAACGATAAATCATTTATTTTCATTTATCATTATTTCTTTCAATTGAATGGTAGATAAAGGTCAATATAATAATGGGATTTAGCCCACTGACCGAGGGACGGTCGAACGGACGAACAGCCGAGGCTTAGTTATTACTAATTCCGTCGGCTCCCTGTGGGTATTGAACCCTAAAAAGAAAATTAAAGGGGAACCTACATAACTATTGATGATTTCTAAGGCGTTTTGTTTTATTATACCTATTACCTACTAGCTGATGCTCGCGACTTCGTTCGCGTGGAATTAGTTTTCAAGATCCCGCGGGAACTATAATTTTTTTCGGTATAAAAAGTAGCCTATGTTTTAATTCAAGGTATAATCTATCTTCATTTTAAATTTCAGCCAAATCGGTCCAGTAGTTTTTGAGTTTATTCATTAGAAACATGCACACAAAAATAAAAATCTTTCCTCTTTATTATAGTAGTGTAGAAGTGTAAATTTCTTGAAATGAGTTTGTAACATAATTATATATCGTAGGTACCTAACCATATTACGTGGTTATTTACGAGAAATGTATTATATGTATATTTTTTTTATTCGATGACAAGATAGTCCTTGACTGCAATCTCATCTGATGGTAAGAGACGATGCAGTCTAAGATGGTAGCGGGCTAAATTGGAAGGGGTATGGCAGTGTAAATTCAACCCATACCCTTAATCTGTTTCTACACGTCATTGTGCCATTAATAATAATTATTAATATCCTCATATAGTAAACATTTTATATGGGTTTTCTTGTTGCCTTACAGGAAACGTTCAAACGTATGCTTTATTGGTAAACATGTTTATGTACAATAATAGCTTGTCTGTCTTTATAATTATTGGTGATTAAACTGATTGAATCAATTGGATGGCATCATTGCTCTAAGGTTGTCATACTTTTCAATTGCATTACATATTTTATTGATTAGTCTTACGAACGATTTATGCGGCCTAGTTTTTTGTTATTGTATATCTCCATTTCTTGAATAGGCCCTTTCGGTCTTCATCATCAACATCATCAGCCCACATGCATCAACTGTTGGACATAGGCCTCTTTTAAGTAGCGCCAACGTTGCCTATCCTCGGCCTTTCGCATCCAATCGATGCCTGCCACTTTTCGGATGTCATCGCACCATCTAACCGGGGGGCGCCCTACACTCCGTTTGCCGAGATGCGGTCTCCACTCGAGGACCTTACGACCCCAGAGCCCTCAGTCCTCCGACAAATGTGACCAGCCCACTGCCACTTCAACGTGCTAGCCCTGAGAGTTATGTCGGTCACTTTCAGTCTTGTCATTGCAGAAAGTTGGAACTTCTTAGGTTGAGACGTGAAGAATACTGGTGAACCATGCTTTACCCGCAAACCCAAATCTCCGCATTTTCCTGACGCGTTCGCGACGTGTAGGTAGTAGGTACTTCAGTGTGTCGATTCTATAAAAATGATTGCATCAGCGTAACCATCGCAATGACCTCTGATTGGCTGGTACCCTCCCGCTATTGTTATCTATTATTATATATTTCTTGTTTTATAATGTTCGTAATAGACCATATTAGATTTATGGAAAGAAAAATTGAAAAAGTTACCCGGAAAAATATTTATTTTTGGGAAAAACTGAATGTAGTTTTTTCAAAGTTTGTTACGATAGTAATATTATGATGTAAATAGTAGATCTGGATATGCCTATCTAATGCGAATTACAGAGATAATTAACAATTACATAAAACAGTTGGGTATCTCTGGGAGTGTTAGTAAGTAAGGTTCCTAATTTACTATGAAGAGAATAGATAAGGTTTTTTGGTAGGAAAGCTTTCGAAGAAAATGAGTTTGTTCAACGTATAAACGCAAAGATTTTGTTTTCAGGTAAAAATGGCACATACAATTTTCGGAGTATGGGACTACATTATTATGATTGCAACAATGATAGCCTCAATTGTTATTGGACTTTATTTTCGATTCAGCGGCGGCAAACAAAAATCCAATGATGTAAGTTTTGTTCAGGTCAATTATTTTCACACCATCTGATATAATAGAGTTTAAAAATTCATGGCTGAATAAATTTCTTCAGATAAAATAGCTTTATTAATCCTGGGTATAAGCTATCAATTTCAACCATGCCATTCCAGATTTCAACCCACTCGGTTCATTTGTTGTTGCATGAAGGAGTAACAAACATACACACATACTTTATAATATTAGTGTGATAGTGTGAGTAGGTAGTATGAACTTCCACAAAGTTAAGCTTGCTTCTGTATTTATTTTGGTCTAAACAAAAATGTTCTAAAAAAATTATCTTATAAGTTCGTTCTCTTCTCATTTTTGTCAAAAATTTATTTTTCTTTTTTTTCCGCATCATAGAAATAATTTGTATTTTCTTTGTTTTCAGGAATATCTTTTAGCCGATCGGAACATGTCAATATTCCCAGTGGCCGTATCACTAATGGCTTCATTCATGTCTGCCATCACATTACTAGGACTTTCAGCTGAAAATTATTACTTCGGAATGCAATTCGCTGTCATAAACTTTGCCTACGGGATCGCAACTCCTATAGCGTCGAGGCTGTATCTTCCAGTATTTTTTGGACTTCAGAAAACTAGTACTTACGAATACTTAGAGCTACGTTTTGGACCTCAAATAAGAATGTTGGCATCATTGACGTATACGTTACAAATGATTTTATACAATGGCATAGTTTTATATGCGCCTGCGATCGTTTTGGAATCTGTAACTGGATTGGACAGACTGATTTCTATTCTAGTAGTTGGTTTAGTTTGTACCTTCTACTCATCACTCGGAGGAATGAAGGCAGTTCTTTTTACTGATTTACTTCAATCTTTTCTCATGTTCGGAGCAGTATTCAGTGTGGTAATATTTGCATCAGTACAACTTGGGGGATTTGATCAAATTTTCATCAGAGCTCATGATGGAGGGCGGTTAGATTTTTCCAAGTAAGTGAAATATATCTTTTGAATCATTTAATTTATACGCGAGTTGAATGCCATCAGGGTCAACCAAGAAGTGAACTATTATCAACAAAATAAAACTAAGGAACTTTTGTGATCAAAGTGTGGATATCGACAAGTGTCACTTATAAAGTAACCGTCACTAGCGCATTACTTGGGATCACACCAAGGTACTCATCTCGCGCCTCAAGCCTTTCTAATGTAAAAACTGTTCTATTCTGTAGAAACAGAATAGAACAGTTTTTATATTCAAATAAATACAATTTACTTACGTAATCTTCAATGGTAACATCTTTTAAACTTGTGTAATTTTAGGCAAGTATCAAATTGACAATGAAATCCCTACAAACGTCTTTCGGATTTCCTTAAGGCGCAATTTTTGCATTTTGAACAGACCCAAGAGAATGTAAAAACAGACTTTCACTTGACAAGAATAAATTTTCAGTTTCAGCATAAACCCAACAGAAAGGCACACGTGGTGGTCGCTTATAATCGGCGGTTGCATCACATATCTATCTCTATATGCAGTGAATCATACACAGGTGAATAAAACATAATAAAACGAGTATTTTTTGTAGTTACTAAATTAAGAAGCTGTATCAAACGAACAGACGGATGAAGTCTCACTATAAAAATTCCGTTTTTATCTACGGCGGAACGTGTACGTTATGTTTGCTATAAAAGGATGCGTGTTCGTATGGTCGTTGTTCGTATGTTACCATTTTTCTGAAAAACTACTGGGCTGATTTAAAGTCTATTTTCGTATTAGAATAGTATTCTGCATATTATGTATCTTTTATAGACAATTTCTGGCATGTTTTACAAAGCTAATTACTGGTTGGTAATTAGCAACAGGGTGGCACTGTAATCGTGTTATAATTTTTAACTATATAATAAGTATATAATGTTATGAGTTCATTTTCCTGAAAAACCTATTATAGCAGTAAGTAATTAGTTTTTATTCGGTTTTTTGTACGTATATGTTATGTATTAGCTGCAGATTGGCGTGGGTTTCTCTTTCTTTATCATAGTGCCTTTTGAAACAATAGAGTAATTAATGTGCAGGTACAACGTCTTCTAACAGTGAGCACTTTGGAGCGTTCGCAGCAGTGTCTGTGGTGGAGCTGGCCTGTGCTGTCTACGCTTAGCATTATGACCTGCATTAGTGGCCTGAGCATGTATGCTGTGTACAAAGAATGTGATCCGCTGGCCAGCAAAAGTATCTCTGCGGTAAGATTACGGGGTTTTTATGGCTTTTTTATTGCTATTTTCTCACTCTAATCATAACAATGGAAAATAAAATAAACAATTCAGTAGGTACACTGGAAAAAGTGACTATTGTTTATTGTGGATTGATAAGGCTAAATTAATGTTTGATATGCAACTGAAATGGTGGGACATTTTAAATTATTTAAGTACTCTAAAGAAGATTAGAATGTGAAATGGCATGGGAATTAGAGGGTTTTTTTAAGTTTTTAATTTATCATTATCTCAACCTTTCATCAGCTATTTACTGGGAACGGTTCTTGAGAAGTTGCACTTGCAAGGTATTGTTTAAAATCTTAAAACTCCGTCTGTAGTCATGGATAAGTATTAAGTAGCTATAATTTGTGTTAGGTTTATCGTCTCACATGAAAACCGTTTAAAAACTGCAACCCGACTGAAGATATAACAATCGCCAAAAATCTCAGTTCCTCGTACGAATTTGTGTCCCACCTAGCCTTTTGCTCAAAACCCACTGTTTTTACTGTTTTCATCCTTCAATTCACAGCTTCAATTCATAAAAATTGGTGTCACAGTAAGATATAATAGACTGCTAGTCACCCTTTCTTTTGGGTTTGTCGTAAAATTTGCCTTCCCTATTTTATATAGCCGGACCAATTGATGCCATATTACGTGGTGCACGCAATGAAGTCAGTGCCGGGCCTGGCTGGGCTGTTTGTGGCGGGGATATTCAGCGCCTCGCTGTCCACCATATCTGCTTCATGTAACGCGTTGGCAGCTGTTACCTTAACGGATTATGTAAGCAGGTAAAATTAACGCTCGCTTCGCTCATGCATTTAAAATTACATATAGATATTATTTTGTATTGACAGTTATATCTGCTTTCGATCGTCGGTCCGTTGCTGCGTTGCTATGTAATTGAAGGACAAACCAACAGACTAACATACCTCTTTTTTTTTTAAAGAATATTAGCCAAGCTAAACTTGACTTATATTCTCCTCTCCCCTACAAATAAGCGGAAAGCTTGTGTTAGCAGTGGGTACGAGAATAATGCAACGAGTGGGGTTCGAACCTGCGACCTTTCAGTTTTCAGTCCGCACCTTTAACCGTTGGGCTATTGAGGTTTTAAAACTTTAGCGGACTGACTTGCGAGAGGCATTTTATTAATTCTCAGCAGGAATTCACGATTTCTGTATTACCGATGGTGTATGGACAAAGACTACGATGAATTACATAGAAACACACGCACCAAACAAAACGTGGTGCGTTGGCTTTAAGACTGAAATCTGTAGACCACACTCTCACTCTGCTCAGACTCAAGATAAAGATAGAACGAGACAGATTTATGTCAGCGTATATTTGTGTCTCGCTTTAACTCTTACCTTGAGTCCGAGCTAATTCAGAGCACGCTCTATAGATCTGAGCATCAGCCTTCGAGCAAAGTGTGAACTACCTAATAGCAGAATTCAGCAATTTATTATCTGCAAGTTTCAGCGAGAAATTGCGGAAGCTGTTGCCAATGGACACTGATTAGCATTGATGTTCTCAGGTGGTGTAGATTAAATCCATCGTACGTGCCGTGGCTCACCAAGCTGGCTGCGTGCGGTTTTGGTCTGGTGTTCCTAGCTCTGGCATTCATCGCTGAGCATTTGGGGGGAGTGATGCAAGCTTCGCTCACTATATTCGGGGCAGTCGGGGGACCTCTGTTTGGACTGTTCACTTTGGGAATGTTTACTACTTACGCAAATGAGCGGGTAAGCTTTTATTGGCATTTTTATAATAGTAGTAGTCGTACTGTTTTTTTTATTCTTGATTAAAAGACTATTTATTTATTTATTTTAGTACTTTACCGTTTATTTTTAACCGACTTCAAAAAAAAGAGGAGGTTCTCAATTCGACGCGTATGTTTTTTATTTTTATTATTTTTTGGCGATGTTACTCCATAACTCCGTCAAATCTGAACCGATTTTAATAATTTTTTTTTTATTTAAAAGGACCTATTGTCAGGTTGGTCCCATTTAAATTTGGTGAAGATCTGATGAATATCTTCGGAGATGGAGGACGGAACTCCTCAATGAATAAGAGCAAATCGCTCGTGATCAGAGTGTGTGTCGGATTTTAACCATGCATTCTTCATAGCATACATACATAATGCTTTTCTATTCGGCATTTCAATATAATTTTTTTTAACCGAATTTTTGACGATGTTACTCTATAACTCTGTCAAATCTGAACCGATTTCAATATTTTTTTTTATATTTAAAAGGGCATATCGTCAGGTTGGTTTCATTTAAGTTTGGTGAAGATCTGATGAATATCTTCGGAGATATAGGATGGAACTCCTCATTGAATAAGAGCAAATCGCTCGTGATCAGAGTGTGTGTAGGATTTTAACCATGCAAACTTCATAGCATACATACATATGCTAAATTTCTATTTGGAATAATATATTTCAATACTTTTTTTAAGGAGCAAAACAAATGGTCTAGTGAATTGGTCCCATGAAGCTACACTAAAAAGCCTAAAATAATAATATAAAAAAATATTTAAAAAAAACCGACTTCAAACGCCACTTAAAAGTATAAAATAATTTTAGTTTGTACACGTATGTTGAAGTCGGGCCAGCGTTGCGCAATGGTATCATCGTTTCTATATTCTAAGCCCGTCCGACTTCAATATACGTGTACAAACTAAAATTATTAAATCGTAAATACTATTAGGCCGGTATACTTATTGAATTAGCCCGTGAGATGGACGGGCCTAAATAGAAACGATGAAACCGATGCGCGACGCTGGCCCGACTTCAACATACGTGTACAAACTAAAATTATTTTATACTTTTAAGTGGCGTTTGAAGTCGGTTTTTTTTAAATATTTTTTTATATTATTATAATTCGTATAGTATCATTACACTAAACTTTTGTGGTTGTTTTATACATTCAGAAGTAGATAAGTGATACCTACTAGGCTGGCGACCCCTTTGCTACAATTTAAAGCCAGTGGCATTGATATTTTTTATTTGTGATACCTGATACCTACCTGGCGACCCCTTTGCTATAGATTTAAAGCCAGCGGTTTTGATACTTTTTATTTATATGATACCTAAGTTATAATTTAAAGCCGGCGGCGTGGCGTTGTTTTTTTTTTATTTATATGATATCTAAGCCGCCGACCCCTTTACTACAATTTAAAGCCAGTGGCGTTGATATTTGTTATTTATCAAGCAGATTGCAATCGAATCTATAGCTTAGCTGTAGCTATTTTCAGTATCCCTTTTTGTTTCCTAGAACAATCACTAGCGTAGGATATTAAAATATGTTTTTACTTTCTAGGGTGTATCGGTGGCCCTTCTCAGTGGTATGGCAGTAACGCTTTGGATAAGTTTCGGAGGGCCTCGACCTCTGCCAGACAGACTGCCTGTTAGTGTGGAAGGATGTCCTCATAACCTAACATCGCCCGTACTACCCCCCTCAAACCCTAGCGATTACTTTTACATGTATAGAATCTCCTATATGTGGACTAGTCCGGTACGTTTATATCTTATTCTATATCTATTATATACTTATAATATGTAGACTCTAGAATAGAGTAGTTTTTTATTCATATCAAACTTACAAAGTGCTTTTGAAATCTACTGGTTCAGAA
The DNA here is from genome assembly GCA_038048805.1 of Hipparchia sbordonii. Lineage (NCBI taxonomy): Eukaryota > Metazoa > Arthropoda > Insecta > Lepidoptera > Nymphalidae > Hipparchia > Hipparchia sbordonii. Next base: position 5,890,779 of record CM076104.1, on the reverse strand, counting down.
TGCTTATACAACCGAGAAGAACCAATAGGAAACTTAGGGGTAGCTTTTTCAAAAACAAACAATACTAATGTAATAATTTATAGTAGGGGAGCCCAAGCGGGGATTTTGCAATTTTCTTATTATATTGTGTGTACACATAGAGTTTAGTATACCAATGTAAAAACTATGATCACTAAAACCTCAACTAAATTTTCTTTTTTTTTCTAGATCGGTTTTGTCTGGGTTATGGTGGTGGGGACTATAGTGTCCCTAGTGTGGAAGCAGCAGCAGCCGTGGCAGAAAGCAGGTCTTTCCCACCCCGATCCGGCGCTGTTCACACCTCCTTTAGCTAATAGGCTTAAAGCCAAATATGAAAAGAAATCGAGCGTTCAAGTAAGATTTATTTTAGTTTGAACATTAAATTACCTACTACCAAAAAGTATATACTATTGTATGTACTGGAACTATTTTCGATCTAAAAAACAAAAAAAATCAGTTTTCTAATAAAATAATTTACTTGTTATTTTTAATTTCAGTGCGAGCTTCTCAAGCAGAATGGTCAAGACTGAGACGCAAGATAATTATTTTTTAAGTAAAAAAATAAAATGACACAGTTCATATTGAACGGGTAGTTTGATGAATTAGTTATTAATTGATATACTTAGATGGTTCTAAGAAATATAATTTATTCATAATTTTACGTGTACAGCTGTAATGATACCTATACAATGTTACTTACGGGTCTCTCGGAGACCCTCCATTTAATAATCAGTTAGAAGTTATTTATTTTTAACATAAACATTTAAATTGTTCAAATTGTGTAGAAAGATACTATGTTTTGTTGAAACCTGTATTAAACATATTGCACGGTGCAGAACATACTAGGTGCTATTTATGGAAAATAGGTATAATAATAAAATTTATAATATATCAAACCTTCTCATGTTATTATTGATTTTCTGTTTAAAACATTCCTAGTAGTTTTTTAAAACAATATAATATTATTTAGGTACTTAAAAAACTATTTATATTAATCATAAAGATACCTATGGAAACTGAACCCATTAGCGTTAACTCGTAAATATAATGTATTGTAATTTATCATTATTAATATTATACTTTTTAAAAGTTCTACTTTATAGTATGGAAGTTGATACTTAAAACTATGATATATTTTTATATTGAATTCGATCTATACATTGCCTTATAATATATACCTACTGTCCGTATAATATGATTTATTTATTTAACTAACCTAATCTTATACTTATAGAGAATACAGTGAATAATTTTATATACGAGTATATTGTAACTTTATAAATATTGTAAGACTTTATAAGATATTTTATGTTTAAATTATAAGAATTTCAGGAAAAAAAACAAAAAAGGATAAGCCAGTAAGTACCTAATTGTTATTATTTTATGTAAAACATAAAATTTGTGAATATACCTCAATATTGTGAATATCGCCTTAACATCAAATGTTAAGTACTACAGATTGTTATCTGTTAATATTTGTTATCTAAATAAGTTGACGGAATGAATGGTAATGGTAACATGACAATATGGGTAATGGAGCTTAATAGTAGGTAACGGGAAATGAAAATGTTAGCCAATTTACATTGAAGACATTGCTACGTTCTAAATCCAAAGGCTAAAGAAATAGATCTTAGTTCCTTATTAATTTTTAATAATGAAGTATTTATATTTTACCTGCTTTATTTAAATGTTAAAGTATTAGCTTTGTTGGACAATATCAAAATGCAATAAAATATTGAGATCAATAATGGAATTGTTTAATTTTATAAACTGAAACTAAAAATAAAACCTGCCTTTTTTGAGTTTTAATTTTTTAGTTTAAATTTAATTTCTTAAACGCACATAACTCCAAAAAGTCAGAGGTGCGTGCCCGGGATCGAACCTGCGACCCTCTGAATACCACCACCGTCCTAACCGCTAGGCTATCTCTGCTTTCACTTTAAATCTATTGTAAATGATTTAGCATGATACGGAATAATTCACATGTACGGTAAGTCTACTACGCGTCTTCGTAGAAAATAACCAATGGACTAGTTATTCAGATTCATCGCTGAAAACCGCAGTTGTTTACAGCGCTGAATTCGCTGGAAAATGGCGATGGACACGCGACACGATCAATAATAACGACGGTCATGAATTAGATACATTGCTCCTCTTAGATCGTTATATTTTCTAATTTTTCCTCTATAAAATAATTAAGTTAGTTCTTAATTACATTTACCAGCTAGTGCACAAAATATGAGGATTGTTAACCTCAATTATTTACATGAAGCATTGATAAGTCTGTGACAAACTTCATTCCGTAGCAGGATTTTCCGGAGTATAGACGTAATGTGTTTGTTGTGTAAACTGTAATTGAATCGAATATATAAATTATAATAGCTACGTTGGTCGTATTAAAGATTTGTATACATAATGGAGCCAGGTGTTATGTTAAAATATTGATCGGAAAATGTATACAGAAGAGATTTAAGTTTTAATAAATTAATATGCAGTGTAGGAGAATTGACTAAAAGACGTGGTAAAGGTTTATTACCCACTTAATAAGCACTTAGTATTAATAAACCGGTAAGTACACAACAAATATATTGTAATAGAGTCAAGATTCAGACTTATTTTTATTTAAAAAATATTGTTAAGATTATGTCATGTATACTAACCATGTTTATTTATTTAAGTTTCGTACCTGTTTGTAATAAAATAACATTAGGAACTACTTGTAGAGTCTTCAGATTTCTACAATTTTATGCAATCTTACCGGCTCTGATAGCAGATTCTGCTTTCCGAACCGGTGATAGAGTCCTAACTTATCATAACAACAACATGTTGTCTTTATGAAATAAATAAATTAGAATTTGAAAATTCCCGGATATTTCTTACGCAAGACTTTCTTCTACCGACGCTGGCCATATTCTCAATTTTTAACCAACTTCCAAAAAATATTTTAATAATTATAATTTTATATATGATCCCCGATTACTCGAAGACGTCTGGACTAATTTGTAAAATTCTTTTTTGTTTGAAAAAGTATACTTTACAGGTGGTCCCATTGTCTAAAGATTTTAGACTTGATTCGTGGTTTACTGACATAATTGTTATAAAATATTACGAGTACGGTGGCCCCATTGTCATCAGGTCAGGATCTGATGATGGAATCCCGGAGAAATCGAGAGAATTCTTCAAATTTATACGTTGTTAAAAATTACGTGTCTGAGACACAAACCCCAGACCCCCGAAAGGAGGTTGAAGTCAATCAATATTTTTGTAAACATTCTTTTAATTCAATAAAACAAGTTTTAAATGAGGTCAGACTTGCTAAATCGACGATATGCTAAGTAAGCTATTTTTCACAAGAGCGTAGGTACCTATACTAACATTTTCCTCTTCTAAACTTCGTCATATTGTTTCGTCATTTATCTATTTGGCATAGGTCAGCAATTTTATCTACATTATTGTTATGAGTTGATAAAAAGATTGATTAGAATTACGTGTAAATAAAATGGTAAATACCTACTTATCTAAAGATGTAAATCATCGGGATTTATATGGAAAATCATCGTATCGAATGTATTCTCATCTCAAGTGAGTGATGGAAAAATCTATAAGACTAATAATCTAAAGGGTTTTCCATAGCGGCATCGTAATCGTTTGCTCGCTATTAAACAATTAAAAATAATTAATTAACGATGATAAGAGCTTTCACAATTAATAATTTAAATTACCGCTTTTTTGCACGTTCTAGTAATGACTTGTTAATTAATTTAGTATTTCTTTATTTACACGAACTGCATACCTAACTATGAAAATTGACGATCGATGTTATTTTGCAGAAACTTAATTTCTTTGGTGTTTGGACTTTTATATTTTAAGTTTGTGTAAGTAACATAATAACCACCTAAACTATGAACTTATGGTAAAATTAAGAAAAAAAAATCAAAAATGAAAGAAAAATTTAATCCTCCATATTGGTTGCAGAGAAACATGGTTCAGGCAATTTTTGGCGTATGGGACTATATCATCATGTCCGCAACAATGATAGCATCGGTTCTGATAGGACTCTATTTTCGGTTTAGTGGAGGGAAACAAAAAACTAACGACGTAAGTTTTTTTTTGTTTAGTCGATTTCGTTTATTAATTTAACTTTAAACCCTGTTTTCTTTGTTCCCAGGAATACCTTCTAGCTGATCGAAACATGTCAATATTCCCGGTGGCTGTATCACTAATGGCGTCCTTCATGTCCGCAATAACACTTTTAGGGGTGTCAGCGGAAAACTATTACTATGGCATGATCTTCGTAGTAATAAACATATCCTACGGAATCGCCACCCCTATAGCCTCTAGGCTGTATCTTCCAGTATTTTTTGGACTACAGAAAACAAGTACCTACGAATACTTAGAATTACGTTTTGGCCCACGTATAAGAGTGCTGGCGTCTTTAACTTATACATTGCAAATGATTTTGTATAATGGCATAGTTTTATATGCCCCTGCAATTGTTTTGGAGTCAGTGACGGGTCTGGATAGACTGATTTCTATACTAGTAGTTGGGCTGGCTTGTACCTTTTATTCCACTTTGGGGGGAATGAAGGCTGTATTGTTCACAGACTTATTACAATCTTTTCTTATGTTCGGCGCAGTATTCAGTATAGTTATATTCGCATCAGTACAACTTGGTGGATTTGAACAAATCTTTATCAAAGCTCATGAAGGCGGACGATTAGATTTTTCGAAGTAAGTTGCACTTTTGTTTACTACCTATGGTTTATGAAAATTCCGGAATGCACTTGTCGGAAGTTAATAGTAAATAGATATATTTCATCAATCGATACTTACCACTTTTTAACCGACTGCGAAAAAAGGAGTTTATGAATTCGACACAGATGTTTGTAATATTTTTGGAATTGCAAAATGTTCAGATAATATGATAATAATATACCTATTATTGCTTCCAAAGAAATATACAAAATTTTATAGGTGTATATGTATGTATATATGTATGTTTGCATTCTCGAAAACCATGAATCGGAGATTTCATCAAAATCAGTTAGGTAGTTTTCAAGATATTCTTTATTTCGGTGTATTGAAGTACTTTTAATTTTTGCTAAATTAGGTACCTATAGCTCATTTAATTCTGTAGGTAGGTTTGTGTATATCCTCATACCTTAATAAAGGAAAAATATTTATATAGTTTTAAATAGTAATAGGTATTTGTTGTTCTAACGCTAGGTACCTCTTATCAGTTTCAGCGTCGATCCGACAGAAAGACATACTTGGTGGTCTTTGATCATTGGTGGATGCATTACATATCTATCTTTATATGCTGTCAATCACACACAGGTAGGTATACCTTATACTTAAAAACCTATTTAAATATTGTTATATAAGTAAGTTTTTAAGCTTTAAATTTTACTTTTACTTCTAAACCTCTAAACTCATATTACGAGTACCTGTGGTTGTCTGTCTGTAAGCTTGTTACCTTTACATGCTTAAACCATTCAACTATTTTGACAAAATTTTGCAGAGTTTTTTTTAAATTAGAAATAGGCTTGCGCTTGACGACAATCAATAGATAGCACCGATGAGGTCTAGGTCGGAACGCGCTTGCCTAGATGATGCCTATTCACTCTTGCTAGTTCCACGAAAAGTGCAATTATTAACTTAAACAACGGCCTAGCATCGCTATCCAAAGAGGTAACAGCGCCAGTATTTTGGGCACCATGCCCATTAACCATTAAAGTTGTAGTTTTAATTTATTTTAAATCACTATATTATTAATAAGGAAATTAATTTTATTCGCAGGTGCAACGCCTCCAAACAGTGAGTACTTTGGAGCGATCACAAAAGTGCCTTTGGTGGAGTTGGCCAGTGCTTTCCGTTCTTAGTTTAGCCACTTGCACGAGTGGCTTGAGTATGTACGCTGTGTATAAGGATTGTGATCCGCTGGCCAGCAAACATATAAGTGCAGTAAGTATCTTCTTACCCCTTTTAGGATGATGTGCAGTTATTTAGAATGTATGAAGATTGAAGATATAAGAATTTATTTTAATGTTTTATTATAAGATTTTGTTTCTTATTTTAATTGTTTTAATTTGGAATTTAGTTTTATATTTTTGTATGTTAGTTTTAATTTAGAATTAGTATTATTTAAGTAGTAGTTTTAATTTATTTAAGTTTTATAATATTTCGGTTGTTATTTTAATGTTAATAAAGACATGATATGCGAAAAAAAAAAAAAAAAGATATAAGAATAAATACCTATGTATTTACATGAGTGACAGTCAGATCTTTTATCGCCTGTTATCTCCGACAAGGCCAGACGTACCTAATCCTGACTCTTGAATAACACAGTTACGATAATAATTTCATAATAATGTAGGTAGATACGATCTTGTAGATAGGTACTTACGACATGATCTCATCAATATGTCTTTATAATAATGTCTTTTTTTGCAAAACTATTGTTGCGGACAGGAGCTACGAACCAAGCGCGGAGTCGGTAATGAATGGCGCTGATTGGTCAGCCGCGTAAGCCCCCGCCCCCGCTGCCCCCTCACCGCCCGCGATCACCGTATCTCCCACTCGTCACGGTCGTATACGCGTGCCGGGTGGGAGAATTGTATATAAACGCGCCCCTTGTCGGGTGCGCCAGTTGTTGTTCGCCTACAGCTACCGAAGAGTGAAGACGAAGCTGAACAAGAACTGCGATCCGAACCTGATCAAGAACCTGAACCTGAACATTTGTAAATAGTGATCAAGACCAAGCAATACAGTCCACTTCACCTGATCTGAGGAGTTTCATTTTAAACCCCTCCCCAACATCTTTGGTCCATCGAGCCGGATTAAGAACCGACGTTTGAAGCCTCAAGATCCGAAATCTCAAGATTTCAAGAGCTGAAGTCTCAAGATTTCAAGAACCGAAGCTTCAAGATGGTTCGAACCAGGAGCCAGAACTCACAGCGTGAAGATGAACGCGGCGAGCACATTACGCCGCAAGAACCGACCCCCCGCGCGCTGAACCCTGCTCGTCCTGTTCAGCTACGCTTTGTCGAGCAAGCTCCGTCAAACAGTGCCGGTCCCATTGAACGACCTCCCTCACCGGCCCGATCAACCCGGTCGCAGCGATCAACGGCAAGCACGGCTGCCCGCGTTAAGCAGGCAGAATACGAAGCAGCAGAGCGCTTGGCAGCCATTAAAATGCGTCAACTGCAAATCGAAGCCGAACTAGTGCAGAAGAAGCTTGAAGTTGATCTAGCGGCCATTCAGGATGAAGATCAAGCTAGCACACAAGGGCCCGAGGAAGTACTTAGTACGAACCTACGTACGGAAGATTGGTTGCGTCATGCCGATCCTTCACGAGGGGAGCCACCCTTGGACTTTCCTGTGCGAGAGACCCGAACCCCTCTCGCTGCAGCACCCCCTGTGAGACCTGTCACAATCGCAAGTGAGCCGCGACTCGAACACCGAAGCTACGAAGATCGCCGAGCCCGCTCTCCCACGCCTAGCCGCTCACGGAACCGCAGCATTGAAGCCTTAGTCGAAAGCTTCGAACGAATGTGCCAGTATCGACCCCCACCAAGATCATCTACTGAACTGCCAAGCTTCAGTGGATCTGAGAACGAGTGGTTGCCGTTCAAAGCAGCTATGCGAGACTCAACGAAACTCCACAAGTTCTCACCGATCGAGAACATGCTACGACTGCGCAACGCTCTGAAAGGTCCAGCGCGAGACGCCGTCGCTTCACTTCTGTACACAGCCTGTGACCCTACGGAAGTCATGGAAGCTCTAGAACAGAGTTTCGGTCGCCCAGAAGCTTTGATTGACAAGGCTTTAGAAGAAATAAAGCAGCTGCCTCGCTTGGGACCAACGACCACCGAACTAAATGTTTTCGCTGTCAAAGTGAGGAACATTGTAGCCACGATAACGAACGTTGAAGGCCTCGAAGGATGTCTCCAGAACCGAATGCTCACCAGGGACATCGTGGAGAAGCTGCCACCTCACTTAAGAGCAAGTTTCGCCAGATACGCTGCTGAGAACCGACGCCCGGGAGAACCACATATCGTGATCCTATCACGCTTCTTGAACTATGAAGCGGCAATAGGCTTAGAGTTTACTTACTCCAAGCCCCCTGATCCAGCAACAAGATCGAACCCGAAGGAACCATATCCGAGATCCACGAGAACTGAACCACAACCAGCATGGAAGACCCAGGAAGCCAACGTGTTTTCTACCAATGAAGAAGAAGAGCTGTGTCTGTGCTGTGGGGGTGATCATGATCCATCACAGTGCAGAAAGATACGTGACATGACTGTCGACGCACGCTGGGAATGGGCCAAAACGAACAAGATCTGTTTCAAGTGCCTGACGAAGAAACACCGACGCGCAGCATGCAAGGCGAAGCATTGCGGAATAGATGGCTGCATCCATTCACATCACCGGTTGCTGCATGAACGGAGCCCTTCTAGTGAGACATCAAATACGAACACCGATGCTTCACAAGAAGAAACGGAAGAGATGGTGGCCTCTACATCTACGACCATGAAGACCGGTAGCAAAGTGATGTTGAAGGTGTGCCCGATCGTGGTCACGAATTCTCACGGCATACAGATCCACACACACGCCTTACTGGACGAGGGCTCTACCATCTCTTTGATCGAAGAAGACTTGGCGGACCAATTGAACCTCAAAGGACCCGTTCAAGTCCTCAACATTCGTGGAATCAACTCCAACGAAAAAGAACAAGGCAGCAGAATCGTCCAACTCAGGCTGCGAGGCAAGAACACGAGAGCCTCGCATATAATAAGAGCCAGAACCGTACGACGTTTCCATCTGCTAACTCAGACAATACCGCTAGAACTTCTGAAATACGAACACCTCCAAGGCCTGGACCCTACTGAGGTCTGTTACCAGCAAGCTCGACCACGCTTGCTTATTGGCTCCGACAACTGGGAGCTCATCGTGTCAAAGGAGCTACTGACTGGAGGCCGCCACGAACCTGCAGCTTCACGAACCGAACTGGGATGGGTTATCCACGGATCTACACCAAGAGCCACGATCGCTAACGAGGAAGAACACGTCCTCCACTTAAGAGCCATAGAAAAGACAGAACCAGCTCGATCCGACGAACCAGGGGTTTTATTGCACCCCCATGAACAAGATACGGTAGAAGACACTTCAAAGCCGAAAACAAACACTCCGATCCAAAAAGAATACCGAACGAGTCCAGCGGAAGGATCATCACTAGAGCAAATCTCTCTCTTTACGAGGGGAGCGCGAACCACCGAGAACTCCTTCAATGATCAAGCCAGCGCACCCCTGAAAACAAATATGAACAACAAGCTGAGGCAGGCCTCACATAAAGAAGTCGCCTGGGGGGAGACCCTTCCTGCCTTCGAGCCACCAACCTGATCCAGACGGCAGAACTACGAACTGAACCAGACTCGATGACTCTACGTGTTGGCCTACGCACCACTTGCAAAACTGCTCATACTTGCAGAGTACGACTGTGTCATGTAGAGTGTTCTCCGACCTACACTCTCATCAAAGGGCCGATTACGCAGCGATCCCCGAGAACCAGTCGAGTGCAATGGCAATACCGTCGATGCACTCATCGAGAACCGCATGCGTGCGAATACATGCAGTTTCAACATAAGAAGCCTAGGCCGCGTGTTTTTCGGCCCATAAAGGAGCTCGCTGTCCTCACGAAGAAGAGGATGCTACGCGGAAGCTGCGCAGAGGGGAGAAATGTTGCGGACAGGAGCTACGAACCAAGCGCGGAGTCGGTAATGAATGGCGCTGATTGGTCAGCCGCGTAAGCCCCCGCCCCCGCTGCCCCCTCACCGCCCGCGATCACCGTATCTCCCACTCGTCACGGTCGTATACGCGTGCCGGGTGGGAGAATTGTATATAAACGCGCCCCTTGTCGGGTGCGCCAGTTGTTGTTCGCCTACAGCTACCGAAGAGTGAAGACGAAGCTGAACAAGAACTGCGATCCGAACCTGATCAAGAACCTGAACCTGAACATTTGTAAATAGTGATCAAGACCAAGCAATACAGTCCACTTCACCTGATCTGAGGAGTTTCATTTTAAACCCCTCCCCAACAACTATGCTTTATATATTTAACTTATTTTATGTGGACTAATTTTTTAATTCAATGACAAGATAGTCCTTGACTGCGATCGCATTTGATGGTAAGTGACGATGCAGTCTAAGAAAGTAGCGGACTAAGTTGGAAGGGGTATGGTATAAATTCAACCCATACCCCTAAAGTGTCTGTCCCGTTTCCTTAATAATATATATAGATATTTTGTTTCTTAGTTTTCCCTTCTGCCTTGTTTCTTCTTTTTGTTTATCAACCGAGAGACATGCACTGTTGAACAAAGGTCTCTTGTACAGTTTTCCACAGGCCTAGGTCTTGCGTCGCCGACATCCAGGGGTTCCCTGCGTCTCGTTTGATGTCATCGGTCTACTTTGTGGGGGTTCTTCCAACACTACATTTCCCTCTCAAGGTCGCCACTCCATCACCTTGGGACTCCAACAACCATCAGCTCTTCGAACCATATTCACTTCAGTTTCACAACTCTCTGAGCTATGTCGCTGACATTGTTTTGTCTACGTCACTCTACGGTCCTATGTTAAGTAATATTTTAAGGTAGATACTCTGTTTTTTAGTTTCCCCTTCTGCCTTGTTTCCTCAGATTGACCAGCTAATGCCGTATTACGTGGTGGATGTGATGAGGTCGGTGCCAGGACTGGCGGGCCTGTTCGTAGCTGGTATATTCAGCGCCTCTCTCTCGACAATATCTGCCGCCTGCAACGCGCTCGCCGCCGTTACTCTATCTGACTACGTTGGCAGGTAGATTTACAATATTGGAGCGCGTTGAAAGACAGATGGTTAAATTTTTGTGGCTCAGCTCAGTTTTTGAAAGATACCCAGATGGACTGAAAACAAAAACTGTGAAAAGCAAAGTTTTCTGCTGATCTAGCTTTTGCCCCCTCAGGAGTTGAATTTTCAAAAAAGTTAGCGGATGCTTACGTTATAATAGTTATCTGTACTTATGACAAATTTTAGCCTGATCTGTCCCGTGATTTGAGCTGTGCGTTAATAGATCAGTCAGTCGGCCAATAGAGTGCCACCAACTTCTCTGTTCAGGTGGACAAAATTGCAACTAAGGCCGCTATTTTAAAAATATTATTTTGCTCGATTCCGCTGCCCAAGTATTCATGGTATTTGCTGCCTACAGTTCCTTACAGTTCTTTTTAATGCGAGTGCCGTATGACAATGCAGTATCAATTTCCTCGCTAATTTCTTGCTACTAAACGCTCTACTAGCGACCCCGTCATCTGAACAGATAAGATGGTGGCGCTGTAAACCAGTCAGTCAGTCATCTTTTACTTTTATGTATTCAGATAAAATAGCCTTTTTCATCTCTTTTGTTTGGCAGGTGGTGCAAAGTAAATCCTTCACACATATCATGGCTAACAAAGTTAGCCGCATGCGGCTTCGGTCTGGTGTTCCTTGCTCTAGCTTTTATCGCTGAACACTTAGGGGGAGTCCTGCAAGCTGCATTGACTATATTCGGTGCCGTGGGCGGACCTCTACTGGGCATATTTACTCTGGGAATGTTTACCACTTACGCTAATGAAATTGTAAGTAGGAATATCCCTACTAATATTATTTTTGAAGCTTCAATAGCCCAACAGTTAAGGGTGCGAACTGAAAACGGAAAAGACGCACGTTCGAATCTCAGCCGTTGCACTATTGTCGTACCCACTCCTAGCGCAAGCTTTCCGCTTATTTGGAGGGGAGAGGAGAATATAGGTCAGGTTCAGTTTGCATAGGTATAACTACGTCTTGAGATAGGTATCTCAAGTAGTTATACCTTGTAGGTACAAGAGATACCTAGCAGAGATACCAACTTTAGGGGATGATTTAGGTATGGCTGTTGAAAATTGTCTTTTAATATTAAAAGGGTATATTAATGAAACTATATATTTCTCCCATAATAATTCAAATAAGAGTTGTGATGTACCATGAAAAACATAAAAAGAATAGGGTAGGGAAGTAGGGTTAGTATAAAATTTAATTCGACTGATCATATTCGTATTCGATGACATTTAGGTACTACTTCGTTACATGTAGACCTATTTTAGTCTGTGACGCTGGCGTTTGGTTCGGACTTTCGAAACTACTGTCCTAATAGTACTAGAAGTCTGAAGTAGTACCGTGTTTTGCAAGTACTAGTTCGGAGCGCTCCTTTTAGCGACCGAGAAGATCAAGCCTACTAGAACTTAAAAGAATTGGATACATAAGAATTGAAACGTTATTTTCAGGGTGTATCGGTAGCACTGTTAAGCGGTATGGCGTTGACGCTCTGGGTAAGCTTCGGGGGACCGCGGCCATCGCCAGTCAAACTGCCAGTCAGTGTAGAAGGCTGCCTCTTCAACGTCACATTGCCGGTGCAAACACCGTCCCAACCTAGCGATTACTTCTACTTGTACAGAATCTCATACATGTGGACGAGCCCGGTAAGATTTTCTTGTAAAATCCATATTTTCATACTAATAGAAGGTATAATAATTGCGGAAGTGCATCCATCTTTTATCTGTAGGGTTAGTCTAAGTTTTAATTCGATTGATCGCATAAGAATTCGATGACACGTATACGATACGCTCCAAATATTAAAATCAATTGTACTGAATTTGTAACTTTAAACTAATAAATTTAAAGTTCATTTTGCTATGAATTCTTATGCGATCAATCGAATTAAAACTTAGACTAACTCTACTGATACTCTTTCTCGGTTCATCTCTCTTTGTCTTCGGTTTTCATATTTCATGCATTATTTTCTATCCGATCATCATATCCTCTGCAACATGGTTGCCTGGTAGAGATCGCTTCTTAGCGATAAGGCCGCCATATGTAATTTATTTTAAGTTTATTTTTCTATATGTTTATCATTTCATTTCATTATTTCAGCGTGTATTAGGTATACAATTTAACCACATAGTTAGTTACAATGATTCTTAGATTGGATTCATCTGGGTACTCGTGGTAGGCTCGGTGATATCCCTCATTTGGAAGCAGCAACAGCCGTGGCAGAAGGCGGGCCTCACGCACCCGGACCCTGCACTCTTTACACCCCCTCTGGCGAAAAAGTTACGAGCCAGTAATCCAGAGAAAACCGGTATTCAGGTAAGAACTAATTAGGTAAGTACCTATTTGTCCCGGATTTTATACGTCTCGGCTGGTCTGGTGGAAGGCTTTGGCCGTGGCTAATAGTTGACCCTACCATCAAAGACGTGCCGTCAAGCGATTTAGCGTTCCGATTAGGGATCGATTTCGAGAGTACACTGCTATACCCAGAGGCGTAACTATACCGTTTGAGGCCCGTGGCAAATTCATCGGATGGGGCCCTCCCTCGCCCAATATAAAGAAGCTCACCCAATGAGATAGTATTTTTTATTTTTTCATAAATCACTACGTGAAGTAGGTACATACAAACGCAATTACAATTACTTGATTTTCTAATAACCTTTAATTCGGAGCGTATTGTATTTATGATTACATTACGGCACTTAGTAGTCCATTCTTAGCACCTACAATAGCAACGTAAAAGCGACATTTTCACGAACGAAGTGAGCGCGAAATTTTTTATTCTGCACTGCGCCATATCTAGTCCTGTACTTTTGGCGCTTGACACCTTGCGTTTGTATGCGCCGGTCGGCCCTACTAACTATTTAGTAATTGTTATTGGGGTTATTTTAAAATGTGTTTGTGGACCTAATGATATTTAGGTATTACAAATATGTAGGTATCTTTTTAATTTCTGTAAGACATAAATAAAAATTTTGGCCCCAAATTCGCCGTCCCTAAAATCTGCTGCCCTAGGCTCCAGTCAAATCAGCCATTTGGTAAATCTACCACTGTGCGTAACCTTTCTTCTTGTCCCAAAGAGTTTAGTTTATATCAATTTTAATTTTGAAAATGATCGCTCGGCACTAGCCGTAGTCACAGGAATATGTTATGATCATCTTGTGCTTCCGGCCCTCTCTGATCGGGGGCCCCTGCCGGCTGGGGGCCCGTGGCATTTTGCCGTCATGCCACCCTATAGTTACGCCTCTGGCTATACCCCTTCCAAGTTAGCCCGCTACGCGCCCGCTTAGACTGCACCGACACTTACTATCAGCTGAGATTGCAGTCAAGGACTATTTTGTCGTCGAAAAAAAAAGATTAATTTGGTATAATATTTAAATTTCTTACAAACAGAAATTGCATTTTTGTGGAAGTTCACTTTTCATCAGAATAGCTCAAGTGCTCCTGTACTGTACCTGTACATATTAAAATCATACTCCTATGAAAATAAATGTTTCTTTAACGCGTAGGTACTAGTTAGGTATGCGGGTTTAAACTCTTCATTTAATTGCGTCGAAACTTGGCATAGGGATAGCTGAAAATGTTTTTTGGATACTTTTTATCCCAAAAAAAAAATTTATTTACGTTTATTAAGTTAAAAATGACTTACAGATGGACACCAACCGCACAATGAATTCTTGAGGTGGCATCATCAAGCTCAAGTCAAGATTCGAGAGAAGATAAAATCGCGGAGTACGCTATTTTAAAATGGTCGTGGTTACTACAGTTTGCATACGAATAATATGCGAAAAAATTTAAAAGTACAGTCGCAAAGGTAAATGTAATATTGGCTTAAAATTTCGAAATACGTTTCAAGTCCTTAGAAAATTATTTTTTAAAGATAAGACACTGCAAAGTATTAATCAATTTTTGGGTTCATCTTATGTTAAGAACATAATTATGGCAAAAAATAGTTATTTGCAATATTATGAAGCTGTGATAAGCGTAAAATGTGCTTCCAAAAAATAGGCGTAATTTTTTAAGTCACAATAACTACTTAATGTAAATAATTTTGAGTAAGCATTTATTTTAGTGAGATAGGTACGTAAAAAGTAGTGATGTTTTTTATCATTTTCTATTCAAGTTTTCTATAAAAATTGTTTAAGTAAACATTTTGACAGTTTTTTTGACAAATCTGTATTTGTTTTATATTAAAAATCTATCGTAATTTTGTATAGGTAATTGATAGATGTATATATTTATGTAGAAAAAGTATTATCGTGTCTAAACACTGCCTTAATTGGTTCAAACTAATTTATTAATATACATACGTACATTGTAGTAGTAGTAGTAGAAGTACTGAATTATCCTGTATTTATGTAGGTATATTATCATAAAATAAAACACGTTATATACTTACTTATATTAAAGTTGTAATGAATGTTAAAACACAGTTTTATTTTTTCTTAAACTAGCACGTATTTATAAGTAATCCAACTTCCTACTAATACCTAAATGCGAAAGTTTGTGAGGATGGATTGTTAGTCCTTTACGCCAAAATGAAGGATCGGTTTAGGCTAAAATTTGGAATGGAGATAGCTCATACCCAGGATAAACACACAGGCTACATTTTATCCTGAAAAATTACGGAGTTTCCGCGGGAATCAAAAAAACCTTAATCCACACGGACGAGGTCGCGGGCATCATCTAATGCAGAATATAATAAATACAAAATATAATGGAACGCAATCAATTATCAAGCTGACATTCCTCCTCTTTTAATTTGTAATTCTTCCAAGCGGCGCTGCAAAAGTGTATTCTGAAATGTTAAATATTTGGATTAGGTGTTTGTTTACTCCTTCTATGTTAGGGGAACCTATTTAAAAAAAAAAGTCATTATCATCCACACTGACATACACAGTCCAAGATGGGACCTGACTTGGTTGAGATAGTTGATGCACTAATCAGTTCAAAGTAGATAATTATGTAGTTTCTATTCAGATCCAAACCACAAAAAGGCTTATTTATGCTGATTTTTCAATAGAACAAACCTCTCTCAATAAGTCGTCTTCTCTTTCTGCAGCAATTTTAAGCATCTCTTTGGAACTCTCTAAGAGAGCATCTTTCTCTGCAATGCTTTTCTTGAGGTTCGATATCTCAATGCGGTATGATTCCACTTGACTGCGCATCTAAAACAAAAAAGTCATTAAACTTACAATTTTAAGTCAATCGAGTTAGTAATTTAATGAGGAGTGGTGACCTAAATATTTTTCTTTTTTTTTATAGTTTCTTTTTTATTATTATTACAAGATAGGCTCGCGTTTGACGACGATAGAGCCTAAAAACAAGGATTAGGTCTAGGTTGGAGCGCGCTTGCCTAGATACAGAATCACCATTGTAACATATTTGTACGGGAAGAAGTGCACAACCAGCGGAGACTTTGGTAATGTCGCTGATGTAACTGGTGAAATCGCAATGAAACACTAAATTGTTCTTTCTATTTTCTACTACGTAAAGTATGAAAAATGTGATGAATGTGAAATGGAAGGTATACCTTTTCAGAGCTGCTTCGACCGCTACTGGGTCGAGAGTCCACACGCTTATAGGTACCGACTGTTGATTTTTGTTCTGCTTGTAATTTGCTGACAAGCCCTGGAAGCACGTTTTTACGACAGATAATTATAAAGACGTAACCAAGATCACGTTACATGATAACGTGATCTACTTTTAAGAGAACTGAAAAAGAGATTTAATATCGCAGATATCGTAATATTAAAAAGCGTGCAAAGGGAGTTGGTAAAAATACCGATGGTATGTGTATCCATTGTCCATTGTTGACACGATACAGGATCCTTGAGGATAGACGTTGGACTTGAACCCCAGTGTACGTACCTACTACGCATCGTAAGTTGGTAACTAACTAAACTAGGTAAAACCTGAGTTTGAAGACACCAGATCCTTCCCTTCCACGATTTCGTTTACACTCTTTATACTTGAATTATGTATATGTAAGCATGAAAAGAATACACTAAAACTCACCACGGAGAGTCAAAACGGTCTGTTCCAAATCACTGACTCGCTGGTGATGGCTCGAGGCGGGCACGCTCTCTAGACTGTTCACTCGCAGCGTCAATTGCATATTTTCTTCTTTCAACATGTCGCAATAACTGCCAAACAAAGATTTATAGAATAGAATAGAGAAAATAGAATCATTTTTTCCTAGACGATGTCAGCGACTTCGTCCACGTGGATTAAAGTTTTTTAATTCCAGTGGGAAGTCTTTAATTTTCCGAAATAACATGCAGCCTATGTGTTAGTCCTGAGTATGAGCTATCTGCATTCCAAATTCCAGCCAAGTCAGTACATTCCTTGTGGCGTGAAGGAGTAACAAACGCACACAAACTTTCGCCTTTATCGTATTAGTATGATTCCAATAAACTTTAGCAAAATGCTTTCGAATCGTCAAATTGCAAATTATTATAAGCGCAAACCTTCAACAAAAAGTTTCCACGACAAAATGTAAGAATACAAATACAAGTAAGTTATGGCTGAGAAGAGAATATATATTTTTGGATATATTATGTCATAGACAAGAACTTAGTATTTCAAAGATTCTTTTTCTCTGTTTCTTTTAGATTTTGTATGGGTCTGCGTATCTTACAACAAACGCATTCATAGACAATTGCTTCTAGCATATTATATTATTTATCATAGTTCTTACTTCTTCCAATAGTCTACTTCTGGTTTCGTATCATTGGAGGACTTCAGAGGAGATCTTATTTGAGCCTCTAGCAATGTGGACTCCAATTTCAGCACTTGTCCCTTCAGCGACGTTATCTCTGCTAAACACCTCTCGTACTCTGATACTAAGGTTTCATTTCCCTTAAATTAAGAAAAAGTGAATAATAGAAAATATTTAGCATAAAAATAGGAACTTTCCATATTATCTTTCTTTTATACGCAGCGCGTATTGTTTTCATATGAGTGAGCCAAATAGATGAATGAAGCCTGTAGGGCTGTATGTATTAGAGTAGAATACATGCACGAAGTTGAGCTCTAATCCTATGCAGTTATGGTTTATTTTACTTTGATGCTAATGTTATCGAATACAAATACGACCAATCGAATTAAATCTTATACTAGCCCTAGCTCTTTTTGTTTTTCTCATGATACACAACTCTTTTTTTTGCAATCATATCATTTGAATTATTATTGAGGAAATATAATTTCATTAATATACTCTTTAAAAGAGTGATGCCCGTTTTCAACAACCATACCTAAATCATCCCCTAAAGTAGGTATCTCTTTACGTAGGTACCTCCTAAATGCAATATCTTACGAAATGTCATTCTCACCGTTTCACCAACATTAAACAATACGGACATTAACGGACATTAGGAAGCTATATGGTGTTATACCATTTCGGCGAGTTCCAGCGCAGCGATTCGACGTTGCTGAGCTTCGACTCTGTCGAGGAGTGCTCGGGTCGACACGGGAGGGGGGGTATAGCAGTCCTCATTTCTAGAAAGAGCTTTCTCCGATTCTTCGGCGTCCTGCTTTTCAATCGCCAGCGACTTTTCATCTGGAAAATAGGCTATTACTTATTTTATTCTTGTGTTATGTGGACGGGATTGTTTAATCTCAGAATATTAAAAGGATGAAAAAAACTGGTCACTCGTAAGTGAGATTCTACGTATAGAACTGTTTTATTATGAAAAATAGAAAATAACACCTTAGTTTCCAAGAGTTTAGTCTTACTTTTCTATATAATATTGACCGCGTGTAGGTAAACCTGATATTAAGAAGTGAGATATCAAATCAATCAATTTCCAATATTGAATAGTTTTACGACCTCTATGTATGTTTATTTACATAATAATTATGTATGTCTACATATTTATACATGGGCTGCTAAATAATTAAAAACCGTTGCTTTTGACTCTGCCGTAGTCTGGTAAAGCACAAGCACAGAAAATGAAAAATGGCTTTTCACCAAATAAAAAGACATTTTTCATTTTCCAAAGTTTCTTGTTTCTTTCTTTCTTGTTTTATGCCTTGTAAATTCGAGTTTCCTCACAAGTTTTTACAATACAAGATTTTTTACCGCGTGCGTGACAAAATTCATGACCGAAAAAGCCCTAAGGTTGGAGCAAAGTAATAATAATTATTTTTTATCTCTTTTTCATTTTCTGTGCTTGTATAATTTTAATGTATTTATTTCTAAACTCACATTTCGCATCCCCCAACCTGGCGAGAAGAGCGCGTTTTTCCTTTTCTAGTCTCGCAATGGCCGACTTTGCTAAATTCAAGCTCATTTCTGTCTTCTTTATTTCTTGACATTTTTCCTCAAATTTCACTTGCCACCGTTCTGCTGCTTGTTGGGCTCTTATTTAAAATTAAATAAGCAAGTTGTTACTAACTTCAACCTAGGTACTCGTATAAAAAGTGTAAGTTTGACGCAGTGGTCTTATAACTGAGAGGTCTCGGGTTGCATTCCCGGCGAGGGCAATTTGGAAATTTATAATTCCTAAATTGTCTCTGGTCTGGTTTAGTGGGAGGCTTTAGCCGTGGCTAGTTACCACCCTACCGTCAAAGATGTGCCGCCAAGTGATTTAGCGTTCCGGCACGATGGCGTGCAGATACCCATTAGGGGGTTGAATCTACACTGCCATACCCGTTCCAAGTTAGCCCGCTACCATCTTAGATTGCATTGTCCATCAGGTGAGATCGCAGTCAAGGACTATCTTGTCAACGGATAAAAAAACTACTATCCTAGAACCTTAGAGCTACACTCCTCACCTTTTCCATTTATCCCAGAGTGCTACAGACGAATGAGCGTCACGCCGCGCGCTCGTCAGCTGGGCTTGTAGAGATGCTATCTTATTTTGAAGCGCCGCAGACTCCGCTGAAGGGACTTTGTTACCCGTCGTACTTCTTATTTCAAATAATTTTAAATTAAAACAATTTCGCATATTATTAATGCCACCGATTAATGATTTCAAACTTAAAAGTAGAATTTTAAGCAAACTTGTAACTAGGTATACAACGTGTATTGAAACTCCGAAATAATACTGAAGGAGGTGAATGTGCTCATATATATCATGAAACTGAACAATTTTCGCCAAGGAACATAGGTCAAAATGAGAAAAAAAAAATTTTTACCTCCCATAGTAAATCAATCAGCTGATCGTCAATTTTGTATGGGTGGTCCAAATTTTTTTTCACATTTCGACCTATGTTTCTTGGGGAAAGTTGTTCAGTTTCATGAGCACATTCACTTCCTTCAGTATTATTTCGGAGTTTCAATACACGTTGTATATCTAAGATTTCAGAGCCTGATGTTAATCCAAGATGCATGCACTACGTAAACTTTTTAAAAGTTATTTTGAAGAAAGAGTCTAGAAGAAAAAGAACACTTTCATTTTATACTAGATGGTGCCCACGACTTCGTCTGTGTGGCTTAGGTTTTTGATTCCCGCGGAAACTCTTTAATTTTCTGGGATTCAATACAGCTTATGTGTTAATGTTAATTAAGTAATTTCTTTATTAGATGTCTAAAAAAAATATAAATTCTTTGTCATGCCAATTTTCAGATATATCACGTGGGACGTAGAAAAACGTTCTTCTTCTTCTTCTTCTTCCAGCCCTTATATCTTCAAAAGCACGCCCTTTAGATAAAAACGTGTTCTAGGAGTAGATTCTATAAGAGTCCAGCAGGTGGGTAGGTTTGGTGGAGTTTGGTTGAGTGTTTGGTCATTTTTTTCGGATTTTAATCGTCTCCTTGTATGCTGAACTACTAGGCTTTAAAGAACCCAAGATACCCTAATGTACTTACATACGAAAGACCTGATTTTTGAGATTCTGTGCATCCAAGCGTGAGCGGCGCTCCCTCGCTGCGAGTGCTTTGATCTGTCTCCTCAATATAGCATTCTGCTTACCCACCAACTGCTTCTCTCTTCGTAAACGCTCTATCAACGGCTCCTGCCTGAAAACACAAAATAGAGAAAAACATATGTACAGTTGGTAAACATTTTCAGACCGCGACCGTACCTGCTAATGTACTAACGTTTCCGTTACGGGCGTTATTGTGAGCGAGGCATGCAGCAATTTCTCGGTCGCGCAGCGAACGCAGCAAGATAGTGTTATATTTATTACATTATAGTTTGATAACGTTATTTTATTAAGTCTTCAGTTTTTTATATTAGTAGGTAATTTTTTTTTCTGCCCGCGACTTCGTCCGCGTGGAGTAAAATTTGTGCAAATCCCGGCGGGAATTATTTAATTTGCCGGAATAAGGGAGGTTTCAGTTAGACCATTTTTGGTGCGCGTGTAGGAGGGTTCTTTTCCTTTGCCACTCGCGCAAATCGTACTAGCACTGAAGCGCTTATAAGCTCTTATAAGAGGCAAGAGCGAACTGAATTCCTGAATTCGTCAGAATCACATTGCTACTGACTGATCCACTGGTTTTAAATGTGGCGCAGGTGTGAGCGCGTAAACCGATACGAGGTTATGCGAGCAAAAAAATTGGCTAGTCTGAAAGTCTTCGTCTCTTAGAAATACCCTATATCACTAACCTAACCCATCCATAAAATTACTTCATCCATAGCTCTATTGTGACGTAACTGGACCATAGAGAAAGAATATTGAACAAACCGCAAGATATAATTTTAGTACCAAAGAATTTTAATATACCAACTTACCAAATAGCTGTAGAACTACTCGGTATTCTCACAAAATCGTCTTGCCCTTCGTTCAAGTCGACAGTGGATTCAAACTTGAGTTCCAGCCTATCCGATCCTTGTTGCGATGCCGCGTCGCTCACTTCATCAACTTCGACAATGGCAGACAGATCGAAACTTGGATCATTTGTTGTTAACATTGTCTGCATGCTAAGTACTTGTGTCTAAAAGTTGTATAGTAAAATATAACTAATATAATATGTTATGGATCTTATGTATGATTCATAATGTCCGGACTGTTCGAACAATACCCAATATGATCGAGGTGTTATAAAAAAAAAATGATCAGGCTCTGTGAATCTCTTCATCTATTGAGCAGAAAAATAAAATAATTTTAATTAAATTCTTTTAATGATATTTTAATATTTATATTCTTTATATTTTAATTACTAACTATAATTCGGCCGTTCAGAGAATGCGTTCCTGACACGTCGCGATTGAACTGACGACGTAGCTTTGTAATGGCGTTGCAGTTACGATAAAAATATTTTTGCTGGTTGTTTACCGTTTTAACAATTGATGAGCATTAAAACAACATTATTATATCAATAATCAATGAATGTTATAATTTTGTGCCAAACTGAGTGTCAAATAACTTGGTAAACAATATTTTTCTAAATCTATACTGCGCTATTACAAGGTTATGTCAGCGCTTTATATTTGTAGTGCTGTGCTAAAAATAACAGGCAAGTATCGTAATCTGTTATACAGTTATACTTATAATATACTACTATACTATATACAGTTATACTTATAATATACTACTATACTATAATAGACTAAAAATCTGATTTTGGAACATTTTGACCGAGATATGAGGATTGATTCTGTTATTGATAATAATATAATTATACATGTAGGCGAAGATGATGAAGACACCACTTCTTCAAGCGAATCGGAGTCTGATTAATATTCTGTACGCACATTCAATTCAATGTACTTACTTTATTGCATAGAAATACAGATTGTAAGTAACTTTGTAACAAAGAATAAATAAAACAATTTTATTATATGAATATTACCTTTTTTTGGTTTCTACTTAAATAACTAAAATATAAATTTTAAATGATTCCGCCAATTTAAAACGAAAATAATCTTAAAATAATGCCCCGGTTCATTTTGGAGGAACGGTAACGAACTCAGTGTTATGTTGTGCCCATCACTAGTCGTGACTAACTGATAGGTGTCAGGAACGCATTCTCTGAACGGCTGAACTTTAATTACTTAATATTCTCTAGATCTCTTAGAATACACTCACCCAGAACTGTCGGTTAAGTTAGAAAAGTTACCATAACGCATGAGCCACGCAAGCGCAGCGAGCGTTCCGTGGCGCGCGGGAGCAGCTGGCGATTCTTTTAGTAGTGTAACACGGTAAATCTGTGTATGAATCTTTGTCTCTTCGGATTCGGATTATTATTATTTATGTTGCGGGAAGAGGGGAGCGCCTTGTGGCAATGCTCTTAGTGGACGAAAACCTTACCTTCAAATTATTTATAACAGAGCGTAGATGTTCAATGTGTGCATCTTTCTCCGCTAATTGCTTGACGTGCAAAGCTTTTTGCTCCGTCAATCGGGTGCGCAGTTCCATATGCTCACGCTGCGTCTCATTTAGTTGCGACAGCCAGTGCTGGTTCTCAGCTTTGTATGATTCCATCTGTAACATGCGCGATGGTATTAAAAGTGTTTTACGAGAAGACTGTGAATGGAAGCTAATAGGATAAAAGTTAACATTTTCCTTGATCTGATTATATTTTGGTTTTTGCTAATTCATTTAAATAATTTAAATAAAGAATAAGTTTTTGTCAGGCGTTTCCAAGAGCGCCTATACAGATAAAGTTTGATTCTTTAATAATTTCTGTAAATAGCACGATTTTGACCAATGATATTACTGTATAAATCGGTTAATATTACTTGAATTACAATCAAACTTTTTCTAAAAATAAAGTAATATTAATAATTATTGTATTATTTCCACCGATAATACGAAACTACCATTAATTATAATTTAAAAAAAATGCATTTAAATTTAAATAAGTACTCACTTCCTGATTGTGTCTCTCTTTTAGTTGGGCACTGAGTTGTTCCATTTTCGTTAGTCGCTCCAATGCTAATTCTTTCCAACGTTCTAACTCACTTTGTTGATTTTTCCTTAAATCATATAAAATTTCCAGCGTAAAAGTGAATATAAATTGATTAACATATCCATAAACGTATCAGGAAAAGTAACCTACAAATCCGTTTTGTGTCCTTCTAAATAACTTTGAAGCTTAAAACATTTATCTTCTAAATCACTTATTTTTAATGCATATTTACTAGAACTTTCTTTTCCAATGTCATTGTTGGGTGGGACAGTGTTAAACTGTTTTCTGTAATAAATAGATGATTAATTATATAATAAGCAATTTTAGCATGTATCACAAAAGATAAGATCTCTGTTATCAGAGGCTGTGGAACTAGAATGATTGATGGTATTTTATGAAACAGTTTATGGTTTTTTAATACTTACTCATCTTCTAAAGCCTGTAACTCTGATAATTTCATTTGTAAATTTTTTATCGAATCAAAATACTGCTGTCTTTCCTTTTTTAAAAGTTCTTTGTATTCAATTATAACATTATTTTTATCACACTCAATTTTTTTAAGATTTGCTAATAAGGCTTGATTGTCAGCTTTTACTTTGTCATAAGTGTTTATTTGTGTTAATTCTTTCAATTTAAAATTATTTATTTCTCTTTTCGAGGAATCAACAATTACTTCCAAATCATTAATTATTTTGTCCTTTTCATTGATAGTATTAGAAAGACTTTGTAATTTATTATTTAATTCCCTATTTTCCCCATTTAAACGAAGTAGATCTTGAGCTTGTTGATGTGTTTTTATATTAAATTCTTCTATTAGCTTATTTTTTTGTTGATTATCATTTAAAAGTTTTTCTAAATGGGAACTTAGCTCAACTGTATTTTTATCATCATCAGTTTGGATCAGTTTTACATCTGTTGGACTTTTTAAATGGGTTTGAGTTTGACGGTTTTCTAACTTTTTAGACCTCGAAATAGTTTTAGTTATAATTTTATTATTACACTGTTCATATTTTATTCTGCCATCCTTTAAATCGACATCTTGTAGTCCATCATGTGGTAACGTATATGTAAGGCTTCCTAAAATATTGCATAATAAATTTTTTATATTGAAAATTATTGATTAATATATTTTAACATGCGCTGGGTCGTACTTTAACCTTGGCGCGCCTCGATAAATAATCTTTTTTTACCTTTACTAATTATTTCGTCACTACTCGTAGCTTGAATATCTTGGACTTCCAGTTCTCCAGATGCCATATGTTTCATAGGATTTCTGTATTTGGTATTCAACACTTTAAACCCTTGATTTACCAAAACCAATGTTTTTTCTAGAGACTCACAACGCTCCAAAAGATTTTTATGTGATTGTTCAAATAATAAATTTTTTTTTGTATAATTTTCAAATTCCAGTTTCTGAGTCATTTCCTAAACATTTGAAACTATATTATTATTTATATTTTAACTTAATTCAACTTTTGGTAGAGATAACCTTGATTACTGACCGTAATTATAATTTGCAATTTATGAGGACAACTGTCCACATCTTCAAAGCATTTTGTGTTTGAAAGTATTTGACTATAGATACTGTGCTTAATCATCAAATTTGACCGTAAATCTTCTAGATCATTAAGTTTTTCTTCAGTTTCTTTTGACTTATGTTGAAGCTCCTCGAGTTTACTGAGAAAAGTTTCTGCAGAAATAAGGGGTAAGCTACCGGCATATTGGTTCCGCAAAACTTCAATAATTTCATTCATAGATCTGAAAACAAATATTATAAATATTTGTTTAAAACATAACGTAACATGAATTTTAGATTAAATTCATATATCATAATAATTCAATAATGCGACTTTACCTAAACTGTTTATTGCACCTCTCAGAGAAAATATCAAACAATTTTTGACGTTTGTTCAACATTTCTTCCGTCTCAGCTCTTAACTGTTTTTCTTTAAGTAAATCTATTTTCAGTGATTCAATTTTCTCAGAACTTTCAGACGTTTGCACTTGCGCTAATAAAACTTCACCACTGAGTCTATGACAAAAGTTGTAGGAAAATATTATCATTATTTTATAATTAGATACAGTTAAATTCAAAAATGGTAAGAAAGAATATTAAAATCTAACCTGGCAATTATTGCTTGGTTGTCTCCCATTGATTGAAGATCAAGAATTTGATGTCTTAACATATTTATTTCTATATCATCTTTCAATTTTCCTTGTTCACGCGCCTTTAGCTGGAATATTACACAAAAAGTCATTATATTTTAATAAAATTTATGCAACCATAAATATTTTATATAACAAATAAGGAGCCAGTACCTGCAGAAATAGAACATCATGCTTATTTTGGTTATCTTTCAATTGATCTTTAAGTAATACATTTTCTTCTTTTAATGATTTAATTTCTTCTTGTTTTATATTTATTTCTTCGACTGCTTCTAATTGCATTATTTTATCTCTAAAAAGTTATAAAATATGACTTGTAATACTTTTATGGTACGTTAGTAAAACACTAAATTATGGGTCAAGTCAAAATATTACATTAGTAGCGATTGTGAAGTTTGTAAATCCAATAATTTCTGTTCTAAAGTCTCTATATCAACATTTTTTTTATTTAATTCCAGACTTAATTGTTCGAGTTGTTTCTGTAATACTAACTGTTCTACATCTGATAATATTTTACTTGTTTTTTGAACTTCGTTAGTTGCTGAAAATAAAAAAAGTCTATGAAAAAGTTCATTTAATCATAGAAAGTATATAGAGTAAAAAAAAATTTTTACTTGTCTCTGGAATGTCTCTTTGAATCTGATTAATAATCTCGAGTTTGTCCTCATCTAATCGCTTTATAATATCTACCGTTTGAATATACTTCTTATTGCTGATATCAACTATGTTTCTATATTTCGTTACATATTGATTTAAAATCTCATTTTGTTTCAAAAATAAATCAACGGGTATGGAATGTCGTAACTTATTACTTAGACTTAGTACGGATATTATCAAACGTTGAATTTTTTTTTCGTATTCATAATTTTCAGCCATTCGTTCTTTCTTACTTTCCAAAAATTCATTCTTAATATTTTCATTAGTTGTTCTTATTTGTTTGTATGAATCTTCAAGAAAACTATACTTTCTATCCATGCAATTCAATTTTGAAGTAGTGAGTAATCCGGGTGATCGATAGCTAGTATCATCTTCATTTTCATCTATTTGACATTTTAAGTTTTCTATCTCAGCTTTATATTGTTCTTCTTTAATCAACCATCTATTTAAATCATCTTCGGCGCTTATTGTTAATGAAGTTAATTTATCAAAAAGCATTGTAAATTTGTTTTGAAAATATTGTAAAGCTTGTATGTTGTGATTTTTGAATAAAATATTTCCTTTATTGAGGATATCTTGTATCTGATTGGCATTAGTAAATTCAAGTTTTTCATATGTGTTATTGGACATCCATGATCCAAACTCTCCTATACTTATATCTGCTGCAGTTGATACTTTATCGTCTGCTTTAGCTTTCATATTAGTTTTTTCTTTTGTATCAATTAATTTTTTTTCTAATTCAGATGATTTTTGTTCTTCTTCCGTGAGTTTTTTCATTATTTTAAATGTTTCTTTTCTGCATAAATAAGAAAAAATAAAAATAAAAAAAATTTAAATTCTCTCAAATTATTTCAAAAAACTTACCTTGATTCGTGTAGGGCACTTATTAAAGCATCTTTTCCACCAATTGCTGCTTTAAGTTCCATCACTGTTTTCATGTGCGGTGAAAACCATCCAGCCAATTTTCGTGCTTCCATTGAATTCAAAATAGCTTCTAAACTGGGACACTCCATCGAAAGTATTCCAGAAGTTGTTTTGCCTGATCGTCATAAAATATTGGAAACAAAATTAATTTATTATAAATTCAAAACAATACATTTCTACGATTTAAAAAACTTAACTGTTATCTTTCATAAATGTTAAAATTTCTTCCAGTCCATTTCGGAGACCTTCATTTTCCTCTAATATAGATTTTAGAGTAGAAGATGTTGTTTCTTCATTTGGTTCATCTGAGACAGATGTATTTGAGGTTCTCACTGCAGATTTTAGTTGATCGACTTCTGATTTTTTATCTTGATAGTCAATTTCTAAAGAAATGAGCTTGTTTTCATACTCTTGCAGTTTTTTCGTAAGTTCCCCATTTGTCATCTCCAAATCCTTAAACTTTCTTAATATTCCATGAGTACTTATTTTTTCACTTACGGGAATTCCAAGATTTATTCTAAAATTAGTAAATTAAAAAATGTTACATAGAATAATTTTATTTTTAAAATAGGGAAATTATTTTCTTGGTTACATCTTATACCTCATGGTTTCATTTTCAAGTTGAAGTTCAGTTACAAGGTTGCTTAACGTATTTACTTCATGTACTAATGATTTAATACCTTCATCCTTAATTTTAAGATGCCTTTTTTTATTTTTTATACCTTCTATTAGTGCATTGACTCCTTCTTCTGACCGCAAAAGTTTTAATTGTGCCGTTATTTCTGTAAGCTAATATATATTTTTTTTCAATATAATAATATTATGTTTAAATATCAAATGCATATCAGGGTAGATATATATAATATCTTCAATTTAATTAGAATTAACAACCATTATCTTTATTTCGAGATTATTACTTACCTCTTTTTCCCTTACAGCAACCATTTCTTCTGCACCATGAAGGGCTGCATTTAAACTTTTGACTTTTCTTTTAAGTTTATTTATCATAATTTTTTCTTTACCATCATCACTTTCATTTTTATGCTCAGATAAAGAATTTTCAGGTATATCTTCAAGAAGTATTTTTAAATGCTTATTTTCTTCTCTTAAAATTTTAATTAAATTCGCAGATTTTACCATTTCTTCTGAAGCTTCTATCAGTTTTTCTTGCAATTCTTTTACTTTTATGTCTTCCAATTTGATTTTCTAAAAAACAGTGAATTTGAAAATAGTGTAAAAAGTCGGTCTACTAATGATAATAATATTATTTGATGCTATAATAAGCTAATTTTATAATATCAAGGAAACTTTAGTGGTTCAACGGTCAGACTATAGTGTCCCATAAACAGAAGTTTTTATTTTTAACGAAAAGATCCTTTTTATTTTGGGATTTAATGCCTAAGTTGCTCTTGTAATTTAATCATTTTGATTAAAATAACATGGATCCGTTCTGAAGATTAAACCGTACAAATTCACTTAGGATAAATAATATATACTTTTTTTGTCTTGATACTTACTTTTGGTGATACATTAAATTTTGGTTTTTGTATCATCTCTTCTTTTAATTGAGAGTTTTCAGTTGATAGCTCATCAATTTTAGTTTTATAGGATTTTACTATATTCTGTAATAAACATGACGATTATGTAATTATTTTAAAATCTATTCAAAAAAGTTTTATAAACTGATAAAACGTCCCCTTACTTTAAGATGCTGAAGTTTAGATTTCATATCCTCTTCGGATTTTTCATTCATTAAATTATTTTTATTTAATTCGTCTTTGAGAGTTTCTATTTCTATTACTAAGTTCGCCTTTTCTTCTTCTACTCTGGCCAGAAGTTCTAATCGGGTAAAGCAATAACTTTTTTTGTGTATATTTGTATATATTTTATTGAACATTATTTATAAATAACATATATTCGTGCAGAAATCTGCCATGTTGGTTTAGTGTTTAGTATGTTCGACTGCAGATGACGCAGCTGCTGTATTCTCTAAATTTGATTGCATCAGTATAACGATCGTAATGACCTCTGATTGACTGACTTTATGGTGTTCTTACTGCATCAGTGTATTATAATCAATTTCAGGAGAGCACCAGTCAATTAGAGGTCATTGCAAATATTACATTGATGAAATCAATTTTAGAGTAGATTTCTCTCCGGTCTTATTGTATTTCCATTCCATCGGAGTATGAGTGTGAGGAAATAGAGAGTGTGCCTGTGTTTGTGCACACACTTGTGCGCCTGCGCAGATGGCTAATTTCTTAGGAGGTTGGCCGCCATGACCGAATTCGGTCGGGAGGACACTTTTATTTAGTTATGTGTCTTTTAGCCGACACGGTGCGAGAAATATTTTCTGCATCGATGCTTACATTTATAATAAATATGTACTGTGAAGCAGAAATTATTTGTGACGACGATGAAATACATAAAAAATTACACACACGTGACTTACGTTCTTGATCATTGGTCAAGCCTGCGTGCCAAAACCAAAAGGAAATGCTGAATGCTATTCTACTACAATTTATGGTAAACATAGTAGATACTACATATTTATTATATCACTCAAAAAAACTATCTATTTGATTCTAAATTTTGCCACTCGCTTTTTTTGCTATTATATAGCGTTTTTACTTTATTTAAACTGCAATTGATTGTTTTAAAAAAAATGAAAACCTTTTAACTTTGTATGTTCGCCGTTAAACGCAAATAATTGTTCAGTCAAATTTTCAATAAGTAGCGTAGCTTCTTTCAACTTGTCTTTGAAAATTGTTAATTTTCCTTTTATTGTAGTATTTTCTTCCTCTAGTATCTGTAAAAGGATTGAAAAATTCTCATTAGTATTCTTTATTATTAACTTGTTTATTAGAATTTCAAATTTTTTGAACTGTTTTTATCTTACTTTTACGTCTCCGAGTAATTTTCTTATATGTCTGTTTCTTTTAGATACTTCATTTTCCAATTGTGCAACTGCGTTTAGTTCTGATAGTGTTCCCCGGCTAGATTCACTTTCCTGTTCTTTGTTTTTCTCACCATCGTATTGACTTTTACGTTTTTCTAATTGGGCAATATCTGCATACAACTGTTCTAAAATATCTTTATTTGCTTTTATTACTTCTTCTTGATGCGTGATTGTTTCAAATACACTGTCAGAACTTATAGCAGGAGAATCTAAACAAATAATATTTTAAGTACATACGATGTGGCTATCGTCATAAATTAGTTCTAAATTGTATTGAATCTTACCTGTGATTGTACTTCTTTCTTTAGTTTTGATTTTCCTTTTTGTTTTTTCTAACTTTCCCAAAACACCGTTAATCTACAACAATTCGTTTTAAAAAAAATGAAATATTTTATTTGCAAGAATATGGGTATACCTACATAGGATCTTAAAACTTGAAGGTCCCGCATATTCAGTCAGGCACCTTCAAGTTTTAAGATCCTATGTAAGTATACCCATATTCTTGCAAATAAAATATTCCATTTCATTTCATTTCATTTAAACTGAGAAACAGTACAGGTACAGCATTATGGGTGCAGATTTCTCATAAAGTTCTATAATTAATCTACGATTAACTCTGGAAAGGCTGCTCTTCTTGTTTTTTGTTTTTGGCGCTGTAAGCAGATACGAGTGTCTCTGGAACTATAATATTGCAAATGGCGTAATGAAAATATCATAGATTAATATAATAGAGGTCGTTGTGACATTTGCAGTATTTATTGTTCCAGAGACACGTCTTGTATGTCAGAACTCAGATGTGGCATTTCAAATTGATCCATGATTAAGCTGTCATTTATAGGTATAGGTACAGGGTGTAAGAGATACCGTAACGAAAACTGAAACCAGGAATTTAGTCCATGAATCTGAGTCGCTCTGCGTTGGAATTTTCCATCGGTCTTTTCGTGATGCTGCTATGATTTCGCGTAAGTATATTATAGGTACCTACCTATTATTATTTTATAGACGTGACGTAGGGTGGTAGCCCTACCGATTTAAATATTCTATAGGTACATTTTTATTACTTACTTGCTCAGTTTTATATTTAATGATATCTTGAGCGAGTTTAAACAAAGTCTTTAGATCGGTAAAGTTGAGTTCGATATCGTCAACTTCCATCCACGATAAACTTTCACTAAGTTTTTCTTTCTCAGCCTGCTTTAGCTCCTTTTGTGAAAATTTTAATATCTCTCTCCAGTCGGTCTCCATTTTTATTTATAATTTTTTTTCTTAATTTCTTGTTAAGAAAAAGTTAATGTATAAATAAATGATAGTACTAACAATGACGAAATAGTTTATGACTCACAATGCCCGCGGTGCCGATTTTACCGCGGTGTTTGTATTACGCACCGTTGCTAGGCAATCTAAACTTTAGTGTTGCCCTATTGTAGAAAGCTACCATATGAGTAGTAAAATGAAATACTTAAATAAGAAAATTTAAACATGTTTTTCAATGCATAGTGAATATGATTTATAATATGTGAATGTCAAAAGAATATTGCTTGAGTTATGACTTGTACAGAGTCTATAAGTTACTACATTAAACTTTTCAGTAGGTATCGAATTCTTTTAATTTAACAAAAAACATTCATTATTTTTATTTAGTAAAGCTATTCACAGCACATAGATTTCTATCAAATCACTTTTCTTCTGATTTTTCAGATGGTTGGAATTATTTTAAACGATGTGAATAAAACAAATATTTTAATAGAAAGTTTTTATTAGTTGTGATGACATTGAACAATAGCAGTAAATGTTACATTGCATGTCGAGGTGTCAACAACGAATAAACGTTTGTGCTTCTAGAAATAAATTAACAAAACTACAACAATAGGTTAAAAATATAAATACGAAATACCTATACGTAAAATAAGCAATTTCATAGGGCGAGAGAAACGACTTTGGCAGGACATCTACTTTTACCAAAGTAAATTATATTTCCATGTTTGTTAAATATAAAATTAATGAAGGTATTGATTAAAATGAGTCCTGAAGGAAATTCTTTGATAGGTAAATTGGAAAATTTAAATTAATCAATAACTAGACATTAAAAAGCTAAGCCAAACATTTACGTCTATCGCATTTTTTGAGTCGAATAGGTACACTCGAAATTTATTATCGATAGCTAATTCTAAATTTAAATTAAGCATACAAATTAGTATTGTCAACGTTGCCCATAATATTACTCGCCCTATATACACCAACCATTGCATAGTCATGAGTATTTCTTTACTTGTACATATTTATAGCTAAGTTAATGCGGTAACCACTGAATTCAGAATAGGTATAGAAATGCCAGAGCAACGAGAACGATTGCGAAAAACCTGCAGCAGTCATTGCTAATCTCAATTCTTGCTACAACAATGCATTTTAGTGACTGCGATATTCTCATAGTAGCGATATTTTTAGACAATCCCGCTGCAGATGTGTACAGAAAAATAATTTCGCGTTATTTTAAAATCAAACGTATCTACTAGTATTTGCAGTTTAATTTCCATTGCTTTAGAAACCTCAGGTGGTAGAGATATGCCTTTCTTTCGAATTATTTCTTCATGTGATTGTACCAAAAAGTCTTGGTACTAAAAAAGCAAATACATTTTCTATTCCCTTATTAAGAATTATGTGGCGGTGACTAAGTAAAAACACGGTGGCTGATGAAATTTAAAAAAAATGTTAACGAAAGTTAGTTGATGATGCTTTAATTTTGCCAATACACAAAACGTCGAAACTTTGCTTAGAGTTAATAAAAATTAGTTTTCAAAGTTTGACTTTTGCCGATTTATAATTATGTTTAGAAATCTGTCATGGTTTGTCTGTGACACTATGTTAAATAGTGTCTGTTAAGTATAAATATTGTATTGTTAAACACTGCCATTTAAAGAAATGTTACTTTTTTTAAGAAATCAATTTGGTGGTAAAAGTTTTAGCTGCATACTTTTAAAAAGTTACTTTTAAAAGAAGAGCTCTGACCCTCAGCTCCTACATATTAAATAAATTACTAAAACTAATAAACGACTTTACAGGTATATACGTTTTATACAATTATACAACACCATAAAATATCCAATAACATATTCTTTGGGCGCACTAATCAACTTTGGGAAGGTTCGGTCAAATTGGTACACATATTCTTTCCTATATTTTCTTTCAAACATAACAAAACAAAAAAATATATTTTATAATTTTGTAGAAAATACGATAGTAAGTAGTATAATTCAGATTATTTTTACAATACTGCATTATTTAGCTGGAAAAATTATAATATGTACCATAGAACATATTTTAATAAACGGTAAGTTAGTTCATTATATTTTATGTAACATGAATTATTTTATAAAAGGATATAAAAGTCATGGTTTACAATTTGGTAACATTAATATATACTTACCTAATGAACTGTTAGTACAATCAAAATTTCGACTCATTGTAAAGTTGCTACATAGATCGACTGTGACTCCCTACCATTTTATCCCATTATAATATTATATATGCATGACATTGTTATAAACATGGCGTTAATTTTTTTTCCAATTCTTAACGTATTCTTTAACTACATAGATCCTGTATAATAGAAAAAGTTCATCATTAATTTTGTAAATCCATAATTTCTGTAAAATCAACATACATTGGAGGCTAAAAATGACTTTGCTTTCCGTTCCTTTCTAACGCAAGGTTCGGCTGGGGTGAAGGAAAGAAACAGAAAAAAAATGTTGCCAGTTTAGACGTATTGGAGGCTAAAAATGACTTTGCTTTCCGTTCCTTTCTAACGCAAGGTTCGGCTGGGGTGAAGGAAAGAAACAGAAAAAAAATGTTGCCAGTTTAGACGTAATAATTTCTTCCAATCTGCCTTATTAGACGTGACATCATAAAATGCGCTTTTGGCGAGTTTTTTTATCAAACACTTTATCCTACTTGGTGCCAATTTCACCATCACCGAGTAACTTTTAACCGACGAGTAAATTCAAGATTTGATACACTTTCAAAACAAAAACTGGTTAAACGTTACTCGGTTAAAAATTTAGGTCACATCCACATTGAAAAAGTTAGTCCGAGGTTAGGTTTATTGGTAGGCAGTCGGTATAATGTGAGTAGGTAATCGTGTTTATCTTGTGCGTCGCGTGCACAGCGCGGCGCGGCGAAGTCGCCGCAGCAGCGACGTGTGGCGCTATCAGATACGTTCCACGTAGTTACCTGTAACATTAAAGTAACATGGTCAAGCGAGTGTAAGAATATGAATAACGGACCTAGGGATATAAACTCCGAAGTAGCTGTGGCCAACACACTCAAGAATCGATTCCCGATGAGTGAGGAAGGACGTCCAACTCTCGTAAAACTGTCATTTTCGCATTTACTTAATTTGAAGCAAGGTACGGTACCTATATTACTTTAAGTAATTGCCTATAATAAGATTACCAATTTTCTGATGGTAGGTACCCATTCAAACAAAATAAACTCAACTTCTAAAGTCTAGTCTAAGGGGAGTGTGGATGAAGACCACTGAATGTTCATAAAGTAGAATAGAATAGAGAAGTTTGCCAAGAAACCAAGCTGAGTTTGACTTATGTTCTCCTCTTCCCTCCAAATAAGCGAAAAGCTTGCGCTAAGAGGGGATACGACAATAGTGCAACGGGTGGGGCACGAACTTGCGACCTATCAGTTTTCAGTCCGGACCTTTAGCCGTTGGGCTATTGAGATTATTTCAAATAAACTTTTACATACCGGGGAAAGTGCCAAATCTGCCGGTCCGCTGGCTGGAGCCGACGTACCAGCCGTCGTCGCACTTCTCCAGCACGTACACCGTGTCGCCCTCCTGCAGCTCCAGCTCGTCGGGGTTCTGCGGCCGGTACTTGTACATGGCGCGGTATCTGCCAATACACCATACAATAGTATTATGCCAGTTATAACCAACCATACCTAAGTAATCCTAGTTCCTACTAGGATAGGATAGGAGTCTGATGCCCATTTTCACCAACCATCCTATTTCCTATTAATATTATAAATCCGACAGTTTGGATGTAAGTTCGTAACTCAATCACGCCGCAACGACTGAACCGATTTGGCTGAAATTTTATAGACTGGAATAGCACAAAGGCTCTATCCCGCAAAATAAGAGAGCCCACGGGAATCCAAAAAACCTCAATCCACGCGAATGAAGTTGCGGGCATCATCTAGTATTATCTAAATCATCTCCTAAGCTGGAGTTTCTTTACGTAGGTACCCCGTAAAAGTTACGGAACGTACTCTAATTTTTACGGGCTACCTAAGCTAAGCTAGGTGACGGTTTCTGTCAATTTCCCTTCATGAACCTTTTCGGCGCTGATGGGCAGTTGGACCGTGACTGTAGGGTAAAGTCATTGCTCAATTACTGAGAAATTTGGGTTCAATCCCCACCGGCCCCGCTATTTTAGATACTTACCTATGTATTTAAAAGTTACACTCTGTGCCGACTTGGTCTCGTATAGTTCTTGCAATCCCCGAGGGCGCGTGAGCTGTACCTACTTGTGGTTACGTCGTGTACATGCACATTGCGTAAGTGTGCGTGCCTGTCAGGAGCCTAAGTGGGAGCGGTAGGCGCGAGCAAGCT
Source organism: Hipparchia sbordonii (assembly GCA_038048805.1). Taxonomy (NCBI): domain Eukaryota; kingdom Metazoa; phylum Arthropoda; class Insecta; order Lepidoptera; family Nymphalidae; genus Hipparchia; species Hipparchia sbordonii. Next base: position 5,854,761 of record CM076104.1, on the reverse strand, counting down.
CTCGCTCACACTTATACAGGTACGACACGCACACAACCATGAGCCACGCGCCCTCGTGAGTTGAAAGAACTATAACCTTATGTCAGAGCTTGTGCAAAACTTACGGCACAGCCTCGGCGTTGGTGTCAACGTAGAGCGGCTCGGTGTTGTTGAGGTCGACGCCCGCGCCCGTCGGCGGCCCGTAGCCGCGCTCCGACGCAGTCGCACCCTGTGACGACTTGGTCACGTAACCTAAGGATCACGTTCATTTTGTGTTTATTTTTAAAAACTGAGTAAGGACATAATCATTACTTAAAGCCTTAAGACGCGTGAATGACCTTGACAGCTTTACAGGGCGACGGAGCAAGCACGCTCGCGGAGATTTAGTTGAATTTCGGGAAAACATTACTTTACACTCGTACTCTTAAACGGAAGTACTCGTAAACGGAATAAAAATTTGATTTAAATATCCAAGAAATTAGACATTTCACACCTCTTGTATACTTACATCAAAATTTGTGCATATAAAACTGCAACCTGCTGATGTTATATACGCGATCTCGGTGCATGTAACATTCCACAAGATCATTTCTATTGGAGCAGTTGAAGATACTTGTAGCACAACAACTGGTGTGCCAATACGATGAAAATAAACCAACCTGAAAGTGGCTGAGTAGCAGGCGGTGCGTTGGATAGCGCGGGACTGTTGGGTTGAGGAGTGTAGCTGTGGGAACCCATGCTTCGCTTATCCGTCCCGTTCAACAACCCGTGCGCTACTGGCGATGCTACCGGCTTGGCGGTTGAGAGGATTGGCTCTGAAAATAAATAAATACCTACTTAATACTCAGTCTTGTTGAAATATTAACATCCATATAACGAAGTTATTTTATGTTAACAAAAATATTTTTAAGTTGAGCGAATCACTTATTTTTAATGGGCGTGGACTAACATAATATCATTTCATTTACACTAGGTGACATCAAATTGCATAAAATAATAGCTATATAAGATCAAGCTATAATGCAATTAAGAAGTAAGTTCCACAAATTCGAACGAGATAATTACGAATACATCGAAATAAAAAATGGCGGCCATTATACACGTAACCGAAACAAATAAAAAATGACAGCCATTTTTTATTTGTTTCGCTCACGTGTATAATTATTTTAGAGAACAGAAAAATTTTGTAGTTATACCTAGAAAATGGCGGGTTCTCATTGCTAATCATACCTTGATTTTTTTTAATAGTCATAATAGTTATAACATAACTAGTACCTTCATACTTATTTGATTGTCATCAAAAAATATGATACTTACCAGGCTTACTTTGACTGGGCTCTTGCAAAATTGTGACATAACTATCAGGGAAAATACCGGTCCTGTTCGCATTTCTCCCTTCCCACCAATTATGGTCTATACGCCTCGCAAGGACAACGATCTCTCCTTTCTTCAGCGGTAGTTCGAGATTGGTTTGTGCTATGAAATCAAATTTTGCCCTGGCACGACCTTCGACGACTGCCGGTTTTTTAAGTGTTTGAACCACATCGCCTTTGAGTAACTGAAAAAGAAAAATTTAATATCACTACATAGTATAAAACAAAGTCGCTTTCTCTGTTCCTATATCCCTATGTATGCTTAAATCTTTAAAACTACGCAACGGATTTTGATGCGGTTTTTTTTAATAGATAGAGTGATTGAAGAGGAAGGTTTATATTTATAATAACATCCATTAAATAGTGGAGAAATACTGTTATTTTTGAGGTTTCTAATAAGATGTCGTAAATAATTACATTTTTTCCGCTTACATTGCAAACGCAGACTGAACTCTACGAGATTTATCAAAATAATGTACTAAGTATTGTACACATTGAAAAGGTCTACAGAAAACTCCGCTATGGTATATGTCTATTTCTTATGGATGAGGCTATATAATTAAATATTTTATACCCGTGCGAAGCCGGAGCGGGCCGCTAGTCGATTTATATAAACAACACACTATTCACAAAATTGTGTCTTTTATATCAACCGATATACGTTTACTGCTGAAACTTTTTGAACACTACTGAACTTCTATATCGGTATTCAATGAGTTTTTTTTAGGTTTTTTAGCAGCTGGCATGTGACTATGTTAATTAAGGTACATTATATCCAAACCATAGACTAAGGCTTATATTATAGTCGATGCATGCGGAGAAAGAAAGTTTATTTAAAAAAAAATCTCACCTCAACATAGTTATAAGGAAAAAGCCCGACCTTTCCACGCACCTCTCCTTCGTACCAATTGGAGTCTATCTGTCTTCTTACAGTTATAATATCTCCTTTCCTAAAGCTGAGTTCCCGCGCAGTCTGTCCATTGAAAGTGTATAAAGCTTTCGCAACAATTTTCTCAGCTTCGTCGTAGCGATTTAGGGGCACGACTGTTTTCTGTGATGGCATGAAATTGTCTTGGTGACGTCGATTTTGCATATCCTGGAGCTCCTATAATAAAATTCAAAACATCAGTCATTGTTAACTCTCGCTACGTGGTATAATTTTTAGATACGAATATCTGTTAGACTATTTCTCTATCGCTTATTAAACTTTGACCGACGAATAATCCCCCTTCCTCGGTTAAAGAAATATAAAAAAAAAAGTTTACACTACCATGATAAAATAGTCTCTGAATAGAGATAAATTACATTCGCGCAAAGTCGAAGCGAAAAGGCGCGGTTTTTCTAAAATATCTCATAATGAACTGTGCTCAGCAAAAGACAAAGACACGCTTTCTTCCAAGGAAACTTGCAGATTACGTACATAGTAGAGTTAAAGTTCAGTTTACTTTATATTAGAAAAGATACAGAGTGTCGGTAAGATTTGACCACTCTGCTTAGTCTTAAAAAAAGTTCACAGCTTTACGTTTTAAATAATACGCTAATGGATATATTTACAACATGTAAGCAAAGGTGATATATTTTAAATTTTGTCAGCTGCTCGTTAATTAAAACTGACGAGAATCATGAAAATGTTAGAAACGTAAATTTTTGAAGAATGGTAGATAAAAAATAAGCCAAATTGTTATGTTATGTTTTTGGAAAACATGTTATCAACACTCGTCAGTCACACATCGTATCATTCACCTTGATAGAGGCGTCAAATGATTCTATGTCAGCATGATGTATATCATTTTCCTGGAAAATTAAATTCGTTTCATTTTCTACTTTAGGGTTCCGTACAAAAATGATTACAAAGATCCCATGGTGTGACATCGTGTATTTCAGTAACTGACTTGGAATTTGGAATAGTCTTAAATAATACTTGCAAAAATTCTTACTAATATTATAAATACGAAAGTGTGTTTCGTTGTTGGTTTGTCCTTCAATCACGTCGAAACAGAACTACGGATTGACGTGATTTTTGCATGTGTAAGTATAGGTGAGGAGAGAGTAATATGCTACCTACATTTTATTCCGGAAAAACTCGGAAATTCCAACTCCACGCAGAAGAACTTGCGGGCAAAAGCTAGTTCATATCGTGAATATTTAAATTATGTATCGTGATGCTAAGTAGATGCTGCGGAAACTAGTTTTTACTCGTTCATTACTCTGAATTCATTCAAGCAAATGTAATTCTTATATCAATGGCACAAAAATCAAAATCTGTTGCACAGGTTTCCTATAGTGATTGCTATTGTTATACTCTCTGGTCAGCATTTGAGATTTAGTAAATCAAGAATGCAAAGTTCAAGGTCGTCAAGTTAAAGCATTTCAATACATCTTATTGATCATCTGAGGCCTTTAGCACATCTCAAGGGGTGCGGCAGAAAAAAAAAACTATAGTTGGTGCTTGCATCGCATCCTTCGCTGATAAAGAACTGAATTTAAAGGGTCGGTGCATTAAATTCAGTTCTTTCATTAGTAAGCTGTTTAATTTCGGGAAATTATTGAAATTTAATGAGAAACGGTTCCACTCGAGCGAACGAAATTTTTCGGTGTCTTCGGTTTTTCGATTTACAAGCCCTTGATCAGATATTTACATCTGTTTCTTTCGATTCGGTGCTATGGTTTCTCGGCTGTGATGTGCCAGAGGCTTAAATGATTCATTATGCGAGAATTTAAGATTATGCGGTATGTTCAAGGTATCACAACGTAAAATGTCATCATAGATTATTATAGAGCTTTAAGACGGTACTCTAGTCCCAAGGAATTTGAAAAATAGGTATTTGAAGAAAATATCGCCGTCGCGCTACGCCCGATCAACAGGAGTTATCCATGTGTAGGAGTAGTGTATTTGTGTGCGCGAGCCCTCGCCCCTCCCATGCCCGTAGTGCCCGTAACATTCACCCGCCGCCGGCCGCCTGCGGGTGAATAAATATATTTTGAAAATTTGAATCGGATGATGCTTTACTATTGATACTGAGCCCAAAACAATTTTTTTTTAATTTTTCGTCTGTCTGTATCTTGGCCGCGTATCACACTGAAACTACTGGACGGATTTAAATGAAACGTAACATGATTTAAGTTCATACTACGAGGTAAAATATAGGATACTTTTTATCCCGAAATTCAGCACGGTTCCCTTGGGAGAGGGGATGAAAGTCAAAATGTGTATTTCATTGTAATTCATTAACATGTACTCCGATTTCATTCATTCATTTTTTATTAGAAGGAACATACTGCAATGATTGTTCTGTAATTATTTCAAGGTCGTCAGTTTAGTAGTTCAGAAATTATAGACTTCACAATGCTCAGTACTAGGTCCAAATAACTTGAACCCCGTTACGTACAGGAAACTTTGAATGTACGGCTCATCTTAAGCTGGCATAACACATATCGTAAACCATAATGGATAGCCCTCTTTTTAACCGACCTTCAAAAAGAAGGAGTTTATCAATTCGGTCGGTATCTTTTTTTTTCTATGTAGATATGTCCACCGATTACTCCGGGGTTTCTGGACCGATTCACGCGATTTTTTTTAAATGGGCCCTTAAAAATTTTTACCTTCAGTTGAAGGTAAAGAGCAAGGTAAGGTAAGGTAAGGTACCTGCAGCATCAGGTTTGAGGAGTTCCTCAAACCTGATGCTGCAGGGGTACTTTCTCCCTAAAAGCTTTAGGAACTGTCGTTTACGAATTTGTTTGCTTGCTACTAGATCATAGAGCTCCAGGTCATCCTTCTCAATCCTGTAGGGTACTGCCCACCCTCAATTGTAGGGATTTAGGAGGGGAGAAAGAGAGCAAGCTGCAGGAACAAGCTACACTAAAAAACTTTTTAGAGTTCCGTAGCCAAATTGCAAAAAACGGAACCCTTATAGATTCGTCATGTCTGTCTGTCTGTCCGTCCGTATGCCACAGCCACTTTTTTCCGAAACTATAAGAACTATACTGTTGAAACTTGGTAAGTAGATGTATTCTGTTAACCGCATTAAGATTTCCACACAAGAACAGAAAAAAAAACAATAAATTTTGGGGTTCCCCATACTTGGAACAGAAACTCAAAAATGTTTTTTTTTCATCAAACCTACTCGTGTGGAGTATCTTTGGATAGGTCTTCAAAAATGATATTGAGGTTTCTGATATCATTTTTTTCTAAACTGAATAATTTGCGCGAGAGACACTTCCAAAGTGGTAAAATGTGTGTCCCCCCCCCCTGTAACTTCTAAAATAAGAGAATGATAAAACTAAAAAAAATATATGATATACATTACCATACAAACTTCCACCGACAATTAGATTGAACGAGATCTAGTAAGTAGTTTTTTTTAATACGTCATAAATCGTAAACTGCAATTGCTGCTACGGAACCCTTCATGGGTGAGTCCGACTCGCACTTGGCCGCTTTTTACTAACTGCATACGAAAGTAAATACGGTACTTATACTAAGACAACAATTTTAAAATTTTTGTCTGTCTGTCTGTTTGTTGCCACTATTCTCGGGAATGGCTGAACCGATTTTGACGGGACTTTCACTGGTAGATATTATCGGGCATCGTATAGGCTAAAAGGAGGAGTTGTTGTGTTTTTCTACCTCTGTATATCGATATTTCCGTGATTTCTTAACCGATTTACGTGAATCTTTTTTTAATCGACACAAAAACTTTGCGAGATGGTCCCATAAAAACTTCGGGTTCCAACTCTTCAATCCTGATGCATCAGGGGTACTGCTTCCCTAAACTGTGGGGATTTAGGAATTGTTGATTATTATGAATAGTTATTGTAGGGACCAAGTAAAGACATCGTTAAATTCCAGGATCCAACTCCTCAATCCTGATGCTGAAGGGGTTCTGCCAACCTAAACTGTGGTGATTTAGGAACGCGGACGAAGTCACGGGTGTCCGCTAGTAATAAATAAAATAATCATTGTGTAGTGTAAATATCGACATCAGAGTACATCACTAGAGTATCGATAAAAATATCGACAATTGTCACTTCCCTATTAGTGTACATGTAAGCCTTACCCTCCCTCACCTCCACCCTACCCCCGTAAAGTACGAAAGGGACGACTGCAGCTCGGGCTGATTTTACCTACAAAAACCTTGAGCAAAAGACGTTTCGTATTCTGCTGTTTCCTTCTTCAAAACTGGACAAATCTCAAATATTCTTATATCAAAATTTAGAGGAAGAGTATATCTATGCTTCTATGTTTTTCTTTTTTGTTAAAAACTTATCAAATTTGTCTGATAGTCGTTTGAACATGGCGGTAAAATCGAGGGTTTTTTTCGGGTTTTTGGATTGTCATATTTTTTTTAATGATAATGTTTTGGAAAAAAGAAAAACATAGAGGCACGTATTAATTAAACCTAGATTTTTTGGAAAAAAATCATTGCTCTAGAGGCATTATCCACGAAGAAAACAGCAGAATACGTTTGTATGGAGAAAGGCCCACTAGAGTACCCTCTTAATTTGTTTCACTAAATGGAGGCCCATTTACCTAATAATTATTATTATAATTATTAGAAAAATTATATCGATATGATCGTAGAACAATGACGGATTTGCAAAAAGTCCAAGAATGACTCTGGTATGTTTGGGCATTTAATTAAAAATTAAAAATTGTTATTTGTGTAGGTACTATTTTAAAACAGAACCTTTTTAATGGGTGTATGTGCGACTTCCTTCGATCACAAAAAATAAGGAGACTTCATTGCTACATATTTTTTATTTAAAAAGTGATGACAACATAGTTTCGGAAATTATTTCAAATGGGTAAAGTTGATAAAATGCAGATCCATCATTGTTCTACGATCATGACGGTATATATGTTCATATATTTAATTATATATATAAAAATTGTGTACAACATAAGCTAGTTTAGCAATGGATTAAAAATGAGAGTCTTATGCAATGGCAATAAACTTGAACCGAGCGGCGCCGGGGGCCCTTGAGTGAAAGTTGTGTGTTTCGGTTGATTTCACGTCGATCGGTCTGTTTTGGGCTTACAAAATTCCTATGAGCCTAGGCTCATAGCCTAGAAGTTATGTCTTTAGCCTTGTTTTCAAGGGTTAAACTCAGTGGCGGTTTCATCAGCAGGCTGAGTAGGCGGCAGATTTTAGGGGCGACAAAGTGGGGATTTTTTTGGTCTTACAGAAATTAAAAACATTCATATATTTGTAGGTAACCTAAATGTTATTAGCTAATATTATGTTTCACCATTTAGATCATTTTTTCTACAATTTTCGTTTGGTTTTTGGCTGGTTGGTAGAGGTGGCATTTGAATAGCCTAATGGCGGTAAATGTGTGAATCCTCCACTGGTTAAATCCCTGGCATACATCTATGACTTTCCGGAGTCACGAGCGTTTTAAGCAACTTAAAATTACTTGGTTTAACTGTGAAGGAATGGACTGATGTTCATGATGTTCACGAGGCATCTACCTGAGAGTATGTTCTCAAAGATGTGTGAAGTCTACCAATCTATACTTGGCCAGCGTGACAAACGAATACATCTTTTTCATTCGAGGGGAGACCTGTGTCCAGTTGTGGGCTGGAGATAAGTTGGGGTGAACACTGATTTAGAGCCGTCGTTTTATGTACCTAATTTAATTTAACTATTGATGTACCTAATTTAATTTTATAAGTTGACATTATAAAATGATTATAAACCGTTAAAGAACTCATTAACCAAGATTTTGATTAGTTTGACCTTAGCCTAATCTAGTCAGTGATTTGTTTTGGATGACAGTTTTGACCTTAATTAAATCTTTACTTGATTTGTATTGACGGTCTATTGATCTAGTTTATATGTACGTAACACGTTATATAAAAATACCGACGTACCTATTGCTCTAAAAAAGCTTAAAAATACCGAGATATTTTTGAGATGACGACACATGATTATGAGTAAGTTATTCTGAATAAGATCAGTGGAGCTTCAGAAAGAGACAAACTCTATCAAAAGCAGAAGAAAGAAGAGGCGATATTTCAAATCATTGATGTAGATTATAAACAGACCTACATTCTTTACTTTTTTTTTTAACTTGTAATCAAAGGTAAAGGTGCTAAAGAAAAAGGAACAGTAGATATAAAATATTTCAAATTCTTGATACGGGTTTCTTGATACAAAGACGAATATTCAGTACCCTTATAGATACAATTATTACGTATATATCCATTCAATCTTTGGTACCAACACATACACTAAAAAGAAACACTCTATAACTCTATGAACTCTAGAATTAAGTAAGTATCATTAGGAAGTTACCACACCTACCCACATGATAATTTCGTCCACAGCCGAAAATAATAAAATATGTACTTAACATCACCTCACCTTTATAACTAAATCCGGTGTCGTATACATGTTCACTTACTAACGTATTTAAAGCAATGTACACAACTATGTCCAAAGGTAGTATTTTTAAAACGATACAATAACAAAATCGGTAATATATTCGCGGAGTGCGTGCGCGGTATTCAGATGACCATAGCTTTAATGTGGACTGAATGAAAACCGCCAAACAAGCGAGGTGTGAAGAAACTGCTTTCCATCTGCACAAAGCCTTACTCTACCGCGTAATGTGATATCGTATTGTACCGTTATTTACGCTATTTTGTGCCTTTCCATGTGCTAATGAGTTTATGTTTTGGTAACGTTTCGCGGTTTTTTATTTTATCGATTTTACTGCGATATCTCATATCACCGGTATTGGTAAAACAGATAAGTTTAGATCATATTTTATCAAAAATTATTAGACCGTTATCTTTGTATATTTGAATAAAAGACTTTTCCCTTCTAAAACGACCTCCCTGGCGCAGTGGTGAGCGCTGTGGTCTTACAGCTAAAAGGTCTTGAGTTATATTCCCGGCGGGATCAATTGGGGAATTTATAATTTCTGAATTGTCTCTAGTCTGGTCTGGTGGGGTTGGGCGTGGCTAGTTGCCGCCCTACCATCAAATACGTCTCAGAAACAGATTAGAGGTATGGGTTGATTGTACAATGCCATACCCCTTCCAAGTTAGCCCACTACCATTAGACTGCATCGTCACATACCATCAGGTGAGATCGCAGTCAAGGACTATCATGTCAAAAAAAAGTATTCTATTCTAAAAACCTGCCCTATTTACCAAATGAGAATGTTTGGCGACATCACCATGGCGTCCCGGTGGGGTGGGGCCTTTAAGTTTAATATTGATTAAACTGCAGTGGTGTGGTGTGGTGTGGTGTTGTGTGCGTAGCCGGCGGTTAGGCCCTATTATCTGTTAACATTGACTGACACGCTAATCGCATTCTGATGCCGACCTCACGACCGCACGAGAAATCAACTATTTGAAAAATTACCTTAGTTATTTAATTCTAACCAATCTTTGTGAGGTTTATGTTAATTTAATTATTCGCTAGCTAATGCCTGCGACTTCGTTAACGTGGATTGAGATTTTTTAATTCCTGCGGGAACTCTTTAATTTTCCGAAATAAAATGTAGCTTATGTGTTAGTCCCCAGAACTAAAAGTAGCCTAGGTACTAAGTCCTCAATTAGATATCTATGCAAAAATCAAATCGATCCAATGCTCCGTTTTTTTTTGAAGTTGACTAATATCCTCCAAATAAGCGAAAGCTTGTGCTAGGAGTGGATACGACATTATTACAACGTGTGTGGTTCGAACCCGCGACCTTTCAGTTTTCAGTCCGCATCTTTAACAGTTGGGCAATTAAGGCTCCCTTTCTCTGAAGTTCTTCTCCGTAGTTGCGTGACTGAAGGACAAACCAACAAGCAAACACACTTTCCCATTTAAAATATTATTAACGATGATTATTAATAAGGATTCCACATAAACTAATTAGATTGGATCGTTCTAGCGGTTGCGACTCTGAAGGTTCTCAGAAATCGCTAGATGTCGTTAAGTGTACAAAATTAATTAATTTCATTACTAGTTGTTGCCCGCGACTTCGTTCGCGTGGATTTAGTTTTTAAAATCCCGCGGGAACTCTTCAATTTTCCGTGATAAAAAGTAGCCTGTGTCACTCTGCCGGTCCTCAACTATATACCTACCCATGCAAAAAATCACGTCGATCCTTGCTTTGTTGCGGCGTGATTGAAGGACAAACCAACAAACCAATAAACCATTTTTTTATTTTTATAAAGAATATCAGCCAAGCTGAACTTGACTGATGTTCTCCTCTCCCCTCCAAATAAGTGAAAACTTGTATTAGAAGTGGGTACGACAATAGTGCAACGGGTGAAGAAGTTCGCACCTGTAACCAATGGGCTCTTGAGGCTTAAAGCCTCAATATATAGAGGGGATAGGAGGATATTAGTCAACTTCAGCTTGACTAATATTCTTATCAAAAAAAAATATATATTAGTAAGGAAGTAAGGATTACCTGTAAGTATTTGTTCCGCCGCTGTTCTCTGTAGAGCCGCTTCATATGCTCAGCCTGCTGTATTGCAAGTTCTCGCTCAGGTACTAGCGGTAGCGGGTCGTGTCGCACCGGACACCGGTAGTGGATGTTCACATCGCTCTCCACGTACCGCCGGCTCGGAGATTCTGTATGAGAACAGGCCTTTTAATATTAAATCATCATGAGCAACCCAATCATCATGAGCAACCCAATCATCATGTGCAACCCAATCATCATGAGCAACCCAAACATCATGAGCAACCCAATCATCATGAGCAACTCAATCATCATGAGCAACCCAATCATCATGAGCAACCCAATCATCATGAGCAACCCAATCATCATGAGCAACTCAATCATCATGAGCAACCCAATCATCATGAGCAACCCAAACATCATGAGCAACCCATTAACGTCGCACTAAGCGCAGGTCTCCGTTCAGAGAAGGGTTATATAATATAATTTTTTTCATGGATGACAAGATAGTCCTAGACTGCGATCTCACCTGATGGTAAGTGACGATGCAGTCTAGGATGATGTAGTCTAAAGGTGGAAATTACATTAGGTAAGAGATTGCAATTAGGAGCTACCTACGTAAAAAGACTCCTACTTAGAGGAGGATTAAGGCATATTCACAAGGTAATAGATAATGAAATTACCGCTGCTAGAGGTTCTTTAATACTAAAAAACCTAAACCTAGGTATATTGGACGACAATCAGAACGTACAAGACGTATAAGCAATGCTAAGCATCAGTTTACATTTTACAGCATACAAAATTCTGGAGTAAAAAGACAAACACGACATTTATGACCAACATTAAATACGTTATCAATTTTGGCAAAGTATCTCCTTGAGAACTCTTAATTTTTTTCCATACTCACAAAATTCAAAAAAATTCAAAATTCAAAATTTATTTATTTCATGTAGGCTACCCTGTAGCACTTATGATAAGTCACAAATCTACCACCGGTTCGGAAAGCAGATTCACATTTGATCATTCTAAATCTAAGATTGTCCTCCACAAAAAAAAATCTAGCGAATGCCTCTTTATCGTATTACGATCCTAAAATTCGACGATTTCGTGGCATTACCTACATCTCTATTTAAAGTTACTAAAAACTTTTAGCTTTCCTAGTCTAACAAATAAATAAATCATTCCCAAGTAGGTATAGTGGTCCCAAGAATGTTGGTTACAATTCCGTGCTGAACAAGCTAGGCTCATCCCTTGCGCAAAAAAATGATTTATTTAAAGTCTGGTCATGTTTTTATATTTCCTTTAGAGCAGATAATAAAATATTTATAATCGGTCGGTGGATATGTAGGTTTATGAAATTTTATACGTATCAGTGAAAGTTGTATGCCATCGGAAGTGTTATGGCATCGATGTTGTAACTAGTAATTTTATCGATGGTAATATTTCGGGTTATACGACAAGACGTAACGACGCATGTAGAGGGGAACCGGTTCCAAAATTTAGCGTAACCCACTAAGCAGCTACTACGATTCATCGTGTGATAGCAATGAGTCCAAATTTCACTGTTGTTATTGAGTAATAGTCTGTGTTTATCTTGATCGCGTATCACGCAAACAAAAGCCCTAAAAGACGTATTAGCACTTAGTTCGAAACAGATACAAACATTAAGTACCTATATCAAGATAGAATGCCAGACGCATGCCAACAATTTGCAAATAGTGCAACGATTATGTAGCAAAATATAATAGATATACCTATCAAAACCGATGAATATACTATACAATTCTTAATTTTAGAAATAAACATTTGGAAAGAGGAGGAAACGAAGGATTCCTTCACAAGGGAGTGTTTAGTTTCGTACAACACGGACCGTGTAGTTTTATAGACACTTGCGAACTTTAGTAAAATATTGGTGATATCCGTAAATCTAAATATATTTTTAGCTCAAAATCATAAATAACTTCAACTTTGATCGAAATTGTACCATTAGAACGTTTGAAGTTACATCTTCGCAACAAAACTAGATAGCTTTGCCCTCAAAACCTAGTAATATCATATTGCCTTTTTAATAATGACGCCATCTGACCTAAATGAGCGATGCAGTTAACACAAAGCAAGATATTAAAAAGTGAAGATTTAGATGACGTAGAACTAATTAAAGGAGTTGGAGGTGTGACGCATGGAATAAGAAACTTAAGACGGTTTAATGAGAATTTTACCTACAAATGACGTCTTGCTGCAACACATACCCTAGTTTGATGATATTCATGGTCTTTGGCTTGAAGAGAGTCATTTGACGTATTTAAATTACCGCAATGATGAGAAACAGGAAAGAGAAAAAATTCTATTAAGAATGACTATGAATTTTTGATTAAGCCCTGACAAATATTTCTAACAAGTAAAACCGCACTTCAAAGCAAACATAGAGAAAAACGAAAGCCCTTTGCGGTCACAAATTGCCCGTCAACTTTCACTTAATAGGCATTCGCGACACGCGCGTGTAAACATGTGTAGGCGGCTACTTACGAGTACATTATGTGTACCTACATCCGTCGAGTAACATATTATAGAGATGCAGTCCTTTTATATCAGGCGTCATAATAGTGCCCTTTACTAAATAATTGTACAAACACGAACTTTTTGTTCATGACGAACTAATTTTGTAGTCTCCATGACCTCTTTCTATGTATCTCTCAGATAATATGGTTCCTAATGGATCAGGAAGCGAACTTGTCCTGAAATCGGAACCTACCTACTTTTACTAATTCATCTTCATCCATTTAGTCAGTGGAAGGTATAGATTTAGTATAATTAAGATAAACAATTGAAATTGAAGTCTTCAAACATAGATAGATTAATTATTAGATATCATAAGAGGCACTGGAAGGCTTACGTGAATTAAATAATTTTGAATTTGATAATGTAGACTCTACCAATATAGAGCTATAAGTCATATTTATTATTCGTACCTCATAAGCCTTAGAAGTAGTCTAGTCTACTATAAAGGAATCATTAATACAAAAAGTAGAAAATATATAAGTAAAACATCTTATAAATAATGTACGTGACTAGTATTGAACGAGTAACTTTCACGGCAAAACTCGAATTAATGATACTATAAAAGTACTTAAAGACAATTCCTCTAGACATCTTTAAGCAAAGATAATTTATCTTTTAATAATTATATAGATTATTTTAGGTGTAATAATAACTATCTACTTAATATGTCTTCGACGGGTTAAGTAGATTTCCATAAATCATGACACTGAGATATCCGTCTGATTAGTTAAATTCTAAAATCTGTCATCTAGGTACCTTGTAGTTACTATTACACTTTCAAAGAAATGAAAGGCTTTGATAACTTTGCGAAACTAATTTGTAAGTCACAGGTGTTCTGGTATGTCGTTACAACATATCCTGTCCTTTCCTAATCACTCGTTAAGTCACATCTAACCGGCAATACTGATTCAATATTTGTTTGGCTTGCTAGTCAATAGGAACTGACATTCATTTTTATTGACATTACTACTAATCTTAGTTTATGCATTATCGTCATCATCAATAACCCATCAATGGCTCACTACTGAGCTCAGGTATCAGTAAAGGATTATAGGCCATGATGGATCATGTCCATCATCACCACACCCATCCACTTTTGTGCAGCTCTTTCTAGTAGCGCCAACGTTGCCTATCTTAACTAGGGGCCTTTTTAGTGTTGTGCTGCTCATAAGGAATTTATGTCCTAATCGCCACGCTGGGCAAGCGGGTTGGCGATCGCAGGACTAGACTTTTGCACTGATGTCGCTGCTGCCCAACACCAGCCTGTGTCATTTGAGTCTAGCTATTTTCGGTCGCCAGAGCCTCGTTTGTTAGCCAGCAGGGGGCACCACGGGCAGGTGAGGTTGGCTGTTGGAGCACTAAGATGGAAGACGCGCTTCCTTACCCCCATAGTTCACACCGACCCTAAGCAAATTGGCAGAATTATAGGAAACTCTCAGGCGTACAGTTTCCTCACGATGTTTTCCTTCATCGTTGAAGCACCGCAGTTTTAACCACTTGGGTATCACTGCTATCAATTATAATATTAAGCACAATACTAAAATATTCGGTTAGATATCACTGTCATTATTCAATGAATAGATGCCCGCGACTTCATCCGCGTGGATTAAGCTTTTTGATTCCCGGAAGATATTTTTAATTTTTCGGGATAAAAAGTAGCCTATATTATAACCTGGATTAACATCCAGGGTATAATCTATGTACATTCCAAACAACCAAGTCTGTCCAGTTAGTTTTTGCGTGAAAGAGTAACCAACATACACACACATACTCGTATATGTACACACACGTACACACACAAATTTTCGCCTTTATAATATTAGTGTGATATTAGTGTGATTGTTGACATTGAAAAAAAAAAAAAAAAACAAACCATAACTTGCCATCTTCTTGATTTGTTTCAATATGCCCATGTTAAGGCCCAACTTCACTCAACTGTAACTTTATTCACAACACAGACGCATCAGCCGTTCGGCATGTCAACGTCGCGAAGACTGTCGCCCGGCAATCAGTTGCACTTTCATCGGTATCTCCCGCCAAAAGTTTACGCAGCAATTTCACTGACAAAGCTGTTTTACTCGAGTTTATTTATAGCTTTTTTCTATGTTAACTCGCTTAACTGCTTTACAACGAGTAATTTCAATTTAACTGCTTTACAACGAGTAATTTCAGAGTAAATAACAAAACATTTTTTTATAAGCCTCAATAGCCCAATGGTTAAGGTGCGGACTGAAAACTGAAAGGTCGCAGGTTCGAGCCCCACCCGTTGCACTATTGTCGTACCCACTCTTAGCAAAAACTTTCCGCTTATTTGGAGGTGAGAGGAGAATATAAGTCTAATATAAGTCAAGTTCAGCTCGGCTAATATTCTTTAAAAAAAACTAACTTTTACAATTTGGATGTATGGATAGAGATGGATGTTTGTTACTCAATCACTCCACAACACCTGAACCGATTTGGCTGAAATTTGGCACAAAGATCATAGTCACACATAGGCTACTTTTATCACGGAATATAAGAGAGTTCCCGCGGGAATTAAAAACCTCAAATAACGCGTAGGTACGAAGTCGCAGGCGTCAACTAGTTGATCGTAAATAGATCCTTGATTGTTTTTTGCTTATTACATGTTGAGAGCAATAGTAAATATAGCCTATAATTATAGTTAAGGTTCGTGTGAGATTCAAGCCATTTGGAGAAGGAAATACAAAACGCCTGAACTCAGACCGTTGGCTTTGGAATCAACACTTTATTCTTTAATTGAACAACCATGTCACGGATGGTGGTACGATTTAAATCTTCACTAATGTAAAATAATTAATGCGAAATTTTATTTGTTCATTGGTTTTTCCTTCAATCACGCAGTAAAGATAGACGTTATTTTTTCATGGGTTGAGGACTTGGTCAGTGACAGGGTGACAGAGTCCCTTTAATAATAAATTATTCAAAGGTATATAATAAAGCAAGGTAGAGCCGAGTATGAAACTCTAGGTCGAGTTAACAATTTTAATTAGAATATGTTAGAATTATCGTCAGATATTACAAGTACTTACTGTACGGTAGAGGTGCATAGACATCTGGATATATATCTGTCCTATTAACCCATTCTGATAAATCATGTATAGTGTGTCGATTATCTTGAATATTATGATTATTAATAGGTTTCTTTCTCAAAGCAACTGCGGGCTTGTAGTCATTGGCTTTATTTAAATTCGAAAGTGAAGATGAAATCTCGCGACTCTTAGAGGTTACAACTTCTTTATAAGAAGTATTAGAAAATGTTTGGTAATTTGTTGCCTGAGCATTGATATTATTATCAATTATATTAGTATTGTTAATTGATTTTTCCAGAAGTTTATTTCTACTCACGTTTTCCCGTTTAGGAACGATAGGAAATTCGGACTCTTTATTTATATCGATTTTTATATTTTCTTCGTGAGATTCAATGTATATGTGAGGTATATCATTACTGATAGAGTTTTCTATGAGTTTATTAAATTTATAATCATCAGTCAATGTTACGGGATCGTTGGGTAGAGGTTCAAAATCTCCAGGACCAAAATCACGTGTTATATCTTCAACTTTTGGTTTTTGTTGGTCATTTTGTTGTACATCTGATCTATTACTTTTGATACTTTCCGAATCACTTTTAGACAAAGACTCATTAGGGCTATTTTCTTTAGAAACGTAGGCACTGTCAACTTTTTCTACGTCTGGTTCTTCACTTTCATCAAAAAATATATTTTTCTTAACGTAGGAATTCAACGCCTTCAATGATTTTGACATCGATCCCGACGAGGGAATATCCTGGTACTGTACATCGTAATCGTAGGGATGTGCCTCTACATTAACATATTTTACACAACTATCACGTAAAGGGGTTCCACTTTCATAATGGTCCATTTTAATTTATACGCGATGGATCATCCTCGTAAAGAACATAAATTCCTAACGGTTCGCGCAAAACTGGAGTGTTGATAAGACGGATAGGTTATCTCTGAGCCAGTATGATAAAAAATATTTATCGATAACAAACGACTGGTTATTATGCGCAACAAAACCGCTTTCACAATCAATACTCGTAACACAAAGGTAAATAACAATAATTAATAGCGCAGACAAACAGCATTTCCGCGCACAAGAACGTAAGATACTATTTACAATCGGATAAAAACTGTTCAGACTGGTTTCGGCTCAGTCAAATTATATGACGTAAATATCTCGTCGACCTTTAAAATCACAAAAAGTTTATAAGTACGCAATTCATATATTGAATTCGCTTTACCAAAGACCACGCGTACGTTTTCGACACGGCTGTTAGACAAATAAAGTTCCGATTGTTTTCAACAAAGGCCATTGTTTCTTTTTTTATAAGCTCTGATGATATAGATGTACCTAGTAGCAATATTCTAACTCTCACGCAAAGGAGTTAGCTACATGTACTAGGTTAATAATTGACCAAGCATAAGTTTAACGGAAATAAAATTATATAATTTATTTCGTCGATGATAGTTGTTAAAATTTTGCTGAAAATAATGAAATAATAATGAATTCCTTTAATTCGTGACGACATTAATGTTATTCAATAAAACATGGAACCAAATCAAATTAATCGAAACCAGTTAAAACCTTTCGTTATGACCTTAAATGAAATATCAAAGGGCAGTAACAACTTAAAAAGAACACTCACTCGAGCAAGGTATATTTTATACGGAGTTTGCGCATCATTTTATAGGTACAACATACAAAGCTATATACAAACATGAAAAAGTAAATAAATACTTGCCTGAATCTGAATAGCTGCCTCGAGAAGCACGTCGTGGTGGTACAGGCGCGGTGTCACCCTCTAACAGGATGCAATCAAACAAGATAGTAAAGAACTAAAACATCTAAAAGTCTGCAATAACGAAAAAAAAGATAGATTGATAGCCGTTTTAATAAGCAACAGACAAAACCATCGTAATTGCCTATCCACTGTATGAGCAACTATAGGAAAACATTTTTTTTTAAAGATACGAATTAATACATTTTACAGATAAATCTTTAAGCAAGTCTCGCTTTGAAATATATATTTTTACAGAAATCTATTGAATTACGGACTTTACTTTGAAGAATATGTCTACAAAAAATTGATTTTGCTTAATTTTAAACTTAGAATCAGGCTTCGTTTGTATGAGAGGCACTCGGGAGTGCGTGAGTGATTTGTCTTAAGCTCCGAGCTACGTCAAGTTTCATAATTTTCAAAAACGAATTTCAATCAATCTTTTACAAGAAAGCAAAATAAGTACTTAACTCCAAGACTAAACATGAAAAATATAGGAACATAAAAATGAGAAATTATATTAACCTTGGAATGTTACTGTATGTCGCGATGGCGTGATATAGGGCGCTAGACGGTGGGGCCACGAAGCCGGCGGAGGCCGGGGTGGCGTGCGAGGGGGCTCATAGCGGCTGGCCGGGCGATGAGCCAACGGATTGAAGGCTTGCTTTGCTAATGATTCGTTTTTTAGAATAGAATTAAGTTTAACAGATTCTCTTTTCGCTGTTTTGATATTTTCCCTTTTATCAGTTGTTCGTCCTCGAACCAAAGTGGTCGTGTCACCGATTGATCTGTAATTATCTTCTGGTTTAGGGTATCGGTGAGCGATCCATGGCCCCGCTAAGTATGACTCTATATCGTGAAGGTCACGTACGTCCGGAGCGGATGTGTAAATCTGACCAAGTAGTGACATAGCTTCGAATCTGCGCCGAATACGTTCTACTTCTCCAGGTCGACATTCTAGGGCTTCTTCTGCAGAATGGGATCTTGTGGTGTTACGTTTGCGAAGTGCGGCCAGTTTTGATATAACGTCAATATGTGGCATGAATCGATTACTGGGACGCAGTGGCATACGTGCCACTGGTAGTAGGGCTCTACATTTTCCACGGCGTGTGGCCCTTTCAGCAAAGGGCCAAATGTTTTTTATGTCGTAACGAATAATTTCTGGATCGCTTCGGTATCGTCGCAGTACCGCACCCGCTGCAGAGGGTGAGTCGAAGCGTCGTGCAAGGCGGCGCACTTCCCCTTCACGTGCCAGTTTAAGGTAAGTACGCCAGTAACGCTCCGGATCGGGCGACGGGCTTCGACTACGCCAGATTGTCTCGTCACTGGAAAACCGTAGCGTGTCAGGCGTTCTTCGATCGCTCATGTTTACTTCTGAACGAGGCGAAGGCGATCTCGAATTTAGGTCACTTTTTGAGGGAAGGGATAAAAATTTATTTCTTTCGCTCTCTCCAAAAAATTCTTTAATATTTGTACACGACTGAGATTGAAATATTTGATTGTTTTGTACATTATCGTCTTTTGTTTCTGCAGGTGTTTGTATCACTTTGTGTTCGTCCAAACTATCTCTTGCGTGATATATATTTTTTGGTTGATTGATTTCATTTTTAACAGATTCAAAATATTCTACTTTCTTTCGTACTTCTTTTTTAGGCTGGTTGTATATGACTGTCTTGCCAGATATATCTGAACTTCCAGTTTCAGTTTCACTAGCCGATGATTGGTTTGAAATTTCAAGATTTTGTGCAGGATAGACAACATGTCTATTTTTTTCATCTAAGGCACTTATTGCAGTTATTTCACTATATTTTTGAATGTTTAAATCTGTATTTTCTTCTTCTTTTTTTTGCTCTTTTACACTGTCATTGGTATTAACAGAGTTATTAATTTCCTGTTTTAGCGCTGCTGTATCGAATTTGTTGATTCGATTTAAAACTTCCTTACTAAGTGATTGTGAAATTCTCTTCTTTTCATTTTCAGTGAGAGACATTTGCATTTTATTAACATTATTTTTTAATTCCTTTTCAGATGCTAATGGATAACTTATAGCTGCAATCGATTTTGATTTATTTAGTTCAGGTTCCAAATCCTTCGATCTCGGTGATATTAAAGAACTACAGCGAACATGAAGCATAGGACTTTTATTCGTTGTTGCATCTTCTACGTCAATGGTATAATTTTCATTTTCTTTGTTTGACTTAGAATCAAATTCTTTACTATATATAGCGTTTAATTGATTTTTAAGTGCGTTAACTTGTTCCATTGAAAGACTGCTCCATAAACCATGTCCAAGGCCAATTTTTTTTCGCAAATCTGTTAGGGATTCCGCTTGTGGACAAGTTTTAGGCTTATCAGGTTTGCAGAATTTATTGCCTTTGATTTCATTTCTTTTGTTGATTGTTAAAGCAGTTTCAGCGACACTTGTTCCACGCCAAAGAGGTTTGTAAGTGTCTTTACACTGACAACGGTCTATCTCAGTATCTTCATGACTTTTTTGTTGCAATTCTTCTTTTAAATCTTCAACAGATTTTTCTTTTACTCTTAATCCTCTTTCTCTATTGTAATCCCATCTAAAATCATTAATATCACGAGGATAAAAAAGTATGTCTTTTTCGTTTTGGGCTTTCTTAAGTTTTGAATATAAATTATTAAGCTCCTCTTCTGCTCTTTCTATTGTACGAATTTTTTTCCAACGATCAAAATCGATAATCTCTTCGTCTTTTTTTCTGTAGCAAAGATTTTTACTAGACGTAGCTTTTTCTAGTTCAGCAACTCTTTCTAAATATGTATAGTAACGATTAAGTTCACGAAACCTTTCAGATCTTCCTTTTAAGTTTTTTACATCACGAATGTATTCGTCGTAATCAGGATCGTTTTCGTATATATTTGAATCACTTTTAGCTCTTGAAGGTATTTTAATTTTTTTATTGTGTTTTTCAACATTATCCACACTTCGAGTTCGGAACTCTTTTTTAATTGTTTCGAGTTTTGTTTGAGTTCTCGCATTATGTATACGACGATACGAAGGAGATCGGATTGAAGCCGGAGAAGTGGAATGGCTTCTGCTAGTAGATGTTTTATTCCTAATGTTAGGTGATATGGGTCTCGAAGTTTGGGAAAAAAATATTGTTCCTTGATTTTTGTCCGTAATACCCTTATGAGTTAGGTCATAAATTTCACTTATTTCTGAAGGAGAAATCGATCCAACTAATTCCGAAAAAATTATTCGTGTCGGTGAACCTATTTTATGTTTTAAATTTCTAAGTTTTTCAGTGTCAGGTGATCTTAAATCTTTTGATGCATTTTGAAGATAAACAAATTTATTTGGGGATATAAATTTAACCGGTGATGATTCTCTTATCAGTGGCTCTGCTTTCTTGTGAAATATTACGCTTGGTGACACAGGTCGCGAAGTTTGTGAAAAATATAGCTTGTTAGCTGGGGGTTCACTTCTACTTCTTACTGTTGCTAGAGATGATGTTGATCCAAATTCAGTATGGTATTTTAATAAACTGTCGAATTTGCGAATTTTTCCATCCATTTTACCAGGCCAAGAAATTGACCTAGGACTTTGAACATGCAGAGGGCTTGATTGTCTATCCCACATCTTGAATCGTGAAAGAGAAACTGGTTTTCGATGAATCAAATAAGTATTTAAAGAATTTGGATAGCTAAAATTACTCTCTGGTAAAGATTGAAACATTTTTGCCTTTCGAAGTACTGAACTTATCGAATCTTGTTCTGGATGTGTAAAATTATGAGCTGGACTAAGATGTTTTCCTAAGAATAAATGCTGAAAAAAGGAGTCTGAAACAACGGCATCATGTGCTTTCTCAATATCTTTTGAATTAATCTTTTTAAAAACCTCTCCAAATTGATTGCACTTTTGAGAATCATTGGGCATATCTTTCTGACTCTTTTTATGAGTATTTTTACTTTTCTGACTTTTTTTAATATTCTTATTTGATTCCTTTATTTTTTTGCCCGGTAGCTCATGACATGGTACACTTCGAGGTCGTATTAGAATAGTTTCTAAAGACTTTTTCTTTTTAAGGTTCGTTACCATAGCCGTTTTCACTTGGTTAGACTTTCTCGAAATTGGCGCTATTTGTGAAGATGACTTAGACATATTGGACATTACTTGTAAAGAATTAGACTTTGTGGGTTTGTTCATAGAATCTGACTTCGTCAAGCACGGAGTAGATTTTGCTTGGAGGTTTGAAATCTTCATTCTTTGCACTTTTTCTGAAGTTCGTATCATATCTCTACTTTTATGAGTCACAACTGGAACTAGAGTTTTAAAATTAGTAGGTTTCGATAAAGTACTCTTTGTTGACGCTTCACCATGTTTCAGCATGCTTTTAGGTTTTATTTTAGAAATATCGATGCGTTCATTTCTCTTTTGTGAACTCCAAAGTTTATCTAATGGAGTCATTTTATCTAATATATTTGTAATAGGGGTTTTTCGACCTGCACCGCCTTCTAATACCACTGATGAAGTTTCTGCATGTTTGCGTCCAGTATTCGGATAATTTATGGGTAATATTGTTCTTCTAGGACTGCAGAAACTACTCGTTCCAATATTTTTGCTACTTGTAGTTTTCTGTTTCGTATTTAATGTAGTATTAGTCATTTTATGTCTATTCAAAGCTGGCGGTGCCGATGTTGATATAATTCTTTTTGGGCTTGAATTCTTTTTTATTATTATATGAGTATTCTCTCTGTTCAATTTATAGGAAATTTTATTTTTAAGATACTCAACATTCGATTTTTCAAATGTAAATCGTTTGGGGGACGAGGAGGTAGGCCTTGTAGATGTTACTAATTGTAGCGTTCGACTGTTTTTAGAAGAAATTCTTCTAGGAGGTATCGGTGGATATTCAGTCATTCTGCTTCTATATTTTGGATATTCTTCATCTTCATAATCGTTGAAAATGCTTGTAATAGGATAGCATATCACTTCGTGCGTCTGCGGCGTTTTTTTATGAACTCTTATTTTCGTCAAAGTTGACGATATCGGAATGTATTCGATTTCTGATTCGTCTGTGAAATTCCAATCGTTGTTCTTTCATCAGATCCTCTGATATTTCGTTAGACGTGAGTAAATCGTGATCATTGTGCTCCTGTTGTAAATAAACTAGTGTAAAGCTTCGATGTCTATTACGTGCAACAAACGTGTCGCATAAAAATACTGTGGGTAACTTTGAAAGTTCTATTCAACGTGTTTGTTTAATTTTGGAGTCTACTGTACACATGCAAGAGGCCCGTTACCTTTTCCGCAGCCGTTTTCTCCTTCCCAGCACCGTGGTTATCGATATTATTATTATTAAGAGCCATGCATAACAGAATATAGTAAAGACTTACCTGACGTGATTGATGATAATAACTAACGTGATCGCGGTTAGAGAGCTACACAGGTACATGTCATTATATTGTGACCTTGTTTGACAATAGTTGAAACGGTAAATAACATCAGTTACACATAGGCTGATGCATTTGCCTTGACTTCTATTTATTATTAGTTTACCTTAAAATAAGTTTAATATTTGCTCATTTGTATGGTATTATCATTTTGTAAAGTGCTTTCGAATAGCTTTTGGGAAACCCAACACCATAGAATAAATTCATGCTTGGTCATCAGTCCAGTTTAGTACGCAGCCTGTTATTTTATTATAATGCATTGTTCTAACTACTACATTTCACCAAAATAATAAGTATAATATTATGAAATTCATGTTTTCAACTATCTATTTCATCGTATTTTTATTTCGTAATTTTGTAGAAGAACCTTTTGTATAAAAATACCGGAGCACCTAGTAAAACTTAGATCGTTAACTTGAAAGCTACACTTTCAAGTTAACGATCATAATATTTAATATCACTCAAGAGGCTCTTAAGCAACTTTTCTTTTTAAAGTCAATTAAATCTATCATTTACTATGGATGTATCAAATCATGACACATTTAGGTATGCATAGTCAACATTACTTGAAACGTTAGACTCATCAGGGTACGGATGTTTTTTTTTTTCTGAATGATGTTCTGAAGTATGTAACTTTTTTATGATAAAATAAAAACAGACCAACAAACTACAGCAGTGGCGTAGCGTAGTGAGCCGCCGCAGGTGCCAAGCCAAAAGATCTCACCTGATGGTAAGTGATGATGCAATTTAAGATGGTAACGAACTAACCTGGAAGGAGTATGGCAGTGTACATTCAACCCATACCCCTAATCGGTTTCTACACGTCATCGTGCCTGAATGCTGAATCGCTTGGCGGCACGGCTTTGACGGTAGGGTGGTTACTAGCCACGGCCAAAGCCTCCCAAACCAGACCAGAGACAATTTATAAATTATAAATTTCCAAATTGCCCCGCCGGGAATCGAACCCGTGACCTCCCAGTTATAAGAAAGCACTCACCACTGCGCCAAGGAGGCTTACTCATATATTTACTTTCTATTATCCTTAAAAAAATGTCGAGTTGCGATGTCGCAGGGGAAACAAGCGCCAATATTTTAACAATCCTTGACTAATCATAATTTACTAGAAAATATCACCCTAGGCTGTGGCCGTTCCCACGCTAAGCCACTGACAATATCATTCTTTCATTAAAATCAAAAAAGGTTTTAAGAGTCGTTAAGTAACCTTTATCATTAAAAACCAACTTCGTCACTAAACGTTAGCGTCCATTAAACAATAACAAAAGCCATTTTTAAAGTCAAAGCGATGTATAAATACCTTGTCTAGGTGGGGCCGGGGATCGGAACCCCCTGAGCGGGGGTTCGCCCCCGGCCTGCAGGTCCCGGTACGCCGCACGACGCTCCGCTGGCGACAGAGGTGCCTCCGTGTCTTCTCGCCGGCGGAAGATCAGCGTGGAGTCTGACTCGTAGCCCGACTCTTTTAGAGCTCTGAGCAAACAGAAAAAAAAATTTAGATAGTCCTTGACTGTAATACTGTGGTAAGTGACGATACAGTCTAAGAGGGTAGCGGTAACTTGGGAGGGGTATGTTTTTTTTTTAAGAATATATTAGCCAAGCTGAACCGCAACGCCTGAACCGATTTGGCTGAAATTTGTACAGAGATAGATTACCTATAGTATAAAACAACAAATAGGCTACCCGGGTTTTATTCCGGAAAATTAAAGAGAAATCGAAAAACCTTAATTGCGGACCTTCGTCCGCAACTTCTTGCGGGTATCAGCTAGTTAAATCATAATTATGAAGTGCAGTAGGTACTAAGGATCTATGATGGCATACGTATAATATATGTCATCATAATATTATATCTATGATGAAAATATGATAGTGGTATAGCGGCCTGAGAGACTTGAAAGTCGTGGAACTAACCTTGCCATGTTGGATTTGGAGAGAATAGCAGACGTGATGTCCTTCTTCTCTTTGGGCGATGCTTGAGACTGTGACAGTGCGTTTGATTCATTTTGCTGCAATATTTACAATTATGTTAGCAATATTGAATAAATAATATACCGACTTATATATAAGTATTCTTGTGCAATGACTAAGTATTTAAAGAGGGGATGCATTTCATCGCAAGGTGGGTAGCCAGTCCTGTTTCAGAACTACTCCACCCTAAACTGGTACGATAACAGTTTTTTTGACAACAGTGTATGAGAAAATTCCGAGAAAAAGTATTACAAAAAAACAACATACGTGAATGATCCGAATAATCAATTATTCAAGATTGTTAAATGAAACAATAGTGAATAATTGCGCATATCTACAACTTATGCATAAGAGGAGGTTGTTTATGAGTTTGGAATAAAGATATAAAAAGTATTATGACATTCACTTAATATTATTGAACAGTTATTATACGATTTCCTAAAAATAACAACACTGATAAGTTAGTTAAGTTGAACCAACATGCTCTATGATACAAAAAAGCATTCATTCACTTCAAAGCTACAATAAGAATGCATTCATAGCACAAGTAAAGGATCAGACAAACGAAACGCGTCGCCGCTAGCACACTTTGTCCAACTTCCAACACGACTTCTAGAAATTGTAAATTATTATACAATTGTAAAGTAACTCTATGAAGGCGTTCACGCAGCGACGCGCATATTAGAAGAGTGGATTAGAAAAGCAGCATCAAAAAGAGCATCAAGATGTGGAGAAGATAAAATCAGGACACCTTTTGTTTGTGTAAAAAACTTGATAAAGATAATTATTTGTTTATAATCATTATTTAAACATGAATAAACTTGTCAATACACATTACAAATACACATTACAACACACATAAAAAGACGTGTGGCACTCGGGGACTGCCGCGGTAAAGCTATTGCATAGCATTTTTTATCAACGCCATCTAGCGGGCAGAGGAGTCCCGTGTCAGGTTATTTTCGTTACGGAATTTCTGGATTCGGTCACCACGCTCAAGGCCCGCGATAGAAGCTACGCAATAGCTTAACAAGTGCGTTGGACCTACGCACTCACGGCGCGATGTTGATGGAAAATCTGTTATATGCTGCCGAAGTAAATTATAAATCAAAAGCAATAATTTTCACTTTTTGTCATATTGGCGGGATTCGGAAGATGGCTGCAATATGGCGATGTACAGGTAAGCTGGCAAGATATAAATAGGCAGCGGATTCTCATAAAAACATCAAGGCTTAGCATTAAGTCTATGTCACACACAATGCGTTACGGAAAGTTGGAAACGTATTAATCCGGCTCCTAGAAGTACCTAATATAAGAATCTGAAGGCGTTCAGACCGCGAGCGTGTAGAAACCGAACTAATGCAGTGTGGCGCGTGCATTACAAATAATGGACAAGTAGGCGTGTGAACAAGTAAAAGTTTACAGTAATTTCCGTTACGCGTTGTGTCTGTATCAAGCTTAACAATTCAACAATGTCTACCAGGGAAAAGTTGTTGCATCACTGAAAGTCGTTTGAAATAAAAAATACATGGAAGGCACCACAACATGCAGACATGTTAAGGAACCTTACACTCTTCTGTATAGCGCGAGCGAGCAATGTGGAGTAGGGAGGCAGAGGTGAGTTCTCATCTAGCCACTGTTAGTGCCCGCGCCGCAGCGATGTGAATGTTACATTACAATACATCAGTGAAATGTGTTACGTTGTTACGTTGCGTCCAGACTATGTAACATATTATGATGTTATATAACACGGTGTTATAACTTGTTTTAGTATTTTAGTAGACACGATCAAGATAGCTTCCACCTTTGAGACTGATGTAAGATACTTATGACTTGAAAAACAAAGCGTTTCCACCGTATTTTTAAAAACTTGAATCCACGTGAAGGAAGTTGTGGGTAGTAACTAGTACATAATATATTGTATTATAATAATGTTCAAAAATGTAGTTTTATAACATGTTACATAAAATGAACGCAGTTTTTCAGTTAATCTCAATTTCAAACTCAATAGTCTAATAGGTGACCGTTAAAAGTACTTGGTGGCAAGTCATTGGAGATTTAAGCCGGAAACATACTTATGACACGACACACCTTGCGATATGTCAAATAATAAAACACATAAACACCCGACACTACGTCACGTTGGTTTTTGTGATCAGTAAATACTACTCAGCACACGTGGGTAACAGCAAGTGTGTTTACGGCATTTTTTAATCAGTAGTCTGTTATATTCTCTCGTATTACACAAATCTTTTTCTACCATAGTATGCATTGAAAAGTAAAAATTATTATTTTCTTGTTATTACTACGTATTAGATAGTTGAGTTTACAAATGAGATTCAGTTATCGGCAGCTTTTAAAGATTTATCATTAGGCAGTAGGTACAATTTCCATATGAAGTGGCAGATACAGACTAACTACAGAGTAAGGTACTTCAAACACCTAATATTTAATTTAAATATTTTTAAATACAATTCAAATAATATTCTTATTTAGAAGATTTGGATAAGTTGAGTCTGTTTTTGCTATCATATTTCCGTGTTGTGAAACATTGGCAGTTATTCAATTAATGCTGAACGCCCATTAGCTATTATCGAATGAGCGATTGCTGCTTTTCAGCTGCTGAAGCCTGTAGAACACCTCCAAAGTGAAATAAATAAAGTAGCCAGCACTTCAGCAGTTCACCCTGGGGTGTGGGGCTTGAATTGTTCTATTTTTCTAGAGAAGCTCTCAGGCGATACTAGCTAATGCGCGTTTAGTCTAAGACAGATTTTGTAGTATAGAAGCAGTAGAAGTCATTTTGTAAAAGTAAAACACATAATATATATTTAGTTAAGTACCTAT
Organism: Hipparchia sbordonii; assembly: GCA_038048805.1. NCBI lineage: Eukaryota > Metazoa > Arthropoda > Insecta > Lepidoptera > Nymphalidae > Hipparchia > Hipparchia sbordonii. The sequence continues at coordinate 5,826,375 of CM076104.1, read as the reverse complement.
TGATATCCGACTACGATATAAAAAAAAAACTACGTTTCAGATTTAGCAGATTATATAAAAACCTCAAATGTGATCTGATGCTCCTAGTATTATGTAGTGGCAATAATCTGGTCTGTTGGGAGGCTTTGGCGATGGGTGGGGATGACTTACTAACATGTGAGATCGCAGTTAAGGACTATATTGTCATGAATAAAATAAAATAAAGCTATTAAATAATGTAGCCGCAGTCGGATATCTCAGCCGAGTTTCACATCAGACGGTTACAGTAAGGCCACCATTAAAGTTTCTGACTATAGAAAAAACCATTTGGGTTGCGCATGTAGCGATTCTTTAACCATACAGGTACGAATACTGTGCAACCCAATATGTTTGTTCTTTGGAAAATAATTTTAGTTTATTTTTATTTTGTGGATAAATTAAGTTTGAGGTATAACTTTGGTTATATAAAGTTATAACCAAACCATACCTAGTAATAGCTTAAGTTTATATAACTAAAGTTTTATAACTTTATTTAGTACAGTATAGTATTAAAGTTATACCGTTATACGACTTTAGTTTATATAACTAAAGTTATATAATAACTTTATATGAGTAAAGTATGAAGTAATTTTTTTTATGAAGTACTATAATGTAACCGCTTGACATGCGACTTGGCCCATAGTTTATCATCATTTTTTATCAACTGGAAAAACAAAGCCAAATTTAGAAACACAGTGGACAAATGAGGATGTTACAAAATAGTTATCACACATACACAGATAAAAAATGAAAAAAAATCGTACCCCATCAAAAATGTCCATGACCTCGTCCCACCACTAGAAAAGAAAACAAATCAAATTTTGCTGTTTGCTAACTATATGACTTATATTCTTCAGGCTGTTAGTGTTAACTACTTCTGACTATTGATGGGTATGAAATGATTTTTTATATTGATGATTCCATTAGTTCCCTTAAGCTAGGCTCACTCTATGACGTTCGCAACGCTCCGGAATGACGTAGTTTGGCCAAGAATGTATTTTAAGCGATTTCTTATTTTAGCTCTTAACCGAAACATGATCAACTATTTACCGATCGTAATCATCTCTAATTTGCTGACACACGCACACTGCACAGTTGCAGTAAGAAAACAAAAAAATCAGCAAAAACAAAACAAATGCAGTTGTCGCAATATGATAAACAAAAATTAACTCTCAGGATCGATTGGCATTAAGGTATATTATTATTAAAAATTGCTAAAAACCATTATATTATTATTAAAAATCGCTAAAATTTCTTCTCGAACAATTTTTTTGCAATATGTAATTGATTTTTTATTCGTTAAATATCTTGGCAATAGCGCAATCAATAAAAATAAACTACATTATAGCCGATGCGTTGCGTTACGTTTAAATGCACACACCTTAGTTATTTTTTTTAAATGAGGATATAAGCTATGTTATGAGTGATACCTGTTTGGCTTCCTTATCAATAACAGACGATTTGCCAGGCATATAATTTTCAATCCTTCCCGGTTGGTTTTTATAAACTTCTTGTCTGGCTCTCGCTGACGCTAACGTGCTATATCTGTAACGGGAACGTGACATGGTAGATATTAAGACGTTTTGACCCGAATGCTTAAAGAGAGGTGTTATAAGTTTGACCACTTTGTCCGTCTGTATGCCTGTCTGGTTCATCGTGGCACTTAAACGAATTAAAGGATTTGCATGGTAAGGATGGCTCTTTACTATTTTTGATGAAATATTGTATATCCCTTTAAGGATTTTTAGCTCTTTTTCGAGCCGGTATAGGGACCTCAATTACACAATTTATAATATTTGATTACTTCCACTTAGTAAGTGGAAGATTTATCACATCACAGCAGAAAATTTAGCATCAATGATCATTTCATTGTGATATGACGTCAAAAATGGCTATTAAAAACTAAATTATCATTTGTATGCCACTTAGAACATTTATGCATTTTGGTGAATAAATTTTATCTATCAATCTATGTATCTATCTATCTATCTATACTTTAATAACTATGATAAGATTTATACCAAAAGAAAAAAATACTTACTTATTATTTGGTATGTAGCCATGAACTTCATCATGCCTTCTATCTTCTTGAACCGACGCTGTCCTTCTTCTCGGGCCACTTGTGACGTCACTGTCATAGGCATCACTCCACGTGCTGGACGCCAGTCTACTGAGACCTCCCTCCGGTTCGCTTAGGTAACCCGAACGGGGATCAAAGTATGCGTACTGCGATCGGTTACTGCTTGGCCTTTGTAATGTTTCTCCTAAAACATTTTTGTGAAATATATTTTTTATTATTACATCCGTCGTATTTACAGAAATACGACGAAGGTAATATTGTGGTGCTCTCACATACTGCCGTCCACAAGCTATAACGTCGTTAACTACTAAAACCATATTTTCTAATATAAACCCTAATTTAAATGTTTTTGGATTTATATTAGGAAGTATTAGTAGTAGGTCTTGGTAGTTAACGGCATTATAGCTTGTGGACGGCAGCATAGCAGTTATAAATTCTTGAACAACATTTTAAACTTTTTACAAAGTTATATAATGTTTATCATGTTTTACTTAGTTGAACAAAAATTGTTGCACAATGTTTTATAACATTAAGTATATACAAAATATAACTTATGTAAGAAAATTGTATGGGAGTTATATTATTATGGACAAAGGAATATTACAGAAAATTTATAAACTTTTAGGAATTGCCAAAGTACCCCTAATAATAATAATTTTCCTTTTACATCCCGTATGTTTTATTACAATTTCATAAATTATAAATCAGTAATAATTAAAATACTTACAAAAATAATAATGATAATAATAGAATAAGTAGGTATAATAGTATAGAAAACGATGAAAATGATGCTAATAATGTTATTTAATATAATATGCATCTCATGGGATAATATAATAACATAATTATATGTAAGTTAAGTAAGTGGGAAGGATTAATATTTTATGAAAAGCAAACGCTCAGAAAATTCCTAAATTTTAAGTTAATTGATAAATAATATTTTAATAGCTATTCTGCCCTCATCAACTTAAATAAGTATTTAATTTTTCTAAAAGTAAAAGAAGCGTTTTTTATATTAATGATCAGTGTTTTGTGAAGACGAAAAGGTTAATTACAACTTTTCCCATTGTCTCTTAGTTATATTTCAATATCTAATAGTACCTATCCCAAAAATATTAGTATAGGTAAAGATCCACATATACTACAACATAAGTTGCGACACAAATGTCTGGCTGTTCCCGAAAAGAGGTGTCGCAATAATTGTCGCAAGCTCAGACATTGTTTTTAACACAGAGAAGACACTAAACCCTCGTAGTCTCAACCTAGGTAGGAGACTACGAGATTTTAGTACAGCTTACATAAAATATCATCAAGTAAAAGTGTAAATAACATTTTCGTCTCACATAGTAAAATTAGGGCGGTATATAAAAGGGTGATACAGCAACCGATGCATGGAAAAATTTTGAAAATAAACTATAATCACCTCGACGGTTTTTGTATCGAATAGTCACATAATCCTCTGAAAAAGAAAATGTATAGAGATTTTGTATAATTTATAAAATAAAAATATATATTATCAAGAATAGCGAATACCTAATATAGGCAAAATATTTAAGTATGATTTATATAGGTAGCTCACCATCGTATTTGTTTTTGTGTATCGTGTCGTACATTTTTTTGTACCACTTCGAGGGATCCTTTACTTCCTGAAAACAATTTAATACTCAATATCTTGACAGTTAAATAAATAATATAGATAATTTTCATAATAATATTATGATCATAAAGAAATATTAAGTTCTTGATTCACACTTTATGTGACCAAAGATTACTTAAATCAACTACAATACTACCTACTCAATAGCCCAACGGTTAAAGGTGCAGAGTGCAGACTTAAAACTTTAAGGTCGCAGGTTCAATCCTCACCTTTGCCAATTATTAATTTCCTATCTAAGGATTACCTTAGATAGAAAATTAATAATTTCATTGCATCATTGACGAAACATGTTTGGACGTAATTTTATATAACATTTATTTTACACAATATTTCTGGCAAATCAACTATTTATTTATTTATTTATTTGTGTTAGTCAAGTTTAGTCAAGAAGGTCGAATGAATAGGCCACTTACAGATCTAAGTGTCACTGGCATGCCGTCTTTGGTCGTGGGCCCGATACCTTCAATCTTCTTTTTACCGTCCGTCATTCTATGACTGCTCCTCTCAAAATCGCTCCTCTCGGCTTCACTTTCGCTGGCGTAATCCTTGCGTGATGCATGCACTGGAAATAGAAGATATATTACGAGATAATCTTTGTATCTTGACTGATAACTGGTTGGTCTAATAGTTAACGTGTTTAAAACAAATTAAATCAAAATTTATTTATTTCATGTACCGTAGTGTAATTACTTGTAGCTCTTATGACACGTCATAAATGTACCACCAGTTCGGAATGCAGATTCTGCTAAAAGCCGGCAAGAAACTCAGCAGTTGCTCTTTTCAAAAAAATTTTTTTTACAATGGGTAACAAAACTATGCTATGCACAGTGTTCCCACAAAGAAGTGTCAAAATGCACACATGTTGGTGGCACCCGTTCACGACTGCGTTTACCTGCGGATGACGATGTCCTGGGTTCAATTCCCGGGTCAGACAAAAATATATTATAGTTAGGATGCATGTAACGGTATAGTCTACCTGATTCACCTCTGGGAGGTGATGGGCGATCTCGCGCGAGACGGTGGTTCTCTTCTCGAGGTGATGAGATGCTCGGTGCACGTGGAATTTGACCTTCTGAAAGAATGTAGACAAGAAACTGATAAATAATAATTTTCTGCAGCAAAAGTAAGTACACCTAAACAGTCTAAGGGTTGGAAGGGGCAAGGCAGTTTCAATTAAATCAAAACCTTCATCGCTTTCTCGGCGGCATTGGACCGGTATGTTGCCACGAATCACTCCGACCAGCCCCCTGATTCTGTAGCTCAGTGCCTATCAACGACGATAGGCGTTTTTTATCCATTGAAGGTTTGAAGAGAAATGTCATTTACTATTTCATAGTAAACCTTCAATGGATTCAAAAAATATATGTCAGTGGCTCAGGTCAGTGGCTTTCATTTTTTTATAGGCACTGAGTTACAGAATCAAGGGGCTGATCAGAATAAAAACCATTTAGAATCTCTGACTGATAAGACCACCATCGGTGTTAGGGATATCGTAAAAACAAACACACTGTCGTATTGATAGTAACTGAAATAGAGATTATACTATGTACTTGAGTCTTATTGTTACTTCAAACCAAACACTACTGCACACTCTAGGATCTCGGTGATCAAATTATGTAAGGTTAACTTTAATAATAATAGCTTGACCCTCGTCAGTCGTGAGTTCGTTCGGAAAATACGTTGGATTTGTACATTTTTCCAGTCCAAACAGTATATTGAATAGAGAATACGCCATCTTTAGAAATTGGAAGACGGACTTGTTAGGTGGGTACATTTTGATGAAGTCCGACAGTATTTTCTGATACATTTAACATCAATACTTTTTATTACACTGTCTATTCAAGATTTAGAAACATAGTTCGAATTGATCGGATGGTAACTGGATTTGGTTGAAATTAATTTAGTTAGCTCTAGCAAACCCGCCCGTCTTTTTACATTATCTATTTATTTTATTTTGCGAGAATATTCAGATGGGCAGTTTTTTAGGATTGAGTGCATAGGTTTTAGATTGTACCTTGATTAGATTTTCGACCTACTGGATTTAACCTGCGAAATGATCCGGGTGCAGTTCTTTTAAAAATCCGAAACTTATGTTTTCGCGGAATATAATTATCATGTCTTTTTCTACGAGTATTTGCATGATTTGGTTTTTCTTCGGTTGAAAAACATTAAAAAAAATCGAGAGAAATAATTGTTATCTTCTATAATTATTAATATCGGTTTTTAATATGACAGTATTTAATACTATTTAAAACAAAACGAGACAAAAATATGCTCTGACATAAATCTGTCTCGTTTTAACTCTGTCTTGAGTCTGAGCGGAGTGAGAGTGCGGTATATAGATATCAGCCTGAGATCTCAAAAAGCAATTATGGCATTCCCTATAATTCACAATCAAGGAGAAGAAACTCCATTGTCTTTTTATAAAAGTTTGACGGCAATTAACCCTCAATTCAACAGTATGAGCGTGAATAAATTACGAATTTCTTGTTCGTTAACTTATCGAAACTCATTGGCAAGTAACATTTTAGAAATCTTTAATAACTAGGTATAAATAATTTATTCATGGGGTTCAACTTTTTCAAATCGTTTTCAAAGGCTTTCGGCAAATACATTGTTTTATAATAGGTACCTACAATAATGAACCATTTATATTTTATTAAACATTTTTTTGCCTTTTAACTGCCTCGTTCGTCTAGTGGTTAGCATATTTGACTGCGGATGACGAAGTCTCGGGTTAGATTTCTGAATCGGGCGAATGCACTGGGTTTTTCTGTCAAGAAATTCTTAGTAGGTACATAGGTAGGTACTAGTCCAGAGTTAGGAAGTTGGCGATGTATCACAACCGTGCCCGTGCCTCGGCGAGCACTTTCTCTCCTGACGTGTCGGTTTTCCGTCCCATCGAACTACGAGAGTGAAGGAATAGAGAGTGCACCTGTATCTGTGCACACACTTGTGCACTATATCTCCTGCGCAGATGGCTAATCTCTGTGGAGATTGGCCACCGTGGCCTGATTCGGTTGAGACTCGAGAAGACATTTTTATTATTATTTTTTACCTATTCCTCTATATTCCTACTTGCGCGTTTGACCATCATTTAAATCATCATAAATAAATTAGTTATTGCTATTTTAAAGTGCTTCTTATATTTGCTCCACAGAAGGTATATTTTTAATTTTTGCAGATAAAATTTAATGGGATGATGATAATATTGATAAAATAAGAAATATATAATGTAATATTTAGGTACAATAATTATTATCTAAAAATATGTTTGCTTCATCACATTAATTTTCAACTTGAAGGAGGAGCTTTATACTCTAACTTTTCCGAGTGTGAATATTTGCATTAACAAAATTTCGTTCTCTAGAATAGTCTTTTTGTTGGTAATTTACAGGTACAACGTCCCTCGTGGATCATTTAGCAGCACCAATTAAAAGTAAACGTTAACTCTGGTAAACGAGTTTTGTTAACTCAGAAACTTTAACTAAACATCACTTAATTTACTTGTAGGTAACATAATTGTAGCGAGAGTGCGAAAATATTTACAAAAACATTTTATAATCTTTATTATCTAAATCTAAATATATAAAAAGAAAAGGTGACTGACTGATTAACTCTCTGATCTATTAACGCACACCACCACCACTGGACGAGTCGGGCTGTTTGGCGTACAAATACCTAGTTATTATGATGTAGGCATCTATCACCTTTTTGTCATTTTGTTGTGTGACCGAGACGATGCTCTATGATGCCGAAACCAGCTGATGCATAACAGTTAATAGTAGCTAGTTATTCTGACGCACTATAAAACCAGTGTAAGGAGATCCCTGTGTATTATGTGTGTTGGTTCTGTTAGGTTGGTTACTGTAAATGTCTCTTTCTTTTTTGTCAGCCTGGTTATGTATTTACCTCGAGCTTTCTGTAGTAAGGTGACTGTGGGGTTCTGGGCTCGAGGCAGGCGGCTGGTGGAGGATCCTAAGGAGTTGAGACCTGTCGCTGGTGCACTTTGAGAAGTCCGAAGGCGGCCCTCACTCTCTGAGCCACTGGTGCATCCGTTCTGATCTGAGCTCTGAAATATTAGGAGAGTATACCATAAGCAGTGAGAATCTAATAATTACGCAAATAGGAGTCTAAAATTTCAAAAATTTCAAAAAAAAAACAAAATTTAAAATTATTTATTTTATATAGGCCAACTTGTAGCTCTTATGACACGTCATGAATCTACCATCTATTGGGCGAATACTGAAAAGTCAATTAATTGTTAAGAATAACTTAAATATTGAAGTGAAGAAGTAAGAAGAACTCAAAAACGACTTCACATTTCAGTCACATCCTGCAGTTAGTCAAAAAATACAAGTATGTAATATAGAAATAAAATTACTACCTACACGTTTTTCTCGCAAAAAATTCTCCAAGCCAAAACTTTATGTACATTTCGTACACACATGCGAAACAACAGTGCAACAGACAGCGTTAAAAGAGGTCGAACGTTCTCAGTTTTAACTTTAAAAAAACCATGTTTTTTAAATAAAATTTATTAAAGGGTAAACGGCCAGAGACCCGAAATTCTAATTAAGTTAAAATACACGAGAAAGCCGCAAAACTGTCCATTGTTTCCTTTTTGTTGGAATAGAGACCTTTTCTATTTTATTATATCGCCTTTAGAAGGGATAATTACTTAATTGATAAACGTCCTTTGGGTTGGCTTTACTGTAGAGCGATTTAATCTGTTTATTTGTAAAGAGTACGTAAATAAATAAATCCCTTTCAACAAAATAAATTTAATTTACGATTCTCTAATCAATTAAGTTACTTGTTACGTATAACTCATTTTAAATTCATTTAATAAGATTATAGTGTTGTTTTGTATAGTAACATTAGTTTCTTTTTTACAGGCTTCTCAATTTAGTAAAAAATCAGGATCGAAGGAATTTTTATACGGCATGTAAGGATCACTTGAACACGTCTTTACTGGCAGGGTGCTACCTAGATAAAACCAAAGCGTTCCATCAGACCAGAGACAACTTAGAAAAACGAACACCCCAGTGCCACATAGTTTTGTCTGCCCTATCTTGTTTTGAGCGTATTGTTTTCACCAACCATACCTAAATCATCTCCTAAGTAGGTGTCTCTTTATGTAGACATATCCCCTAAATATCCCTTATCCACTATCATTTCCACCTTTAAGTGTTTCCTCAAGGTACGTGAAAACGAAATTGACAGAAAACATCACCTAAATTACCTACTCGTATAAAAGTTATTGAAGATAAATTAGCTAATTTATTAGTCATCTGAATAAATCTCCTATAGGTTAGGACCTATTACATAGGTCTAACTAGAACAGTAAACAAGTTTACCCCAAATTTTCTTCGTGGTGGGGGTGTATCTTCGAAGTGCACGGGGCGGAAGGACTTCCTCAGCGTCTGCGGCGACGTGGTGGCGCTGCCGGGGGTCCACACGGGCGGTGGGGGCGGCGGCGGCGGAGCCCCCGGGCTGGGCGCGCTAGGGGCCTCGCCCCCTGACGGAGCCCCAGGCCTCCAAATTGCTGCAAATAAAATTATTCATCTAATCCTCTTCTAAATACTCGTATATTTAAAAGCCTCAATAGCACAACGGTTAAAGGCGCAGACCAAAAACTGAAAAGTCGCAGGTTCGATCCCATGCTGTTGCACTATTGTCGTACCCACTCCTAACTAGGGTTGCCAGATTTTTTTTCAGCCTATAAGGGACAAAAATGGTTAAATGGGCAAAAAATATGGGATTTTAGTTTTTTACCCGCAACAAATAAAAAAAATTATTTAGTGTCATTTTTTCTTATATTTTTCCGAGGATCGAGTTAGTTTTAACATACGTATATTTCTATTCGTTTTAACATATCTGTAAAAACCAATACTATTATAATCGTATTAAAAACGGTCATCAACTCGCTATTTTACGAACGTTACGTGTGTGAATACTTGGATCGATTTCATAATGAAAAACGAAGTACAGTCCAAATAGACAGAGTCAGTCCCGCCGGGACATTTTAAACTATGCCTAAAGTACGGGACGTCTGGCAACGCTACTCCTAACAAAAGTTTTTATTTAAAAGAAAAAAACAGGAAAAGGTGACTGGCTGATTTATTAGGTAACGCACAGCTCAAACCACTGGACGGATCGGGCTGAAATTTGGCATACAGGTAGACATAGCCAGGTACTATTATGACCTAGGCATCCGCTAAGAAAGGATTTTGGAAAATTTAACCCCTAAAGGGTTATAATAGCGGTTTCAAAAATCGAACTTTAAGTGAGCGAAGCCGCGGGCAAAAGCTAGTTTAATATAGGGGCGGCGATAGGTTGAGATGAATTAATAAACTTTTTGATTGTACCTATTCACTTATTACTTTTAAATAGGTACGGGATACCTAAGCAATAACATGGCAGTTAGGTACAGCACTTAAGCTATAACGGATGCGAGCGACATTACTAAATTTCGCCCTAATTGAAATCGCTTTAGCTTACTTTTAATTTATTTACGTTTCCCTTTGTTGCCGTCGCGTCGTTCGAAGTCAAACAATTCAATTAATAAATAATATGCTCAAAGAATCAGATTAAGAAGAAAAATCAGATCAAGACTGCTTTTATTTCCCAGAGACTGAAACACATTATTTTATTTTCAAGGTTCCATGTCAAAAAGGTTAAGCATGGATTTCTTATGGTGCCAATTGGGTCTGTCAGTCAGCATGTCATTGTATTTTTTTTTTGTTAGCAAAAGGTGCTGAAATCAAAGAATGATCAAGTGCAGGGGTTTTAGAAATAATCAATTGATTAATGGAGTAGGTACACCGTTTATCCAAACTCACCACAATAGATATTTGTAGACAGGGTGTGTCTAACCCAATTTGCTCGAATCGACCGAATAAACACGAGTCGATTGTCCGCCAGGGAGATTTATAGAGTGATCGTAAAATTCAGTAGATAGCTACACTGTGTGAAAACACATGAATTGAATAGAACCTTATAACTCAACTCGGCCTTCGAAGTGACCAATCTCGCATAGTAACGCCCAAAACTTTAAGATTTTTTTTACTTAGGACTTCTTTTGACATGCTGTCTTTAGTAAGTGTTGCCAGTAATGACTTACGGATCCAAAACATGATCACTTAATTATGGGCCAGGAAGGTTCAAGGTCTTTCAGTCTGTGTGTTTGTCTGTGGCATCGTATTACCCAAGCCGGGTGATTTGAATTAAGTTTTTAATTAGAAAGAGTGTCTAATCAGGATTGCTCTTGTTAGAAATCTTTACACTCTAAAGGGCAATGTGGAGAGGATGTGTCCACATAATTATGTGTGGTGATCTGGCTTAAAGCCTACAAAACAAAAATTTATTGACAAACCAATGCATAGCGTACATTTTTCCGCCTTCATCTCTCATTTAGTAGAACCTTTATGTTCTAAATATTCAAGGAAAAAAATTTCACGGATCACCAACTATGTACCGTACCTATCATCAAAATCTGTTCAGCCGTTCACGATAAGCAGCTCTATTGGATAATATAGAGCTTGTATATGTAGGAATCACGAAACGTTTGAATGAACCTTTAACAGTATCTCTGATTTCAATTTTACTTCCACTAATCGAACCCCACTTACAAAGCTACGATTTCGCATAGCAAAGTATTAAAAAAAGCTCTTTTCACAGTTCCTAGAAATAATTGGGCAATTTGCCCTCCGTATTCATTATAAATGGCAGTCACAACGGAGCAGATTATTCAACTTTCCTCTCAAAGTACATTTCGGATTCACGGCACAAATACGAACGTACAGCTTGGAAACTCGCAGGGTGAAACTTCTTTGCTGGCTATTAAGGCGGACTCGGCGAAAAAGTTCCGAAACATACTTTTTCAATGCTATTTATTTACCCACATAATGCCTCGTCGGTCTAGTAGTTTGACTGCGGAAGGCGAGGTGTTCGATTTTCAGGGCGGGCCAAAAACTGAGTCTTCTGTCAAGAAATTCTCTGTACTACTCCGGAATTACGAAGTTAGCGGTACGTCCTCCCGTGCCTCGGAGAGCACGTAAAGCTGTCGGCCTCGTGCCTAATCTTTTGTAACACTTGTTTGATCCCGACCCATTGGACTTTGAGAGTGAGGAAATAGTGAGTACACCTGTTTTTGCGCACTATGCACTATTATATCTCCCGCGCAGATGGCTTATAACTGCGGAGATGTGCCGCTGTAGCTGAATTCAGTCGAAAGGACATTATTATTATTATTTACCGACATAACACTGGATACTCGTTATATACCTACTAGATACCTACTACACGGTTCTTAGCTTGTATAATGTATGGCATCCAATTTTTAGTACCAACTAGGTTCTCACATTTACAACCACCTAAACCATATAAACTACCCATCTCGTGTTTCTCCTGAGGATACTCTCTTCAATTGCTACGTTTGTACCTACCTACCTAGCTATTGTGTATTTGTTCAGTTGTACATAACGAAGATAAAGAAAGGTAACCGTCAAAGTAACCACCAAACATCCAATTTTCGGTTGATTCTTTAACTTTTGTAAAATTTAATCCTCTTCTATCTGCTATATTTGCAGCGTTTTTTGTGGTCCAAACTACTTCTCTTTACGATAATTCTTTCACTCGCTCTCTCACATACTCAATCTCTTCAAAGAATATTTCTCACGCTCAACGTTCACGATGTTTTTCTCCACCATTGAAGTATTTAATTGCTCATAACTTCTAAAAGTCAGGTACGTGCCTGGGATCGAACCCGTGACCTTGCGAAAAGTAGACCACAGTCCTAACCACTAGGCTATCACTGCTCTAAAAGGCTGAAATCTATAGACCGCACTCTCACTCAGCTCAGACTCAAGCCAGAGTTAAAACGAGACAGATTTATGTCAGAGCATATTTGTGACTCGCTTTAACTCTACCTTGAATCTGAGCTGAGTCAGAGCTAGCTCTATAGATCTCAGCATAAGACACGTTGCTCTACGTTCATTACAATGTAGATAGGCATGCAAATTATTGCAAACGGAGTAGTGACATCCGTAATGCATTTTGATATAATATCAGCTTCGTCAGTATAACAAGCGCGCCTGACAACTGGGTCACAGCAATTTAAAGTTACGTTGCTACCGACATTTTCTTTATAGATAATACTTCTTATATTTTTTCCTCTACAAAGTCCTAACCGAGCACATAAAGTTAAGATGCTGAAAGTTGGTAGCATGAGCCTACCTACCAATGTAACTTTGTCTTCTCAGCAGAATCAGTTTTCTGAACCGGTGCGGTGGTATAGAGTCTCGATTTGTCATAGTAGTTTTTGACGACCTCCCTGGCGCAGTGGTGAGCGCTGTGGTCTTATAACTGGGAGGTCTCGGGTTCGATTCCCGGCGGGGACAATTTAGGAATTTATAATTTATAAATTGTCTCTGGTCTGGTCTGGTGGGAGGCTTTGGCCGTGGCTAGTTACCACCCTACAGTCAAAGACGTGCCGCCAAGCGATTTAGCGTTCCGGCACGATGGCGTGTAGAAACCGATTAGGGGTATGGGTTGAATTTACACTGCTATATCCCTTCCAAGTTAGCCCGCTGTCATCTTAGATTGCATCGTCACTTACCATCAGGTGAGATCGCAGTCAAGAGCTATCTTGTAATCGTATAAAAAAAAAAGTGCCATACGTTGGCCTACATGAAATAAACGACTTTAATAACTGACACACCGGCTGAATACACTACGTACATTAAACCTATTAAAATTATTTACTTACATGCTGGGAAGTAGCTTCCGTATCTATCAGATTAACTTAGGTACGTTAAGTAAACAACTAAACAATTTCCCTCTTGTCATATTCTGAGGACCTAGAGACCTCTGTATTTTTTTATATGAATAGCGGGCAAACGAGCTGGCTGGTCACCTGATGTAAAGTGATTACCGCCGCCCATGAACACTTGTAGTACCAGAGGCACCACCAATGCGTTGCCGGCTTTTCAGGAACTTATTCGTTCGTCCCTTGAATAACCCCATATTGTAATTAAGTGGGAAGTGGATCATGGTATTCCGCAAAGTAACACATCTATCCAATATTAGAACCAAAATCACTGACTTTGTCCAATTTGATAAGGCGCATTGGGCCATGATTGTCGTAGGAGCGAAAATGCCCTACTCATTTTTGACATAATTAATATAAGATGTTAATGGATCCGTAATGATGTTTTTAATTTCTTTTTTATCGAGAGCGATTTAATGCTTTTTGGGAGATCTGTTGATACCGAATGACCTATTTCTGGTTTACGACCGCATTTTGCGGTTTGGGCAAATTACTATAAACTCGAACATGGGCATTCAATTAAATAACAATTTGTACATTAACTTTATGTGAAATAAATAAAATTAATTAAATACAATATTACTCGTGCGTAGGTACTAGCTGATGCCCGCGACTACGTAGGCGTGAATTAAATTTATAAAATCCCTCGGGAACTCTTTGATTTGCCGGGATAAAAAGTAGCCTATGTCACTCTCTAGGTCCTCAACTATATGCAAAAAAAATCACGTCGATCCGTTGCTTTGTTGCGGTGTGATTGATGGGCCAACCAACTAACCAACAAACAAACACACTTTCGCATTTATAATATTAGTAAGAATTAGTATGGACAATTCAATGCACCAATTATATCTAAAAATTTTCAATAAGTTTTCATAACGAGACCGTTCATTTGATACCAAAATCAATATTCTCATCTGTCGGGTAATAAACTAACTTTTTACAGTCCATTTTCTAGTCTTTTCTTCATTATATAATTAATTAACGCGGATATTCTTTACTGAAAAAGTAAGAGCAATCTAGTATCAGTAAGGGAATCAATGAAACGACAAACACACACTGCTAACAAATGAATACTATATTATCTCTTGTCGGGTAGTAAACTGACTTTTTACCGTCCATTTTCTAGTTTTTCTTCAATAATAATTAAGGCATTTATGAGGACGTTAATTTCATCCCGGTTAGTGGAATTGTTGCTAACACTTCGCCCTTTCAAATTAATTAAAACTTCGCTTTTTGCTATTCAAACTTTGTAAGTGTGGAAATTTTCCACCAACATATTTTTCATTGGATTAACTGCGGAGGTCTTTCTAACGATAACAAAGGTTTTGTTTTGAATTTCGAAACTAATTTCGACATTATTATTTAACTAGATGTAGCCCGCGACTTCGTCCGCGTGGATTAAGGTTTTTTGATTCCCGCGGGAACTCTTTAATTTTCCGGGATGAAAAGTAGCCTATGTATTATTGTACAGACTGTAATCTTTCTCTGTGTCAAACAGCCAAATCGGTTGTCGTTGCACCGTAATTGAGTAACATCCATCCATCCATCCATCCATCCAAACTTTCGCATTTATAATATTAAAAGGATTTTAAGTAGGCTAACCTGTGGCTCTTATGAAATTCAAGACTCTAGCACAGGAACTGAAAGCAGATTCTGCTCAGAAAAGCAGCAAGACACTCAGCAGTTGCTTGTTGCAATTTAATTTTCTTGAAGACATTTTTTTTTATTAGGTTGGATTTCAATTAATATCCTGCTCCTTTGTAATTAGGTCACGTCTGTTCTCTCCAAATAAATATGTATATCATTTACATATACGTCTTACTTATACGTGTAAAGTTTAACAATTTTTTTCTTGTACAAATATGTTACTGTGTTTCTAATAGGTATACCTACCTACCTACCTACCTATACAGCTGATAGAAATGTTAAAATATCTTTCAAACTAAGCCTAGATTTTTTTATGTGTGTCTGTATTTTTCAGTGTAATTATAACGAAGTTCAACTTAAATGAGTGATTTTCTATTCAGTGCGATCTCTTGTGAAGGCATTCAAAAATTATTACAAAGTATAGACGTACGACAGGCAGGCTCTATCTTATTCCCTATTTTATCGTATTTCCTATTTGAATTGTTTAGGATTAATAAATACTTTGTAAAGGTCTAAAGCCGCAAAAGTAGTACCGTACATGGATCGAAGCGATTCGTGACTGTGGATTGTGGAAATCTAATTGAATGAAAATATTCTAGAAATAGATATACCTACACCTAGCCTCAATATTATAGGTTTATAACTTGACACGGGGCTTTCGAAGTATACTATACCACAGGTAATTCCAAATCTCCACTTACCTGTAACAAAAAAACATGCTATGAATTTACGTGAAAAAACAAAAAAAAAATATTTATATCCCTTTGTATTTTCGGAACGGTTACTCAAATAGAGTTTCCTGTTAGCTAACACCTTCTGCCAATAAGACCCGACTTGTCAAAGTGCCAACGAGGAGGTGTTACGACCTTTGTGTACCTACCTAGCAGCGGGTACCTGTTGTTGTTGACACGTATTACGTGATTCAGTGGGTATTCGTAGGTATTTACGTTTTCCTAACACTGGACTGACCTAGAACTAAGCTTCATTCTTATTTTGTTTAATGTCATTCTTGTTTATTCGCGATCACGGTAATAAACCTAAAGTTACTACTAGTTAGTAAAACTGCCTCGTTGGTTTTAGTTAGCAAGTTTGACTACAGATGACGAGGTCCCGGCCAAATATGTATTGGGTTTTTTGTTAAGAAATTTTCAGTAGGTACTAGCACAGAGTTAGGAAGTCGGTGGTGAGTCATCCCCGTGCCTCGGAGAGTACGTAAAGCCGTCGGTCCTGCGCCTGATCTCTTTCCTGATTTCTTTCTTGCGGAATAGGTACATAGTTCAAAGAGGCGATGGACATTAAGGTACCGAAGGGCATGCTAGAATGGCGACCTTGCTCATGAAAACGCTTCGTTGGTAGAGACGCTGATGATATCAAAGAAGTCGCATTAAACTGCTGAATACAAGCGACGCAAACCAGTATGAGGAACCCTTGTAAGAGACCTTTATCCAGTAATTAACGTCTATCTGTTGACGACGCAGAAGAAGTGTTATGGAAATAAAAGAACAAAATAACAAGCTGCGATTATTAATTAAGCTTTATTAAGTCTTCCTAACGATAGTTGGTAATCCTTATAATTGGCATCAAGTTCCTGTAACGACGAGTTAAATTGACTTCCCCGCTGACACATATACGTCTAAAATAGCTTATCTATTTTCGTTTCTCTCTTAATGACCGGAGTTTGCTACACATCAAATTTGGTTCATTGCGCAACCGCGTCAGCTCGAGATGAGTAACGTTCATGGTTCTTTATAGGATCATTAATGGACAAGTTAAAAATGATCATGCATCCATTCATCTCAGTCCAACGCCGGCTTACTTCTGGGCACAGGTCTCTTCTCGTATGAGAAGGGTCTAAGAGCGGACTGGTAAACTTCACAGTTCACACACCTTTGAGTAAATAATGAACAAATATTGGATAGAAGCAGGCGTTACTTTACGGAATTCCATGATATTGAAGGTAAAATAAAATTCCTTTGCTATAATCGGTTTTTCTCCAGGTGTAGAAAAGGTGTTTTGTTCCAGCGTTTTTTCTACACCTGGAGAAATAAATTCGAACCCTTATTAATATTAAAGATTGGAAAGTGTGTTTGTTTGTTGGTATGTTGGTTTGTTGGTTTGTCCTTCAATCACAGAGCAACGGTACAACGGATTGGCGTGATTTTTTGCATGGATAGGTATGGTTTAGGACCTGGAGAGTGACATAGGTTAATTTTTATCCTGGAAAAACAAAGAGTTACCGCGGGATTTTAAAAACTAAATCCACGCCGGCATCAGCTAGAACAAAACTAATCCTACTATACTACGGATATTATAAATCCGAAAGTTTTTGAGGGTGGATGGATGGATGTTTATTACTCCTTTACTCCACAACGAATGAACCGATTTGGTTGAAATTTGGAATATAGGTAGCTTATACCCAGGATTAATAGGAGCTACATTTTATCCCAGAAACTTAAAGACTTTCCGCGGGAATTAAAAACCTTAATCCACGCGAACAAAATTGCGGGCATCATCTAGTATTTCCACATAGGTATCTATCAAAATTCGAACTAAACTCTAAGGAGCGAGGCTGACAAAGTGAATACGCATTTGGCTCGAAAACATGTCTCTCGGATTTCAGTCCGCCCTTTTACCGGTAAAGTCTAAAGCCTAATAATAACGAGTTACTTTGAAATATCTCGGCATCCCATAAATACGTTGAACATTCGTAAGGCTGATAGTTCAGAAAATATATTTGCACCGATTCGGATTATCGGCTTAACTTTGGAAAGGAGAAGAACAAAAAAGTAAGTTGGTTCGAGATGTCACGTGACATCTTGTACTGTGCAGAGCTAGTATTGGTACTTTAAAGTTTACTGTTGGGTTACAAGGGTTTCAAAATGATTCCGATACCGAATGATGATCGAATCTGGTTTGAAACTATTTCCAGTTTCCAAGACTTGCTTATTAGGTACTCTGCTGTTCCAGTCATATCACATTAAGTCTGTCTAGATGACATGATAACATTCTTTTCAAAAACTAACTATAAATCAAAACTCAGAACATCTCGGTGCTTATAAGTATAGGTATTCATAACTACAGAAGGGGCGTTCGAGAATAAATTAAATATCGCCCGTACTGTCGACGCCATGTTTCATTTAGCTATAGGTATGAATGCGGGATAGCAAACATCGTTATTGACAATATGGAAACAAAGGGGCAGCGTTTAATGACGATGACGTCCAATAAATAATAATTAAACCGTGACTCTATTAGTAATGCGGGGTGCAAACTTTCATACCTATTATCATCAAATTCAAATCATAAATCATCAGTCATAAATCTACCACCGGTTCGGAATGCAGATTCAGCTGAGAAGAACCGGCAAGAAACTCAGCAGTTGCTCTTTTCAAAAAATCCTATTATTTGTTTAGTTTTCAGCTCGCGAAGTGGATCATACCAATGCAAATGGTAGTATTTTTATTATATGGCTCTCTTTTTTCAAGGCATGGGGGGGATAAAAAAGTCAAAGAATGCCCATCCTGTTACTCACCGGGTCAGTAACAGGATGGATGATGGATCAGCGTGATTTTTTGTTATGCGCTGTCACAATTAGGCTACACGTCCCTCAAAGCAAAGTGGTAATTAATTGCTTAAGACAACCCTGGACTTGCCGAAAATTAGGCTAAAGTCTTCATCAAACTCAGGTAGGAAGGTAGGAAAAAATAATTATAATGTATTGTTACGTGAAATGTATTTCTCGATATTTTTATCACCAACCATTCATTGATAACGTCGTCTGAATTCGGTACACGCGGTACGCCTCTAAAAATACGGAAAACTACCTTCCGTATACATGTCTGCGAATGCTGTAATGGCCAAAGAGATTACACTATCTGAGTGATTGATGCAATTCGATGTTTAACTGTGCTTTTCTGGTAAAATATCATACGAGAGTCGTGCCATCAAAGTCTAACGCTTACGGAATTTTGTTAGACACTTTCCATCTTAGGTGTTAGAGTTCCATGCATGTAACATTGTTTTTGATAAAGTTGCGGACATTGTCTTCCAACAAAAAAAAAATCCCCACGTTGTACTACTCTCATACTCACTCCAAACACAATCTGTATGTTCATTTGGAGGGGAAAGGGGAATATAATTATAGTCAAGTTCAGAATGGCTAACATTCTTTAAAAGAAACATACAATACCCCATCGTTTTTGCATCGGGGGTTAATAATAAAATAAATAGATGCATTTGGCATTAGCGAAAGTACAAATATTTTAACTGCACATCTACCCTTTTCGTTCCACTGAATGATGATGGGCTACAAGAAGTTACTGTTTGACGTTAATACAAACTCATTATAACTTGAAGGTCAATGTTTTGGCCACATGTCGGCGTTAGCTCATAATATGTTTTTAACGAGTGCCAATGTTAAAATCTGTAACATGTTGTAACCAGGCTCTAATTATTTCAGCTGAAAGTGTGACACATACTCGTTATTACGTTCTATATTCAAATTAACGGCTGTAAAAACAATGGCTCATTATATTACGCAGTGAAATTCATTTAAAGAAGTTTGACATGAGGTTGGTTAAATACTTAAAGGACATGAGTGATCTTATCCTATATTTATATACAAGTTAATTTCTTTAATGGGGTTGGCGTGTCCGCGTCGGACGAAAGTCCCTTGAATAAAATTTAAACTTATGAAACCTATACACTATGTTTGTCTGGTGGGAGGCTTTGGCCGTTGCTAGTTACCACACTACCGTCAAAGACGTGCCGTCAAGCGATTTAGCGTTCTGGCACGATGGCGTGCAGAAACAGATTAGGGGTTTGGGTTGAATTTATACTGCCATATGCCTTTCAAGTTAGCCCGCTACCATCTTAGAGTGCATCGTCACTTACCATCAGGTGAAATCGCAGTCATGGACTAATTTGTCATCGAATAAATATATATACATATCTAAAAGGCTAAAAGGTAAATGTAATCAGAGCAAATATTAGATATAACTTATAGTAGAGAATAGACAAAAATACCGTGATTGATAACATCGCTTTTCGTGAACAAAACGAACAATTACAACACAATAGGGCTTTTACGTAGATAGACCTTTTGTGCGCTGTTGACGGTACCGGCTTCTATGCATAGAATCAGATTTTTTTTTACATAAATGATAGTCTGTTATCTCTATACCTATTACCTAAATAAAGTCAGGCGTTCGTCTGTTTGAAAGAAGTCTGAGAGTTAATTACCATTGACAATAAAGCGTCAATTAGACGATATGTTTTGCTGACCGCTTTAGGACAGTCACTGCTGTGACTGAAATGTCGTCTACATAGCTTTTGCCCGCTACTTCGTCGATAGATTTAGGTTTAAAAAAAACATGAGAACTCTGCTTTTCTGGGATGAAAAGTAGACTATGTCACTTTCCCCATTTCCGCGTGATTGAATGACAAAAAACTCACTTTCGCCGTACATATTAGAAACTAAGGATGCGAAATCTGATGTTTCCATGACAATTACTATTAGGAACATTCTAGTTAATCAAATAATACATAATCGTACGCATATATTTAATACAAAACTAAGAACACTCAGCCAGAGAGACAAATCAAAATCAAATCAACACGAACAGATTTGTAGCAAGAGTTCTTTACCATAGTAAATATAATAGCTCATTAAACATGATCATTCAATCAATGTGCCGGTTAACTGAAAATCATCACGACAAATCTGACCAAGATAATGACAGATCGGTCGTGTAAATGTCGCTTTATATTCATAACATACTACATCAAACTTCCGCGGAGTTTTCGATCAGTGGTTTTTTGTTTTGGATATTTTTATATCGCGGTGTAATATCGTTGGTATCGCAGGTAGTGGAAAAAGTTGGAAGAAGTATTCAGAAGGTATTTTGTACCAGTTTAATAATTCCATCAAGCTGACGGCATGAAAAAAATTCGTTAGGCATGCACGAACTTCTCGGAGCGATTAAATATCAAGAGGAAAATCATCATGTTTTCAAAGGTATGTGAATAGGCATGATGACAATAACTAAAAATCTATGAAATTATGAATTTTTTTCATGAAATAGGATTGAAATAGGATTAGGAAAACGTATTTATTTTTCTATTTTAAGAGATTGATATTTATTTTGATAAAATGAAACTATAAAATACAGCAATCCGCCATGTTGGATTGAACACCAATCAGAGCGATCCGTCACTTTCAGAGCGATCGTTTTTTTTCTGAAATGAAATATTTTTTCGAAATAGTAGATACATTCGAACATTATTCAATAGTTTTTCAAAATCAGTCATCATGCCTATTCTCATTCTAAGAAGATTCGAGAGCCCCGCGTAAATTAGTAGTCTAGCAATTGGGTGCAATGACGTCAGATGTTTTATTATTGAGTACCTATTTATATATTTTTCAAATAAGACTTCAATCTTCCAACTTTATGCGCGTTCAAAATGGGTTAATTAATAAACTTAATAACGCACAATTCTAACTTCACTTGAAGTACTTGCGTATTGTTGTTACATAATAATTATCCCCGCGTTCTGAAACCGTAATATGCCTGCGCGGATAGATGCCAACTTTCAAGGGGGTGTTACCCCCTCAGGCATTGTGACATCTTCCTACACCCCGATAGTAATGAGGCCGTGTTGATGAACCCCATTTTCGACTGTAAACACGCCACTAGGAATGTTGAAGAACTGTCTCTTGTAATAAGAGGCGCGTAATTTTACACAGTCTGTAGGGCTATTCACTATAATAAAACTCACTTCGAAAGCGAATTCACTCGTCAATTATGTCAAATTGATAACACAGAACAAGATGATTGAGAATGAATAGGCATTCGCTCTTATTTTGTATTAGGACGAGTGTCATAACTGTTCTAGTCTTTATACTATTCCGTGATTGACGAAGTGAGTTTGCTTTCGAAGTGAGTTTGTATTTTATTGAATAGCGCTGCTGTTGTGTAAAACCTGCGAAATGAGTCTAATTATAATGATGAATAATTTCGGTGTCGGAATCTTTATGTATGTTTCCCGATTACTCGAAAACGCCTGGACCGATTTGAAAAAATCATCTTTTATTTGAAAGATTATACATATAATATATTTCCCAGGTGGTCCCATGATCAGAATCTGATGATATCCCGGAGGAATCGATTGAACTCCTCAAATTTTATAGGCACACTTGATAAAGTATCGTTTGAAGCCGGTTTTTTTAAAAAGATTTTTTTGTTTATATAATTGTTCTATAATAAGGAAAACATGCTTTGGTGTCAAAGCCATTTAAGATTTGTGTGTATAAAAATACCAGGCAGTCGCTGGAACAATAACTTGCACAAGACTCAGCGTTGGAAGATGGTACTATAGGGTCACATATACTAGCTTATTGCGGTTGCATTGCGGAGCATGATGGGCATTTTCCTACTGTACGCGAAGCCGGAAAGAAGAATAAATAGTTTTGTTTGTTCCTTTACAGTTTTTTTTACTTTATACAGAGAAAATCTAAGTTAGGGATGATAAGAAAATGAAATTTCTATGTTACGTGGTGGTTTAGGATAACCCTTACGTAGTTAAAATTCTACCTACTTGCACGAAACGCTTTATATTACCTAGTTCAATGTTTCTGAAACCAACCGCTAAGGTGTGGGACACCCTTCCAGCGTCTGTGTTTCCGGCCACGTATGATTTGAGTACCTTCAAGGTAAGAGTGTATTGGAATTTTCTAGGCAAGCGCGCTCCAACCTAGACCTTGTCAGTGCTTTCCGTTGTAAAATAAAAAAATAAAATCGATGACCTGGAGAGTGACATACTAGGCTACTTTTTATCCCGGAAAATCAAACAGTTCCCTCGGGATTTTAAAACTAAATCCATGCGAACGAAGTCGCAGGTATCAGCTAGTACATTCAAAACATTCAAAAGGATAAACTTCTTGTACTGTCAGTACAGTAGTTCCGAGCCAAGCGACAGAATCGCAGACTAAATCAAGTTAATTTTTTATGATT
Source organism: Hipparchia sbordonii (assembly GCA_038048805.1). Lineage (NCBI taxonomy): Eukaryota > Metazoa > Arthropoda > Insecta > Lepidoptera > Nymphalidae > Hipparchia > Hipparchia sbordonii. The sequence goes on along the minus strand of CM076104.1, from coordinate 5,803,129 downwards.
ATTATCATCAGTTTAAGTGATAATATCAGGAACCTTCGGTTTAACAAGCTCTAGATGTTATCTAATGAAATATATTTTAAAGAAATAACAATTCCGAATACACGTGAGTAATGTGAACAGCCAAGAATCCTTGAAATGAGGTCGCCTTTACGAGCCCGCCGCGATTTTACGACCCGTGTGATATTGAACATGTACATTAACGTCGGGAACTATAAAATTTAAAACCGTGACAATATACATCAGGGGTACGAGTAATTTAATAAGGTACAATTAAGTAAGTAAAGCGGCAATGGGCTGCGCACGTAGCGCGTAGACGGTAGAACCATAAACATAGTTTTCCTTGAGTAAAACCGATTCACAATGTAACACCGATTTGAAAATCAATGGCGACCTCGCACGGAAAAGCGCGGAACGAAAAGTCTACTGGGTATATTAGGAGTAGGCTCCGGTTATGTTCTTTAGAGATCTTGGAGCCTTCCAAAATGCGCTGAGGGTGGTCATCGAGGGGGTTTTAGTGGGTAAAAACCCCACATAACCAGGGACTCCACCCCAGGATTTCGGGTATATTTTAAGAAGATTTCCTCCTCGTTAAAAAGGTCTATTAGGAGTGTATCTGAGGTAGGCGCTGGATACAAGCGGCACAAGATCGTTCATCCTTGTTAGAAGCATTTGTCCAGCAGTGTAACTACTTGTATCGGTTGAAACTAAGTATAGGTAAGTACCTACTTAGCCTTTAAAACACCCTTTCCGCTTACTTCGTTAGAAATAAAATATCTAGGTTGTTTTTCCAGTGGACAGTGGTGGACAATGCCATTTGTATGGAATTTTTTGTGTGGAGCGGAATTCGGAGCGGGAGAAGCGGATATCATAAGCATCAATACGTTAAAATCGCATATACATATAGTTCTTGCAATTCACGAGGGCGCGTGAGCTTTACTTGTGGTTACGTCGTGTGCATGCACATTGCGTGTGTGTGCCTGTCAGGAGCCTAGGTGTGAGCGGATACGACACACACACACAAGCATGAGCCGCGTTCCCTCGTGAATTGCAAGAACTTATACCTGTTTACGTTTGCCGTTCGTAAACTAAATCGAATATAGGTACTATAATCCGGCCGCTGTAAGAATGCGTTTCTGAAGCCATGTCAAGGGTAAAATCGGGATAGTTGTCCCACTTTCATTATATAGCAATATATTTTCACGTCCTAACCGCTCTACTAATCTTAACGAAATGTAAAACTCAAAGTAGCTTGCATCTCGGAGACGGACGTAAGTGTTTTCGAAAAATCAACCACATCTCACGAGATTTTTAAAGGATCTAGAGCCACGCGAATGAATTTCCGGGCACCGGCAAGGTTTATATAAAAATTCACGAAGCACCTACTAAAAATATTAAAAGAGCTACTATACTGTCTGCTATATACGAGTATATTTACTTAGCCTCGCTAGAAGGAAGTGCAGGTACAGCGTTATCACATGACGTAATATTTGCTTGAACAGCGCAAAGGCTGAGGCTCCGAAATGAGCGTGCTATCTGAGTTTCGAATTTTTTGTGCATATTCACCGAATAGGGTAGGGCTTAGGTGTCAGCTGCTACGGAGATCCACGTGTGGCGGATAGTGCAGTCTCTTGAGAAGTTCAAGTGGGAACGCCTTGGGAAACGTTTCCCTATAAAATCCAATCCAATGAAATTTCTGTGACCTGACGAGTTAATTCCGTCAGTGAATAAGTATTTTCCTCAGTATCGGACAGTTGAGTTACAATGCCCAATTTTGATGCATTTTCTCCTGAAAATTTGATGCATTTTCTTCTGAAAATCAAAAAATATAGAAATATTACATTATTTCAAAACAAGTTCTTAAATATGGCGGCCAACAGGTGGCACTATAAATATTCGTCGGTTTTAAAAAAATTTTAAATTTATAATTTCCTGAAATCGCTGGTTTCAGGACCTCAACCTTAGAAAGGCCACCCACGGGCGTTGTAGTATCATAACGATACGGCTAAACTTGATCGTTACTTTTAATATGCGAATGTACGTGACTTGCATTATGAAAGTATGGAAAGCAGCAATTTCAACTTTGTTTCTGTCAAGTAACTACTCGTTCAAGGTAACATCTTATTCTTCTAACTCTTCTATTTTTATGAGTCTTGAATATGGAATTTGTTTGTTAGGACTTCTCCAAAGAGAGCTCGAAGTTCACTGCAGCGGGTGTAAAAAAGGGTTGGTTATATGTTTGAAGAAGGTATCTATGTACTTTATTATCTATATATATAAAATTCAAAGTCCTGACTGACTGAGATATCAACGCACAGCCTAAACTACTGAAGTTAGAAACTTGAAATTTTTACAGTTGGTTCGTTTTATGACGTAGGCGCACACTAAGAAAGGATTATTGGAAATTCCAACCCTAAGGGGTTTAAATAGGGGATGGAAGTTTATATGAAACTCCGTCATTTTTCAAGCTGTTTTCATCAAAGTTGGTATTTGAGCTTTCAGTTAAAAATAAAAAAGTACGTGTGTCACAGTTTTTGAAAATTCCACCTCAAAATCTAATTCCACGCGGACGAAGTCGCGGGGGCAAAAGCTAGTATCAGATAATCATATGGGATTTGTAAGGAAAATAATGTAACCTACTTAACAAGTCGCAAAAATCAAGTGTTAGTTTTACCAACGTGAAGGTGAGGGCCTCAAGGTGATATACCTAGTTTGAGATCCCGTACATAGTTGGACGAAAAATATTGAAAGAGGCGCAACTCACGAGTAACCGTGATGAGAATACCAAACCATCAATTTAACAGTGCGCGGAATGCCAGAAAGAAATCCCCGCGATAGATGAAATACAGCACACCTGAAACCTCGTGTGAAATTCGACAGACGCTAGCGTCGCGAACCGTCAAATACTCATGTATTTTAATAACTCGTAAGATATTATTATTATTTTTTGAATAACTGTATCGTCATTTAGTAATATGTATAGGAATTTTATATAAAAACTAGCTGTTACGCGCGACTTCGTCCGCGTCAATTTCTGTTATTATGATCGCGTGATATGAAGTTTTTAAAAGAATATAAATATAGATAATTTTCCCCGTTTTTGCAACATTTTTCACTGATGCTTCGTTCCTATTGGTTGCAGCGTGATGATATATAGCCTAAAGCCTTCCTCGATAAATGGACTATCCAAAACAAAAAGAATTTTTCAATTCGAACCAGTAGTTCCTGAGATTAGCGCGTTCAAACAAACAAACTCTTCAGCTTTATATATTAGTATAGATTTTGGCTCCGTAATATGCACCACATTGAAAATAAATGCAAATTGGTTAAAAATTAGACTTAACTTCGCGATTTTATTTTGTCTAACTAACATTGTTTTGTTTCTACTCAGTATAGTTCGTTGGAAATATGATGTAATTTTTGCCTGTTTTTTTTTTTTCGGATAATTAGATCTACTGCTATAAAAATCAAATCTGCATCTGAAGATTTACGATTACACGCGCTCTTAATCCGCGTAATTTGAATATGATGATTGCAATTGACTCTCAATAAGAGTGATGCCATAGTATTACTGCGCCAGTGTGGCTTCCCAAATAGAAAAATGTGGTATGCCACACGATAGATCAACAACGCCGCTGTGACATTTTCTCTTCTTTATAAACCGATAGACGTCTTGAACGGACTTCCAAAGCGGCGGCGCCTTTTTTAGGTCTATTTTGCACCATGTGTGTATGAACTACATATGTGACTGAAAATATGTTCCTAATAAATTCGTTTCTGTTCGATTCGCGCGTCGACTAAGGCGGGGGCCGTATCGTAAAAGTCAGTAATAATACGAAGAAATGCTAATGCCCGCTTTATGGGCCCCTTTTTATGACCTTTCCGAGTTATCACTGTACCCAGTAGTGTCGGTATTGTTTTAGGCGTAGTTTTGTAGAGTCACCTTAAAAATTACTGCAATAAAAGGTAACTTTTGATACATATTCAGCTGAAAAAATGCCTAAGCTCCCGATATTTTATTTTAAAACGTTTGGGCGTATTTGCAACCGACAATGACCGATATTATTTTGGAGCCCGTACGAAATAATAATAAAATTCTCATATTTCATTTCACGCGGGCTCGTGGCTCATGGTTGTTCGTATCTGTATACGTCGTAAGTGTGAGCGAAAGCTTGCTCGCGCCTGATCGCTCCCACCTAGGCTCCTGACAGGCACGCACACTTACGCAATGTGGTATACGACGTAACCACAAGTAAAGCGCCCGTAACTTCGTCAGATAAACGTAGGTAGGTACTATAGGTTTGATTAGAAAAGAATGTGCGTAGGTGTACGCCCAAAAATTCGTGTAGTAACTTGATGACTGTTTTGTATAATTAATGTAGGTACTAATTGGGAGAACCGAGCAAAGGTATAATTTTGGGAATACAATATGTATAGTAATAACCACTCCTCCACGTATGCAGATGCCATTTCTATGATCTCATCTATAGTCGATACTCGATACACTTGATAAAGGAATACATGAATATAATTTTCTTAACATAATACATACTTACAAGTTTTACTCGTTGTACCTATAAATACTCTTCCAATAAAAAATGTTGAACACGATGTTAATGAGTTAAAGCACTTCACAAGTTTAAAACCAAACTCTCAAACATGCAAACATACCTAGTCATTAGTTTGAATTAGTAGATCACGGTATACTTATTAGAAGGCAAACAAAATGAATAAACACTCCAAAAATCTCCAAACTGGTTGAGAATTTATTTTTAAATTCACTAACTAAGAATAAAATTATATAACGCCACTATGCTGAACGAAAATTTAAAATTCTCTTTGAAATGTTATAGATATTCATCTAATTTTGTAAACGTATAAATACTGTCTCTACTCATGTTCTAATTACTGAAAAACTGTATTTCTATAATAATAAAACCACCATTTTGATTTACCTTCCTAGAACAATAATTTAATATCATTGGATCAATTACAATATTTCTTTGAAAATATACCTATTACATAGTTTAGTATTACATACTTCTCTGAAAAGACAATACGTGAGAGCAAAACTTTCAACACAAAATTCCTGGTACATAATATTATGTTTACTTTTGTATGAAATACAGATTTATTTACATTGAAGATAGGGTGGCATGTAATCGAATGTATGCATGTAATGATATTAACTATTTTATAAATCGGATAATTTATGTTCTTCTAGCGTTTAACATAGACGTGGTATCGGCACATTTCAAGGCTAATACCTATTGTTTTTATGTTAATGTATGTACCTATTTTATCATTCCTTGTGAAACACATCTTGAAATTTTCATTTTCAACAGAAAATTCATATACTATATTCATATTATATTGTTGAAATTCATTCATCTCAATCATAATTTTGCTTCAATATTGAAGATATTTCTGTCAATTTTAATGGAAAACTGATAAAAAATTTTAATTAAAGAAAAATTTTATGCTGTGTCATAGATATTCCAGACTAATTTAATGAATGAAAAAATAAAAAGAAATTGGATTTTTATTACAATTCAAATTTCAATTTTGTTCTGTAAAAAATCTTACATATTTGAAGGCTCCATAATTAATTTTTCATAACCTATGCACGTATTGCATTTGTTGTTTTAACTTCTACTCTCTGTGGAACTTATTTTATATTAGTAACTAGTATTATCTGTTTTGGCCTTATATTGGATCTAAAAAAATAAGATAACCTTGAATTGATAATATTGTAAACGCTATTCACAAGCAAACAAATAAAATGTTTTGTATGTACATATATGATAGTAAGGAGATGATTTTTTCACTACGAAAGTTTGAGGGTCACGGGGAGGAAAAAACAATGTGTGACACACCGACACACAGGTACCTGGTGAGGCCGAGCGCGCCTTGAACGTTGGAGCGATCATCACGGTCTCTGGAAACCACAATATCTATGAAATTATCCGCTACTTCTGCTAAAAGAGAAGCAAGACCATAAACATACTGTATTTCTATTACGCTAGAGGTATAATAATGTCCCTTCGACCAAATCCGGTCACGGCGGCCAAACTCAGAGATAAGCTATCTGCGCAGTACATATTATAGTGCACATGTGCACACAGGTGCGCTTTGTTTTCCCTCACTCCCATAATCTGATGGGACGAAAATCCGACACGAACGGAGAGAGATTAGATGTAGGACCGACGGCTTTCGTGCTCTCCAAGGTACGGAGGTCACTCACCGCCAACTTCTTAACTCCAGGCTTGTAGCTACTGAGAATTTCTTGACAGAAAAACCTAATTCATTTTTTGGCCCGACTCATGAACCGTACCCGGGACCTCGTTATATGTAGTCAAACATGCTAACTACCACCAAAGCAAACGCTATGTGTATTAAGTTTGTGTCGTATACAAGTAATAGAATTTCAGGCTCCTTTCCGGGGCATCCGGGGTTCGATTACAGCCTGTGAATCTAAAGATTTGTGAATCTAAATATTTGTGAACCTCAAGATTTGTGAATCTAAATATCTGTGAATTTTCGGAGTCACGTGTGTTTTGAGCAATTAAATATCACCTGCTTTAACTGTATAGGAAAACATCGTGAGGAATCCTGCATACCTGAGAGATCCCAATAAAGTTCTCAAATGTGCGTGAAGTCTATCAATCCGCACTTTGCCAGCGTGGTAGACTATGACCTCTCTTCTCGTTCGAGAGGAGAGGCGAAGGGTTTCCTTCATGTCATATAAGTATACAGGCTACAGCTATGATCCGACACTTAAAGTTTATTGCACACCGCTGCAAGAGTAGCAAAAATCCGAGCCTCTACTGGATATGAATTATGTATGTGATTAGCTTAAGACTTAAAGCCTTAAGTACATGTTTTCTAACGCATAATGATGGAAAGCTTCTACTCATAAATGCTAATCTCTAAATACTATCGATAAAGCCATACATCTAAGAGACGATATTTATATTTTGTTTCTTATCCAGGATAAAACATTCTGTCTTGTTTACCATGGCAAGTAATATATTTTTAACAAAATGAGGCATTTAGTAATTACATTTGCACCGATAAACTTTTTCGCTGCTGTCAAACAGAAGCAATGTTGTATCGCAAGCTTCTGTCTGTGCATCTTTCATTTTCATTGCGCTGCTGCAATCATTGGCTGCAATACGGTTTCTAGGTGAAGGTATGATAAAACGGATTTACTAAATTGGGATTATTATATAATTAAAAAATTACAAAGATGCATAGAAGCATTTGGCTTTGAGTAAACTGCCCACAAGATAGTGTAATAGCTACGTTATCTATCTGCTTTTCCGCTTTTCCGACCCGGCGGTGTAGTCTTGACTTGTCATAAGAACCTCAACTTGGGCTACAAGGCATAAATAATTCTAAATATGAATTTGATGTATTAACAGCTTACGCGCGGGAAGGCGGTTTCGGTGCATCACAGGGCAACACAACAGCACGCACACCTCGCGAACTAGAGCCGGCTCTAACAAAAAATAACAGGCGCGCTAATGATAAGGAAACAGCGTTCTGTGAAGGTGAAGGATGTAGGTCACTAGCCTCGTCCGTCACTCCGAAGTCGGTGAACAAATATTGAATCAACACACACACGGAATAATTGTGGAGAAAGCCGGAACACGGTCAGAATAATCAAACAGCTTTGTGATAATAGCCTTGCACCTTTATAATGGTTCTTTACAAAGTGCGAATGTTGAAGTAGGTACATAAAACGTGCGTTATGTCCATAGCTACTTTAAACTTTGTTACGACGACGTTCAAAGAATGTATGTATTTACAAGTATGTGGCGTGGTAGAGCCCTAGGTCTCGAAGAATTGGAAGGGAGAAGGGGGGGCAACGTCTTCTGAAGGGCGCCTCCTATGCGGCTTGCACCTTGGCTTAGGATGACCTTGGGGTGAATGTTTGGAATAGTTGGTCTATATTAGTCCGTGCGTCTCCAGGATCGTGGTATGGATACACGACCGAGTAACGTGCGTAACTTCAATCCAATTTTAATTTATTTATTTACGCGTTGGCATTTCATAATAACAAAAGCCTCAATAGCCCAACGGTTAAGGGTGCGGACTGAAAACTGAAAGGTCGCAAGTTCAAATCCTATCCATTGCACTATTGTCGAACCCACTCGTAGCACAAGCTTTCTGCTTATTTGGATGGGATTGGAGGATGTTAGTTAACTACAGCTAGGCTAATATTCTTTATAAAAAAAAAACTCAAAGCGGCCTCAAATCAGCTGTTCTATTTGGCGGCCATATTGGTTTGATTCATAGATTGTAGAATCGTCCTAAATCCTAGTACCCGGTATACCCTAAACAACTGCCAATTGGCGCATCCCCACGCCTCCCGCTGTCTTCACGTTCGTTCGTTATGTTGCCAACATTGTTACATTTTTGTGTGTGAAGTTAGGAGTTGGCGCCGAGCCACTACCACCAGGCGCCACTTTTGTAAAGATTTACTTTACTGGTGTTTACGTGCGTTAACTTTTGTTTTGTGGTTTTTTTTAATGTGTGGTAATATTTTAATCGTTCCTGTGATCAAGATCCATTTGAAGCACTCTTTTCTTCTCTATCATTGTTTTAGTTGTTTACCCAAGTAGCACAGATAGCTGCGTAAGTATTCACTTTTAGACCTATTTGAACCTCTAAGCGTATTAAGACTCTTTTAAGAGTACACTGGTGATCCTACAGCTGCATAATAGCTGTCAGTGATATTTAAACAGCTTAGGCTGAATAAGGGTTGTTTAGTGGATAAAATTACGCCAAATGCTGTATAAGAAGGTATTTGTGAACTCCTATTACACTGACTTATTAAGGGGGCACGTGTGAACTATTAGACAGCCTTTGGCAGAATATCAGAGTTTTAACTATTTACGTAGCTGTTTAATAGTTAGGGAGCTGGCGAGCAAAATTTCTATATGATCAGCACACATGGCAGACGTTATTAATAGTGATAATTATACCCTAAGAAACATCAAGAACCTCGTCTACTACCATGATAGATTACGAACTGTTATTGTATGTATCAAGCATAGACTACATCAAGGAGAACTAGGTCCTGGCTCCTCAATCCTGATGCTGCTGGGTAGTGCCTACCTAAACTGTCAGTTTCGAATTGATATTGTATGTATCAAGCATAGACTACATCATGGAGCTCTAGGTTCAAGCTCCTGAACCCTGATATTGCTCACATAAATTGCGGGGATTTTGGAATTGTGGATTGTTAATAAGTAGGTACCACAGGTACCAAGTATAGACTACATTAGTAGCGTTTTGGAGGGAAGAGAGAAAGAGAGCAGGGACAAGTTAAGAAGTAGGTTTTTTCAAAAGATTTTTTATGAAGTTAAGTAAAATGATCATAAAAAGCCAAAAAGATACCTTTTTTTAATCTTTATTATCCAAACATAAAGGAGAAATTGTTACAAGGTTCTTGTGAAAGCCTCCACATAAACCACGCAGGGTTTTTGCGCAGACATAATATACTTTTACATTTTAATTACATAAAAAAACACAAATAAATTAATTCTAGCAAATAATATCTTTAAATATATAATATTATGTTCTAATTATGTAATATAATATGTATATATAAATTATTTTCAAAATCACCCTTATTTAATCATAAAGTTTGTGATAGTTCTTTTTATTTTGTATCTTATTGTATAAATAAATAATAAATCAGCTGGCAGTTCATTGAGCAGTAAAGGAAGCATGTATTCCCAAGTCATTTTTCCAGAGGTACTGCTATAATTGGCAAGTTTTTAAGTTGTCTTAAGTATACCCATCTACTGTATTTTGTTAGTGAGCTCACATGCTCACATCACACACAGCTTCATACATGACTGACAGTTTAATTTTATTATCTACACTGGCTGAATCGCAACCAACTCATAATTTACTTAGACAAAACGAACTTAATGACTTTTAAGCTCAGAGAAAATGCATCATTTGCTTTAGATGTAAATTATGAATGGAAAACTATCAATGAAGTCAATGTAACAAAATTCTTAGGTCTGAATATTAATTCTACTCTAAATTGGAAAGAACACTTGAGTCATATTTGCACAAAGTTAAATCAATTCTCCTTCGTTACTGACTGTTTACCATGGCTATGTTGACTCGCTGTTGAGATATTGTATTTTATTCTGGGGTAATTCCACTTAAAAAGAGGCTGTATTAAAGGTACAAAAAAAATGCTTAAGGGCAATATTTAAATTAAAATCGACTGATAGTTGTAAACCCTATTTTAAACAATATAATATTCTTACAATGCCATGTCTGTATGTATATGAAACTGTCATATTTGTCAAAAGTAACTTGAATTTATTTCAAAATCGTCACAGCAAAAGGCATGTACCTAATTGAACTGCGTCCACCACCCAGTTGTTGTGCACATTTTTCTAAGAGTTTCTTCTGCACTGGGCCCCTTTTATATAACCATTTAGAAACACAAGAAATACCACTTTTTAAAAAAAGGCTTAAATTTTTGATTGACAGGACATACTATAAAACCAGTGATTACCTCATGAAAAATTTTAATTATGAACTTTTGACATTTTAATAAGAAATTTTATATTAGACATTTAAATAATATTGCAATGTAAACACAAAGCTTCTAACTTAAATAAATTAATAATAATGTATTGTAATAAATTAATAGTAATGTAATGAAATAGATTTTAAGCTAATTTTTAATGTTGCAAACTGGTAAAATAGTGGTTTGCTATAGGATTGTTTATAACTGCTGTTTGTATACATAAGCTATGTTGGCTGGGATTGTCCACACATCGTATGAATATGTGATCAATACAACTTTTAGTTATCCTATCCCCTTTAGGTTCTATCCGTGTATACTGCCTTATACTACAGTCAATACCTACTTCACTCATAGAATTTAAGTATAAATTTACACTGGGATCGTTTAACATTATGTTTATATTCATATCACCACTAATTACAAGATTACTTTTACCTGAAAATTGAGAGATTATTTGTTTAAGTTCCTGTATGAAACATACTTGGTTAGTATTCAGAGGTCAGTACAATGCACAAACACTTAATTTATACTTAATTGAAACTTGTGACAATTTCACCAATAACTGATTCAGAGTAGCTTGTATTCACTGTTAACCTGTAGAACAATACACTTTTATGCACATAGAGGATTACAATGGGATTACACCATCACTTCATCGGTGATTCAGTAGCTGCGAAAACATCTTGTAGTTATCTTTGAAACAATTTTGAGTTTGTGACCCTTATGTTAGCTTCAGTAACAACGACAATATGAATTTGGTTCGAGCTGTTCTTTATTATGTATTCCAGGCCCACGTCTGCTATTGCAATTAAAGTTCTTGAGACTTATGTTTACATCCAGAGTACACAAGTTGTTTGTTAATTCTCCGAAGGGTTTGTTACTTCTCCGTTGTCCACGAAATCATTCCATTTAGTGCATTATGAGGGTTGTCGATTGTTAGTAAATATAACCTAACTTCATTTAGTGGTGGCTAGATTCACCAATCTCTCTATATCCTTGCTAGATCGTATATGATGTATTTTGTCGGTTTCATCTTTACGTACTAATATTACGCAGTTCTTACACCAGACAAACTTATAAAGATCCGTTTTTATTTACTTTTTTTCGGACGAACACTCTTTTTTTATATAGGCCTTTATTCTAAGCTATAGGCTTTTAAAATCATATCACCAGCTCTCTAACTATAACATGATATCCACCATTTTATTGTATAACCTCACATAAATATACTGATTCATTTTTCAACTTTTATGTTTTGTGTATGAATTAGGAATGGATTGCATTAGTTTTTACTTCCGTATATCATAATAATAACTTTTTATCTTATAATTCTTTTCAAAGCACTAAAAATTGTTTATTCAAGTTTTCATCACGGCTTATTTATATCACGAAACTAATTAAAAACCGAATATTTTCGTGGCGCACTTAAATTTTCTTAGGTAATATATATGTATAATGTCAGTAAAATTACATTCCCAATCATTTTTCTTACTAATCAGGGAACTTTGCATATATAGCCACGTATTCAATTCACTCCACGAAATTGTGTTTAAGCTACAAGGTTATAATTTGCTAGATTAAAGTTTGCTACTTCACTTTTACGTCATGTGTCACATGACGTAATTTTAACTGAATAAAGAGTAACTTGTTATCTTTTACTCAGTCGTTATTCAGCGCATAGTACTGTCGTTACCCTTTATAACACTGTTATTTTGCTGCTATACAGCTCTTAAGCAGCTATTTGAACTTAAGGCTGTATAATTTGTGCCCATTTAAGAGGTATAAGAGCTGTATACGGCCGTATACAGCCCTTATGCAGCTTTTTTATACAGCTTTAAGCGTGACGGGAATTTGTTATTCAGCTGCTAAGCAGCCTCCGTGTGCTACTTGGGTATAAACGGTAGCTCATGTTTTATTGCAGGGTTTACGTATGAATAAATTTATAACTAATTACCGTGATTGGTAATTACGTGGCATAAGCGTTTATTATGAATAATTCATGCAAATTCCATGGATCATAATCGAGGTTATCCATAAACTATAATAATTGACAGTTTACTTTATTTAGAAAATACTATACAATAATTAATTTATAAGTAAACATTGATTTATTATATACAACATGTCCTAATAAAACTAGATATTTTCGGCATAATAGCACTGAAAATTTTATAAAGCTTCTTCTACAATGTCTATGGAAGACAATAATTTAAGAAGGACTTCGCACCATCGTACCTACCTACAAAGTTTAACACCAGCTACTGCTATTATATACTATAATTTTTAAGCTATTGCATAGCTTTTATCGCGGGCCAGCGTGGAGGCCGAATCCAGAAATCCCGTAACGAAAATAACCTGACACGGGACTCCTCTACGGTGAACCGCTAGATGGCGTTGATAAAAATTGATAAATGCTATGCAATAGCGTTTAGCTATTTACCGCGGCAGTCCCCGAGTGCCACACGTCTTTTTTTTAATTATTTGTTGTTATTGCGGCAATATAATTACAATATTCTATTACAAGTATCTACCTATTACGGTCCGTGAGATAGAGCAAACTGACAGACGGACGGATAGCGGAAGGTTAGTAATAGGGTCCCGTTGGTACCCTAAAAACTATATAATACTCGTTGTTTAACAAAAAGTTAGCAATTTTTCACATTTTTATTTTCGAACAGCCTAAATTAAGGAGACGACATTATTCACACCATGAAGCAGAACTTGCCAATTGGCTCAGCATCCGTCGAGGCTTGTATCCGAATTAGCTGAATGTCAAAGACGAAAATAATTAGGTGCTACAGGTATAATGGGAGTAAAACTGAAAACCGTAAATATATCAGATTACATCCATCAGGTTTGTAAATAAGATGTTTAAGTATTAAACATGGTTTTTTTAGCCAAGCTGAAGTTGACTAATATCCTCCTACCCCTTCCAAATAAGCGAAAAGCTCGTGTTAGGAGTGGGTACGACAATAATGCAACGGATGGGGTTCGAACCTGTGACCGTTCAGCAAGGCAAAACTTTTTACAAACATGGAGAGGATTATGGTTCCAATACGAAGGTCTGAAAATTCAATAATTCATAGCCATAAACGTTACAAAACAACATATTATAGTAGGTAGGTACCTATTTCAACCATCCGCCGTCTCCATTATACAGATGTTATTCCCTATAGATCTAATTAACATATCAAAACATCGATATGTATACTTGTATAGCATAGTTGCAGGGCGTCGCCGTCGTCACGCATAAGTGCGCGGGCGCATTAAATCGAGCCCAGATCCTGTGTACTGAACGGACCCCACCCATGTTAACACACTCGTATCATCGAATTTTATTTTTGTCTCTCAGTTCAGGAACGTCAGATTGTCGGATCCGATAGTCTGATCTGGCTATCGGAAGGCATTGGAGGCATTACATGTCCGATTTGATAGTCGTATCGGACGTACGAGTCGGAAACTAGCGAGAGGCGTTTAAGATTTTACTGTCGGTACTCGTCGGTACGGGATGATAGCTCGGGAACTACTGAGTGAGTCCGAACAGAAAAAGCCTGACGCAAGAATCGGATGTGATGTGTGATAGGAATAAATACGATCAGATAATCGGAAGCAAAATCTGACGTGTTTTCCCAGCCATAATCGAGTCCCATCGGACTTTAGTCAGATGGGACTCGATTAAAGAACGTAATAGAGTTTAAGAATATCGGTAAAATTAGAATTATGTACGTATAAAGTATTATTCTTCAAGTGTTTTTTTGTTTGGGAAAAGTTAACAATGGAATTGAAAAATTGAAAAAGAATATAATTTTATGAGTTGAATTGAAAGTGCACTTTGTTTAACAATTACAAGATATGAATTTCATACTTTCTACCACTTAAGTATTATATATGGACTTAAGTAATTATATATGGATATTGTATATGGGTAGTTCTACGATAAGAGGTAACTTGTGCGGCAATCAGTTTAAAATAGAAATTTTACTGTATATGTTGTTATTTTTTGCAATGAAACACATCACCTAAATGTACTTTATTAAATAACGTTACGATTCAATGCCTAATTAAAATATATTTTTCTGAAATTCCTTATAAAGTCTAAAAAAGTCTCTAACCTGGCCTGTCCCCCTATCGGTTTCAGTTTAATTTGAAACGATACTTACTTTCTTTGTATCAGTTATTAAACTATAGTATGTTAAACACAAACTTCAATAAATGTATTCAAGTATTGTTAAGGAAAAATAGAACAATATTTATTTATTTGCAATATATTTTAAACTTAACTTTTGTCCCACTGTTTTTGGGTATCTACTCTAGAAAATTTCATTCCGCTACTACAAACACAAATATAAAACGGCCATATTCCAAATAGTGCTCAAAGTCATCTACCGACGTGTAGTTCGTAATGCAAAACACGTGAGCCGTTAAGAGCGCCGTCATTTGTTAGTTTTTGCGACCGTTGATTCAAAGTAGCCGTTTCGCGAGGTCATTGTGTCTCTCACCTGGCAAGTCATAAAAGTTATATTATTCATTCAATTTATTTGCATTTACTGGTCTAATTAAATAATGATGGACTAGTGAAAGTGTGATACATAATGTACCGAAAAACTTCTTATGTCAATTAAAACAATACAATTTATCATGAAAACGTCTCTCACCTGCCATATTTCACCTGGCAAGATAAATGTCAGGAGAGAAACTTGTTGACCAGGGGAGATAAGGTTAGTGCAAACAAACAAAGTAAAAAAAGTCAAAAAAGTCAACAAAGTCAAAAAAGTCAAAAAAAGTCAAAAAAAGTCAAAAAAGTCAAAAAAAGTCAAAAAAATCAAAAACCGTCAAAAATGTCAAAAAAGTCTTTTTTGACTTTTTTTGAATTTTTGGAATTTTTGGAATTTTTTGATTTTTTGACTTTTTAATAAAATATGCATAAAGTGACTTGCCCTTACGTGAAAAGATAAATAAATAGAACAAAAATCATAATATAAGTGTTTAATGAAAAAACAGCTACTTTTCTCCGTGGCCGTATTCTCTATGGACTTAAAACCTCTTATCGTAGAATCACCCATATAGACTTTTTAATATTTACATCAAGGAATAAGTAAGTCAAACATTATGATTCATTCTGAGAAAAGTATTTAAAATAAGTGAAGAAGAATCATGGTTTAATATCGTTGATTTATAAATGTTCACTCCAATCTATATCAGAGTTAAATCCAGTAATCTCTAAAAAGCAATTCGAAGTAATCCATAGACGACAAGTCAAGCGGCCTCTAAATCTTAGTGAGATATATCGCCACTTTGTGGTAGATATTTAAATGAATGTAACGTTAAAAAGAAAAAGTGCTGACGCAATTATCTACCTATTAACCTTTTTTGTAACCTTTTCTCAATTTAAATTTAGCTAGAGAGCGTACGTTTCTGAAAGGTTCTAAAACCTTAGGCGCTACACACACCTGTTTTAACTTTTCGTAAGACACAATTAATTGTAGCCCAACGGTTAAAGGTGCAGACAGAAAAACTATAGTATAGACTGAAGTTTTGCTCTATACTATAGAGCTTCAATAGGTAACTTCGCTAAATCCGAAGAGTAATCATTATTCGAGAAGAACTTATTACTGCTTTTCTTTTTTAAAAACATAATAAAGCTAAGCTTTATTGCAAAGTAAAGCCATAGAACAGACTTCTTTCTATTCAATGAGTAAGGCCATAAGTAAAGAATAAAGTGAGGTGAAGTAAAAAAACAATAGTACTTTAGTGAGATTATGACCGACCTGAAGTCTAATGAATGATTCATAGTAATTATGAAACGATTGGCCTACTTTTCGGATACCGCAATGGTAATTTCCGCTACGAATTTTACTGTCTCATATTCGTGAAGATTTCCATAATGAAACATCTGTTTTGATGATGTAAACTGTATAATCTGAATACCTTCAAGACAAGAGTGAATAGGCATTTTCTAGGCAAGCGCACTCCAACCTAGACCTCATGGTAAGCATTGTACCATCATTGATTGCCGTCAAGCGCAAGCCTATCTTATATTAAAAAAAAAATAGTTTACTAGATAGAATTCATCTAGCATGCGTTAAGTAGATAATAGAGTTCCAGAAAGCTCCCTCTTTCTACGTCCTAATCCTCAATTCTGAGGGTCACGACCCCTGCCAATATATCTACTTCGGTTTTCGTAACATGAAGCGTCGTAGACCTTGGTGTCGCGAGCAATTCGAATTTATCAGACAAATGTATCGAGCTATGTCCCTAAAACACATTATGGCAAAGGGAGCAAGCTACTTAAATATTGGCTTACAACCGTCCCAAAAATGTACTATGTAATGTGTAATGTTCCAGTGTAGATATTAATATTATTTCTTCAGTAGTAATTTCTATCAAGTGCTAGTTTGATAGGCTTTTCTTTAGTATATTACTAACTAATTTCTTAGAATCATTTACATGTTTCCAATTCGCGATAACCAGTCGAATTATTATTAGGACTAGCTTTAACCCGCGGCTTCGCTCACGTTAGGTTCAATTTTTTAAACTCCTATTTTACCTCCTTCGGGGTTGAATTTTGAAAAATTCTTTCTTAGCGGATGACTACGTCATCAAAGCTACCTGTATGCCAATTTTCAGCTCGATCGGTCCAGTGGTTACAGCTGTGCGTTGATAGATCAGTCAGTCAGTCAGTCAGTCACCTTTGCCTTTTATATATTTAAATGAAACATGTATTTATTTATTTTTAATCGAAAGCCCAGATACAAAGTTTATACAACTTTAAAAATGAAAAACATTCATACAAAATTTCATCCCCTATTTGATGCCTTTGGGGGTAGATTTTTTTAAATCTGTGAAACACTTATTTCTTTATTTTTATTCGAAAGCCTAAATACAAAGTTTCATGGATATAACTTGAAAAATGACGGACTTTCATACAAACTTTAACCCCCTATTTAACCCTCTTGGGGTTGAAATTTTCCAAAATCCTTTCTTAGCGGATGCCTACGTCCTAACAGCTACCTGTATGCCAAATTTCAGCTCGATCGGTCCAGTGGTTAGAGCTGTGCGTTGATAGATCAGTCAGTCAGTCAGTCAGTCAGTCAGTCACCTTTGCCTTTTATATATTTAGAAGATAATGCATTCTTTATGTACACACAGAACTACCATCGGGAATTGCGGTAAAGTTATCAATTACGATTCGACTAAAAATAGATCAATAAAGTAACTTTAAATAATTATAATTAAAGATACACAATATCTATGTCATTTGATCTACTTCCTGCAATGCAATGACATTGTTCTAGCTTGTTATTAGACGTTATTATCTAGTCGATTACCTAGCGCAGAGTCCCAAGGTGGTCAAATAGCGACCTTACACTGAAAAGCGCAGTACTAATTGTCGAGTTGCAAAGAGACGGCTATAAATCACAGATCAATAAACATATACTATATCATAGGCTAGAACCAAAAACATATGTAAGTATGTCTAACAGTAGATAACTATCGGTTGCGATAATGTTTCACGTTAATGTCATCCTCATCATCAATGTTGACAACCTGCATCTATTGTTCCACGTCAATGTCATCATCATTAACGTTGACAACCTGCATCATGTGTTTCACGTTAATGTCATCATTATTAACGTTGACAACCTGCATCTATTATTTCACGTTAATGTCATCATCATCATCAAAAAAGTCCTTTGTTAAAGTAATCCAACCTAAAATTGAACCAGTGGCAGTATTCTCTAAAATTGATTGTATCAGTGTAACAATCACACTTTGATTGGCTGAATTTATGGTGTTCTTGCTGCATCAATGCATTTTAAAACCAGTAGCGGGAGAGTACCAGAGCCAATCAGAGATCATTGCAATCGATGTGAATTTTAGAGAATACCACCACAGTATTACTTGCAAGCCAAGGACGAATCTACTCGATCATCGACACGTGTAGAAAGAGCGTCTTCCATTTATAAATTTCATGGTTATAACCGAGAAATGTCTCGTAGTAAGAATATCGAGGGAGTAGTGTTACAAATTATAGGGCAGACCTTATTCACCTTTGACATCGGCGGCTCACATTTCTTAATCATGACGCAGAAAGGAGACACGAAGATTGGAAAATCGTGGAGTTTCATTCTACAGCAAAGGAACGCAATACGAGATGTTTAGATCAGAACCTTGTAGGTACCTACGTACCTACTACGATTTCAGTGTCTCCCATTTACAAAGGAATAGGATTGAAGTTAAAGTTTGCATGTTAACCTTGTTAGTATTGGATTCCGGCTGTTCGTAATGTTGTTATCCAAAATGCTCTCGATAAGATCAAAATAATTTATGTCTTATCGATACAAATATTAAAATATCTGTTTGTAATATCAAAATTACAGCTTTTTACTAAATGCATATGAAAGTAAATACATACTTATAATAAAAAACATTTTTTTTTTAATTTTTTCCTGTCTGTTTGTTCCGTCTAATCTCTAATCTTTCACTGGTATATAGCTGATATTATTATGAGTAACTTAACCGACTTTTGAAAAAGGATGAGGACTTGTATTTTTCTTGTGGTTTCTAAACCGACTTGTATTATATTATGTTTCTTGACAGCAATAAAGTTGACATTGTTTTTGAACATTGTTTTGAAACATTTTATGGGTACATTTTCTTTTCTTTTTTCATAAAAGTTATTGCGTGACTAATTCAGTAGTAATCTGTAATTCTTTGTTTAAATAGGATATGTCTTAGCACATAATAAATAGCGTTTCTCATCTTTGAAGTATTTGCCATAAAAACTAAGTCGTAATCCGCGTTTGTCTGTGTATTGGTAAATGAAGTTAAGTTTAAGTTAAAATCAAAATATCGAAATGTACAATGTACATGTATCTTCTATTTGAATGCGGTTTTGTCTTGGGTTTTACCATCACTTATTTTCCCAAGGAAGGTTTATACCACATCCACATCAATACTATAGAATAGGTGGGTAACCCACCCACGCAAAGGAGCAAGTCAGCGAGTTTAGCAATAATAAAATAAATGTACCTACTAGACCCTTGTAAGAAAACAGTTGTTATGGAAGTTAATATAAAACGAATTTGGTACGATATCGACAGGATTTTATTGCTGACATACCCCTTTTACGTTTAATAAAGTCATTAAATTACGTTCCTTATAGGATGCTAGCAATAAGTAGTAAACTAGTTGTACCTCGTAGTAATAAGTATTGCAATAAAATGCAAGATTACATACTTAATGGTATTTGAACAGAAAAAACGCAGGCGCCCGTTGGCTGTCCTTTTATCTTAAACTGGCATCTATTCCTTGTCTATATTTCTTTAAATGGTGAAGGCAATCGACGTATATCAAATGCTAATTACGCGATTGCTCGATGCGTTTAATCTCTAATTAGATTTTAAGGTGCCTTTCCGATCGTCATTACATGAGTTACGACTGTCGTTGGACAAGTAGACAGTTACGCTGTATTTGAATGTTGGAACTAAGAATTTTTTGCCGGAAGATAAAAGATATTATCTGAAGCTTTTCCTTCCCTGATTACAGTTAATGGTACTCGATTATCATGACGATAATATACAGTCATTACGTAATTACCTACGTAATGCAGATATATGTGTATCTGACACGGCACCATGCTAGTTAAGGCTAATGAAAAAATTTGCCGCAGACATCACAAGTTTTTAGTCAAGCACCTACTTGAGTAGATCATATTGCTACGGTCTTCTCGCTATAATTCTCCACAAAGGCTTATATCATAAAGTTTTAATGTTATTTTCAAGTGTTTTATTGTTTTACTGTAATCCTATTCGAACATCAAATCCTTGCTGTATGATTAAACACAAGATTTTTGAGCAAAAATATTTATTTATTAGGAAGCCCACGTAGTATACAATGATGTTGAAAAGTTTTTTTTAATCTCATTTAAAGAGCTGAATCTTTTGACTGACTAGGTACGTAGTTTTCGTAAGAACACAAAACTGTTATCTACTTGGGTAGTTGTAACTAGTTATTACGATTGCTAAAGGGTTCTCATGAAAAATTAATAGCGCGGCGTTTCAAAGTGTGTATTGGAAGTTTACCTTAACAAGAGGATTACGAGGCGCCGTATTATCGTTAGCTGGGCGTGTTCTCAGACCATGACCTACATGTCCACCCCACGCCTTTGACCATGCTGTGGGTGAAGTAAATGTGTTTTTCAAACCGATATAAAACCTTTTTTGATGCTAATCTGTCACCTTAACTCGTTAGGTCATAAACTCGCAGGTGTACGAAATTTTAATAGTAATAAATTTGTTAATAGCTGTACATTTTTAATTAACAAGTATACCCACGTTTTCGGTATCAGGGTTGCTATCTACATTTTAAAAAAGGTAAGATAGGAAGAAGTGCGACATTAACACTCGACCATTGCATGTGCGAGGTTAAAAATTAAACTGTCTAAAGTAAAATACGCGAATTTTGAACAAAAGCTCTATCTTATTGCCGTATCTAAACCATTACAATACTCTATGGTCACAGCCAATGACTGATCCGTAGATGGACAAAGACTACAAGTCTCTTGTTTCATTAGAGGTAATTGCGTGTCCGGCGATTAGACTAACTCCCGCCCTTTATAGCAGTCTCCAGTGCAATTTACTGGATGCTAGGATTCATGTGAGCTTATCTACAAGATTTACTTTAGCACAACATGTCCTGAAACCTTAAAATTACAAAAAAAACTTTCTCTTCTTCTTTCTATTTTTTTTTAAAAGAATATCAGCCAAGCTGAACTTGACTTATATTCTCTTCTCCCCACCAAATAAGCGAAAAGCTTGTGCTAGGAGTGGATACGACAATAGCGCAACGGATGGGGCTCGAACCTGCAACATTTCGGTTTCCAGCCCGCACCTTTAACCGTTGGGCTATTGAGGCTATTTGTAGTTAGTAATTCAATTATTCATCATCATCAACTTCTGGCAATAGGCATCCGCTACTAAACATAGGTATCTTGTAAGAATTCCCACACAGCGCGGTCCTACGCCACTGGTAACCTTTTTAGTAGCTCTAGTTAGGTATAGTCACTGATAAATGGTTTGAAACGTTGATCACTGTTTGCGAGTCGGCTTTTTAATGAGTTTCTAGTCTATTATTTTATTGAACAACGCGAGTGAAGCTGCGGGTTATAGCTACTAGGTACCTTATAATAAACTAATTATGACAGATGTGTCATAATACTCATAATATAATATCAGCTGGTGTGCAGAAAACAGTCTAACAAATTGTAGGTATGCTGCAACGCTGGTGACTAACGATAACCAGATGGAATTTTAGATTAATCATCGTTTGAAAGCGAAAACGGGATATAATATTACACAATTTAGATTAGTCAGAATAATTTACTTTTTTTATAATATCATATCTATTTACATACAGTTTAAAACTTTTAAAATCAAACCAAGATGTCAACAATGGGACATATTTAAAAGCTAATAAGAGTTAAAAATTTATAAGTAGGTATCGTGTGTAGAAGTAAAATTCTAACTAAGTTAGGCAGTACCATGATAATTATATTATGCTTACTGAATGACAACAGTCAATAACATTGCCCTTGAGGTGCATTCACCCCTGCAAGGGCAACCCCTTTTGGGATGAAATGTTTGATAAAATTGCTGATAAAGTTTGTATTGAAATTTTTCTCTCGTATGTTATACCTATTTTGCAAATCGACTCCAATCAACTGAACTCATTTCGTCCGCTAATTTATGCACATTAATTAGTAAAATGAAAACCGTCATTTAATAAAGCGACCAATTTATTGAACGATGTTTTAAATATAAAAAAATATAACGCTATAATCTATTGATAGGATAAGCGCAGTCCTAGTATCATAATATAAACGTAAAAATTCATTTCACAAAACCGACTTCAAACGCCACTAATAAGTATATCAATTGTGTCTATAAAATTTGAAGAGTTCCGTTGATTTCTTCAGGATCCCATCATCAGATCCTGACCTGATGAGAATGGGACCATCTGGAAAGTATACCCTTTCAAACAAAAATGAAATTTCTAAATCGGTCCAGGCGACTTCGAGTACCTAATCGATTAACATACATAAAAAAAAAAGAAAAAAAAAAAGATTCCGACGAATTGCGAACCTTCTCCTTTTTTGGAGGTCGGTTAAAAATCCACTAGGATGTTTCCCATAATCAATTAGGTAAATCTTTTTCCCATTTTCAACGTCTTCTTGATTATGCTTGAGAGACTATCAAATCATAAATTATGTCACTTAAGTACCTATACATATAATTGCATAAGATAGGGTGAAATAGAACATATTTAAATTATGGGAAAAATTTTAAAACAAAAACAAGTGGATTTTTTCGCAATGTCTGGGCTGAACCATAAAATAAAATGACTTACCTACTTATGGAAGTCTAGAATTGTAATTGTAAAATAGAACAAACATTAATTATAATATCATCATTAAAACCGTAATTAGCAGTCTATCTTTAAAAGATTTGTATGTGTCATTTATATCGTATTTTCCGCTTCTAAAGGCTTCTAAAAGGGGTTTCAACGGGATGTATAGTTGACTTTATGTAAAAGTAAACCCTACATTATGTATCGGGTATCATGTCAACTGTCCTAAGAAAACAATAATAAATCTTCGTAATATATGCTCGGATTACATATTTTCTCAGAGGTGTATTGTGAAATTGGAATGTCAAACGTTTCATTTCGTCTCAAGTTGTTATGTTATTGCTACTCGTATCATGATACACAATAACATGGCTATATCACTGTAATATTCATACTCTAGGTATTAGCTTTAAATTCAATATTCATACATCATCTCGATCCATCTAAATATAATTATATTATGTGAAAGTATGTTTATTGGCTGGTTTGTCCTTCAAGCGCCCTTCAAGGTACCTAATTACCATACCTATAGTTAAGATACAGCTATTTTTTATTCCAGAATAACAAAGGATTTTTAAAAACCTTACTCCGTTTGGACGAAAGCGTGTATTAAAAGCTATTACCCACTAGTACCTACCTAAGCTAACTACGTACTACAATAATGCTATCATTCTGGAAGAAAATTTTAACCTATATTAATCAGTATAAATGACCTACACGCCGTTTTAATTAATCTAAAATATACATAATATTAATTAATGAATTAGGTACATTTAGCTAGTTGAATTTGGTACCGTTTACGTATAGCCATAGACAACAGAATATATTACTCTTATCTGTGGCACACAATTTTTTGTTTCCACGCGAGAAAACATCGGGGTCGCGCGTCGCCAAATTCCAGATTTTGACAAGCTGTCATTACGATACAACATTAATCTTTGCAATGTGGGCTCAGATAACGTTTCTTTGAGACGAAGTGGAAAATTGGATTAACAAACCATCTGTTCCCTTGTTCTTTTTATTACCTAACTACCTTCAGCTCGCACCTTAGTTCCCGTGGAGTTAGGTTTTTTAAGAGTACCCTACCCCATTTGTTTCTCTGAAATCCAAAATGGCCTAAGTATGTCACTTTTCGGGTTCTCAACCATAACTATGCAAAAAATCCTTTATTGCTGCGTGTTCGAAGAAAAAACCAACAAACAAACAAAAGCAAGGATAGGTATATTCATTATTGTATCTTTAATTTTTTTTTTTTAATATAGGCCAACCTCTGGCTCTTATAATAAGTCAAGACTCTACCACCGGTTCAGGAAGCAGATTCTGCTGAGTTGACTCATATCCTATCCTATCCTATCCTTCTAATAATATTATGGGAAAATGGGATAGCCTTTGTCCCGAACTCTCGGTGTAGCGCTTGGGACTTGGGTAACTCAGTAAAAAACTTGTGTCACTCTTTCCATCTTCCCATCTTTCTTTTCAATGATTCAATGACAAGATAGTCCTTGACTGCGATCTCACCTGATGGTAAGTGACGATGCAGTCTAAGATGGAAGCAGACTAACTTGGAAGGGGTATGGCAGTGTTCAACCCATACCCCATGACAGTGGCGTGCACACAGGGTAGGCATAATGCGGAAAAATGATATAAAATGGAGAAAATCGCCAGTACGAGTTATAAAAACTTAAGGGTAGGCTTTTTATGATTTGTACAATGCCTACCCTTAAGTTT
Source organism: Hipparchia sbordonii (assembly GCA_038048805.1). Lineage (NCBI taxonomy): Eukaryota > Metazoa > Arthropoda > Insecta > Lepidoptera > Nymphalidae > Hipparchia > Hipparchia sbordonii. The sequence continues at coordinate 5,778,432 of CM076104.1, read as the reverse complement.
TTTTTTAAATTCGCACCGAAGATTTTTTCCATTTTGTATCATCTGCCTACCCTGTAAGTACATCTGTGCACGCCACTGCCCCATGATCGGTTTCTACGGAACGCTAAATCGCTCGGCGACACCTCTTTGACAGTAGGGTGGTAACTAGCCACGGCCAAAGCCTCCCACCAGACAAACTGTTGCTCTATTGCTTAGTGGCTGAAGGACAAATCAACTAACATTTATAACATAAGTATGATCTTACAATTATTAATTTCTCCCCTGCCACAATTAGTTTGATTACCGTTGAATCATGTGTAAATGACGTGTGGAACAGGTAACATACCTACGTAACTCCTCTCGTCGTGTAGAGACGTTCCATTAATCATCCATGGCGTCACAGTTTGCGATTCATTTCAATCATTCATCTCAACTATTTCTCAACCTATCGCTGGCCCACTAACGGGCACGGATCTTCTTATCATAATAAGGTTTTACCACGCTGGCCAAGTGGGGATTGGCTTCAAACATCTCTGAGAATATCAAGAACAACTCTTAGGCTGGCAGGTTTCCTTACAATGTATTCCCTTCACTATTAAAGCAAGTGATATATACTAATTACTTAAAAGCCATAAAACTCCGTCAGCTTAATTATCGTTACGATAATAAATATTTTTGTTAAGAATATCAGCCAAGATATATTTGAGTAATATTCTCCTTTCCCCTCAAAATAAGGGAAAACCTTGTGTTAGGAATGAGTACGACAATAGTGCAACGGGTGTGGATCAAACCTACGACCTTTCAGTTTTCAGAGGGTACAAATATTGTAATAGCAATCAAAAAGAAATAAACAAAACATAACGCAGAGTCTTAACTCAATTTTAAATATTAAATAAGAATAAATAATAAAACATTGACACACTTAACTATGCGACGAAACGATGAAACCGGTTGAAAAACGATAATTTAAATACAACGTTAACAGATAAACGGCAATTGACCTTCGACGACACTTCAATACTCCAGTTTGAAGCTACGGTATTAATAATTTCATTAATAAAAACATCGATAAATATGACGATTTCTGACATAACATGTAGATGTATGCCACCACAACTAAGCGGCGATAGCGTAGTGGTTAAGGTCTCGGCCTTTACCGGGGTCCGGGGCTCGATTCTAGGCACATTTAACTATGACTTTTCAGTTTTTTTTTTGTTTTTATCAGGAATATTAGCCAAGTCGAACTTGACTTATATTCTCCCCTCCCCTCCAAATAAGTGAACAGCTTGTGCTAGGAGTGGATACGATAATAGTGCAACGGATCGGGCTCGAACCTGCGACCTTTCAGTTTTCAGTCCGCACCTTTAAACATTGGGTTATTGAGGCTTATAAATTACACTTGCTTTCACTGTGAAGGAAAACATTGTGGGGAAACCTGCATGGCGGAGAGAATTTTCTCAAAAAGGCCGGTATGGTGAATTATGGCCTAATCCCTCCTCATTCAAGAGGAGACCTGTGCCTAGCGGCCGAGCCATAGATAATAAAAACAACAGCTGCTTATACCCGTGTCATATAAAAAAAACAGTTGTAAAATAGCTAACTACGTTGCGTTGTAGAGAGCATAAAGGTGATACAATAGTTACATTATCTACTTACATCGTTATAAACAACAACAGAAGAATTATACCCCTTTCCGTAATCCTGTCACGTGCGCACACACGGGGTTGAGTTGGCATCCATTAACTTATCGTTAGCCCAATTATGTTCACCTTTACGCACGATAATCCGACTATTTATAAGCATAAAACGAGGATAAAGCTTTAATGCCACTGTGACATTATACACGGTGGGAAAACTCGCGGAAAAACGACATAGGGGGCGTACGTGCGTTACGTTTGACGGTCGCCAGCGTACTGATGAGTCTACCACTGATAACGCCGCATGACGTGATACGGTAAAATGGTTACCCTGTGGAAAATGGAAAACAATGGAAACTCTGTGGCCGCGGTGAAAAATACCTTTAGAATTAATGAAAGCGTTTTAATGGGAATTTCTATTTGGACGGTTCTTTTATCATCATATTTTCATAGAGATTTATATCTATAAAATCTTTATAAAAATAATGTAAAACAATATCTAACGATAATAATTATCTTTTAAGATTAAAAGATAAAAGTTAGGTGTGTACTCGTAAGTATATTTCGCTCACGAATTTGCCTTTTAGAGTGAGTATTTTATTTTAAACATAAAATAATTAATTTTAGTAAGTGCCTATTTCTGCATTGCATCACTGATAAAGATCTTCTGACAGTTTTTGTTTTGAAATTCTATCAAAATATCTAATTTATTAATCAGATAAAGTTTAATTAGCGAATGAGAGAGCGCTAGTTAGATCAACATCAGTGCTTGTAAGTATAATAATTATTCATTATTTTTTTTTATCTATAAAGATAAGGCAAAACCAGTATTCAGAAACGTATCCTACGTTTAAAGGGTTAAAGAAAAATGGAAAATCCCTGAAGTTAAATTACCGTGTGGGTTTGATAATAACTTACAGTCGTTTTTGTTGTAATTAATTTGAATGTTGAGACCCGGTGAAAAATTATTTCGGGTACCTAACCTTCATTAATTCATCCAACAAACAAAATTAGTTAACCAAAAACATTACTATGTAATCGGAAAGAAAATTAAAGTTATTAATAATTATAATTTTTTTTAAAGTATGGTTGGGCAACCATTCAACTGTCTGTCGTAGTTACGGCAACCTAAAAGGAAGGGTTATGATTTTAGTAGTTTATGTTTGTATGTTTGTTTGTTTTTTTATATAAATAGCGGGCAAACGAGCAGGTGGATCACCTGATGTTAAATGATTACCGCCGCACATGAACACTTGTAGTACCAGAGGCACAACCAATGCGTTGCCGGCTTTTCAGGAATTTATTGGTCCGCCCCTTGAATAACCCCATATTGTAATTATTGTATTGCCGAATACACCATACCTGGCGCGGCGGTGGACCGTAGCGCCTTAATTATTAATGAGCTGATTTTGATGAATAATGTGGCAAACGATTAATTATTATTATAGTCCAGGTAATAGGTTACATTTTATACGAAAATCAATGTGACATTCAATTTTCAGTACTCGGGTAAGAGTGTAGAAACCGATTAGGGGGTATGGGTTGAATCTACACTGCCATACCCGTTCAAAGTTAGCCCGCTACTATCTTAGACTGCATCGTCACTTACCATCAGGCGAGATCGCAGTCAAGGACTATCTTGTCAACGAATCGAATCGAATTAAAAAAAACTCAAGCGATATAATCTGATGTACCCAATCATTACGCAGTGGTTCTAAGGAGCAGTGATATCGCAATTTTCACTTAGCCTGATTCGTTCTAACAAAAGATATTCAAGAAATACCAGTCCTTTGATTCCATATTCTGCTGAAAATAAAGAATGACGTCAAGCAAATAAAATGATAACGGACTCTTTTAAATCTAGAATTTTAAACTGAAAATATGAGAAGTCCATCTATATCCAAGATATTTTAACCACAAAATGGATTATGTGCGTCCAACGTTTATAGCCTCAATAGCTCAAAGGTTAGAGGTGCGGACTGAAAATAGAAAGGTCGCAAGTTCTATCTCTACGCGTTGCAGTATTGTTCTACCCACTCCTACGAATAATACAAGCTTTCCTCTTATTCGGAGGGAACAGGAGAATATTAGTCAAGTTCAGCTTGAATAATATTCTTTTAAAAAAAATTTACTGTCAAATTATTTCAAGTCACATCTGGTGAAATCACGAGAACAAAATTGGTACGACAGTAGTGCAACAGGTGGGGGTTGAATTGTCGACCTTACAGTTTGAGTTTGAAGTCCGTACTTTTAACCGTTGGACTATCGAGGCTCCAAACTGTATGAATACAGCCATAGAAATAAACAGGTAGAGATCGTGGTAGAGCAGAATCGGGCCGACAAAAATATATGTAGTATTATGACACATAATATTTCTATTTTCACTGAAATACATTTCGTGGCGCCCTTAAATTTGCACGTCGTCGTCTGAACGAAACAGGAAGGGCCGAAATAAACTGAAACAAAGTAGGTAGGTGTCTCGGAATAAACTTTGATCCGGTCCACCTAGTATTTCTCAGAATGCGGCTTTGAAATAGGAACCTAATACATTTAACGTTAGGTATATTAGCGAATATTAGGTATCCCTACTTATTAGCGAAATTAATTAATATATTTCAGTAGGTAGGTAGTAATGTTATAGTTTTAAATACGAGAGAAATAATCAATGTACAATTATTATAATAAATGAAATATTTTTTATTATTCGTTGACAAGATAGTCCTTGACTGTGATCTCACCTGATGGTAAGTGACGATGCAGTCTAAAATGGTAGCGGGCTAACTTGGAACGGGTATGGCAGTGTAGATTCAACCCCCTAATACATACCCCCTAATCGGTTTCTACACGCCATCGTGCCGGAACGCTAAATCGCTTGGCGGCATGTTATTGACGGTAGGGTGGTAAATAGCCACGGCTAAATCCTCCCACCAGACCAGACCAGAAACAATTTAAAAATTTTAAATTCCCAAATTGCCCCCACCGGGAATCGAACCCGAGACCTCCCAGTTATAAGACCACAGCGCTCACCACTGCGCCAGAGGAGTCGTCAAATATAAATGATAAAACATTAAATAAATTATTTAAAAAATGGATATACTGACAGACTGAATAATGGACGAGTGGCAATACGTCTATCTTCACGATCATCGTTCATCGTTGTCAACTTTGACTATCTATATCTCCATCATTTCTTGATGTATTTCAAAAATTAAAACACTGATGTATGTATTTATTTTCATTTATACCTATACTTGTTGATTCCCGCGACATCGTTCGCGTGGATTGAGGTTTTTTTTGATTTCCACGGGAACTCTCTTATTTTCCGGGATAAAAAGTATAGTCCTATTCCAGACTGCCAAATTTCAGCCAAATCAGTTCAGTCGTTGCAGCGTTATTGAGTAACAAACATCGATACATCCATCCAAACTTTCGCATTTATAACATTATTAAAAGATTAATTAATAGGATAATAAAATTTGTGTATCTCAATAGTTATAATATCATTATCATAAAACTTCTCTATTATACCTACTAAAATGATTAACGAACTTAACGGATGCATAAACTATTATTTAATGGAGGACTAATAGAACCCTTTGAATCTTATATGTTGGTTAAAGTAATGACGGGAGTACAGAAGTGTCAGATATGATAAATTACGTTGTTTGACCATTGACCCGCTAATATAAATTTACTTGGACGGCAAGAAGACCTTTTGACCTTAATTTACCCTCAACTGGAATTCATATAATAAGAAAATGACATCTTTGTGATAGGTACGGTTTTTGACGACCTACCTGGCACAGTGGTGAGCGTTATGGTCTTATAACTGGGAGGTCTCGGGTTCGATTCCCGGTGGGGTCAATTTGGGAATTTATAATTTCTAAATTGTGTCTGGTCTGGTCTGGTGGGAGGCTTTGGCCGAGGCTAGTTACAACCCTACCGTCAAGAAAGAGATACCGATACCGTCCGAAGAAGAAAAAAGAAAGAAGAAGCATTCCACCACGATGGTGTGTAGAAACAGATTAGGGCTATGGGTTGAATGTACACTGCCATACCTCGTCCATGTTAGCCCGTTACTATCTTAGACTACATCATTAGTTACTATCAGGTGAGATCGCAGTCAAGGACTACCTTGTCATCGAAGAAAATAAAAGGTACAATTTTTAACCGCCTTCTCATATTATTACAAAGAAATATACCTACTTACTCAAGTTTACTTAGTTTTACCTACGCAATAGAAAAAAATCTCGAAAAAACTACTATAAACTTACTAGATGATGCCCGCGACTTCGTTCGCGTGGATTGAGGTTTTTTGGATTCCCGCGGGAACAAAATGTGATAGGCGCGTGCGTGGCCGAGGCGGGCCGCTAGTATCCAATATTTTTTGACCTGACCTGACCAGACGGAATAACCGTAATCTGTTTTCGCAGCCGATCAAACTAAGCACTTGACCAATAATGACCAACTATAAGAAACAGAAGGATGTCATTACGTAACATCAGAATTTCATTACCTCAAACCGCATAGACTACTCTCTAACTTTTTTGAGATAAAATAAATTTATTACTACAACGTTGTAACATAATTCAGCACCGTTGAAAACTTTCGTGGAAAGTATGTGACGTGAATTTAGTATCGGCTGATTTTCTTCTGAACAAAGTCACGATTTACTGTAACGACTTTTTCGTCGTGATACCTAGGTAATTATGTATAATTGAGTGAGTCTGCTGCGAGCAAACTATTTGATATAGTAATATTAAGGACTAGCTGATTCCCGCGACTTCGTGGAAAAAGTTTAGAGTGACTTGTTCCGTATCGTATCCGTATTTTTTAGCAACAATCTTTTTTTTTTTTGAAATCAAAACTAGATAATTATTATACTTTGAATTGGTACCACACTGATAAGGATAATAATCGTTGATCTTCTTAATTTGTTTGTTTGATTCGTAATTTTCCTTTTTATTAATTAATTTTACTTACATGCAACAGCATGTTACAGATACGGATACGGATACGGATGCTCCTGTGTCGGGGCGAAATGTGCGTCGAGAGAAGGTCGAGAGTAGTATAAAAGTCTTGTGTGGTGGTGCATGTGAATGGTGGCGGCATTGCTTGCTTGGGAACTTGGCTTTTTTACTTGGGTTGGGAAGGTAAGCGGTGCTTAGCTTTTAACTGCATGTATCATATACATATAAAATTATACATCAATATATAATTTTATAAATCCTAGATGGTCCCATTGTCATCAGGTTAGGATCTCATGATGGGATCCTGGAGAAATCGAAGGAACTCTTCAAATTTTATAGGCACAATTATTGATAAACTTTGTAGTGGCGTTTGAAGTCGGTTTTGTAAAAAGAATTTTTATGTTTATATTATATTCTATGCGGCTTGTAGTTGTGAGTCTCCTTGCTTATAAATACCTACATATTTGTGCATGGATATCGTTGGCTTGTCAAAAAAATACACAAAACAAATTCGCACATACATCATGGCACGCATAAACGATTTAACCTATCTACAAACGTATACCTGCAACCTTATCTAACCGCACATTGTAACTCGGTAAAACGGATGTTTTAGACCTTTTTGTATCTTCTGGTCCTGTATGACCCTCCTATACACCCTTCCCATGGATATAGCCTCATATAGGCACAAGTAGTTTTTGATGGCCTTGAGGTGAAAAATAAGTTAATATTATTGGATATTTGACAATTTTTTTATATAGGTACTTACTTAAAATAAAGGTTTCAATTTCATTTTCCTTCTTTTAATATCTTAACTAGTCCCGAAAATATAGAGCTTTTAAGTTTCCTGTTAAAAAAAGAGAGCGCTACTGCAGCATGACGTCACGATTCAGTAGCTCCATTTATTTTCTGTTTTTACAAATGTCATTCTTACATAATATTACATTTTCGATTGTAATTAATGAATATCCAATTCAATCGACTTTTTGTAGAAAATCATCTATATCTAAAATTTTACTGTGTGTAAATTAAATAATTTGCAATAATTAAACAACATGTAAGATATGAAATACAATTCACAAATGACTTATAATTTCACCAACTTGTATCAAGTTACAACTTGAAAAGTCACTATAGGATTAGATTATGTTTTATAATATATTAATACATTTTATATGCCTAGATATTAATCACGATCCTTATTTCGTGCACAATGGTAGTTCCAGTACTTACCTACCAACTAAAGTTTAATTATAGGGTATTATCATCAAAACTGTTTCTTAGAATCCTATCTAAAAAACCTAAATAGGTATTTTAAACATTTTTGCAGAACGAAATTCCCGTTAGAAATGCTTAGAGAGATGACGACAAAATGCCTCAACAAGTTTTTGATATTTTAGACCTATCATTACACTATATGATAGGTCTATAACTTCTTAATGATAAGATTTGTTGACATTTTTGAAAATGCCATTAGGTCAGACGCCATCCAGAAACTTACTGAAATAATGCCAGTTTTCACCAACCATATTATTGGCATTGTAGGATCACTTGGACACTTCTTTACTGTCAGGGTGCTACCTAGATAAAGCCAAAGCGTTCGATCAGACCAGAGACAACTTAAAAAAAGCCAACAACCCGATGCCACGTAGTTTTATCTGCCCTATCTTATTTTGAGCGTATAATGCCCATTTTCACCAATGCTATGCTCGGAGTATCCCTGCGAGATCAAATCAGAAATGAGGAGATCCGTAGGAAAACCAAAGTCACCGACATAGCTCAGCGAGTCGCAAAACTGAAGTGGAAATGGGCGGGGCACATAGTTCGAAGAGCTGATGGTCGATGGGGTCCCAAGGTGCTGGAGTGGCGACCCCGCACCGGGAAGCGCAGTGTTGGCAGACCCCCCACTAGGTGGACCGACGACATCAAACGAGTCGCAGGGAGTCGCTGGATTCAGGCGGCGCAAGACCGAAGTCTGTGGAGGTCCATGCAAGAGACTTATGTCCAGCAGTGGACGTCTATAAGTTGAGAAAGAAGAAGAAGAAGAAACGTTCGTGAAAACCAAATTGACAAAAGCGTCACTTAACTTAGTTTAGATAGCCCGTAAAAGCTAGGAAACGTTGGTGAAAACGAGCATAAGTATTTTTAGGTTCAGGGTAATTTTACCTATCGATGTGATTATATTCTGGCCGTATTGCTATGATACGTGCTTTGGGTAGTCATCTGTCTAACCATGATGAATTCAATGCAGAATTAATTATTCCGGGAACTACGCTATCGAATCGCTAATTAACTATCGCAGATGACCGCTAATTGCCTGACATCGATTTCTTATCCGACAAAGACAGATTTTACGCGCCGTCAGACAGCCTGAAACCTTAATAGCGCAGTGGTCAAGCGGAAGACTTCAAATCGAAAGGTCGACGGTACAAACCCCACCTTTTTCACTATTCCTAACACAAGGTTTACGTTTGGAGCCTGGAGCGTAATTGAAGAATAATAAGCCATGTTTAACTTAAAACCTTTAAAACGTCATGTAAAATGCAAACTATTAGATGTCCGCATGAAACCGCAATTTTATCACTACCTAATAATTGTGAAGTTCACCAGAATTCCCATCATAAAATACGTAAAATACACTTGAGAATTTCAACTAGGTATTATCTCAGCAATAAATACAATGTGTATGTACACTGTAGAAAGTCTAACTATAGTTTAATCAAATTATGCCTCAATCGAAGATAACAAGTTAGTACCACGACCATAAACTTGGATTTCAGCGTATTACGTACACAAACTAACTATATCGATATTTACCTACTACGCTGCGTCGAGGGATTTGTTTATATACCTTTCAACGCAGTTATGTGCCTATAAATGGGGTTATAATAACTTATCCCTCACTCGGGTAACAAGATTCGACTTACTATTGTTTAGGAACTATAAACCGACATACGAAGAGACAGCGTTAGTTGGTAAGCGATTCTCAATCATATTTTATATGTATTTATCGTTGAAATATGAATATTTTATATTTTTTGCATTAATCAAATATAGGGGGTTTTCATAAGATATTTTTAGGGTATACTTTTTCTTAAAGTGAAAACAATACTTTATCCTCGCTAAGGTTGCATATACTTATTTAATTTATTTCACGTACGCCAACATACCGTACATTATTTATTGACATAAATAAATAAACATTTATTTATGTACATTATTTATTGACATAAATAAATAAACATTTATTTATGTCAATAAATAATGTCAATAAATACAGCTTAGTCCACATAAATAAAAAGTTAAAAAAAAAAATACAAAATTTGGCTAACACTCAATGTATGACTAGGTACAGTATATTGAACTTAGGTATATACTTACTTATTACAAAAAAAAAAATGGCTATTATGATGAATCATGACTACCACTTATTTGTTCAAAGAAACGATTATGTCTATAATAAGGTATCACAATTTAAAGTAAATGTTTTAGTCATAAATTTAAATTAAATTAATTAAAATTAACTTTTAAAAAATCAGAAACCTTTAGAAGTAACAGGACTATTTTATAATTAAGTTATATTATTGTTTGATTTTATGCGGCCAATTATTCTTGTAGATTGAAGAAAGCTGTGTGCGGGAATGTTAGCGTGTAATTTCTGTTTTCCCTTAATTTAAGATCCGCTGCCAATTTGACAAATCCTTAAATTCCCTAACAGTGGACGGGCGGTGTTATTAATTCAACCACAACTCTAATTAATCTTATCCACTGCAAATTCTCCCACGGCTACCCTATTCGAGTATGAATTCCGACTGGCTTGACTTGTCAAATACCAAGTAACTGTAATAAATATTAATGTGAAAAATGAGGTTTAGGAATGAGTTTTTTTTATTTGAAGTTCTTACAAATATAGGCTTGGTACCTATTTAAAATATTATTATGTAATGATCTTTAACAAAACAACAAACAAACATACTTTCGCATCCTCACTGATATTACAAATGCGAATGTGTGTTTGTTTGTTAGTTTGTCCTTCAATCACGTTTCAACAGAGCTGCGAATCGACGTGATTTTATTGCATGGGTATTGGGTATACTTTAGGAGAGTGACACAGGCTACTTTTATCCCGGAAAATCAAAGATTACCCGCGGAATCAGGAAACATAAATCCACGCGGACGAAGTCGCAAACATCTAACTAGCTTATGCTTTATAATATTGGTATACGAAAGTTCGTTTGTTAGTTGGTTTATTGGTTTTTGATTTGTCTTCAGTCGTGTAGCAACAGAGCATCGGATTGACGTTTTTTTTTTGGCAAAGGTAAAGTCGAGGACCTGTAGAGTGACATAGGCTTTATGATCCATTAAAAGCAAAGGGTTCCCGCGGAATTTTTAAAAACCTAACTGTGCATATTCATTCACATGCGCGTAAAAGCTGGTTTATAATAATATTAACGTATCTAATGTCTATATTAACGATAGTCGATAGCTTGTAGAATTCGATAAAGATAGGATGAATATAAAATATTTTTCGTTAAAATTGAAAAGTCTAGATAAGTACCTTATTGTGGGTTACTGAATATCTTTCTTTAATATCGAAAAGTCTAGATAAGCGTCTTATTACGAGTTCCAAGCTGAATAGGCTAGAAAATGTCTATAAAGCAAGAACTCGGTAATAATTCAGTCGATACAGTGCGATGTGTTCGCGGCATATTCTCACTTTTTCAGACAGCCTGTGATCGATCCACAAATTCACAATACTTGTAATGGAGCCATCACTCACGACTCATGTCAAGACAGATAGCGTTGCATTGGAATTGACTTTTTACTTCTGTCTGTAGTAACCTGACAATATTTTCTATTATCTACCTTATTTTATTACTAGCTTTTGCCCCCGCGACTTCGTCCGCGTGGAATTAGGTATTAGGGTGGAATTTGCAAAAACTGTGACACACGTACTTCTTTATTTTTAACTGAAAGCTCAAATACCAACTTTGATGGAAACAGCTTGAAAAATGACGGAGTTTCATATAAACTTCCATCCCCTATTTAAACCCCTTAGGGGTGGAATTTCCAATAATCCTTTCTTAGTGTGCGCCTACGTCATAAAAGGAACCAACTGTAAAAATTTCAAGTTTCTAACTTCAGTAGTTTAGGCTGTGCGTTGATATCTCAGTCAGTCAGTCAGTCAGTCAGGACTTTGAATTTTATATACATAGATTTAAGCTTTTTTTTAACGCCGAACTAGCTCATGAAGTGTCTTTGTTTGCAGGCAATTTCTCTCGGGATGAAAAGTATCCACAAGCTATCACGAATATTTCTGCGCCAAAAGCTCAAAGGAGGAGCGGCTGAAATCTGAAAGGTCGTCGCGACAACTCAACCTACCGTTGCACCTTTGCGCTTAATTTAAATATTCTGCGATTTCTTTTAAGATTGCGGTTTAGCTTTCAGCATTGCCATCACATAGCTTTCCACTACATGAATGAAATAGCCGCAGAACCATATTATCCATAATAATAAACGTAAAAAATATTTTTACAAAACCGACTCCAAACGCCACTACAAAGAATATCAATTGTGCCTATAAAATTTGAAGAGTTTCCTCGATTTCTCCAGGATCCCATCATCAGATCCTGACCTGATGACAATGAGACTACCTGGGAAGTATACCCTTTCAAACAAAAAAAGAATTTTCCAAATCGCTCCAGGCATCTTCGAGTAATCGATGAACATACATAAAAACTGACAAAATAAAAAAGATTTTGGAAATCAGTTAATAATAATAAGAAAATAAGATATCGCAGACAAGATCCTAGAGTCTCGCTTGCGTTGGTTCGGCCACGGTTTTCGAAAGGAGGACGCTTTAGATCGTGCAAAGTGGAAGAAGCTCAGCAGGAAAGCGAACCCTGGCATAAGCCGGGACAAACGATAGGAGGAAGAAGGAAAAGAGTTAATAAGAAAATAAGTCTATCATAAGGTCTGCAAAAAAAGTTACGTCACTCTCGTAAACTTAACAGATATCTACTCGTAGGAGTAATATTACATTTTTGGCATGTTCACCTACTGAAACTAATTTCATCTATGATTACTCACAAGTCTCATAACTCCACGGATATTGTGTAATCGATTGAGAAAACTTCAAGGAAATTGGCGCGAATAGACATCTGGTGATGATTTCACGCATTTTCATTCAATGTTTAATCGATCGTATGATAGAGGGCGCTACTTTTTTTTCTCTATTGAATTCTTATTAGTTCTTGGATGTGGATTAGTCTTTATTGATTTTTTATGAATTCTTTGAATATCATTTATTTTATTATCCTTGTTTAGTCTTTGTCATACTCATACTTTTCAAATCACTAGGTGGATTTTAATAGATGAGGTGTTGCGGGCGTTGGATTTGCCGTTCCGTTAGTGATCCTTACTGTGAAAGTGTGTTTGTTTGTTGGTTTGTCCTTCAATCACGCCGCAACAAAGCAACGGATCGACACGATTTTTTGCATGTAATTGAGGACCGAGAGAGTGTCATAGGCTATTTTTAAGGGAACTCTTTGATTTTCCCGGAAAGTCAAAGAGTTCCCGCGGGATTTTAAAAACTAAATCCACGCGGATGAAGTCGCAGGCATCCAACTCCAAGTTGGTTTCATAATCAATGGATTTCGTGTTTGCGGACCGGGAAATTCCATTTCAAGTTCATTTTAAATGAGGTTTTTTTTGTGTTAATCCAATATGATGGTGGTTTTTAACAAATAAAAATCCGACTAGAAAAATGAAATAAATATTATGTAATATAATGAACCGTCAAATATGAATTTTTTGTTCTTGGTGATATTTTGACGAGTAGTTTTTATTTTTGAACTCCACTGGTTATTTGTAAATAATTTTTGTAATTTTTGTAATTTTTGTATAAAAAATCTCACCTACAAAATTACCAGACAAAAAGTCCTAGCACTTTTATCCGTATTTATGATAGTTAAAAAGCGTTCGCGCCATTAAAACAATACGAGAGGCGACTACGTTGGGCCCATGCAATTAAAAATAATTGTCAAGGTATAAGCACGGAACGTTCGCGAAGCAATAACTACGGTACATTCGCACAAACAGCATTAAGCGCTTATTTATTTGTGTCAGTAATGTAAAAGATTGTTTTCATCAATTTTGTATTCAACGCCGATGTAAGCTGATTGCGAATTACATCAAGCGCCGCGTGCGCTGACCACAGCGTAATTTTCAGTGCTGAAAGTGGGCATGACTTCAACTTGCGCAGCACAGCACAAAACGACTGCACCTAACGTAGTGAAAAATTCCTTTACGAAAGTGCACTATATATTGACTTGGAAAAATTGACATTCAAAAGAACCTATATGTATCTATAGTAGATATTTTTTTTTTTGTAGTTTAAATCAGAAAATAAGTCATGTTCCAGGCATGTAACTTGTACTCCTGCGGCTCACTTTTAGTGAGCGATCAGCTTTAGTTGATGTTTTCTTTATAAAAAATTTAGGTTTGTTTGTTGTTTTTTGTACCTTTGCACCTACTCAACTTTGTATGTACTCTGAATAGGGCTTATAGAACTAACTCTTAAAGTAGTTTTATTTTTAACCGACTTCAAAAAAAAGAGGAGGTTCTCAATTCGACGCGTATGTTTTTTTTTTTTTTTATTTTTTTTTTTTTTTTTTGGCGATGTTACTCCATAACTCCGTCAAATCTGAACCGATTTTAATAATTTTTTTTTTATTTGAAAGGGTATATCGTCAGGTTGGTCCCATTTAAGTTTGGTGAAGATCTGATGAATATCTTCGGAGATGGAGGACGGAACTCCTCAATAAATAAGAGCAAATCGCTCGTGATCAGAGTATGTGTAGGATTTTAACCATGCATTCTTCATAGCATACATACATAATGCTTTTCTATTCGGCATTTCAATATAATTTTTTTTAACCGAATTTTTGACGATGTTACTCTATAACTCTGTCAAATCTGAACCGATTTCAATAACTTTTTTTTTATTTGAAAGGGTATATCGTCAGGTTGGTCCCATTTAAGTTTGGTGAAGATCTGATGAATATCTTCGGAGATATAGGATGGAACTCCTCATTGAATAAGAGCAAATCGCTCGTGATCAGAGTGTGTGTAGGACTTTAACCATGCAAACTTCATAGCATACATACATATGCTAAATTTCTATTTGGAATAATATATTTCAATACTTTTTTTAAGGAGCAAAACAAATGGTCTAGTGAATTGGTCCCATGAAGCTACACTAAAAAGCTTAAAATAATAATATAAAAAAATGACTTCAAACGCCACTTAAAAGTATAAAATAATTTTAGTTTGTACACGTATGTTGAAGTCGGGCCAGCGTTGCGCAATGGTATCATCGTTTCTATATTTTAAGCCCGTCCGACTTCAATATACGTGTACAAACTAAAATTATTAAATCGTAAATACTATTAGGCTGGTATACTTGTTGAATTAGCCCGTGAGACGGACGGACCTAAATAGAAACAATGAAACCGATGCGCGACGCTGGCCCGACTTCAACGTACGTGTACAAACTAAAATTATTTTATACTTTAAAGTGGCGTTTGAAGTCGGTTTTTTAAAAATATTTTTTTATATTATTATAATAGGCACTGTTTTGAGATGTCATACATACCTACATGTACACTGACAGCCTCAAAAATTTATTACTACAATACTTTAAGGTTGACATTGTATGACAAGTCAAAACAATATTGAAATAATAAAGCTTTAAACGTTGGTACTATAAGCCCGGATTCTGTACTAGTAGTGGTAGTGTTGCGTTTCACCACTCTGTGGCGTAACATGCGTGATCTTGCAGGAAGAACGTTTAGGGAGAGTATAGAAACACACAGACTTGTTGATGGAAGTGGCAATATATTTACATAGAGCTTATATACTAATAAAATTACATGATAAAGCAGTGTGTCATGTGATGTGGCCGCCGCTAACCTGCTTCATTTTACTTAATAGTTGAGATGGCTTTTGATCTCCCAGGTACATCTCAGACAACAGTTTATGGAAACGCTGATGTTCACTTTCTTCATAACAGCTGATGAGCCTTTCCCGGATGCAGTGGTACTTGTTCTCTGAAGGCGGTTTTGTTAAAATGTCGCTGACTTGATGGATGACGTCCTTCGGTAGTTTTGATACGACGGCGTTGAATTTTTACTCGTCCCCTTGTTTCTGCGGAGCCACAACAGCTTCAAATTGAGAGAACTAAAGACGCGGTGAGTCGGTCCAAAATTGCGGAATTCTCTCTGCTGCTGTGATGGATGCCACTAAGTCTGTGCCGGAATTGATTTGTTCGTCTGTAGAGTTACCAGTGCCGAAACCTTTGGTAGGTGTTTGACGAGCCATGTTAAGACGCAAAAGAAGTGACTCACAATGATGCTGTTGAAGTCCTGATGAGGTTCTGATGACGAGGTGCTGATCACGTTGGTACGATCACGTCGGTACGATCACGTCGATACGATCACGGCGGTACGATCACGTCGGGGTCACCACAGTTGCGTTACACCGCGGCTTGCAGCGCAACATGCGTGTTATGCAGGAGAAACGTTTAGGGGAGAAGTAGAAACACACAGACTTGTTGGTACTAAGTGGTAAATGGCAATATATTTACAAATTAACATAAGCTTATATACTAATAAAATTACATGATAAAGTAGTGGGGCTAACTATTGCTGACTAAATTCTACGTGCAGAAATTGCTTACCTAATACAATGAGTTTGTTGAATTTATATGTTATTAATTATATTGTTCTGGTGACGTAACCTTTTTTTCTCTAGGAGTAGGTAGGAAGGTTGGTCACGTATAACCTGGAATTCTATGCGTATGCGGTAGTATACCTGTACTGTATGCCTGTATTCCTTCAATCGAGTGACACTTTCAAAAGCTAAAATTTTCCTGTTTTCTTTTCCAGAGTGAGAGGACAATAAAATTAAATTATGCAATCAATTGCTGAGACGTTTGGAGAAATGCATAATAATGTGCAGCTAAAAATCGGTAACGTAGGTATCTCAAGTGATTATAATCAATTTATATCGCGGCATCGGCTGTCGCGGGCATCAGCCTGTTTAAGGACGAATCAGTAGTGATACTAAACATCTAGGTATTCGCGAATAATATCCACTAGATAATTATATCAAAATTAGATTGAAAATATATTGAAAATAAATATGGCTTTAGCAATAACTTTACCATTTAGTTAAAAGATAAAATACGTAGAGTAGAGCTAAGAGTACTCAAAAACTAATCAAGACTGTCTTAAGATGCATAAAACTTTAGTTTCCTTTATATTAAAGTCCCCTAAAGCGTGGATCTACACAAAGTTGGGATAGAAGCGAAAATACACAAAACATACAAAAGTTTTCTAATGAAAACATGAAACTCTAGACAGGAATCGTCACGTTATTATTAGCTGTGCGATCATCAGTGAATGAGAATACAATAAAAAAGTGTTTATGACGATTTTTTGGCTCGGGCTTGTCTGGTAGAATTATTGCGGCTTCAGATAAATATCATAGGTGCGATAATAATAATAGTTTCTTTGAGCAAAGTGACTCACACATATAATATTAGGTATATTTTTCAACACTAGAATGTTAACGGATACTAAACATATACGATTTTTAATTTTTATATTTTGGATTAGATAGAAGAGGACAATTTCTTGAAACCTCCCGAACGTGCTCCATTCAAAATTTAAATTCAAATCTTCTAACCCTAAGAGCATTTTAAGGCCTCTAAGTTTTTTATTTGCTCTAAGTATTCTGTGATAAGAAACCTTAATCATCTAGTTTTCTATTTATATAGAAACTAGATGATTAAGGATACTATTTTTTAATAAGTAGTTATCTACTTATTAAAAAATAGTAAACCTATGACGTCACGCACTATCACTATTTTGTAACATTCGTCCTCACAGTTGAGTGTCCACGGCTCCCCAGGCCTCGTCAGTTAGTGTAAGACTTAATTCGATTGATCGTATTTGTATACTATGACATTAGCGTCAAAGTAAAATGAACCTTAAAAGTATTGACTTAAAGTCACAAATTCAGTACAACCGATTTTAGTTTGGAGCGTATCCGTATCCGTAAAAGTATAAGAATACATGCACGAAATTCAGCCCAAATTCAATGAATTTATGGTTCATTTTACTTTGACGCTAATGCTATCGTATACGAATACGATCAATCGGATTAAATCTTATACTAACCCCACAGGTCGTCACTTCCGTGGAACTGGAACCATTTCCGCCGCTACTCGCTGCGGGTACTTTGACATTCACGCTTTTGTCGCGGACCCCGATATGTCAAATTATCCACTCAATCATATTTACGTATGATTAGCCACGTGGTAACTTTGAAAAGACGACGAAAGATAGCTCTATGGAATATCGCGTTCCAAATTCGTAATTGCTTAACATTTCATTTAAGGCGATTTCCTGTGTGGAACTACAATTATGATGCAGTTCTTTTTATTGTATGTACTCAAAAGCATATACAGTACTTCCCAATTAGCTATAAGCGCAAATGTTTCCTTATTCTTATCAATTTATCAATCTTTATAACTGCGGAAGTATGTTCGTCTGTTGGTTTGTCCTTCAATAACAGAGTAACGGAGCAATGAATCAAGCTGGTTTTTTGCATGGGTATAGTTAAAGATTTGGAAACTGACATCCGATTCCGCGCTATTTTTAGCTCCGATTACACCAACGTAAAGTCTTATCCGAGCGTTTTGATATTTTGACAGATTTTCAATACAAAATCTGTCATTCGGTACTTCCAATTTAATTCTGATTAAACTTCACTCGACGTTGATGACATTTAAAACCTAGCTACAAGCGGACAAAGTCGCGGGCAAAAGCTAGTAATACAATAAGTACCTATAACATAGGGACCGTAGTAGATAATAAACTGGGTCGTAAAAAGACACCCGTAGCAATTAGAATTTCCGACAATCTCTCCCCTCATAAAACTAATACTTCGTTTGAGTGAAACATAAAGCAATGAGATATCTATAGGCATAATACTAAATCCTAAAGCTCATAAAAGTCCTCTTTCTCCCAGATCCAACTGACACTGCAAAGGTATCTATCTACCCAGACAATGACAACAAAAAAAACTTAACATGCGATATTTATATAATATACAAAATTCAAAGTCCTGACTGACTGACTGACTGACTGAGATATCAACGCACAGCCTAAACTACTAAAGTGAGAAACTTGAAATTTTTACAGTTGGTTCCTTTTATGACGTAGGCGCATACTAAGAAAGGATTATTGGAAATTCCACCCCTAAGGGGTTTAAATAGGGGATGGAAGTTTATATGAAACTCCGTCATTTTTCAAGCTGTTTCCATCAAAGTTGGTATTAGAGCTTTCAGTTAAAAATAAAGAAGTACGTGTGTCACAGTTTTTGCAAATTCCACCCCAATACCTAATTCCACGTGGACGAAGTCGCGGGGGCAAAAGCTAGTTTAATATAGTATTTTACTGCGGTATTTGCTGTGCTCTATTAAGCCAATTTTTAGGGTTCCGTACCCGAAGGACCCTATTACTAAGTCTCCGCCGTTTAACCGTCCATCCGTCTGTCTGTCTGTCAGCGGATTGTACCCTTGATCATAGGTTAACAGTTGAAATTTTCAGAGAATGTGTATTTCTTTTTCCGCTATAACAACAAAATAATAAAAAATTGAGGGGGGCTCCTCTACTAGAAACGTATTTTTGTCGGCGCTATTTGGTACGGAACTCTTCGTATACAAGTCCGACTCATATTTGGACGCATATACGCAATAACATTTCAAACCACAAACCTTTGTCAAATTAAATACATACATAATGTAAAGGAATAAAGTTAACTTTTCAATTGGTAAGTTGTGTGGGTTGACTCTTTATTGCATATGTGCGTCCATTTGACCGGTTATTGTGAGTGAGGTGTTATTAATCTATTCGTTATTATGGTCCGGGTGACAAGCTACATTTTATACCAGGGTAAGGCCGATAAAAATGGATTATTTTATATTAGCTCCAGCGTCCGGTAAGTAATAAAATAAAATCTTATATATTACCTATAAAATTCTTTTTTCTTAGCTTTGTATAATAGTTTTTCTAATAGGTTATTTATACAAACATTCTCAAAACATATTATAATTAATTATTTTTCATAAAAATAATATGTGATCACAATATTTTCAATACAAAATAAAATGTCCCACACTCGCCCTGGGGCCATATGTATCAATTTTGAATTTTTGCTGTATTTGTATTTGACCATTTTAAAGTTCTTATGAATAAATTAATACCTATTCTACAAATTACAGTATCAGGCAGGATTAGATAATAATCAAATCATAAAATTCTGGTACATTAACATCGTGTCCACGGATACTGATACTTTTAAGTCACGTATTTTATGTTACGATATTTTTTACTAAAACTTAGCATTTGAGCAGCAGAATTCATTTGTTTAATATGGCAACACCATAGTCTACTTGTCTATGCTACGTTTTTTTACTCATCGGCCATGTTTATAGCAGTGAGCTTTTGTTTTCGAGTGGAATTGAGTCATTTTTGTTAGTTATAAATTGATTCCATCTGAATAAAGGTAAAACTGTATTCATTTATTATAGGAGACTTATTATTTTGATGAATCTAATGTTTGAGGAATAGCTAGAGGCTGTGTACGTGCTTTTATTCTTGTCGTTTAACCGTTAAAGTGAAAATGTTTTGACGAGAGGTTAGCTTTTATGTGACATTTATATCACATTTTTAAGTAACGTAACATAAAAGTGATGTAAGGCCTTATTCATATAGAAACTTTAAAAAATAATTAAACTTATAATTATCAATTAGGTAAATAAAAAGTTACGTGCATTGAATGAAGTTAATTTAAAAAATCTTTAATAATTATGAATACTACTAGCGGCCCGCCCGACTTTGTCCGAGTACATATTAAAAGGAGGTGGGTTGATAAGGCAACAAAATCCGCCCCTCATACACTCGAAAAAAAAAGTTCCAGATTTCGACAAATTGTAAATGTATTTATATACTTGAAGATATAAACTTTATTGTAATATAAAGTTTAGGTGATAAAAAAAATAGTAAGTTACAGAAAATATTACCCAAAAAGAGAGTGTTTCTTTTACTTTTCTTACATTTTCATACATTTTAGTCGTTTTTTAAGCTTTGATTTAATATTTTAGAATGAGGCGCTCCATGAACCAAAATAAATTAATACTCATATAAAAGCTTATAAAAAGGAGCATCATTATCAGTTACGTTTACCATGGTTCATGGAGCGCCTCATTCTAAAATATTAAATCAAAGCTTAAAAAACGACTAAAATGTATGAAAATGTAAGAAAAGTAAAAGAAACACTCTCTTTTTGGGTAATATTTTCTGTAACTTACTATTTTTTTTATCACCTAAACTTTATATTAGAATAAAGTTTATATCTTCAAGTATATAAATACATTTACAATTTGTCGGAATCTGGAACTTTTTTTTTCGAGTGTATGAGGGGCGGATTTTGGGCCTTATCAACCCACCTCCTTTTATCCCGTTGATCCTTTTGATCCCATTGATCCTTTTGATCCTGTTTTTCTTTTTGATCTTAAAACTATAAAAAAACCCTCACTGAGATTCACTACCCCGAAGAAAATGGACACGGATACTGTTCCTTCTTTGTCAATTGTGAAAACTATAGAATTGAACGAAGAAGATAATAAAAAAACGAATACCTATTAAAAGATGATTTTAATGAAACTTATTTTGAACTGTAAATTAGTTATCGTATATAATATAATGTGTAAGTGATTTCGTAAATTCAAAATAAGTAACTATTATTTCTTTTCTAAACAGCTATAAATAAATGATTGTGCAAAAAGGAGTTTTTTCTTATATTGGAGACGTC
Source organism: Hipparchia sbordonii (assembly GCA_038048805.1). Taxonomy (NCBI): domain Eukaryota; kingdom Metazoa; phylum Arthropoda; class Insecta; order Lepidoptera; family Nymphalidae; genus Hipparchia; species Hipparchia sbordonii. Next base: position 5,756,903 of record CM076104.1, on the reverse strand, counting down.
CCTTTACAAAACTTTTATGTTACTTTTAAGTTATCCAGCCACACACTTTTAAGTTACTTTTATGTCACATGAGGCCAATTTTACGGCCTTACCCACCAACAAAATCAATATAACGGATATTATTTTAGATCCAATTTTCCTTTTTTCTTGTTGAAAATGATGCTATTTCGCAAATGTATTCAATAATAAAACCAAATCAGCAGCTTTTGCTGGCAAAACATTTGCCAACTGCAATAAAATTTAATTTTGATTATTTATGCGATTTCACCCACCAGCTATTTTGGATAGCATCTCTTAAATAGTTGTAAATGAATCTAAATAATTATGAGTAGGTAGGTATTTCGTGATGTTATAATAATAAATATTTATTATTAACCGCACAACAACAAGGATTACACAAATAAAACTTAACATTATACAAGTACAATAAAGTGGTCTTCAAAATCAAGCGTGAATCTCAATAGGCAAGTGTGTTCCAACTTCATCATCACCAGCTGAGATTGCCGTCAAGCGTTAGTCTATATATTTAAAAAAAATTACAACGAATCAGGACGGATAAAATAATATGTGAGGACCGCCAATATCAAATGGTCGCGGGGAGTCGCTGGTTACAAGTGGTGCAAGACGGATACCTGCGGGAGCCGTTGCAAGTGACCTTTTTCGTTATCGATTGATAAAGAAAAAGAAGAGAAATCACACGAATGCCTGGTGGGAGGCTTTGGCTGTGGCTAGTTACCACCCTACCGTCAAAGACGTGCCGCCAAGCGATTTAGCGTTCTGGCACGATGGCGAGTAGAAACCGATTAGGCTTATAGGCTGAATGTAGACTGGCATACCCTCCCAAGTTAGCCCACTACCATCTTAGGCTTCATCATCACTTACCATCAGGTGAGATCGCAGTCCAGAACTATCTTGTCATCGGAAAAAATAAAAAAAAAAACTTTTCCAGTAGGTATCCGTTTTTCTTTCACATAAAAATTGAATTAGTAGGTACATTCTTGTTTATCAGTGCAACAAACACTGTATTTACGATTGAATGAAGCGCCACTGGCATGGAAGTAACACCTACTTCTTGCCAACATTGCACAAACATCTTTATTTATAGAATCCCAGTTACATTTTCTATTCATGATCTTAATTTAAAAACCCTCTTCAAATATTTTCAGTAAATGAATATTATAGATACTTAACTATATTATATCTACTATATATAAAAATAAGTCGGGTTTTCCTTCCTGACGCTATAACTCCAGAACGCACGAACCGATTCCACGGTTTTGCATTCGTTGGAAAGGTCTCGGCCTCCGTGAGGTTTATAGCAAAGAAAATTCAGGAAATCCACGCGAACGAAGTCGCGGGCATCAGCTAGTTATAGATAAAAGAGTGGTTAAACCAAACGCTTGCCACTATTTTTAAATATTTTTTGAACTGATTTTTAGCCCCAGATGCAAAAAGAGGGGTGCTATTTTAACGTGTTCATCTGTTTATCTGTATTTCTATGTATCTGTATATCTGTGTTTCGTGTATGTGTGTATCTGTCTGTACCCTCGTAGCTCCCCAACGAATGGACTGATTTTGGACGCTACAAGCAAATAGAACTTATGGTAGATTCAGAAAAAGATCCGGAAAGAAAACAATAATCAAAGAGGAAGGAAGATCTACAGAAATTAGCAAAGTCAATATCAATATCGATATAAAATAGGACACATAATATACTCGTAATATACCTTTACTTTTATGAATTGGACAGACTGATGTAATTGGAGACAGGAAAACGATACCTATAGATCACATTATAATTAATATACTTGTACTTACTTTTTTAAATATCAGCTAGGAGTAAGGTTGCTATTTTATTAATTCCTGTCAAAAGCTATCTTATAAAAGAGTTCCTAATTTCCTTGACGATGTTAAGAAATATTTCTCAAGTTATATTTGGTTTCAAGTAAACTCCAGGTTCGATCAACATATTTGTCACGTGAATCTTGAGTTTCGTGTCCGTAGTCACTTTGTCCCAATATACATCTAGTTGGAATAAAAAACTACAAATTATTATCTACAAAACACTCACTTACTTAATAAAAAGGAAATCGTCCATTTTGGTCCTTTGCAAATTGATATTTTTCTTTGAAAGCTGATAATAATTGATATTTCACATAAACCAGATACGGTGGAATTTTTTAACATTTAACCCATTTCTTGTCGATTAGAAGGAGTATGACATTAGTTAGAAAAAAATTGATTTAAAATTTAACAGCTATACCTACGTCAGTGGACTTAAAGGTTTGAAATTCCATTCCTAAAGGGGTAAAAAGTTAAGTTTTTACGTATAATTGCGGACATCACCTGGCCGAGCATAAAATTTATCGTTTTAAACTTTAATGTTTATGAAAATTTCATGTAGCTCATGAAGTTAATAGTTGATAAAACGGTCTGATGTTATAGATAAAGTCAATATAATCGAGCGTTAATTGAAATTCCATCGGATTCCCTGCATAATTGCCAGAGACGACGCAACTACGATCCGCTCCATAATCCCATCAGCCATCAAGCGTATTAGCATCAAGTTAATTAAGAGAGACATCCGCCTAATTCTAAATAATATAATACTTTCGCATCTATTTGGGAATATTATTATTAATATTGGAAATCATGCGTTTGTTTCTGTTTTTATTCATTTGCTTATTTTCTTGAAATATTACAATATCTTTACTAATATTATGAATGTGAAAGTTAGTTTGTTTGTTTGTCCTTCAATCACACCTTAACGAAGCAACAGATCGACTTGATTTATCTAAATATATAAAAGGCAAAGGTGACTGACTGACTGACTGACTGACTGACTGATCTATCAACGCACAGCTCTAACCATTGGACCGATCGAGCTGAAATTTGGCATACAGGTAGCTGTTAGAACGTAGACATCCGCTAAGAAAGGATTTTGGAACATTTCAACCCCAAGAGGGTTAAATAGGGGGTTAAAAAATCGAACCTAACGTGAGCGAAGCCGCGGGTTAAAGCTAGTTACATGATATAGTTGAGAACCTGAGAGTAACATAGGCTACCATTTTTCCCGGAAAAACAAAGAGTTCTCGCGAAAAAACTAATCTCATGCGGACGATATCAGTCAATTATAGGAATGAGTCTTTAGGCTAGCACTCTATCTAATACAATGATGACCGGAAGAGTGCCAATTACAATTACAATAATAGGGATTTTACATATCTAGTATCTACTCAACTATAAACAAATTGCTCAGTGCACGCGATGTTATTCCGCGATCACAAAGCATCGTAAGGGCGTGCGAAACAAATCACAGGAATGAGTTTATTTATGCTTTGAGTCACCAAAGGCCATTTAGTACCGATTTAGACGGACCAAATATTTTTACGGGCGTCGCACTTTCGTACATGAAGCATCAAGCAACACTTCACCGGAAAGTTTAATTTGCGAATAACCTTCAATATTTTTGCAGTTTTGCTTTTAAAATGTAGTTTTATTCTCCAAAAGGACTGTTATTTTACGTAATAATAAAACTTGTGACTGGTGCAATGAATCTATGAATTTCAAAATGAAACGCTAATATAATTAATGACAGGCACAAAAGCCTGATTTTCTGTCTGAAGTTAAATATGCCCAACACTAAATCAAATCTCTAAAATTATGAAAACACGAAGTAAAAGTACATAAATAGGTAGTAATATAGTAAATGATTCCATGAGACTTGCGTTAGGCAATGTAACTTTCTGACGCGATCATTAATTTATTGAAGTGTCCGTACATACTCCGGGAATTATTTATATATTCCGTAACGGTGACACATATTTTTCTGTCAGTGTAGCTACATATTATTGATAGCCATTGTGGGCGGCGCGGGTAGAGTAATGTTGGGACCTCGTAATTTAGCAGAAAATATGCCGTGAGCGTAGAAATTCAAAGTCTTTTTACCTACTCTATGCTTTAAATCTGAAAAATGAAAGTACCGTGATGTTGTTCAATATCTAACATGTTGTCTAATGTTTCGATTGTATTATTTTGTCTTAAACGTAAACCTTGAGCGTCAGCTGGTTATGAATAGATGTTTCCTACCAGAAATCTAGATGGTGCAAAAACTAACGCCAAAAAACAAACGATAAAAACGTACTGGTATTCACTTTCGTAACTAAATGCTGTTTATTCAGTAGATAAGAACCGCCTGGTTTTGATTAAATGATAATTGATAACAAACAACAAAATTATCATGTGAGTTGCGACCTCACACTTACAAACAGTATGCCGCCTGCTAGATATGCTTATTATAGTTATTCAACTATTCTTACTTTACACATTCAAAGGCTACTCACTGTCACGTTTATTACATAATATTTATTGGAATAAATTGGATTATTCCATCTACAGCAATTATTATTTGTAAAGTACACTGTCAACGAATAAATTACGTATTTAAGATATTTTATTGAAAACATAGCCGTTGCGTATTCCTGTGTAGGTAAACAATTATTTTTATTGTTATTCATTTACATTTCTTAAAAACACCCAATAATAAGTAATTATTGAATTAAACATAATTATGTATAATTAAAAATACCTACCTATTTTATTTTTATTAGTTCACATTTTGTTTTAGATCTAATAATGAACTATACGAGTTCAATATTAGATCTATCATCATTTTATCTTCAAAGTAAATATTTAGCAGTTAATACGAATGTGCTCATTTGTATTAACCTATTGTATTTACAAGAAGTAGGTAAATCTGATGTAAGTGGTTTATTCCTGTTCATTCTATAAAAACACAAATAAACAGTTTGACAGTAGATATGCAAGTTTAATAAAATAAATATACAAATTAATGAATGAATGAATTATAACTCACCTTCTACTTCTATAAAGGTACAATCTGTCTTGTAGAAAATATGAGTAGGTACCTAAATTTTAAAAAAAATCACTCCATTCACACATGCAGTTTACATGTAACCACTACACATACAAAACTATTAAAGTATTTAAGGCTTTACTACAAAAATTTAAATAAGTTAGATCACTTGTTTCGTAAGAGTTGTATTAAAAACTTTCCAACTGTTAAAACTAAAATGATCACAGCACAAAATACCACAACATGCGCGGATGCTTTATCAGCATTCGACTCACCAGTGCTACCTGTTTCTTGCTCTTTGTCCTTCACTGTAAACTTCACAAATTCTTGCATATGACTAGGTAATTTTTTAACATCCTTTTCTTCACCAGCTTCGATCACTTTAATTTTATGTTCAATAACTTTTGGTTCCCTGTACACATCCCTACCAACATTCTTTTCATCTTCCGTTTCAGGATCCTTTATACCTAGCTTACACCACCTTTCTCTAGCCTTTGATATAAACTCTTGTTCTATACGATTATTCATTTTTGAATCTAAATCGTCCAATAAGGGCATGCTTTTTGAAATTATGCTACGGTTTGCAGGTGTTTGAGTAACTTTGATAACTCTCTGCTGTTTTCTTTGTTCTCTCTCTGCCATTTGGTTCACATATTCTGAATACATTTTTTCTCGAAGCAATTCTTCTTGGCTACTACTGAATAGAGAAGAAAGCTTATTATTACCAATATTTTTATGTAATTGTGAAGTTGACGCAAAAGCTTTAGTGGTAGAATTCTTAGATTGTGAGTCAAATATTTGATTTTTACCCCTATCATCAGATAACATTGGAGCTCTTGGACCTCTATTTCTAGTTGATTTACTTTGTTCTTGCTCCAAGCGGCGTAGTTCAGCATCAACTTCTTTTTCCTTTAGACGAATATATTCCATCTGTTGGTCACATAAGTCTTTCGGTAAAGATGGTCTCCTTGGACTGGACTCGTAACATCGGTCTCTTAAATTCGTGCTATACCTGTGCATATTTTGTATGGAAGAAATATCTTCTTCTATTTCTTTGCTAAGATTACCAGTGGAGTAATGAAAATATTTTTTATTACTACTCATTGTGCGGTATGAGTTTCCCCGATAATCTGAACCTCCATCACTTTCGTAAAAATAAGTTGATAGTTTTTTCGGTTTTGGAGGCGGTAAGGGTTTATAACTATTTGATGAAATTGTGGAAAAACTTCTTTTACTTTCATTTGTCATTTCTCTGTAATGATTTGTCGAATCTATTTCATCTAAAAGTCGTTTTGAAAATGTTTCTGAATGAGATTTCATCTTTGGTATCTGCTTCGAATCCTTAGCTTCTAACGTTTGGTCATTTAAATTATTTGAGATAGAAGTATCTTTTAATAAGGCTAACAACCGACTTCCAGTTTCTGATTTCATAGGTGCGATGGATGTTTGAATATTAGCGCGGTTTAATTTATTTTCCTTATAATTAATAGATTCATTTACATTTGATTGGCTTTTAAATTCCCTTTCTATTGTAGTATTTGTCTTTTCCATAAGCATCTTCTGCGATGGTGATAAGCATTCATACTTGACTTCTGTTTTTGGATTCACAAATTTAATTGGCTCATCTTGAGCTATTTTAAGAGACGACTTCCTGGGTAATATTGGAGGAGGAATATTAGTATTTTCATTATAATGTATGGTTTTACATTCCAATGATTTTCTTAATTCATTTTGCTCTGTGTCTGCCTGAGTATTTATTGATTGATTTTTCACTGCTTTATGATGTTCTGAAGCTAAAGCACTCATATTTTGTAAACGGAGAGATACATGAGCTAATTCTTCTAAAATTTTATCACCAAATGGAAAAGAAGTTATTTTTTTGACGCATATATCTTTCAGCTTACAAGGTTGCTTAAAATCTCCAAGTTCTGTTTTCTTACTTATTGGAGGTGGTTTTGCAGTTACACATTGGAGTACATCTTTAACGTGACTAGTACCAGCATCAATTTGTAGATTATCTTTATTTGTGTTATCGTAAGCATCTTCTTGCAAAATATTTGATACGTCATTGAGAGATGAATGAGTAGGATTATATTTAGCAGTGCATTGTGATGAATCCAAACTACTAGATGAATCTTGACGGGTCAGTGTATCTTTTGAAGTTTCTTTATTATTATCAGATTCTGAAATAACTTCTTTGATTAAATTATTAATTGCATTATTAAGTTCACATTTTAAAACCTTAATTTCCAGATCATATGTATCTGTGTCTTTTGGAAGATTTGAAGAACATATTGTTAGGTTTTCTAAACTATTTTCATGTTTAATATTACTCTCACACAACTTTTCTGATTTCATTTCAGACCTTGATTCGTTTAAATCCTTAACGAATAAATCAGTTTTTATATTTTCGGTACTTAAAATGATAATTTCATGAGTGTCATGTTGTAAAATTGAATCCGTTTCTTTGGCGTTGGGATTTTTAATTGTATTATTCTTTATTGATTTAGAGACTTCTTCGCTACTGTTTTCACAAGATTTGCTTACATTTATGTCGTTATTATTGTATAAAAATGTATTAGACAGTAGAGATTCAGTGTCTGTAACCTCAATAGTTGGTGTTATCATCCGTACAGTTACGTCTGTTTCTTCGCCTTTATCAGCATCGTCATTAAGGTCGTATACAGAACTAGTACTACTTGAAGAATCCGTTAAATAAACTAATTCAGCTCCAGTCATCTTTTCAACTGTCTTTACAGACCAGTCACCTCTTGCTTCTGAAATTTCAGGCTCCTTAAGTTTTGCATCGACGCGAATACACGGCTGTGGTATTAAACGTTTATTGGAGTTATTTGCAATTGAATTAATGTTACTAGATCTGTTTAGAGGTGTTGGTTTACATTCAAAGACGTCATCTTCTAATTCCTCATTATCACTTTTTTTATCACTTAAATATGAATGCCGTCTAGATGTTTTGGATGAATCTCCACTTCCTTCCTCATCAATAACCGCTAATGATCTTGAAGGACCAGTTCGAATAAATGTTGTATCTTCAGTTAATCCTTTTTTTCGTAATCTGTATTTAATTTCCCGATTTATGATTTGCTCTATTTCAGTTTTAATATCTCCAACATTTGTATTTGAAGGACTTGTAGACAAATTTAAAGTCTGTAAGTAGTTTCGCAAAGATATTTCATCTTGAGGGCTAAGAGATTTTATTTGATCGCAATGGACAATATTAAGAGGTATTGTGTCACTTGACAAAATACCTTGGATAAGCTGAGTTTGTGGTAAATTAAAGTGGTGTACTTTTTCCCATTCAATATCTGAGTCATCTCCAGATATTATAACATTGCTATTATTTATGACTGATAAACTGCTTTCATCATTTTGTACGTTAGCATCATCAGTAACTTCGACTATAGTAGGACAATCATCACTCTCACAACTTTTACTTTTCTTTGTGTTATCTAATTTACATACTTTGGTTTTACGACGAATTACTTGCTCTGGTGTTTCAACTATATATGCTTGTAACACATCGTCAACTTTTTCATTTATTGTATTTACATTACTTAACGATTGGTTTGACAGAGAACTTACGTCTGAATTATTATTTTCTTTCTCCTTACGTTCGATATCTGAATTAATTTGGTTACATTCCTGTAAAACAGGAAATGCATCAGATGTGGTTGCTTTTTCTTTCTTAGATTGCTCACTTTGTTCCAATTCAGGGCTGATTTCAAGTGAAGGCTTAGAAGCCTCCGTGGTAATTGGGGATTTAGAAGATATAACTTCGTTTTTATCATTAACGTGTTCAGCTACCTGAGTTACATCATATTTAATAGATTTATTGCAGGTATTACTTATTCCGGATGAACCTGTTACTTCAAGGTTTTCCTGTTCAACGTGTTCCACATTTTCTTTACTTATAGTTTCAGTAACGTTGGAACAAGATTCATCAACAGTTCCACTTTCTTCAATATTGTTTTTGTTTACGTCAGTCGTGGAACTTTTATTATTTTTACGTTTATTTTTGTTTTTACGTCTCTTCGGTCTTTCGGGCATAATTGCTACAAAATCAACTCACTGATATCACTGATACACTCGAAAAATTAAACAGTAAACACACCAATGTTTTAATCTATCACGCCGCGTGATACCGGTATCTAATACGTAGGAGTTAAAGTTTATATTACGTCACACACAAACACTCAGTAGGGATTCGAATCGTTTGGCTGCCTTGGTAGCGCAAGGGCTCGTTATTCTCGTAATGTTCGGAATAAAGCGTTAGGAATCCGACCGATTTTCTTTTTCGCGAGCGCACCCGGTCACGGCAGTCGTGCGCCCGCGCCGTGGTTTACTAATAATTTATAAATGGGTTGAAGTACGCAGACGCGCGCAGTGGACTTTATTTTTACGCGGAGACGTGTACGCGAGTGCAGAGCGCGCGGGCCGGTCACGACGGGAGTTCGGCACCGCTTGCTCCAAACTAAACACACGTCTGCATTATCACCAGACGCGATTTAAATTGGTTATTGCTAATTAGTATTGCCCGCATATCACTTTGCCATTTTAGGGATGAATAACGGAGAGGAACTTCGGCACACAATGGTCTATAAATAATTCACATTTGGAATGTACCATACGCAAACGAAATTTTAATTTGTTTACATTGTCAATTTAGGGAGGGTCCCTAAATTAACAATGTGTATAATGCTTAGTAATTTTTCTATATCAGACGGCAGTTTTGGCTTTAATCATAAGTCATAAGTAGGAATAGGTAAAACGTATGAGATTGCTTACGATTATGTTTTAATAACCCTAGAACATTTATGTCACGTTGCAATAATACATGATTACATTATAAGTGTTGTTTTGATGCCCTCAATCTAATTATATTATTAAAGCCAGAGAGCACTATGTGATTACATAATTAGGTATACACTATATAATAATATAATCCGTACAAAACTCCGTAACACGTAAAGGTATTATTCCAAAGGAGGCTGCACACTGCAAACCGCAGCCGCAGGCGTCAGAGCGTCGCGCTGTTGCTGCAGACTGCGGTTTGTTTATTACTGGGTTCCGAATGTGTTTCTAACAAAACTATAGAAGTCAGTAATTTCGCCTGCGGATTGCAACCGCAGAGAGCAGTTTGCAATTCCTGCGGAATCATGCCTTAAAAGTTTGGTTTTTCATTTCTTTCATTATTTCATTGTTAGTTCAAGGTAAGAAAGTCCTATACGCCATGCACAGCGCGTCGCTTACACTGTTCTGGGAGAAGCAACTAACATACCTTTTACGCGCAAACTGTAGGTATATCACAGCATTTCATTTGCCAAATAAGAATTAAGTGGGCGCCTGTTGCTTACGCAGACATTTTTGTATTAGCATTATGGTGTCATAATGATTTTATTTAGTACTTAAATGTGTACATAATGTAAGTGATTACGCAAATACATAAATACCTAAAGTAGGTACCTTAAATAAGTACCCATCAAGTTTGTTATCATTTGATAACCTTGCGTCATACGTGATAGTAGCAATTTATCAATTCGATAGGTATTTTTGGCTACTGTAGAAAATAATTATTATAATATTAAAAATAAATATAAATTATACAAAGTATAGCAATTGTGCCTGTAAAATTTGAAGAGTTCCCTCAATTTCTTCAAGATCCCATCATCATCAGATCCTGACCTGATTATAATGGGACCACCTGGGAAGTATACCCTTTCAAACAAAAAAAGAATTTTCCAAATCGGTTCAGGCGTCTTCGAATAATCGGGGAACATGCATAAAAAAAACCAACGACTTGAGAATCTTCTCCTTTTTTGGGAGTCGGTTGGTTAAAAATGGAACTTAACGTAAGCTATGCCGTGTCTAAAAGCTACTTACATTGTAAATTCAAAAGATACTGTTTTCAAAACTGAACCGATTGTGGTGAGACACAAAGGTAACTTACATCTTGGAGACGGATAAGGAGCTCTAACTGCTCACAAAGTCGCGGACATCACCTCTTATTATAAATCAGTTGTAAATTGCAGTCTATTCTGGGTTGGGTTTGGGTTACAAACGGTTATACGAAACCGACCGATGTAGAAATAAAGGATGTTGGTTATTAGGTGTATGTAGTCGTTGCTGGCGTGGGTTAAAATTAGACTAACGAGCCCCTACGTTTCTAGACTTGCAGGTCATCTAGATTGATTGAACACTTCCAGTGGGCTAAGGCTAATCGGCCGTATTGCGTGACCGGTAAGAAAAAGGGTAGGCATGGAGCTATCTCTGGGAACTAGTCTAATACTTGCTTTTCCTTTTTAGAAAAAAAAAAACGGAACCCTTATAGGCTCGCTCGGTTGTCCGTCTGTCTGTCCGTGTGTTAAGGCTCTCTTTTTAACCGACTTCCAAAAAGGAGGTTATCAATTCGGCCGGTATCTATTTTTTTTTTTTCAGAAATAATTTGAGATACTAAGTTATAAGCCTAAATAGCCCAACGGTTAAAGGTGCAGACCGAAAACTGAAAAGTCGCAGGTTCGATCCTCACTTTGGAGGGGAGAGGAGAATATCAGTCAAGTTCAGCTTGGCTGTGATATTCTTTTAAAAAAATGTATATATAAGTACTGAATATAAAGGTCAATGGTCTCTTAATGCTGTGAAAATTTCAAAACTCTGTGATGAAATATTAGGTAAAAATTGAAACGTATGCGTAACTCGTAGAGTAGCGCCATCTAGCGCCATACCTGTACGTTTTTGGCCAAATACCTGGTTCTTTAATAAGTAATTCGTGGTTGGTTCATAAAACTGTTCACCTGCTTAGTGCCTAATTAATATTTAATCCTCACAAGGTTTGGTACCCTCAATGCGCGAATATGACTCGCACTTATTTTTTATTTTGCCCGATTGTTTTTTAATTATTTTAAAATTACATTTTTAGATTTTGGATTACGCAAGTTATCGAAATCGGACGTAAACTATGCCCTCTTTACGATATTACAATATTAAATGGGTCAACAGACTTCAAGATATCCGATAGTCCGATTTGCATTTTTCTAAACGAATTCTAATTTTTTTCATATAATATCCAGTGGAAGTTAAAGATCAGGTGGAATTCGCTGAAACATTTTAATGTAGGTCAAGTCTTTCTAAAGCGTATATTTAAAATAGGAACTGGACTGCTCTCATTCGATAGCGATACACATTCAAAGATGCTATCTGTGTATGTAGTAGGTACAGTCGACAAGAAAAATATCGGATGAATGGATTATTATCCAAGTTTACATAGCTTCATTTTTTATGAACTAATCAATAATCAAGATATCGTGCTTATTTTTTGCTTTTGATTTATATGTTCTTAAATAGTTAAAATAGTTAGGCAGCTATACATATAGGTACTATACTTTTCAAATCTGTAGAAATATATATGTAAGATAATAGTGTCAAAAGAATATGATGTTGTTGACCATGTCTCACGACCCTTTTTTCTGAGAAATTGAATTGAACTAAAATTCTATTTTTTTATTGGCTTTAATATAAAACAAAAATAGAAAACACCCAAAAGAACACCTGAAAAGCTAAAAAATCAAAATTGGTAATTTTGTTTAGGAATCACCACTCAGCTTGCTTTTAATAGAGCCAGGAGCGAAGCCGCGGGTAAAAGCTAGTTAAGAATACAAAGAAAATCAAAAAATATTTCAAGACAAATGTATATTTGATTTCTTACAGTGAACTAGTACGTAGCATCCGCGTATATATCACAAAAGTTTATCCCTCTTATATTTGATTTCTTTCAGTGAACTATGCAACATCAGCATAGCTAGCATGGGCGGGTTTTATCCCCGGGGAAAGGATAAAATGTTTATCCCCTCGCTCAGTTTTATCCACCTTTCGAGCATGAGCAAAACGGTGGAAATAATATCTACAGTGGATATTCTTATAGGCATATACTTTTCCTTTCCCCTGTCGCCATGCTTTAGCATAGGGAGAAGATAATTTATCCCTTGTCATTGGATAAAATCGGGGGATAAAACTTTTATCTCCTCCCCATGCAAACCCTGCTGCTTAATAATAGTTTATCCCTGATAAGGTTTCTTTTGCACACATTAATGTCTGTTCAAAGCCAGTGCATAGTCAGCTACTCAACGATGATAAAAGATTTCAACTATGACCATGAGCTAAAGTTGCCCGGTAATACAAAGCTATTGAGAGCACTATTTGGCTTTATCTAGGCTAGGGAGTTCAGAATGACGCACTGCCATTGATAACAATGAGTAACATTTATTATTGGAGCGAATCGGCGTACCTAATGCGTTTTGGAACAACGAACGGCCGGTATATCAAACGTGCAGCGGTGACCTTCCAAAAATATCACAACTTGACTTACTACGAATGTCATAGCAATAACATTTCACTGGTATCACACATTTGCCTCTCTCTCAGAGCTAGCACCCTTTATTGGGATTTGGCTTTTTTAGAAAAGTCCTCCACTTAGTTCTTATCCCTTGTCTTATTCTTCATTGCTGTCAACTTGACAATTTCTATAGGTCTTTTTCCACGCAATCTATCCATTTTTACCCGACTGCGCGACACAAAGGAGGGTAATGTGATTATCAGTCTATGTATGTATGTATGATGTATGTATATATGTGCATATGTATGTATGTATATGTTTGTGGCGCTCTGGAGACATGATAGTCCTTGACTGCGAGCTCACCTGATGTTAAATGACGATGTAGTCTAAAATGGTAGCGGGCTAACTTGGAAGGGGTACGGCCACGGTAGGTACGGCAATATATATTTAACCTAAGGGGTACGGCCACGGTACGGCAATTTATTCAACCTATACCCCGATATTTACTTGCCATCGTGTCGGAAGTATTTCCCAAATTGTCTCCGCCGGGAATCGAACCCGAGACCTTCCAGTTATAAGACCACAGCGTTCACCACTACGCCGGGGGGTCGCCATAGCAGATAATATGAGGTATAATTTCAACAAAAATATTCGCGAAGATTTGCGAGTCTCTGTTTATCACAATACAAACTGGAGCACACTATTTGTTGACTGTAGTCTGTGGCACAGACAGACGGACGTTCGGGATTGCGATGCATGACATAATCACCGTATAGATCCGGACTATTGTGCCAAAAGGCCGGCCCGATAACTGCCGGCGCTTTTTTGGCTTGCGTTCAAAGGGTCATAAGGTAATTATACCAAGTATAGAGTATGTAGAGTTATATAGAGTATATGTACGTATCGTGAGAGGAACTCCTTCTCATTAATCTCTAGTATTATCTAGTATTGTTAAATGATTTCGTTTCCGTTTTAAATTTTTTTTTTAAGAAATAAAAACGAGCTTTTTCGTTTTAGAATTTGTTTATGTTCAAGTGTAAAGTAAATTGTAGGTAAATATGAACTTTGCTTTATCTACATAATCGTCAAGTTTTGATGGTGAAAGATATGCTGACCTGGCTAACGAAACTATTCAATTTTTAACATTCATTTAGGTCATTTTATTTATTTAAAAGAAATATTAAATTACTGTTATTTATTTAAATAACAAGTTATTTAAAAAAATTGGAAAGATGACTTGATTGCTCACTAGATGACGCCTGTTACTTAAGTCCACGTGGATAAAGGTTTTTATTATTTCCCGGAATTCTTTAATTTTCCGGGAAAAATGTAGCCCATGTTTTAATTCTGGGTATGAGCTATCTCTATTCCAAACAGCCAAATCGGACCATTCGTTGTGGCGTGAAGGAGTAACAAACATATACCTAACATACAAACTTTCACCTTTACAAAATGTACTAGCATTATTGAATTATAGTCGATCCTACAGCTTAAAATTTTTCATACTGAAATCGCTGAACAAATGCGATTGACGTCATCAACGCGCATTTTCAGTGCTGAAAAATGCATTGCTTGTCGTTATGTGCGATCCAGACCATTCAATTTTATAAAGGTAGGTAGGTACATACATTGAGCTAACAATATTGTTAGCACAGCGTTGAGAATACAATTTCGCTCAATACATAAAGAATACATACATAAAATAGCAGTTTAGATGTTGTATAGTACTCGTTATCTGACCCTAAAATGATAATGCGCGCCGTATGACAATATCGAGATTTTACTTGCTAATCGCGGGTGCGACCCGAGCAATGCATCATATATTGACCCTTACGGTGACCCGGGATTAGGTAGGTACATTGATCACGTCATGACCTGAGTATTTTTCTTATCAACCTTCTTATCACTAACGTAGGCAAAAATATAAATTACAACTTATAGTAATATACGTTTTTTTTATTCATTGACAAGATAGACTGCGATCTTGCCTGATAGTAAGTGATGATGCAGTCTAAGATGGTAGTGGGCTAACTTGGAACACTTAGAACGAACCCCAAATAAAATTTAATTTGAAATGGAGATAGCTCATACCCGGGATTAAAACATAGGCTATATTTTATACCGGAAAATGAAAGAGTTCCTCCGGGAATTAAAAAAACCTTAATCATAGTAAATAAATAGTTTTTCAGTCTACGAAAATTGCTATTAAATTATGTATACAGCGTCCTATCTGGACGTAGGAAGGATAATAACGCATGGCTTATGCCAATAAGCGGATTTCACTTGCTAATCAAGAGCTAAACCGCAGTGCCTATTCATCATTATTATTGCTATAGGCTACCATGAAAACGGAATTGATTGCTTGTAGTGCAATATACTATACATAGTACTACTATAATTTTACCATAATTTTTAATCCAAGGTATTATCTATCTTCATTTCAAATTTCAGCCAAATCGGTCCAGTACTTTTTGAGCCAATTCGTTACAAACATACTTACATACAAATCTTTTCTCTTTATAATATTAGTGTAGAAGAAAATTCATTCTAGAGCTTGATTTGTTATCAAACTCAAACTTTTAAGAATCAAAATCCATATCAATAGTGTCATTTATTTTGTACCATATCACTGGAGACATAAGGATCTTTTTTTTTTGTTGTGTTGTGAATTTGAACCTTATTGTTACATAAATATGATACAAAATTAGTTACGTTCTATGATCTCATACCATTCTACAAGGAAAAATCTGTAGCTGATGGTGCTATTTATGAGTCGAATGCGCAAGGAACTCACTGCTACTGCATTAGTATTTTAAGAAACCAATCAAGATGTGATTAATCGAAAGGGGGGTCACGAATCACGAAAAACAGCCTTAGATTTTTAAGATTTTCAGTTTAGGCTAGGGAAAGCCGAATCGGGTTAGCTAGTTAATTATACTCGTATTTAGTAAATAAAATCCTCCTCTGTCAATAGAGAAAACGTTACCTACCATTAACACAGGGTGTCGGCCACAGCTCAGTATAAATATTCCGACTTATTTCTACACGTAACATTTCTAATGTAAAAAAAAAATAAAAAAAAAAATGGTGTATTAATTAACTGTATAATGGTTTGTAGATAAAAAGTATATGCTTTTAAGAGCCTTTTCAAACAAAAAAGAGTGAAAAATAAAACAGCTTCATTCTCAAAGTTGGCGCATTCTACTCGTTGCTCTTATTTTTAATTAGGCGTTTTAAAATTTTAGCGCAGGCAAATAGTCTCAAATTAAACGTATAAAGAAAAATATAAAAAAATGAAGCACTGGTATAGGTATTTATATAGTTTTTTATTTATGGACTTTAGGTAAGTAGAGGTCTGAAGTCGTCCGGATAGGATGAAACCCGGACTCTTTTTGTGTCCGGGGTTTCCCGATCCCGATTAATTGAAAGATAAGCGCTAAATTAAAACAAATCTTAGTTAAATTCGTCACACTATCCACAGATATAACATAATATGCTGAGAGAGTGGAATCCACTTTGGGACCACACATATTTTATTTTTTTCCAACATACGTAGGAATCTGTCACTAAAACTGTATCATGTATGTACTTTTTTATTTCTTTCTCTTTTTGAAGAATTTTCTAAAAGGGTGATCCTAAAAATGGTGATCGGGTCTACCGGGGATAAAATAACTAGCAGCTACTTTGGCCATTGAAAGCAGCAATTTTGCCAGCATTTTGGCTACTACTTCGTTTTACATTAGTTTTTATTAAGTATAGAATTAATTATTTTAGTTTTAATATAGATTTTAGTTTATTTTATTTACAATGACGGATGCATTATGTCAGTATTTTTTGTTAATTTTGTTCTGAATTTTGTACATAAAATTGTTTATTAGGCATAGAATCGCTTACAATTAAAAAAAAAGTAACATCACTACATAGTATAAAACAAAGTCGCTTTTTCTGTCCCTATTTCGCCTTGGTCGCTTAAATCTTTAAATCTACGCAACGGATTTTGATGCGGTTTTTTTTAATAGATAGAATGATTTAAGAGGAAGGTTTATATGTATAATAACATCCTTTAAATAGTGGAGAAATACTGTTATTTTTGAGTTTTCTAAAGTGATGTCGTAAATAATTACATTTTTTCCGCTTACATTGCAAACGCAGGCTGAACCCTACGAGATTTATCAAAATAATGTACTAAGTATTGTACACATTGAAAAAGTCTACAGAAAACTCCGCGATGGTATATGTCTACCTCTTATGGATATCCCACAATAACGTTTTTTTGTCATTTACTTTTTACAACAAATAATGGCTAATTTTCGAAGCGATTTTAACCAATACAGCATTAATCCTTATCTAATTAAATACCTTAAATACATTGTTGATTTAATATAGATCTATATGGCCCTTTACAGCATATGATTTAAATGAATATTTTCGAAGATATTACAGATTTAAAAATTGCGGGACTTAGCGCTTGCGGCGGTTCCGGCTGGTCGGGGCGGCGGGAGTGTGCCTATAAAATATATTGTCTAACTAGCGGACGCCCGCGACTTCGTCCGCGCTCCTACATCACCACAGTTTAGGTTGGCAGAACCCCTTCAGCATCAGGATTGAGGAGTTGGGTCTTGGAATTTAACGATGTAGTCTTTATTTGGTCCCTACAATAACTTTTCATAATCAACAGTTTCTAAATCCCCACAGTTTAGGGGAGCAGTACCCCTGCAGCATCAGGATTGAGGAGTTGGAACCCGAACTTTTTATGGGACCATCTCGCAAAGTTTTTATGTCTATTAAAAAAAGATTCACGCAAATCGGTTAAGAAATCACGGAGACATTGATATGCAGAGGTAGAAAAACACAACTCCTTCTCCTCCTTTTTCGAAAGTCGGTTAAAAAAGTATACGTTGCCCGATAATATCAGCTATCTACCAGTGAAAGTCCCGTCAAAATCGGTCCAGCCGTTCCCGAGATTAGCGGTAACAAACAGACAGACAGACAAACAGACGGACAGACAGACAGACAAAAATTTTAAAAATTGTTTTCTTGGTATAAGTATCGTACTTATTTACTTTCGTATGCAGTTAGTAAAAAGCTGTTCTTTTGATAGTACAAACAGACACTTCAATTTTATTTTACAAGAAAGCTGTGAACGTTGTAAATAAAGACAATCTGTAATATATTAATTGTTGTATAAATAGAATAAATAGGTAAAAATGTAAAAAGTAAATAAGTAAGAATGTAGTGTATGAATTTAGATATTAAATAAAAATTCTTTTCAAAAAACCGACTTCAAACGCCACTACAAAGTATAAAAATAATTTTATTTTGTACACGTTTGTTGAAGTCGGGCGGCTTAAATAGAAACGATGAAACCGATACGCGATGCTCACCCGATTTCAATAAGCGTGTCTCTTATATGTCACCATAAGGTAAGCGTCGCGCATCGATTTCATCGTTTCTAGTTAAGCCCGCCCGACTTCAACAAACGTGTACAAAATAAAATTATTTTTATACTTTGTAGTGGCGTTTGAAGTCGGTTTTTTGAAAAGAATTTTTATTTTAAGCTTTTTAGTGTAGCTTGTTCCTGCTCTCTTTCTCCCCTCCCTCCAACACTACGGTACTAAAGTAGTCTATACTTGGTACCTACAGTACTTATTAACAACACACAATTTCTAAAGAGCTAGGACCAGGAGGTCCATGATGTAGTCCATGCTTGGTACCAACAATATCAATTCGAAAGCGACAGTTCGTAATCCCTCCAACCCTGCAGCATCAGGATTGAGGAGCTAGAACTTTGAATTTTATATGTAGTATATGCTTGGTACCAACAATATCAATTCGTAAGCGACAGTTCCTAAATCCTCACAGATTAGGTAGGCAGTACCCCTGCAGCATCAGTATTGAAGAGCTAGGACCTTGAATTCCACGATGTAGCCTATGCTTAATACTAACAATATGAATTCGCAAGCGAAAGTTCCTAAATTCTCACAGTTTAGGTGGGCAGTACCCTGCAGCATCAGGATTGAAGAGCTAGGATCTGGAGCTCTACGATGTAGGCTATGCTTAATACCAATAATATCAATTCGCAAGCGAAAGTTCCTAAAACCTCATAGTTTAGGTGGGCAGTACCCTGCAGCATCAGGATTGAGGAGTAGGACCTGAAGCTCTAAGATCTAGTATATGCTTAGACCAAGCATACCAATTCGTAAATGACAGTTCCTAAAACCCCATAATTTAGGGGGAAAGTACCTCTGCAGCATCAGGCTTGAAGAGTTGAAGGTAAAAATTTTTATGGGACCATTTCGCAAGCTTCCTCTGTCGATTAAAAAAAAAATCGCGTGAATCGGTCCAGAAACCCCGGAGTAATCGGTGGGCATACATAGAAAAAAAAAAAAAAAAATATACCGGCCGAATTGATAACCTCCTCCTTTTTGGAAGTCGGTTAAAAATAGTTTTCATCCGCGGCTTCGCTCACGTTAGGCTCGATTTTTTAACCCCCTATTTAATCCTCTTGGGGTTGAAATTTTCCAAAATCCTTTCTTAGCGGATGTCTACGTCCTAACAGCTACCTGTATGCCAAATTTCAGCTCAATCGGTCCAGTGGTTAGAGCTGTGCGTTGATAGATCAGTCACTCAGTCAGTCAGTCAGTCAGTCACCTTTGCCTTTTATATATTTAGATACCCGTGCGAAGCCGGAGCGGGCCGCTAGTAAGGGATAAAATATATTCTTATTGTAGGGCCTTTCAACTTTTATCTCCCAATTTATCTAAGTTACTCTATACAAATCCTTTCTTCGTACCAAATGCGACCTTGTTAGTAGTTGTAACATAATCCCTTATCACCGTTTTATAAAGGCCTCTCAACATATTGCAGTTCGGTGCTTTACCATTATTGTGTCTTGTAATAACTGGTAGAGCCTCATTTTTGAAAGATGAATTTAAAGTTACTCGTTGGCTTGATATAAATACATACTCAATAATAAACACACTGTTTATACGATTCCTTACATCGGAAAAATATACACACAAATACATATTCTTCATCTTTTTCTTTTGAATTTCTTAAGTAATGAACTTGACTGATATTCCCCTTCTTCCCACCAAATAACCGTTAACCTTGTGTGGATTGAGTTCGACAATAGTGCAACGGGTGGGGACGATCCGTCAATTTTTCAGTGTCCCCTTTCATAGAAAGAGATTTTGTTTTGATTGTTTTTAATTTTCATTTAGTTATCATTAATAATTGCGTTTTATTTTAAGTCAATTTACAATTTTTGACAAATTTTATTAATTTTTAACTAATTTAGAACATTGTAAGGTGTGGTCATCTTCAAAGCTCGAAGTACGGAGTTAGCAGAATAAGAGACCGTTCCGGCTATTGCGAGGAACAGAACAAAGCGATTTATATGCAAGTGCCATCTATGTATGCTTACGATACGACAGGCACTATGCATCTCTATCGTTTGTTCTGTTCCTGGCAATTGCAATTCTCGCTATTGTGCTAGCTTACTCCAGAAACCTTTATCCTATTGAGGCTTATTGTGTCTCATATAACCTTGTAATGATATTCTAAACGCTGTTGATTATAAAATAAAAATAAAATAGATAAAAAAAACTAAATTTCAATCTAAATAAAACTAATGGGCACAAGTAAATAATTACTCAACAAATCACTTACGTTTGTTTGCTTGTGTAGTGATGTGTGAAGAGCTCGGTGACTTTGTTGGTGGTCTGGAGGTGACTACTTCGACCGATGGCACCTCGCCTGTTTCAAAAGAAAGAAATGTTAATTTTTATTTCAGGATCTTAGTAATGTCAGTAAGTACATACTATTTTATTTGTATTCTGTGGTAATGTAGAGCTCTATCGATTTTTTCCCGCGAAACATTAAAGCAAGGAGAACAATGTGGTCACTTGATTTAAAATTCTAGAAATTACTATCATCTACTATTAAATATTATAATAATATACCACTACAAATGTAGTAGGTATAATTTTCATATTTTTATGAATTGTGATAGTGTCTTGATAGTGTGTAATTCAATTTTTGTGCAGAAATGACGTAAGTATTGCAAGCGTCAATTACATCTATCTACTTCTACGTCCGCTTTCTTTATAAGTAGGTAATACATAATTATATTTAATTAAAAAAAAAAAAATATTCCAAATAATTGTATTTCTTTTATTCTTCACGTACTTTTTCAATACTAACGCATCGCATAACGCGTAAATAACGCATCGCATAACGCATAAATAACGCATCGCATAACGCATTTAGTTATACTTTTTTTATTCGATGACAAGAAATCATAAATTCCCAAATTGCCCCCGGCGGGAATCGAACCCGAGACCTCCAAGTTATAATACCACAGCACTCATCACTGCGCCATGGAGGTCGTCAAAACAACATAATACAAGCATAATAAAGATGCTGATTTCAAACATCCGGAGTTCGAACCGATATCCGGCGACCGAATAGGATTGCGATGAAAAGTTATCATTAGATATATGTGTTATTATTGTTTGTGATGAAAGACGCCTTACTGGAGACGATACTTAAATACTTCGACTATAATAATTATACAGTGTTAAACATTTTATCCAAAAAAAAAAGGCACACCTTCTATTTCAGCTCTTTGTCATTGATTGAAAATAATTGAATCATAATAATTGCGTAGCAAGCTAAAGCTAAGCTATTTATTAACAACTAACTGATGCCCGCGACTTCGTCCGCGTGGATTTAGTTTTTAAAATCCCGCGGGATTTTCCGGGATAAAAAGTAGCCTATGTTCAGGTCCTCAACTATAGCCATGCAAAAATCACGTCAATCCGTAACTCTGTTGCAGCGTTATTGAAGTACAAACCAACAAACAAACACACTTTCGCATATATCACTATCAGTAGACAGTAGATCAGTAGACAATAGATAGATCAATCAGTAGACAGTAGATCAGTAGATAGATGATCCGCTAGAAATTCTAAAGAATAATTCCAAGAGAATTAAAATGACACAAAAACAATAATTGCGAAATTGCTAATTAGTTGTAAAAAATACATTGTAATTAAGCACAGTCATGTTTTCATATACCTATTTGTAGCAGTGTTTTCTAGTGATATTCAATTACAACATCTGCCGCCGATACCGGCCTACGAGTATAAACAAAGGGTAAACATACAAAATCGTGTACGCGGAAGGAAATCTAAATATGGTGCATGTATGTACTAAAACGCAAACTTACGAAACACGAAAACACTCACCCTGATTCCAAACATTCGAAGAAAACACGATTGCTAAATATAAATCATCGAAACAATCGACATTTGTATCGATAACGCATCGATATAAAGCTGCATTGCATGCGTTTTAATTAAAGACCACCATTACGGTTCCGATTAGTCTAAATATAGCTAATTTCACTGAATTTTGTTTAGGGATTGTTTGTTGTTAACATTAGTTAGAACTCGATTGATGAAATTCTGTTTATTAATTAATTTAGTTTTTAAAATATCGCTGGAACTCTTTGATTTTCCGGGACAAAAGTAGCCTATGTCACTATACCCATGCAAAAAATCACGTCGATCCGTAGCTCTGTTGCAGCGGGATTGAAGGACAAACCAACAAACTAACAAATCAACAAATAAACACATTTTCGCATTTATAATATTAGTAAGGATTATTTGTTATATTATACTCATAGGTTTCGAGTTGATTTTAAGGAAATATTTCACCACACTTTTACATCTTTTTAATTCCCTTCAGAATGAAATTGTTCATAATAAATATTTCTCATTCAGACTCTTAGTTATAAAAGGAAACTCGTGTTCCAATTTTATCCTTTTTAGGGCTCCGTAATAAAAGGCCGAAATAGGGGTCACTAGACGGAGTGGGGTATCACATGAAAGCGCCTACCGCATAATCTATCTAAATATATAAAAGGCTATCTAAATATATAAAAGGCAAAGGTGACTGACTGACTGACTGACTGACTGACTGACTGACTGACTGATCTATCAACGCACAGCTCTAACCACTGGACCGATCGAGCTGAAATTTGGTATACAGGTAGCTGTTAGGACGTAGACATCCGCTAAGAAAGGATTTTGGAAAATTTCAACCCCAAGAGGGTTAAATAGGGGGTTAAAAAATCGAACCTAACGTGAGCGAAGCCGCGGGTTAAAGCTAGTTTAAAAAATAAATGCCCTCAACTCTTATTTTTATAGTGTCCGACCGAAACTTCGGCTTCGGCCACTTTCGGCCACTTTCGGCCAACCTTCGCATGCGACTAAAATAGGCCGAACTTTTGGCCGAAAGCTAGCAAACGCCTTTGAACGCGCGCAATGAAAGGAGACGATGGTGGTCACAGTGCGTGGCATATGCTAGATGCCATCGATCACGAGTAGTTGAATAAATATTATAAATTGATATTCAGTGTTATTATTATATTACAGGTTTCAAAGTAATTTAAATCATCTCGCTAACTTGTTTTGTAGAGAAGAATGAAATTCGTGTGAAACATTTTCTCACATAATTTACCTAGGTAAAACTTGGGAAAGTATAAACTGAATTTGTAATTTTTAACCACTGGAATTAAAGTTAAATAAACAGAAATATATTTTTTGCATTAAAGTAGGTAACTACTTGTTTTTGAACGTATCTTGATCGAAACTCCATATTGGAGACGAAATGAAACCGTAACAGGCTCATTAGTTACCCAATGTCGGGGATGTTTCAAACAAAATTGATAGCATTGAATCGGAAATATTTACTCCGATAACTGATTAAAGAAAATATTTGTAAGACGAAAATCTATATGCAAACATAATTTCAATCAAATAGGAAATACTCGTATACTCAAGTACATAGAAAAGTATGTATGTATTTACTACATTATTTATAAAATTGGCCCTCCTGAAAGTTAATCTCGTATCTAAATCTCCAATATAATAATCACGAGGTTTAAGTACGAGTGCTTTAAGATATGCGATTTCGTATAGTATCAAATAACTAATCATAATATCGATATACACTAGTATACATGATACGTCATGCATACTAGTGTTTGCGACTGCGTTCACGTAAAATTTTGATTGTACCTATTTATTTTCCTTCTCTATCTAAAAACTATCTAAAAGATTTTAGTTACGTTGTGGGATCTGACCAGACTACTAAAAAATAAAATGCTCCATATTGAAACCTGGCTAGAAAATTTTGCGTCAACCTTCGATAAACTTGTAACAGATAAAACTGCTCATCAGAAAATAGACAAAAAATCTAAAAACTACTATTTCAGTATAAATAATGATACTGATAAATTTTATAAAAATTTTAAAAAATTTTTGGGCTTTAGCTACTTCTTTATCAATTATGTACAGACTAACTGATACCCGTGACTTTGTACGCGTGGATTGAGGTTTTTTGGAGCCCCGCGGTAACTCTCTTATTTTCCGGGATAAAAGTAGCCTATGTGCTTTTCCAGTCTATAACCTAACTCTGTGGCCTATGCCAAACAGCCAAATAGGTTTAATTTTTGCAGCGTGCTTGAATAACAAACATCTATACATCCAAACTTTCGCATTAATAATATTATAAATAAAATAGGATAATAGGATTCATTTTATCTAACGCATCGAGTGTACACAATATGAAATCAAGTAGGTACAAAATGCTCACCGCATAAGTCCAAAGCTTGTAGCGTTCAACTTGTCACATATCTATACAAAAATTAGGACTCGCGCGTCAGATTCCGCGTACACCGGGCCACTGTCACAGGGCGAGACCACAATGCCACTTTCTGTATGTAAATCACAATAAAATACCCGCTTTGTCCGCTGATTGCGACACGCTGGGCTAAGCACCGCTCATATCATCCTAAACTCGATCAATGTTGACAAAAAGCGAATGTGCGAGTGAACCCCAATTCACCGCGGCTCCTCGCCGGATCTGTTACACGTTTGGCGTGGTTTTTTATTACATAATTTTTATAAAATAATACGAGTACGTACCACGGTAATTATTTTAGTTGGGATTGTCGATATTTCGACCCAGTTGCATGGTGCGTGGTCACGACGGGACTCCGGTCCAGGAAACTGGAAAGAAATATCGATAATCCCGGGACCACGGTCCATGCAATTGGATCGAAATATCGACAGTCCCAACTAAAATAATTACCGTGGTACGTACTCGTACTATTTTATAACAGTTGTCTTTAAACCACGAATCAAGTCTAAAATCTTGACTACATAATCTAAATATATAAAAGGCAAAGGTGACTGACTGACTGACTGACTGACTGACTGATCTATCAACGCACAGCTCTAACCACTGGACCGATCGAGCTGAAATTTGGCATACAGGTAGCTGTTAGGACGTAGACATCCGCTAAGAAAGGATTTTGGAAAATTTCAACCCCAAGAGGGTTAAATAGGGGGTTAAAAAATCGAACCTAACGTGAGCGAAGCCGCGGGTTAAAGCTAGTTTTATTATGAAAGGATTATAATATTCGTTATGATCATTTGACACTCTGCACAAAAATAAACTTTTCTGTATTCACAAATAAATACACGAGTTGAATGAAAGCAATACCTTATCATAGGTAAGAAAATATTTCAGCGCAAGAAAATTCGGACAAAACATAAATATTGACATTTGCTGATATTTGCTGAATTGAAATATTATGGGTATAAATGTTTCTTAGGGTCTACTTCACCACGACAAGTTTAAACTGGGCGACGTGGGTATTAACATTTTGACGGATTTTGAATAGGTACAAAAACTGTCAGCTTTATTTCTCGGTTAAAGAAGTCGTCATTGTCCTTACACTAATTTATGCTTTTCATGAAAACTTAAGTTAAATCTACGACAGTATAATATTTATTTTTAATCGACTTCCAAAAAGGAGGAAGTTATCAATACTTAATCCATTTTTCACCAGAAAATATCTGCTGAAAATTTTTAGAAAAAAATATTAGGTAGGTACAGCTAAATTTTAACTGGTTGATACCTACCGTATTAAGACCTACCGTCCTAATTTCCTACTAGACAGAAAAATTAACTCTCACAGTTACACCATGTCAAAAATTCGGAAACACGCTTACATTATAACAGATTTAGTGTTCCATAATGTATCTATTTCAGAGCTGTTACAATACAAAACAAACGAAATTTACGGTAATGCATGCTTCCGTGCGTGTTGCCAGCATGTTGCCAGTGATTGGCATACAATATATTGTCCGAAGGCGAGGTGTGTCAGTTTAACTGCGCGCCACTGAACATAACCCTTAGTACACGTTTGCAGATCTCGTCAACGTGGATAGATCATCGAAACGCGTCTGAAGATTTTTTTTTTCTCTATTTATTTAGGGGCTTTTATATCTTGGTACATTGTCAGCCTGGTTATAATCTGGATAACTTGACTTAAATGTTCTAAAGTGATGCATTTCATAGCCGTCAATAGTCTTCTCCATTTTGCTAAATCTGAGGTAAGGGCCTCGAGGCATGGCTTTTCGTTAAATGGGTATGGCGCAAGGCAGAAAACTTTCCCGGTTGAGTTTATAGCTAATCGGTCATATTTTATGTCAATGAAAAGTCAACACACGCTAGTCATGCCAGGTGTTGTTCATGTCTACTATCAAATACATGGCTCACGCACTGTGGGCGATGGGCCATGCAGAACGAAGTACCTTTAGCGTGGTGCATTCAATACTACCGATTTTTATTTTGTAACTAGCTTTTGCCCGCGGCTTCGCTCACGTTAAATTCTATTTTTCAAACCCCTATTTTACCATCTTAGGGGTTTAATTTTCAAAAATTCTTTCTTAGCGGATGCCCAAATCATAATAGCTATCTGTATGCCAAATTTCAGCTCGATCAATCCAGCGGTTAGAGCTGTGCGTTGATAGGTCAGTCAGTCAGTCAGTCAGTCAGTCAGTCACCTTTGCGTTTTATATATTTAGATAATTTTCCGCTTTGCGTGGATAATAGATATACTTACTTATGGATGATTTTAAGGCATAAAACAAGGCGACTGCAATCCTAGTAAAGAAATTAAACTAATAAAGTTTCGATGCTCGAAATCTATTAATCTTGTCGATATGTACAAACTCGTACTAACCCTACAGGTAAATACAGGTTTGACCATCAATCTTCCTGCGTCATGTCTCCATACAACTTCGTTTTATGAAGTGATCGAAACTGGGTCGGGTAAAGTAAAGCTCGCAATTAATCATCGAAGTCGAGCTTACTAATTGCTATTGGAAGGTTTTTATAAAGAAACACGTGGGTTTATTTTTCAAAAAAACCTTGATTGCCATCCGTGGGTCTAGATCTGGTCTAGGTAGGCTAGGCTCCATTGACAGATAAAATATTCACTTGTAGTTTAATCTCTGAACTACCATTCCTAATTACCTACTAATCCTACTAATATTACATATAAATGCGTAAAAAAAAATATATAAATGTAAGTACTATGTGTGGATCTGGATGGATGAATGGATGGATGGATGGATGGATGGATGGATGGATGGATGGATGGATGGATGAATGTTTGTTATGCAATCACGCCGCAACGACTGAACCGATTTGGCTGAAATTTGGCACAGAGATGAATAACACATAAGCTAATTTTTATATCGGAAAATAAAAGAGTTCCCGCGGGAATTCAAAAACATCAATCCACGCAAACGAAGTCGCGGACATCAGCTAGTTTAGAATGTATTTTTATTTTTACCCGGCTACGGAAAAGTCAAAAGGAAGGATTATGATTTTAGTAGTCTATGTACTTACGTAATATGTATGTTTGTATTTACGTAAAACCATAAAAAAACTTTTAGTAACAAATCAAGCATTCAAGCCACATGAATAAGAAGGTTTACTTCAGTCTAAGTTGAAACAGTGGTACCTACAAAATATTTATCATGTCAAACATCTGCTATAGAGTTCGCAAAGCCAAAGCATCTGTGTCCTAAGCATTCAATGAAATAAATTGCATAACAACAATCCGATTCCCGTGGGAAGTCAACTTTGATTGCTTTGTCATTCCGAACAGTATCTATTAAATTAATTTATTCGATTTGGCTTTATTGTATTAACTTAATACTTTTCTTCAGTAATTTGTTGTACCTACATCAAATGTAGTGGATGAAAGCGGGTTAACTTGGAAGAGGTTCTGTCTGTTTTAATATTCAGTAAGTATCTCTAATCGGGTTCTATCGCTATCGTATTGGAACGCTAAGTTACTTGGCAATACATCTTTGCCTTGTTGGTAGATTGGTAAGTTTTACTCTTGCCAGAAATCGAATCCTCCCACGTAATATATTAAATAATATTCGCGACTTGACCCGCATAGATTAAGGTTTTTTTTTGCGAGAACTCTGCTATCTCTATTCCATTTCAGCCAAATCGGTTCATTCGTTGCGGCGTGAAAGAGTAACAAACATCCATTCATCCATACGAGTACATCCATCCTTAGAAACTTTTGCACGTATATTAAGTAGGATTATTAGAATGCAAAAATCGTGTATACATTTATGCATTTTTAATTTACTTATATTGTATGAAACATAAAAACTGGCCTCAACACTCCGTGGTAGAGAATGTGTTTATATTAGTGGTATTTTTTATAAAAGTTTTTGTTGGATATTTTTTTGCTCCCAATCTCACTCAAAAGCTTAAAAATCGTAAACGTATTTTACGATATATACGAATACATTATATTTCTATAAAATTAAAATTTTATTCTCAACACTCCCTTGAGAAGGGTTCGATCCTTAACATGTATTTTTTTTTAAATTACAATGATGTTTCAAGATGCGTCAAAATCAGAACCTGGGTATACTGGCCTCTCAATACGCCACTGAAAAGAGACCTGTAGTTTTCTTCTGTATACTTACACTCCTAATTCTAATTTTCCGCGGGAAAAAACCATGAACGGCCAATATTGTGCAAGATCGCCGGTCGGAATTGGAACACATGTTGTGCGTTGTCAATGGAGCGAGGAGAGCAGTGAACCGGAGAGAGGGCGGAACTATGGCCGTCAGATCGACGCGATGCGCAGGCGCACCTTTACCCATTTCGTTGTGTAAATACTATTCTATAGCATGTGTAACAACTATTACCTAAGAGGGAAGACCTCTCTGGAACAGTGATAAGTTTTGTTGTCTCATGATATGTAAGTGGGAAGTCCCAGGTTCGAGCTGTATTAATTTGGAAATTCATGATATCGAAATTGGCTCCGATCTAATCTAATTTGAGAAATCTTGTAATTGGCCGTACAATAATTATATTATTGTTACTATGTTTTAAGTTAATTATTGTAATTCGCTATTGATTTTTCTATCCTTCTTCCTATTAATCCTACTATCCTACTTCCTACTTCCAACTAATATTATAAATGGAAAAGTTTGTGAGGATGGATGGATGGATGTTTGTTACTCCTTCACGTCACAACGAATGAACCAATTTGGCTGAAATTTAGAATGGAGATAGTCTTATCCAAGATTAACACATAGGCTACATTTTATCTCGGAAAATTAAAGCGTTCACGCGGGAATAAAAAACCTTAATCCACGCGAAAGAAGTTGCGGGAATCAACTAGTAATAAATAAGATAAAATAAATTAGTTTAGTTCAACGGTTGAAGTAATCTTTTGAACTAATGGGAAAGAGTGACCCCATCGAGTTTGGATTCGTTTGATTCGTCTTGAAAAGTAGGCACTCTATGAAATATCTATGTAAATCGGTATTTTGCCTTTCAGTCCTACTATCCTATCCTACTTTCTACTATAATATTATAAATGTGAAAGTGTGGATGTTTGGATGTTTGTTATTTAATCACGCCGAAACGATTGAACCGATTTGGTTGAAATAATGGTATACCGTGGTCCTACTAGTGGGACAAATTGGTGGGACCACGGGCCCTCAACGGAATTTGGCATAGAGATCGATTATAGACTGGAATAGCACACAGGCTACTTTTTATCCCGGAAAATAAGAGTTCCCGCAGGAATCCAAAAAAACTTCAATCCACGCGAACGAAGTCGCGGGCATCAACTAGTTAAAAATAAAGGAGTGCTTGTGTCACCGTTTTGAAAATTCCATCCCAAAACCTAATTCCACGCCTTTCCAAGCAGACGAAGTCGTGGTAGGTAATAAACTGTGAATTTAAAGGTTTTTAAACTGAATTTTAATCGTTTGTTGTCGATGATAAAATTATCTTTTATTAAATTGTTTGTTCAAAACTATAACGATAATCCAAATAGAGAACACAACAATACCAGAATACAGTTAAAATCTCGCATTCGGATTAAATAAAGGTTCATCGACCCAATCCAAATAAATAGCGCCAGGGAGGTTAGTCTTTTGTATTTTTTCGGAATTGTCCACTTTTTAAAGCCCACAACTGGGAAAAGGTCTCTTTTCGAATGAGAATCCTTACTAATATTATAAATTCGAAAGTATGTTTGTTTGTTCATTTGTTGGTTTGTCCTTCAATAACGCTGCAACAGAGCTACGGATCGACGTGATTTTTTGCATGGGTAGTGACAAATGTTCCCGCGGGATTTTAAAAACTAAATCCACGGACGAAGTTGCAGGCATTAGTTAGTGCGGAATAAAAATAAAATTCTCAATTAAAAATATGTATTAATATTTTTAAGACCTTTTAAGCTATTGCATAGCTTCTATCGCGGACCAGCGTGGAGACCGAATCCAGAAATTCCGTAACGAAAATAACCTCACACGGGACTCCTCTACGGTGAGCCGCTAGATGGCGTTGATAAAAAAATGCTATGCAATAGCTTTACCGCGGCAGTCCCCGAGTGCCACACGTCTTTTTTTTTTATGTGCAAGACCTAATTAAAAAGCTTATGCCATTTTGGAGAACTTTTAGAAATTATGAAGTTTTTATCCTGCTTTCGTGCATTCGCAAATGGTAACCGGATTCATTACGCAACACCACGATTGAGATCGTTCAATGTAATGTTTTTTAACTAATAAATATTTCCAAACACGTCTGTTTCATTTACCATCGCTGAAACTTTTTTTTATTCGATACTAAATGATGCCCGCGACTTCGTCCGCGTAGATTAAGGTTTTTTTTTAATTCCCGTAGGAACTCTTTAATTATTCAGGATAAAATATAGCCTATGTTTTAATCCTGGGTATGACCTATCTTCATTCCAAATTTCAGCCAAATCGGTTCATTCGTTGTGGCGTGCAGGAGTAACAAACATACACACACACACACACATACTCATACAAACTTTCGCCTTTATAATATTAGTGTGAAGTGTGATAGTGTGACAAGTTAGCCATTGACTGCGATCTCAACTGTTGGTAAGTGATGATGCAGTTGAAGATAGAAGCGGGCTAACTTGGAAGGAGTATGGCAGTTTTATTAAACCCATACCCCTTATCGGTTTCGGCATCGTACAGGAACGCTAAATCATTTGGCGGCACGGCCAGGCTAGGGTGGTAACTAGCCACGGCCGGAGCCTCTTACCAGAAAATAAATGGACAAGTAAGTGGGGTTCCGTAATCAAGCTAGTAAAAAAGGTCTTATCATAAATTACCTATGGCTGTAAGCAAGAATTATACTCGTAATAAAAAATCAGGTACCTAGAATTTATAAAAATCAATTGCTGTTCGTTAGTCAAAAACTCAAAAACGACTTGACCGATTTGAATATTTTTTTTGTTATGTTCGCCTTTATACAGAAGAAAACAAAAAAAAGGGAAGCTCATCAAAAGTGTCCTTATGATGAGCTTCCCTTTTTATCTGAAAAATATATATTTTTTTGAAAAATTTTATCTGAAAAATATATATTTTTTTTAATTCTTTTTTTCGGTCTAATATCTTTCATAAAATCAGCGCTGAAATGTTTATAGATGTTTCCTAATCTTACACACACACTTTGGGTATCTTTAAAACAAGGTATAGGCATCTTCTAGGCAAACGCGTTATACCTTCAACCACATCATCACTTTCCATCAGGTGTGATAGTGGTTAAGCATCTGCAATCATGTATAAAAAAATAGGTAGGTATAACTATTTTTTAGCTATTTTCAACCCGTGAAAAATAAATATAATAGCCTAAGTTTTTATTCATGTTTATCATTAGAGAGTATTTGAGAGATTTGTATATCCTTTACGGAACTGGTAAAAAGAAACTTATCTTTTTTTCAATACGTCAAGGCCTCTGAAGGGTCTTTTTATCATATTTTTACGGATCAAGGGCCGGCTGGGATATAGTAGTAAAATTGCAGACTCAGCGAGGATATTTAGAGTGCTCTGGGTCTAAAGGACGTAATAGTATTCACATAGATCGACATTGGTGCTTCTATAGAATTTTTTGCATACGTCAAAATTATGACTAGGTATACAACTAGCTGTTGCCCGCGACTTCGTCTGCGTGGTGTTAGGTTTTGAAAAATCCCGCGGGAACGCTCTGTTTGTCTGGGATAAAAGGTAGCCCATGGCTCTCTTTTGGTCCTCAACTATAACCATCTAACCAAAAATCCATTGCCACGTTGGTACACGATTAAAGGACAAACCGAAAAACTAACACACTTTCGCGTTTATAATGTTGTGTTTATAAGGATTTGTAAAGAAATCTAAATGTAATCCGAATGTAAAATATTCCATTTCCACAAGTAAAGACCTGGACAAACAGAAAACGCAACGGCAGAGACGCGCGACAAAACGTCCCTCTGAATGCGTTTATGATTTGCGTGTCCTTGTTCGACATCAACAGTGTACAGACAGTGTACGATGGCAGTAGCGTGGCAATTACTCGTGCCCGGTATTATGAATACTCTCTTACAGTTCCATTATATAAAGCGCATACCTCACCATGACTTAAGCTAACTTAGTTAAGCTTTGTTCATACAACCAAAACGAAAACTTAGTACGAACGCCTTTAGTAAATCGCAGCGAAACGTCAACGCTTTCACGTCAAATTAAAAAAATGTTAATGGTTTCACTACCACGTCGGTGTACTAGAGACGAGAAAAGTCATCGAAAAAGACGCCGAGACAATCTAATACCGCGTCCGCATGCTTGTGGCAAACGGCAAACGCCAAACCTCTACAAACGTTTGCCTTGAATTTGGGAATCATCCGCACGCTTGCGAGGGCGTTTGTATGTTCTGAACAGGCAAGCATGACGGACGTCGAACTTGTGTCGGCTTTATTATTTGGCTTAAGTTATTTTTACAAATGTTTTAAGCTCAGTATCGATCAATAATCCTACTAAAATGGAATATGGATGGATGGATGGATGGATGGATGTTTGTTACTCTTTCAGCCACAACTAATGAACCGATTTGAATGAAATGTGGAATAGCGATAGCTCATACCTACATTTTAGCCCGGAAAATTAAGGACTTTCCGCGGGAATTAAAAAACCTTAATCCGCGAGGACGAAGTCGCGGGCGTCATCTAGTTGATAGTAAAGCGTCCTCTAATTAAAATTTTCAAAACATATTTCATGTGCACAATTTGTCCAGTTACAGTTTTAGTATAATATTATAGATATATATTATAGATAATATTGTAGTAGTAGCTAGTAGTATGTTCGAAAACACTTGGTACCTACCTAGTTTATTTATTTGAATAAAAAAATATTCTACTCTATTCTAGTATGTACCTACTCAATAGATATTTTGTTTTTTTTTCTTTATCAACCGATAGACGTCCAATGCTGGACTGTTTATTGCATGGACTTCCTCAGGCTTCGGTCTTGCGCCACCTGTACCCAGTGGCTCCCTGAGGGTCGCCTGATGGTGTCGGTCCACCTATTACCATACCATTATTTACCATTTTCCGGTGCGGGTCGCCACTTATTATTATTAATAATATATAAATCTAATTAATTAATTAAATTATATAAACAAATCGTCTTCAAAAGTCTTCAGTCGACCAGTCATTCATTTTACGTTTTTACCCACTCACAAAATGAAGATTTCTAAAGGTGCGATACGTAAATCGTAATACAATAACACGTCTAATCGCCGCCAGTGCACAAACGAGACTGAGTGCGCGCAAACGTGCGGACGGAGACGCAAGCGCTCGCGGCAAATTCCCTTTGGTTTGCGATCAAAAGACCGACACTCGATGGATCGGCCACAAACGCTTGCAAGCCTAGGCAAACCATGGCAAACGCTCTATCCGCACGTTTGCGTTTGTGAAGGTTTGCCGAGGTTTGCCAAGCGTGCGGATGCAGCTTAAGATAATTTTGTTTGCGGTGTGGCTTGTTAAAACCTCTAATACCGCGTCCGCATGCTTGTGGCAAACGGCAAACGCCAAACCTCTACAAACGTTTGCCTTGAATTTGGGAATCATCCGCACGCTTGCGAGGGCGTTTGTATGTTCTGAACAAGCAAGCATGACGGACGTCGAACTTGTGTCGGCTTTATTATTTGGCTTAAGTTATTTTTACAAATATCCTACTAAAATGGAATATGGATGGATGGATGGATGGATGGATGGATGTTTGTTACTCTTTCAGCCACAACTAATGAACCGATTTGAATGAAATGTGGAATAGCGATAGCTCATACCTACATTTTAGCCCGGAAAATTAAGGACTTTCCGCGGGAATTAAAAAACCTTAATCTGCGAGGACGAAGTCGCGGACGTCATCTAGTTGATAGTAAAGCGGCCTCTAATTAAAATTTTCAAAACTTATTTCATGTGCACAATTTGTCCAGTTACAGTTTTAGTATAATATTATAGATTAGTAGTAGTAGCTAGTAGTATGTTCGAAAACACTTGGTACCTACCTAGTTTATTTATTTGAATAAAAAAATATTCTACTCTATTCTAGTATGTACCTACTCAATAGATATTTTGTTTTTTTTCTTTATCAACCGATAGACGTCCACTGCTGGACTGTTTATTGCATGGACTTCCTCAGGCTTCGGTCTTGCGCCACCTGTACCCAGTGGCTCCCTGAGGGTCGCCTGATGGTGTCGGTCCACCTATTACCATACCATTATATACCATTTTCCGGTGCGGAGTCGCCACTTATTATTATTAATATATAAAACTAATTAATTAATTAAATTATATAAACAAATCGTCTTCAAAAGTCTTCAGTCGACCAGTCATTCATTTTACGTTTATACCCACTCACAAAATGAAGATTTCTAAAGGTGCGATACGTAAATCGTAATAAATTAACACATCTAATCGCCGCCAGTGCACAAACGAGACTGAGTGCGCGCAAACGTGTGGACGGAGACGCAAGCGCTTGTGGCAAATTCCCTTTGGTTTGCGATCAAAAGACCGACACTCGATGGATCGGCCACAAACGCTCGCAAGCGTAGGCAAACCATGGCAAACGCTCTATCCGCACGTTTGCGTTTGTGAAGGTTTGCCGAGGTTTGCCAAGCGTGCGGATGCAGCTTTAGGCGCGGACGCTTGCCATCGCATACGTCACTGCCGTTACGCGTTGTGTTCGTCAAAGCCTTATTACACTTTATAACTAGTTTGCTCTTACCATGTTGAGCTTTTTGGATATTGGGAAACAAAAGTGAAAAATCCTCGTATAAACAACAGTAGAAAAGTAGTAAGTATATTCCATATGCGACAATCCTCTTTGAAACTGTCGAAAATATTATTGCTCTCGTCTTTATGACTCGTAAACTTCTAGAAAGTCGTAAAGCACAATATTTTACGTCCATAAGGGATAATTCAAATGTACCCCATTTTTCCAAAGATAAATGAGATTATTATGATCCAAAAGTCCAAAGTTTCCTTTGTATAAACAGTTATTGCCGTTCTAGTAAAAAATTTAAAATTTTGAATAATTAGATTATTATATTATTCTTTGAATCTACAATAAATTAAAGTGTCCTCATTTATTTTCAGGAACGTAAAAAGTAATAATCTTCTAAAGGACTTTTTTTCTAAGCAATGCCATTATTAAGGGATAGGAATCCTGTAAATGACTGATATATATAGATTATGTACACTTATGGACTTACAGATTTGATATTCCTTAATTTGAGTAAATCACAATATCACATCACACTTGACACTATCACACTATCACACTAATATTATAAAGACGAAAGTTTGTATGTGTATGTGTGTGTGTCTGTGTGTGTGTGTAAATTACTGGACAGATTTGGCTGAAGTTTGGAATGTAAATAGATACCCTGCATTAACACATAGGCTACTTTTTATTCCGGAAATAAATTAAAAAGTTCCCGCGGGAAACGAAAAACCTTACGCCACACGGAAA
The DNA here is from genome assembly GCA_038048805.1 of Hipparchia sbordonii. Taxonomy (NCBI): domain Eukaryota; kingdom Metazoa; phylum Arthropoda; class Insecta; order Lepidoptera; family Nymphalidae; genus Hipparchia; species Hipparchia sbordonii. The sequence continues at coordinate 5,720,443 of CM076104.1, read as the reverse complement.
AAGTCTAGTGTAAACTATGGAGCTATATTTTGCAATCCCATCCCTAAAGAGGTGAGAAGAGGTAGTACAAGCATAAAACCTAATTACTTAGTACTATCGTTAGGATATAGCTTGTGGGAAGAAATATTTCAAAATCTAAATTCACGCGGACGAAGTCAGGGGCATGAACTAGCAAAGGGTACAAAAACGGATTCCTAAAGAAACTTAACCAGTTGGCAAAATTGAACAGTTGTCTCAAACTGGCCAAGTCGCGAACGGCGGTTAATCTTCTACAAAACTACAACAAAGTAACTTAATACTTACTTCTCGTTTTGTCCTCAGTTTCCTTTGGAGTCACTTTCTTAGTTTTAGAGTTTCGTTTTATGTTACATGTTAGTCGCTCAATAGCTTTTAGGATCTTTTTGCTAACTTTGTTAATTGTCCTCCGCTTCGGGTCGATGTATTTCGTTCGAACACCATCACCGACGGTCTTTTCACGTCCAGAATCAACGCTATCATCTGATTCAGTCGCAGACGATTCCGATGGAGGGTGAAAAATGTACGGACTGCTCGTGAAACATGGAGAGTTCATTTTCAAAACCGAAATCTTCTTGAACCGGGGTCACATTACATTTATGACCGTTCCAGATTTTAAACAAGACGAAAATATATTCATTTTTAAATTTTGAGTTTTTGCACAAACGACTTTGGTTTTAATTAAAAAAAAAAATACAACTGTGCTCTAGGCTAAAAGAACGACTATTCAGAATGAGGTCTAGAGAACGTTGAGCAACGCCGTCGGTGGTACTACTTAAGGATTTCGGGTCGTTTCCAGGTCGTCTCCAGAGCGTGACACCACACCCATCGGCAAGCCCAAGACCTTGTCTTGTCTCGTTTTATTTAGAGCAATCGTTCTGATAAATCCTTTGATTATATACATGACCAGATTGAGAATGTAACGCACGAAAACGTCCTCAAAAGTTTTTTATATATCTATAAGAAATCTCTTTCACCTACTTCAGTGTCACTTGATTCACTACGCAGTAAACCGCTCCCGCAAAATAAATAAATATGCCGATTTGTGCGGTCTAATTATGTCACAATTATTCGAAAAAGCAAAATAGGAAGTCGAAGATCTTATATCATCAATAAGTTTTTACATTTGCGTAAGATTTTTTAAGAAAACACGATTTTTAATTTCGATGTTTTTTAGGTACGTAAAAGTGGCCAGTGATACCAGCTGAGTATTGTGGTATTTTGCACAATATTGTGCAAAAATATTTTTTGCATGATACATGTGCTTGAACATTAATAATAATTAATAAAATCAATTTGTTGCCAGTAGTGTGGTAATTTGCTACAAATATAGGGATGTCCCGGAATACAATTAATATTGCATTATTAATTTACTTACTAAATTTTGACCGATAAAATATTTTTAAATATTAATTATTCTAAATAATTATGATTATTAATATAAATTATATAAATAAAATATAAATTATATACCTAAAAATTAAAAATAAATTTCTAATTACTTTATAATATATATATACTGCAGCGCCACTTACTGGGTCCAATTGTAGATAAAAACTTATTTTGTAATCCACACTAACATACAAAAATTCCATCAGAATAGGTCGAGCCCATATTTAGATAATGAGATAGATAATGAATATTCTTTGATCAAGTAATTACTAATTAAGCTATTTTCCTTGGAAACTATCGATTTACATTAAAGAAACGGTTTTACACAGACATAGATTAAATATATTAATAAAAACAATTTTATCGTACACCTTATTTCGGATTGATTTATTTATAAAAATTGTGCAATTACTTTTATATTCCTGGTATCCCTAGGCGCACACATTTGAGAGTTTGAAGTTGTATCGTACACGCCCCCGCTCACGGCGTCACGCACACATTGAAAATAGTTGAGGCCGTTTTACCGCGCACTGCTTGTTTGCGATACTACTTCTATGGAATTCTTTGGATAAATCATTTACAAATGCCTATTGTCTACATTACGACTATTTCTACCGATATTGACTATTGTAAAAAGTTTCGAATCCTTACGTGTCCTTACGAATGATATCTATCTATACTTATAATAAAACTGTAACGGAACGAATTCTGTACATTAAAAATATTTTGAAAATTTTAATCGGAGGATACTTTATTATCGATACTGAGCCCAAAACAATTTTTTTTTATTTTCTTGTCTGTCTGTTTGTCATAAATTGCATCGCGGAAAAAATGGATACTAGCTCTCGGGTTAGTTACCCACTGAGTCGTAGTTGGGGAACAATAAATAATTTTTAAATAATTTCATAATAAAACAGCGTTATAATCCTATACTAATAGAGAACAATAACGCCCAAACAAAACATTCCAATTCCAATTTAAAATGAACTTTATAGGAATTTATTTCGATAGGTTGAATTTCACAAGGATTCCACCCATCATACACGCCAAGTTTGAAAATATGCCAAAATGATTGGGTGAGCGCTACGGATTAAGGTAAATTGCTTAAATTAATGAAGCTGTAGAAATTGGATCCCGTTTAATTCTGTGTTGAGATAAAAAACATTTAAAAGACGAAAGGCTTCGTTCGGAAAAATAATAAAAGGTTGGTAAGAGGAAAATAATTCTGATAAAAAGTCCGATTATTTAGAACCACAGCGCAATCGGGTTTTTTATCAAGTATATTCGTAAGTTCAGATCGAGAATCTTAAAGATTTTCGTTGGTCAAGAATATATCAAACTAATCATCGGGTATTTTGAAGGATAATGGTGAATAAAAAAATAATATCAACATACCTAGTTCTATATGAAAAAGCAATAGAGAAGTTAAAAAACATCATGTCAGCATTATCAGCAATCCATCAGCGGTTCACTACTGAGCGCAGATCTCCTCTCAGAGAAGGGTAGGCCATATTTATATAGGCCATAGTCCACAACGCTGGCCCGATGCGAATTGGCGGACTTCACACACCTTCGAGAACTCTCAGCTTTCCTCACGATGTTTTCCTTCACCGTTGAAGCATGTGATAGCATGTGTCATTTAATTGCTTAGACAAACATAACTTCAAAGAGTCAGAGGTGCGTGCTGGGGATCAAACCTGCGAACCCCTTGCCTCACCACGCCTCGTCCTATTATCCTATTAATTTATATACATTGACATAATGTTTATATAATTAATTAATCCTACTAATATTATAAATGTGAAAGTGTGGATGCTTGGATGTTTGTTACTCAATCACGTCGCAACGACGGAACCGATTTGCCAGAAATTTGGCACAGAGATAGATTATAGTCTGGAATAGCACCTACGTGCTATTATAATAATATAATAAGATGTAGCCTATGTGCTAATCCTGGATACAAACTATATCACTGGGTACAGAATAACACAACATGTTCAGGAACAGCTATAATACTAATGATAGTGAACGTAACTATTTGCCACTTTTATGTATGAATTTTGCATATTTTATTTTTGTTCTATAAAGAAATCTTATGAATATAAAATTACTTACCTGCATAATACTCTTCTCGCGCTATCTGGCTTGACGGTGAACGATGATGTATTTGCTTGGCACTTTGGTCCCTTTCATTTTTATAATAATTTTCATTTTCTATTGTTGTAGGAATCAAACGTTCTTTCCTAACATGATCCTGTGATTGTGACTGATTTTGTTTATCATTGTATTTTGAAAGATCTTCTGATGAATTTAATATGCCATTTTTGTGCTTATGATCGCTTTCATTAGATCCATTAAGAACAATTTTTTTAATCGTCTTAATTTCTTCAACTTCACTTATTTTCTTTTCAGTTATCGTTGAATGTTTAATTACTTTTTCATTAGATTTAAAATCCCCATCACTTTTTGAATATAGTAAAGGTTTTTCACCCTTAGGTGATGAGCCATTTAACTTATCATTAGTTTGTTTATACTGATTAAAATCATTAATTCTTAGTGATTCAAATGGATTCCTATCATTATTTGTCACATCATCGATAATTTTAAAGCCTGTTGGTTCAGTTTGACTATTTGAAAAGGTGTTATATTTATCATTTGTGAAATACTTTGGCAATGTGTGTACATTATTGGGGAGTGTTTCGTTACACGTAACATTTGGTATACTACTAGGTCCAGAATCAAATTTTCTCGAGAAAAATGACGATAATTTTAAGTCATTCTCATTATTATTGTTTGAGAACAGATCTATTTTGTTAGAGGATCGACTATGTAATGGAGAGTTTGATACTTTTCCATTTGGAATAGGGAGTTTAGAAGTATTATAGTTTGACGGTAACGTAGAATAAAAGGGGTTAGTTGGATGAAATTTCGGAGGTTCTTCCGAGGATATAACAGATTTTACTAGAGATGTAGAGTTAAAAGTTGACTGAGGGGAGTTGGGCGACCGTGTTGGGGATTGCAGTTTATTTTGTGACCAATGCGGTGGTCTGATGGTCGCGTAGACAGGCGCTTGTGGTGTTGCTTTTCCGCTGCTTATTTCAGATATCAATTGAGATGGCCCTGAAACAACATAAAATTATTTAGGTAACAAAATGATTTAGGTATCTTATTTTACAACACTAATAATAAATGGTTTGTTCAGTGTAGGAAAGACTTATTTTCTATATGAAACTAGCGCACACTACTTTTTTAACCGACTTTTGAAAAAGGAGGAGAAGGAATTGTCTTTTTCTACCTATGTGTATCGATATTTCCGTGATTTCTAAACCGATTTGCGTAAATCAACGAATTGAGAAACTCCTTCTTTTTCGTCGGTTAAAAAAATCTAAATCATGAAATGAGTTTTTTAATTTTCAATAACAATAACAATATTCTCTAATGTCATCTTGCTACTCGTATGCTTTTTCCTCAATATTTTATAAGAGTAGTAAAACAGAATTAGCAGTTAAACTGATTCCAAACGCATTACTGGATTCTAGATTACATTTCTTTGTGGGATATTAAATTTCCTTCCCTGCATGCCGGTCCCTGGGTTTCCTGTAGGGGTTTCCGGATCGCGTCGCATGCACGTGATTGCATTAAATAAATGCATTTATGAAAGGAAATAGCTTTTTTAAAGTTGCAGACAGGAGTTCTTTTAATGCATCATACGAGTATACCAACCAGGTATTTTACAACTTCTTATAGCCCTCAACGTTAATCTTATGAATTAGAAAATTGTTGAATTAAACAAAAAGAAATTTATTCTACATAATTGATCGCCTCAATAGCCCAACGTTTAAAGGTGCGGACTGAAAACTGAAAGGTCGCAGGTTCGATTCTCACCCGTTACACACCAACAAGCTTAGTACAAGCTTGCCACTTACTTGGAGGGGATAGGAGGATATAAGTCAACTTCAGCCTGGCTAATATTCTTTAAAAAAAATCTTAATTAAAAAACAGCCTACTATAAAACGATTAAGTATTGTAAAAAGATGAGAGTGAAATTAAAGAAAATAAGCAGGATATTATATTATACAAAAAAGGAATATCTACACAATGAAACCAGCGTCGAATAAAACGATTTTCCATTCAAGTAAATAACGATTGCTGTAAAGACTAATAAGAGTTGATATTAAAATTGCGAGTTAGAAAAGAGTCGATAAAGAAATAAAGGGAAATTGCAGCACATTGAGAGATACAGCAAAAAACAATATCTGTATAATGAAACTAGCCTGCAATAAAATGATTATTGTATTCAAGTAAGTATTAATAATAACTGCTGTAAGAGCTTTATTAAAAACAGATAATATTTAACTTAATTAGAACCTATATATCGCTTAATGTTAATTTTTTTTTATATTAAAATGTTACAATATTAAACCTATAGCTAAATTAATCTTATTACTATAGAAATCCTGCCCGCGTGGAATAGTGCCAAGAATACTGGCTGCATTTTTGCTAATGTTAATGAATCTAGTAACAAATTAAGCACGTATAAAACGGATGAAATGGATTTAAAATTCCTTTTTTATATAATGACAGGCACAGGTCTCATTAGTGTTTTCTTTGAGCACATTCCAACCTAAGGTAATTAAGTTCTGTCTTTACCAATAGAACAGAAACAATATCTTTTGTGGGAGGAAGAATGAGCGCACTCGTATCTTAATTGGTTCTTTTCTTTGAGGGTCTTGCTGAAGACAGAAGGATTTACTTTAAATAATAGCTAGTTAAATGTAACAGAAGCGGTATAAAATCGATGAACTAAGTGCGACATCGATTAATCTAGTTGCAAATGAAGTATTGTTACAAGCACCGGTCTCCACTAATAATATATTACATAAATAAGATACCTATTCTAGAATTATTTAAATATCAGTTACTTATTTGTTGATTTTACGTATGCATTAATTACATTTTTATAATTAAATAATCTTGAATCAATGTTATGAGTCGCGGTTTCCGCTAATATTCGTCATATAATTGAGACACTCATTCGATATTAATATTATATAAAGATTGCATGATTATTAGTTAAATTTAGATATATATATTTATTTACATTTTTATATTTAATTAATTGTAAACCAATGTTCGATTGTTTATAATAAGTTGTTGTTTAACTGTGTTAGTATCATGACTGATGATTCATTGTTTGTATAAAAAGGCGGGTGCAAAGAGAATGAGGGGCTAGTACTAATTTGTATTTCGGTCGCGGATAATAAGTAAATAGTGTTGGAAATAGTGTCACACAAAGTTTTTATTCATCGTCTACATCCTGACTCCTGTCGTCGTCTCGCTGTCCATCCCGCGACTTATTTCATCTCAGAAGTGGGATGTTGATGGACCAAAATGCTCGGGCCGTAACTTAATGGACTCGCAAAAAGAAAACGAAGTTATGCTGATAGCTCGACCGACGAAGATGTACCCGAAAAAAGTGACGTTTTTTTTCACGTTGAGAAGAATTATATTATGGCTTCCTATCGTCTCTTGAGAACTTTAAGAAGATCGATGCGAGAATAACGGAACAAAAGTCAAAGCCCTATTTTAACTGCCGCAAGAACGGGAAAGAGGATCCGGACAGCCGCCTCACACGCCGTCAAGTCTGCAACCGCTTCGGCCACGTTGCTGCTGCCTGCTGGTATGCCGCCGGCGCTGCCGGGGGTACGGTTTCCCGAGAGAGACACTCATCGGAAGCTCAACGCAGCGTTACACAGGTACGTCAAGTAACTTTTGCCACTTTTGATATTTTGTCTGATTTGTATAAAAAACATATCACTATTAATGAAGCAGTAGTACTCGCTTATAATGAGACTAGAAGTAAAGTTAATATTATTACGCTAAAAACAGCTGAATACTTAAAACTAAAGGTTTTACCCTCAAATGTATTAATGACAGGTTTTGGAGGTTCACGAATTGCTTCTCTGGGCAAAGTACGTTTCATTTAGGTATAGATGACATGTATTTTAACAGTGACGCTGAAATAACTAATACAGATTTGAAAGCCTTAAACATGATAGTAGGCCAACCCACCATAAATCATCCAAATTAGACACTTGTTGCTAATTCAAAAATAGTAAAGTTAATTGCGAATAATGAACAGTATTTACAGTCTACCCACGATTTAACAAATATTCAGTTTTCATACACGTTCAATTAAGTTTATTAAAATGATAAAACAAAATGTCTGGCTAACTGGACTAAGACATATCATGACTTTAATAATATAATATCTAGCAAATTAAACTAGATCTGTGTGGCTGACATATTGCTTAAAAAATACATCTAGTAATCCGAACTAGATCTGTGTGATATTAAAATATAAAATCTAGTAAACTAAGCTAGATCTGTGTGCCTGACATACCTATTGCTTGGTTCAAAATAAAATATCTAGTAATCCGAGCTAGATCTGTGTGATGTTAAAATATAAAATCTAGTAAACTAAGCTACATCTGTGTGCCTGAAATATTACTTGGTTCAAAATAAAATATCTAGTAATCTGAACTAGATCTGTGTGACCTTAAATTATAATATCTAGCATCTAGCAAACTTAGCTAGATCTGTGTGCTGGATGTACCTACCAATTTAAAAAATAAAGTAAAGCTCATTTAAAAAAATAAAGTATTGTTACTTATTGCTAAACTTAGGTCTGTAAACCTGTAAATATAAAAGATAAACCCATTACTGTTGTGTGGCAACTACAAAATAATAAAATCCAAATTAATGTTTGGATCTGTGTGAATACAAATAAACAAATAAAATAAAAAATAATTTATGCTTAATAAATTAAGGTATCTATTTACCTATTTTAAATAAACAACGATGCATTATAATGCATTTGAGGATACCTGCAGTACCTGTAATATGTATAATCTGTCTTTCTTTATATAAAAGAACGTTTACTTCTCTTTTTTCCCTGTCTTCACAGATGCAGAGGAATTTTAACGACCAGCCAGATCGCCGTGATGGGACACGGCCAATGCAGGATGGCCGAATGTTACAAGCACCGGTCTCCACTAATAATATATTACATAAATAAGATACCTATTCTAGAATTATTTAAATATCAGTTACTTATTTGTTGATTTTACGTATGCATTAATTACATTTTTATAATTAAATAATCTTGAATCAATGTTATGAGTCGCGGTTTCCGCTAATATTCGTCATATAATTGAGACACTCATTCGATATTAATATTATATAAAGATTGCATGATTATTAGTTAAATTTAGATATATATATTTATTTACATTTTTATATTTAATTAATTGTAAACCAATGTTCGATTGTTTATAATAAGTTGTTGTTTAACTGTGTTAGTATCATGACTGATGATTCATTGTTTGTATAAAAAGGCGGGTGCAAAGAGAATGAGGGGCTAGTACTAATTTGTATTTCGGTCGCGGATAATAAGTAAATAGTGTTGGAAATAGTGTCACACAAAGTTTTTATTCATCGTCTACATCCTGACTCCTGTCGTCGTCTCGCTGTCCATCCCGCGACTTATTTCAGTATCCGATATTGATGAAGGTATAAACTTTATCCCTCTTGTGCATCTAATGGCAAGTCTAATCTGTCTTTTATTAAGTTGGATTACCTACCTACTTTTATCTATTCTTGAGAACCATTTTCTCAGATTACGTACTATATAATGTGAGTGAAAACACATCCTGAAAATGAAGGAATACACCCTTTATTCCTTCACTTTCATTCTTTTCTTGTGCTAAATTAAACTTTGCATGAATAAATGGCATTTAAGTACGTAATTTTAATTAAATCAAAAACAGTGAACAAAGTTTAATTAAATTAATAAATACTTATCCTAAGTGCCGATTTCGCCAACGTCTAGTGAATAGTTTTTGTATTGAAAATCATACCAAAATATCAAAATTCCACGGTTAAATGTTAACGTTGATAAAATCGGCACTAGAAGTAATTAATTTCCAAACTTACTTTTCAACTCCGCAGCTTTGCCAATAGATCTTCTTCGTGGCGACATTTCTCTATCTCTGCCGACAAGAAAACTTAAATTAGTATATTGCTAGCCAGCTAGCCATAGATGTACAGTACGCGAACGTAAATATTACACGGAAAGCTTTGGAAAGGAATAATAAGCCGGTTTTGACTTCGTAGAGCGTCGTCACTATCGCACGAAGTAATAATCGCCACATAGGTGTGACAGAAACAACGCGCTCTACGAAACGGAGCCTAGACCACTGTATGTTACTGTAGACACAATCCTTACTTTGTAAAAATCCAATGGGTACCCTTGTGTTTCCGGGATAAAAAGTACTTAAGTAGGCTATTTCCCTCTATAGTAAAGCTAACATGTCCGCCATGAGAACATTGTGTCTAGCCATTTTCTGGATAGGCAAGTAGACAGTTTTTCTCGTGGCGCGTATGTAAGCCTTACACCGTAGGTCTTCAGCTATAGGTATCCATGCATTAAATCATGTCAATCCATTACTCTGTTACTGCGTATTTATAGGAAAAACGAAAAAAATAACAAACAAGTAAACTTCCGTATCTATACATAAATTTTTAAATCTATCTTCGTAAATATAACTTTAGTAAGGAGGAGCAGATAAATAAACTAAATAAACACACGCACTTAAAAGTGCATATCATCCTCATAATTATACATACACACATATAAGTGCAAATTCTCAGGGAGTAGGGTAAATAGAACAGTTCACACGTCACAGGATCCAAATAATTTGATCCGGGCCTTCCCTTTAGCAGCTTCACAAGCGGCCAAAGTGGCTTTTATTAAAGCTTTGGCTTCAATCATTTCCTATCCCGTAACCTGAAGCAGTCGGACATCGAATTCCGTGTGAAACGGACGAATGGTAACTGGATTAAATCGTGCCCCTGATGCAGTGAAATGGAAAATGCCGAGCTCAAAGCTATCCAAGGCTGAGCTAATGCGTCAGTTTTGACGAATAGTCTAAAGTCTAAATAGACGGAAATTTGTATTACCATTTACCCTATTACCATTTACTAATGCGATTGTGTGTTTCTTTGTTGGTTTTTTTTAAATACCTATATAGACTAGCGCTTGGCTGCGATCACACTTGATGGTAAGTGAAGATGCAGCCGAAGATGGAACGCGCTTGCCTAGAAAATGCCTATTCACTCTTTATTTGAAGGTACTCAAATTGTAGTTTGTCTAACAATCACACGGCAACTGAGCGACGGATCGACATAATTTTTTGTACAGGATATATTATAAAAACTTCATGTCGATATCGAGATCTGTTGAAACCTTTATACTTTTTGAAGCCTACTTTTTACTAAAGTTATATCCATAAGAACATAGGGATATCGCTGTATTTTTGTGACCAAAAAATCAATAAGTACTCGATTTATTTCAGTTGACTTAAAATATTTTTTGCGTTTAGTTTTATTTGTTGTTTGCAAACAATAACACAATATTAAACACTTGCTATAAACAATTGTGCTGTTACTGTAGTTACGAGAAAATTAAAATGTGCTCGTTTTAACAAGAGCTGTGTTATGTCAGTTGACGTTAACGGAGTGCCTTACATTCTTCGCTCCATAAAGATATTTTAAATGCATTTTTCATACTCTCCAGGAAGCCTTTTCAAGTAGATAAGTTTATCTTCTCTAAGAACGTGCCTTGCAGATTGCATTCTATAATTAATAACTATTAAATTATCATAGTTTAATTTATGTATGTTGTGTATGCTGTTTTTTTTTTTGGTTATTAATTTGAAGTCCCCGAAATCTTCAACAAGAAGTGAAATTATTTTAAAATATCGCTATCGACGTCTTCTCTTGAAAATCGCCACATGATACGATTTTGTGTCGCTTATGTACCTATTACCCTGCAGCTCATTTAAGAATATCGTCTGTCTACCTTGTGGGGTCTTCAAAGGATGCATTTTTTTAATCGACTTCCAATAAGGCGGAGGTTTTTAATTTGGCCGTTAGCTTTTTTTTCGTTCTTTAATACAAAGACGCGCTTGTCCGCGATTACGCTCAATGGTAGGTAAAAAAATCCATCTCACCGGGAAGGGGGGAAGGGGGGGGGGGCTACATTCAGTTTGCCGAAACGCACTTTAGGAGTTTATGAATCCAGCAGCCATGGGTCCGCCGACAAATGTAATCAGACCAATGCCACTTAATTTGCTAGACGATAGTCCTGAGAGCTACGTCAGTATGGGTACCTAGCTGTAATTATAGTTTGATAAAATCAAGCCCTACGGCTTCAGGGTATCAGGCGTAAAACTTCAGTTATTCTTACTTACTCATTTAACCCCAGCCTGAGAGCGGGTCCAGCAGACCTGAGCATGGCGTGAGCGTCAGCATTGCTCATGTCCTTCGTAGCTTTCCCGTTGATCGATGTGATGACGTCACCCTCGCGGATCCCGCTCAAAGACGCCTTTCGCCCGGGGTTCACCTGAAACGCGACACCATGTCCTTCATTTAACTGAATAAAAAAAATATCTAACCTTATCCTAGCACCATAGAGTTTGAGTGTAAAAAAATCTTACGAGATATAACACCGTGGTCAATGGAGAAGGGCTGACCCATTTTTACGCACAGAATCAGTCTGGCTGTTCAAATCAGAAATACAGCTAGTTTCTTATCACAATCACACACTGATAATGTAAGAGTAGGTACGTAGATTAAGCTAACCTAACGTTATTTTCAAGATCAGGTCGGAATTAAAATGCGGAAGGAATTAGGAACATTATTGTTTCAAAAGCATTATGCAATCTAAAGGTGTGATAGCTCTCAGTAATGAGGATTACGACGCAGAGGGAGAAATCAAAACCCTACAATTTTATTTATCTGTATAGATACCTAAGCAACCTACTTAAATAAAGACCAAAAAGCTTTCATTTTCAAAGTGCTGAATTGCTTCTCACGTGATTTGCAGGAATTTTATTTCCTCTTAGGTAATTATAAAAGGTCGACCACTTATACATATAATCTTCACGCCGCACCCTCTCGTTGCGGTGGCCATTCAGGCTCTGTGGTCTGAATATTATGACGTGTTCGTCCGTGCATTAGGTTATAAAGGTCGTTAGAAGGGCCGGATATGATTTCCTAAAGGTAATATGAAAATGTAATTTAAGCTTCAGTGTATAGCTCAACCGAGGACTTAATTATTCAGAAATGTCGTAACGAGAGCATCCACACTCTAATGGTGAGATCTATAAACCGTGCTCTGACTCAGCTCAAATAGAGGTTAAAACGACATAAATCTGTCTCGTTTTAACTCTAACTTGAGTCTGAGCTGAGTGATAGTGCAGTCTATAGATTTCAGCTTAAGAGGGCCACACGAGTGCAAGAGTGTGCCCTGCTACTCTTGTACCTAACTCTACGTTAAAGTTAGAGACAAGGAAAAAACAGGCTTTCTTCTTCTACCAACACTCTTCTTGATCTCAATTTTGCTCATCATTATAGTCTGAAGGAGACGGCACCGGTCATGTCACGAATAATGAACATGTTTCAAATAACTGACCGTACTGCATCTGAATGTCAAGCTAGGTCTCTACTTTTATCGGTGCGTTGTAGGCACGGTTGTGGGAATTTATTTTCTCGAACCTGCGACCTTTCAGTAGTTAGTCCACACATTTAACCGTTAGTTTAAGTTATAGATATAGTTACTGTGTCGTATTTCGGATATTATCGTTTCGTTTCGTTTATACTTTTATTCCTTCATTTGCATTAAACCTAATAAACAATTTTGATTGCTCATGTTTTAATCTAAAAATGGCAATGCAAAATTCTCTTTCCATGCAAAATGCGCATAAACTTTACACAATATAATACTAAACAAAACTGTATTTCATTAAAGTATAACTATGCAATTGTTACGTTGAAGCCACAAACAATGCATTTACAAACCGCGTTAGTTTCTCGCCGCCTCGCCGCCGGTGAACAAAACTTCAACATTTTCTTCAAAAGAACACTTTGCCCTTTACAGACCGCCCAGCCTCAGAGCTCACGCACAAAATACAGTCATTATAAAACACTATAAACTGCACAATTATGTCATTAAACACTCAAAACATAAAGAGAACTGCACAATTGCTGGCAATTATCATAATGACATTAATGATAATGACCACGATTGTCCTACCACCAAAACCAGCTCTAAATATAGCCCTAGTTGAGTATCGTCCGGTCACCCCGTGAAAGTCAAAGATACTAAGCCAAGGCACGCGATGGTAAAGCCAATTTCATCGAAACATTATATGGGCTTTATTCGAATATGCACGCGTGAAGACACTATTGTTGTATAGGATAGGCACCCGATTGGAATATTAATCTTGTTGAAGGCAACCTCACGATGATTCCATGTATACGTGCAGAACCTCGGTGTATTTTTTTTATAGGTCAATGAACTTGTATTGTGAGGTTTAAGCTTGACCAGCGAGTTTGTGCTGGTCTTGAAGGTCTAGTGCAGCATTTTATTAACATCCTTACTAAGAATTTTATAATATATTCTTTTCTTGACAGAAAAGCCTTTAGCCCGGCCCGGGAATCGAAGGCGGGACCTCGTCGTCCGCAGTCGAACATGCTAATCACTAGATCAACGAGGCACAAAGTGGTACTAGTTAGTTTGTAAAAATTAGGAAAAATATGTACTTATAAAAGTAAAATAGTATCCATAGGCCACCAAACTATAATGCATAGAAGCGCAATAGTCGACGCGGTGATAAACCATTTTTAGTAAGCCTTTAAAGGCTGACTATGCAGCATCGTCGCGTTATTACGACGACTTCGCAGAAAATTATTAAAAAATGACATAATTACTATACTACTGTGAAAGGGTGTCATAATTGTTCATCACAATAACCAACAAAAACGTAATTATCACCAGTACCAGGACCAGAAAATAATTACATGGTTCACATTATTACTCATTTGTTGTTTTGAGTCTATGCTTGAAGCCGGTCTTTTGTTACAAACTTCCGTTCTAAGCGTTATATTCGATGATACAGGGGTAGAAATTAGAATCACAATTTTTCGTAACCCTGAGTCTTAGAACTCGTTATTGTACGTATACATCGTAATTGAGTATAAAATAAAATGCTACACAAGTTTATTACTATGACAGTCGTAGAGCCTCGAGCGAGGATTCCCGCTATCAGCAACAGCAATTTCATATTTGCATAAGTATCCAACCATAAACATCCCTAATTAATTCTATAATAGCTACTAACATTACTGCTACTTTAAGCGACGAAACGACGATTTAGCCCACGGTTTCGCTTACGTTAAGTTTCAGTTTCAGATTTTTCAAACCCCTATTTTACCTCCTTAGGGGTCGAATTTTTTAAAACAATTTCTTAGTGGATGCCTACGTCATAATAGCTATCTGTATGCCTTCAGCCCGATCCGTTCAGTGATTTAAGCTGTGCCTTGATAAATCAGTTAATCAGTCCTTTTATATTATTTAGATTTTGCCCAGTTATTTATATACATTTCTAGTTGATGTCTGCGACTTCGCGTGGATTTAGTTTTTGAAATCCCTTTATCCCTTTTTAATCTTCCTTTTTTTCATTATCGTGTTCATTTTTCATGCTTCATTGTGTTTTGTTATTGCTCCATCAATTTTCCTTTTGTTAAACTTTCATCGTAATTAAACTTCTCGAAATTCTATTAATAAATAACTAAGCAATTCCAAAAATTAATTTGCGGCAACTTTAGTTTCGCTCGGTTCGTTAAAGTTTTTAACGTAGGTAGATATTATGTTTAAACTTTTTAAAAGTTCCCATTTCGTAACCACCAACCTAACAAGACTCACAACATTTATGAAGACTCATTTTGTACTGAACATATTTCTGTAAACAAAGTTGTGCAAAGTCTTATCGTGAAAGTTTTCAAAATGTTGCAGCAGGGGCACTTAGTTTAATTAAAAGTATAACTCGTACAACAATCTGTAATCAACCTCCAAGTTGGTGTAGCATAACTTAGAAATATGGACTGATGTTTCCACACAGCAGAAATATTACTGTATAACATTACAAAGTTATAAAATGTTATTTAACATAGACAAAATATTATATACGTTGTTATACATGTCAGTACCGGTTACCGAATGGGAGCCTAAACAACATCTTGTAAATTGTAGCTAATTGTAACTTAACTTGTTTGACAATGTTATCGTGTTATCAAGCGTAGGACCACCAACAAGAGTGTCAAAGTGTAGGAAAATAACAAGCTGTAATGGTCATGGCTCAGCAGCACCAGGATCAGATGTTATATAAGATTCATCCGATGATTGAGTCCATCGATTTGTGGCCATTTGAGTCGATTATGTGGAGAGGTATGGTCTCATTTATAATAATTCGAAGTGTGGTGGTCGAGGATGCCTAAAACACCAAATAAAGTCCCCATCCATATTACTCAGTAGAACTAAGCCTTAGATTCTTGTTTAAATTTAAATACCTTGTACAAGTTGGTTGAGTCCCGATCCCAAAGATGATATTGACATTGAAAGAGAACGGAGGGCGTTGTCAGTGCAAGCAAATATGCTGAGATATTTATGCAGAGCGTGCATGGAGGGCGACGAGACACCGGAACTCGTACTGCTTAAATGCAGAGGTGTATCCGATCAACGACAAAGATACATTGGCTTTCCAGTAACACTTCCTGAAGTCCACGCCGACATGGGTGGCCTGCTCGGATTCTGCAGTGAGCTCGGCTGGCTGGAGTGATCCGGCGGAATCACGCAAAATGGACGGCTATCGCCTACTTGCGGAGACAATTCTCAGGAAATGAAGATGATGCTGGACGGTTTGTATGTTCAAGCAACTTTGGCATGTCTTTGAGTTATATAACCTTCTTGCTGGATGTAAATAACCTAATTGTCGGATCATCTCTAAATTAAATAGTTATTAGTTACATAACATTAATATAGATGACATTCATCTTACATCGTCTCTGAATTAAATAGCTATTAGGTAGTTATATTAATTTATGATTATAGCTAATCCATCAAAGTATCCAGGCCCTCCATTATAACATGATCTCTATGCGCTGAAACGGAATAGATCAGGAAACGTTAAGGTAAGCGTAAATTGTGGGTTCGATGCGGTTCCATCGTAATTGGTCAGGGAAAAGTAAGATTAGAATTTGAGGCACGTACGTAACTCCGCGTGCACGTGTTATGCTTACGCGATCCCCTATCTGCCGCCTACAGCACCGCGCCCAATTTATTCTATTTATACGTCGTTGTCTTATCAATGTAGAGTGTGGTAAAGTATAGCGCATTATATCAATTGAATAAAGTATGAAAATAAAAGTAGAGTACATAAGTTCTTTGAATGCAATATTTTTGCAGGTGATTCAATGTCAGATTTACATAATTATAATTCCTTTCAGTATTTTCACGGGTTTCCTTTAACATTGTATATTATATTATGTTTTTATCGGTTGATGACGCTCGTTGGTCCAATGGTTAGTATCTTCGACTACAGATGTCGAGAATTTCGGGTTCAATTCCCGGGTTGGACCGATTAATAATGTATTGCGTTTTTCTGTCAAGAAATTCTCAGTACTACCCCGGAGTTAGGAAGTAGGGGGTGTACTACCCCCGTGCCTCGGTAAGTAAAACCGTTCGTCCTGTGCCTGATTTTCTGTGACGCAATAAGTTAGGCCAGAAGTTATTTTAAGTTTTTATAATAGCATCATAAGCTATGTATGTTTTGACCACCTCCGTGGCGCGGTGGTGAGTGCTGTGGTCTTATTATGACTGTGAGGTCTCGGGTTCGATTCCCGGCGGGGGCAATTGGGGAATTTATAATTTCTAAATTATCTCTGGTATGGTCTGGTACTCTGGTGGAAGGCTTTGGCCGTGGCTAGTTATCACCCTATCGTCAAAGACGTGCCGCCAAGCGATTTAGCGTTCCGGCACGATGGCGTATAGAGAATGATTAGAAGATGAGTACACTGCCATACCCCTTCCAAGTTAGCCCACTACCATCTTACACTGCATCGTCACTTACCATCATGTGAGATTGCAATTAAGGTCTATCTTGATTTAAAAAAAAACTTTCGCGTTGTCAGACAAAAAATATTAGGTATACAGAACCATAATAATAATATGCAATTCAAATACGAGTAAAATGCAATCGAATAAAAACCAACCACGTTCCCACATTAAGCGACCTGATTCCAAGGAAACGGGAGAAACGTTGAAAGCCTACGATAACACCCTCGTACGGTGCAAGGATGCGGAAAGCGAGCAGCCAAGACTACTTTTGTACCCTCATTCATGCACTTTAAAAATAAAGACTTACTTGAGGCTGTCGTGGGTGTGAAAATGTGAGACGCGGAAAAATGAATTACTCTCACAAACTAGTTGTTAGTTGTTACACAATGCAGAGAACGATATTACACAGCATTGTTTTGTTTTCTGAAATTTCTTTAATATATTTAATAAATTCGGGATAAAATATAGCCTATGTGATAATTCTGGGTATGAGCTACGTATCTCTATTCCAAACAGGCAAATCGTTTCATTCTTTGTGACGTACAGAAGTAACAAACATCCATCCATCTATCCATCGATCCTCTCAAACTTTCACATTATTTTATAATATTATATATATAGTGTGATATTAGTAGGATTATAATGAATTAGGAATTAGGATTAGGGATAGGAAGGTTTTAAGCTATTGCATAGCTTCTATCGCGGGCCTTGAGCGTGGAGACCGAATCCAGAAATTCCGTAACGAAAATAACCTGACACGGGATTCCTCTCACCGCTAGATGGCGTTGATAAAAAATGCTATGCAATAGCTTTACCGCGGCAGTCCCCGAGTGCCACACGTCTTTTTTTTTACAAATTAAAAATATTATGAGTGATGAAGTAATAGGCATGGGTCTGCTATATTATAACGGCATTCCGAACCAGGCAGGAATAGTCAATTGAATATTGGTATATTCAATTGACTATTCAAAAGCACTTTGCAAAAGTTTATTTGAATGAAAAAAAATTGTTACTATTCTCTTGTACTTTAATGTCCTTTAAAATAAGGTGTCTACTTAAAGCTACGTTGAGGGTGTGAAAATTACTCGGAAAAATATTACAAACCTTTATACACGGTGTTATTTTATTCCACGTAAACCCTGAAGGAGGTGAATGTGCTCATGAAACTGAACACCTTTCCCCAAGGAACATAGCTCGAAATATGAAAAAAAAAAATTGGACCCTCCATACAAAATTGACGACTAGCTGATTGATTTACTATGGGAGGTCCAAAATTTTTTTTCATATTTTGACCTAAGGGAAACTTGTTCAGGACCTTGGGGAAAGTTGTTCAGTTTCATGCGCACATTCACCTCCTTCAGGGTTTACGGGGAATAAAATAGCACCGTGTATATTATAATCTAGCGCTTGACTGTGTACAAATATCACACCTAATAGTAAGTGAAGATGCAGCCTAAGAGGGAGCGCGCTTGCTTAGAAAATGCCTAATCACAATCGAGTTGCGAAATAGTTACCTAGATTGTGTTGCCGTTTTATGTGAAAAATTAGTTGCCACCTGTCAAATCCCCGCAACTTTTGCTTAGATTTTAAAGGGAACTTTTAAATTCAAAGGAAGCAGAAATAAATAAGCACCTATGCAAGTATTCGAGTATTCGAGATGCAGCATCTGAATTCGATAAATGGAGCGAATCATTCGGAGGCTTTTACCCCCAATATATCTACACCTGTTATATACGAAGCGGGAATCAGAGATCTCTGGAGGAATTCTTTTATGACTTCTTTCGAGAACTAATAGGAATGAAAACTTTTCAAAGTTTATATTCCAGAAGTGAAAGACAAAACTTTGAAAAATAAACAGCGATGTTTGTTAAATGGTTCCGAAGTTGGAGCAATTTAACGCTGATTTTTCAGTTTTTCTTCAAATAATAAATATCTATACTTACCAATCTCATAGCATAAAATTGAAAGCCGTGGGTTGTCTTTCTATTTGTCGCTTATTTCTTCTAAGTTACTCAATGGATTTAAATTTAACACGGTTTTAACGAGAATTTCTTCCGGAAGATTTATGTGTACAATACATGAAATGATAATTTCAGACCCTAACATTGCTAACGCTAGCGCGAAATCTTATGAGTTGCCTATTAACAAAGACCACATTTTATTCCTGAAATAGAGATTCTTCTCAAAACTGGAAAAGAAAAGAGGTACCCACTTAATTAACTTGCTTCCGGAGACAGACATCACACTTCTTATCTAGGGAAATCAAAGAATATCATCGGAATTTTTAAAAACCTAAACGTCGCGGATACCATCTAAGGTTCAGATAATCGCAACCGTTTTTTTTTATATTTATAACGAGCAAACGAGCAGACGGGTCACCTTATGTTAAGTGATTACCGCCGTCCATGAACATTTGTAGCACCTGAGGCACCAATGCGTTGCCGGCTTTTCAGGAATTTGTTCGTCCGCCCCTTGAATAATTTGACATGCCTTGTTGTAATATGTATATAACTTACTTAAATGTAACTTACTCAATCTTTATGTACACACAGAAAACATTACATCAGCTTTACAACACAAAAGGGTCGTAAGAGTGTTTGCGGACAAATATTTTAATAAAGCTCACACTCGTTAGCAAGATTGATTGTATTTATTGTTTGCTCAGGCAACATTCCGCGCACTCGGTACTCACATTATAATAATATGTGGGCTGCGATGTATCGCTGAAACTCTGGTGGAACAAATAAAAATTGTGTAGATATAGAATAAATTAAATGAAACAAAAAAATATTTTTATAGACAAGCTTATACTTATTTAAAACACGCTACCAGCGTGGATAAAATATTTCTTGATACAAACTTTAATGTGAATAAACTTTACACCACATCCTATTATTATAATATTATAAATGTGAAAGTTTGGATATTTGTTACTCAATCACGTCGCAACGACTAAACCGAATAACACATAGGCTACTTTTTAACCCGGGAAATAAGAGAGTTCCCGCGGAAAAAAACCCTTAGTAAACCACGCGAACGAAGTCGCGGGAATTAACTAGTTAAAAATAAAGCCAAAAAAATTTACTAAAAATAACATAAGAATACAAATGGCGACCTTATAGCTTAGAAGCGATCTCTGCGTATTGCAGAGAATAATATAATGATCGTAAAGAAAATAAGGGTGCCCGAAAAAAAGTTCACGTGGCAAAAAATCACTCTGATTACATCCACCTTTTTCAAAAACCACCACCTCAAATCTCAATCAACTATATGGATCAGTACAGAACTCTAAAAATTATTGTATAAAATAGGTATAAAATAAATGTTGTTACTAAGCCGTTACAAAATATTTAAATAATATTAACTATAAAAGAGTTTCATAAACTAACATCAACACACTTTTCGAACACGTTATTTAATCCATGTCAATTTTGTGGAGCAGAGATTGAATGAGGCGGTTAGATAAAATAGCAAGTGGATTATTCACCGCAGAACTAGAATAGATATTGTAGCAACGTTTAGGAAATAACCTAATAGATTTATAAATACATATCAAAAATTCCAAGGCCGGCGGGATTCGAACCCACGTCTCTCTGGGAATCGCGCCCAAGTGTGTTAACCGCTACACCACGGCCGAAACATACGTCAGCCACGAAATTAGTGATATGTATCTACTTTTTCAATCAGTTTTATAGCAAGTGTTAGCGACATCTAGTAGCGACACATTACAGTTGTCGATCTACTTTTTTCCAAGACACCATATTACAATGGAGCTCTTAAGAAATTATAGATGCCACATTATTAGGTTATTTCCTTTAAGTGTAGGTTAACACTTCAATAAAAAAAAATAAAAAAAAAAGTTTAGGAAGCTCATATAATACATATTGTTTTTTTAAACGATGCATGTTCAAAGCAGTGACTAAGCAGTCTAAGATGGAAGCAGGCTAACTTGGAAGGCTGCAACTACAAAAACACTTATATCGAGATTAGAGATACAACGTTTATCACCGCTGTTGTGTTTGAAAATGTTTTTGTATAAAACTAACCTGCCTTGGGAAAAGAAATAATATATTTTTTGAGATAAACTTTTAAAGCGTCTATTTCTATTTGCTAATTATTTAGCAATAGTGAAATATATTACCATTTTCACATTTTATTTGGATTTTCATTTGCCACACACATTTTCGGTCGAATTTTTTTCTAAGTAAGATAGCATTAAAAATCGTATTTGGCCAAAAATTGGTTCGCGACGTTATAGCTTGAGTAGAATGCAATATGTGTATCTTTAAAATTTAACATAAATATTATTTAGATAAAAACATTATTAGAATGACTATTTCAGTAGGTAACATTTTCAAGATTTCAAGACACAAAATTGCCACAAAATTCTGCTAAAGATCAAAGAAAGAATTTTGATGGCGTAATTCAAGATGAGCATTTGTTTAAAAGTGCTCGCGTTAAGACGCCTAACTTGATTGTTTTTACCGAGTTCTTGGGAATTAATCGCATGACTTCATTTAATTTTTCGCTTAATAAAATCATGAAAATATTTGGAGAAAGCTTGTTCGTGGCAACTGAGGGGTGCGGTTGTCGTGCTTCGGTTGTCACTCGCAACTTCGTTACATTAGAAACATTACTACATTTACGGTGTTCAAGTGGCAGTGAGCACAGACACACACACACACACACACACACACACACACACACACACACACACACACACACACACAAACACACACACACACACACACACACACACACACACACACTTTTGTGATTGTTAAATAATTGTCCAAACAACCCTGATCTAGGCAATAAGTGCTCCCGCTGTGATTTTTATGAGGGAGAGGGCTGGCTGTCCTTAACACAGATTGACAAAATCTAGGATAGCCAGTTTTGACTTTTGATCCTAATAATATATAAGTATTTTAGCAATATTGTTATTAGGTCTTTAAGTACCTATGTATTTTGATGATGATGAAATAAATATTATTATTATATGATGCATGGATTTGAGATGTAGAGTCGACGTCTCAAAGTCTGCTTATAGGTAGCAGGATGTAATTTAACGCTGCTTAGTAGGTAGGTACTCACTCTTGATATTCTGAGCGGTTGGTTCTGATCGACTCCGCCGTGCATGCGGAAGCCCCACGGCGCTCCTCCAGTCAGTTCCACCTCCCTCGTAGACATCTTACTCCATTTCAACAAAACTTTCAATTAAAACTCCCCGCCGCGACTAAACTCCGTCGAACAAAGTGTTCTTCATTATAGACAACTTGAGGTAGCGATTGGAAGCCCGTAGAATTTTTCATAAAAGAGGTAGGTAGTACATTGTTTGTTTAGAAGTGTGCGTTCGACTTAATTGATATCTGAAACAAAAGAAGAATGTCTATATGGCATGGTGCAAGATAGTAAAAGTTTTTGTATAAAACATTTTATTGGTTTTTTAATATATAAGATATGTAATAATAATACTTAATATAATATAAAACTAAATACTAAATTAAAACTAAAACGTATAAATAGATTTTTTATTTTTCGTAGGAGGGGAAATCTTCATGAACATCCAAAACGACGAATAGTGTCGGACTCCTACCGGCTAAAATCCTTCAAAAAATTAAATGTGGTCTGAAATAAATGATTATTTATTTATTTTATTTATTGTTAGAGTATGTTTTTGGACTAATGTAGGTAGATAAGAGGCAAAACAGTTGAATCTCAAACACATGCTTGGTGTGAAAAGGCTGAATCAAATTTAAAAATACGAAATAATAACAAAGCTCAGATGATGGTCGGCTGACGCAAGCGCAGATAAAACGCATTCTTTTGAAAATATCCAGATACTAGATCTGGATCTATTATTCTTAGACAGCTGTGGTTAACAATTTGGGATTTTCTACAATGTTAACCGAGACAGTACCTGCTTACCCCGAGCTAATATTTTTATTATAAGTACAGCTTAATTTTTTCTGAAAAGTCGTCTAAAAAAGTTCAGTTGCTGCCAGTTTACACTATTGTCGTAGAATCCACTCATAACAAAAACATTACGCTTATTTGGAGAATATTATTTTTATAAATGAAAAAATCAATTTTTATTATTTATCTTTCGATTTTGCTATTTAAAATTTTGTTTTAATTTAAATTTTAGTTAAGTATAATTTGATGTTTTATTATGTTCTTAATTGATTTATGGTCTAAGATTTCAGGGCCGCCCGACCTTACTTATTTTCTAAGTAACCAAATGTGTTCGGAAGAGAGTGTTATAAAAATGAAGACAGGTTCTAAGTAAATTTAAGAATTTTTTTGCGAACTTTAAAGTGTGTGGCAGAAATGATCGCCGACGGAAAGTGTCTGGTGACATCGATTATTATTAAATTTTAATGAATCTGTCAAACATACACAAAAATCAGCACTCAGAATTGAAGAAAAGTTACCAATGGTTTACGTACCTTTAGCACTTGATATCTGTAAACTGGCGGGCGGCCCAAGCCAGCAGGTATCTTCAAAGTATCTTACTAATACTACTCTGTTTGAACCTTGAACACATTTGATTACTTAAAAAATAAATAAGGTATGGCGGCCCTGGGATCTTGCTCTATTAATAAGTGTTTAATATTATAACAGTCTTTTAAGATATTAAGCATATTGTTGTATAAGCGTGCACCAACAAACCGATTCCAACGCTTCCCACTGTCGGATTAGTTTGAAACTTCGCTAAGTTCTGCAAGTCTAACGGTCGTTACAAACAATATCTTGACGTTTAACTTTAAGCATCAGCAAAACCTACGATATCTGGGTTCATGTTCTATCGGAATGAATATTACGGGAACCTACTTGAGAATGCAGGAACTTATGCACAGAATCTTAGTAATTAATTACTGCCTAATGATTACGACTTTGGCCACGTGGATTTACTTCTAATAAAAGTTGTCATCGAAATTTCTTTATTTCCTGGAACAAAAACCTTTGATTGTCTCTGAATGCAAGCTGTGCTACGCTTTAAAAAAGTAAAATTAATCTATGTGATATACTAATTACTAACTTATTGCCCTCACATAACAAAGTTTTAATATTTGACGCAAAAATGACTAATATATTCATGCCCATTTTCAATTTTTATTCACATTAAAAAAACTAATCATTCAAATCAATGTTTATTATAAAAGACAGTAACTTCAGTTTTACTTATTTTTATGTAGAAGAGCTTAACAAGGACAATGTACTGGGCGAAAATTGAAATCTTTTGAGAATCTCTAAACTTTCAACTTATTCTATAGAAGCCACAGCTACTAGAGCGGCAAAAAAAGCTTAAGCTTAAGCTTTTCTAGAAAATGCATTGGTTTAGATTATAGATGTAGATTATACCTACTGACGCTATAGATTGGTTTGGACGCCTTCGTATTATACACGAAGCATCTCGATTGCAGCAGCTAAAAAAACCGCTTCAGTTGCTGGCAAGAAGCGATCCCTAGGCAATATACTAAAGCTAACTTCTAAAGCTCAAAATTATATTCACAAATTATGTACTCTACACTGATGAGGTCCGAATTCAATTATCGAACCGCTTATCGTGCGGATAAAATACGGTCGACTGCATAAATTCGCTTATGGAAATTTATAGCAAGCTATGCATTTTAGTATTTTTACATCACATTTGCCATTTTCATCATCGCCGAATAACGTTTAACCAACGAATAAAGATCTTATAACAGATCTTCAATATTCTACTAATTTGTACCTATTAATGCTAAAGTTTGGATGTATGAATGGAAGTTTGTTCCTCAATCACGCCACAACGACGAAACCGATTTGGCTAAAATTTGGCACAGAGATAGAACAATAATAACATATTATGTTATTAGTCTGAAATAACACAGGCTACTTTTTATCCCGGAAAATAAGAGAGTTCTCGCGAGAATATAATAATTATTATAAAGATAATCCTAGCAGATAATAGGTGTAACTGGGTACTTCTGGTTATTTATAACTTTATTAATCATTCTCTGGTTGTATTAAAACGTGCTATAAACACAAATTCGGCGGCAATAAAAGTTTTTAAGCCTTGAACACACGATACGCAACAGCAGCGCCATGCGACGTAGAACGATTGTCGCACGGTACGCGGCACGAACTATTCAATGGCAATTTCACCAACTCCGAGTTGGTACCTAACTTTTAACCGAGGAATAAGTTTGATGTTTTGACAGATTTTCAATACAAAAACTGTCAGAACGTCCAAAATATCGAGCCATGACAGCGTGACTATATGATAGTACTAGTATAGTTCTTTCAATTCACGAGGGCGCGTGAGCTTTACTTGTTGTTGCGTTGTGTACGTATGCATATTGCGTAAGTTGTATGCCTGTCAGGAGCCCAGGTGGGAGCGATCAGGCACGAGCAAGCCCTCGCTCCCACTTAATAGATACGAAACACACATAATCATCAGCCACGCGCCCTCGTGTGTTAGAACTATACTAATTGTTAAGCAAGTAATGACGGGAGTACCTACTATTTTTTAAGCAAATTAAGCAAATACAGTATCATTCATGCGTATTGCTCAGTCTTTGTGCTACCTTTGCCTGCATTAGACATGCACAGCTAACCATAGCGTGGTACAGTGGTGAACTTTGTATAAACCAGAAAAGGTCCTAAAAGTTTCCTTCTACTCGTAAATAAGGTGTAAACAGCATTATCTTCAAAACACATAAATCTTCACTTTCTTTCCGGTTTATAAAATTCGTCTCAATTTAAAAGCACCCGAGAAATTGTTCCTAAGCTGTTCAAATTTTTAAGTCGCAGTAACTCCATAACAAAGTTAAGGCGAGGGTTTGTTCAATACAAAAAGCTCAGCTTTCGTAAAAATAAGAACTCGTTAGTTCCTTTCTTTAGAGTTCGTCTGTCCATTTGCCATACTTATGTAAAGGATCTCTCGCTCATAAGCTCAGATTGAATCAGTAACAGGCCTGCAATCTGGACGTGCGATGTAGAATTTTGACTTTGAATTTTTCCTCTATAATGTAGTTTAACATGTAGTATGTATGTAGTTCAGATTGCTCTGACTAATTAGTTTTTTCCAAAAGTTAATTTTTCAATAAGAGAAGATTGAAAATTTTTTTCAAGAACGCGCTTGCCTAGAAAATGCCTATTCACTCTTGATTTGAAGGTACCCAAATTGTAGTTACATATAAGGAAAAACGGAAGCCGGAAGGGCATTCCAAATTTTAGCGGTGCGTATCAAGAACGAAGAAGCAAAGCGCTTAGTGCGCGTCCTTGGGATTTCAACTACGTAGGGGTACAGATCTATTACGTGCCTTGCGTTTCGATGGTAGGTAGAATGGTGACGGTGGAACCAAGTTGAAAAGTTCCTGAGCACACTCTCCGAAATATCTTCTTCTGAATATGGCCTTAATAATGCAAACCTCATAAATTCCGTTCAACGCCGCTGAATTGCCCATAAATAAATTAATTGTTGCTAAGACTGGGTTACTAGATCATAGCTCATGTTTAGAATAGTCTAGTTGTTACTTGTAACGTGTGAGAATGAGGTCATTCCCGTTGAATTATTTCAGGCTATGATGTGCACTCGCTTCTGAACCGAAGGCCGAAGCGATCGTGAAATGGGTATTTAGGTATTCATACAGGTAGGTACCTATATCACATTCCAATTAATATTTTTACCCGACTACGGTAGAGCTAAAAGGGATACAATTTTTACCGACTTCCAAAAAAGGAGGAGGTTCTCAATTAGTCTCTCTTGTTTCTTTTTATTTTATGTATGTTCTCCGATTACTCGAAGACGTCTGGACCGATTTGGAAAATGCTTTTTTTGTTTGAAAGAGTATACCTCTCAGGGAGTCCATAGTCATGTCAGGATCTAATGATGGGATCCTGGAAAATTCGAAGGAACTCTTCAAATTTTATAGGCACAAGTGATATAGGTACTTTGTAGTGGCGTTTGAAGTCGGTTTTGTAAAAAAAGAGTTTTTACATTTAAATTATAGCAGTCTATTTATAATATTTTCTGCCGTAGATCGCTGAGCTGAGAATAAATAATTTTAAATTTGAATTTGAATTTAAATGACAAAGTAATATTATAAGTTTGTGATATCGAGTACATTTAAATTTTATGCCCACCGGTGAATGGCAGAGGCGTACATACATACAGTCTCTGGTAGGCCTTCAATGTAACGGAAACTTGTGATTGACACGTGAATCCGACCCTACGCCTCCAGACCGCACCTCAGTGACAGGCATGTCACTTGACAGTCTTTATGTACATTCCCAATGTGTTCTCATGTCACACTCAAAAATCTACTGCCACGTCGATCTAGTCGACCGTTCCGTAGAACAAAGTCTCATCTGCTAAATTCATAACTTGAGATTTGAGCCTTACAGATGTGACTTTTAAGGCTCAAATTTCAAGTTGTAAATTTAGCAGATGAGACTTTATTCTACGGAACGGTCGTAGTGCTTAGCATGTTCGACTACGGATGACGAGGTCCCGGGTTCGATTCGCGGGTCGGGCCAAAAAATGTTAGATCCTTTGCAAGGATCGTTACACAACATAATATTGTGCCGCTTGTATAAAGCGGCTTCTTGTGATCGGCTTGAGATCGTCCGCTTACCACGTGGGAGGTATTCTGAACTCTGAAAAAATTGAAATACCTAAAGAGAACAAAAAAAATTTCAAACGAATAATAAATTATTAAATTATAATATTAAAGTATTAGTTAATTTTGATTTTATTTACGGTTATTAAACAGAGATTAACGGGATAAGCCAACACTAAGCGGGAATAAGCTTATTTAAATCCGTATTTCCTACCAATAGTTGAAATAGTGATAAAACGTTTCAAATTATTTAACTAGGATGAATAATTTACAAAACAGACGTATAGCGCAATAATTAATAACCGTTTGATTTTGAATATACTTTTGTTTATTTCTCTTAATACTCTATAATACATCTACCTGCCATTGAAATTGGCTACATACTTATATATACTTACCATGCATTCGTGAGCTTAACGTTCAACTTGTACGAGTATACAGACGCAGGTAACGTGAACGAACATAAAAGTACCTAATAATAAATACCTACGAGCCAAGAAAAATTACCTTTGTGTACTATAACTTCTCACGTACAATACCTCCTCTAAGGCCCATATTACACTATACTATTTATAGGATCCTATTTCGTACCATAGACTATATTCTATTTAGATCACCATATACATAATATATTTCCTAGGATGATAATCTATGGTACGAAATAGGATCCTACATTATATGGGTAGTATAGTTAGTGTAATATGGGCGTAATATATGCACTCTCCATATTGCATACTCTTGGGAACTGTCTTCTCCTCATTCCATTTCAAGACAGGTACCTTAAAAATATTGACGGCGTAGATAAGCTGTACCTACTGATGTAATGGAAACGGAAGCAGACAACAAACATTTCAAATGATTTGACGTTTCAATTGGTTTCAATCCCGAAATATGGCGTTTTCAATTACGTCAGGCGATCCCGATCGAACCACAGGATCGAACACAACATAAAATATGATGTCAAACCAGAACAAGCAGAACCAACGTCCGAGAGACAGTAGGAAAAACTAGGAGTTTCATAAAATCTGAAAGTTGATAGGTGCTGCTTCTGTGTTTCACAACTATGTTTTTTTTATTCGATGACAAGATAGTCCTTTACTGCAATCTCGCCTGATGGTAAGTGACGATGCAGTCTAAAATGGTAGCGGGCTAACTTGGAAGGGGTATGGCAGTGTACTCATACCCTTAATTGGTTCTTTGAAGGTAGGGTGGTAACTAGCCACGGCCAAAGCCTCATACCAGATCAGACCAGAGGCAGTTTAGAAATTATAAATTCCCAAATCGCCCCCGCCGGGAATCGAACCCGAGACCTCCCAGTTATAAGACAACAGCGTTCACCACTGTGCCAGAGAAGTCAAGAAAATGTTGCCATCAAAGCTACCAAGCCAAGCAGGTCAGTGATGGGACTACAAAAGGAGGTGGGTTGATAAGGCAACAAAATCCGCCCCTCATACACTCGAAAAAAAAAGTTCCAGATTTCGACAAATTGTAAATGTATTTATATACTTGAAGATATAAACTTTATTTTAATATAAAGTTTAGGTGATAAAAAAAATAGTAAGTTACAGAAAATATTACCCAAAAAGAGAGTGTTTCTTTTACTTTTCTTACATTTTCATACATTTTAGTCGTTTTTTAAGCTTTGATTTAATATTTTAGAATGAGGCGCTCCATGAACCATGGTAAACGTAACTGATAATGATGCTCCTTTTTATAAGCTTTTATATGAGTATTAATTTATTTTGGTTCATGGAGCGCCTCATCCTAAAATATTAAATCAAAGCTTAAAAAACGACTAAAATGTATGAAAATGTAAGAAAAGTAACAGAAACACTCTCTTTTTGGGTAATATTTTCTGTAACTCACTATTTTTTTTATCAACTAAACTTTATATTAAAATAAAGTTTATATCTTCAAGTATATAAATACATTTACAATTTGTCGGAATCTGGAACTTTTTTTTCGAGTGTATGAGGGGCGGATTTTGGGCCTTATCAACCCACCTCCTTTGTGTTGATGGACGAACTGCTACGCTAGTAAGAGTGTCTGCCATTGTAAGAGTACCTTATAGTGATATTAAATAGGTGATGCCAAGTTTGCAATTTTATAAAGTAGCGTTTCACTTATAATTTATGGTACCTATGTTGGCGAAATGAAGGAGGTAGGTTGATAAGGCCCAAAATCCGCCCCTCATACACTCGAAAAAAAAAGTTCCAGATTCCGACAAATTGTAAATGTATTTATATACTTGAAGATATAAACTTTATTTTAATATAAAGTTTAGGTGATAAAAAAAATAGTAAGTTACAGAAAATATTACCCAAAAAGAGAGTGTTTCTTTTACTTTTCATACATTTTCATATATTTTAGTCGTTTTTTAAGCTTTGATTTAATATTTTAGAATGAAGCGCTCCATGAACCAAAATAAATTAATACTCATATGAAAGCTTATAAAAAGGAGCATCATTATCAGTTACGTTTACCGTGGTTCATGGAGCGCTTCATTCTAAAATATTAAATCAAAGCTTAAAAAACGACTAAAATGTATGAAAATGTATGAAAAGTAAAAGAAACACTCTCTTTTTGGGTAATATTTTCTGTAACTTACTATTTTTTTTATCACCTAAACTTTATATTAAAATAAAGTTTATATCTTCAAGTATATAAATACATTTACAATTTGTCGAAATCTGGAACTTTTTTTTTCGAGTGTATGAGGGGCGGATTTTGTTGCCTTATCAACCCACCTCCTTTGCATAATGTCACCTATTGGATAACTTTGGAATGCTATCGATCGCCTGATTTTTATCCCACCTATTGTGCCTTTATATTATGAATTGTATTAAGGTATTATAATATACTTACTCATCGTTTTTTAATATAAAACTTTCACAATATTCATCATGAGTTGTGAACCCCCACAGTCCGGTTGGTAGGTCAAGTTTACCATACACAGGTAATGGTAGAAACACCATACAAACTACCTATCAGCTTCTAACAAACGCCTCCTCTAAATATCCTATGGGCTCTCGGGCCACCGACATCACCCTGATTGACATTCTAATAATTTATTTAAGTCTACCTTCGTCAAGGCGTGTCGGTAATGCTGGACTGTCTTTTAATAGCCCGCAGTAGTGAGTCAGTGATTCACATTTCGTTAATCGAAGGTTAAATATACTCGTTCCAACAGTACATTAGCTTTCACAGCGTTTCCTAATACCAGGCTTGCCATACATTCTGATTTAATCGGGATTTTCCCAGTTGTATATAAGTATTGTTGCCAAGAAAGAGCTGTAGATATAAACATTTTCTGGAGGTCTAAATAAAAAAAATCTACCAAAGTCGTCAAAAACATTTTCAGTACTGAAAAATGCGTTGCGTACGCCTCACGGCGACTTTTGCCCATCCTGCTAGTTTTATTATGTGTCGTAGTGTAAGCCAATTTTGTGCCGTAATGAACTTCCATTAAGCAACAGCTCACATTCACGATTAATGATCGTGAATTAATTGAAAACTATTTTTCTTTTTTTTTAATTGTTTTTTAATTCACGTGGATTATAAAAATCCTGTCGGACCTCTTTAGTTTTCAGGCTAAAGTACCGTTATAAAAAATCACGTCAATCCGTAGCTCGTCGAGGATGTCATCATTCTGAGACATAATTTTTTCTGTCAGTACGTTTCGGGCGGTATACAAAATATACTTACATTTTATCAGTAATTTTCAGCAGAAGTGTGACATCAGTTTGAGTTGGGTGTCCTTGTTTTTTTATTGGACGTTGTGGTAAGCCTATGGCCTAATGAGTCCAATGACGTAAGTAGGTATACCATTCGGTAATAACTTTTATATGAAGAATGATATTAATTTTAAGAATTAACCGAAATATTTACCCTGAAATTGTGCGTTACTAACGCACAATTTCAGAATACTAATATTATGAATTTATTTTTTTCGATTTTCCCCTTACCGTTAAAGCCTTTCATTTCACGAAGGCTCGTGGCTTATGATTGTGTGTGTGTGTGTGTGTGTGTGTGTGTGTGTGTGTGTGTGTGTGTGTGTGTGTGTGTGTGTGTGTGTGTGTGTGTGTGTGTGTGTGTGTGTGTGTGTGTGTGTGTGTGTGTGTGTGTGTGTGTGTGTGTGTGTGTGTGTGTGTGTGTGTCGTATCTGTATAAGTGTGAGCGAGAGCTTGCTCGCGCTTGACCGAGCTCCTAACCTAGGGTCCTGGCAGGCACGCACACTTACGCAATGTGCATGTATGGTCGCGGACAGAAAATGTTTATCAGTTTTCAAAGTAGATTCTATATCACATTGCGTACAGTAAGGTCTATAACGCCATAGAATATCGAAAGCATATCGACTGTCAGGCATAGACGTGTGCATGTAATTATGAATCTTAAGGTGGTAAACATTTTCTGTCCGCGACCGTACACGACGTAACCACAAGTAAAGCGCTTGTTAGTATATGGGGAATTACGTAATTTCTAAGAAAGATAAATCTTCAATAATGTTAAAAATACTTCCATAAAACAAAGGATCCAACGATGCCTTTGCCTAAAGGAAATAAAATAGAAAAATATGGCTGTAAGATCTGTTAAACTAAACCGTGAGAACTAGCTTATTTATTTTTGCAATACTTCCTGGGAATATTCAACTTAATTTTAAATCGCTTTCTGACAGAAGATCTATAGCTTTATTACTTTGTTTTCGTAAAACGGGCGGCTTTGGAACAATAGACGTATACTGACTCTTATTATTTAACTAATCTTTAAAAAGAATAATTTCTGGTTGTGAGAGATGCCGCTTGACTTCCCTATTTCACTAATAAGTGGAAGGGAGATAGATGTAAACTGGACTGGTTTTACGGAGCGACGGCGCTAGGCTTTCTCGACACATTATTCGTGTGGCGAGTCACTAGATCGGTTCTTTGGTGTCGGTGTACGTGTGACGTACCTACGTTGTATTATTTTATAAAAGATAAGTATATTTTTGTAACCCTTTTCGATGTGTAAAGTTGAGAATTATTGTGGTTAAGTTTGCTGGTAACGTAAGTAACTAGTATTGTAAGTTTGTAACGAAATAATGAATCGTAGTGTGGCAAGGTTTGTAATGTAAAAGAGAAACTGTAATAGAAGTTTAACTGAGTAATGTTTGTATCTTGTAATCATTTAAAAGAGCCTTCGGCCACTGAGGGGGTTTTTCTTTCGCTAGTTCTTTTCCTCCTCAGAAAAGCTATTTTCCGAACTGGCGGTAGAGTTATTTTAAAGTAAAAGAACATAATATACGTTTTCGAGTTTTGTTCTAAAACCTGCTGTTTTATTATTCTCCCTACTATAATGATAGCTGTTGACATAGAGCCAGTTCATAAATTGATATGTGAGAGAATCTTTCAGGTCTACTTTTATTATACTTGTAATAATTATTTCAGTAAAGAGTTAAGGCTGGTCCATGAAACAATATTTCAGGAAAACATAACTTTTCTTTCAGTTTTCATTATTGAAGTATTTTCATCCTGACAAAGTATTAATATGTAGTTGTTATCTCGATTTCCTTCAGCGTAAAATCTATCATCAGAAGTGGGATCGAGCCTTTTCTAATATATTTTCTTACAATTTTCAGAAAACGCCCAATATGGATGGCTTTGTGAAAAGCCATCAAAGATGTTACCATGACGAGTCTCTGCAGAGACCTTACACACCGCTGAAGAGATGGCTTGGTGAAAAGCTACCCAAGATGTTACACGACCAGGAGCCAGCTGACGCAACATCCGTCCCAAAAATCTGGTATCGTTGTGACACGTAAATACCATTTCGGCTGCCAGGACTTTGTTGTAAAGTGAGTTAAAGTTGTTAATTGTTAAGACGACAATTCAAAAACACTTGTGAAAGTTTATTTGAATAAAAAATATTTCTATTCTATGTTAATAATTCAGTGAGCTTCAAAGGTTGAAAGTATATTCTTGTCATTGTTTCTTTTGAATATATTTTTTTGTTGTTGTTTTGGGTGGTGCAAATAAAGAGTATAATAATATTTTAAATCAGGTAGGCCGAGCGGTAATATTTTTAATGTAGCTTAAAATAATGTCTTTTTATTGTTGAATGAAGTAGGTAGTTACAAAGTGAATGATTAAAGAAATAAGTGGCATTTCTAAGATCAATTTTGTCAGAGTATAAGATAACTTTTAGTGAATCGATTATTATTTTATTATTTTCGATTCCTTATGTGACATTTCTTTTTCGATATTAAAAAAAAAATACCGACATTGTCTCTTATGTAATTGTTTTCAATCACTTGTGGCCACTTTGTTGTTGTTTGGTATTTAACTAAAGTACAGGACTCTCAATAGCGGCTAATTAAGATTTAGCGTCAGCGATTGTAGAGCCCGGAGACACGTACTATACGGATAAGTCGGCTTGCTTGTTGTAATACGATTAACAATAGAATGGTAATTGGTGATAACTGATAACTTCTCTATAATAAAATAAATAATAGACAAAAGAAATGTGGCATAGGACGCTAGATATTTTTTTTAGAGTGTTTGTATAAAATAATGTTGGTATACAGAGAGTAAAGTTGCACTTTAAAATGGTTGAATTAAGTTTTTGTTTTAAGATCAGTTAAAATAATTCTCCTTGTAAAGATGTTGAGTCAAAATTAGATTTTGTCAGAATATTTCGATTATTACAGCTTTCAATTTTGATAGTTAAAACTTTTTTTTTATAATTTTCGAAGGGGTTGTTTTAAACCGATTTTTTTTAAATGTCAAAAGCAAAGTAGTATTTCATTTCCACTGATATGGAAAATGGATTTTATCAAGTCCCATTTTCAATGTAACTTGTAATACATAGCTTTTATTATACCTATCGGCTGGACAGTTTGAGTTGAAAACACAGTTGAAAAAAGTGTCATATATTTCCGTGTATTGTCTAACCAGCGATCAGTAAAGCCGTGAAACATCTAAAATGTTATGTTATTCCTTTATGTGATATTTTAATAACTATTCATGAAGGTTTTAAGTTTTTTTGAGTAGACTGTCCTAGCGTTAACTGTTTTATTTTAATTAATTGTATTCTATAGTAGTATCTAGGTATGTTGTCATGACAGTATAATATTTAATTTTTCTAAGTGAAAGAGTTGAGTTGTGAGTATTAATATAAAGTTTGATGTCGGTCAGGTTTATTGATTGCAGTGTTTGAAATAGCAAATGTATTGTACATGTTGGTCACTTTTAAGGTTGCGGTAGTTGAGATACACAGTTTTGAGTTGCTGGCACTAACTATTACTAGTAACACTTGGTAATTAGTTGGTAATGATCGACACTTCGTACTGAAGGTACTAGAACTTGGTTAATAGTCTTGTAGGTGTAGTGACTGTAAGTCACTGGTACTAATCCTATGTACTTCGAGAGCGAAGTACTTGTCAGTTTGGCCGGAAGAAGTATATGTTCCAAAAATAACAGAGAAACAAAACAAAACAAAAAAAAAAATTTTTTTTTAATTTGCTATGTCAATACACCGCCGAAAGATTAACAATATTCTTATGCTATTGTTATACTACGGTCATGATAGTCATTAAGAAAAACAAAAAATAAACATATGATTGCGCTTTCTTGCAAAATAATGTAAGATGGAAAATTGTCTGCTCTTGCTCATCTTGTTAATAGTAATGAAAAACTGTGTGATATTAATTGTTATTAATATTGATGTTAGATTGTTATTGTTATTTATAAATATTATAAAACAAAAAATTGTAAATTGTGCTTCACTATGCTGACGAATGGTTGAATAATTTCGTAGAAGTAAGAGGTGGATGTTTGTTATATCATTGTAGAATATACCTACAAGGGTGGAGATATTGCATCTTAATCGTGTACACGGATTTCTTAGAACTAAAAGATGGATGTTCGTTATTATCCTTGTAGAATATAAAAGAGAGGAGATATTGCTTCTTAATCGTTATAGTATGTACACGGATTTTTTAGAAGTAAGAGATGGATGTTTGTTGTTATCATTGTAGAATATAAAAGGGAGGAGATATTGCTTCTTAATAGATACAATATGTACACGGAATTGGTGGAGGCAATTTGCCCGTTGTAATGTGAAGGAAATCTAGCAGATGTTATTTATGTACCTATTTATTTGTATGTTGATAGTTTTTGATGATGATGGCTAACGGTGCGGAGGATATCAAATAGATAACACTTGCGAGTGTTGATGTGTTGTTTTGGTTGTGATGACTGACGGCGGATGGAGCAGTTTTGTTGAAAATGACTATGACTGAAGTAGGCTGGGGTTCAGGGTCTTTTTTCGAAAGACGCTGCTGAGTCACGTATTGCACGTTGATCGAGTTTTCCTTAGTCTACTTTGACTTTCACTTTACATGACCTAACTTCTTATTGTAATTATGACAATGGAACAGTTTGAGTAAAATGACGACGACTTAAGTAGGTTAGGGTTAAGGATTTTTCTCTGAAAGACTCTGCTGAGACACATATCGCACGTTGATCGAATTCCCGTGGTCTACTTCGACTTTTACTTTCCATGATGAAAATTTTCACTATAATTATGACTATAATATATGTACAAAATAACCGTCTTAACTGTGTTGATGTTAAATGGATCTATGTATAATTTGATATGATTATCCTTAGAGTGAGAATGATGTCTTTGAGTAAAAGATATGTTACTGGTTGTCACTAAGTTGTTATGTTTGTGTTTCGGATATGTTACGGATAGTAAAATATTGAGATATAAATATAAATAGTTGTACTGAATTATTTATATCTTGATGTGATTAATAATGTTTCATGTACTTGTTTTGTAAAATGTTTTTAAACTTTATTCATTATGTGTTTTGATAATAATGATGTATGTAAAGGCTTATCACACGATACGTAATAATTTTTCCTATGTACTTCGAGAACGAAGTACAGTCAGTCTGGCCGTGTTAGTATATGGGGAATTACGTAATTTCTAAGAAAGATAAATCTTCAATAATGTTAAAAATACTTCCATAAAACAAAGGATCCAACGATGCCTTTGCCTAAAGGAAATAAAATAGAAAAATATGGCTGTAAGATCTGTTAAACTAAACCGTGAGAACTAGCTTATTTATTTTTGCAATACTTCCTGGGAATATTCAACTTAATTTTAAATCGCTTTCTGACAGAAGATCTATAGCTTTATTACTTTGTTTTCGTAAAACGGGCGGCTTTGGAACAATAGACGTATACTGACTCTTATTATTTAACTAATCTTTAAAAAGAATAATTTCTGGTTGTGAGAGATGCCGCTTGACTTCCCTATTTCACTAATAAGTGGAAGGGAGATAGATGTAAACTGGACTGGTTTTACGGAGCGACGGCGCTAGGCTTTCTCGACACATTATTCGTGTGGCGAGTCACTAGATCGGTTCTTTGGTGTCGGTGTACGTGTGACGTACCTACGTTGTATTATTTTATAAAAGATAAGTATATTTTTGTAACCCTTTTCGATGTGTAAAGTTGAGAATTATTGTGGTTAAGTTTGCTGGTAACGTAAGTAACTAGTATTGTAAGTTTGTAACGAAATAATGAATCGTAGTGTGGCAAGGTTTGTAATGTAAAAGAGAAACTGTAATAGAAGTTTAACTGAGTAATGTTTGTATCTTGTAATCATTTAAAAGAGCCTTCGGCCACTGAGGGGGTTTTTCTTTCGCTAGTTCTTTTCCTCCTCAGAAAAGCTATTTTCCGAACTGGCGGTAGAGTTATTTTAAAGTAAAAGAACATAATATACGTTTTCGAGTTTTGTTCTAAAACCTGCTGTTTTATTATTCTCCCTACTATAATGATAGCTGTTGACATAGAGCCAGTTCATAAATTGATATGTGAGAGAATCTTTCAGGTCTACTTTTATTATACTTGTAATAATTATTTCAGTAAAGAGTTAAGGCTGGTCCATGAAACAATATTTCAGGAAAACATAACTTTTCTTTCAGTTTTCATTATTGAAGTATTTTCATCCTGACAAAGTATTAATATGTAGTTGTTATCTCGATTTCCTTCAGCGTAAAATCTATCACGCTCGTAACTTCCTCAGATAAACGTAAGTACTATAATATTAATTTGCTTAAAATACACATCACACTTATATTATAAAGGCGAAAGCTTGTATGTGTGTGTGTGTCTGTATATATGTGTGCGCGAGTGAGTGTGTATGTATGTTACTCCTTCACACTTTGGATTTGAAATTTGAAATGAAGATTTCAGGAAATTGGTGCCCAACAAAGAAACACCATAAA
This sequence comes from Hipparchia sbordonii, assembly GCA_038048805.1. Classification (NCBI taxonomy): domain Eukaryota; kingdom Metazoa; phylum Arthropoda; class Insecta; order Lepidoptera; family Nymphalidae; genus Hipparchia; species Hipparchia sbordonii. The sequence continues at coordinate 5,682,135 of CM076104.1, read as the reverse complement.
CAAACACTACAACCTCAAACGCTATTGTCTCCATTTTCGTCATACGTAAAAGAAATCTTTTTAAGGGTATATAGAACACCGTGCTAAAGTAAATAAAAGAGGACAATGGATGAGACGCTTAGGCTCTATAGTATCTGTATAATAGTGGTTAACGCCGCAGTAATGGCGAGGAAGCTGAAATTTTATTACAGCAAGTTGTCCCTAATGAGCCTATAAAGGGTCGCTTAGAGCACAAAGGAATATATCGTATTTCGGGACCAGTTTATATAAGGTCCTTAGGAACATTTCGTGCTCAGATTCCCGTTTATTACTTGATCAACGAAGCGCTAAGTACGAGTGAACCTTGTGTACATACTTGAAAAAGCATTGTATTTACCTACGGGTTTAACGTATCCTTAGGTACCTAATAATAAAATATTCCGACTGCGAAAATATACACTGCAAATGAAACAAAGTCCAGTAATCTAGAATACTGTTAAATAATTATGACTTGAACACTCGGGAAAAGAACCGATCTAGATTTTTAATCAGTCCATTCTTTAGGGAGCTACGAGGGAACAGATAGACACACAGCTACACTCGTCAAACTTATCACACCCCTCCTTTTTTTATATGAATAGCGAGCAAACAAGCTGGCGGGTTACCTGATGTAAAGTGATTACTAGACACAGCAGCCTATTTTTGACCCTGACCGAAAAGACTGTGGAATCATCTCCCTTCGACAGTCTTTTCCGGTCAGGTTTTCCCACTTGATTACAGTATAGGGTTATTCAAGGGGCACATCAATAAGTTCCTGAAAAGCCGGCAACGCATTGGTGGTGCCTCTGGTACCTACTACAAGTGTTCATGGGCGGCGGTAATCACCTTACATCAGGTGACCCGCCAGCTAGTTTGCCCGCTATTCATAAGTATAGAAAAAAAAACTTTTGTGTTCCCTAACTTTTTATCCGTACGCTATTCATTTCAGGGATCACAGCCTCCTTAGTCTGTGCCGGCCTATAGGGCTATCCAAAGCTGATTTCAACCGGAGCTTATCTCCCATGACGTCACGGATTATAAATTTTGTATTCAGAGTTTAAAGTTAATAAGCCCGGTAAATATTTTAGCCTGAAGCATTAATTCAAACATTTGCGTACGAAAATAACTTTCATGAAATTCATTTTGAATTGTTGTCCAAATGAAAATCAGTTTGTTGCTCCGAATACTACTATAAGCAAATTCGGTAGCTGCTTACTTTGATTTAACCCATAAACCCATATTTGATTTTGTTTGTATGAAATGTAGCTTATTTCATCCGAACCATCACAAATAATAATCGATTGACACTTAATTCATCAAAATTGACTTAGTAGTTTATGCGCTACAGTGAAATATACGTAAATACAAACATATTATAGACCTTTAGACTTTTCTTTCTCCCGTAGTTGGGTAAAAAATAAACCATAAGCAAATAAAATCATTTAACTGGGTCTTAAACGTATAGGTAGGTATAAGATTTTACCATGAAAGTATTTGAAACTAGGTTAAGTTTTTTAGTTTCAACCCCACTTAAAACTATATCGAGACGTCTTTTTGTTATCTGCCTAGTCAGGAAAGGGGGAAAATGGAGGGAGGATAGAAATGTTGCACTGGAGTGCCTCCGTCGCACGGCGATAGCAGTTGCATGCCTCTTTGATTCATTGACGCCGCACATGAACTATGCATTAATGCATTTGCATACTGAATTCCATTAAAGATGTTGTATTAAATTCCGATGATTCAATTATACTGAGAGTGATCTGTAAGTCCTATTAATCCTACTTATAATATTATAAATGTGAAAGTGTGGATGTTTGGATGTTTGGATGTTTAGATGTTTGGATGTTTGGATGTTTGTTACTCAATCACGTCGCAACGACTTAACTGATTTGGCTTAAATTTGGCACAGAGATAGATTATGGTCTGGAATAGGACATAGGCTACTTTTTATCCCGGGAAATAAGAGTGTTCCCGCGGGAATAAAAAACCTTAATCCACGCGGACGAAGTCGCGGGTATCAGCTAGTATATTTAGGTATAAATGCGAAAGTTTGTATGTTTGTTACTCAATCACGTCACAACGACTGAACCGATTTGACTGAAACTTGGCACAGAGATAGATTATAGACTGGAATAGCGCATAGGCTATTTTTATCCCGGAAAATAAGAGAGTTCCCGCGGGAATTAAAAAACCTCAATTCATGCAGACGAAGTCGTGGGCGTCAACTAGTACTAAACTATGTTATAAATGGCTGTTCTTCGTAGTTTTGTCGATCTCCCTAGCGCAGTGGTGGTCTTATAACTGGACGTTTCGTGAAGGCAATTTGGGAATTTATAATTTCTGAATTGTCGCTGGTCTGGTCTGGTGGGAGGTTTTGGCCGTGGCTAGTCACCACCCTAACGTCAAAGACGTGCCGCCAAGCGATTTAGCGTTCCGGCACGATGGCGTGTACAGATCGATTAACATAAATTGGGTAAGCGCACAGCTAAATTATAAAAATAATATAAAGCAGGTAAACACATAAGGTATAAAAATAATTAAATTACCAAACCTTTTTAACAGAATTACTTAATTATTGCCAAAAGCAAATATTTTAACTTGATTAATTAATCCGTTTTAAGTTTTATTTGTTAAATCTGAAGATTATTGCACTCTACATCCAATCAATCAATGTGCATCATGTTCGGTGAAAAATAAAAATGTTGAAACAATTAATTTTCGTCAGCGTGGATAACTACCTTTATGTACATATATGGAAACTAGCCTTTGCCCCCGCGACTTCGTCCGCTTGGAATTAGATTTTGGGGTGGAATTTTCAAAAACTGTGACACACGTACTTCTTTATTTTTAACTGAAAGCTCTAATACCAACTTTGATGGAAACAGCTTGAAAAATGACGGAGTTTCATATAAACTTCCATCCCCTATTTAAACCCCTTAGGGGTGGAATTTCCAATAATCCTTTCTTAGTGTGCGCCTACGTCATAAAAGGAACCAACTGTAAAAATTTCAAGTTTCTAACTTCAGTAGTTTAGGCTGTGCGTTGATATCTCAGTCAGTCAATCAGTCAGTCAGGAATAGAAATAGAAATAGAAATAGAAATAGAAATATTTTTTATTCAAGTAAACTTTTACAAGCACTTTTGAATCGTCAATGAATCTACCACTGGTTCGGAATGCCTTTCCTGCCGAGAAGAGCCAGTAAGAAACTCGGCGGTTGCTCTTTTCAAAAAAAATAAAAAAATTTACAATTTTTATTGAACACAGGATAGTTATTACTGTCTTATGAATCACTGGAGCGAATTATATCCACGCTTTTTTATCATTTACATAGTCTTCAATTGTATAATATGCTTTTTTCATGAGAGCAGATTTAATTGATTTCTTAAACTTGTGTAGAGGCAAGTCTAAGATTGACTGTGGAATTTTATTGTAAAACGTCACGCCCATTCTCACAAATGTCTTTTGGACCCTCTTGAGGCGCAGCCCAGGAAACATGAGCCTATTTGGATTTCTACTTGGTCTATCGGACAAATCACTCTTTTTTTTGTAACTCAAAATGTTTTGTCTGACAAATATTATGTTGTTATAAATATATTGTGAAGCTACTGTAAGAATGCCTATCTCTTTAAATCTTTCTCGAAGGGAATCCCGCGGCCTCAAATTATAGATTGCGCGGATTGCCCTCTTCTGCAAAACAAAAATTTTTCCAATATCGGCTGCCTTACCCCATAGTAAGATTCCGTATGACATAATACTATGGAAATATGCAAAATAAACAATTTTTGCAGTTTCTATGTCAGTCAACTGTCGAATCTTCCTAACAGCGTAAGCAGCAGAGCTAAGTTTGCCAGCAAGCGTTGCTATATGGGTGCCCCATTGTAGCTTTGAATCCAGGGTTAACCCCAAAAACACTGTGGAGTCCTCAGTTTTCAAAGGTTCATTATTTATCTTTAAATTTTTACTGACAGTTCTCGTGTTAGGTAATAAAAACTCAACACACTTTGTTTTTTTAGCATTTAAAAGGAGATTATTTGCCGTAAACCATTCAGAGACTTGAGATAATGCATTATTTACATCGTCAAAATTGTCTTTTATCCTATCGACTTTAAAAATTAAAGACGTATCATCAGCAAATAGTACAATATCGCAAGTATTTTGGACAAAATGTGGTAAATCATTTATGTAGACCAAAAACATGAATGGACCTAGAATAGAACCCTGGGCTACACCCATTACTGAGGCTGATCCGGATGATTTTACATCATTGACACATACTCTTTGGACTCGGTTGCTGAGATAAGACGCAATGAGACTAAGTGCAAAATCTTTAATGCCATAGTGGCTCAGTTTAAGCAAAAGAGTCTCGTGATCAACGCAGTCGAATGCCTTTGACAAATCACAGAAAATACCAATGGCATTCTGTGAGTTCTCCCACGCATCGAATATGTGTTGTAATAGCCTTGCGGCTGCATCGGTTGTTGATCGACCCTTTGTAAAACCATACTGCTCAGTGTGTAGGAGTTTATTTAAATTAAAGTGTAAAAGCAGTTGGTTGAGCATTATTTTTTTTCTTTGAATTTTATAGTTGGCGGCAAAAATTTTAAATATTATATAACAGTTTCTATTTATTTAACAATACATTCTTATACAGCATTAACATTAAACAGTAGGTACAAGGGAACTCTTCGCCTCGCTTAGCTCAAAGAGGAGTACCTATGCACAGCTGACTGCTAACCTCCGCTAGTTAGAAAAGCATTCCAAGAAGAAGAAGAACAGTAAAGAACACAATAACCTACATACCTAACATAAAAACATATGACACAAATTTTTTTTGAACGTGTGGACGTGACTTTAGCAATAAATATTCTGGAGTGTGCCCGACGTATGTTCGTGCTATGTTTATGCGTTACGGGTGTCTAATCCTATCAAATTGACCCAGTTTGAGGATCCATATGCATTCCGGAACCGGCATGCTTTGAACATTGACTGAATACATTAAATCGGACGCATGGACCTACTGTTTGTACTTGGTTCGGTTAATAATAACTGACAACATTCCGTCTATTGGTTGAGACAATGATGAAAATGTCTCAACTGGGCTCAACCAATAGACGAATCAAAATCAAATTAAAAATGAGTAAACTATCGGAGAACCCAAGTTGCCGCCATAGCTCATGGAGATGAGCCGGAAGATATTTTGGCGACCTGATAGACCTTGGTATCGTGAGATGCATATATGGAAATACAGAATTGGAGTCCTCCGACTAGAATCGGGACAGACGATCTCAAGCGAATCACTGGGAGACGCTGGACACAAGGATCCTGTTCTGCTGTGTTCTGTTGTGATCCTTGTATACTATACTTCAGCACCCGTCTATTGGTTGAGGCAATGATGAAAATATCTCAACTGGTCTCAACTAATAGACGCTGGTATAAATGTTAAAGTAGATAAAATATGGGATATTGCGTTGGACAACAAAGACGCAATCAATTCTCACAAAAGTTTCTATAACAAACTTAGCATTGTTTGTTAAGGTTCAGTTTGATTCATTACCTACTTACAAGAATTACAGTCTTTGTGGAGCCTCACCTTCGGATGGCAGAAAATTTATTCGCATTGGCGTCAAATAAACATTTTAAGCACTTTGCTATAAGTATGTAATAAATATTATGTGACTTCTGAACTGCAGTTGTGAAAAATTATATCCACTGCATCTCAACTAATGCGTTTAAAAGACTAAATACTTGTTATTAAATCAAAACGACTTTTAGAAAACAACTTATTTACTCGATCGCTTTTTTATTAAAAAAAAAAACTCTTTATTTTGCAAAGCTGTATACAAAAATAAAATTTTTGCATCTTATAGAAAGGTTGAAGTTGAAATTATTGGAAAAATGTCCATTTTTCTCCTTGACGAGTAAACAACGCTCAAACAATTTCGGAGCAACCTCTTCGTGCCATTATCCACTAAAGTATGTGATTGACTCATTGCCAAGTGTGTATGTCTATGGAGAATGCACTTTGCGTAGCATTCGGGAGGACGAGTAGGTATTCGGAGCCTCACAGTCGTAGTAAATGCCAGTGTGATAGTTCGCAAAATCCTGTTACCTGGTGCAACGTTATGCGATTCTGTCGCCGTAGATGCGTTGGCACGACAGAAGTCTACCTCGGAAATGGTTTATGCATTTATAGAGCAATTGTATATTAAAATGCTATGTTCTCTTGCAAACTGGCAAATTTTTAAAAACAATTGAGTTGGTAAAATATATTACAGAACAGGTATCTACTTTAAAAATTAAATAAGGGTATTAAAAGGATTTGAGCGGTTTTACCTCATTTTTGAACTCATTTAGAGTTTAGGCTTCAGTATTTATCGATGTAGGTACCGTATTCACATAAGGTATAACTTATTCACACCAAATCAGAATTTAAAAAATTCTGATTGTGATGTAAACCAGCATCTTTTAAATTTTAAAATGACTCGGTAGGTAAATCTCAAAATCCATTAAGTGCAGATTGACTTCACATAAGCCGCTTTTGTTGACCATCAAGTTGGACGATGTTAGTGATAAAATTCTTACTTTACTAATATTATATTATAGCATCATCCCTGGCATCCTTTCATAGGTATGTTCCTGCTGACGCGACGTACCTACGAATAGGTTAAACTATAAACATATTTCATTGCGAAATGATGACGTGACCCAAAAATATCCCAATTCCCTTACTCTATGTCTCGATGCAATATGTTTTTATTCGCCTTATATTACATCATCGCGTAAATTTTCACAATGAAAGACCACACTGTATCGATATTAGTAACGATTCTGTTGTTCTCAATCGACAAAGAGTTTCGTATACCGATAACGTAAGTAGGTACGTGTTTTCCGTTTAAATATTATCGTCCTTCCTAAACAGAAAGCTCCATTGTGTTATTAGGAGCTGTTTATAAGACCTCAAATGCAAAACTGTGGCATCTGTTCACTATTATGTTTGTAATTTGCTTGCTCAAGCTAACACGTGGTTTAATTACTGTGGTGTATACGATGATACCATAAACATATGATATCTGGATATAAAGAGGCTTATTTTAGCCGATTTTAGCATAAGCTTGTATTCTGAAATAGGCAATTTTGATTACGCGCTGCAACATGTGGAGGCTATACTGCTACTTAGCGTTAGCAGCCTGGGCGCGGTCGGTATTATAGGGGATGGCAAAATTCAAAGCGCAAGTTTCTATTAGGTTAATTAGAATGCCCTCTAGTAAGTGGGGGTCACTACACATGAGCTTTGGACGAGGCGTGATGATGCATTCCAATACGAAAGCGGCGCTTTACGAATGTCGTATTTTTGTTTTATAAAGAAGCATTTATAGTTTTGGAGTACCTAGGTACCTATAATTAATATTTCCGTGACCGGACTCCCTTTTTAGTTGCAGGTAATTGGTAAGTAAATTCTAGCGGCTATTTTGTTCAGCTAAGTCTCTTTCACACTGCATCCGATCCGAATCCGGGAATCCTCGAATGCCGTGCGAAAAGAGCCTAAGGTGAGCCTAAGTATTACAATTCACAAGATCACAGGTCGGACCAAAGGTAAGCATTGAGTTTTCTGTCAAGAAATACTCAATACCAGAAACCCAGAGTTGGGAAGCTGTTTCACTTTCTTACTAAGTTCAGCGCGGATCTCTTTTCGGTCTTGTTGGATTGCCGTCTGGTTAGATATGAGAGTGAGGGAATAAAGAGTGCACTTGTGTTGAAGCACACACTTTTGGACTATAATATGTCCTAGCGTAGAGATAGCGTAGAGTATCTTGCAAATATTAGGAAATTAGAGTAGGTACCTAGTTATTAGCAGCTGACGAAACAATAAGGTACCACCCACCTACTTACCAAGCTTTGTATTTTATAAGAGCAAAATACAGTTTACTACAAGAAAATGTTACAATAAAATCTATCGATCAAGGGCGTGGAGTGCATGATGGGATAAACGAGGGGTGCTATCACGTTATTGTGCAGGGACTGCAGGGGTGACTCGTCAGCTGGCTCAATAAACTTAATAAGAGTTGAAATTATTCTGGACAGCTTATTTTTTTATACAAAAAAGTACTCTACTACTACCTACTAGAATACAGTCCTTACTCTGTGTCAGTTACATGGTTTTTCTGGAAAGCGGTAACATTTTAATGCGGTTTTTACAGAAATACGCGGTGGTATTTTTATAAATAATTCTATTCATTATTATTCTTGATTTCGTTTCGATCATTTATAAAAAAGCGATAAATCTAGATTCCTATACCCACTTATATGTAAATGATGTATTTAATTATATTGGTATAAAGCTAAATAAATGAAAACTTACAAGCTCACGCAAGTAAGCTCAGTAGAACATAAACATGTAGGTACGTAAATATTGTTTAAATAAAAGTTTTATAAAGATAACGAATAAGGTAAGAAGCTTGGTAGGTACTCGTGGAAAGATAATAACATGGTTTCCAAACGAAATCACAATGCGTTTAGAATCTACAAACGTTTCTGAAACACAACTTACACTTACGTGTAGCTACAACATAAATATCGATGAATTCTGTCCGAAAACGCCAGTGAAAAGGGTTAGGTCAGCGAAGATAAGGGAGGATAGTTACCAACGTCTTTGCCAGATCGTAAAGTTATTCCGGGCCCAACTTATCTGCGTAAATTTCAATTTGGAATGACACTCCTCTGGGACCCAATTCTAGATCTTATAGATCCATAAATAGTTCATTTGGAAATAATGTCTAAATAATGGAAGTTTATTGGAATTTAATTTGGTATACTGGCTTTTGGGAACCCATTTTCCGGGATCCCGGAAAATAACTTAAGGGTTAAGTTCGGGGCGATCCACTAGTATAATTTATTAATAAATAATTAATCTACTATATAAAAATAAGTCGGGTTTTCCTTCCTGACGCTATAACTCCAGAACGCACCAACCGATTTCCACGGTTTTGCATTCGTTGGAAAGGTCTCGGGCTCCGTTAGGTTTATAGCAAAGAAAATTCAGGAAAAATTTCAACAATTTAAGAACGCGGACGAAGTCGCGGGCGTCCGCTAGTAGGATACAAATATTTGTCTACATAAGAAGCTTGAAGTAATAGTAAGTAGGTAAGTATTCAGGCAGAAATCTGTAAAGTTTACAGTTACATATTATACCTAATGCGGAAAAATTAACTTTCTTGGGAACAATTCTAATCTGGCTCAAGGGCACTGCGGAGTGGCTTCGCTACTTTTGCTTTCATGAACATTTACCTTACATTCATTGTATCACTTGTGTGGGAAGATTAGGCTTCTCTTTTATATGTAGTTGGTTATCCAGTCATAAGGGACGTGGTCAGACTAGAAAAGACCAACTGAATATCTTATGCCTTTCTTTTTCTTTCAAAAAAGTTGCTTGTTCTTTAGTCATAACTTATAGAGCCTTGCCTTTCATCTCCACAATAAATATTAAGTAGACCCTGCTCTTTGCAGAGATAGGTCTACACTGCGTACCTACTATAGAGACATGTAGTAGGCTAGTAGGTACTGAAACTAAATAAATTAAAAAAAAAAGACGTATGGCACTCGGGGACTGCCGCGGTAAAGCTATTGCATAGCATTTTTTAGCGGCTCACCGCTAGATGACGTTGATAAAAATGCGCCATCTAGCGGCTCACCGTAGAGGAGTCCCGTGTCAGGTTATTTTCGTTACGCAATTTCTGGATTCGGTCTCCACGCTGGCCCGCGATAGAAGCTATGCAATAGCTTAAAAACGTTTTATTTTCAAATATAAACATGGTATTACCCCAGGATTATAATCTTCATAATATATGAGGAATATATCTATTTCCTACAATATTCTTGAGACTAGATTGATAGTAACACGAGAAAACACTCTAACAAAGTTCATTAAAAAATTCTCTCTGGAAAATAATTTGCATATTCTTAGCCTGGTTTAAAATAAAATTAGGTAAAGCAGCTTTTCAAAGTTACGCTGTCAACAAAATTGTAATTAATATAAGCTTCGGATGATCTAATATCCAAGTTTTGTTGGGGATCAGATACGGAAACTTGGCGGAAAGTGAACGAGGATACTGCTTTGACTAAAGGCTTAGGTAAATTATTGTTAAGTAGCTTTTTCCCGTGACTTCGTGCACGTGGATTTAAGTTTTGCAGAATCTCTCGGGAACACTATGTCACTCTCCGGATCCTCAACCTTAGAAAAATCAAGTCGATCTTTAGCTATGTTAAGGCGTGATGGAAGTTCCAATGAATATATGTCTGACCTATTCCTCCAAAATTAATCTAAATCAGTCCCACTTAAATCATATTATACCTACTATAATATCATGAGAATGTATAGGATCCAATCTGAATACCATAGTTACAGGTAAATCTATTTATAATATCGGTTTATTTTACTGACGAATGACGCCATATGAGTCCCATTAACCGATTATTATGAGTGTCATAAGCAGAGATTTATGGATCGCTTTTGTAATAGGTATATAGCAGACAATAAAATCGAAACCTATTTCTATCAAACCATCAAAAACATTATTTCTTTATTGAATTCACAAATTCAAATGGCTAGGAATGTACCTACCTAAGCACAAAAGTAAAGCTTTTGCATGCGACTTCGTTGCGGATTTAGCTTTTAAAAATCCAGTGATAACATCTTCAGGATACTTAAGCTTTGCCAAAAATTGTCGAAAACGCTTTAGCAGTGGAAGCGTTAAAGTTAATATGTAGATACAGTATACACAGAAAAATATTTAAGTAGTAGAGTTACTTTTGAATTTTAATATTAGGTGTACGAAGGTAACAAAATAAATTTAAGTAGATTAAAACAAAAAGGCTGAAACATAATCTTTCGTACCGTACCTACTAATTACCTAGTACATTTTACATTTTTACTTATCCAATTAGGTAAGACTTCCCTGGCTCAGTGACCCAAAGAGGACCTTAGCTTCAGTCGCTAGACGCATGCCATTCATTCCATCGCCCCACTTCGTGCAAATCGATTTTTCCAGATTTTTCCATATTTTCCATACCTATTCCCAATTGTATGTGTGTATTATATCTGCATATTCCAATTTTTTTACAATGCCAGTCCCTCAAAAGTGAAGGACGATATTGGCGAATGAATGTGTTGAGATTTTTGACAGCTTTTATCATACTTGTGAATTCGTTGAGCTCCATGAGGGTCACTAAATAGTTGAGAAACCCCTTGTTATTTTTAAAAGGAGCATAATATGGTGTTGCCGTTTCGAGAAAAATTCTTATTTTATTAGGGTCAATAATAATATGGTCTCAGCATTAAATAGGTCTTGGCGTTGAATACCGGAAATGGACATAGGGTACCTACTGTTTTCTAGTGTTTTTAAAAATACCTAAGTACTAAATACTAAATAACCGCGGACGAAGTACCTACCTAGCGAGTACCGTCAAGGTTGTCCGTGTAGATATATAAATTGTAGAGAATATAAATAATATGGTATAGGGACAAGTTACTGCAGTTCTATGTACCTATTATTTGTATTGCTGTAAGGCTATGAATGAGTCAGACTGAATATCAGACTAGGAATCGGGGTAACCTTAGCCCATTTTCCCAAAGTAAACTGTTTATATTAACAGAAAAACGGGAAGAGTATTTTAACGCGCCGTCTGTATATGTACCTACACGTCGTGTGGGCGATGTTCTCACAATATCGGAGGCATTTGTTAGGGGTCGATTAGACGATAGATTATATCAGGAAATTCCGTTAACAATGAATGGCGAATGAAGTAAAGAGTTTTATCCAGCAAGAAAGTTTTAATCATCACTTTATTAATAGTAAGTAGTCAATTTATGTGCTCATCCACATGGTCGTGTATGTGTCGTATCTGTATAAGTGTGAGCGGGAGTTTTCTCGCGCCTGATCGCTCCCACCTAGGCTCCTGACAGGCACGCACACTTACGCAATATGCATGTACAAGACAGACATAACCACAAGTAAAGCTCACGCGCCCTCGTGAATTGCAAGAACTATAACTAAGTCTATCGTCTAATGAACCCCTTATAAACAACGTGAATGTTTCAAACATCAAATTGCAAGCATCCGGTTGCTCTAATTAATCTGGAAGATATGCGATGAGATGGATAGTTAAGGAATTTCTTAAGGCTTAATCACATACAACGCATGATGGAAACATGCTCAACAAATTGACCACACCGACTGCGCACGTACTCGTGTACATCGAATGCTAATGTAAGATTGGTGTCACGAATCACACTGTAGGTAGGTACTTAGAGCGCGGCGCGGCAAGTTACCGATGCGTATAGTGTACCTAACTTCCTTTATATTGTTCTGACCAGAAGGTTACCACGGTTGTTTAACTTTCTATAAAGACAGAGAAGTGATGTTGAACTTACATTGAAATAGAAGATAATTCGCTCATAATTGCTACAACTGTTTTATCTCAATCGATTTTTCAAGACTAAACTAAAGTAGACAAATTAAATAGTAAGAGTCTTTTAAGTTTTGATAATTTAAATTTATTTTAATAGAGCACGAAACGGCGTTTATTTCTATTCTAATTTCTAATTTTAATTAAATTCTGATAAACATACCTATTTAAATGCAGCCTGTGAACTAGGTACATCTTAGAAACATTTAATTGGTTTACAAACAAAGCAACTAGGCACTCCAAAGAGCTCGCGAAGAAACAAGAAATTAACTAGGGAGCACGTAGTTAAGATTAATTAAAAATAATTGGGTGTAATAGAACTTCGGACACTGCTAGAATAACAACAAAATGTAAAACTTGGACAAGTCTTACGCGAATGAAGTAGGTCGGAAAGAAAAATGGTTTGTTTTTTCTTAAATAGTTAATTCTATAAATTAATGTTTGACTGCGAGTATACTTACCTACCTTTTTTTTTTATATGAACGAGCTGGCGGGTCACCTGATGTAAAGTGATTACCGCCGCCCATGAACACTTGTAGTACCAGAGGCACCACCAATGCGTTGCCAATGCGGTGGCTTTTCAGGAACTTATTGGTTCGCCCCTTGAATAACCCCATATTGTAATTAACTGGGAACACTGTCAAAGGGAGATGATTCCACAATTTGTTAGTACGTGGAAAAAAAATCTGGAGCAAAGGGTGGTCGAAGTGTTATTATTTAACCACGTACCTGATAGTACGTGGTTAAATAATAAAGGTACGTCATCATCAGCCACCCATCAACAGCTCATTACAGAGCGCAGATCTCCTCTCAGGCTAAAATCTATAGACCGCACTCTCACTCTGCTCAAACTCAAGACAGCCCTAAAACGAGACAGAATTATGTCAGAATATTTGCTTTATCTGAAGTCTGAGCTATACCACAGCACGCTCTATAGATCTCAGAATCAGAGACTTGGCAGAATTGGCAGACTTCGCACAGCATTGAGAACATTATGGAGTAGGTAAGTAGGTACTCTCAGGCATGCAGATTTCCCCCCAATGTTTTCCTTTACCATTGAAGCATGTGACACCTACATCTGTATATCGATATCTCCGTGATTTCTTAACCGATTTGCGTGAATCTTTTTTTAATCGATACAAAAAGTTTGCGAGATGCTCCCATAAAAACTTCGGGTTCCGAACTCCACAATCCTGATGCTGCAGGGGTAATGCCCCCTAAACTGTGGTGATTTAGGAACTGCCGATTATGTATAGTTATTGTAGATACCAAGTAAAGACTACATCATTGAATTCTAAGACCCAACTGCTCAATCCTGATGCTGCAGGGATTCTGCCCACCTAAACTGTGAGGATTTAGGAACTGTTGATTGTGAATTGAAGAAGCGGACGAAGTCGCGGGCGTCCGCTAGTTATACATACATATAATGAAACTTGGGATTTTGATTCTTGATTAAAAATAAAGAAGTTAAATAGGGGATGAATGACTTTTTGTCCCGGAAAAACGAGGGATTTCTGCGAGATTTGTTAAAAACCTAATATGACGCGGACGAAGTCGCGGGGGCAAAAGCTAGTGTAATAATAATTAATCGTAACTGGCGCGAAGACAACGCTATTAGCACAGAAACAAGCGTGATATCATTGCCATTGACCTTAGACGCTAAAATAATTGGTTACTAAGTACCTAATGTCTTACTCCCCAACTCTTTTATTTTTTTAAAGAACATTAGTCAAGCTGAACAGCTGATCTTGACTAATATCCTCCTATCCCCTCCAAATAAGCGGAAAGCTTGTGCTAGGAGTGGGTACGACAATAGTACAACGGATGAGGTTCGGACCTGCGACCTTTCAGTTTTCAGTCGGCACCCTTAACCGTTAGACTATTGAGGCTTCTTAACTCTGCCCATATTGCTGTAATACCTATTTCCAGAACACCTTTGATTTTCCGTACATTTCCTACCTACGCCGTAGCGGTTTTCTACGTCACTAAGCCATAGGCACCTACTTAGGTTCCTCACTATTTTACCTGCTTGATATTTCGTCTAGCCCTTTAAGTTAGTATCTAGACAAATGCAGTTTACATTTGGACCTCTAGTCTGGTCTGGTTGGAGGACGTGCCGCCAAGCAATTTAGCGTTCCGGTACGGTGACGTGTAGAAAGAGATTAGGGGTATTGGTAGAATTTACACTGCCATACCCCTTCCAAGTTAGTCCGCTACCATGTTAGACTACATCGTCACTTAGCATCTGGTGAGATCGCAGTCAAGGATTATCTTGTCATTGACAATAAAAAAAGTAAACTTGCAGTTTAGATGCATTACTTATTATAAAAGTTGATACAAGTGGGTACGGAACAGCTAGCAGTCTGGGCGAGATGCACGATTGGGTTATTTGGGTAGGTAGGTACCGTCTTTAGACATTATCACAGATTTAGAATTTTATTAGTTTTGTTTAATTAGTTACTCACTGTACTTGTAGCTCAAGTAATAGATTGATTGCAGAGACGTTAGTAAAGAGAATTCTTAGATATTTATAGTTCGTTAACTAGGGACCCATAACTGTGTTGTAGTTAGTGGTTGCTTGTTTGGTGCAATAGATAGCTATCTACTGTACCAAATAGTAGGTATGGTAGTAACCATTATAAAAATAATTTAGTAGCTATAATTACCTACCTAGTTTATAATATTAAGAAAAAAATATTTTACCGAGGTAGATAGCTAGGTCGATACTTCTTTAGTAGTAATTGTAGTAGTAGTAGTAGTTAAGTTTCATAATAAAATGATAAAACAAAACATTTACGTTAACTCTACATTTTAAGGTAGAGTTCATTTTCAAGCCGAAGTTAACTTAAATTTACACAGAATTTGATAATACTTAAATCTACTTACCGTAGTAGCTTTTACAAAATATGCAGATACACGATCCTTTTCTCGTATTCTCGATAATCGTTTCGTTATCCTCGTACTCAATACGAATCTCACAGCACTATCGTTATTGTCATCGGAATCACATAAACGTTTCTATGGAGTTTAATTTCAGCTGCAACCCGAGATGAGAACCGCGTGAATTCACCCGACACTGTTCAATTCATGCCGACAAAAACGTGCGTTGCTGCGATAAAGCTCCATAGAGCCGGCTGCACAGCGTGTTGTCTTTCAATACATAAACAAACTGAGTACCGCTGTGAACATAGCCCCGTGTTAGAGGGAACCCGACAGCAACATCACAGTGTGGTTTGAATTTCAGTACGCTTTTAGTCCGTACATGAAAGGGGAAATGTTCTTGCGTTCATATGAATACCATTCATTTACTACTCCTCCCAAACAATGGGAACCTTTGAGTCGTCTTTAATAAGAGTTGCCCGCGAATATAGTAAAACTAATATTGAGAGGGCCTTAGATTAGCGCTAGTGTGACGTACGCGTAACTTCCGCGTCTGCGCGCTGAAGCGAAGGGGAAACGACCCTTTATCATCAAACGAATTTGTGCATTGTGTCCTTGGAACAAGGTCTGTTTAAAACTGCATTGTCTATTTACTAGATAATAGAGAACAAAACAAACAATATCAAGCTCAAATCCCACATACATAAGGTCGTAATTCGAATGGAGCTCTGTAATTAAATACTGCAAGCGGATATATCACATGTGCTTGGGGATTTGGAGATAGAGATTGCAGCAAGGTGAACACCCCAGCTCCTGACTTTGAACTCAATTTATGGGTAATTTGATCACGTAACTCCGTACAGGATCTATATTTGAAACTAAGCTCGGCGAATCAACAAGTAAATGGAATGAAGATAAGAAAGTTCTATAAATACTTACCTATTAACTTATTTCGTAACATACATAGGTAGTTGTTAGGTACCACTTATTATTAACCGTATGCCACTATAAATCTTCAAAACCAAAAAAAATTATTACAATAATATAATTACTACAATAAAAAAAAGATTTTTTTTAGAAAAATGCCTCGAATGGATAAGCTAAGGATGAGTAGGTAGATATACCTACTCATTTTAAAGAAAATCAAAAATTTAATGAGATTTTCAGCGTATAGTAAACTTTTTAACCGACTTCCAAAAAGGAGGAGGTTATCATTTATACTTACTATTTTTTCAACTGTAGGGTTAGTATAAGATTTAATTCGATTTATCGTATTCGTATTCGATGACATTAGCGTCAAAGTAAATGGAGCCATAATTATATCGAATTACAGCTCAATTTTGTGTATGTATTTTTATACCTTTACGTATACGGATACTCTCCAAATTAAAAGCGGTTGTACTGAATTTGTGACTTTAAGTCGATATATTTAAGGTTTATTTTACTTTGACGCTAATTTCATCGTATACGAATAAGATCAATCGAATTAAATCTTAGACTAACCCTACTGCTCACTCACTGGGACCACGGGGAAACGCCCAAAAAAATTCGTCAAAATGTTTAATAATTTTATATTGGAATACATCTGAAACATTAATCGTATAATAAATCGAATCGTACACAAATTGACATAAAATTAACCTAGCGGTTTGGCCAAAAAGCTAAATCTCTAAAACAGGTCCTTATAATATAAACAAACCTAGCTATTCCACTCTATTAACTATTATGGTATTGAACTATTGAATCAGCCATGCAATTGTTTAAGAAAATCGTATTCATTATCCTTTAATATAATATGCGAAAGTGTGTGTTTGTCGGTATGTTGGTTTGTCCTTCAATAACGCTGCACAGAGCTACGGATCGACGAGATTTTTTGCATGGTTATAGTTGAAGACCTGGAAAGTAACATACCTAGGTTACTTTTATCAAAGAGTTCCCGCGGGATTTTAAAAACTAAATCCACGTGGAAGAAGTCGCGGGCATCAGCTAGTAAATAATAATTTAATCAATTCTTCACCATAGAACTTCTTAGAACTATGACTATATTCTATGAAGAACACCATAGTTCTTCATAGAACTGCGGGAATTCGTTGCGGGTAGCGCAAAAAATCAAACATGTACTCTGACAAAACGCTTTACTTCAATGTTTCTGAAACGAATCGTAAGGTGTGGAACGCTCTTCCACCGATCTGTGTTTCCAGCCGCGTGCAAGTTACCTGTCTCAAACTTCAAGGCAAGAGTGACTATCTTCTAGGCAAGCGCGCACTAGTACCTAAACCTCAACATTGATTTTGGCTATGATCATCTTACATCCTCGCATGCTTATCTTGTATTAAAATTACCCAAGTGCGAGGCGGACCTGCTCACGAAGGGTTCCGTACGATCGTATAAGATTAATTAACGCCAACTATTAATAAAGTTTAACCCCCCGCTAACAGACAGACGGACGGACGAACAGCGAAGGCTTAGTAATAGAGTCCCGTTGGCACCCTTTGGGTACGGAAGCCTAAAGACATACCCTTCATGCATCTTTTATGCTAAGGAACAAGTATGATTTTCTTAGACAATCGCTGGCTGATTGATTTGTCGTATCGGACAACTAAGGGTCCTCACGCACTACTCAGCCAAGACCTCGTGTAGGTAGGTAACCTTAATCACAGAAACTCATGCGATCAACTTGACAGTCATATCAAAGTTCAAAAAGTTTGATCGCAAAGACCAGTCACGGTACGTCGTGCGGTCGTGCGGCTTGGACATGCGGCCTTCGACCGCATCTTGGCCGCGTAGTGCGTGAGGTCTCTAAAACTGCAGATTATTTACTGGGCTATGGCCTATGTGTTTGCAACGCAATTTGGCTCAACGATCGAAAATCGGAGCAAACCCGAGCGTCGGCGTATACATAAATAATTTAATATACCTCTAAAGTCTAAAGGTACTTATGGATATTACATTGAGGGCATTAGCACACCTCCACCAAAACCTTACCAGCAAAACCGCTGAAGTCTTGCCCTGACTAGTCTGTTCTATGACACGTGAAACAGAAACTGCCAGTTTTAATACACCATATTGACTACGAAATATGAATATCTCTTTCCAACATAATTTAGGATCAAACGCGAAGATGTGATCACGCAGCGTCTACTCTAAGTTCGTATACATGAACGTGTAAGGGAGAGGGCAGAGTGGCTACTTTTACATTGCGTTTTCGTGATTTTGAACGCTGATTTCTGCGATATTCGATCGCTGATTTCTGCGTTTTCTGCGTTAAAAGCCATGAAAACGCCGATCACTCCCGCAAAAAGTAGCCAGTCTGCCCTCTCCCTACATCAAGCAATTTCGCCTTAGTTTTGCATGTCATACAACTAGTAGACATTTACAAAGGGTTTCGCGGTGGTGTGCTGAATCCGGCATAAGTTTTGTTATAATTTGTGTCACTAGGTATCTAAAAATATTTATAAAATGCCATAGGTACATTAACCTGGACTCAATTTGTAATGATAATAAAGAAATATTATACAATAGAATAAATAAAGTTATACAAAAGCCATCCGACATAATAATTTCAATAACATGTATAATTTTTATAAATTGTTAATAACTATTACTCACTATAATAAATAATCAAATACACATCTTACAGTTACAAAATTGTAATATTAATTTGGTTCAATATATTATTATAAATATCTAGAAAATCGATTGATGATATGGCAAATATTATTCAGATAATAACTTTGATGATTAAAACAAAATGGCGTCGCGTTACACAGCGTTGTTTGACACCATTAGGTACGTAGGTATAAAACAACACTTTCTATGAATATCTTCACGCTTAAAAGAAAAAAGAAGTCCGTATGATTTTTAGTTAATTATACTAAAACATTCTTAAAATGGATTAAATTGGCAGTTAATTTTGTGCAAATCAAACACTCAAGTGCACGGCAAACAAATGTTTAACGAAAACAGCAAAACATCCATACAAATAACTTGACTAGAATTTACCCTGCACTTTTGAGGAACACAAGAAAATTGAAGACATTGGATAAAGGGAAGGTGAAAAATACAGTAGTCAATAGTCATATCAATACAAACAAAACGTGAAAATTGACAGTCCACAAAGTCGTCCAGAACTATGACACTATAGCCGTATAGGGCTCTCCGAGAGACAAAACCTGTACAGAAGAAATCCATAGGAGAACTAAGTTACCCACTTAGTTCAAATATTAGTCTGATGCCAAACGATTTTTCAGTAAGCCAAAAGCACTATTGGCCTGAGGGTACATGGATAATTCAAAATGACATCAAATGGAATTGTCCAAAACGTAACACAGCACTCAATTCAACATCAGAAACAATGAAAAACAGGCAATCAAATAAGATTAGATTGCTTATTTATAAAAAGGTGTAAATTAAAGTATAAAAAATAAAACAATTAAAACTTAAGACTGACTTAGAAGACATCATCTTAATTGTAACGAATACTGGATCGTCTTGATTGTTTCGTATGACTATAAAAATTAAAATCAGTCTCAAAACAGCTCTTTTGGCATTTTTTTCTTAATAGTTAATATGTGTTAATAAAAGTGGAAATTTTGAATTTAGGCGAATAAGTTTATTAGGCGCCCGAAAACTTTTTAAAATATCCATTCATCCTACATCTATGAAAAATTCTTGTAACTTTTATATTCCTTTTTAATATTGTATTGTTTTCTGCTTAGTCAATATTTTTTAATAATCGTAGATTATGATTGTTAGGGTCAGAACCATTGCATTAATCAGGCCATGCTTGAATATGGTTGAATGTATAAGTAGAGAACTGCAACCATGGCCAGACAGTATATTTACCCATCGTGATGGTAAATTGCAAGCACTGACATTTAACATACTCCTGACAAACATCTAAATTCTAATAAACATTGAGAAACCAAATGTAGGATCTAGCCAAAGTGGCCTGGAATTATTTATTTATTTAGTACCAGAAAACAAAAAAATGAAACAAACATTTAAAGGATGTGCACAAGAACAGCTTATCTCTAAGTAAGAGATTAAATTCTTAATGAATTATGTATTTCCATTTTATAAAGCTAATATTTGTAAAAATGAACCATTGAGTTAAAAGGTTTTCGCTTTACTGTTTAATACAACAGATTTATTCAATCACTTATCGGTTCAAACACTTTTATGACGGATACAAATCCCTTAAAACAATTAAAGTAGAATTGTAGTTAGTCTCTCTTGGATAATGCCAACTCAACTTGTCCATTATAATATTTTTTGCCCATGCTCGAGCAGTTTTATAGTCAATCTGTTCTGACCCTTAAAACAATCATTAATAAGGCTCAATATAAAATCGTCTTTTACTTAAGGTCAAGGCATATAGCTGTAGAATCGAAACGACGTTAAAAACGTTACAAGTTATACTGACCATTATCTCCATTGGGTAAAGTGGATCTAGTAAATAATGGCCTTAAATCTATATCAGGACACCCAATACTTTGAACAAGGAATGCATCAAAATCACAGTTCGTACTGTTTTAGCAGGAACATAGTTTCCTATCCTGCTTTGCTTGAAGTCTTTGCAAGGATTGTCGCCTTCGGCCCGAAGCACACAGCATGGCGTATTCCACGGAGGTCTCCATTCTGCAAAGAAAATAAATAAAATTGAAGTGAAGTGATCATGGTAATGACGCGTCTGCTGTTTGAGGTAGAAAAAAAAACATCACATAATTTTCGGCAAAAACTCTGGCAAAGACACTGTTTATCAACCGATAAAAAAAGGGAAGTTGTCACCGTGTACCCGATTGTAAGTGACGATGCAGTCTAAGATGGAAGCGGGCTAATTTGGAAGGGGTATGGACAGTGGCGTGCACACAGGGTAGGCATAATGCGGAAAAATGATATAAAATGGAGAAAATCGTCAGTAGGAGTTATAAAAACTTAAGGGTAGGCTTTTTATAATTTGTACAATGCCTACCCTTAAGTTTTTTTTTAATTCGCACCGAAGATTTTTTCCATTTTGTATCATTTGCCTACCCTGTAGTACATCCTGTGCACGCCACTGGGTATGGACTATGGGAGTGTAAATTCAACCCATACCCCTAATCGGTTTCTACACGCCATCGTGCCGGAACGCTAAATCGCTTGGCGCCACGTCTTTGACGGCAGACCAGATCAGAGACAATTCAGAAATTATAAATTCCCAAATTATCGAGACCGCCCAGTTATAAGATCACAGCGCTCACCACTGCGCCAAGGAGGTCGTCAAAGATATCTGATTAGAAAAATTTGGCTGTGTACAACAAAAAATAGAAATCTAGAATAATAATACATACCTGTACATAATCTTATCAAGTAAGATTTCAATAGCGCGGTCAATGTTCTGTCCTGTTTTGGCACTAGTTTCCAGATAGGCTAAGTTGTAGTTCTTGGCAAATTCTCGTGCACGATTTTGGTTCACCAACCGTTTTTCTTGTAGATCACATTTATGGCCGCACAAGACTATATCCGGATCATCGCTGAGGCTGTGTGTCTGAAAAATACAAATACAAAATATAAACATTCTTAGTAGTAAAAGTTCTGTGCAACTTGAACATTGTGGAGTCTATGTTTCATCAAGATGTTCTGTGGTAGATGCAAAATGATGTAGAGTATTTCAGTGGGTTTGAGTGGTGTTAAGTGTTCCTCTATTTATTTTTTACTACTGCACTGGTAGCATGGGCAGGAGATAAAAGTTTTATCCCCCGATTTTATCCACTGACAGGGGATAAAATTATCTTTTCCCTATGCTAAAGCATGGCAACAGAGGAGAAGGAGGTGTATATTTCTATAAGTATATCCACTGAGTGTTATTTCCACCGCTGTGCCCATGCTCAACGGGTGGATAAAGCTAAGCAAGGGGATAAACGTTTTATCCTTTTCCCGGGGATAAAATTTCTCCCGACCATGCTAACAGGGCTGGAAGAGCAGCAGCACGAGGGACACATTATACCATACAGATTTTTTCTAGCTTGGCAAATTATAGCAAAATAATTTTACCTTTAATTGTTCTATCCAATTGCGAACCTCCAAAAATGAAGCCTCATTTGTTAGGTCAAAAAGCAATAAGAAACCCATTGCATCTCTATAAAAAGCTGTTGTTAAACTCCTGAACCTACGAAATTAAGAGAGAATATATTATTAGTAATATAAATAAAAATTCATTATATTATTTATTGTTAAACATCCAAAACTCTGAAAATACCTATTTTATAATTGATAGTATTAATTCAAACTCATTTTAAGGTTAGCCCATGTCCCATGCTTAATTTGTCGAGAGATACCTGATATCCAAGTTCCTGATGTAAAGTAATTATAATCACTTACCATCTGCAGTATTGTAATTATAATATAGTAATAATTATAAATAATGAGCGCCAGTTATGTTTATTGGCATTTATGTGTATTTCTTTACTACTAAAATTTAAAAAAGTGGCATTTAACAACCTCTCTTGGCCTGCAGTATCCCATAACTGTAAATGTATTCGGTGCTGCCTTGTATTTTGGTGGTATATCTGAAATAATTCAATATAAAATCCTTTAAAAAAAAACCTTCAAATGAATTCAGCCACTTGTAAATTAACATGGTGAGTGATCCAGATATATATCATACAGCTAGAGAGAAGCTAATTTTGAGATCATGAAAATGTCTAAAATGTATGTGTGTTCTTTTAAGAATAAATTATCAGAATGTATGTTTCATATTAAAATCTATTTTTATTAAATAGCTGGCACTTTTTAAATTGGTTTACTTACTGGTATTTTAAATCGTAATAAAAATCTGAAAATGCTGACTTCACCAGTTTACAAACCACATAATTTATGTTTTAAAGTAGTAGACCCACTTTCAAGCATAATATTAAGTCAAAAACTGAGACTTGAGATTTAGTTATTTGTTAACAAGCAATTATGTATTGTTAATTTTTTTTATCCTCATTTATTTATTATCAAATGGTTTCTTTTCATAAATATTAAAAGTAAATAGGTACTTACCACAGTTTTTTCTCTAAAATCGATGCCTACAGTTGATATGAATTGCGTGTGAAAGACTCCATCAGTGTATTTATATAAAAAGCTCGTTTTCCCAACACCAGAGTCGCCAACACATAGGAGTTTAATAAGATAATCGTAGTCCATATTTGATGTAATCAATAATAATCATCTATTATGTTGCTTCGATGCCAAAGCCATATTGAATTAAGCTTGTACATAAAATTACAACAAAGTTTCCCATTCAAATGAATTTGTAACTTGTCCGTATGGGTAACGAAACACTACAAAAAAATCTTTGTTATTAATTAATGAATATTAATGGATAGATAAGTACAATCAAATCGGAAATATATTTTTAAAACAAAAGCTCGAACTGATGATGAAATGACAAATGACAATTGACCAAAGAGTATATAAATCACTCCGTTTTGACAATTGACAATTAGACCTTGTTTACACGGGCTTAGTAGTATTCATCCATTACTAACACAGATTACTACTGATGAATACTAAGCCCGTGTAAACAAGGCCAAGACATGTCGATTAGAGATGTGCCGGTCAGGCTGATTCGAGTACCGACTTGAATACTTAATAAGTATTCATTTCACATACTCGAGTACTTAGATTGTAGGATTCGGATACAAAGTATTCGAATACTAGTTCCAAATACTTACTGGTATTCGAACACTAGTTCCGATTACTTTATCGTATTCGAATCCTAAGTCGGGTACTCAAATCGCGACTTTATGTGCACCAATTTAAAGATTATTTTTTAACGACTGAGCTTGTACTTCCTTCGGCCAGCCGCCACGCCGGAAGAAATAAACGGGAGCTATTATATTATATTTAGTGGAAATAATATAATAATTACCTATTCATTTTGATTTCTCGAATATCTCTGATTAACTGTGATATAACTGATATGACACCTTGATTCATTCTTCCGAGTTCCATATTTTGAAATCATTGAAATCCAAAAGTTATACTGTGATCGCTGCTCTGTCACATCTCTATGATCCATTGGTCACCAATTTTACTGACCACGGACCCAAGAGTACATTGAATAGCTATACCTAATAAATATAGGTAGGTATTTTGTACCTTCATGATTGTGATTGTCAGAAACGTATAGTAGTATCCACTATCCATAGTAATCTGTGGAATAGTGCCTAATCTGTGGTTAGAAACGGACAGCTGTTTGTCAGTCGTATTATCATAGTAATCTGTGGTCGTATTAAATGTTTTGAAAATAACTTTGTATTAAAATGTAAATAAGATTCCTCTAAAACTCCAAATTAAATTAAATTACTAGCATGTCTATTGAAAACCTACATCATAAACCTAAAGTCCAAATCGAGTATTGGTAATTTAGTATTCTAATATATTTGAATTGAAATAATCTTTTGCTCCTTTACCTGATAAATGTAGGAAAAATAAATCAATTTTTAATTCCACTTTTCAGTAAAGTATGTGATTATGGAGGTCATTGTTTAGCACTAGCCCAAACAATTAAAAATAGTAGTCCAGAAGCAACAGTTATTTGTAATAAAGGTCGACAAGGTAAAGTAAATACTAACACAAAGTGATTCAATTAAATTCAAATGCCATCCTTTTTACAATATTTTCAGGGTCACTCTTAAGTCCTCGACTACACCCCACACACATTATCACATTTTTATTTTATAAATTTTTTTTAGGTTCATTTGAAGTGGTAGTTAATGATAAACTTGTTTATTCTAAACTCCAAACAATGGCATTACCAGACTATGATGAAGTAGCAGATGTCATCCATGAAGTGACAAATGGTGCAGAACCAAGGGAGATAAAAGGACAACAAGAAATCAATTGTGTTATATCATAATTCATAACATTTAATAAAATATCACAACACCATCCTTAAAAATATAAAGAATTAATAACAGGAGGTACATAACATTTTTATGATTAGTATAATGTATAAAACATGAAAGCACTACTTTATGACTTAACAACATCTACATAATAATATTATGTAACAGTCAAAATTACATGTTATATAGATCTATTTTGTTTTGTACATTATAACTATTCACCAGTTCATGCTTAGCCGTATGTAAATGATTCCTAATTATTTCTTTTAAAATAATCCCATGACCTGTATATTATTATTCAGTCTGCATCAAATTGTATATATAACATACAAATTCATTGAAAAAGTTGTAAATAAATAATCATAATAAATAAAATCATTGATGCAAAATAGTAGAAGTTAACCTAATAAGATCTTAATAAATTCATGATTTTTTTGTTCTTTTATTTTATTTACCCAGGAGGAACACATTTTTGTGTATGATCTTAAGGAAACCGTGTGCGGGTCTCACTCGTACTTGGCTGGTTTTTTAAAATTATTTATAAAGATTATATTATGAAGACAAACAATGTATTCAGTCTTATCTCAAATAATGCTGTGAATAGTGAATACAATTATAGCAGAATATTTTACCATATCAGGTAACTAGAATAAACATAATTTCTTAGTTGCTTGAAATACATGATTTAGTATTATTATAATTGAGATTATATTACAGAGAGAAAACCTTCTATCTTAAATGAATGAGGTAGCAAATAATTTTGCTTAAATTCATACCTAATAAGATATACTTACTTACAAGCTTTTGAATTCAATTTTTTTATCAAACCATTTTTACTGTGTATTAGCAGCAATAGAGTACAGGGTTTATAAAATAACCAAGAAAATACACTATAATATATAATCAACACATAATGTTTAAATTGGTAAATAATGGGTGTTAATTCTGTCATATACACTTTCTAGAATCTAGACACTGAATTGACAGCTGGTCCAAAAGCAATACTTAATATTATTAATAATTCTCTTCCGCAGGGAGCAGTTTAAAAAGGATAGTACTTTATTAAGACCTATCAATTTAGTTCATAGTCGGCACGCAACTTATTAGCTGCGTCTTAGGTGTAGACAAAGTCACCACAATTTACTGTATCTCCTTATACTGTGTCTGAACTTAACTCCCCTATCTTACCACACACATACCTGAGGCGCGGCCAACAAGTTGCGCACAGACTAGAGACTGAACAAGAAATAGCACCAGAAATAGAATTAGCAGTGACACTTTTGTGTTGAACACGACCTCTCTAAACAAGTCTAAAAATAGTTTTTTGTAGAAAAGGATGGTATTACGTTTACAGCTTTCACTTTAGAGATTGTATACAAAAGATTTAGAAGATTTTATTAAATAATATATTGTAGAAACAGCCATTATTTAGGAACAATTATTTATACATAATAATATGTATATGTATATTGTAAAAGTACATTATCTATATTTATTTTTATTAGGGCTAGAGCATGCACATACACATCTTACTAAAAAATTTATAAAATCCTTACTAATGTCATAAATGCGAAACCGTGTTTGTAGGTAGAGGACTTGGAAAGTGACATAGGCTTTTTATCTCGGAAAACCAAAGAGTTCTCGCGGGATTAGAAAACCTATATTCACGCGAAATCGAGGGCATTAGCTAGTAATTAATAAAAAAATAAACCTTTATTTTGAGCAACATTTTTGATTTTTATACAGTTTCTTTAATATTTTTTTTCGAAAGTCGCTTTCACACTATTGCACTACAAAATAAACTATATTCGATAAATGCTTAAGACATACTATCCGTACAGTTAAAGAATGGTTTTAGAAATGGCGGCTCATTATGTCGGTACTGTCAGCATACACGGGATCTATAGCGAGCGACAATCCGCTAATAATCAATAAATTATAACATAATAAAAAATAATATAAACGTTATATATATTTTTTAATTCAAATAATGTAATCATTTTTGGCTTTATTTAAGAACTAGATGATGCCCGCAACTTCGTCCGCGCGGATGAAGGTTTTTTGATTCCCGCGGGAACTCTTTAATTTTCCGGGATAAAAAGTATCCTATGTTTTAATCCTGGGAATGAGCTATCTCCATTCCAAATTTCAGCCAAATCGGTTCATGCGTTGTGGCGCAAAGGAGTAACAAACATACACACATACACAAACACATACACGTACAAACTTTCACCTTTATAATATTAGTGTGTTGTGATTAAAATAATCTTGTAAAATTATGTTGTACACGCTGTTGATTACCAATAAATAAATAAATAAAGACGGTCATTTTATCGGTTTATTGTTGTTGTCCGTACCGGCGAGTGTGAGTATAGATAGCGACAGTGTGCGAGTGAGAGGTGAACAGAAGCGACGCCATTTCTAAAACCATTCTTTAATTGTACGAGTAGTACATACATTAAATACCTACATATTTAGTATTTTATGCTAGTGCATAAAATGGAATCAGCAAATAACTTTCCTACAGAATGAGACCTAGTGGACTCATTCTCAAAAGTTATCTGCTGATATTATCATCGCTTAAAAAAGGTGTTACTTGAGAATTTATCTTCAAAATCAAATCCTTGCAGCCATTAACAGGTCCAAGATAGCTCAAGTATATGCCGAATCGCATTTTACCGCCAAACTCTTCGGATATAGTTCTCAACGGTTCCACGGTTTTTTCGCCTGTTTTTTGGTCTATGCATACCATCTGACATCTTGAGCAAGGTCCTTCAACCTGAAAATTCGATAATTCTTTATTTTTAACCAAATAATAACCCTACCGCCAAAGAAGTGCCACCAAGCAATTTAGCGTTCCATACATGGCATTTAGAGACTGTGGTTAGGATTATTTCATTGAATGTACCACTACCATCTCAGGCTGCATTGTCACTTACCATCAGGTGATATTCCAAAGACTTTTTTGTCTGGTGGGAGGCTTTGGCCGTGGCTAGTTACCACCCTACCATCAAAGACGTGCCGCCAAGCGATTTAGCGTTCCGGCACGATGGCATGTGGAAACTGATTAGGAGTATTGAATTTGCTATACCTCTTCCAAGTTAGCCCGCTACCATCTGAGACTGCATCGTCACTTACTATCAGGTGAGATCGCAGTCAAGGGCTAACGTGTCACCGAATAAAATAAAAAAAAGACTATATACACTATTATATAAGACATATTTGGGCTAAAATAGTAGGAGGGGAAAGGCAAAGTCATATAAGTCATGTTCAGGATGGCTAATATTTAAAAAAAAAAGTTAAAGGTTGTGGTTTAAGTAAGTTAATTTCGTCACAACTACTTTTAAACAAACACTGATAAGACATTTGTTTACTGTTCTAGATGTAATACATAGCCCGATATTATCTGTTTATTATCTACTGTAAACAAAATGTAGTAAACTTATATTTTGTTTTGAAATAAGTGGTCTTAACCTAAAGCGTAATATATTTAGAGGGTCAAAATACTAATTCATATTGTTATTCACGCTAAATATTATTTATCAAAATAGTTCATTGGAATTTATTAATTTAATGTAATCAGTTCTGTGAAAAATATTGCTATAGTACGTTTATCTCACGAAGTTACGGGCACTTTACTTGTGGTGTTGTCGTGTACATGCACATTGCGTAAGTGTGCGTGCCTGTCAGGAGCCTAGGTGCAAGCAATCAGGCGCGAGCAATCTCTCGCTCACACTTACCATGAGCCACAAGCCCTCGTGAAATGAAAGAACTATAATTCAGTTCCTGAAGATATATTATAACTATTATATGGAACTGTACCTTGAATTGATGATTCCCAATAATCACCGTCTGCCATTCCCTTTCTATAAGCTCATGAGCTGTATCAACTACTAAATTTCCTCTAAATCTATCAGTCAAAGAATCCAAATCATCTGTGAACGTAGAATCGTTAATTTTGCTTTTCAACCATTTAACTGTTGCTTTATTAATTAAGAGGAATTGGGCTTGATTGCTCAGAGAAAGCAAACTTTTCTCATCGCTGTTCTTTTTCTTTTGGATTCTTTTGTCATCATCCGCTTGTCTTATCAAGCGTAAATACGAAATGCCTAAGGCATTTGATATCCAGTCAGCGACTGCATCACCACAATCGTAGCCTTTTACAATGTCCGTGCAGACTTTACTTTGGCAAAAAGGTGCGGTGGATCGTTCCATGTATTTATCACTAGATGAAATATCTAGGGGTATAGAGATTGCAGAGCCTGGAAGAAGGAAATTTTTCAGGGGTTAGTAAGTCAGTGTATGTGAAAATGCTGCGATAGAATTTTTGTCGGGGAGATTTTTCCGGCTTCTATTCTTGAGGCTATCCCTTTAATAATGCTCCCTGCCAAAAAGGATTGGAAGGAAAGAGGAGCATTAGATGACCTGACAATTTAGTTTGGTTTAGAGATTGTGTACTACAGAATTAGTCACATTGTCTCTGGTCTGGTGATCTGATTACAAATATACCTTCAAACCAATTAACAATATTTAGATGTCGCAAAGGAACCAATCAGGGGTAGGGATTGATTTAACTGCCTGTCAAGGGCCTGACCTGTTATTAAATATTATTAAACAAAAATTTATAAATAACACTAGGTCCAGCAGTGGACATCAGCTATCAGTTGATAAAGAAGAAAAGACAAAAATTGTCTGTATCTCAAAAACATCTCTGTATTATCAACTTTGATTTATAGTGTGCAAATAAGGATGTTCTTTAAATATTTTACAAGTCACATACCTTTGTAATTCAATGTAAGGCGCCTGTACTTAAAATCAACAACTGGTCGAATCATACACATTTCCGTATTCTGCTTTTGGGTGAGACACACTCCATTGTCTTTGACAATCATCCACTCTCTATCATATTCAAATCCTTTTGAGCCAATTTTCCATCCTGTTTTTATTTTGAAAGCTCCACAAGATTTGATTGGAAATATCGCTATTTCAGACAGAGTTGTTTTTGATCCAGTATTGAATATTTCTGGGCTAGTATTTCTCAAATTCTTTTCATTCAAAACAGTTAATATTTCTTCTTTGAAACTCAAAGTATTTGTGTTGACTTCTATTTTATTGTTATTATAATTTATTAAATGTCTAGTAGGTTTTTTGTGTTGTTGTCTCACGAAACACTTTGTTATCATTGAAACTAGCTTATCTACGTCATTGAATGTACTGTGATATCCAAACGAGACTCTCACAGCTCCTGTTGGCCTTCCATTTACAATGTCCATTTCATCTCCACATTTGTGGCCAGCCTTGTGCATGTTTTTCATTTCTTTATTTGTAACATTTAAGTGTCTCTGACAAGAACCCGAATTGCAAAAGCATCCAGTTCTCAAGCTAATATTAAATAGATCTGCCATGTGCTGAAACTAAGTTAATACATTTTAAATATTTTATTTATAACGTGTTTAAGTGTTAGTGAAAAAAAAAAGAAAAATAAGGAACACAGACTACAATCAGGTATTGCCTCACAAAAAAAATCCTGATTAGCATCGGAAGGCATTTTGTATTTACATGCACTTTTACGCATGCAAGCCAACATCTTTATGCTCATTGGAAGTAAGAAAAATAATGTTTTCTGGCCAGACAATTTCTGATGAGATACTTTATTTGACATTTTACATCCTTCATCTTTTAAAATAAACCTTTTTATTTCGTAACACATTATTGTTACTTACTGCACTTAAAACATAAGATAAGTCTCTATCAACAAAAATAGAACTTTGAGTACATGTTTTTATTTTTATCAGTTATCTCACCTCTGCATATCCGATATATGTTCCATCTGCCCTTATCAGATTAAATGTAACTATACCTCCTTGACTCTTGATATCAGTAAAATCAGAGTCCATATACAAAACAGTTGCCTTGGTACCATTTGGATGTTCGAGCTCAGTCAGTTGCTTATACAAATCTTTGGCTAAATAATACGTATGGTGCGATAATGTATCCATTATGTCATTATTTATCACTTTGGGTATTAAACATGACATTACGTTGAAGCAGTGTTTTAAGGCAATGATGGACAAAAATGGCAGAGTACCATCTTCAAACCTGAAATCGAAAATAGTAAAACTATAGAAATAAAGTATTTTTCAAGTCTGAAATATTTCATAAATAGGACTACCAATTAAAATTTCCAGAACAATGTGTAATGAATTCTTAATTACATTTAAATCTGTATGTAATTTAATTAAAACATTGCAAAAATGGTGCTAATTCTAATGTATACAAATCTCTAAAAAGACAGGTCTCAAGAAAATGCTATTTAAGTAATTTTCAGCAAGGGAACAATGTAAAAAGGGTAGCATTATATTTTTCCTGCATGTTTCAGTTTCACACAATCTCTAAATTAAATGAGATTGTGTTTTGAACTGAACTAGCACCCTATCGTATCAGTGTGGCAGATATAATAATAAATAATATTTTTCTTACCTTTCATGCAGAGACTGTCTTTTGACATGAAAGTCTTCACTGCTGAGAACAATATCTACTGTTCCACCACCAAAGTATTTCTTCTGGTTAAGAATATCCACACTAGTGTTTTTTACTAAGAGAGCACCCAATCCACATGGAAATCCAAATATTTTGTAAAAAGACAGGCATACAAAATCAGGCTGTGATGATGACAAATCAAGTTTACTCGTAGCCACAAATGACGCAGCATCCAACAAAATATACCAATTACAGTTCACTTCACATAATTGCTTTTTCAAATAGCTATTCAGGCAGCCATTTTTTATTTTCTGAACACAATTCAATGGGTACTTATAACCGTTGAAATTGCTCTGGGCTGGATACGCTAATAATGTGTTACTTTTGTTCTTTTCTGATCTGGAATGTTGAATTTCAGGTTTTTTATCGGTCTTCAGACTGTTCAGAAAGTCATCATGTGATATATGGATGATATCCGCATTCTTTGCTTCGGCTAATTCCCGTAATCCAATCACTGAGGTGTGATTGTCTCTCAGATAAATAAAAGACCCATTGGCAGAATCATTTTCTTCGTCATCTTCATTGTGAAACTGAAACGACTCAAGTACTAGTTTCAGAGACTGTGTTGTTCCAGATGTGAATATTAAGCTGTAGGTTGATTGATCCGTATTGAAATGGTTCAAGACAGTGCATCTTATTTGTTCTATGCAGTCCTTAGTATATCTATCTGAATGTGGATTCATGTAGACATTTCTTAGGAGATCATCATTCACTTTTGTTAAAAGGCTCTGTGGGTATAATGCTGTTCCTGCATTCTCTAAGTAGCATTTATCTGAAACATTTTTAAGTTATTCAATAGGCATATTTTGTTACTGAATAAAGTCTAAAATAAATTTGATAAGAATAATGGAAATAGCCATGTCAGTTTATACAGGGCGTCCCACGGCTATGCCACATGGAGGGGAAGTACTTTAAATATTGTAGACAGAACAATTTACTGAAAGAAGACTTCATTTTAATTTAAAAAACAATTTAAACTGCATTCATAGATTTTTAAATAATTGCCTGGTTGAACCGGGACTCGAACCCGCTATACGAGAAAAAAAATTACCCTGTATCTTTGTCATACCGATCGAAAGGCTACAACATAAGGATTATTTTTTGCTACATAATATAGCATCAGAAATAAATGGAAGACCATGAATTTTAGCCTTTGATGTAAAATTTTGTTCAGAAAAATGAAAAGCTGACATTGGCGTATCGACATACAACTGACACGAACTATTACTAATGAGTACCCACTTGAGAAGTACGCATCATTTCCCGATTCTTACTATCCTTACTAATCCTTACTTATATTACCTATAAATGCGAGAGTGTGTTTGTTTGTTGATTTATTGGTTTGTCCTTCAATCCCGTTGCAACGGAGCTACGAATCGACGTGATTTTTGCATTTGTGGAAGCACTGTATACATAGCATAGCTTTATAAAAAAAAAAATTTTTTTTTGAAAAGAGCAACTGCTGAGTTTCTTGCCAGCTCTTCTCAGCAGAATCTGCATTCCGAACCGGTGGTAGATTTATGGAAATAAGAGCTACAAGTTAGCCTACATGAAATAAATTTTGAATTTGTAATTAAATAAATGTTAAATTCATGGTCCTTTTATTTCTCATGCTATGTTATTTAACAAAAAATAATCCTTATGATGAAGCCTTCCGATCGGTATGATAAAGATACAGGTTAATTTTTTTTCTCGTATAGCGAGTTCGAGTCCCGGTTCAACCAGGCAATTATTTAAAAATCTATGAATGCAGTTTAAATTGTTTTTTAAATTAAAATGAAGTCTTCTTTCAGTAAAATGTTCCATCTACAATATTTAAGGTACTTCCCCTCCATGTGGCATAGCCGTGGGACACCCTGTATATAATGCTCAACTTATTGTAAGCTGTCGCACAACATGAACAGATTATTTAAAATATATTTCGAATGTTTATTAAATTGTTATCGTAATTAATTCAACTGATTGCCTACTACCTACTTAAATTAAATAATGGAAAATAATGATCTCATGAGTGTATTAAGTCTTTAAGTCTACCAACCCACATTTAGCCTGCATGGGAGGCTATTGCCTTAACCCTTCACATTCTGAGAAGAGATCCATGCCCAGTACTTAGAGGGCAGACTGGCATCTTTTAGTGGCAGAGATCGGCCTTTTTGCGACTCAAAAGCATTTCGATATGCAGCTAAAAGATGCGAAGGTCAGCGTTTCGGCTTCCTTTATATTCCAAAATACTGATTGCTGCTGCAAAAAGAAGCCAGTCAGCTCTCTCCCTTACTGGGCCCACGGGTTGAGGTAAAGAAGAGAAAGATACAGTGTAAAAAGCAGAAAGCTACTCACCGCCAAGTCTTCTAAATTCATTTCGTATATTTTGCATACGTTGATTGTCGATAACGCTGCTCAGTACAGACATGATTACAAGTTCTGTATGAAATACAATTAACGTAGAGTCGGTTGCTTTTTTCCTTGATACAATACATAATGTTTGATGTTGAAAACGTAACAACTGTTACTTAAATATGGCCTTCAGCTTAAAGTAGTAGTAGTTAACAGATAATGAGGAGAGAACACACATAACGAATTTATACAAAGCAACAGCTAACAAGTAGCAACAACTGTACAAACACTAACACACTGCAACACAAAGTAGGTAAACATTAAATAATAAATATGCTAAACAAGTAATGCAAATAATTTTTAAATGCGTTGCTTGTTGACCACGTTGACAGGTTGACACTTGACAGTTGACACTTGACAGTTGACACTTGACGCCAGTGTTGCCAACAAGACTAATACAAAGTTAAACTCCTGTTAAAATGATGTCAAAATGATGCTAAACTAGATGCCCGCGACTTCGTCCGCGTGGTTTAAGGTTTTTTTACTTACCGTAGCGACTCTCTAATTTTCCGGGATAAAATGTAGCCTATGTTTTAATCCTGGATGTAAGCTGCCTCCATTCCAACAGCCAAATTGGTTAATTCGTTGTGACGTGAAGGAATAACAAACATACACACACACACATATACACATACAAACTTTCGCCTTTATAACATTATTAGGATATTAGGATTAGGATGCTTTAGAATAATGCTAAAAATTATGCTAATATTTTTCAATGTCAAATGAAACGTCATCACATTATGTATGTTATTTTATACGCAAAATTTTGATTTAATTGTTGATTAAATTGACTATGTGACCTATGTTATCGAATAAAATGTTAATATCTTGGTTCTCGTTGGCAGCTAACGTGCATGAAGACGTCTCATTATCAAGTCTATAACGCTCCTTGGTACCTATAGAGAGCAGTATGTTATCTGGAACAATGTAAGAATAGCAGCATCTTCCTGCCTTCTGTGGGCCGAATCTAATGTATAAAATGGCATTTCAAGTTTTTCCCGACAAACGGTTGTGAAGCTTAGTTTTGACTTCATTCATTTGGCTGAAAACACCACTTGAAGAGACAGGGGTGCTAATGACTTAACTAATCTCACCTGGAATTTACTTTTTTTAATATGTTTTTTTTTAAATAAAATGTTACAATAAAACTTATAGCCAAACGAATTTATTAACTGTATCGGTAGCCGAGTATCGATATTCGATACAGATAAATCTGTTTATATGGTAACACTAGACTGCTCGTTGTCAACGTTGTCAAATTGTCAAACTCAAAATGTCAATTGTCATTAATTTTCAACTTGAGGTAAAGGGTTACTAACTTTAAATATCAATCATATTAATATTGGTATATGGTAACCCTATGCCTTTTAATAATAAATAGTAAAAGAGGTTCAGGGTGGATCAACAAATTCCTGAATAACCGGCAGCACAATAATGTTGCTTCTGATGCTCCAATTAATGTTAAATGAAATGTAAAAAAATAGATGACAAAATTCCGCAACCTTCAACGCATATAGATTTAACTAGGTACCTCATAGCGTTATGAGTTAGGAGTGGGTAGGTACGACACTAGTCCAACGGGAGGGGATTGAACCGTCGACTTTTCAGCTTAACCGTTGCGCTATTGGCTTTAAATTAGATCGTAAAATTTTTGAACAAAAAAGTTACTTTTAAAATAATATGCGAGAGTCTTCCTATCTTCATGCCGTGTTATTGCCGCTGCTCTGCGCTGTCGGTTTTGTCGCTTGTCAGATTTGTATATTGTCGTATTTCGTTTCGGAGTGCCCATTTACCTTTAGTTTGAAATTATATTAAATTTCACTCACTGTAATGCACAGGAACATACATAGGTACCGAGGCTGGCATCGCCTTACTAAATTGCGTTAGCCCAATTTAATTATTGCTTTTATGGAGTGCTTTTAGTAGCTTTTAGTTCCAAGCGAGCGTGATCGACTCCTTAAGTGAATTGACGTTCACGACAGAGGACCCTTGCTCTCACATTTTATTGCAGGTAACTAAATGCTTGTTAAGAGAGCTTTATTTTATGAGTAGTTTCCTAATAAAGCATGACAAGCTAATTTGATTGCACTTTTTTTACTTAAAATTAACTTAAATTGCAATAACATCTTGGAACGATTTGATTAAAGTGGCTCGAAGAACCGATGGTCGTTGGTATCCCAACGCGCTGAAATGGTAACCCTGCACTGGAAAACGTAGCGTTGGTAGGTATAGACCCCCACTAGACGGAAGGTCTCCAGCAAGGCATTGTTAGCCGTTGGATGCAGGCGACACAGGACTGTGCTCTGTGGCGATTATTTCAAGAGATCTATGACCAGCTGTGGACACTGGAGGTCTATCGGTTGAGATGATTATCACAACACACAACGATGACTAATACCTATTGGTCTCTTTTATGGACATCCACACTACTCTTTCTTACGCCGCGCCGCTTGAATCCGGTGGCTTTATGTGACTCGTTTAAATTGATATCATTATTTCACCTGGCGTGGGGTCTTTCAATATACTTAACACTTTCCAGCACTTTGAGATCTCTGACAGTCGCTCCTTTTCTTTGAGTTATGAGTCCCGCGCATTGCAATTTCAGTTTGCAACTGGCTCTATTTCTACGGATCTCCTGTCATCTGATTTGCAATGTCCGCCCGATGATGTATAAAAATTCAGTGGGAACTCTTTGATTTTCCGGGATAAAAAGTAGTCTATGTCACTCTAGGTCCTCAATTAAGTAGTTATACCCATGGAATAAATTACGTCAATCGACCGTAGTTCTGTATGTACTTACCTATGTTTGCACTTATTTCGTTGGCATCTGAACAGCGGTTAACCAGATAATATTCATCGCGGTGTCACGGTTAAATCTACGTTAAGTCGGTTCCTTCTACGCTTGATCAATTTACAATGCTGATATTTTGAACCCTGATGTTGAAGATTTCTAACAATAGCGTGAACTTCACAATGGCCTATTCACCCGTGTCGCCCGAAGATAAATGAGGTGAGAAATCATACGTTGATTGAATCTAGTGTTTACAAATAAAACAAAATGTTTATTTGGTTTATTGTTTAACTCATTCTTGAAGCAATACGCGATTCATTTCGATGACCCCACACACAAACAACGTTCTCGCAAACAAGAAAGGTTCTCGTTCAGTCTTTAAACTTTGGGAAACGGAAACTCGTTGCATCTATAACGGCTAACATACGTGAATCTGCAAATTATGACTATTACACGGAAGGTTTTGAAAGCAAAGAAAAATTGTTTTTTGTTTTTTTTTTAAAGTTTACATTTTAAACTTAAATGTACCTACCTACTTATCAGAATACCGATAAGTGCCGATAACTATTCCAAAAAAAAAAAATGCTTTGTAAACCCCATAAAATTTGTCTGCTGCAGATTCGTAAGTTTGCCGAAGGTGTAGTGATATACCTACATACCTACCTAGTTATTTCCTGATAATATTATGCACGTCATGAAGTGTGTCGTATTCTAGGCAAGTCCGCGTCATTTTGAATCGTTAGTACCTACTTCACGACTGTTAATTATTCAGCTATCAACAAATAAAAAAAAAAAACTAAAAACAAAACTACACTGACTGATTTAAAGTTGATGTAATGTAGTAGTAATGTTAAATTTAAGCTTAACAAAATGTAAACACTGCTTCGATAAATAAATGTGTCCAACCTATAGGTTATATTTTTGTAGTAATTGAATTTTAAAAATCAATTAACAACGATGCGGGCCTGGCGAGGCGCGCGCCAAAGTGCAGTGATGCAATAACAGTT
Organism: Hipparchia sbordonii; assembly: GCA_038048805.1. Lineage (NCBI taxonomy): Eukaryota > Metazoa > Arthropoda > Insecta > Lepidoptera > Nymphalidae > Hipparchia > Hipparchia sbordonii. The sequence continues at coordinate 5,644,161 of CM076104.1, read as the reverse complement.
TGCCAAACAGTTTGTAATATTATGCTCCAGGGGACTCTTATAAAATCCTACTATACAGGGTGTCCCACGGCTATGCCACATGGAGGGGAAGTACCTTAAATATTGTAGATGGAACATTTTACTGAAAGAAGACTTCATTTTAATTTTAAAAACAATTTAAACTGCATTCATAGATTTTTAAATAATTGCCTGGTTGAACCGGGACTCGAACCCGCTATACGAGAAAAAAAATTAACCTGTGTCTTTATCATACCGATCGGAAGGCTTCATCGTAAGGATTATTTTTTATTAAATAACATAGCATGAGAAATAAAAGGAAGACCATGAATTTTAGCCTTTGATGTAAAATTTTGTTCAGAAAAATGAAAAGCTGACATTGGCGTATCGACATACAACTGACATGAACTATTACTAATGAGTACCCACTTGAGAAGTACGCATCATTTCCCGATCCTTACTAATCCTTACTTATATTACCTATAAATGCGTAAGTGTGTTTGTTTGTTGATTTATTGGTTTGTCCTTCAGTCCCGCTGCAACAGAGCTACGAATGTCAGCTTTTCATTTTTCTGAACAAAATTTTACATCAAAGGCTAAAATTCATGGTCTTCCTTTTATTTCTCATGCTATGTTACTTAACAAAAAATAATCCTTACGATGAAGCCTTCCGATCGGTATGATAAAGTTAAAGGTTAATTTTTTTTTCTCGTATAGCGGGTTCGAGTCCCGGTTCAACCAGGCAATTATTTAAAAATCTATGAATGCAGTTTAAATTGTTTTTAAAATTAAAATGAAGTCTTCTTTCAGTAAAATGTTCCATCTACAATATTTAAGGTACTTCCCCTCCATGTGGCATAGCCGTGGGACACCCTGTATATACCACTGTTTTTAACTCCCGATGGAAAAAGAGGAGTGTTATAAGTTTGGCGTTGTATTAGCTGTGTATCTGGGTGTCTGTCTGTTCCTCGTAGCTCCTTAACGAATGTATGATGCAGTTTTTCTGTTTAAAAGAGATCTGCTCAGGCGTTTGAAGATTATCAGCTCATTTCCTACTGATTAAAGGGTCTTACAAACCTGCACTGGTACGATTGATTGGGGTGTAGGTTATTTGGTATATGCTAGGTTAGGTTAAGTTGGTTAATAATAATCCAAAGTAACAGTTACTTCGGATTATTTTCAAGTTACGGTAACCTTGAGCTGATGCAGTGTCAAGTAGTTAGCAGGATACTTAATTCCTTAGCAGCTTAACTTTACTTACAGCAGATATAGTATGTTTGGGCTCGTTAGAACGGTCTCAATGAGTAAGTGTTAGATAGTTGATGATGATCGAGGATCAAGAAGGATTTGAGGATGGAGCAGTAAACTGTGTAATAAAATGTCGGGTATAATATCCGGCCATATAGATTTACATGTCGTGGATGTTTTAAATTTTCAATTTACACTTGTTTCACATACCTATGTAATTGAATACTTTTGGAGATTGATTTTTATTTTATTTCAACTGTAGGTATTGTAGCTAATTGGGACCATATTTTTATTTCGGGGGCCAGCAACTAAGTTTACAAATAAATAAACTTGAAGTAATTACTTATTTCTGTTTGTTCGATCTGTTTGTAATTTCGAAATAATTGCCTTTTAATAAATTTACGATTATTTGAATGAACCAAGACAATATACCATAGATGTGACTATGTCTATGGTCTAGATTTTTGTTGTTTACAACATGCTCCCCCCGGCTGATGTCGTCCATGGGGAGCGGGCAAATGTTGTTATATGCTCGCTTGATGATGCCTTTTCTGGTCATAAGTTCTGCCACCCTGCCCACAGAGTCGCCATCAGCCCGGAGGGGAGCATGTTGTAAACAACAAGAATCTAGACCATAGATGTGACTATGTCTATGGTCTATCATAGATTCTTGTTGTTTACAACATGCTCCCCCCCGGGCTGATGTCGTCCATGGGAAGCGACCATATAACAACAGAACTAATTTTAAGGGGACTTTTGCTTAAAGCTAAATAAGAAAAGTCAAAAGATATTGTTACAGCGTTGTCCATGTGTATTTAGTTTATAAAAGAATCAAAATCATTATAAATCAAAATCTGTTCAGCTTGAAAAATACCTGGACTAAGGCTGAAATCTTTAGATCGTACTCTCATTCCGCTCAGACTCAAGACAGAGTTAAAACGAGACAGATTTATGTCAGAGCATATTTGTGTCTCATTTTAACTCTATCTTTTAAGTCCGAGCTACGTCAGAGCACGCTGAGCATAAGAGTCTGGGTAAACAGCAAAGAAAAATAATTAAAAACTTGAATTCGTATCATGAAAATTAGAAATAAACATGTGAGCCAGTTATTTCGAAATCAAATATAATATGTATTCAGTCCATATTTTTCTGTGATCGCTGATTCAGACACATAAATTTAATTTATTTGAATAGATTTATTTAAATATATCGTAAATGTATTCCGATTAAATAGCAAAACAATTGCCAGCTCTTCCAGTGAAGCGTACAACAAAACGTAGTGACGCTTTAATAGTTTGCCAAACTGTTTACGATGTGCTTCGGGCGGCCGATGAAAATATCGGTTGACTTTTTACGCCTTTCCGATTTTTTAGGACCGATGATTTCTATACACAAAATCAGAGTGGAAAATGAAAATAATTTTTTTGTTCTGTTTCAATCTCCGATCTCTTTGACTTTCCGGGACCAAAAGTAGCCTATCTCCAGGTCCTCAACTATACCTATGCAAAAAAACACGTCTATCCGTAGTTCTGTTGCAGCTTTATTGAAGGACAAACCAACAAAAAACACACTTCCGCATTTATAATATTATTAAGGATAATATAATATTGTACCGCTTTTAATTTTATAAAAATACTTTATTATAACCTTCAATGAATGTCAAAGTACATTTTTTGTCAGAAAACCTTACAGTACACGTCATGCTGGTAATGAATGTACCTCGGAAGTAAAATGATGTGTACCTACTTATATAATCATAAATCATTAAGTACCTACTTCTACGAGTACTTGCATGAAGCCTGAGCTCTTGATCTTTTAATTTTAATGCAAACATTCCTTAGGTACTTAATACCGTATCGTAGCTAATCCTTGCTAATACTAAAAATTATGCGAAAGTGCATTTGTTTGTTGGTTTTTCCTTAAATCACACAACAACGGAACAACTGGCGAACTTTTCTTTTGTTGGTTTAAAGTTGCAAGCCAAACTTGTACATTTATGTAACGTCGGTATATTGAATTGAACGTGTGTTGGTTTGTCCTTTAATCACGCTGTAACAGAGCTGCGGATCGATGTGAATTATTTGCAAATGTAGTTATAAGTAGCATGTAAAGGTGAGGACCTAGAGATTGACATATTGAACGCGGAATTTTTAAAACCGAACCACGCGAACGTTGAGTACCTAGTATATTACCTATACTCAAAGCACGCGAACGAAGTCGCAGAATCAGTGTGGAAGTTTAAATAGGAAGTGATAATATTATTATCACACAGTTTGTGTAATCATGAACTTGATTTCTTAAGCAGAATTTTGCATACTTTATTTATGCCTACCAAGTATAAGGTCATTCGCAGTCAATTGCCTTGAGCGATCCAGATAAAATATCGCAGCCAGTATTGTCAGGCTGAGCAACCTTAATAAAAAATTCGTAGAATGTGCATAATTCGCATTCTCTATCTTTTTATCTAAAGGCTAATTTTAGCATACATTAGTAGAGTTCTTGCAATCCACGAGGGCGCGTGAGCTTTATTTGTGGTTACGTCTGTTCTCCTTCTGTCCTCTGCGGACAAAAGTCCCTCGTCTGCGGAAGCTATAAAATACATATAATTAATCTGTGGCTATAAAGATTAAAGTAGTCATATCAGTGCCAATTTCACCGAAATAATAATTTTGATGTTTCGACACATTTTCACATAGAAATTGGAGTAAGTAATAGTAGATTGTTACACAAGGGACGTAAGTAAGCTATTACAGAACAAGATCCAATTTGGCGCCAGTGCGAGCGCAGCTCGCATAGGGCGCTAATGGATCGCGTGCACCCGAGATATTTAGTCACACGAGCGAGCGCAGCGAGCGAGGGTGAATATAGTTCGAGGGTGTAATAGCTACTTGCAACCGAGGTAAGCATTCTACTTTATATCATTCTTGCGAGGTAACTTTGGACTTATCCGGCAAAAGGTTTTGCATCATTTGTTCTGCTTCAAGCAAACAAAAATCAGGCTCTCCTCCTTTTTCATCATCTGATGAAGTGCTTGACATTGTTATAAATAACTTAAATCCCTTTACGAACAAACTTCACAAACTTTCAGATCAAATGAAATGCCGCCATTTCCATTTTTTTTTCGTAAATAGTTTTCCATTTTTTTTTACGGCTCTGAGTTCCAAGGAGTTTTGCATAGTTTGAAATGTATGGAAATTAAATGCCGCCATGTTCAGTGTTTTTTTTTTCAGTAAAAAGTTTTCTTACCATTTTATAAGAAAAGAGATTGTTTACCAAGGAGTTTTGCATAGCTTGAACTGTAATGTGATCATTACAATTAAAGCATAGTGCGACGTAATGTTGCCTTGAATTGCAAACACCAACTTACAAGGAGACTTTCCACCATAGTAATCCCTAGTTACTGAGCAAGTATGATATAATATACATTTTAAATACTAACTGTCAGAATGTCTTTAATTTTTCAAGCAGAATTAGCAATTCGGATAACTTTCTAAAGTGATCAATTATTTGCTTAATGAATTCATGGTATTTGAACGCAACTAAAAAATAAGCTTCCAAATAGATTTACCATTATTTTACTCCTTAACATCGATTTAAGAACAGCTAAAAAAGTTGTACTTAAATAATAAGATGCCATAATAATCTTTGAATGCTTACTCTCTTCAGAGATCTTAAATGAGTTTACATTATTCATTACTAGGAGTATGGCCACTTTTTATCGAATAAAATTTTATATATGCAACATGACTTTGGTCGAGTAGTTTCATTAGCTTTAGCTTCGTGATTCCGGTCGCTTGTGATATCTGTTCTTATATCATGAATCTTTCTTACGAGCTTATCTTTGTATTTCTCACTTTCAACATAAACAGTGCGCTTCGCCTTAGTAAAAAAACCGCTAGACATTCTAGTGAATACAGTGATGACATATTTTTGGATACATTGCAGCTTTTACAAAATTACAATTATTCTTCCGAAAGACATGTTGTGGTTACTGAAGATGGATATAAGCTGAACATATTTCGTATACCCAGAAAAGGACCTCCTGTGTTATTAGTTCATGGTATTGGAGACAGTTCTGATTCTTGGCTAGTTCTGGGACCTCAACATTCCCTAGCATATCAGCTGGCAGATGCTGGATTTGACGTTTGGCTTTTCAATGCCAGAGGCAATAGATATTGCAAGGAACATATGAAAGATATTCCTCAAAAATTGTTTTGGGATTTCAGTTACGAGGAAATAGGATCCTATGACTTACCCTCCACGATAAACTATGTGCTTTCTAAAACTTTTTACACCAAAGTTACATATGTTGGATTTTCTCAAGGATCCACAGCGTTTTTTGTGATGTGCAGTTTGCGTCCCGAGTTTAATGAGAAAATTCATCACGCTATTTTATTGGCACCTGTAGCGTGGTTGAAACATACGAAATATCCATTGATAGATTTTTTTTCTAAAAGTTTAAACATATTAATTTGGATTGCTGAAACGCAAAAAGTGTATGAAGTTTTTCCATTCGATGAGAAGTTGAATTTGTACCACGCTTCAGTATGTGACAATATTTCGCCTGTCAGAACGTTATGCGAATTGGAACTATTTGTAAACTTTGGTGTTCCGAAACTTACTAACTTGCTTCCGGAAAAATTACCAGTTATAACTTCTCATATACCGGCAGGGACGTCGTCAAAAGTATTTTTACATTTTATCCAAGGACATGTGAGCCAGAGATTTCAACGATATGATTACGGCGTATCGAAAAACCTTGAGGTATATTCTTCTGTGCTTCCACCCGTGTACGATGTTTCTTTAGTGAGTGCGCCAGTAACTTTGGTTAGTAGTGAAGTGGATTGGTTCAGTGACGTTGACGATGTAGCAATACTAAAAAGAAAACTAAACTCCGTGGCAAAGTCAGTTCACATAAATGAAACTCTGCAGTTTTCTCACCTTGAATTTGTGTACGGTGCACGCGTCAATTCCTTTATCAACGAACCTATATTGAATATTTTGGAAGACTTGAGAAGTACAGTTGCTGTGAAACATAATCTATGAACTATGTGTGAAGTGCATTATACATACCTGCACGTGATATTAGATAATAATAAATTATTTTGTTTTGCGTTAAGTTTAGTAATATTTAAGAAAATATGAATGAGCTATTACAAGAAATTATTATTTGTATATTTCGATGTCTAAGTATTTGATGTAAGTAAATAAAATTGGGTAATATAATATACTCGTACATAACCACAAATAAGATCTTCGTACACCGTCATAATTTGATCATGACCTCAAAATAAAAGTTTTAACTTGACCATGACCTCAAATTTGAGGTCATGTTTATGCCAATGTGACGATCTAGCCTCGTTGGTTTTGAATTAATAATTATGCCTAGGCCTAATTATTCAGACCCTGGTCACCAAAATGCAGACCATTAATAATAATTAATTCAAAATTATCTTTTTAGCGCTTATATAAATCAGCGATACTGGTGTAGCCAACACTGTAAATAGAAATCAATTGTAATTTAGTTAGGTATGTATTTTTTATGTTAAGCAGGTACGTGTATTGAATAAAAAATCGCTTTTATGAAAAACGTGCAAGAAAAATCTGCTTATTTTATAACGTATTGTAAAGTCAAAGAGATAACTAATATAATAACTAAAATTAATTAGGTATAACTGATGCCCGTTTTCTTCAACGTTCGCTAGCATTTAGGGGCTACTTAAGCGAAGTTAGGTGACGCTGTACATTTTGGCCACATCTAAAGGTGGAAATGACTCTGGATGAGCAATCAATCCTGATGCTGCCGGGGTACTGCCCGCCTTAACTGTGGGGATTTATTAACTGTCGATTGTGAATTGAAGAAGCGGACGAAGTGGCGGGCGTTCGCTAGTAAAACATAAAACTAAGAGCGAAACAAAGCATCGGTTCTAACAATATGTACTCGGATGTATGAATGCAGACCAAAAATTAAAAAACTCGATCCATTCGACCCCGGTGTCGGAAACAGCCGCCCATTCCGGAACGCCTCTCACTCAATTTAACGTTGAAAGCACTCTGCTTTGTCCGGATAATGAACGCACCGTGCCACGATGGTCCGGTTAACAGTTAACAGAGCCTTCTTCATTGTCACTCATCTACTGTTATTGACGTGGTTTTAATGAACGTTAGCGTACATAAGCACGCACTACACATGTTTAAATATTATAATGTCAAACTCCAATCGTGCAGCACAGATTAATTATTATTTATGTGTCGTGCAGTGCATGTTTTTAAAGAATATTAAGCCAAGTTAAACATGACTATTATTCTGCCGTCCATAAGCTAAAATGTCGTTAACTACCAAGACCATATTTCAAGCTACGGAACAAAAGCGGCAATTTATACAAAAATGACGCCATTTTTTGATAACTAAAATATGAAGTTTTTTAATAGATATTGCTAACTACAGCATTAAGGAGAATAGGTACCGCTTCGATGGATAGATAGAGAATTAAGTATAGGTAAGTAAGAGAACGTTAAAAAAGCGTATTTGGTGGTTATTTGTCTGGTGGGTAGCTTTGGCGGTGGCTATTTACCACCCTACCGTCAAAGACGTGCCGCCAAGTGATTTAGCGATGACGCGTAAAAACCGATAGGGGCATGGGTTGAATCTACGCTGCCGTCACCCTTCCAAGTTAGCCTGCTACCATCTTAGACTGCATCGTACACTTACCATCAGGTGAGATCGCTGTCAAGGACTAGCTTGTCATCGTATAAAAAAAACAAGATATACATCTAAGTAAACATAGGTCTTTGGCACTATTTCTTATTTTTATTTTATGTATGAACAACAGTGAAGTAATAATTCTTAATATTGTTAACTTATTGGAAAGGATCCAGAGTCCCGACAACTGTATGGAATGGAATTTAAGCGAACGTTTGCATCGTTGCGCCTAAAGGTCGTTGGGTTTACCTTCATCTGAAAATATCAAAATCTGACACGAAAAATGATCAGAAAAACTCGATCCCGGGTTAAAAACTACACGAGTACATACACCGCGTGTTCCCGTTGCACCGACCAGAGAACGGTGTTTCTATTTCGATTACTGGAATATTGAAAATAAAATATAACCGCTATCACATTTCCACACGGCGCGGCAGACGGAAATAAAGCCTGCCGACAAATCGACACGGCTGCATCGCTTCACGTTCCTCCAACAATGAATTCAACAGAGTCGTGCTATATCGCTAGTATATCGTTCTTTATTTTGTGAGCTTCAAATAGGTTCTATATAGCGATAGTCACTTCGACACTCGCAATGGACACCACTTCTTAACGACAGAACTTAAATTGGAGAAAAAATAACGCCTTACGAGTACGAGTATGTATGTACGAGTTACATGTTGTAAATTTTATTTTAATGTGTGTTTAAGGAAGTTGGCTGTGAGACAACCCTATCGAAAATCACGTAAAACCGTCTGTCCTGAGCCTGATCTCTCTCTGGTCGTATCGGACTTTCCGTCTATAGAGAGTGCACCTGCGTTTGCGCGCACACTTACGCACTATAATATCTCCCGCGCAGATGGCTAATCTCTGTGGAGATTGGAGGACATTATTATTAGAGATTCTATACCACCACGGCTTTGAGGTTCTGCTGAGAAGAGTGACGGTGCTGCAGCTATAGGTATACCTAAGATCTCCCTGGTAGGTATATGCTGGTAGCTAAAGAAGTAAGTATAAAATAATATGAGGTAGTTAAGTATTATTTGGAAACTATTTGCCTCTAAGCGATAATAAAGTCGCTAGTTGTAAGTAGGTACGGTACACTTTATTTAATTTTTTATTTTATTTATAATTTGGGGACAATAAAGTTATTTGGATGTCGTATAGACTGGTGGGAACGGGTAGGTACTATTATTATTTTCAATGATTTAAAGTAAATATACAGATTTGGAAAAAAACTTAAAACCTAGTTGGCAGCGTTGAGTGATAGACTGGTTAATGTTAAACTGATAAAATATTCAGAAATGCAATTTCATCACTTTATTAGAATATTGAACGGAGCCTTCGTTGGATATGGGCCAAGTGTAATAATAGCTTCGTAAGCCAAAGTTGCGCGCAGGACATTTTAAATCTTAAATTCAGGTAAGAAACTAAATTGAAACTGAATTGTATGACCTGGGAGAAAATCACATTGATCCTTTAGTTCTTTGTTCTCGTGCTAACATTCCCTCAATCTATAACCAGGGCTTTTACAAAATTTCTGAAGTAGTAGATACCTAACTAGTTACTTTTTAAAAAGTCAATTTATCCAAGTTGAATTTTTTCAATAGTTACTTCTACTGAAACGATTTTAATAGAATTTCATTTCTATGGAAATACTTTTCTAAACTTCTAAATTCTCGTGTTACAGGGGCTTATGTTAACGTAAGCTACCTAATCGGAGTTTCCGTAATGAATGTGGAAGAGCCAATTTTTAATTATTGTCGGTGAGTAAGTTTTTAGATGTTCTTACTCAAAACTCACTGAAATGGCAGTGGCAGGCAGCGCTGTCTAGAGTGATGGCGAACGCGCGGCCGCTCGCTGCGCTGCCGACGGCTATGCATTTCTGCCCGGCTCAGTTCAGTTTACAATCTACACTCTAGGAGAAATTTTGTATGTATTTGGGAGTAAAAATACAAACTTTGGTCTTATTCATTTATACATAATATGTATCTGTAGAAGAAGAGGAAGAGCCGGCTTTTCGCGGCGTTTCTGGCAGTCGCGCATGGCCACTTTGACCGGACGCAAAACTGCTCGCGACGCTGTTGGCGACCGCATGACCCTGCCATTCAAGCTATACTTTGTATTTTATTATTCATACTCATTTATTAATGGAGATAAAGTTTAAAACGCTTTGAATTTTAGACTTTGGGCTGCTCGCCGCTGCGCTGTCCTGCCGGCCGCTGCCATTTCAGTGAGTTTTGACTTTTTGAGCCTACACACAAGGAGAGTTTCTCAAACGCATGCGAAGTTTCGCGCACTCATATTCGAGCATTGCTTAACTGATGCGAGTTTTTGTCATCACACTTCACACTAATATTATAAAGCAGAAAGATTGTATGTGTGTGTGTGTGTATGTTTGTTACTCCTTCACGCCCCAACGAATGAACCGATTTGGCTGAAATTTGAAATGGAAATAGCTCATACCCAGGATTAAAACATAGGCTACTTTTTATCCCGGAAAATTACAGAGTTCCCGCGGGAATCAAAAAACCTTTATCCACGCTTACGAAGTGGCGGGCATCGTCTAGTCGTCTAGTAATTTATAGTAATGTAATGTAACAATCGGGGGCGAAAATTGTATGGAAAGTTGTCGCATAGGGTAATCACAAACTCTTGCCGTTCGCATTAGAGAACTCTTGGTGAAAAATGTAGAGAAGCTTCAGTGAAAAGTTGCACAAGATTTTCAAAGTTATTTTTAGTGGCGTTATACTCTCCTATTCGTAAATCCTTTGCTCAATAATACGTTCTAATTTGTTTAAAGCGATCACTCGGTCCACCGGTCGTGTGAATCTCTCGCCTAATTAACCCTTTCAGCGGAGTGATCCACTTCAAAGTGTCACGTAAATAAAACTTAATGTAATAAACTCGTAAGCTTTGACCGAATGAACCGATATGTTAAGTGGAGTGTTTTTAACGCTTAACTTAACATAGGATTAGTTATGCTTTGAATCATAAGGCTCTTGGATAATATGTGAGCCTATATTATTTTTAGTGATATAAGTATGACGAATTTTTTTTGTTTTTATTTTTTGCCTAGTATATAATATGTATCATTTGTGTTTCCAACAGATAGGCGTAAGCGACGCGCTTAACATAGCGCAAAACGTTTCTCATCTCTCTCTCTCTCTAAATATAAATTAGCAATTAAGGATATCTTGTCAAAAACCGACTACGGACTAGCTACACGCTATTCAGTTTTGGTACCTTTGTTTTTTGTCTACTAAGTTATAACTTACCTATCATTCTTAGTTTCTTATGCTGCTATACCCAATTATTCAGTTGTAGACATTAGGTATAATATTAAGCAATAAGTGCTAAACTTTCATTGGAGACAACGAACGTTTAAGTATTATAGTAAATCTGCATTACCTATCATTTAAGTACATGTGACACTGTAATTTTCCATAAATATATAAATAAAGCGAGCCACAAGTGAAAAACCGAACTTAAGAACGTCGTAAGCGACCGGCTATGTTCGTGGGTTACACATTTCTCCGAAGTTTTTCTGCGATTTGTTTTTTAAGACAGCTTACGAAACAGATTGAGTAGGTATAAAGGTAAAGCTTTTTCCATCGGCGAGTGTTCTGCTTGTAGGAATTTAGTCACTAGTATTCTAAGTTCCAACGTGTCGGCATTAAAGCCTCAACACCAAGCGGCTTAACGTTTTAATAGATTAGCACTCTCCTGCATGAGGTTAAGCTCTTTCCATCTAGATCGCACCAACTTACGTAAAGTAACATTATGTAGGTACCTCTAAATCGATACTCTAAATACATGTATTTACTAGAAAATACCGGAAAATCGAAGAATTCCCGCGGGATTTAAAAAATTAAATCCAAATGGACGAAGTTGCGGGCATCGGCTAACTTAATAAGTGGGTACTTACATGATAATATAGTTATCAATAAAATAATAATCACTAAATCGTTCCGTTTAATGTATGTAGGTATATCTGGAGGGCTATATTGAAATTTCATATTACCCAAGCACTTGTTGTATTCTAGTATATTTTTCATATTAATATTTCAAATAGAATTTTATTACAAGCTATAAAAGTAAAGGAGGCACCAATGAATGTAGAAAATAAAGCGAAAGAAGCAATGAGAGCGCTTTATCCAATAATAATTCTCACTTGAGTTGAGCCGGTCTATTTGTTCGTGTCGCGTCATCTGATATTGAATATGGGCAAAGTGAATTATCCTCAGCGATGGCTGTCCCCCATTCAACGTAGCTACCAGTAGCTTCAATACGAGTACATCTCGCAAACGTGGGTAGTTTTCGACTTGGTTTTCGAGCATCGAAACACAATAACCGTTTGAACTATAATAAACGCACTAAGAAAGATATGAAAATGCAACAATATGGAGCATAAATGGAACACATAAAATCATACGAAAAACTTGTAAAGTTAAGAAATTGATCTAAGCGTAATTTAGATTTTAAACTTATTTAGTAGTTTAACAACATAAACGACAACAATATTGACAATCAACTCCGATTCAATTGCAATAGAGTGTAGAACACAATAAATACCACGATACCACGTAAATATTTTTTGCACGAAACTGGTTTCGTAGCACTGATTTCGTAGCACTGGTTTCGTAGACAGCTGAAGGGGTCAAAGAGTATGTACCACGATAAATGTCTCAGTTGTGAAGTTCCAACTTTAGCCATTTATCGTGATACGTGATTATACATTAAATACTAGCTATATGTTTTTACTAACTACAGAAATTCACAACATTTTTAGCGTTTGGCGCGCTATGCTGGCAAGGTACTTGCACTTGATCTCTGGAACAGACATCGAATTTATTTCGACGTTACAATGTTTTGATATTCGAAATCTGTAAACTCGTACTTAGCCTAGTAAGAGGATTACAACCTATAATTGGCTCTGTCTGTTCGTCTGATTTGTAAAAAAAAATTCTATTGCAGGAAGAAAGTTGAATTCATATTCATTAATTCTTGCATGAGCAGGGATAGCATAATGGTTAGGACTGCAGTAAATCCTAGGGCCTCGGGTTCGATCCCGGGCACTCAGTAGTAGGTATACCTACTAGATGTATTTAAGCAATGTAATAGTAGGTACATGCTTCAACGTTAAGGAAACATCGTTAGGAGACATGCACATCTGAGAGTTTTCCATAATGTTTTCAAAAGTGTATGAAGACTGCCAATTTGCACGTGTATGTCCTAACCGTCCATCGCGAGGACTCTCATCCACGCGATGGACGGATTCAATCAAGCGGTGACCCAGACAACTGTGGTGAAGTCTTCCCGCATACTACAAACCGCCAAAAGTGGAGGAGCCTCGCGCGGGAGGCGATACGACCAGTGACGGAACTATACCGTTTGAGGCCCGTGGCAAATTCATTGGATGAGGCCCTCCCTCCCCCAATATAAAGAAGCTCAACCAATGAGATAGGCCCTTCAGGCTGGGGGCCCGTGGCATTTTGCCGTCTTGCCACCCTATTGTTACGCCACTGGGTGCGACCCAAAACTAAAGAGACCGACCACGACTAATGTCGCATCATCTTAGCGGCCACGACCACTCTGACAAGACTCTCTGACAAGAGTGACCGATTGAGAAGAGAGCGATTCTCTGAGAGGAGACCTGCGCTTACTGATAGTAAGCTGTTGATGGATTGATGATGAATATGAATTTTATCATTCCACACCATGTCATGAAAAGGTAACAAAACCTTTTCATGGCAGCATAATGGTTCAACTAATCTTGATGCTGGGATAGATTGCCTCCTGTAGACGATCAGGCGTTTTAAGTAAGTATATTGCAGAAAATTGTAATATTCCTAGATATAAATGTTTCCTGTCCAGCTGAATTTTCATTAAAATGCGCCCCATTTTATCTGAAAGCCACGGTATCCATTACTTTAAAGCCTTTCAGCTAATTATATCGCATACATAATCTTTCACCGGGAATTCTATAAAGCGATTGTTTGACACGTGCCGGCTTTTAAGCCGATATGATATTGTAGGCAATTATACTTAAAATAGAACCCTAGCTTATTAAAAATATCCTAACTTCGGTCAATAGATTAGTAGCTTTCGTTGATTATTCGTCCTACACCAAAAATGAAGCTAGCTAGTTCCTAGCTAGTTATAAGTAGGTTACCTCTACCTAGTTAATCTTAAAAACTCTACCAGATTTTACCAACAACATATAGATTTATACGAATAACTGATCCCCACTAATTCGCCATGGATTTGGGGTTTTTGAAAATCCTGTGTAGACTGTTTTATAGAAACTTTCCTGTGTCCGTTCTGAGGCTAGGCCAAACGTCAATATTTTGAGGGATTGAGCAGCGATAAGCTACACAACAAACAGACATTATAAAAACTCATGCATTAATTGTAAATATACGTTGTATTCACAGACTAGTAGAAAACCATTTAACTGTTCGTGGTTGTATTCTAGAGCCAGTTGAAAGTAAACTCATATCGCACGTCGCGTCTGTTGTTTCCCTTTGAAGTAAACATTTGCACCTGCGGATATTTGTTTCAGAGTTCACGAAATATTGTGCCTAGCTACCTTTTTTTTATAGACAGGAAATGCCTAACGCATACCCCTCCGTGAGGGGAAACGGAGGGGTTATGTGGGGCTTGCACCCAGACCCCCTAAAACCTGTCCGTGTCCCTCCACGGACCCTGGCAGCAGCGTGGGTTACACTTGGTAGAGTATTCACCATGCCACCGCCAAGGGTGCTTAGGCACCTATAGATACTAACCAGAGATAACAGAAGTACTAACGCTGTGTATCACATAGTTGGTCAATTGCGGAAAACTGCATCAATTTAATTGCTACAATCTCAATGGAGTTTATAGTTAGTATGCTTGCTGCAACAATGAAATGCAGCCAATAGCGAGAGAATGTAGCCCAATCAGGGATGATTGCGATCGTCACATTGCAGCAATCATTTGTAAACAATTAAAATCTACGTGAAAGTATGGATGGATGGACGGATGGATAAATGGATGGATGGATGTTTGTTACATGTTTGTTACTCAATCACATCGCAATGACTGAACCAATTTGGTTGTTTGGCACAGAGATAGAGTATAGTAGGTATTTATCCCAGAAAATAAGAGTTCCCGCGGGAATTAAAAAACCTCAATCCACGCGAAATAAGTCGCAGATATCAGCTAGTATCTATTATAATAAATTAATGTACTTACATTGTACCTATTTAGGTAAATGTATGTAAACCCAAGATGTGGGCCTATTTATGCCATATTCTTATTGTATTAAAAGATTCCTCAGGATAACGTAATTGACATGTCATGACCAGTTGGTTGGGGCCACAAAAGGACCGAGATTGTAGAAAATTCGCCAACTGATAATGTCAGTCCAGCGAACAGCATGTATTACTAAAACTAACGCAATCAATGCGATTATCGCAAATCTTCTTTTTCCCCGTTTCTATCTAGCTTCATAAAAACTTAAAACTAATATTATTTGTGTTTGTTTAGTTCTTTGCGAGCTTAAATTGGAGCCGCTAACTTCCTCTTATCCTATGAATTGAAACTTTACATAGGCATACATTCGTAGATAGGTACTTCTTCTCACAGAATTTTCTCCCCACGAACTTTGTTTAGACACTAGACAGGTATGTGTTCAATTTTGATAAAGTAATATTTGATTATTTTCATTAGGTCAGATCGGTTGATACGTACCTATTTTAATAGGTAACGGTTGTAATACATTGTGTTTTATGTACTTAATTTCAGTTATATTTTTCTCCTCTTTCATTTCATTATAGCAATTTATTTTCTAGACGGCCGGGATACGCAAAATTTTTGCACCAGACGATTATATCAAAGAATAAAGTGTGAAGTTCCTGGGTTTGTTAAAATGATACCTATTATTCAATATTCGCACAGGCTTCGCCTCAGTTTAACCCAACACTTTTAACGATTATAACTATAGGTACCATGATTGCGACAGTTAATATTTCAGTCATGAATTTCGTAATACAAGAGCACCTTTTAGAGACCATAGTCCGTATGCGGCTCGCGGTCGACAGGACCCGCTAGTAAATGCAGATGTTTCTGAAAACGCTGTTCATTAGCACGACTATAATGAAGTCCATTCAAATTATGGGGTACTTTGACTAGCTGATTTTGACTTTTGGTAATAGGCATAAAAGTTAAAACCTAAGTAAAATCCACTGTAATTTAAAACAATATAAATCCAGGCAAGTAAGTATTTGCATTAAAACTATTCAAAATGGTAAAAATGAAGAGCATGGTTGTAGGGGTAGAACTACAGAATGAAAACCGTTAGACCTGCTTGGAAATCATTTCTCCAAGAATGAAGAGAATAAAAAGTGAAGAAGTGATTTCCACATTACTCATTAGTGTGGAGAACTTCTAATTTGAGAGGTCACCTGTGCCTAATAGTGGGCGGGCGATGTGTTGAGATTTGAGATGAATGAAAGAAGAAGAGCTAATCCTTATTAATATCATAAATGCGAAAGTGTGTTTGTTTGTTGGTTTTTCCTTCAATAACTCTGCAACAGAGCTACGGATCGGGTATAGTCCTCACCTGAAAAGTGACATAGGCTACTTTTAATCCCGGAAAATCAAAGAGTTCCCGCGGGATTTTAAAAACAAAATCCACGCGGATGAAGTCGCGGGCTTCAGCTAGTATTTCCATGAGTAGGTCCCAACAGTTTTCCTAAACAACGTCCTGGCCCTATACTACCAACGCTTAAAGTACGTATAATTACTGTAAGGTTCATTATAAACAAAACAAAATTGAAATAATACTGCCCTGGTAG
Organism: Hipparchia sbordonii; assembly: GCA_038048805.1. Lineage (NCBI taxonomy): Eukaryota > Metazoa > Arthropoda > Insecta > Lepidoptera > Nymphalidae > Hipparchia > Hipparchia sbordonii. The sequence goes on along the minus strand of CM076104.1, from coordinate 5,627,373 downwards.
CATGGGCGGGAGAAATTTTATCCCCGGGAAAGGGATAAAACGTTTATCCCCTCGCTTAGCTTTATCCACCCGTCGAGCATGGGCACAGCGGTGGAAATAACACTCAGTGGTATACTTATAAAAATATACATCGCCTTCTCCTCTGTCGCCATGCTTTAGCATAGGGAAAAGATAATTTTATCCCCTGTCAGTGGATAAAATCGGGGGATAAAACTTTTATCTCCTGCCCATGCTACCAGTGCAGCTTTAAGCGTCGGTAGGATAGGCCCGGAGATCTTCAAAAACAGTAAAAAGCTGCGATAAAAGGACAAAACGATATAATTCGTTTAGAAAAACGTTCATTAACTGTTTGACCAATCGACTGCTAAAGCCAGTACGTAGTAGACCGAACAAAAGCCGGCTAGCTACTGTAGCTAGCTGTGCCTTTAAAAGCTGATGTTAATTGAATTGGCTGCGGATTGCTGTCCTACGACGTCGTAATTGTGTTAGTTGGAAACATGTCAGCTCTCGACGAGGTACTAACTGAGCGCACTCGTTGAGACGGGGTTTTTTATGCATCACCGGCCTTTGAAAACGTTTTGTGCACAGTGTCGTTTGTTTCTAAAACATTTCAGACTTCCTAGAACAAATTACAACATTTTCAAACTTTATTTTGACTACTGTTGTTGCCCCTTTCGAATTTTCCTTTGACTATATTCGTGTAACAATTTGTTTGATTTCACAAGACCACTTATGATGAGCTAAATGACTAAAGAGTAGACAAAAAGATCCTAAAAGTGAAATATCTGCCCGTAATTTTTAAATAACTGGGATTTTTTGTTTGTTTTTGGTTTGTTTTTCTCACGTTTCCGGGCTAATCTTCGACATCGCAAAACCTTTTTTGCCGGGATTTACAAAGGCAGGCAAAGGGATATGCACGAAGTGATCCCGACTTTCTATAGCGGGAAAAAACAAACTAGGATGAAAAATCTGTATCCAGGGTAGGTATGACTTATGAAGTCTCAGGTAGATAAATAGTAGAATAGAATGGAATAGAATATTTTTTATTCCAATAAACTTTTACAAAGTGCTTTCGAATCCTGAAATGAATCTACTACCGGTTCTAGTAAATAATAATTTATGACGATTGTGCACATAAATGGGCAGGGCATATTTTTCGAAGTACAAGTTTGTTGGGATTCCAAGGTGCTGGAGTGGCAACCCCCCGCACCTGAAAGCGTAGTGTTGGTAAACCCTTCACTAAGTAGATCAAAGACATCATACAAATTGTAGGGAGCCGCTGGATACAGGCGGCGATAGACCGAGAACTGTGGAAATCCATGCAACTTTGTCCAGCCATCCATGTGACTTTTGTCCAGCTGTAACATAAATCGGTTTATAAAGAAGAGAAGAAGCAAAAGATTGTGCATGTAGGTACGGTCTATTTAGCGGCTGAATCAGCGTTGCAAGCTAGGCTGAGCATCCACACTGAAAAAGAGAATCTACCAAACTAGTTTTTAACCGACTTCCAAAAAGGAGGAGGTTATCAATTCGGCCGGTATCTTTTTTTTTTTTTTTTTTTTTTTTTTTCTATGTATGTCCACCGATTACTCCGGGGTTTCTGGACCGATTCACGCGATTTTTGTTTTAATCGACAGAGAAAGCTCGCGAAATGGTCCCATAAAATTTTTTACCTTCAACTCCTCAAGCCTGATGCTGCAGAGGTACTTTCCTCCTAAATTATAGGGTTTTAGGAACTGTTATTTACGAATTGGTATACTTGGTCTAAGCATATACTAGGTCTTAGAGCTCCAGGTCCTACTCCTCAAACCTGATGCTGCAGGGTACTGCCCACCTAAACTGTGAGGATTTAGGAACTTTCGCTTGCGAATTGATATTGTTAGTATTAAGCATAGTCTACATCGTGGAGCTCAAGGTCCTAGCTCTTCAATGCTGATGATGCAGGGTACTGCCCACCTAAACTATGAGGATTTAGGAACTTTCGTTTGCGAATTGATATTGTTAGTATTAAGCAGAGTCTACATCGTGGAGCTCAAGGTCCTAGCTCTTCAAACCTGATGCTGCAGGGTACCTCCCACCTTAACTGTGAGGGTTTAGGAACTTTCGCTTGCGAATTGATATTGTTAGTATTAAGCATAGTCTACATCGTGGAGCTCAAGGCCCTAGCTCTTCAATACTGATGCTGCAGGGGTACTGCCTACATAATCTGTGAGGATTTAGGAACTGTCGCTTACGAATTGATATTGTTGGTACCAAGCATATACTACATATAAAATTCAAGGTTCTAGCTCCTCAATCCTGATGCTGCAGGGTTGGAAGGATTACGAACTGTCGTTTTCGAATTGATATTGTTGGTACCAAGCATGGACTACATCATGGAGCTCCTGGTCCTAGCTCTTTAGAAATTGTGTATTGTTAATAAGTACTGTAGGTACCAAGTGTAGAATACTTTAGTACCGTAGCGTTGGAGGGAGGGGAGAAAGAGAGCAAGAACAAGCTACACTAAAAAGCTTAAAATAAAAATTCTTTTCAAAAAACCGACTTCAAACGCCACTATAAAGTATAAAAATAATTTTATTTTGTACACGTTTGTTGAAGTCGGGCGGGCTTAACTAGAAACGATGAAATCGATGCGCGACGCTTACCTTATACCGCGTGACATATAAGAGACACGTTTATTGAAATCGGGTGAGCATCGCGTATCGGTTTCATCGTTTCTATTTAAGCCGCCCGACTTCAACAAACGTGTACAAAATAAAATTATTTTTATACTTTATAGTGGCGTTTGAAGTCGGTTTTTTGAAAAGAATTTTTATGTTGCTTAAATTTTAAACAAGTTTGTTTAGTCGTTAATAAATAAACTTTGACTAGTTATTACATAACTGAAACATAAGAACTAGTAAACATAGTAGCTAGTAAAACATAGTTTGTAAGTCACTTTTTTGTGTAAACAGTAACCAAAGTTTTTGTAACTGTATACAGAACATTTCTTCCAGTGTAAAGTAGGTAAGCAGAGGCGGCTCTAGCCCATGTAGCGCCCGTGTGCAATCAATATCTTGGCGCCCTCTAGTAGACGCGCGGCCAAAATAGCTTACTTACAATACAAGAATACCATTTGACTTACAGTTATATTATCACCAGTGAAAGGATATTCAGGTGCAAAAAATAGTGCAATTTTAAATGATGTCGGGAAGCAAGCAAGCGCAGCTCAGTACGGCGCCCCCTACAACCCTGCGCCCGTGTGCGTTGCACACCCTGCACCATATATAAAGCCGGTACTGTAGGTAAGTATAGGAGAGCTTTTATTGCGTGTACCAGGTGTACCTACAATCTACATAGATACGCGACGCTTCGAGCCTAATTCACTTTACTCATATTCAATATCACATGATGCAATGCGAGCAAAGAGAATAACTCAACTTGGGATTATTATTGAATAAAGCTCGCTTCTTTCTGTCTTTTTGCGCTTGGAATTTCACATGTAGGTAATGTAAGTAACATGGGAAAGTGATTTGATTATTTATCTTTATTGCCGCTTGAGTTATTCTCATACGAGATTATTTAAATCTAGAACATTTTATTTTCTGGAACGCTATTTGTTAACGCTCTGTCAAATCGAAGTTTTGACTTTGACTTTGATTAAATTGAGTAAAAAAAAATTGTAAAGTATTTTTCTACTTAGAAATCGTTATGATCGTTATAATAGTAGGTACGGTAGGTAATGATGGGTGGGACAATGGGACCAAGCGTGACCAGTCCTTGAGAGAAGTAGAGAATTACGAAATTGCTAATGCGCTCCATACAAACTAAGTTTAATTATTACTTTTACAATCAAACTCAATAGAATTTTCCACATGTTAGCTGTGATTTGTAAGATTTCTGCAAAATTATATAACTATGTACATAATATAATTGTAGATACTTACAAATCAATAAAGGCGCCTCTTTGAGCTAATGTAATTTGGCAACGAGTTTGATATGTCATCATAAGATCTTCGTTTGTATGAGGGTCGCTTGGAAGAAACACCTTTAAGACACGTTTTGAATGTAATCGATAGGTATACTGTCTCAAACAATCACTGCTAAGAAGCAATGAAAACGAATGGCTTTGATTTTCTCTTTTAAAGTAAATTTAGCAGTATTTGTCGGAGCATGGTAATTTATGCTTAGTGTTCCGCAATATTGCGTTCTCGTAAAGTGGTTTTATTGGCTGTTATAGGCACTTACTTTTGTTAGAGATTGAAAATCGACCTAACTTTATTAGAATAGAATAGAATAGAAAATTCTTTATTGCTACACGTTTAGGTACAATAATAATATCTTAGAGTTAATAAACAAAGGTTCTCAAAGGAGGTCTTATCGCTTTAAGCGATCTCCTCCAGACAACCTTAATATTTGAAAGAATCTTAAATTTAGTTTGTTGGCAAACCAACACAAAAACAAACCTTTCAGTCATACGGCAACGGAACAACGGACTATTTATTAACCGACTTCCAAAAAAGGAGGAGGTTCTCAATTAGTCTGAATCTTTTTTTTACGTATGTTCCCCGATTAAGTACTCGAAGATGCCTGGGACCTTGGACCGATTTGGAAAAGAGCATTACAAGATTTAACTAAACCAGATTAAGCATTTCAGTGCAAGTCGGCCTTAATCGAAGAAAAAATCCTTTATTTAACGATACTACAGCGAATCGCAGGTGTATCTGTTTCTAAAATTCAAAGCAAATACATTGGAACAGCGGAATAAACGGCCACGTAATTGTATCAGTTGAGCGGTGTACTTATTCCGGATCTTGTTAAAGAGCATTACAAGATTTAACTAAACTAGAATAAGCATTTCAATGCAAGTCGATCTTAATCGAAGAAAAAATCCTTTATTTAACGATACTACAGTGAATTGCAGGTGTATCTGTTTCTAAAATTCAAAGCAAATACATTGGAACAGCGGAATAAACGGCCACGTAGATGTATCAGTTGAGCGGTGTACTTATTCCGGTCACGTAGACGCGGCAAGCTCTGGGAGGCGAGACAAATAGGCATGCACTCGGTGGCTCTTATTTGCCCCTTGATCTTGTTATCTATCTTTGATATCAACCTTAACCCGTCGGTTAACCTATCTATTTTATTATATCACTGTTAATGTCCCGCGGGACCTCTCTTATTTTCCTGGGGTAATTAGTAGCATGTGTTGACATTCCTGGACGCAGATACGCAATAACGATTCAACCCACAAACCTTTGTCAAATTAAATACATACATAAGGTAATAAAGTTAACTTATTTAGCGTGATAAGTTGTGTGGGTTGACTCATTATTGCGTATCTGCGTTCAACTATAGGTAGTTACCCGTCTAGGAAAAAAAATACCATCGTTCCGTTGGGAAGTGGGAATTTCTTCAATAGTTCAACGATCATGTAGTGGACTAACAGGCATAGTGTGATGGTACGCAGCTGGATCGTCTAGTGATATCTAGTGGATTGATTGAGTAAAGAAGAATATTCTAATTATAGGCAAAACACCTCAGGATCGAGAGACATTTTGGCTTCTGGCATGAACACTGTTATGTACTAAGCACCCTGCGGGTTAGTTCATTTCGTCCGATGGACAAAGTAGGCTACCAAATCATTCTACTTTAGCTGTCGCGGATTAATTATGAACAAACTTCAAAAGAATTATGTTATGCATTCTCCAACCTTCAGAAAAACAGGGAAATCCTAGAGAGTTAAATTATCAATTTAAGTTTAAAATACGAGTAGAATGAATGATTAGCTGATACAGTGTACGAATTTGCCTGTTTTAGGCCGTCGTTCTGACCGAATTCCCTCTAGCACGGGGGAAACCCTACGCCGCTCCACGGCCTTTAATCATTGTTATGGGGGCACAGCCGACTCCCTTTCGCTGCGAAGCGTTTTGGTGTTCCCATACACCCCGAAGGGTTGGTACAATTCTTTTCATTGAGCTTATAGCTCGCCCCAATACCATGGTTTTATTTATTTGTATTCATTGTTCAGTTTGATATAGATTTGGCCAAATCTAAGTTCGGGAGCCGTGCTGCAAGACATGGCGTGTTTGGTGTGCCGGAAATTCGCCGCCAAAGAACGCCATCGAACCGTGTACCACTTAGTAATAACTTTGACTCATCTGAGTCAAACATATTAATTTAGCCAATACTCAATCAGCCTCAGTGTCTCAATCCCTGTAGTATTTCATCATGGTCACCCTACCTATTACCCTATCTTGTCCTCTATTCCGAAGTAATATCATGGTCACCCTACACCTAAAGTTTGTAAATACAATAAACAAAGGATTCTAATTTCTTACCTGTTTGTAGGAAGTACCGTTGACCCACACCCGTAGCTCGAAGGTCGCTCTGGTATCTCGGAGTCTCGTACATTTGAAGACTTAATTTATAGTGAATGATTTCTAAAGTTTTCATTCATACCTAACTTCTAACCCGAAGTGAGTCTAGAATCTAGTCTATTAGTTATGTAAAACAAAATAAGTCAAAGTTTCTTTAGACTGCAATATTGTTCCATCTCGTTCACCTATCTGCTTTGTTTATGAAAGAAATCAGACTTCTCTATCGTGATAGAATAAACTGACCCTAAGTAATTTAATGTCGCCTATTGACCTAAATTAGTGCACTAGTCTGCACTTTCTAAACTGACTGCCTACTGAAGAGTCGTGACTCAATTTTGGATATAGTATTTCACTATTGGATTGTTCGGTTCAGCCCGCCACACGTTACAGATGTTAAGTCTAGGGTTCAACTGAATACTAATAAAACACTAAATCAATTTATGTAGACAGAACCTTTGAGAACATTCCATTATTGAATACCTTAGGAGAAATATTAGGGTTGTTCAGTAAAAGATGATAATTATGACTTCATAGATTTATTTTCCATTTTATTAAATCTACTCAAAAGAAACTGTTTGATTATTTAGATTGGTTCCAAATGGGGTCATTTGAGAACCAACCGGGTTTTCCGTTCCTAGCAGCCATTCTAAGACAAGGGAAAACGGAAATACCCAAATGAAAAACCCTTGTGGCATTCTAACCTAAGACATCTTAGACTAAAATATACACACATGCTACAAAAGGTGTTAAATGCTTAAAAGAATATGTACACTTTCTACTAGTGGTATCGGGGAGACAAGACATTTTATAGTTTTAGTAGAAATTACAACACATAATACATTACGTTAAATAAATTCACAGATAATAAGTTATATTTTATTCTCGTTTTCACAACTTCCTGACTATATTTTATATAAATGTTCCTCTTCCAAAGCAAGTGGTATGTGTGCCAAATTATTACATTTCACTCCCTCAGATTTGACCACATTAATCTGATTAATAAAAGAGCAGATATAGAACAAATGTCAGAAACAAGATATACATCATAATAGAGAACCCATCGTCTCGAGATATCTCTCTCACACGCCTCCTATCCCTTTGTTCTTCTGCATATAAAGCATCGAGAACTATATCTGGATACATTTTAATTTCTTACAATAAACGTACGTCTAATCCCAAACTTAAGGAAGCAAATTATCTGTGATTCTATTTATATCAAAATTTAGTTATTCAGATATTTGTACATTACCAGAAATATTCAGGCCTCGTTGCGCACACACACTTGCTTATAATCTTAATTGTAAATTATTACACTGATTCTACTTTTATGTATAGTTCTATTAAAATAAGTTAAAATTTACACAATCTTAGGATTAAATTTATCGGAGATGGAACCGACCGCCTCGCTCTCCTCTCGATTCCCGAATGGCTTCCTGCGCAAGCACACCCGTGTATCTCCCCCCTCGAGTCCATATCGCCCCTTCTCCAATCTGTAACATAGAGACCACCTCCAAAGTAATTTGCCTTAACTTGATTTGTCACTTGGGTTTCCCGCCAAAACCGTTTCGGCCAATTATTGATAGCGTCGGTTTCTTATGACCACGCCTTGGTTTTTTGTTTACATTTCTAAAACGTCTCGCCTCGGTTTGGACACCATGTCACTCCACATCTGTTTACAATATTCTCGTGAAGGCAAAATGCTTCACGAAATAAACAACTAGTTTTATGACCAGACCCTTTTTTTGTTCTAATCTTAATGTGTTTCCAAAATCTCTATGCCTTGTTTTTAAAATTAAACTGCCTGCACTTCTAACGCAATTCGAAGACCCTTTTTTGTTTCAATTTTAAAGCGTTTCCAAATACCCTTATACTTTATTCTTAAGTAAAATTTCTATACTTGGGATATTTATGAGCGACTAGAGTGTTTACCAAAAAAAATTCTCTTTATCTTAACCTACGTTTCAAATTTTATTTTAAAACATGTGGGAGAAATGAAAAAAAAATATATGAACCCCGTCTGGCCATCTCACACTCCCCCAAATAGATTTTTAATACACCTAGTATTTCTCATACCTAACTCTCTACTAGTTGTTTGAAAATCTATTTCCTCACCTAACATAAGCTGCTACCTATGTTGATGTCGATAGGTCTCGCTAATCTCTATTGTTCGCGCTAATCCTTAGTGGAATTCATTCCTTTACGAGTTTGCATAATAGCGGAACAAATGGATCGCATTGTAATTCCCTCTTATCTCGTTAGTACGAGCGTCAACCAAAGTGTATACGTTATTATATGGAATTGCCCCTATCACGTAAGGTCCCTCATAAAGTCGCATGAATTTCTTTGTTAATTTTTTATCAGCGTCCGACCTCGCAAAAGTCCTCAACTTCACTAAGTCGCCTATCTCAAACTGTATTAACTTATGATTCCTATTATAATAGAGCTCTCTATTCTCCGCCGCCTTAGTTATGTTCCGACGCGCCTGTCGTCTAATCTGTTCTAACGTTTCTCCTTGTATATCGGTTCCTTTCGCTATGTCTTTGCCGAAATCAGTTGATAGTATGGTCCGCTTTCCCCAAACTAGCTCATTCGGTGTATAACCTGTTGTGGCATGTACTACCTGGTTGTAACAATCTTCTATGTCCGGCAATAAATCTGCCCAAGACCTATGAGATTTCTCGCAGTATGTTCTGAATAGTCTACCTAATTCCTTGTTAACCCTCTCTGTCGAATTTGGTCGCGGATTTCTAACAGATGTGTGCGTCAATTTGATACCTAATTGACGTACACCTAACTCGAAAACCTTCGATGTAAAATTCGCGCCTCTGTCTGAACATAAGGTCTTAATCTCAACTTGTTTGTGAAACTTCTTCACACATGTGAGTGTAGCCTTTCCGCTCGCCTGACGTAATGGATATAACCTGATCAATTTACTATAAGAGTCCTGCATTACAAATATGTATTTGAATCCGAAGCGTCCCGCCGGTAAAGGTCCATAAATATCGCAAAAGACCCGTTCTCCTATATCTGTCGCTATCACAGTTTTGATCGGCCCCGTGTGCTTTTCTAACGCGTGCTTTGACATTTGACACTCCCCGCAAGCCCTTACAACACGACTTATCACGCGAGACATATTCGAGAAATAGTAACGACGTTTCATCAGCGCATAAACCTTGTAACGTCCGAAATGACCTATCTCTTCATGTATGCTAACGATCAAACTCCTTTGTAAAACCTCGGGAACATATAGTCTCAAGGTATCCCTATTTATGTCTGCCCTATAAAGGACCCCCTCCTTAATCACATAATACTTTGATTCAGACGTACCTGATATTTTCATACGTTTAATTATTTCACTAGCGACCTTGTCCCGTTCTTGTAGACTACCTATCTCTTTCCATCTCGCTTGTACTACCTGTCCTAGCGATGTCTTGAATAAATTCATCTCAGGCCCCACAGACTTGTTATTCAATACGTCAGTTGTCCCTTTTATATGTCGGGATAATACGTCCGCTACTGTGTTTAATTTCCCTTTTACATGCTCGACCGTATAATCAAATTGTCCTATGTAATGTACCCAACGTATCATTCGTGCGCTCAACAATTTACATGTCTGTAAGAATATCAAACTTTTATGATCGGTCCTAATCACTAACCGTGCCCCCCTCAAATACGTTTCAAACTTCGACAAGCTAAATATGATAGCCCACAACTCTTGTTCTGTGACTGTCCACTTACGCTCCGCCTCAGTCAATGCTTTACTACAAAATCCTATTATCTGCTCTTCACCTACTTCGTTCAATTGATAAACATACCCTGAGACTCCTAAATTACTGCTATCGGTTTGTAGGTAATAAATCTCTTTCGGATTAGGATGTATGAGAAGTATTGTGTCTAAAAATAATCTCTTGACCTTTTCAAAACATTCATTTACCTCATGTGTCCATGACCATTTTGTATTTTGTTTTAATAGATCGCAGAGTGGCCTAACCTCTTCGCTATACTTCGAGATAAACCTTCTGAAATAATTTATTAATCCCAAAAATCCTCGTAATTGTTTTATTGTTCGAGGGACGGGAAAATCTAATATAGCCTCTACTCGTTCTGGATCCATCCGTACGCCTTTCGTATTTACTATGTGTCCTAGCAGTTTTACTTCTACGCACAGAAAACGACACTTTCCTAGCCTTCCCGTTAAGCCTGCTGTTTCTAATCTGTCTAGCACTTGGTCTAAATGTTCCAAGTGTAATCTTATGTCTCCTGTGGTAAATATGACAATGTCATCTAAATAGTTAACGCAGAACCCACGCACTTCTTTTAATATAGAATCCATTGCCCTTGAAAATCCCGCGACAGATGTCTTTAGTCCTTGAGGCAAGACATTATAAGTATATGTCCTCCCCATAAAAGAAAACCCCGTATATTTTCTAGAATCCTGACTCAAAGGTATTTGAAAGTAAGCATTATTCAGATCAATTAAACTAATGTAATTCACTCCATGAAAGGATTGTAAAATTTCCGATGTGAGTGGCGGTGACCCCGCATCTCCCACCATTTTCTTATTAAGTTCGCGCGCGTCTAACAAGAGCCTTATTGACCCATCTCGTTTCTTAGTAAATGTGAGCGGGCTACAGTATGGCGTTGCCTCCTGTCTGATCACGCCTAGCCTCTCTAACTCCTCTAATTCTTCTTTAACCTGATCTCTATACGCTAAAGGCACTGGATAACTATGCTTTATAAAAGGAATCTCATCAACTAACTCAATGACGTGTTCGTACCTGTTAGTCAATCCTAATCTATCTGTAAACACCTTACAATGCTTATTCAACACAGGTAACAACATTTCCTTTTGTTCCCTACTTAAATTTGAATCATTCAAACAATACCCCTTTCTGTCCTCGCCATTCGAATCCTTACTAGATAAGCTACGTTCCTCGGACCTAGTACCTTGATTCAATATCGAATTAATTGTGGCGGCATTCGTCTCTCCCCCTAACCTTTCGACCTTACAATCCGAGTTCAGTCTTACGCAAGACTTGACCCCTAAATGCTCTATGGTCAGTGTCCGTTCACTGCCGCAATTTACTACTCCCTTTACTCGTTCTAACCAATCATATCCGAGTATCAACGACCTAGGTAACCGTCGCATAATTAGTACTGGTGCTTCAACTAATGTACTCCCTAATTTGAACTCTATTAATAACATCCTATTTGTACTTTCGCTACGTGAACCGAATGCCCCTTGTATTTGAATCGCTGGGATGGCGATTTCTGACAAAGTATTATTTCCAATTAGAATAGATTCGTATAATTCCTTAGTTATTCCGCTAATCTGACTTCCCGTGTCGATAAGTGCATTTATACTCCTCCCATACAAGCTTACACTCACTTCAGGTAACTTAGGTAAGGAATAATCAATTCCTTCGTCAAACGACCCATCAAGTTCATGGTACATCGTGTATACGTTTATTCCTCTCCTTACACACAGCTCACACTCAGTACCTATCTCACCACATTCTATTACGTTGTTAAACTGATTTTCCAATAAGATTCCTATGCTTCTGACTTCAACCTGACAGCTACTTTCGTCGCTAACCTTTCCGCCCTTTATTAATCGTTTAAGACCTTTATCGCCAATGCCCAAGCTCTGACCCGGTCTCCATCCTTTGCTAATTAAAATATCATAAGCCACGTTCGGCCTTCCGCGTTTCGAGGTCTCTACTTTCCCCGTTCTACACAATTCTAGATTATTGTACCTCGCTTGTGTGGGGATACCTAGTTTTTTGAGGGTCCCTCTCCCCCTCCTTCTTTCGACAAAGCAGAGTTTTCGCCCTCCTTTACAAAAGTAATAGCCGGTCTAGCTCGCTCAGCCCCAGAAAACGCTGGTCTGTTAACGTTTGACCTGTAACCTGACCTACTCTGGCGATAACCCCGTCCTCGGGTCGTGTTACCTCTAGTATTCCACTTATTCGCTGAAATGGCCGCGACAATAGGCCGCGCTAACGATGACCGGTCGTAACGCCTACCTCTAAAATTATTACCTACTACCTCTCTCGCAACTCCTCTCGGCTTTTCAACAATATTTTGCTCTATACTTCTTAGAAACTTTGCCCCGTTCATGATGTTAACTTCCCCAGTCCTAGTAAACCACAACCGTTGAATATCTATCGCATAATGCCGCATAATAGAATTTACTAAGTCACTCTCGCTAAACGCAATAGTTAATGATTGCATCGATTCTACCTGTACAGCAAAATGTTCGGACATCGTCATTCCAGAATCGCTCGAATATACCGCATTAATCAACCTATACCTCACAGACTCTTGGATCTGCTCGGTCCAATAAGTTCGTCTAAAATCGGTCTCAAAATCGGCAAATGTAGCCCAGTCCTTCGAGTATAACTCCATGACCTGACGTGCGTGTCCCGTTATACATCCTAACGCTATATCGATCTCCCGATCCGACCCATTTACCGCTCTAATATACTTTTTTAATCGCTTTAAAAATGCAATAGGGTTTGTAAATGGTTTTCCATCGAAATTCGGCTTGGTAACCGAAGGCTGTACTACATAAACGTTCCGAGTCTCAGAAAGAGATACACTAGATCCCGCAGACCCAACTCTAGGCCCTGGTCCATCACTACTACTTTCATTGCTTACTCCAACCGACTCGTGTGACGTAACACTCGCGCTTTCATTTGGCAATGAATTCACTTTTGAACTCAATTGTTGCAACTTTCCATCGAATTCGTTGATTTTTTGTAGAATCAACTCTAACGTCGGGTTACCTACAGTTCCCGTTTGTTCGTTTGTTCCTACCGCACCTTTATCTAATCGGTCTGTTGCTGTCCGCTTTGTATTCCGTCCCCTGTTACCCGCCGACATCTTTTACAACTCGCTTTAAAACGCTGTTCCTACCTACTTTCTAACTAATAATCGCTCAAGCCCGCCAGATGTTATATTACTTGTTTACTAAGCCGCCTTTGTGAGCCGTCTAACGAAACACGTAATAATGGCACAATTTTAAAACCAGATGTGAAATGACAATGGGGTTTGGCCCGTTCTATTGTGGGATCTCTCGGTTCAACAAAATAAATTGCAAGATAAAGCAAGGATAAACAATTAAGTCTAAGAAATAAGCAAGTGTAATGCTCCGTTCACTGCAATCTCCTCCTAGAATCCTGTAAATTTTACATTTATAAAACATACTGCTTATTTCTGCTTCTCCTATACACTAAATAAAATAAGTGCACAACATATAATTAAATGTACAACATAATAATAACATGCACAGTGTGTCTTGTCTCCCTTCTCCCTTTCATTGTTTCACCTAAATATTTCTCCTATACCCAATCACAAGTTTCTACGTTGTGTATTTTTTTTCTAATAGGGATTATTAATATAGATCTAGTCGTATCGTTATTTCGAATACGTACATAGACCCCTGGTCACCTCCGGCATCAAAATTCCCAGGCTTTCAAGATTTTCCAGGATTATATCCTGGTCACGGCACCAAAATTCTGTGATGGTACGCAGCTGGATCGTCTAGTGATATCTAGTGGATTGATTGAGTAAAGAAGAATATTCTAATTATAGGCAAAACACCTCAGGATCGAGAGACATTTTGGCTTCTGGCATGAACACTGTTATGTACTAAGCACCCTGCGGGTTAGTTCATTTCGTCCGATGGACAAAGTAGGCTACCAAATCATTCTACTTTAGCTGTCGCGGATTAATTATGAACAAACTTCAAAAGAATTATGTTATGCATTCTCCAACCTTCAGAAAAACAGGGAAATCCTAGAGAGTTAAATTATCAATTTAAGTTTAAAATACGAGTAGAATGAATGATTAGCTGATACAGTGTACGAATTTGCCTGTTTTAGGCCGTCGTTCTGACCGAATTCCCTCTAGCACGGGGGAAACCCTACGCCGCTCCACGGCCTTTAATCATTGTTATGGGGGCACAGCCGACTCCCTTTCGCTGCGAAGCGTTTTGGTGTTCCCATACACCCCGAAGGGTTGGTACAATTCTTTTCATTGAGCTTATAGCTCGCCCCAATACCATGGTTTTATTTATTTGTATTCATTGTTCAGTTTGATATAGATTTGGCCAAATCTAAGTTCGGGAGCCGTGCTGCAAGACATGGCGTGTTTGGTGTGCCGGAAATTCGCCGCCAAAGAACGCCATCGAACCGTGTACCACTTAGTAATAACTTTGACTCATCTGAGTCAAACATATTAATTTAGCCAATACTCAATCAGCCTCAGTGTCTCAATCCCTGTAGTATTTCATCATGGTCACCCTACCTATTACCCTATCTTGTCCTCTATTCCGAAGTAATATCATGGTCACCCTACACCTAAAGTTTGTAAATACAATAAACAAAGGATTCTAATTTCTTACCTGTTTGTAGGAAGTACCGTTGACCCACACCCGTAGCTCGAAGGTCGCTCTGGTATCTCGGAGTCTCGTACATTTGAAGACTTAATTTATAGTGAATGATTTCTAAAGTTTTCATTCATACCTAACTTCTAACCCGAAGTGAGTCTAGAATCTAGTCTATTAGTTATGTAAAACAAAATAAGTCAAAGTTTCTTTAGACTGCAATATTGTTCCATCTCGTTCACCTATCTGCTTTGTTTATGAAAGAAATCAGACTTCTCTATCGTGATAGAATAAACTGACCCTAAGTAATTTAATGTCGCCTATTGACCTAAATTAGTGCACTAGTCTGCACTTTCTAAACTGACTGCCTACTGAAGAGTCGTGACTCAATTTTGGATATAGTATTTCACTATTGGATTGTTCGGTTCAGCCCGCCACACGTTACAGATGTTAAGTCTAGGGTTCAACTGAATACTAATAAAACACTAAATCAATTTATGTAGACAGAACCTTTGAGAACATTCCATTATTGAATACCTTAGGAGAAATATTAGGGTTGTTCAGTAAAAGATGATAATTATGACTTCATAGATTTATTTTCCATTTTATTAAATCTACTCAAAAGAAACTGTTTGATTATTTAGATTGGTTCCAAATGGGGTCATTTGAGAACCAACCGGGTTTTCCGTTCCTAGCAGCCATTCTAAGACAAGGGAAAACGGAAATACCCAAATGAAAAACCCTTGTGGCATTCTAACCTAAGACATCTTAGACTAAAATATACACACATGCTACAAAAGGTGTTAAATGCTTAAAAGAATATGTACACTTTCTACTAGTGGTATCGGGGAGACAAGACATTTTATAGTTTTAGTAGAAATTACAACACATAATACATTACGTTAAATAAATTCACAGATAATAAGTTATATTTTATTCTCGTTTTCACAACTTCCTGACTATATTTTATATAAATGTTCCTCTTCCAAAGCAAGTGGTATGTGTGCCAAATTATTACATTTCACTCCCTCAGATTTGACCACATTAATCTGATTAATAAAAAGAGCAGATATAGAACAAATGTCAGAAACAAGATATACATCATAATAGAGAACCCATCGTCTCGAGATATCTCTCTCACACGCCTCCTATCCCTTTGTTCTTCTGCATATAAAGCATCGAGAACTATATCTGGATACATTTTAATTTCTTACAATAAACGTACGTCTAATCCCAAACTTAAGGAAGCAAATTATCTGTGATTCTATTTAAATCAAAATTTAGTTATTCAGATATTTGTACATTACCAGAAATATTCAGGCCTCGTTGCGCACACACACTTGCTTATAATCTTAATTGTAAATTATTACACTGATTCTACTTTTATGTATAGTTCTATTAAAATAAGTTAAAATTTACACAATCTTAGGATTAAATTTATCGGAGATGGAACCGACCGCCTCGCTCTCCTCTCGATTCCCGAATGGCTTCCTGCGCAAGCACACCCGTGTATCTCCCCCCTCGAGTCCATATCGCCCCTTCTCCAATCTGTAACATAGAGACCACCTCCAAAGTAATTTGCCTTAACTTGATTTGTCACTTGGGTTTCCCGCCAAAACCGTTTCGGCCAATTATTGATAGCGTCGGTTTCTTATGACCACGCCTTGGTTTTTTGTTTACATTTCTAAAACGTCTCGCCTCGGTTTGGACACCATGTCACTCCACATCTGTTTACAATATTCTCGTGAAGGCAAAATGCTTCACGAAATAAACAACTAGTTTTATGACCAGACCCTTTTTTTGTTCTAATCTTAATGTGTTTCCAAAATCTCTATGCCTTGTTTTTAAAATTAAACTGCCTGCACTTCTAACGCAATTCGAAGACCCTTTTTTGTTTCAATTTTAAAGCGTTTCCAAATACCCTTATACTTTATTCTTAAGTAAAATTTCTATACTTGGGATATTTATGAGCGACTAGAGTGTTTACCAAAAAAAATTCTCTTTATCTTAACCTACGTTTCAAATTTTATTTTAAAACATGTGGGAGAAATGAAAAAAAAATATATGAACCCCGTCTGGCCATCTCAATAGGTTATAGGGTTATAGGTTCCAAACTCTCCCATTTCATTAAATTTTCAGGTAGGTACAAGATTTACGTTTAAGAGAAAGGGAAACGGGAATGTAGTGCAATTAGTAATATAATTTATATATTTAATTCATATAATTAATTTAATATATTTAATATTATTTTTATCATAAAAATATTGAAAATGAAAACATGAATTTTATTTAAGAAATATATTCGAAATTAATTTTTAGGATTACACATTTTTATCTATAAATGCTGTACCTAAGTATCACACTAAACCATAAATTATTGTGTTGATTGTCGATCACAGAAAAAAAAGTGTTGTTTATTATTTCTTGTTAGCTTGTCTTAGCATATTGAAGAAAGAATAAGCTGATGCCATTTTCTGAAAATTGAAAATAGAATAGATCTGTAGCAAACCTCCGTTGCGAATATAAAATATAGCCCGCTGAAGCTGCTGCGTGAATTCTCCGATGACATGCGAAACTGAGGCAAAGCTCTCTGTTCTAACGCAGAGAATTCGCCTTTGACAATCTGTTTCCCACACGACTTCGGTACTTTACTCAGGCCTCAGAAACAAATACTTTGAAATCTTCGGTTTCACATGTCAAGTTTAAAACAGGTAGTTTGATAGTTTCGCTTCAGTTTCGCAAGCCAAGTTTTGTCAATGACATTTAAACAGGTATTTTTGCTGTTTCGGACATTAAAATAGAACAGATAGTTTGGCTGTTTCGCTTCGGTTTCGCATATCAAGTTGTGACATCAACGGACAAATTATGGATTGACTTCAACGGTTTCGCTACCACCATGAGATGTGCTTACACTTCTAGGTGTAATTACTGTCCGACGCGAGATATTTCAGAATTAGATTTTAGATTAGATAGATACGTAACTTTAATTCAAAAATTTAAAATCTTACATTAGAAAACGTTTGCACTGAAAATTCCTCGAAGCCAGGGACTTTAAGCGGGAGCGGTCTTAGCGATCTCTGCATGATAAGCACCAGATAAGGCCGGATGACTGGACTGGCGTTCCAGAAGGGAATGTTATAGCATGCATACGAGATAGACGCCACCTAGGACATAAAATTATTGTCATTAAAAGTAAGTATTTTTTAAATCTCTGGGAGACCCATGGAACTGACCAACTGTCTGAAATCCAATGGTATCAAATGGTAAACAAGGAAACACAGCATCCGAAGATCCAGTATTAGGTGGGCGGTCGCGCTCAAGCGATTCGTTAGGAGCATTGGTTGTTGGGAGCCTTTGAGCACAAGATCCTTTTCTGCTGTGTTTTTTGTAACAGGCGAGTGCACATTTTATCTTTTAAGACAACCGAATACTGTGACCACTATATTTCTAACCTTATGAGAAGTCTCAACGTAGATTTCCGGCAGGATTTTTGAATTTTATTACTGGTTCAAGCGGTAGTGTGGTGGGAGGCTTCGATCGTGGCTAGTTAACACCCTATTAACTAAGACTTTAGTATACCGAAACTCTAGTATTCGGTTTACCGAAAGGGACCATATACCTACTAACCCTTTCGGTTTAGTATGCTTCACTGCACCATCTTACTTGCCGTAAGGTGCGATTGAGTATCTTTTCTTACACATTATAGGCACACGTTTAATAAAAAGTGATAATGTGGCGTTTACCTAGAAGATGCCTATTCACTTTTGAGAAAAAAAAAATTAAAGAAGATAATGATAAAGGTACCTTAACGGCGAGGATTGTACACAGATAGCTTGGAAAAAATAACAATAAGACTGCAGCAAATAAAAGAAGTATCAGAATTGCGTTAACTTCACCCTCTTCCAATTTCTGAAAACAGAAAAAAACCTATTGTTTTCGACTATTGCTGTGGACCCATTACCTGCAACAGCTTCCTTCGAACTGTTGGATACAAAAGAAGCAAGATCCTGATGAAGATGTGTGAATGTCCCAAGTATTTCTTGATGACGACGTTGAGAAATTTGATCAATGATTCGAGTCTCATTATTTCGGCCCTAGTTTTTAATCTTATAAGATTAGCAAACATATAACGAAAAAACGTAGGTACACCTATGAGAAAAACTAATATATCCTTACCTATACAATTGAAATAGGTAGGTTTTGATATTGTGAATTTTGTTATTTCGTTCGCCAAATCTGAATCTATCGAGCATGCGTTGAATAGTATTTTCTAATACAAAACGAGGTCCCATTCATACAAAACTACAATATTTTTCAACTTTGGCGACTAGTTTGACCGACTATTCGTATTCCACAGAGGAACATTGAACGAAATAAAATATTTTATAGGTATACATTTTAGATGACGAATATAAAAATTTTATAAAAATTTCTGCCGCCCTAGTCGTATTACAAACGTGTCGTCTCTTTCTACGATCGCTCACGCTAAAGCAGGGGCTCACAATAGTTATTGGTTCAACTAGATAGCAAAACAAAAACTTTGCTATCGTGTGATACATACAATTTTTCACCTCTCTAGTAGTAGTAGTAGTTAGTTTTTAAGATTATAATGTACAGAATAAATAAATAAATAAATAGTTCAAAAAGGGCGCCTTTGCTGTCTACAACCAGTGAGCAAAAGTCGTTTTTGCTCACTCAGTGAAAAAAGTGTTGAACTTTTCTTGAGACAACACTTTATCTCACAGAGTGAGCAAAAACGACTTTTGCTTCTGTCTTGCAAAACAAGTATTACAAAGATTTCAAATTTAAAGATGATTTCTGATTCTCTCTATATGTAAGCCTATAATGGTTCTATAAGCGTTTATAAATCAAAGTGCACGCTTACCTCGGCTGCACAATAAGCACTCAGACAAACTACCGGTGCGGAAATTATCTGTTCAAACATCAATAATTTCTTGTGAACTCGGGCGAATTGTTCAGTTAAGCTAAAACATCATTAATAGAGCGGATTATTGCAAAAACAGATGATATCTGCCAGTGATTCCCTCCAAGGCGGGATCTGAATTTCTTTGTTCGTATAGCTGGTATCTTTTTGACTTATTAATACAATTAAGTATTTGAAAAAGAAATTACATCGATTGGACAAGGGTAACGAAAGACAGTTTTATCCAAGTAGGTACTTGAAGGAGCGCCGAAATTTTTCTTGACTTTTGGGGCCAATAGTGTATATGCAGTCGGGTTGAATGTACATTGTTCATTAATCATTGCCATACCCCTTCCAGGTTAACCCGTTACCATCTTAGACTGCATCGTCGCTTACCATCTGGTGAGATTGCAGTCAAGTACTACCTTGTCATGGACTAAAAAAATTAATAATTAGTACATGTTCATTTTGTTATGCTGCTGAACGATCTCCCTCATTCGCTGTCTTATTAAATTGTCGAAATTTTCCCTTTCTCTTATATCGTTTGTTGGTCGTATTCCTGCCATGAGATCTTCGATGTGCCATATAATAATATCAGCTTTGCAGGCTATATTTCTATTCCAAACGATTTGAGTTACGATCATGACTGGAAAATAAATTTGTGTTTTTGTATGATTAACACAAAAAAGAAAAACTCGGTGTATCAAAGAAACAAGTTCTGAAAAATTAACACAAAGTGCGGCATCACTCTTTAGCAGACAACACAGGTTATTCTTCAACGACACTATTCCTGGCATAGTAATGTAGTAGCACTGATAGCCAACTAGTTAAGACTTCGGATTCCTTTTCGGGGGGTCGAGGTTTCGAATCCCTGGGACCGTTAATATTCAGAGTTATGTGTGTAAGTCTGCTAAGTACTGTTAAAGGTAAAAAAATTAAAAAAAGATGGGTCTCTCAAACCGCACTTGGTACACATAGCCGTGCCTAGTTGTAGACGTGGTGAAAGGTTGAGATGATTGATTGATTCCCAGAACCTAATCGGATAATTGTGACTAATTGGCACATGAAGGATGAGCTCAAGATAGGCCTGCGAAGAGAAAATCTTTAACACCTCCCTGTGCCATGGATCACCCATAAACATAGTACTTAATAAAACTTTATGAGTTCACCTTTGTGTTTCAACTATTTTGAACTACTAAACTAATTCAAAAATTCTCATAAAAAATCTTACAAGTATAGTTAAATGTGTATGTAAAAATGCAAGCAGTTGAATATACAAATGTTATTTCATAAATCGGTGTTTTGCTGAAATCTATTTCGAAGCACCAAAATGGGAATAGCAGAGGCCTATTTCCCTCCCCTGGATTGTGTGTTAGCAGATGATAGACCAGGAAGCAAATAGAGAAAAAGTTCATTCCAATACCGACACCTAGGGTGAAAATTGTAGTCGTTTTCAGAATTATACGCGTTTCGATCTGGTTACGAAAAAATCTCTTTCTGTAAACAAGAAAAATAATATAATTAATTGCTTGAAAGTTTGATATAAATAAAACGTGAACTTTTATACGGTAGTCGAACATTCTTCAAACTAGATCAATATTCACACATATAGAAAACAGTGGCTCTGAAAATAGTTAAAATAGGTCATTAATAAACAGATATTTTCAATTTTCAATTTCTAATTTGGCAGGCGTTATTTTGCGGAATTCCGTGATAGGTAATACTAAAAGAAAAAGTTATATTTTGCTGTAATCCGCCAAACCAGAAAAAATCTGTATGGCAACACGCGCTCCCGCACCGTATCCCGTCGTTTCTCCAGAATAGAAGAAACACAGGAACATCACAACACTAACACGTAGCACCACACAAACTCCTTCAAAACACACTCGACGTGCGATACCGGAGCATCATCAAAAAATCAAAATGAAAATTTATTTATTTCATGTAGGCCAACTTGTAGCTCTTATGACACGTCATAAATCTACCACCGGTGCGGAATGCAGATTCTGCTGAAAAGAGCCGGCAAGAAACTCAGCAGTTGCTCTTTTCAAAAATTTTTTTTTTTTTACAATAGGTAACAAAACTATGCTATGCACACAGTGTTTCCACAAAGAAGTTCAAAAATGCACACCTACCACAACCTAACACATGTTAAGATGGGTAGACACAAAGCAGACCCATTCCCGTTGGTGGCACCCGTTCACGGGCACGACGCATGATCCAGCCGTTGCACCACGTAACAACCCGCACCACACGACACCACCACAGAAATGTTTAAGAGAGCATGACATACTTATACCCATGTTAAGGCATCGAATTAAATACTAATATTAAAATACTCATTTTAAGACATGACTGAGCCACAAATAAAGTGGATCTCTTCTTCTTTTACGGTTGACTCACTATAACCATTTTCATGATTTTCAAAGTTTTAAAAGAAAGCCATCAGATAAGTTTCAGAGAACAGAACTCGAGCCGGTCTGCTGCCGGATGAGGAGAATCGAAAAAATTCGGTTGGCAGAACATAATTTATCAAGACTCATAAATATACTTACCTGTATTTTTCTCCCTTTGTACATATAAAAAGATAGTCTTCCTGCATTAAGCGTTGCATGCTGTGGTAATCATGAGTATACAGCTTAGCGCAATATTGAATTAGCATCTTATAGGACATAACAAAAATGTACGTCCCGTCTTCTGTCAAGTAGGATATGTCGAAAGTGTCCAGCCCGTGGTAGAAAGACAAAAAGAGAAAGCCCAAAGCAGTAAATACGCAGAGCAGCATAAATGCCTTTAGGAAATAACTGAAACAATTTAAAATTATGTGGCAATTATTCTTCGATTATAATTATGTCATCAATCAATATATCGTACTTACGTGTATTTAGGGATGGGTCCGTCTAATACTTGAAACACTTTCAAGAAGAAGTAAAGAATTTTATGAACCTCCCGCGGGTCAATGATTCCCTCTGCGTAATCATTGTATTGTTGTTCAAACTCTACTTCTTTCAATAACATTCTTGTAGAAATTAACGACGTAAATTTGAAAATGGCAAATTTATATAGGAACGTGTAGTGCATATTATACTAGAAGTACCCAGTAAGCTCGTATTACGTACGACTGACTATTCGCTCTTTGTTACCGACTCTATTATTTTAGTCCACTTTGGTTCAAATTATATTAGTAGCGCTGCGAATAATTCCTATTCATTTGATAGCTTAAAACGTAAGGGTTCACTTATAAATCCTACTAATATTATAAATGAGAAAGTTTGGATGAATGGATGTTTGTTACTCAATCACGCAGCAAGGACTGGACCGATTTGGCTGAAATTTGGCACAGAGATACATTATGGTCTGGAATAACACATAGGCTACATTTTAACTCGTGGGAGTCTAAAAAACTTAATCCACGTGAATTAAGTCGTGGGCATCTGCTAATTTCGGCGGCCCCTACATAAACATCGAATCTCAAAAATGACAATTTTGAGCATTGACATATTATTATGTCAATGTTTTTGAGCTTTTTTTAAGATCCGATGATTTAGGAAGAGACCATCGATTTATTCATAAAACAGACGTTTTAAGCTTTGAAATAAAAAGGATTCTCTTACACAATTGCATGGCTGGGCTGAGTGTAACTTTTCAAATTCGAGTCAACTATTCATAAATCTGTCTTTAGTAAAGCAATTATTGAGAAACGTCATGATTTCACACCTCCGTACATACGGTACCACTTGAATAAGACCTAAGTCCGGAGCTATGTTACAATCTACGAATAGCTTCATAGTTACAGCTTTGTATTTTCTATTGCGGGGTCTATTTTAGAGTAAAATAGAGTACCTATTTGAAGTTAACTACCTATATCTTACTCTAATTCTCTCTCGACTAACGTGATACCCACAAAGATACCTCAGATGTTTATGTACAAGGTGATTGTGATACAATGCTGCTAATTATTATTTATTGTCGTTAAGAAGATTCGTAATGACGCAGTTAGACACAGTAGTTTTCGCAACACCTAGGAGTGACAATTTGCTGAAACGTCTTCTCTTTTATTAGCGGCCCTCCTCGTTTTCTGGGTCATAATTTTTAGTTCCAAATAGCATTCGCCGCATCGCCCTGAGCTGTGTCGTGTACAAAGCAATCACGGCAGAATACCTGTAGTTCTTATTTCATTCGGAATTAGGTTTAATTTCCTATGAATATGATTTATTGAACGTACATTATGGATATGGAATTGCGAGTTTTCTACTGTAATTATGTCGCTTGATGAAAGGGAGGAAGTTTTAGCCGATTGTGTAAAAAGTTTTTATATCAAGAAAGCCTTATTCAATTTTAATAGCACCTTTGTGGTATAAAGGAAAGAAATTACAGGATTCCACTCTTTGCCTCTTAAATTATTTAAAAATTTGAGAAAAGTTTAACGATTACATTACTTCAACCAGTCTTGCGCCGCCTGAATCCAGCGGCTCCCTGCGACTCGTTTGATGTCTTCGGTCCACCTAGTGGTGGGTCTGCCACCACTGACTATGCTTCCCGGTGCGGGAGGTTTGCTTCTAAGAAACAGATCGTGTTCATCACACACACATTTTGGACGTGGCCTGGTTGAAACAGTTTTCCCAAATCTGTTGCCACGTTGCTTTTGTAATCTGCGTACTGACTGTTTTTGACAGCAAAAAAAAGTAGGCATTTTTTTAACGTTGGTTTGAAACAGAAACTCGCTCCTCGCCTCGTTCAAGTAAGTATAGGTACGTCAAGTCTACGAGTATGGGCTGTAACTACCTATTATTAAGTTTTCTGAGGTATGAACATAGACCATGGATTAAAAGTTAGATGTATTCGAACAAATTGTGCTCATAGAAATACTGAATTATTAATCGAACGCTTGCAACTCCCGAGGCGCAGCTGGTGTCAGTTAAACCTTGGCTTTATGTTCCGCCGGCTCTGCTGGACTTAATTCCCAAGTAGCACAGATAGCTGCGTAAGTATTCACTTTTAGACCTATTTGAACCTCTAAGCGTATTAAGACTCTTTTAAGAGTACACTGGTGATCCTACAGCTGCATAATAGCTGTCAGTGATATTTAAACAGCTTAGGCTGAATAAGGGCTGTTTAGTGGATAAAATTACGCCAAATGCTGTATAAGAGGTATTTGTGAACTCTTATTACACTGACTTATTAAGGGGTCACGTGTGAACTATTATGAAGTTAATAGCTATATAATGGGTGATATGTGACCCACATTACAGCTTAACATGAATCCACCATTTTATTGTATAACCTCATAACCTATATAAATATACTGATTCATTTTTCAACTTTTATGATGTTTTGTGTATGAATTAGGAATAGATTGCATTAGTTTTTACTTCTCGATATCATAATAACAACTTTTTATCTTATAATTCTTTTCAAAGCACTAAAAATTGTTTATTCAAGTTTTCATCACGGCTTATTTATATCACGAAACTAATTAAAAACCGAATATTTTCGTGGCGCACTTAAATTTTCTTAGGTAAAATATATGTATAATGTCAGTAAAATTACATTCCCAATCATTTTTCTTACTAATCAGGGAACTTTGAATATATAGCCACGTATTCAATTCACTCCACGAAATTGTGTTTAAGCTACAAGGTTATAATTTGCTAGATTAAAGTTTGCTACTTCACTTTTACGTCATGTGTCACATGACGTAATTTTAACTGAATAAAGAGTAACTTGTTATCTTTTACTCAGTCGTTATTCAGCGCATAGTACTGTCGTTACCCTTTATAACACTGTTATTTTGCTGCTATACAGCTCTTAAGCAGCTATTTGAACTTAAGGCTGTATAATTTGTGCCCATTTAAGAGGTATAAGAGCTGTATACGGCCGTATACAGCCCTTATGCAGCTTTTTTATACAGCTTTAAGCGTGACGGGAATTTGTTATTCAGCTGCTAAGCAGCCTCCGTGTGCTACTTGGGTTGTTACGTTACCTTCCTATTTGTTGCCGCTGAGGCGTCCGTTATTAGGGAAGTTAAGATTAACATGACAGCGGAATGTGTTGTCTTTTGGGGTTATATATGGTTATATACTCAAAAATTATATATGAAAAGTTTGAAAACTGATCAGTGATCATTTTAAGGTGAGATTAGGAATGGATGCCTACATTTTAAACATACGTTTTGAGCATTAGCTCATACCCCCCGTTTTATCCTTTTTACTTTGGTTTATTTTTCTTTGATTCCCCTGTGGTAAGAGGTCAACACGACGTCTTTCTTACACGCTCTTCCTCGCTCAAGCTTAGGCTAATAGTCTGATTTGTTTTAGCTCTATGATATATTTCCTGTGGTTTGCCGTAGAGAGTACTCCGGTAAGGGTATCGGACCACATTCTCAGGCTTGCTCTGTATGAGTTATTGGAGTTGGCACATCTTGATTATATTTATGGCGAGCATCTTAACTTATCGAGTGACGTTTAAGTAGTCTTTTGTTTTCAGTTAAAATTTTACGGCTCGACTTAATTCAGTGTCAAGTCGGAGCCAAATCAGCCCCCCGATTCAGACCCTTCCGATAACTTATTTGTCGATTGATTCGATTTGTTACCGTACGATAACATATATTTCGCTCGCTCTGAATCCACACGACAAAAAGAGATCGATATCTAACCGTATCGACACGGTATGTTATCGAACAGGTCTGAATCGCCCTGCAGAACTCGCTATATCGATCAGAAGTCTATATTGTGTCTTACTATCCGGCGTAATCACTGTCAAGTGCTAACTTGTCATTAATAACATTAATAATAAGTAACAATGACATAGTAAAGTTAGTCATACAATTGGCATAATAAATAATTAATTAGTGATAAAAATAGAGCAAAATGCTTCCCGATTGCTTTGCTATCCGATTATATTGGCATATTTTCCTATTCCACAAAGAGATTACCTCGATAAAATGCTACTTAATCGCTTGTAATTCGAGGTGATTTGCCACTAATTTGGGACCTCTGAGGGAAGGGTATTTTCCCAAGCTTTCTTATAACGTAATTCCAGAGGGTTTCGTTCAAACTTCCTTATTAAGTTACGTACATTCCGGTTTCTTTTATTTAAATAGGTACCAAAAGTGTTTTTCAGTTCCGGTTACTAATATAAATATTTTTATTTTAATGACGTAATATAATAAGTTTTAATGATGAGTCAAAAATTATGCATTTGATAAGAAATTGAAAACCTAGATACATATTCGAGGACTTAGTCATTCGCAGTTGCATATGCTTACAACCAGACTTCGTTGGTTTGGTGGCAGTTACTATAAACCATACATTAGTAATATTTAATACCAAAAGCAGAAAGAACATGCAAGCCTGATTCCATTACGAATCACCACGCTATAGATATCGAATATGGATAAACCGAATTATCTCTACTCGCAACGGCGATAACTGATTTTACTGGCGGACTATCAGCTGTAATAAACAAATTTGATTAGGCACGTATTGCGTTTGTGATACAGAAATTAGATTCACCCATCTCTTACAGTGTCAGAGAAATTTGATATATAAATAAATAAGTTTTTATTTCAGACCATTTTTCCTGTTTCAGTTTATACCTATGACAAAAAGGACAAATCAAACAAAAATGTGTTAGTTAAAAATTCATTTATCGCATGTTCTACTTTTTTCTTCTTTATCAGCTTATAGACATCTACTCCTGCACAAAGGTCACTTGCACTGATTTTCACAGGCCTCAGTCGCCGCACTTATCCAGTAACTCCCTGCAAATCGTCTGTTGTCGTCAGTCCACTTAGACTTGGGGAGGTTTACACACTGCGCTTTCCGGTGATGGTTCGCCACTCCAGCACCTTGAGACCCCAGAGACCATCAGTTCTTCGAACTACGTGACCCGCCCATTTCTACTTCAGTAAGTTGTTGTATTCAACACGCAGGGCAGGCACGCTTTAATTCAACGTTTCTGATAAGAACCGCTAAGGTGTGGAACACTCTTCCAGCATCCATGTTTCCTGCCACCTATAATTTGAGTACCTTCAAGGTTAGAGTGAATCCCATCAGTGCTATCCAGTATTGATTGTCGCCAAGCGCAAGCTTATTTGGGAAAAAAGGGCACTGAATAATCTATTTTTCCTTTAAACAAATTGCGGAACACGTTTCGATACGTAACGACGGACGTTTTCGAGTGCTTACAACGTTCTTACGTTTGGTTTTTCATTTGTAGCATAGCTTCGGGTGTCAGTGCTGTAAAAACATCCTACGTGCTACGCTGAGGACATCTTTTTCACCTTTCTGCCACCACTTGCTTTAAGACAGCCATAGAAAAATAGGTCCTATAGGCTCGCTCGGCAAGATATATAGGCAAAAGTAAAAGGGAGCTTTTCCAATAAATAAAATAGATCTCACTTGAGTTATCTACTCCATTGACCCACGTCTAGTCATCGATATCGGATTGAATATAGATAGGTGCTCGTTGCGAAAACTACTTCCTCTCGAGACTACGATAATCTCTCAGACTGCGATAAGAGGATTAGTACTAATTAAAACTTATAATTGGTTCCCTCCAGCAGTTTTCGTAGTCCGGAACGATATAATTTTACTGTTATCGTTCTATTGAAATGACTGTCAGTTTTTTTTTTTCATTTAACTACTAGGTATCTCACATACGAAGTATTTGGAACAGTAGGTTCACCTGATAAGGATAGGATAGGATAGGATATAAGTGTAAAAGGCGGTAAGAGCTGTAAGGTGAGGTATAGTCGGTACACTTCTCTACAGCCCTTCTCTGAGAGGAGACTTGAGAGCAGTGGATCGTTGATCATTGACTGATGATGATGAAAATAAACGCTTTATTTAAAAAAAAAAAAAGTTTAGTTAATCTATGATTAACACTGGATTCGCTGACGCTATACAAATGACAGCTTAGTTAAGGATCAATTTAAAGTGTCACATTTGACATGTGCGAGTCTCTGGAACTAATAATATTGCAAATGGCGCACCGACCTTTACACAACAAATCTAACAATTAATATATGAAATCATACAACAACAATAATGAAATCATAGATTAATTATGTATAGAAGTCGGTGCGCCATTTGCAATATAAGGTACCTATTAGTTCCCGATACACTCGTATCTGCGTACAGCCAAAATGGCGTCAATCAAGTAGGTCCAAAACCATGTAGGAAAGAAGCCTCTTCAGTGGTAATTATAGAGCTCAGTGTATGCATGCCTTATGATGCGTCAATACATTTCAAAGATGATACATGAAAAGTGGCAGTTTCGCGAGGACAGGAGGACGGCGCATCCGGTACACGTCACAGTCGCGCGAACGATGAGTGACGTCTTATTTCCTCAATATTGAGTATTGAGGCTGGAACTGACTATCTGCCTGTGCGGTGCTCAACACGTCATTATTTCCATTGAAAGTTACCGGAAATAAAGTGAGCGTTCCATTTTACAACAAATGCTAACTAAAAGTGTTATACTCTATCGATTTGCATTATTTAAAAACCCATTAGAATATCTCGTATAGAAGGGAGATTGTTTGTAGGTGCCGTATCAAAATGTGTTTGCAAGGATTATGATGCGACTTCGTCTATCTGTCTTCATAAAAGACCAAAATGGGTAGGTACCTTATGCAAGGATTATGATGCGACTTCGTCTATCTGTCTTTATAAAGGACCAAAATGGGTAGGTAGGTACCTTATGCAGGGATTATGATGCGACTTCGTATGTCTGTCTTCAAAAAGGGCCAAAATGAAATACTTATAATAAAATGGGTTCCTATGCACAGATTGATGCTATTTTGTGTTTCTGTCTTCAAAAAGGATCAAAGTGGGTAGGTACATATACAAGGATTATGATGCGACTTCGTATATCTGTCTTCAAAAAGGACCACAATGATTATATTATTTTTTGCCAAACGGTATAGCGTCGGCAGCCTTTAACGATGTTGCTTTGATATCGTGAGGAAACATACATTCTTGAGAGTATTCCATAATATTCACAAAGGTGTGTCCTCACAACATCTTTGTGCCAAGGCTAGCGTGATGAACTTTGACTTAAACCCTTCTATTTCTGAAAGAAAAAAAGTTTTAAATTGAAAGAAAACTTAACAGGTCTCGACTCGAACTCGACTTTTCTTTTCATATAACTAAACCTTTACTTAGAACTTTTGCTTTAACTTAGAAACTACTTGTCAGATTTTTATCAAACTTTGTAAATACATAATCAAAATGGGGTGACCAGGGTGACATTATTATCGAGGTTTGAAATTAGGTTTTATTGACAGAAAAAAATAGGGCTAACTTTGACTTTGAGTTTTGACTTGCATTGATTTTGTTCGTATGACTTAGTCTATATCACCCGGACTGTAAGAACTAATCGATTGACACCCAATTCATCAAAATCGGCTCAGTAGATAAAATTTAAGCGCTTTGGTGAAACAGATGTACTTACTGTTCACTGCAAGTTGGCCGCTAGCTCACGTTGCGCTTCTCCGTACTGCATCTCAAGTCAGATCTGCTTGGTAGGTATAGATAGCAACATACCGCTAGCGATTGTCACTACCGAATTTCGGCAAAGTTTTGTTAGTGTTACATTTTAAATATTTAGGTAAAAAGGTAAAGTTTCACACAGCGCAGACTATTTATTTCTTCCTTTGAAGCTGAGAAAAATAAGAAATTAAAAATCACGCCATTCGGTATTCGAGACGTACGATGAAAGGATTGCCAGAAAAGAAAACCGCTGTCACAGTCGTGGTTACGGTAAAAAATACAATTAATATTATTTTCTTGTCAACGGTACGGTATGACGTAATTTTGTAACGGTTGACGACGGCCAACTTGAATGAACCAGTAGTAAATAGAAAAAGACATACCTAGGCTGCTAAAATCATAACTCTTTTCGATCCCTTTCCCGTTCTTTGTCGTAGTAGGGTAAAAAATAGAGCTTTTTTAAAACTTTCAATGCCAAATAAAATTAAAAATAAATTACCGGAATGGTGAAATAAACGGCAACGTGTATCAACCGGGGAGCGGTGTACATATTCCGGTCACGTAGCTGTGAGGCGCGTCGAGACCGGGAAAACATACAGTAGCTACTAGCTACCTGGTTGCACCGTCTGCCAGCGATTATTTGCTCCCTAATTTTGTTGCCACATAATTGGGAAAATAGAGATAAATAAAATTGATGTGGCAGTCTGTGATTTTGTTACGGTAACTATAATTTTTTTATATTCTTCTTCTTTGTGCCACTCTTGGCAGAGCGTACGCGGTCTTCACGAAGTGACGTTCTTAGCGGCAGAATTCCTCCTGACAGGCACGCACATTTACGCAATGTGCATGTACACGACGTAACCACAAATAAAGCTCACGCGCCCTCGTGAGTTAAAGAACTATACTTTGATACTTTCTCGTAAAATCAATATGAATTTCCACAGAATTTTCGCAAAATCCAAATAGCATACAGATTTGCGACCATCTGCTAGAATGTGTCATTAGAGACAAAAAGTATGACGTAGAAAATTTTATAGTAGGTAGTTCATTTAAATAACATGCATATTTAATTAATATTATCACTTGGGAAAAATCTCAAAACCCACTAAAACATATCAATAGCATTCCTTCGTAAACAAGCAAAAAGTTCCAAAATTGTAACCCGACAAAAATAATGGATATAATATTCGTCGTGTTCTTCTAACCGTCTAACGAATTGACACCTTATTCAACAAAATCGTACATAATTCGTAAAATAGTTATTTATAGACTGCTAAAACCATAACCCTTTCTCTCGCGTTGTCGGGTAAAAGGAAACACTTTATAGAATCACTTTAGTATCAGATAAGCTGAACTTAGCTAGGAGCTTGTGCTAGGAGTGGTTACGACAATAGTAGGGTGGGGCTCGAACCTGCGACCTTTCAGTTTTCAGTCTGCACTTTTAACCGTTGGGCTATTAAGGCTTCACCTGGTCGAAAGTAGGTTTTACACAAAGTATCTTCTTAAGTAATTGTTATAAGAACGAAAATTACTCGTACTGCGAGGTATTTGTCACGAACTATCATTAAGTAAAATAATCTAAAGTTAATTTGATATTTACGGGTGAGTTCAAGGACACCTTTAAAGATTTACATATTTTGTTAACGGTAAAGATTTTTTTACTATCGAATCAGTGGCCAAGAACACCCCACAAATTATTATTGTTCGTGTTTTTATATAGGGGAACCGGTATAGTTATTGACCAATTAAGCGGCCGTCACACATAAAAAAAAATTAAACGCATAGATATCTATGGATAAACATAATATTTTTGAACTAAATAATGTTAATGTATTTCTTGAATAATAGCAGTGAAATTCTCTTATTTCTTATATAATTTAAATAAAATCAACATAAAAACCTCTTTACAGTTATTGGCCACATAAGTAATTACTTAGACTTTTATTGCACTAATATATATATTTATGTTCTAAAAATTAATAAAATTTTTACAAAATATAAAACTGTAATTATTCATCTACTATCATACCTTTCATCTTTATATTCCAAGTAGTTTAAAAGTTATTGAATTTCGATATGATATCCATCGATCTACACCATAGTGCGCCGTCCGCGCTAGCAGTCTCTTATAAACGCGCCTTTATTACTAAATGCAAAATGTGTTTGTTTTTTAGCTTATCCTTCGAGGCTTCGATCACGCAATTAGCGGAGCAACAACGGAGCGTTGCAATTTTTGTTTACCTAAATTCACATGGACAAAGTCACGGATAAAAGCTAGTGTATAATAAGTACAAATTTACTTGATGAATGATAAATTAAAATTTGCAAAGAGTTTGTTGTATGAAATAATAAACTATACACTTTTTAGGTTGTATATTTTGATTGTATCAAATGCTATATTAATAATAATTAATTGACGTCGGTAATCGGTAGGTATAGCCTTATGACGCACAGGTTGCTCAGAAAATATTATAAAATTCCATCAAAATATACCTACCTAATGGCTTAAGCGATTTGAGGATTAGGGTTCCTTTGTGAAACAAGATACAGTGTCACAGCCATTTTATTTAGAAAGTATAAATCTGCAAGGTCAATAACATAATAGTATTCATAATACGAGTAGTATTAATAATTTTATGTTATCATCACGGAAGCGCAAGCTCAAATTTTGTAAAATTTTTATAAGCCGCCATGTATGATGACACGACAGGACATTGTACATTTAATAGGTAGAGTCTGTTCAAGAAATCAGTTTATATGGGTAAATTGAAAAAAAAAAAAAACGTTGAAGCAAGACTGTAAAAGAGTCTCGACGAATGAAACAGTTTTGTCACTTTTAAAAAGAAATCTAATTTTAATAAAAATTAACTATGCACAGTCACATTAATGTGGAAAGATGGACTAAATGGAAAAAGGAACCCATGTAGGTAAACTAATCTATTGAACAAACTCTACCTACACGGAAATTTTATCAGATTTATGAATACATTTTCACCACCAAAAGTTCCGATAGTGAAGACATTACTACTAAAATGGTAGTTTTAAGTGAGTTTATTTGTATAATTTTTGTTTTAAATTCATAATGAACTTTTACTGGCTACCGAACCTTACACTATACGTGTAATACTCACTTGACATAATATTATGTATAGCTATAAGTATTTTTCCAAAATATCAAAAATGTCCGGCAAAAGATACTTATACATATTCCGTCCCCACACTGCATCAATATGATTAAATTTCTTATGAAGTAAAACTTTAAACTCTACTACATTAGGCAGTCTACTTCTTAACAGTTCAACATCCTTTAAAGTTGATATCTGATCGTTTCTGCCAGCTAAAATTGCAATTTTCATTGTCACGTTTCTCAAATCATATTCGGGAGGAGTTGTAGAATTGTAAACGTCATTATTTCGCCATTCATAGTCAAACATAGAGAATGTTTTCTTTATGCCCACTTGAGACATATGTACAACGTTCTTCTTTGAAGTCCCGGTTGGATAATGTGCAACGATTGTAGGTAAAAAATCAGATTCTATTTCATCCGGATCACTGCCAGCTATTGTGAAAAGGAATCCATGCGCGCAAATATCGTAGCTTGTTTTACAACCACATACTGCTCTAAACAATCTACTTACAGACGTATCATCACCAAAAAATTCTTCCTGTCCCGTTGAAGTAAAAATTTGATCTAAAATAGGCATGGACTCCATCAACAAATATGGCATTCTTTTCAAATTATTCATAAAACATAAAGGCGACAAAGCTACTAGCACCTTTACTTTTTCATTATATTCTGGTCTCGTTGCTCCAAGAACTAAGAATATTGTACTCCCTTGTGCATGTCCTATTGCACTTAAGCTTGTTTCTCCTGTATTTTCTAAAATGAAGTCAATTATTGCGGGGAGGTCGTAAATACCATATTCGTGAAAACTGAAATCCCAAAATTCTACATCTTCATCAGGGTCTAAGTAGATATGTCGCCTGGCGTATCTGTTGCCTCTGGTATTCCCAATCCATACGTCGTAACCTGCTCTAGCAAGGTTAGCAGCTAGTGATGTATTTCCACGAAGAATAAAGGTATCAGCTGAGTCCATTGTTCCATGCATCAATAACACTGGCTTACTTTTATTCCCAGGAATATGGAACAGTTTTAGAATATAAGCATCTTGGGTGGTTACATCATATTCGTTCACTGCATATCCAACTTTTCCTGCTATTTGGGTAAAATTGAGTGTCCTTTTTTCTATAAAGTCCTTGTATACATTACTTTGGGAGCACTGCGATAAACAATCACTAACAAGAGTACTTAATAAGCAAAGATAAATTATTTGATTTATCATTTTTTTGCACTCGCTATGAGCGCGGTTCGCGCAATAAGGTTTGAATGAACACTGACCCGACAGCTTAAGTCGAAAACAAGAAGGGTGATTTGTTTTTTGCAAGCATAGTTTAGAATATATTATTCGACTGCTTCCGCGTTGATTTTTTCTCTAAACTCTAATGTAAGTACTAATTTTGAGTTGGCGACAATTTTTTTAGACTCTGTCCATTAAATTGTACCTCTTTTTTTATTAAATAATTTATGTTAAATGAAGATTATTATGTGCCTATCTAAAATTTAAATTCTACATATATATTATTAAAATATCAGGAATTTGAGAATTCCAGAGCTTGAGCAGAGCTTAGCAGAGAACAGAAGCTAGATCTGTCTACTACAGACAGAGGAATACGTGTTCACAAAACAATTCATTAGTTTCTACCTACAGGTTAATTTTGTCGAACTATTCTACACAATCTCTCTGCACGTATTTAATTTGCCACCGTCTAAACTCTAAACCAATCCCGCGTTAAATTGTGCCTCACCCACAATTCAATATTGCCTGCTTAAATTTATAATGACGCGTTAGGAACAAAGCCATTTCCGTGGATTTGTTTAATCATGTTGGTTAGTAGAGCATATTATTGTAGAGCATTATGAATAGTTAAATCATATTATTAATGTTTTCTGTTACATAATAAATCGCTACTTAATTAATAATAAATATGAAAGCGTTATTGTTTTTTGGTTTCTTAGTGTGATGTTTTTGTCCTTGAATCACACAGCAATGAATTGACGTGATTGTTTGCAAATATTTGAAGATTTGATTTTATGAGGAAAAACAGTGGGTTCCAGCGGCATTTTTAAAAATCTATTTTCCAAGCTGACGACGCAGTTCTCTAGTCTGGCCTAGGGAGGCTTTGGACGTGGCTGGTTACCACCCTACCATCAAACATGTGACTCTAAGCGATTTAGCTTTCCGGTATGATGGCGTGTGGTACCCGATTGGGTTAAAATCACACCGCTAATCTTCAAAGTTCACCAAGGCTCAGATGCAGGCTCAGATGGTAGCTACCATCTGAGCCTGCATCATTACATCAGGTGGGATAGCAGTCAAGTCAAGTCTTGTCATGGATTACTCAAAAAAGAAAAAACGGGACATTTAAATGTCTCTAAAATCAAGCGAGGTAGATAGTTCGTGAAGTGAAGCCCTTATCTTTATGAATACTTAAAGCAGGTGACTCAACGGTCTGTGAAAACATTTTCCACACACATTAACTGCCTTCAGAGTCAATGTTCCTTAATCTCCTTGTATTTTACTGTAAACTAGCTTTTGCCCGCGGCTTCGCTCACATTATAAGGGTTGAATTTTCAAAAATCTTATGTCTACGTCGTAATAGCTATCTGTATGCCAAATTTCAGCCCGATGTGATTTGAGCTATTCGTTCTTAGATCAGTTAGTAATTTTTTTTTTTATATATTTAGAAGATTAATAAAAATTATATGTAGATAATTATCAGTGGGGTCCACAATATAGGATAATGTAGGATAAAATGAATCATAAATAATGATAATAATGTTTCATAAATGGATCAACCTACAGCTCTTGTGATAATTTGAATTTGTGACTATGGCACCGGTTTGGAAAGCAGATTTTGCTGAAAAGCGCCGTAAGTTGCTCTATTCAAAACCCGTACGCTACGTACATAATATTATTATGTAAGTTATCGGCGGGCAACTGGGCCATCACCGCTGTGGTGCAACATAACATTTTTCGCAAGACCATACATTGCAACACCACGGCTCTCGATGTGTTTGATTTTGATTGCAGTAAAAATCTACTTTTAACGATCCATGTTACAACGCTCAAACATAAATAAAAATAATACAATTAAGTGAAAAAAAAAAACTGTTACGTACGAGTACGATAGCGCTGTGCAGTGTAGTTGTAGGCACTTGAAATGCTGATGTTAATTGAATTTGCTCCAGATTGGTGCCCTTCAGCGCCGTAATTGTGTTAGTTGGAAATGTGTCAGCGTGCGATGCCTGTGCCGAGTCGGAAAGACGTTTGTATCAACTGTTAAGGTTTATAAATCTTTGATAATCTAAAACTAAAGCTTAAAACACAAACAAAAACTTTTTGACAGATTTTGAATACAAAAATTGTCGAAGCATCAATCGTTACCAGTAGCAGATGGTAAAATAGATCTTGAGCCTCGGAATATTGTTAGTTTTGTTTTTAATTTATCGGTCAATTACGTGAACATATAAATATAACGTATATTTATGGTCAAATTTTTTTTTATGTTAATCTAGCTGATGCCCGCGACTTCGCGCGGATTTAGTTTTCAAAATCCCGCGAGAACTCTTTGATTTTCCGGGATAAAAAAGCCTATTTCACTCTCCAAGTCCTCAACTATACCCATGCAAAACATCACGTCGATCCGTAGCTCTGTTACAGC
Source organism: Hipparchia sbordonii (assembly GCA_038048805.1). NCBI lineage: Eukaryota > Metazoa > Arthropoda > Insecta > Lepidoptera > Nymphalidae > Hipparchia > Hipparchia sbordonii. Next base: position 5,590,422 of record CM076104.1, on the reverse strand, counting down.
ATTATTGAAGGATAAACCAACAAACAAACACACTTTTGCATTTATAATATTAGTAAGGATGTATTATATACATATAATAAACATATTATGTTTAATATATGTAAACTGAAGAATATCCGCCATCCGTTAGGAACTTTTACGTTGGTGCATGGTAGGTTTACTTATTTGTTAGTTAAGTCCGGGTGACTTTTTATCGCTAAATGTTACATCCAATTTTACTTGGTCGGGTTAATTTTTAAACTTTTCTCTTTTATTTATTTAAACTTCTTTTAAAAGATCTCATTCAATCACAGAAGTCATTCTCTCAATTTCATTAGGTTTTAAAAGAATTAGAGCAAATATAGGATAGGTGCGGACGACATGTAGTTATTGGTCTCAGTTTCTCACTGTTCGTGACCGGAATAAATGCACTAAAGGACGACACATATTCTGCAAAGTGTCAAGTGTCTAGTAGCTAATTCTATCGACCGATTTCTAAAAAAACTGTAAAGTGATAATTGGTCAAAGAGTTATAGGTTAATATACTACGCGAATCTTTTCTCTGTTTATCTGTCTAGATTAAGTATGTAATTTTATTATGTATAGTCATTGAGATACAGAAACTCGATTTTCTTAATTTCTCAATACTTAAGTATTGAGATGGATAACTTAATTACGTTAAATGGTAAACTTAATTAAAACACTAAAACACGATCAAACACTCATAACGTGTTTCTATAAACTTACATTTTACACGTTATAAGTTTGAATCCTAAAAACATTACTTTATTTTACTTCGCTATTGAATTTAGAGTTCTAGAACCATCAATTCCCACGATTGTTTTTCATAGGTTAACCAAAATTAGGTTTTTTTATGGCGCTGTATTTATCATCGTAAAAACAGAATGAGGTCTCAGTTCGGGGTGAACCACTAGTGGCACATTGCTTAAGTGTGCGTGCCTGTCAAGAGCCTAGGTGGGAGCGGTGAGGCGCGAGCAATCTCTCACTCATACTTCTACAGATACGACACACACACAACCATGAGTCACGTGCCCTCGTGAAATGAAAGAACTATACCCATAAAGATTGTGTGTAATACTAAACACTAAATTAACACTTGCAGAATGTGTATCGCCCTTTATGTTCAATTGATATACGTTCCCGTTTATTTCTCTATTCCATTGTTTGTTTTGAATTTTAGATAGGTACGAAAATATTCAGATTTCCCCTGTGCAAAATTTTTCGTCGCGTTTTCATACATGAAAATTGTTTTCATTCAACTTGTTCGTGCGTCCTTTATAGTCGGTAGCCGACTTGAAAGTAAGTAATTAACAATTCAAATGATTTTATTTTGTAGTCGAACTTTGTCCAAATATTCATGTCAGAAAAATAATTAAATTGTCGTGGACTTGCACAATATTCCTACATAATTGTAAATGATATTTGTTTAAAAATAATATTTTTAAAGGTCTGGTTTCTTTTAGTATAACACTGAGATAGAGCCTGCTATGAACTTGCTCATAATATTAGGTATGGCTGTGAGCAATTATGTGAACTGCAATAAAACTGTATCCTAACTGCAATTTTGCCTTCGGTTTGCAGTCCGAATGCTGAAATAAGCATTTTTGAATCACAGTGTAAGAACAGACGAAGTTGCACTGTAAAGGTTCCTTTTTTTCATTTTACTACATCAGCACGGATCTTCAAGTGTTAAAGGGTAACCATACTAACTGGTAGACTTCATATAACTTGAAGAACATCATGGAGAACTTTCAGGCATGAAATTTTTCTTGCGATGTTTTTCTTCACTGTTAAAATGAGTGATATATTTTAAATGCTTAAAATTTACAATATCTTCGAAAAGATAAAAGTGCAGGATTCGAATCCCGAACACCCCGAAAAGGTCGTCGAAGGCTTAACTACTAAGCAATCATCGCTAAACTTTACTACGGATCACTAAAATGATCATACGAGAAAAGTCCTTTGAAATTTTCTATGGAACAAGCTTTTGCTATTGAAGTGGAGCAAAATGTGTCTTCGAACTGAAAAAGCACAGCAATATTGTGACGCGAGGCAGGTTCTGCATATTCTGAGATTTTCTTACCATGTTTATTGTATACCACTTCCATGTTGTAAACACACGGGTGACATCAATTCAAAAAGGTTTTGCTGCAGTCTATATTTTTAATAAAAACTAAAATGAAAATAAATATTTTGTAAAGTCTTTTGGCCTATATGCAGTACTGAATTCGGGCGTGCGGATTGACGTTTGAATGCCTGTAGAGATAGGACGTGGTTGACTTTTACGAAAACAAAACGCTTATTCGGCAGTTAAATCAAAATTCTTTGTTTCAAACCGAGCATACTGTACACTTTTTGAAAGTTAGTAATTTTACAAATTTACAAAAGAGAGCTTGATAAATAGAAAACCTCAATAGCCCAACGGTTAAAGGTGAAAACTGAAAGGTCGCAGGTTCGAACCCCACCCATTGCACTATTGTCGTACCCACCTAGCATAACCCACCTAGCTTATTTGAAGGGGATAAGAGAATATTAGTCAACTTCAGCTTGGCTAATCTATTTCTTTAAAAAAATAATTAATTGTTTCTTATTATATATAAAGAAACTTTAAACTAGCTTACAACAAAAGAGACTTTTTTCGGGTCATATATGTACTTTTAAGAGTTATTTTACTTTAACAATCTAATGTGCAACTAACTATTAATACTAAAACCAGTCATAAATAATTCTTAATTCGTAATTTCATTGAAATAAACCCATTAAAAAACTTTTAAGTTTTCTTGTTTTAAATGCATTGCATTTTGCAGCTAAGTGCGTTGATTTATAATATCCAACCTTAATCGATAAATATTTTCATAAATTGTGATTATCAAACATTACTTGGTATTTACTCAAATGCCCTAGTTGATCTAGATCAACTTGAGCCAATTAATTTACCTTTGAGTAAAATCAGTCGCGTGTTTAATTGTGTTCTACCCACAATTTACGTTTGACGGCACAAATACATGGTAAATACCAAGTGACGTAAGTAGTACGTCACGAACGTGTGATTTCTATACCACCTTTGGTATTATGAATATGCTAGGAGTAGGGACAATGTGAATATGATAATAATCTGCAACAATAAGAGTATTACCTAATAGTAATATTAATAAACATCTCATAATATTGTTTCAATAAATAATAAGCCCTTTTATAATCTATATCTACACTTATAATAAAACTGTAACGGGACGAATTCTGTATATTAAATATATTTTGAAAATTTTAATCGAAGGACGCTTTATTATCGATCCTGAGCCCAAAACAATTTTTTTTGAATGATTTGTCTGTTTGTCTGTGCGCACATCACGCGAAAACTACTAAATGGATTTGAAAATTTGGTATAGTGGTAGCTGATACTCCGGGTCAATATATAATTATAATTCTTTTTATCCTGATAAACAATAAGGTTTATCCGAGATAGGGCATGAATTTTTTTTATTTTACTCCACAACTTCGCCAAATCTAAACCGAATTTGATTATTCTTTTTTTATTATAAATTGTTTACTATTTGAAATATTTTGTCTAATTTTGGTGAAGCTCTACTAAATATTATCGGAGATAGAGGACATAACTTCTTGCGGATCTCGCAAGTCCCTCTAGGTAAACTTTTTCCACTCGGACGAAGTCGCGGGAATCAGCTAGTAGGTAATAATTTAACAGAGGTAAGGATAAGTGCCATACCTCAGTGCCTGAAGACAAAAGTATTCAATCAGTGTGTCCTTCCCGTCCTCACTTACGGCGCTGAAACGTGGACACTGACAAAGGGCTTAATCCACCAATTTAAAGTCGCTCAGCGAGCTATGGAGAGGGCTATGTTAGGAGTTTCTCTGAAGGATAAAATTCGCAATGAAGAGATCCGTAGGAGAACCAAGGTCACTGACATAGCCCAAACCATCAGTAAGCTGAAGTGGCAGTGGGCAGGCCATGCTTGTCGCAGGAGCGATGGCCGCTGGAGCCGAAAAGTCCTGGAGTGGAGACCGCGAACAAGCAAGCGTAGTGTGGGGCGCCCTCCAGCAAGGTGGACCGACGACTTAAAGAGAGTGGCGGGAAGTGGCTGGATGAGGAAGGCTGAGGACCGGGTGTGGTGGCGCTGTTTAGGAAAGGCCTATGTTCAGCAGTGGACGTCCGCAGGCTGAAATGATGATGATGATGAAGGATAAGTAGTCTAGTCTAGTTTTAATAAAAACTGAACTATAAAAGTGTGAAAGACTTTTTTGTAGTTTTACATTTTACATCATTCGTGTAACACTTTTGCTCTAATGTGAAATAGACGTTTTGTTCCAATTTTCCCATGCGAGGAAGAAAGGTGTAATTAGACGAGGAACGGGTGTGAAATATTAATATGCTCTGTAATGGCCTCGGAACTAAAGGCTGACGTGGTCGTGCAGAATTATTGGCGGTTGAAACTTTCGATGTCAAATGCTAAACCATATTTAACAGAGTTAAGTGACTGAAGGTACAGTTATTGACATTTCGTTCGTACAAATGGAATGAATGAAATGACCTAGATATCGTGGGGCCTGGGGACTTCAGGAACTGTGCTGACTGTTCAAAAACGCGGAGGGACAGTTTTTTTTTTAAGTTAGAGAGTTTTTAAAAAGAAAAGGGAATTTAAGATTTCCGTTGGATGCCAAGTCTATGCAAGAGATCTATGTCCAGCACTGGATGTTTATCAGTTGATAAGGAAGAAAAAGAAGGGTTTTTAGATTAATTATTAAAAATATTTTTTCATAAAGATATATAATGGAAGTAAGAAAAAAGCAGTCTTGAGATGAAAATTTCAGTAGGGCAAAAAATTCGGTTTTACTTTACCTACCTTTTGTTCTATACTGAGACGAATTCTGTAGGGCAAATTTATTAAATGATTGGTTTAAAATTAAGTCATTTTTTCACCCTCACCACCTGGGTGCCTGGAGCACTTCGACCATCCGATGTGCCGGATCTTTTTTCCCTTGTACTTAGTACTTTGAAACTGTGGAACCAACTTCCTGCGACGGTATTCCCACTAAATTACAACATGGGGTTATTCAAGGGACGGACCAACAAATTCCTAAACAGCTGACAACGCATTGGTGGTGCCTCTGGGGCTACAAATGTTCATGGGCGGCGGTAATCACTTAACGTCAGGTGACCCGCCTGCTCGTTTGCTCGCTAAAAATATATGTATATAAAAAAGGTCTTAGCACTTTCTTTGTAGCTAGAGTTAGGTACTGAGATTAAAGGTTCCACGAGCATGTTATTAAAACGAACATTTTGACGCAAGTAGACGTGTTTTGTTGGCTGAAAGCGAGCAAGTATTAGCGAAGTATGAGCCGCGCCACTTCAGCCTGCTACTCGAAGATAAGTCACGTATTCATTACACGAACTTCGGATGAACCTGTCTCTGTGTTAGCATGTGCGAGTAGGTACCTATACGCTGTATGTGAAAACGATCTTCCCCATTCATCCTCAAAGGAATATTATCTTGAGGACACCGAGTGCTCGACATTTTTTACCCGATCACGACGAAGCCACAAGGAAGGGTTATGACTTTAGCACTCTATTTACATGTATGTATGTAACTATTTCCGAATATTCCACCGCAGCGACTAAACTACAGAGTCGATTTTGATCAATGAGGTGTCAATCGATTCGTAATGATGGTCCGGATGAAATAGGATATACTTTATACGAACAAAATAAATATGACGGATGTTACATCCAGTTTTCCGTGGTCGGGTTACAATTTTTAAGCTTTTAACCTTGTTTATCAAGGCCTCGTAAAGGTATTCCACATTTTTATAGCATTTTTAAGGTTCCGTATCCAAAGGGTGCCAACGGTACCCTATTATTAAGTCTCCGCTGTCCGTTCGTTCGTTCGTCCGTCCGTCTGTCTGTCAGCGGAATGTTCCTATCTCATTAGCCGCAACAGGTAGACCCTTGAAATGTTCACAGAACGTGTACACCTATTGCCGCACAAACAAAAAATTTGATTCCTCCATGATTGCCGCTATAAAAACTAATAATAAAAATAAAATAAAAATAAAGGGGGAAGAATGTTACGTGATTGTTTCGACGTTTTTTGTTCGACCTTAACAATCGCTGTTACGATGATACGGAACTCGCATTTGGTCGGTTATTTTTACATTTTTGAATACACATAATTGTACATTTTAATATTTGAAGTTGAATACTTTATTTGCTTTAACCCCATACATTTAGTAAAGGAGTTCTTTTACTGAATGACATTTCATTCGGTAAAAGAACTTCTTAGAAATTATCGATTAACTGACTTGAGGAAGCAAGCCAAGTTTCTATCCAAAGGATGAGTGATACCTGCCTATAGGATACGATATATTATGCAAAAGGGACTAACAAGACTACTTTATTCGTACTAGCTGATTCCCGCCAATTCATCTGCGTGGATTTAATTTTAAGAAATCCCATGGCGAATTTTGAATTTTCTGTAAAACCTAAATTGTAGCCTATGTTTCTCTCCAAGTTCTCAGCTATACCCACGCAAAAAATCACGATGTTCCCTTGCTCAGTCGCTACTCGTTGCGTTATTGAAGGACAAACCAACACACTTTCGCATTTAAAATAATGTTAAGGATATAAAGATTATTGTTATAGGCAATATTTGTTGACATTTTCTACCGCTTCATACTGTAATGAGCAGGAAAACATGTCCCAACAATACTGTGGGAGTGTTTGTTGTGTTATTCATAATGGGGGTGAAACGGTTACCGCTCGGTGTCTGTCTCGATGTTATTTACTGTGGAGAAGGGTAGCGGTAAATAATATAATAGCAAATCGTTTACCAATATAAGGCAACCGCGAAGTGCTCTCCAGGAGAATTAGAGCGACGTGCCACTAAAAGGATAAAATCCTTTAAAAGCATGACGCCATGGAGCCGCGAAATGCTTTGGACTGTATGCAATATTATAAATCGCACTAATATTAGGTAATAATATAGGCGGAAGTTTGTATGTGTATGTGTGTGTGTGTGTATGTTTGTTACTCCTTCATACGACAACGAATGAACCGATTTGGCTAAAATTTGGAATGGAGATAGCTCATACCCAGGTTTAACTCCTTTTTATCCCGGAAACTTAAAAAGTTCCTGCGGGAATTAAAAAATGTTAATCCACGCGGACGTAGTCGCGGTCTAAAAAGGTTTTATTTTAAAAATCCCGCGGGAGCTACCTGTTTTCCAGGATAAAAGGTCACTGTCACTCTCCAGGACCTCAACTCAACTATACCCATCCATTGTTGAGCGATTGAAGGACACAGTCATCTGTTTAATTATTTTATTTGAGTATTAGATGAAGGGATTCCTTAATCGTGTAATCAATGTCCTCTTTTTTTAGAAAAAATATTAGTGTCCGCTTATACTGTATTCTTACATCCGTGTGCGGTGTGTTGCGATCACGTGCGGCAAGATCGTACCATCTCCACGTTAACCAACAAATTGATATTTTTCAGATACTTGCTCCTTTATTCATGGATTTTACTTTAATCCGATATCGAGGTTTAGTTTGTAATGTTAGTGGTCAACCAGATTTTTATTACGATATGTCTACCTAGGTAATTTCGAAAGGAATACTAGGGCTGAAATCTATAGACCGCACTTTCACTCAGCTCAGACTCAAGACTGAGTTAAAACGAGACAGATTTATGTCAGAGTATATTTGTGTCTCGTTTTAACCTCTATCTGTCTTAGCTGAGTGAGAGCACACTCTATTGATCTCAGGATAGATACTTGTAGGATCTGTATAGGTAATATAATTTTATGGACTTCAAAATTAATGCAGTGATTGCATCAGTGTGACGATCGCAATGACCTATACCTAATAATTGGCTGGCGCTCTCCCTTTATTGGTTAAAATGCATTGATGCCGCAACGACTAAACCGATTTGGCTGAAATTTGGCACAAAGATAGATTATAGTCTGGAATAACACATAAGCATACTTTTTATCCCGGAAAATATGTTAATAAAAATTTCAATCCACGCGAACAAAGTCGCGGGCATCAACTAGTAAATTATAATCTTTTATTCTAATAACGAAAAATAATGTTCCAATAAGTGTGACGATCAAAAGAGCTATGGGCTATGCAAGCGTTTGATGATATTGTTTGAAGACGCCGAACATCTCGTCTGCGAGGTGGTATGTCACGCGCGAGCAGCGAACCGTTTGACCCGTTAAATATGTCTTTGTGCTCGCGTCGACTCCGATGCACGCTCAGGTGATACAAAGGGACACAATTGTATGCTGAATTATGTTGCTTGTTCATATACCTGCCTAATTTTGCCCACTACTTCGCCCGCGTAGAGTTAGGTTCTTAAAAATCCCGCGGGAACCATCGATGTATAATATTCATTCGCTGGCGGGAACCCTTTTTCACTTTATTGCACCAAAATAGTTTTTAGTTTTTAAAATACACAAAATAATTTTTAATACTAACTAGATAGGTTATACTATTAAGTAGGTATTATAGGAGAGTTTGCTCAGGATTTCATCCGCGTAAAATTAGGTTGTATCTCTCGCTAGAGAGTAGTATATTTCTTGTGTTGTTTGTAGGAAACTATGAAACTGAAACTGAAACGCATTTCTCATTTGATCTCACCGTGTTTTATTAAAAAGCAATAATGAGTATACAGAGAAACCAAGAAACAGATTAAAACACAGAATTAAATTGAGCAAAAAAATGAAGTCCATTAGGTCACAAATTAGATAACAACCCAAGAGAATGTAATCACTCCGTTTATAACAACAATATCCTACAAGACAACAACAAAGCAGACTTTGACATTGTGAACGAGTTGGGGTTTTCACTCCACACTCCAGAGACAAAATATATATTTTTTTTGAATTGGATTCTTAACACGCCGTGATTTTCCGAGTATAGCTCTCTCCATCACCACTGAGCGACCCTGAGCATTCTTATGAGGCCACTTCCCGCCACTTCATTAATACGAAGGCATCGAAACGTGTCAGTTGCATGTAAACCTCTTTTTATATAATAAACTAGCTTTTGCCCCCGCGACTTCGCGTGGAATTAGATTTTGGGGTGGAATTTTCAAAAACTGTGACACACGTACTTCTTTATTTTTAACTGAAAGCTCTAATACCAACTTTGATGGAAACAGCTTGAAAAATGACGGACTTTCATATAAACTTCCATCCCCTATTTAAACCCCTTAGGGGTGGAATTTCCAATAATCCTTTCTTAGTGTGCGCCTACGTCATAAAAGGAACCAACTGTAAAAATTTCAAGTTTCTAACTTCAGTAGTTTAGGCTGTGCGTTGATATCTCAGTCAGTCAGTCAGTCAGTCAGTCAGGACTTTGAATTTTATATATATAGATCTAGCCCAATGGCTAATAGTGCGAACTGAAAACTGAAAGGTCGCAGGTTCGAGCCTCACCCGTTGCGCTATTGTCGTACCCATTCCTGGCACAAGTTTTTGGCTTATTTGGAGGGGAGAGGAGAATATAAGTCGAGTTCAGCTTGACTAATATTCTTTATTTAAAAAAATTTGAAATAATACATACAATTAATATTTAATTCGATGCCTTAACATGGGTAGCCTAAGTATGTCATGCTCACTTAAACATTTCTGTGGTGGTGTCGTGTGGTGCGGGTTGTTACGTTCCCTCAAATATGGTTGAGCGAGGCAATGGCTGGATCATGCGTCATGCTCGTGAACGGGTGCCGCCAACGGGAATGGGTCTGCTTTGTGTCTACCCATGTTAACATGTCTTTGGTTGCGGTAGGCGTACATTTTTGAAACTTCTGTGTGGAAACATTGTGTGCATAGCCTAGTTCTTTTTAACAATTGTAAAAAAAATTTTTTGAAAAGAGCAACTGCTGAGTTTCTTGCCGGCTCTTCTCAGCAGAATCTGCATTCCGAACCGGTGGTAGATTTTTGACGTTTCATAAGAGCTACAAGTTGGCCTACATGAAATAAATAAATTTTGATTTTGATTTTTTTTTTTGAATTTTTATGAGGCACTATTTATGACATGGATATGAGTTGAGCCTATCATTTGGTAAGTAGTACTTGCCTAATGCATAATCCGACAAATTGTAATTCTATTTTAGTCATCGCATAGATTACCGTTGACGAGTGATTGAAATAATCCAATTTCAAATCGTGAACATCCGATATGCGATATAATCTATACCTAATATTATTATAAATGCGAAAGTGTCTTTGTTTGCTAGTTTGTTCTTCAATCACGCTACAACAGAACTACGGATTGAAATGATTTTTACAAAGATTGAGGACCGGGAACATAGGCTACTTTTTCCAAAAGAAAAAGAGTTACATCGTATTAAAAAAAAAAACTAAATCAGCTAGTTAATAAAATTATAGAAATGAATACATTTTCCTCATTGATATACCTAATAGCTAGACAGGTACAATTATAGGATGAATTTTGATTCACGTATAAACCTGCAATCTAAATTCATGGACCGATCGTTTCGGTCTGTACTGTGGCGAATGTAACTTGGATTGCAACATATTTTTTTATTAAAATAGCGAACAGATATCCAATTTCCAAGTTTGTACTTTGTATGTGACTATAGCCTACAGCGGTAGCGTAGAGGTTAAGACTTATACCTTTTTTCGGGGGGTCCGGGTTCGAATCACAGACATGCACCTTACATTTTTCAGAGTGATTAATTTTGAGCCGACGACAAGCTTCTTTAAAGGCAACAAACCCGATTTATGCGATGCGATGTCGAAAGAACTTGCTTGCCCCATTTATTTGTGGTATTTATGCCGTATTTTATTAGGTAAATGACATAAAATAATACAAAACTCTACAAAAACTAAAACCTAAATGTCAAAAGTAAAAGCTAAATATAAAAAATATTGTGGCTAACTATTGTTAACCAGCGATGTTGGGTCAACAGACCCAAAGAACCAATTTTCATCTCAATATGAGTTCGTGGAACAAAGAACCAATTTTCATCTCAATATGAATTCGTGGAATAAAGAACCAATTTTCATCCCATATTGAGATGAAAATTGGTTCTTTGGCTCTGTTGACCCAACATCGCTGGTTGGTCTAAACGAGCAGAGACCTGCAAACCCTTATAAAACCCGTTTTAAAGCTTTGTAGGAAATTCAGTGGTATGCCCCTATTTAACTAATTCAACTTTAGTATCTAAGGTTAACAATATTAATTTAAATTAATTCAACGGAATACTTTTCTAAGGTTAATAATAATACCCAAACTCATGGTTGAGTTTATGAAAATTGAAAATTGTTGAACTAAATAACCTGTGACAATACTGTCCCTATCTGTATGCATGGCGGGGCGGGAGCGCACGGATGATTGAGTTGCATTCGGACGCACAGCGTATAACATGTGACATGATAACAATATGCCGGAATACTTTAGTACCTACCTACAGGGAGTTCTCATACACGGGGCGTTCGGAGAGCAGAGATGTAACATTGTAATATTTTGCGTTTTGAAAAGAATAGCTACCTACTACTATTACTGTACTTTGAAAAAAGTAACTGTTGAGTTTCTTTCCGGCTTTTAAGCTGTGCTGACGTCTATAAATCGCACTCTCACTCTGCTCAGACTCAAGACAAAGATAAAACGAGACAGATTTATGTCAGAGTATATTTTTGTCTCGTTTTAACTCTATCTTAAGTCTGAGCTAACTTAGGGCATGCTCTATAGACCTTGGTGTTAGAATCTGTTTTCAAAGCCGATGTTAGAGAATAGAGATTTGACATCGCACTACAAAAGAACCGATTTGGCTAATTGGAATAAAGGAAGCTCACACCCAGGATTTACATAGGCTACATTTTGTCCCGGACAATTAAAGAGTTCCCGCGGGAATTTAAAAACGTTAAGATGAAGTCATAAAAGGCAAAGGTGACTGACTGACTGATCTATCAACGCACAGCTCAAACCGCTGGACGGATCGGGCTAAAATTTGACATACAGATAGCTATTATGATGTATGAATCCGCTAAGAAAGGATTTTTGAACATTCAGCCCCTAAGGGGATAAAATAGGGGTTGGAAGAATCAAACTTAACGTGAGCGAAGCCGCGGGATAAAGCTAGTATTGTTATAAAACGAGTCCAAAGTTGGCCAACACATGGAATTGTCGAGTATGTACCTATTAGTAGGTACCTAATTATTTCATGTTTCTACTAGAGTCTGCTCTAAAAGAGAATCGTCATGAGATTGGAGGGCGCAGCTGAGCTACTAAAGTTTATTTTACTTTTCTCCTTTTAGTTGCTTTTTACCGTTGCTTTTAATTTTTTGTTAAAAATATTTGTTAGATTGTTAAAATAGTTAGTATAATAAGACATCTCCACAGCACTTACAACACTTTGCAAGTCAATATAATTCCTAACGAGACACTTCTGTCAAAGGCAGCTAAGATTCTACTGGACATTGGAATTGTTCGCACTAGCTTCTGCAAATGTTTTACAAGTTCTCACTTTCGATTAGGTACCATCGATTGTACCTGAGGTACCTGAGATACAAACTTCGATACAAAAGACATTTCACTCGTTTCACAAAAATACCGATTTTGTCAAAAAATGTGTCAAAAGGTTTCTAAATTTAAAAAAATATTTGTTTTTCATTTTAAAGTAAAGTCTACTGTGGATTTACTTCTCAACGAATGTAGGTACTTTTAAAAGAGCGACTGAAATGGTGACTATTCTATATTAGTAAAATAAGTATCACTTTTGCGAGATAAAAAAAATATTGAAGCAAATGCCCGTTACATTAATCCGTAAGAAATAAATAGTGTAAAGCTGCAAATATTTTTATTAAATACATCTCAAAGCCAAGCTTGATATAAAGCTTCGGTGGAAATCTCGTAACATTTTTCTGGGTCACCGAAAACTCGCTATACGCGTTAATAGAAATTCGACATAATGTTTGTTCTGGCACCTGTATCAGCTTAGTATGGAAGTAGTAACTCCTGTTATGCCTGAAAAAAACAGAAACAGCAGAGCAGCGCGACGGTAACTGCACTTCAGACGTCACACTGAATGCGCGTGTACACGTGTAAGATTTATACTTGAGAAAGTGTGTTAGTTTGTTGGTTTGTTCTTCAATCGCGCAGTAACGGAGCAAACGATTAACGTGATTTTTTGCATGGGTATAGTGCAGCAAGAAATTCAGCAGTTGCTCTTTAAAAATATACCTACTTATTTTTATCATTTATAAAATTTTCAATTACTTATATGACACTAGTTGATGCCCGCAACTTCGTTCGTGTGGATTAAGGTTTTGTAATTCCCGCGGAACTCTCTTATTTTCCGGGATAAAAAGTAACCTATGTGTTATTCCACACTGTAATCTTTATCTATGCCAAGTTTCAGCCAAATCAGTTCAGTAGTTTTTACGTGAAAGAGTAACAAACATCCATCCATCCATACTTACAATTTCGCGTTTATAATATTAAGTAGGATGTCTTTTTGTGAGCATAATTTTAATAGATATTTAAACTTGTGTAAAACAAGTCTAAAAGTGACTGTAGAATTTTATTATAGAGCATCACGCTCATTCCCACAAACGAATTTCAGACTTTATTGAGGCGTAATTTAGGAATCACGAGCCTATTTGAATTTCTCATTTACCTATCGCTTAATTACATTTTATTTGCGTCATCAGAGTCCACTCACGTTAGATGTGATGGCGTCTTAATAAAACGTGCTGCACACTAAAATGCTGTTAATTTTAACAGCTTAGCCTCTAAATTGTCGCTTGTTTGGCAAACGCGAACCTGTTTTCACTTCGGCCAGGGGCATTAGGAAATGCTATTACAACGGAAGCGGAAGTTGGTTTAACTTTGGCGGGAAGTATGCGTACTGCATCTGTACATTATTGTCGGTAAGTTACGCTGGCATCTTAAAAAGAAATGTATAGAGCCTTTTAAGTATTTTTAAATGTTTTTTTTTAAGAGAACACTTTTTCTATATTTATTTAGGGGCTTATACTTACTTTGGTACATGTCAGCCCTATCTCTGGCCTTGGAGCCATGTAGACTAGTCGGGTTGTTATCGTTTCGAAAGATTTTCGTTTCGTCAGATTTTTGTTTCGTCAGATTTTCGTTTTGCCAGATTTGATCCATCCAGTTCAACTGGGGTCAAAGTTTATGCATTTGGAGTCAGCATTATGGATTAATTAGCTTTTACCCGCGGCTTCGCTCCCGCGATCTATTAAAAGTAATCCACTGTGGAATTCTTTATAAAATTACCAATTTTGATTTAACGATTTTTCAGCTTTTCTTTTGGGTTTTCCCTACTTTTTTTTTATTTTTAAACCACCCTGTATTAAGATAACAAAACGAAAAAAATAAGTTTAAATCGGTCCAGCCGTTTTTGAGTTTTAGCCAAACTTACGAGTAGCAATTGCTGTAGAAATCAATTGATTTCAATATAGAAGATCTTATGCTCTGTTACAACTAGTCCCCATCACCAACTCATAGAACTTCAGCTTTGGAATTCTAATATACCGAGATGTAGGTATGCGGGTAAACTGACGACAAAGGCTTTGACTGTGGATAATATAGTTTGTCGGTATCAAGTTAGGAGCTAATCGAAAGCGAGCAAAGCAAACAGGATTCTGTGCGAGCTATTTCTATATTTCAAAGTGGGACTCTCAAATGGCACTGACAGGAGCGACAGGGGAGTCACTAATATATACATATAACTAGACAACACCCGCGACTTCATCTGCGTCCTCCATCCACGTGGATTAAGATTTTTTAATTCCCGCGGGAACTCTTTAATTTTCCGAGATAAAATGTATCTTTCTAAGTTCCCAACTATATACATGCAAAAACCACGCTGTGGTGGACTAAAGAATTTACAGACATGAACCCTGAAATCATTTACACTCCTTTACTGGGCAGTAGTTGTGTAAAAAACACTGAATCAAATGTCAAAAAAAAATATAAGGTATTTAGCTATTTAGAATACTAATTATTATTAAATTAAGTACGTCTCATAAGTATTTACCAAAAAAAAACATGGGTTATGGAGAATGTTTATCTATTCATAGCTACAAATGTATCCATTGACATAAGTCTTATCCGAGCGAGATATCCGAGTAAAGATATTTTGGCAGATTTTCCATACAAAAGATGTCAAAATTTCGATAAGACGTATTTTACATAGGCCGTTAGTAAACAGTAGTAGATTTCCTCTACCAAAAATGACTCAACTAAAGAAATTTTCACTTCAAAAAATATCTGAAATCTATGTAAACAGCGATAGAATCGAGCGAGCAAATAAATAGTACATGAGTTGCACGTGTAAACAAATTACCTGCCATGCTGTTGGTAGTTGGTACCCGGCAGCGCTCGCCTTGAAACATTTCAGCGTGTATGAGCGGAAACGGCCGCTGGAGCGAATGTATACTACGAATAAGCAGCGCCGAAACATTTTACTCGTGAAGTTTATTTTAACGTTTTTTTTTTCATTAAAAGAACATCAACTAAGTGTTGGTGTAGTCTGGTGTGGCCTATTTGCAACAGAACAAACAAGTCGCTTATGCTTTATTAAGAGTTTGTGCATGTAAGGCAACATTCACGATGCAATTTTATAAGCGTCAATTGTTGCCATTGGTGCTGGGGGTGCTCAAAAGAGCAAAGCGGTACTTTGCGCCCGAGAACAGGCTCCTACTCTATAAATTCTGCTGATTGCCTTCTCTGCCACAGAGTACTGTGCCCCAGGGTGGCTAAATGGTGCCCATGTACATAAGTCAAGTCTACGCCACGCCACTGGCTCCCGATTTTGTCGCATATTGCACCCGAAACCTACGCAGGAAATATGCGTTAAGGAAGGAAGTCGATAAAATCAACTCAAACCTTCAAGTCCATGTTCACAAGACTTTCTGCGACCCTCCACCAAAAATCTCATCGCGCCGTATACTCGGATGCCCATTTCACTGGCTGAGAACTGGAGAGAGGAATGGAGAGCATCTAGAGAGGCTGCAGCGCACATCCCCGATCCTACAACAAAACCGGAAGGTTTTCTGCCTCGTAAGTTGTGATGTCGTCTGAATAGACTACGAATAGGACATGGTTAGGTTGCTGCAACTACATTTTGCATAAATGGGGGTGGACACATTCCGCTATCTGTGAATGTGGCGAGGAGGATCAAACAATGGAGCAATTCGTTCGGCGCTGCCCTTCCCGTTCCTACCAAGGATCGTCTAAAGACCTTTTTGACCTCCCTTCTGAGTCTGTCACTTGGCTGGGGAATTTGGACATTTGATTTATAATCATAAAATATCTGACATTTAAATTATGCTGTAATAACAGTAATAAATTATAATTAACGCTTCTTATGTCAAATTTATGTTATAAGATTAAATAAAAAAATATTATAAATGCAAAAGTTTGGATGTATGGTTGGATGGATGTTTGTTACTCAATCACGCCACAACGATTGAACCGATTTGTCTGTTTGGCATAAAGACAGATAAAGATAGTCTGAAATAACACATGGGTTACTTTTTAAGAGAGTTGCCGCAGTAATTAAAAACCTCAATCCACGCGAACAAAGACGCGGGCATGAGTAAGTTATAAATTGACTGTGAAGTAGGTATACTAATTTCTTAACACTTTTCACGAAGAGATTTTCGCGATCAGAGTTTATATAAATTGATCGGATGGCTCTTTTCGTTTACAAAATCTTTACAAGGTGTCATATTTGGAGTAATAAATTGCCCACCTGACCACATTATTATACCATGGCAACGACCGTGTGATTCATGGAAGGGGTCATGACCCTCTGCAAAGAGGATTACGATGCTGATAAAAAATAATCCTATTATCCTGTTATTTTAATATTATAAATGGAAAAGTTTGTATGTTTGTTACTCAATCACGCCGCAACGACTGAACTGATTTGGCTGAAATTTGGCACAGTGATAGATTATAGTCTGGAATAACACATAGACTACTTTTTATCCCGGAAAATTAAAGAGAGTAAGTTTTCACGCGGACGAAGTCGCGGGCATCATCTAGTAATGCATAATTTTAATATATTTTGTTCACACAACCTCACAAAGTTGATTAAAATAGCATCAATAAAATTTTTAATAAAACTGCTACCCGCATTTAACGTAAGAATGTACATTTATTACTGTAATGCTAAAGCATTATAACCAGGAGCATTCTCGTTACATGGAACTCCATCCATTCACGAGATTTTTTAATCTTTTTCAAAAAATAAGAATAGCGCATACGTTCGTAGTGAAAGCGCCTCGCATACTTTAAAAGCTTACTCGAAGGAGAAGAAAATTTTAAACTGCACAATACACGACCGTAACGTTGCATAATATGCCGCGTGTTCAGCCAAAGTATTCGTTATGGTATTTGCTACACCTAGCCAACCGGGGCATATGTTTTGCGATATGACGCCGAACGTCAGGTGTTCATCTCAACAGCTACGAGCTAAATTCTACCCTACTGTGAGGAAATCGAGTTGAGAATCGTAAAGCACTGTTTTTTCTGTATACGCCGTTGTGGAAATGATGAGCAGAGAACCCTCCCTCTCCGAACGAGCGTTGCCAACTGTGGAGAGTACTTGAGACTCTGGCGAGAAGATCAGAGCGGCGATATTCGCGGGGCTAGGGGCTAGCTCGCTGCATCCTTTTTGCTCACGGGAGTGCGCGACGCTAGGCGGGCGGGAGGCTCTGGCTCGGCGTCACTCACGTCGGCTCGGTCTCCTCGGTCGTATGTCCGAACCTCTCCTGTCCGTGACGTGCGATCTCTCCGAACCCTACCGGTACCGATTTGATCTCGCCGCGTCCCTGCCGCATCGGTTTTGGAGAATAAATACATCATCAATTCGCCAATAACTATTTTTCCTTCTCTCCACCTCTAGTTGAAATCAATTTAACTCTATAATTTCCCGATTGAAACTTTCCGTTCATAAATAATAAATAAGAGGACTCGGCTGTGACTATCGTCTCAACTTTTGTGAGTGAAAAAGAGGATTCACATTGTTGGAGCAGTGCAGTGACCCAAGTCAAAGGCGGCAGTTTCGAGTTGCTGAGTTCATTTGCATCTTTTAGTAGGTAAGATCGCGTCTTTGTCCGCTTTTTCTGAAAACATATACGATGTGGATATTGTAGTTATGAAATATTATTTAATACTAAAATAGTCATATAACTTGCGTGAATGTTTGTAAATTAGCGGGCGTTTCAAACTTTGGGAACGATTAGGTATACTGTACCAAAACAAAGTAATAGACTATCATATATTCATATCGTATTATGTTTATTAAAGGAATAATATTAATATTATAACACTATAGTGTTAAGTGTCCATAGATTCTTTAATCCAAACTTTGTACAATGTACACGTATACTGTTAAATAAATAATTATTATTTTAATTACTTATTTAAATTAATTATTTGTTGTAAGTTGTTTCTCTGAAAAATATCTTACAGTTTCGAAAAGCGTTGTCAGTATGAATAACGGAAAACTTAGCCAAATGAAGTTTGGTTTATTATATCTTTTTATAAGAACGAATAAATTAGTTATTTAATATTTTTTTTTTTTTTTTTTTGGTTTTTTTGGTTTTGTTTCGAAAAAGACAAAATACATTTATAAAGACATAATACTTATATTCATTTTTGTTTTCAAAGATACTTGTTTTAATTACCGTAAACTTAGTATTAGGTAGGTACTTACAATTAGAACGGCTTTACAAATTATCGGAATCGAAGCTATAGAGCATTAGACATGACGTTGAAACCCTTGATCTGACATAAAACCAATTCCCGGCCACTTCATATCGAACCCGAGTGACACGATCCCATCATACCTAATAGCGCCGGGCCATACATCAACATACAACATGGTATCGTTATATATCAATACCTCCTACGTAAGTTGTGGTATCCGACAAAATTGGCATTTCAGGTTTTGTGCACTATATCGTTTGTTTTTATTTATTTTAGGTGTTCGTTTAAAAAAAATTAAAAACAGCATTTTTAACATTCTCTCAAGACGTATAAAGTTGTAAACGACGGCCTAAACCATTGTATTGACCTACGCAACAATTAACGCGTCACTTAAGCGTTTTGGGGATACAACAACTTACGTAGGAGGTATCGATATATATTTTGTGAGCGGATAACTATCAAATAAGATATCTATTCAAGTGTTTATCAATTTTTGGTTCCTGTTAAAGGTTTTTGTTTTATATTTTGCTGTTCATCATTACTTTTTAAAATATAATTTACCAGCTTTTGCTTGGACTTCGCGTGGAGTTAGATTTTTAAAAACACCTCAGAAACTCTCTGTTTTACCAAGATAAAAAATAGCCTAATTCACTGTCCCAGCTATACTCATTCAAGAAGTCACGTTGATATGTAGCTCTGTTGCAGCGTGATTGAGGGACAAATCAACAAACACACACTTTCGCATTTATAACATTAAAGTACAAGTAGGGATTCTCTTAGCGAAATACTAATTGCAGAGCACGACTGTCACCCGCGACTCGTATCGCACGTTTGATTGTTATCAGCAGGGATCTTTGAGTTTGTTATATACAGGGTGTCCCGTAATTCAACGTCAAGCTGAAAACTAGAGGTAGGTGTATTTATGACTACCCAGAAAAAATATATTTAAAAAATTTAGGTCTCTATTTTTTTGTGATCTGAGCATTTTTTTGAAAAATGTCGAAAGTTACCTTTCTGTAGGTATATACTCAAAGATTGGCTGAACCTTAACTGTACTCATTTTTAGCCGACTTGCAAAAAGGAGGAGGTTATCATAAGTCACAAATTCAGAACAACCGATTTCAATTTGGAGCGTATCCGTTTACGCAAACGTGTAAGAATGCATACACGAAATTGAGCTCTGATACAATGTAATTACGGTTCAATTTACTTTGACGCTAATATTATCGCATACGAATACGATCAATCGAATTAAATCTCATACTGACAAGGTGTCGCACATCGCAGTCGCTCAGATCAAATTCTCTAATAACTCATCTTCTATAAAAACAATCTTAAAGTATCATATATATATCATATATCATATCAATATACCATATTATTATGTCGCGCGACGTAGATCGCGCATCGCGGTCGCATGCACCTCAAAGTCTTCTTATATAAAAAACAGATATATTTCAAGTTTCACCCAAGTTAATTTAATTGTCTGTTAATCACGTGATCAACAGACAAATTCCAACATAATTCTGCTTTCTTATTTATACATAAAGAACTTCAATAAAAAAGGACAAAGGTAAAATTGTGCCAATATTTTAGCGCCAAAACTCATTAAAATTTATACTTCGAGTAAAAACGTTCCATTCCGAGAAAGCAACCAAGCGTAATGTTATTTATGTCGCTGAATGTTTTTTCACTTACGAATACCTACGTATCCACTCATACGAGTGTATTACCGCCTCGAAGAAACTCTAATGGAATAGAACTAGCTAGGAACAGACTCTCTTATTCCTTATAGGTATATCATAATACTTGCTGATACCCGTGACTTTATGCGCGTGGATTAAGTTCCGAAAACCCCACAGGCAGTCTTGGATTTTCCGGGTAAAGTTTATGTTAGTCTTTTTCAGATTCTTAACTATACTCTTGCAAAAAATCACATCGATCTGTATCTCTGTTGTTGCGTGATTGAAGGACAAACCAACAAACAATCGCTTTCGCATTTATAACATTACAAGTAGCAAGGATTTATAAGGTACAATATTATGTTCTGGGTTCGGTACAGCGGCGTCTTAGTCACATTAAGTAACAAAACGGTACGATTTTTTTTATTTTTATTTTATTTTAACGATTGACAGAGACAACACATTACAAAGCCATACTCCTTCCAAGTTAGCCCACTACCATCTTAGACTGCATCGTCATTTACCATTTTGCCATCAAAAAAATAGTTTTTACATAGTTTTTGAAAAACAGCAATTAGGGAAGTTGATGTTTTAGATACACCCTCGTGCCTCGTAAAGCCGTCGGTCCTGCACCTGATTGCCATCCCATCGAAAAAAAAAAAACTAAAACTGATATTATGTCCTGCGACTCGTCTCCGCTTCTTTTCAAGTTTTTTTCGGATTAGTCGCTGTGGCCAAAATTCGGTCGGGAGGTCAATATATTTTATTTTTATTAAAATTTTCAATGACTATAGATTTGAAACATGAGGATCTACCTACTTCCATTGAAAAGTTCTTTCTAAAACGGCAATCCAATGTACGGATGCGACCCTTTTACAGATTTATTGTACAACAGATTTATAAATGAGAAGACTTTGCTCGTGCGAAGGAAAAATTTAAAAAGAGATTCCAATCGAAGGATAGCAAACTTTTACGTTCGAATTATGTTTTGTATTTACCCAATTGAAAGGCTTTTGAATTTGAAAAAAATAATTGAAATGAGTTTTTTAATTTTTTTTCTACTCGTTTTCTGTACTTAAGGTTAATTAAACTCTTTTGAGTAGGTAAAAGTTATCAAGTTATTCCTAAAAAAAAAATTTGTAGACATCCTTATAGATTTGTTCTGTAAGCTATCATTCACAAATAAGTCGATTCTATGTTAACTTCCATCATCCACAGTAAATACTTTTTAAAGACATCAAACTAATAAGTCTATATACGCCCAACGGTTAAAGGTGCGGACTGAAAGGTCGCAGGTTCGAACCCTACACGTTGCACCATCGTCGTACGCAAACCTAGTGCAAGCTTTCCGCTTATTTGAAGAGGATAATAGTCAACTTCAGCTTGGCTGATAATCCTTAAAAAATATAAATACTAACTTAACAAAACTAGTTAAATAGTCTAGTTAGCTTTTAACTTAAATTGTTGTACCTACCTACCACTCCATTTAATAGTTATTACGCAGTTAAAATATATGTCAACGTCAAAGTGTGACAGTTTGTGATAAATCATACAACAAGCAAATGAAGGCCGAGTTCTGAAGTGTCTTTTAAGTGACGAAACAATACTTATAACTTATACTTACCTATATAAATGCGAAAGTGTATTTTCACGGCTTAACCGCCAAACCAACCTAGCCGAAGGTAGTTTTTTTATTATTTCTAAATGAACGTCATCATACCACATCACGTCACATTAACACGAAAGTTTGTGTGTCTGTGACTCCTTCACGCCACAACGAATGAACCGATTTGGCTGAAATTTGAAATGAAGATAGCTCATAACCATTATTACTACATACTTAGGCTACATTTTATCCCGGAAAAATAAAGAGTTCTCGCGCGAATTAAATACCTTTTCCAACGCGGACGAAGTCGCGGGCATCATCTAATAAAAGATAGTATTTTAAATTCCAACTTTGTCTTTATGTTCCCATGGTTTGCTCATCACCGACTGTAATGACGTCATGACGACAAAACCAACATGGCGGGCGTGATACATTATAAAATTAAATATAAATGCAATAAAAATAAATGAAGTTCGATACAGGAATCATTTGTTTAGATCCCGAAAAACTAAGTAAACTTAAAAAAAAATCAATAAAAAACATAAAAAAATGTTAAATTACAAGCGCACGAATTATTATTATGAAAATTCGCGCTAAAGATGTAAAATAACTGCGATCATGCATTAACCGTTCGCTTCAGTTGCAAACTTTTCCTGAAAATACACTTAGTGCGTTACAAACTTTCTCCTTCACGGCCTTTATGGCTTAAATTATATACACTCGGGAGCGCAAAAATGGAGACATATCCCCCTATAGGGATTATGCGAGTTATTGTTACCGACCTGGATGTCCCGGCCACTGCGAATACTACTTTATTCCGTCCATATTTTATACGTCATGACGTGCCGAAATTATATTTTATTCAACGGCAATAGGAACCTTGACATAAGGCCTTTAGCACATTCCTGCTGCGAAATCGTATATGGAATTCGAAATCGAAATAAAAATCCCTTTTCTTCTTCATCGACCGAAGTCCAGTTGGATAAAGGTCTCTCGTATGGACTTCCACAGATCACGGTCTTGCGCCGGTTGTGTGCAATAGTTCCTGTCGTTGTCGATCTACGCAGTGGACCCTCTGCAGACCACAATTTATGAATTAATCTATGAATTATGAATTTATATTTCAAAAAATTGGAAATGGAGATAGCTTATGAGGCATTTTCTCAGCCAAATCGGTGCATTCGTTGTGGCGTGAAGGAGTAACACACACACAAACTTTCGCTTTTATAATATTAATGTGATTGATTTGGGTGGATTCAAAACCCACCACTGTTAATGCATGTGAATATTAGCATAAGTTTCGCTGTTTAAAGCAGTATATTAATATTTATCTTATTTATAGAAAACGACCGCGTGGCCTGAAATAAACTGAAATGTTGCAGACTTATTAGTGCACGTCGCGACGGTCTAATTTATTTCTAGGTGCTAACTGCATAGCTTGCTTTACAAATGCGGGGATTTATTTATTTATTTATTCTTCCGTTTTATTGTTGTGTACACTTAAAGTATATTCATTAATTCATAGTCACTATAAAAATAAAATAGATGATAAAACCTTTCCTTTAACTTTTAAATGCGAAAGTTTGGATGTTTTTTACTCAATCACGTCGCAACGACTGAACCGATTTGGCTGAAATTTGGCACAGAGAATAGAGATAGTTTGGAATAACGCATAGGCTACTTTTTAGCCCGGGAAATAAGAGAGTTTCCGCGAGAATAAAAAACCTCAATCCACGCGAACGAAGTCGCGTGAATCAACTAGTACTTAATAGATACCGAACGTTACTTATAAGAAGCCGTTATTCTGCTAACAAGTCATTCGAGAAACAATTAAGTATCTAAAATTACCATCTTCGAATTCCTTGTCACTCGCTGTAGGTATAATTGCTACCAAAATGTCTCCCTCAAATGATCAAAGAGGAGCACTTCATTGGCACTTATTGCTTTTCGGCGTTTTTTTGCAAGTCAGTCCTTTTATCTAAGCCCCATACTTAACACTTACAGTTACCGAGGCAAGCTGCCCTCCTGATGAAGATTCTTTGATGTCTTGGAGCACTTTTTTTTGTCTTGTCAATCTTTTAAGATTGGTATATTTACGGTGGTATCACAGTTTCTATATGACGTAAATATATTATCAGGATAATAATTATAATCTTTGTGGGATAAAATATTAATCTCTAATCGTCTTACCAGTCAAAACTAGTATCCGTTATAGGACTGACTAGGCAAAGGGCCTATACTAACAAAGCTTTCATCCATCCACCCATCAGCTTTTATCCACTGCTGGACTAAGGGTAAGAACATGCCAAAGATGCCTCACTGCGATACCTCGCGGTCGCGGTTTAGCTCGCTACCTCGATGTCACCTCCATGTAAAATAAATGTATGCAAACAGACGAGCACGAACATGTCGAAGATACCTCGCTGTACCGCGATGTATCGCAGTGAGGTATCCTTCGGCATGTTCGCGCTCGTCTGTTTGCATACATTTGTTTTAAATGGAGGTGGCATCGAGGTAGCGAGCTAAACCGCAACCGCGAGGTATCGCAGTGAGGCATCCTTGGCTTGTTCGCACCCTTAGGTCTTTTCGAGAGCGTGCCACCAAAAACGGTCCTCCGCTTTCCTCTTCCACCCTTTCCCCATCACCTTCTTAAGGTTACGCTGGAGGTCTACGCGGTCTCCAATCCAGAACACGTTTGCCCCATCGGCTTTTGGTTGGGCGACAGATATAAACTTCCCACTGGTACATCAGTCTGCTAACCTTCGAAGTTATGTCGGTCACTTTTGTTCTTCAACGAATTTCCTCGTTCCAGATTTTATACCTGAATGAGAGAAATTCCCAACACAGCCCGTTTCATAGCGCGCTGAGAGGCTTTTAATTTGTGGACGAGGCCAACCGTCAGTGTCCACGTTGTGAGGTCTTTACTCTTTAAGCTTAATCAGAAATGGCTTTCCACGCACGCAGGAGCTCCGCAATAATACCATCATCATCTGGGGCTTTGACATTGGGTATTTGTTGACTGTTGGCAAAATGTGGATATGTTGTATTCATTAATTACAATCGAATATGTAACATGTAAGAATAACATTTGTAACAACAGGAAATAAATCGGTCAAAAAACAAATAAGTTATACTTAAGCTGTTTTACTGCGACTGCGACTATATTATCGGTCATTTTCTCCAACAAAATTTTGTATGGAGATTGTATGGAGCTATTGAATCGTGACGTCGTGTTGCAATAGCGTTAGTGTTTTTCTTACAGGAAACTTAAACGCTCTATATTTTCGAGACAAGTTAAGATATTGAAGTTATTACCACTACCTACCACTAAGTATAACTGTATGATAGTGTGTTCACATCTCATGGAACCTTTAGTACCGGATCGAGTAGCGTAACTAGTGCGGCTAGTCCGGTGAAACCTGGTATCTACTGTGAATTGAAAGCCGCAACGCGACTTAATACCTCAGTTTTTATACTGCATGACGCATAGTACCGATAGCATACTCCTATACTTATGTATTTTTTTATTGATAGTATGATACGATTTCACCTTCAGTGACGATACTGTCTAAGATGCTAACGGGCTAACTTGGAAGGGGTATGACAGTAATTTAACCCATATCCTTAATCAGTCTCTACACGTCGACATATGAAAATGCTAAATCGCTTACATACCTTCTTCGATAATAGGGTGGCAATCAGCCAAGGCCAAAGCCGAATAGATTATAAAGTATTGTTTATTGTAACTATATATTATTCAAAGTGTCAAAACAAAATAAGTCACTATGATTTTACGCGTACATTGTGCGCTGCGACTGGGCTTCTAGATATTGTACTATGAAAATTAGTAGTGGCGCGATTAGCGTAACAGTGGCGCCACTGCAGCGCTTCTATACATGAAGGCGCCCTAAGTATCGGCGAAAACGCCGTGAAAAACCAAATCGGTGGTAGAGTCATGAGTCATGACGTATAATAGGAGCTACAGGCCTACATGAAATAAATACTGAAATAATTAGTTAAACCTCAATAGCCCAACGGTCAAAGGTGCGGACTGAAAACTGAAAGGTCGCAGGTTCGTACCCGTCGTGCCCATTCCTAACACAAGCTTTTCGCTTATGGAGGAGGGGAGAGGAGAAATAAGTGAAGTTCAGCTTCGCTGATATTCTTTCTTTTGGGACTAGGTAGGTCCCAGAAAGTGGATCGCAGCGGAGAAAATTTGCTTAGTTTTAGCTACAGATTCAAAAAATTTTTACTTAGACAAACACGCGAGTAAAAGCTAGTCGCGCGGTATAGATATAATAATTAAAATTATTTCATATTTTATTTTCTTGATTTCTCTTATTGGGATGAATAATTGAGTGCACGCAAACTCACGAGCGAGATGTTTTAATTTCAAAAATGTGATATTATGTTTAAATTAATTAAATTATTATTACAGAAAAACGTTCGATTCATGACTTCTGTATATTTTCAATCGATTTCAAAGGAAAACGTGAAATCGTCACCGATTTTGAATCGATTATGCCTAATAATGCTATTTTTATTGTATATGCTATATTATAATATCTCAAATTAATTGGAAAATTAGTTGATGAATCCTTTTTATTGAAATTTCATGCTATATAAGACGGCTTTTTTCAAAAAAAAAAAAAAATATGAAATTGAATTATTATAGTATAATAAAGTTTCGGTGGAGTATTTTCGCATACATAAAATATTCACCTAAACTGTATTCACAAGCTTCCAATTTTTATTCAATAATTTATTCACTTTGCCGGTATCCACGTATCATTGAATCCGTCACAAGGTGTTAATTTAAACTGTTATGACATATCCGCAGTATATTACATTTATTTAGTAGGCTTTGCTATATCCACGAAAATAAACACTGAAAGAGAATTTTGATAACGTTTCGCTTTGTAAAACCACTCTACCATAAAGTCGAAGTTTTCATCTCATCAAGTTTGAAGTATGTTATAAAAATGCTTTTATTGCTTTTCGGAGCATAAATTTTCGAATGCTATGAATTTTATACCGATCGATAGCCTGTGTTTCGAATTCCTTGAGGGATCTTGAGAGTTGGCGTTCAAGTGGCGTTAATACGGGGTTTCTGAAAGTCATTATTTGTGAGGCTCAATGTAATTAGTGGTTCACGTTAGATGTAATTGCTGTACGCACAATTTCTCTGGAACTGCCTAACTTACAGTCTTCTACTTTAAATTGTCTAGGTACATTTGAACTTAGTTTGGTTCTATAACCTTGTTTTCTTGGCTTGCGCTTGATGACAATCTCTCTTGATGTCTTTGTGTAGCACGCTTGCTAAGAAAAAAATGTAAAACCTTGATGATCTTGATGATTCCTCTAATGAATCACAACCTTAAAACAGATCTTAAAACCCGCACTGAGGTTATGTGACCTACCCTGTATATTGCGGAAAACCACATCAAAATCAGCCCAATAGGTATTTAGAATATGAATATGATTCATTATTGTTGAATCATAACGTACCTAGGAAAAAATTAAAGACATGATTTCAAAGCTTCTTATATGGTTATGGCCACAAAAACCGCATTAAAATCAGAAAAATGGTAACATAAAAACGCACAAACAACAACCTCTAACGTTTAACGGATAAACCGTCCCCGTTCAGTCGAAGGTAAAAATAAAAATTGTTACGTCTTGACATTTCCTGCTTAAAAATAGCGGATTATTTTTTCTCGCACAGTACTTGGTCTGCTAACTGTAAGGGCAGCTTAGGAAGAGGATAGTGTGAATGACCTAACGGATATAACCAGTAGGACCTAGACAGGTTTACAGACTTGTCTCCGTTAGGACCGAGACCGTTACTTATAAAATAATTATAACAGGTTCAAGTAATTTATGGGAATGATATCATTTTGATTTCCTAGACATTATTTTTCTAAAAGAAATTCATAGTACGTGTAAATTTGCTTTTTGGTTTGCTGGGTTGGTGGCTTTTCCCTTTCAATCAGGCAGTAACGGAGCAACTTGGGTAATTGGGTCATTGGCGTGTCATTTATCATTGACTGGATTTGTCAAAATATGGATATTCATTAATTACAATCGAAAATGTAACATGTATGAATAACTTTTGTAAAAATAAAAAATAAATCGGTCAAAAAACAAATACGTTATCTCTTTCTAAATGTCTGTATGGAAATTGTATGGAGCTTCTGAATCGTGACATCATGTTGCAATAGCGCTCTCTTTGTCTAACAGGAAACTTAAAAAATCTATATACTCGAGACTAGTATAAAAAAAGAAAAATGACGTGTTATAATATTAAAAACCCCTTTTTTTAAGTATATTAAAAAAATTAGTTGAATACCCAATTGCACGTGATTATAAGTATGTAAGTTATGATTTCTCTTTTATTTGACAGCACTATAGCAAAACTATTCTGTTGTTATAATGTAACCATTTGGTTTTTTCCTTATTGTTGCTGTATCACGTCGGATTTATGAAATAGGGCCGTTTTTGACTTGAACATTAAAGCCTATATAGATTCTTATTCTAAGAGACCTATGACGTCTATCGGTTGAGATTATGACATAATAATATTTATTTCATTTAGTGTATTGAAAGGGTCACCATAAAACACAATCTTGTGCCGCTTGTATCCAGTGGTTGCCCAATGCCCAGCAACTTACTTGAGATCGTCCGTCCACTTAATGGGGAGGAAGCGGGTTCTTCGCTGCGCTTCCTAGTCTAGCGATGGTTTTAGGCTGAAATCTAGCTATAGAACGCATTTTCACTCAGCTCAGACTCAAATCAGAGTTAAAATGGGACAGATTTATGTCACAGCATATTTGTGTCTCATTTTAACCTCTGTCTCGAGTCTGAGCTGAGTCAAAGCACGCTCTATAGATCTCAGCATGAGAGTTTGAGGCAATGCTAATAAATTCTGACGTGCTGCTGTTATATCGCTTGGTGTCTGACCAGGCCTTTATCTAGTCCGCTAAGGGGAAGTGACCGCATATTGCGGGCGCGAGAGAAATATTATTTATAGGGTAAAAGCCGGATAGTTGCCTCGGACGGATACATGCCTCAGTTTCAAATGCTCTATGTTAGACGTATTGACAGTGTTTCTTTTCGGTTATAATTGAAAGCGCCCCCCGCGCAGGCCTCAGTGCCGCGTAAGCCGTTGAAGTAGGTGCACGTGTTTTGTCCGTGTGAGTAAAAATCTTCCGCGGCGATACTTCGACGAGCGTCAGAATTATATTGGTAAGTAATCTCTGTTAAATATTTTTATAACTGATTGCGATTTTCGTAAAAAAAATATTTCTTTGAATGCATTAGAGTTCAAATTGCACTGTTTATTACGTTTTATTGTTAAATATTTTTTATTTATTTCGTAAATAAAAAGGGCAAGTATCCGTATCAAAAAGGATAGTTGCCTATCTGTCTTTTGCGGATAGTTGCCCTAGGGCAACTATCCGTAACTATACATTTTTAACGAGCAAAGACAGATTTTTTCTTAGTTATTTTTTCATTTGGTTTTACTATTTTTTCTTGGTGATTTTTTTTTATTTGTTTTCATTAAAGTTTATATTAAATAAAATAAATATTCAACAGCAAAATGCCTCGCAAGTATAAACGAAAGTCAGGCGTGGTGCCGCGCCACATCAACTGGACAGAAGATAGTTTAGCACTTGCGTTCGAAGAACTAAATAAAAAACAAAAAAGTATCAACGAAATATCCCGGATTTATGGCATATCCTCTCGAACCTTAAGAAGACGGTATGAAAAGAGAAACCAGCTACTGGTAACCCAAGGTATGTCAAGGATTTAAAATTCTATATTTAGCTTATAAATAAAATAATCTATTTACATACCTACCTACTTATCTAATTGTATTTTTAACATTTTTAGGAAAATACCCGGTCCTTGGCTTTGAAAATGAAAAAAGACTAGTATCCCATATACTGAAGCTCGGAGACGCAGGATTTCCTCCTGAAAAGAGTTTAATTCGCCAATTAGCCTATCAGTTTGCCGAAAAACTAGGATTGAAGCACAATTTTAATAATGAAACTAAGATGGCTGGACCGCAATGGTTGAAAAGTTTCCTTGAAAGAAATCCCGAAATAGTTGTGAGGCAAGCTGAGGGCTTATCAATTCAAAGAGCGAAGGGTCTAAGCAGGGCCGAAGTAGCCAAATTTTTTGATCTGCTCATAACCGTCTTAACTGATAATGATTTACTGGATAAGCCGGAGCGAATTTTCAATATGGATGAATGCGGTGTCCAACTCAACAATAAACCTGGCAAGGTATTAGCCAAGAAAGGTACTAGAGCAGTGAAATCACTTACTTCCGGTGAAAAAGGTGAAACAATTACCGTTATTGCTTGTTGCAACGCTATCGGCAATTTTCTCCCACCTGTTCTGATTATCAAGGGGGTAAATAAAAAGCCAGAATTTGAAGAAGGACTTCCTCTTGGTTCCAAAGTTTATATGCAAAAGAAATCAGCATATATTTCCTCAGAACTTTTTTACAAGTGGCTGACTGAACATTTTATACCCCACAAGCCTCCAAGAAAGGTATTACTAATTTTAGATGGTCATTCATCACATTCCAGTGCTGTCAATATGCTAGAAACTTCTCGTGACAATGATGTGATACTGCTTTGTTTACCTAGTCATACTACTTCTGCTTTACAACCTTTAGACGTATCTGTATTCGGACCGTTTAAAAAATACTATTATGCGGAGACAAACAATTTTATTCGCACCAATCCACAAAAAAAACTGAACCGGTACAATTCTGGTCAACTGATAGCAAGGGCGTGGATTCGAGCAACTACACCTGCCAATGCAATAAGTGGTTTTCGCGGCAGCGGAATCTATCCAGTCAATCCAAATGCTCTGTCTGATGCTGAATTTGCTATATCAGATATTGCATTGGAGGAGCTTACGCAGGAACAAGAGTCTGAAACTATAAATGATCAAGTACCAGGCGCTTCTGGAGAACTAGCGTTACGTGAGCGCATACAGGAATCTGAATATGACCGAGGTAATGTACTAAGTCGACAGAACGAAGTGACTCTACAAGACGATCAAGTCCCAAGCTACTGTGATAAACATAATCCAGGAACTATCGTAAATGAAACTGAGAAGAATAGCGTGAACCAAAATTACACGCCACCTAGGCCGTCCTCGAGTCTTTTGGCTCTTTCTCATGATTGTTTAGCCCTAGGAGATGGCGAAATTGAAAATTACATTTTAGATAATACTGAACTATCATTACCATCGCTGATATCTTTAAATGAGTCACAGAACAAAGATCTACAAAAAGAAACACCATCGAAATTTTTACATCAATCATCTCCTATACCAAAAATTCCGCTGAGTATGTCTAAAAGGGCTAAACAATCAGCAGAAATTTTAAACTCGAATGATAAAATAATCGAGAAGAAGAATAAAACTGAAAAAGCAAAGGAAAGAAGCATAATGAAACAAACGAAAGAAACAAAAACCAAACCAGTTGGTAGCAAAGAAAGGATGACGAAGAAAAGAGGGCGACCACAAAAAGATAAAAAATCAAAACAATATAGAGATATTACCAGCAGTGAATCAGAATCAGATAGCACAGATTTTATTGATCTAACTAAAGGACGGGCTTTAAAGAAAAGAAAAATTCGTATCTACAGTTCTAACAGTGAAAATGAAGAAAATGTTACAAGTTCAAAAACATCTAAAGGAAAAGCAACTAAAGGGCTACCAATCAAAGGCAAAAAAAACAAAACGTCTATTAGAGACACTGAAAATATATTAAAAGTAAAAAATGCTAATTCAAAAATAGAAAATACCAATAAAGAAGTTTCAGTTGATAATTATTGTGCAGAATGTTTTGAAAATTATAAATTAACTAAATCGAAATCAGATTGGATTAAATGTGACATGTGTCGAATGTGGTTGCATGAAACTTGTACAACATTCAAAAACCATTGCCTGAGATGTGGCAAGTTGAAAACCTTGGCTTCTGGTGATAATCAATGCTAAGGCCAAAGTTGATTACCATATTTTTAATATTTAAGATAAAAAAACCTTAGTATTTTTAAGTATTGATTAGGTAATAATTTAACTTCTCTTAGTACTTAATAAAGGATCTCAGTAAGTAATAAGGACTGAATACTTACTTAACAGATGCTAATGCCAAAGTTAATTCTTATTTTGTTTATTGTTCTATCTTTAAAATAAATAATAATGTTTCAATATTATTTTGGATACCTAATTACCATTTTTGAGTCTATTTTTGTTGTAATTTTATGTTATAATTTAACTTTAATTAATACTTAATAAAAGATTGTATTCAATAATAAAAACTGAAAGTTCATTTCTATTTCAAAAAAAAAAACAAATAGGCAACTATCCTCACATTAGGCAAGTATCCCCCGAACCATTTTTAACGTTAGGCTACTATCCGCCATAGTAGGCAACTATCCCCTTTTTTAGAGGTCTCATAAAACAGGATTTACTCAAAACTAATAATATTTATATTTGAAAAAATAGGCTATGTTAGAAGATTAATAAACTATGTTTAAGAATACACTTTGAATAAAAAAATTATTGGTACACATTTTTAATAAAAGAGCTTTTTTAAAAAGTGTGGCAACTATCCGGCTTTTACCCTATCGTATTTCAATAATCCGCGGTTTTGCTATTATATTATCCTTGTTGCATTGATTGCAATAAAACCGCATAGGAATTAATACGTTCTTGTATTTATCAGTTTAAGGAAACATGCCTATTATTTTACGTACAGAGAAATAAATTGAGAAACACCAATTCTTACTGATTTTATAAAAAGTGATAGTTTTTTTAAGCTATTGCATAGCATCTATCGCGGGCCAGCGGCAGCGTGGAGACCGAATCCAGAAATAACCTGACACGGAACTCCTCTACGGTGAGCCGCTAGATGGCGCATTTTTTATCAACGCCATCTAGCGGCTCACCGCTAGATGGCGTTGATAAAAATGCTATGCAATAGCTTTACCGTGGCAGTCCCCGAGTGCCACACGTCTTTTTTTTATTCTAAATTTTTAAAGGGTCTTTAAATCTCTTACAGTAAAATTATGCCAGACCCATAATAAGTTAAGAATCCTAATTAAGTTACAAATATTCTTAAAACTAAAACTACCTACTTACTCTTTTTGTTTAAAAATTCTTAGAATTAGATTATAAAGAGATCTCGCGGCTGGAGGACAAGGTGCCGCAAGAACACAAAAAGTGATAGTTATCAGGTAGATTCCGATGAATTGAGAACCTCCTCCTTTTTTGTTGGTAGTGAAAAGGTGGAAATATGATCCTTCCAATAATTTCATATGACATTACAAGGTATCTAAATGAACTTGTAGGTCGGTAGGTATGTGATACGAAAGGGTCACATTAATATTACTTTTGATCATTGTCGTCTTCTGAGAAACCTTTGTACGGTAGGAAAAAGCCTCAAGCGAAAGCTTATAATTATGTAAATCCGGCTCGCAGCAGATCACAGTAAAAATGCTGGCTTCGTTTCCGCTACTGAAGCAGCTTTACTTTTTTTAAATAGAGAACTACTTACTATAAACGAATGAATTTTTATATCGTATTAGAATGCGAGGTGTTTCATCATTGGCGTTAGAGGATTTTCTTTTCTATTTATTTATTTAATTCAAAAATGACCTTAATCTACGAGTACTTATAAGTTATAATTTGGCCATATGCTTGGGTGATCGGACCTGTCACCTAACTAAGGGAACCTGTATTTAGGTAAACAATCCTAATTCTCGCGATGGCTTTTAGATGCGTACCTCAGTCTTTCACAACATAAACGCCAATAGAATTAACAACAATGACACTAAGTATATACTTAACTAGAAAATTATTTACACCGATTTAAGATTTAATATGAACAGGGTTAATTGAACAGAAGAATATTTTATAGATAAAGTTAAGTTCTAAAGAGTTTATTTTAAATTTTTTCTATAAACATACAATAACTTACTTACTACGGTAAGATTTTTCCATGTTCAAATTCAACAAATCAAAGATCATAAAAATCGGTCCAGCCGTCCTTGAGCTATAAATGGTGCAACCCGACTTTGTTTTAATATATTTAGATCAAAAAGTGTTATATTCACCGGCTACATGTGCCGAACAAATTGCATCATGTTTTATAATATTAAATATTAAAACACATTTTAATTTTTGTGTGGCAGGTATGACAAACTTGGTATGAGAAGTTTCTAAATGGTTAGCATCATGGCGATGGATTTGTATTGGAGAGGAAGCGGATAAGAAGTAGATTTTAAGAAAGGATTTGTGGGTAGTACTAGTTTTAGGAACCCAGCCGATCCAACTTTGTATCTCAGAACTCGTGCGTCTGTCAGCGAGATGGAGGAGTTGCAAGTTACTTTATCGCGGCGTGTGATTCCTGTAGATCTTTTGTGTGTCATTCATATATCGTCATCTAGTGGAGATCTTCACATAGAACTCTGTGACTAGTCCACAGAATATTTAATAGACGGGCCACCTCAACGCCTCAACGTTTCTATATTATGAGCGTATCGCGCATAGCACAAGAGACATGGCCTTAGCTTTTCTCATAAGCTTAAAGTGCAACATCAGAGAAGCAAAGTTCCCCACAACTTAACAGCCTAGTAAGTCTCTCAAAGAGTGAGAGTGAGAGTTGAGACGAATTCATACCATGGGACGCAGTTGGTGTTTATCATTGAAAATCAAGGTGGGCTGCGAGGATTTAAGTTGATGCGGTGTTTAGACGGCTTGTGTACCTACAAGGTACGTTTGAAGTATGTATTACCTTAGGTATAAAGCAACGGACAAGAACCCTGTCGTCGTCCGGTCTCGACGGGCCAACTCAATGGGTTATAAAATGGATAAAAGTTGCGCGATACAAAGAGAAGCAAGTTCTAGGTGAACTGTAGTGTAGGTATTTAGCGCTGCGCGATCTGAATTGCGCTTTATTATGTGGTAGCAAGAGTCGCTATTTATTTAAATGATTTTCCGGAGTGAATCTTCTGTGCCTGTACCATTATGTATTCTCTGGTATTATTTAAAGTAACTGTAGAAATGATGCTGAAAGTCGATGGGCAGCTTTATATGGAAGTCACAACAGATATGAGTTTATTTTGGAGAACGTTACTGGCTCATGTGATTTGACTCAAAAACAGACACACCTAAAAAGTTTTAAAGAATTAATAAGTATTGTTTCCAACCAGCTAGAGATTCTACTTCTCTGACTTCGCGACTGAGAGGCTGAGTAGAGCTTGTTAAAAGTTTTGCGTGACAGTATACGAAAGTTTAAACAAAACAAATATCTTGAACTCACTTTACATGCTCTGAAGTTACCTATTATGATTACCTACAGGATAATAGACTCTCCTGTTCCTTATTTGAAATAATATGTGAATGTTATTCTTTTTCTCGTATTTTTTAGAGGCCTATACGTATCTCATTGGATATATTATACATAATTTGAAGGTATAATATTGTACAAAATCTGTAATCTTTCACTGAGATTTAGTTCTTTATTACAACGTCGTTTTATTATGGCTATTCAAAATCAAATATTGAGTTTAACAGTCAACTTTACTTAACTTACAAGACCACAGGGGAAAAAATAGGTCTTGTTCTTCTTTTTCTTCACCTTAATCACCATCACCAAATGTTTGAGGATATATTCTTCGTCGTGAGTTTTTACTTCATCTATCTGCAGATAGACGAAGTAAAAACGTGTGTTTCACCGTGGGGTCATGCCTGAAAACCAGCGCTATGGTCACTTTTGGCTGTGGCATCAAGCTGAGGCAGCGCCCTATTTAGTGGCATTATGCATCCTAGATATTGGTAGGCGCCTGGCTTTTCAGAGAACCGATGGTTTTTTTTTTATCTTTCCCTCGGTTCTTTGAAAATCTTTAGGGCGCCTACTTTTGTTTTTGTTTTATAATTATTTTTTAATCTACTAAAATGTGTTGTGTTGCTGCTAAATAAATGATTTATTATTATGACGCATATTATTTTGACTCTCACACCCGCATACAAA
This sequence comes from Hipparchia sbordonii, assembly GCA_038048805.1. Classification (NCBI taxonomy): domain Eukaryota; kingdom Metazoa; phylum Arthropoda; class Insecta; order Lepidoptera; family Nymphalidae; genus Hipparchia; species Hipparchia sbordonii. The sequence continues at coordinate 5,554,350 of CM076104.1, read as the reverse complement.
ATAAATACATATAAAACCAAAGATTTAAATAATAAACATAAATATATATACAAATAAATAAACTTACATAAACTTTACACAAATAAATACTTGTAGCGGGCGGAGGATTACGCCCCGGCAGGGGAGACCAAACGGCCGGGGGTCAGGGCGACAGGCTGAGAAACCGACGGACTATCCTAGCCGAGTCTAGCAGCACCGCTTTCTGCATCTTGGCTGCGAGCGAACTGCCACGGAACCCCAGTCGCCTCAGATGGTGAGCGAGGCTGACCGGGATCAACCCATTCGCAGATATGACGATCGGGATGGTTTCAGTGGACTCCACATGCCACATGCTGGAAACCTCGTGAGCCAGATCTAGATACTTTCGTTTTTTCTCTGTCTCCGCTTTCACGAGGTTTTCGTCATGTGGAATGGTGATGTCCACTAAAAACACCCTCGACTGTGCCCGGTCCATCAGCACGATATCAGGCTTATTCGCCAGAATCGTCCTGTCCGTGATGATGGACCGGTCCCAATAAAGCCGGACTCCGTCACGCTCGAGCACTGGCACCGGTGTGTACCTATAGTACGGCACTCTCTCATCCAGGAGACCGTACTTCAGAGCAAGCTCTTGGTGAAGGATTTTGGCCGCTTGGTTGTGTCTGTGCAGATACTCAGTATTAGCAAGAGCTGAACATCCCGAGAGCACATGCCTGAGTGACTCACCGGGGTGGCGACAAGCTCGACAGATGTCGAGAGTGCCATCCTTCAGGATGTACTTTCGGTAGTTCCGCGTCTTAACCACCTGATCTTGTATCGCACAGACAAACCCTTCGGTTTCCCCAAAGAGGTCACCGAAGCGCAGCCATTGCACGGACGCTTTCTTATCCACGTGGGGCTCATTTAGAGCTTTAAAAAAGCGTCCGTGCAACTCCTTCTCCTTCCATACGGTCTCCCGGTCAGAGGTGCTTAGTACCACCGGTTTCTGCCACTCGGGATTGGCCAGAGATAGGGGAGTAAGTCCTTTGTCACATTCTATGACGTCTCTATGCATTGGGCACTCCCTCTTCGTCTCAAAGTAAGTTCTGAGGTTGGATACCTCCCGATTATGCATGGTCTTGACGCTTAACACGCCTCGACCTCCACATTTTCGGGGGATACACAACCTCATAACAGACGATTTCGGGTGGTGCATGCGATAGAGAGTCATAGTCGTGCGGACTTTTCTATCCAGGGCGTCTAATTCGGTCTGAGTCCATCTGAGTACGCCAAAGGTGTACATGAGAACGGGCATGACCCAACCGTTATAAGCTCGGACCTTATTGGCACCTGACAAATAGCTTTTGCAGACTTTTGTCAGGCGTCCAAAAAAGACCTCGCAAACTGATTGTTTCATGTCCGTCTCCTTTACCCCTACGGACTGTGACATACCCAGATACCGGTACGATTCAGCCTCAGAGAGGGTCCTGATGTTAGTCGGCTCGAGATTAATCTCGGCCGAATGAGTAACCTGCCCCCTCTCCACATGTAGGACCGCACACTTGTCTAGTCCAAGCTCCATCCTGATGGAGCCACTGAACTCAGTGGTGATATTCAGTAACTCCCTCAGGCGGGTGGCATTGGGTGCTAGCAGCTTGAGGTCATCCATGTAGAGAAGGTGAGGCACTTTTGTCCCTCCTCTCCGAAACTGAAAGCCTGTCCCTGATCTCTCCAGCAAGGAGCTGAGCGGATTCAGAGACAGACAAAACCACAGTGGACTCAGACAATCGCCCTGGAAGATACCCCGCCGTATCTCTATCCGGTCATCCGCCGTCGCCAACCGCTTACCGTGGAGACAAAGGATCGTGCTCCATTGCCCCATGCACTCTCCGAGGAAGTCTCGAACTGTACTATCGATTTTATACAGCTCGAGGACCCTCAAGAGCCATGAATGGGGCACCGAGTCGAATGCCTTCTTGTAGTCAATCCAGGCTGCGGAGAAATTCCGGCGATTGCGTTTTACCAGTTGGCCCGCGACGGAGTCGATGAGAAGGAGCTCCTTAGTACCACGACTACCACCCCGACATCCGTTCTGAGCCCAAGACATTATGCCGTTCTCGTCAACATGACGGGAAATCTTGAGGCTCAGAACGGATGTCAATGTCTTATAGATGGTAGTAAGACATGTGATGGGGCGGTACTTAGCCGGATCAGCAGTGTCGGTGGACTTTGGAGCTAAATGAGTGATCCCGGTGGTGAAAAAGCTCGGGAGTGTCCTTTGCTCGAGAGCGTCTTGGAATTGTCGAGCCAAGGTAGCATGGCAGAGTGAAAAACCCTTCAGCCAGTAGTGATGCAGCCCATCGGGTCCCGGACTTTTCCAGTTCGCGGCCCGACGCACCGCATCAGCTACATCCTCCGGAGAGATGGCGACTGGGTTCATCGGCTCTATTGAGGCACATGCTTCCTCTACCGCCGCAATCCAAGGGCCCTCCTCATGCTCCACCTCTCTTGACCATACACTTCGCCAAAAGGCGATGAGGTCAGCCGGGCTCGGCTGCTGAGAGGCAGAACAGACTGCTGGGCACTCCAGTTTTTTATAGAACCTTTTCTGATCACTCGAGAAGAGGCGATTTTGCCGAAAGCGCTCGACTCTTTCGGAGTATCGTCGAATGCGGTTCCCCCATGCAGCGATTTTCTGCTTCAAGTCGTCGATGCGCTCCGTTAGTTTTTGGGCTATATCGGGCTGATCTAGCCTCACCCCTAGCCCGTTAAAGGCTATTCTAACGGAGCGCACAATCCTTGGCCTAGTATTGCCCGACCTGAAGCTCTGCAGTCTGCCAATGAGAGCTCTGGCAAGGGTGATACGGTGTTCTATTCTCCTTTTCCAGGCTGGTTCCGTGCTGCGCCTTGGAGTAGAGCGTCCCCGTTTCTGGGTCTTGACACCCATGAAACGGTAAACAGCTAAGGCCGCACCAAAGAGAATAGAAGCCGTATCATCCAGGCCAGTGCTGCGCTCAAGATATTGAGGCAGCATTTGGTTTATGGCCTCAATGACATCCCGCGTTGCTACATTCAACGTGAGTCGGGAGAGCCGCGGACGGTTCTCTAGAGGAGCGCTCTGGATCTCAGAAATCGCCTCTCCTAAAATCCTTCCCATCCGCTCTATATCCAGGGTAACTGTTTCCTCCGTGTCCCCCTCCACAGGCAAATCTTGCGCGTTAGCGTCCGTATCTTCGCGGACAGGGTCCGCCAGAGAGACAATTTGCTCTGTGGTTGGGGTTGTCACTTCGGGAACAGCCTCACGTCTTAACCGTTCGAGCTCGGTAGCGCTAAAGATGTTCGAGCGCTGAATATACCGAGCCCGGTCTGCCAGGTTTTGTTCCGTGACAGTTAAATTCGGCTCAAGCAGCAAGAACTCACGGTGCATTGCCGCTCGGTAGCCAGTCCGTCCGGTTTCCCCTCCTGTAGCCCTGTAGTACGCACGCATGACATTTCTGTTCATTGGAGATGTCCATCTCATGCGGCGTACTCCACCAGCGGCGGGCTCCGAAGATTGGGTCCCAGAGGACCCTGTCGGTGCCAAACCTTCTGGTGGGGATGATGGATTTGTCGGCCGCCGAGATCGTAGTGGCGGCCGATTAGTGTGGCTGGCGGTTCGCATGCTGCCACGTCCAGCGCCAGCCCCAGACGCGCCCTGGCGCCCCCCAGGCAGCGGCCCTATACGTATATCCATATTTGTATCCATCATCATATAAAGGGGGGGGGGGGGGGTGAGTGGTTGTTACGTCACTCGGGGTCCACTCAGGTCCCCGAGGAGGCTGTTTAGAGCCAGCTAGCTCAGTTTTGGGGAGCCTAGATGGTAGTTGGTTCCCCAGTTCCCTTAGTCGCCTCTTACGACACCCACGGGATAGAAAGGGGTGGCACTATTCTATTCTGCCGGTGCCACACGGCCAATATTATATTATATTATTATTATTATTTACATATATATTTCAACTCTCACACCCGCGTACAAAATAAATACATATAAAGCCAAAGAGATAATATATAATAAACATAAATATATATAAAAATAAATAAACTTACATATACTGTACACAAATAAATACTTGCAGCGGGTGGAGGATTACGCCCCGGCAGGGGAGACCAAACGGCCGGGGGTCAGGGCGACAGGTTGAGAAATCGACGGACTAGCCTAGCCGAGTCTAGCAGCACCGCTTTCTGCATCTTGGCTGCGAGCGAACTGCCGCGGAACCCCAGTCGCCTCAGATGGTGAGCGAGGCTGACTGGGATCAACCCATTCGCAGATATCACGATTGGGATGGTTTCAGTGGACTCCACATGCCACATGCTGGAAACCTCGTGAGCCAGATCTAGATACTTTCGTTTTTTCTCTGTCTCCGCTCTCACGAGGTTTTCGTCATGTGGGATGGTGATGTCAACTAAAAACACCCTTGACTGTGCCCGGTCCATTAGCACGATATCAGGCTTATTCGCGAGAATCGTCCTGTCCGTGATAATGGACCGGTCCCAATAGAGCCGGACTCCGTCACGCTCGAGTACCGGCACCGGTGTGTACCTATAATACGGCACTCTCTCATCCAGGAGACCGTACTTCAGAGCAAGCTCTTGGTGAAGGATTTTGGCCGCTTGGTTGTGCCTGTGCAGATACTCAGTGTTAGCAAGAGCTGAACATCCCGAGAGCACATGCCTGAGTGACTCACCGGGATGGCGACAAGCTCGACAGATGTCGGGAGTGCCATCCTTCAGGATGTACTTTCGGTAGTTCCGCGTCTTAACCACCTGATCTTGTATCGCACACACAAACCCTTCGGTTTCCCCAAAGAGGTCACCGAAGCGCAGCCATTGCACGGACGCTTTCTTATCCACGTGGGGCTCATTTAGAGCTTTAAAAAAGCGTCCGTGCAACTCCTTCTCCTTCCATACGGTCTCCCGGTCAGAGGTGCTTAGTACCACCGGTTTCTGCCACTCGGGATTGGCCAGAGATAGGGGAGTAAGTCCTTTGTCACATTCTATGACGTCTCTATGCATTGGGCACTCCCTCTTCGTCTCAAAGTAGGTTCTGAGGTTGGATACCTCCCGATTATGCATGGTCTTGACGCTTAACACGCCTCGACCACCACATTTTCGGGGGATATACAACCTCATAACAGACGATTTCGGGTGGTGCATGCGATAGAGAGTCATAGTCGTGCGGACTTTTCTATCCAGGGCGTCTAATTCGGTCTGAGTCCATCTGAGTACGCCAAAGGTGCACATGAGAACGGGCATGACCCAACCGTTATAAGCTCGGACCTTATTGGCACCTGACAAATAGCTTTTGCAGATTTTTGTCAGGCGTCCAAAAAAGACCTCGCAAACCGATTGTTTCATGTCCGTCTCCTTTACCCCTACGGACTGTGACATACCCAGATACCGGTACGATTCAGCCTCAGAGAGGGTCCTGATGTTTGTCGGCTCGAGATTAATCTCGGCCGAATGAGTAACCTGCCCCCTCTCCACATGTAGGACCGCACACTTATCTAGTCCAAGCTCCATCCTGATGGAGTCACTGAACTCAGTGGTGATATTCAGTAACTCCCTCAGGCGGGTGGCATTGGGTGCTAGCAGCTTGAGGTCATCCATGTAGAGAAGGTGAGGCACTTTTGTCCCTCCTCTCCGAAACTGAAAGCCTGTCCCTGATCTCTCCAGCAAGGAGCTGAGCGGGTTCAGAGACAGACAAAACCACAGTGGACTCAGACAATCGCCCTGGAAGATACCCCGCCGTATCTCTATCCGGTCATCCGCCGTCGCCAACCGCTCACCGTGGAGACAAAGGATCGTACTCCATTGCCCCATGCACTCTCCGAGGAAGTCTCGAACTGTACTATCGATTTTGTACAGCTCGAGGACCCTCAAGAGCCATGAATGGGGCACCGAGTCGAATGCCTTCTTGTAATCAATCCAGGCTGCGGAGAAATTCCGGCGATTGCGTTTTACCAGTTGGCCCGCGACGGAGTCGATGAGAAGGAGCTCCTTAGTACCACGACTACCACCCCGACATCCGTTCTGAGCCCAAGACATTATACCGTTCTCGTCAACATGACGGGAAATCTTAAGGCTCAGTACGGATGTCAATGTCTTATAGATGGTATTAAGACATGTGATGGGGCGGTACTTAGCTGGGTCAGCGGTGTCGGTGGACTTTGGAGCTAAATGAGTGATCCCGGTGGTGAAAAGGCTCGGAAGTGCCCTTTGCTCGAGAGCGTCCTGGAATTGTCGAGCCAAGGTAGCATGGCAGAGCGAAAAACCCTTCAGCCAGTAGTGATGCAGCCCATCGGGTCCCGGACTTTTCCAGTTCGCGGCCCGGCGCACTGCACCAGCTACATCCTCCGGAGAGATAGCGACAGGGTTCATCGGCTCTATTGAGGCACATGCTTCCTCTACCGCCGCAATCCAAGGGCCCTCCTCATGCTCCACCTCTCTTGACCATACACTTCGCCAAAAGGCGATGAGGTCAGCCGGGCTCGGCTGCTGAGAGGTAGAACAGACTGCTGGGCACTCCAGTTTTTTATAGAACCTTTTCTGATCACTCGAGAAGAGGCGATTTTGCTGAAAGCGCTCAACTCTTTCAGAGTATCGTCGAATGCGGTTCCCCCATGCAGCGATTTTCTGCTTCAGATCGTCGATGCGCTCCGTTAGTTTTTGGGCTATATCGGGCTGATCTAATCTCACCCCTAGCCCGTTAAAGGCTATTCTAACGGAGCGCACAATCCTTGGCCTAGTATTGCCCGACCTGAAGCTCTGCAGTCTGCCAATGAGAGCTCTGGCAAGGGTGATACGGTGTTCTATTCTCTTTTTCCAGGCTGGTTCCATGCTGCGCCTTGGAGTAGAGCGTCCCCGTTTCTGGGCCTTGACACCCATGAAACGGTGAACAGCTAAGGCCGCACCAAAGAGAATAGAAACCGTATCATCCAGGCCAGTGCTGCGCTCAAGATATTGAGGCAGCATTTGATTTATGGCCTCAATGACATCCCGCGTCACTACATTTAGCGTGAGTCGGGAGAGCCGCGGACGGTTCTCTAGAGGAGCGCTCTGGATCTCAGAAATCGCCTCTCCTAAAATCCTTCCCATCCGCTCTATGTCCAGGGAAACTGTTTCCTCCGTGTACTCCTCCACAGGCAAATCTTGCGCGTTAGCGTCCGTCTCTTCGCGGACAGGGTCCGCCAGAGAGACAATTTGCTCTGTGGTTGGAGCTGTCACTTCAGGAACAGCCTCACGTCGTAACCGTTCGAGCTCGGTAGCGCTAAAGATGTTCGAGCGCTGGATATACCGAGCCCTATCTGCCAGGTTTTGTTCCGTGACAGTTAAATTCGGCTCAAGCAGCAAGAACTCGCGGTACATTGCCGCTCGGTAGCCAGTCCGTCCGGTTTCCCCTCCTATAGCCCTGTAGTACGCACGCATGACATTTCTGTTCATTGGAGATGTCCATCTCATGCGGCGTACTCCACCAGCGGCGGGCTCCGAAGATTGGGCCCTGGAGGACCCTGTCGGCGCCAAACCCTCTGGTGGGGATGATGGATTTGTCGGCCGCCGGGATGGTAGTGGCGGCCGACTGTGTGTGTGACTGGCGGTCCGCATGCTGTCACGTCCAGCGCCAGTCCCAGACGCGCCCTGGCGCCCCCCAGGCAGCGACCCTATTCGCGCATTCTCATTATTTGTGTCCATCATCATAAAAAGGGGGGGGGGGGGTTGAGTGGTTGTTACATCACTCGGGGTCCACTCAGGTCCCCAAGGAGGCTGTTTGGAGCCAGCTAGCTCAGTTTTGGGGAACCTAGATGGTATACGGTTCCCCAGTTCCCTTAGTCGCCTCTTACGACACCCACGGGACAGGAAGGGGTGGCACTATTCTATTCTGCCGGTGCCACACGGCCATTATTATTATTATTATTATTCCGCATATTTTATTTACTCTCACACCCGCGTACAAAATAAATACATATATAGCCAAAGAGTTATATAATAAACGTAAATGTATATACAAATAAATAAACTTACATATACTCTACACAAATAAATACTTGTAGCGGGCGGAGGATTACGCCCCGGCAGGGGAGACCAAACGGCCGGGGGTCAGGGCGACAGGCTGAGAAACCGACGGACTATCCTAGCCGAGTCTAGCAGCACCGCTTTCTGCATCTTGGCCGCGAGCGAACTGCCACGGAACCCCAGTCGCCTCAGATGGTGAGCGAGGCTGACTATTATTATTATATATATATTATTATATTATTATTATATTATTATTATTATATTATTATTATTATTATTATTATTATTACTTAGTATAAAGTATACATCTGAATGATCTAAGGTATAACGACCTGTATTTACATAAGACAATAAAAAAAATATTACTAATATTATAAAATATGCGAAAGTGTTTGTATCCTTGCATCACAAAGCAACAGAGCATCGGATCGACGTGATTTTTTGCATATGGGTATTGGGTATAGTTGAGGACCGGTAGAGTCACATAGGCTAATTTTTATCCTGGAAAATTAAAGTCCCGAGCACCAGCTTGTAAAATTATCTATTAGTTTAGGTTTCAGCACGAGACTAGAAATTGTAGCGTATTTATTATTCTCTTTAAGGAAGCCATATTATATTCGTATAGCGGCAGACGCCCCACGTTCACAAGTTCGTTGTTTCAAGCCTCGGCTATTAATAAATAATTTAACATTATGATAGTATTATGTAGATGATGACTTAGCAGAAATGTACCTATTGTATTACTATTACGAGTAGCTCACAATGAAATCTGATTATCCCTACTCCATGCAGTTTTTCTTCTGTCTTACCACTGGATTGAATTTTGGAATAAAATATTAGCCGTGTTGAACACTAATGGGAAAAGGAGAATAATAGTCATAATCCTTTCTCCTCTCTCCCCTCCAATAAACGTAAAGCTTGTGTTAGGAGTAAGTACGACAATAGTGCAACGGATGGGAATTGAACCGTAGACTTTTCAGTTTTTAGTCCACCCCTTTAATCGTTTGGACTTTTGAGGTTTTTCAAAGGTCAATCAGTCAGACACCTTTTCCTTTTATATATTATATATTTTATAGGTAAAGAGCGCGTATAATGTAAAGGTTATAAGATAGGTGAATCAGATATATTTCAAGGTAGTAGATGTATAACTAACTATATTTCAAATTAGGAAATGCAACTTTATAGCGTTTGTTTCGAAAATACCTGAATAGGGAGCGTTTTTGTTTTGAAAAACGTGATTGAAAATAACCGTGTTTCCGCATGGGCAAGGCGAATATTGCATTTGCACTGGATGATGTGTCGACTGCATTTTAAATAACTTAGCGGGCTTCGGGCCGGCGAACGCAGTGTATTGATTTGGGCTATTATCAGAAAATGCAGACGGGCTTTTGCGATGGAAAAATTTGCATGACTTTTAAAATTTAATTATTAATATTAAAATAAATTTTGTTGAATGTTCTTTGACACGGAATGGAGTGATAATAAATATTTACAGACCACTTTTCGAATAAAGTTTTATATTGGAATCGAAAGAATGCAAATTCATTTGTATATTTTATTTAACAATAACAACATTGTTGTGCAATAATATGAACAAAATGTAACATTGTTTACACTGTTTCGACTCTGCCACTAAAATGTGATGGAATAATCTCACAAAGTGGTTCAAAATATAAATCTTAATTAATTCCCCGTAACGTTATTTTGTTTTATTAAATTGTTGTTGTGAGATTTCGTTTGAGTATACTTACCCAGTCTACAAGATTATTATTCTTTGAAATAACTGTTAAACATAAATTAATTGTTGCAGAGCAATTGCTTACTTCAAAACTCATTAATCACAGTTCAACGAACTAGAAAAACAAATGTTATATTTCAGGATAACTGAAATGGTACAAAGCCTAGTTATCTCACGATATAATATGTCTCTGAATCATTTGACAAAAAAGATATTACTATATATAAAGCTAGCTATATTTATCAGAGCTTCAATAAAATCATGTTATATTATTATGTAATTATAAAGTAGCTGACTTCATCTGCGTGGTTTTTATTAATAATCTCTTGGAAGCACTTTGATTTCCTGACTTTTTTTTTTCAAGATTGGTCACTAAATATGGCTGTGAAATGGCTGTCTTCTTTTTAACCAATTGATCCCCACAGAACATGTTTTGGGCCACTGGACATAAGCGGCATTTTATCGTGTTGTAAAGCGTTGAAGGGTACCTAATTTGACGGTATCTGAGTAATATGGTGTCTGCGTTGAACCTAATTTCCACAGTTTTAATGCGGATGCCCTGATTGTTCTTTTCTTCTTTACATGGATTTGAAAGTCTCTCTAAATCGATTCAGCCGCTCTAAAGACTTGTCTAGAGAAACACACGCACAGATAAAAAATTTCACAGCGCACCTGATACGCACTGCAATTTGGAATTGAATGTAATTACAATATAGCCTCTGAATCAAGAGTGAATAAGCGCCTTCTAGGCAAGGGCGCTCCATATTAGACTGCATCGTCATTTACCATCAGGTGAGATCGCAGTCAAGGACTATTTTGTCATCGAATAAAAAAGAAAAAAATGTCTGGTGGGAGGCTTAAGCCGTCGCTAGTTACCACCCATCAAAGACGTGCCGCCAAGCGATTTAGCGTTCCGGCACGATGGCGATGGCGTGTAAAGACAGATTAGGAGTAGGTATGGGTTGAATTAACACTGCTATACCCCTTCCAAGTAAGCCTGCTACCATCTTAGACTGCATCGTCACATACCATCAGGTGAGATCGCAGTCAAGGGCTATATTGTCATCGAATAAAAAAAGGAAATAACATACCTTGTACCACCCTTGTACCCTTCTATACCTAGTGGAAGAACAGCGATACTGCTCAGTAGCGGGCTAGCGGGTTAATCTTGTTAGATTTTTCACCAATGTTCCCTATTTTGTCGGGTATTTTCGGTTGTCAATCTGGCACGCGTCAATGGCCCGTTCTCTTCCGTACCTAGTTCGCGCTTCAGTGCCGGGCAGGATCGAATTCGCGCTCAAAACGGATACTTTATTGCTCTGAATATAAAAGCTTAGAGAAATATTGTCGCTTTCGTCAAGAATAGCTTTATTATTTGAGGTTGTATTTAGAATGATCTCTCGTTCGAGATGGTGAATTGAATAAAATTTATGTAATGTAATATTTTTGTTACGTTTTTTTATGCTGTGCGACATTGTTGTAGGTACCTACTTTGATATTTTTCTGAATACCTATTGACAATTTTCATCATCCAGTTTTTGGTATTTACCAATGCGTACTGTAGTCTAAATCATGAACTCCCATTTTAACATTTTCTAATATTGTGCCATGTGCAAAACAGCTAAACCCTTTGAGCAGGAAAGTGTCGATTTAGATATTTAACTAGTTTTTAGCTAATAGCCTTCGCAAATGATAATAGAAGATCCTAAAGCATGCGACCGCTTCAACAATGCATACTACTGCGAGCGTGGCAAGCGCAGCGTCGAAAATGATAGCCAAGTTAGGTTAGGACTGCGAACTCCTACTCCAGGGGTCGCGGGTTCGATCCTCAGGCAAGCACCTCTGGCATTGGATAATAATTACACTGACATTATAATAATGCGGTGCTACGCATTTTCGACCAACCGAATTTTTCCAATCCAATTTCAGGCATACGCGCGCAAAGTTTATTAAATGCTAAAATTGACCGGTAAAAACCAACCTATCAAACTACAGCTTTTAGCGAGGAATTACAGCACTCACAAAAATAAATGGATCCGTCGTTTTCCATGTTTCATCTTTGCTACGAAAATCCCTTTGTATCGATGGGATTTTTACAGGGAACCGGCAAATGGATCCTCCATCGAGAATTAAATTAAATGTCTCGGACCCTATTGGAAAGGGTTTATGAATAATATTGTATGGTATTGAATTTAGTTTTTATGTATGTAGTATTATGTTAAGGTATTATTACGATATTATTAATGTTTGGGCAAAATCAAATAATATTATGTAATATTCATTTTTAACCGACTTCCAAAAAGGAGGAGGTTATCAATTCGGCCGGTATCTTTTTTTTTTTTTTCTTATATTAACTTTTTTCAATGATATTTCCTTGAACGGATCTAATGCTGAGATCTATTGAGCGTGCTTTGATTTAGCTCAGACTTAAGATAAGAGTTAAAACGAGCCACAAATATGCTCTTACATAAATCCGTCTCGTTTTAACTCGATCTTGAGTCTGAGCAGAGTGAGAGTGTGGTTTATAGATTTCAACCTGAGGCTCTAATTCCTGACTGTAACTTGCTGGAGTTGATGTAAATGTCAAATTATCACGTGGCCTCAAAAGTTAATTTAACGCATAATTACCGTTATCTTGAAAAGAAACAGACGGTTTTCGATTTCACAGGAACATGATGCTTGACAGTTTTATAGAGCCTATTCTTTGACGATATAGCTTATACAAGTAAAAGAGTTTTCATGAGATTCAATGTACGGTAATATTATTTACTTATAGTACAAATATATTATACTCTTGGAAGAACATTTTGATTAAAACAGTACACTAAGGATTCTTTTTATGGTTTATGTGTGGTTTTTTATATTAAAAGAAAGCTCATATTTCACACAATAGACACATTGTGTACGTTTTATAAATGTCGATAAAGCGATCTGGACGAAATTCGGTACTGCGTTAATATCATCCTTAAGATGCACTATGTCACTATTACCTATATGTAGAAATCAAAGCGTTTCCATAAGATTATCTGAGAGAACCTAGTCTACTCTAGTTCTGATTATTACAAAATTAGTAAAGAGACCATTTATTTATGTATAATTTTTACGAAATTAATCTGTTCAGCATTTTTTGAAAATAGCTTTTTTTACTTACTTTATTAGACTTACCTTATAGCGCAGTGATTCAGAGGAATTGGTAGATATAGAAAAATTTGATTCCAAAGCAATTTAAACTTTAATATTGGAGTTAGTCGATGTATCGCTGTAACGAGAAAAATTGAACTCGCGAACGTATTCTGGAATACCTTTAATAAAGTTAGAACCCAGTAAACTATCCGCGATCAATTTTACGGAAGTTTGGCGTCAGATTTTGTATTAATAAGTTAGCTGGTTAACACTGCAAGTTAGCACATTTTACCAACTTTCTTTATATTATTATGATCCTTCCTTTGGTAAAACTTGACAGTAACTGACATAATACTGAGGCACATTTTTAATAATATTATTTTCTCAAACATGCTTGGAAATGTGAGCATTATTTTGACAACCTTCTTCGAGATAAATCGAAATTGCTGTACTCCGCCGGCAATTACCATTTTGGGCCGGATTAACGGCCAAATTTACTATGTAATATATCTGTCGTGTTATTTAAAATTGGCATGACAATCATGGCAACCAAGGAGGTAACTTATCAAAGGTTTTATTTAAGTTTCGAACTAGCTTGCAAATCTTGTTGCAAATAGAAAGCTTTAATTTCTGCGCATTATTTGAGAAAAATACTATACAAGCCTTGGCCATAACTAGGCATTGATGGACTAACGTATGTGTGCCTCGATTTCGCCTCGGCCCACATTTACACGTTCATTCATCAATGCCTCTTTTGCTGGCCGCGGCAGTAATGTACTATTATTGGATTTTCCTTTATACTTATTAACTTTTACTATCCCAAAAATAAAATCCTTGTTTGTTGTTGAAACAAATAAACATAATATCATGAGTTAGGTTTTGTAGTATTTTAATTTTTGAGAATTTTGACTTTGAACATCAAGTAAACAAGAATACACAACTCGAGTTAATACTACAATACAATTTGCCTAATTTTATTATGGTAAGTTTGAAAGACTTAGAGCGTCAATTTAATAACTTTAACATCGAATAACTTAGTCTAGACTGTAGACTATCTAAACTTGTATCTGCTTTTGGCTTTCGCTTGCTTCAATAAATTCATCGTAGACATTTATGAAATACCACGAAGGCTAGAAATGCCATGTTTCTGAAGTTCTGCATTCATTTTGTGAATTGAGGTCTAGAGTTAGGAGTTTAACGTTATTACATTTAACCTGCAATTTAAACTGAATATAATATATTTCTACGGTCCCTTTTTATTGCCTTTATACAACATCATCTACATCTTTAGTTCTATTAGACTAATTTTACTTAAAGTTAGAGCTTTTTTATGACAATACTAGTTGAATCCCGCGACCTCGTCCGCGTGGATTTAGTTTTTAAAATCCCGCGGGAACTCTATGATTTTCCGGGATAAACAGTAGCCTATGTCACTCTCCAGATTCTCAACTATATCCATCCAAAAAATCATGTTGATCCGTAACTCAATTGCAGCGTTATTGAAGGACAAACCAACATTCAACAATCAACATTCGCATTTATAATATTAGTAAGGACTATCCTTAAGTTTATGAATAGTCGAGTGTAGTTCTTGAATTCTGTTGATAGTCACAATACCAGTTCACACACCAAATTCTATACAAGATATGACGGCAACTCGTCGAGAAAATTAGGAGCTTTATGTCTACGCAATAATAATTATGTATCTGGTATCAATATAATATGCAATGGATTTGCGTGAGGCGCGCATTAATCAATATTAAGGGTATATAGTAGGTAGCAGAGATGGTAGAGAGTAGTATACAGGTAGTAGAGTCTTCGATGAAGTTGAAATATTTATAGGATTTTCGATAAGATACCTACTAGTATGTTGAAAATAACTGGTAGGTACCTATGATAAGATCAACTTTTGCTTTACATTTTTGCTCTGGGCTTGGTTTATCAGACAGGTTCAGGAGTCAGGTTTTGTATTTATATAATACGAAGGTAGGTAGTACACCAACAATAGGATAACAATATAGTTATTCAAACTAAAAAGAGTATGTATAAGAAAAGAAACCTTTGAAAGAAAACTGTAACAAGAAAATTACTACGCGTCAGGCATTTAAGCGTAATGGGATTATCAGCTAGTTAATTTGTAAATACAGGGCTCCGACGATAAGTTTACAAGTAAAAATACATGACAACGTAGTTACGTAAACCTGTTTTTATGGAGATGCCAAATAGAGAAGTTTGCCTGCCCATACTAATTAAAGACAGATTTACCGCACAGGATATATTATTGCGTTAATTTACTTGAAAAATCACTCTAGGACCTCGTGTGACATTTCAAATTAATGCGACCCTCTGAGGTTTTGGGCAATTCTGTTCCAATTTTCATTTGTTTTTGCGTAATTCTATCACCATTTTTCTTTTAAAACTACAAACCGATTTTGACACGTTTTTTGCATATAGGCATAATATATTATGGTTAAATCGGTTTTACTCAAAAAATGCTGGCCCGGTATTGTTAAGCATTACATAGTAGTATCATATAAATCCAGATTGCAGTCCTTGCTTCATTGGTATAGTTCAAGACCTGGATCTGAACCTGGACCTGTTTAAATATTACCCCGGAAAACAAAGTGTTTCCGCGGAATTTCTAAAAACTTAACTCTACACGAATAATCCTTAGCAAAAGCAGATTTTATTAATACACTAGCTGATGCCCACGACTTCATTCGCGTGCATTGAGATTTTGTGATTCCCGCGGGAACTCTGTTATTTTCCGGGATAAAAAGTAGTCTATGTGTTATTCCCGACTATAATCTATCTCTGTGTCAAATTTCAGCCAAATCGGTTCAAACGTTGCGACGTGATTGAGTAACATCCAAACATCAACACTTTCACATTTATAATAATTTTAGTAGGATAGTAGCATATATGGCCAAAATGCGCCCAAAACATAGTTTATAAAGCTTCATTGTTTACAGAAGCTACGGCAGAGAATTTTCGAACATTATGCGATATACTCATATAAACATGACCCCCGCTCGGGGTGACTTGGGTATCAATTTTCATAAGCCCACATCTAGATGAATAGCGTATGCCGTAGGACGATGACCTATAAAAAGGCTTTCTATGTACGACGTGATACGTGGCGCTCTCGGCTGGGGACAAGAGTGTCGTTAGTCAAAACCGTGTGAAGTGGGGACATTTTTAACAGAAACATACATTTTTGAAATTTTGTCTTAGAAGTTAAGTAGGTACTAGATATTAAGTAGGTACTACTTTTTACGTAGGTACTTGCAGTTTCACTCCCACCATCTTAATAGATGTAAACCGAAGTAGACATTTTTTTGATTTTTCAATTATATTTTTTCTTTTCCACACTTTTTTTAATTTTTAAACTACCTCGCAAAAAAAATATTCAAATCAGATAAGCCGTTTTTGAGTTAGCCAGACTAACGAACACATTTTATTTTATGAATTTTCTCAACCTAGATATTTTTAAATTTCACTAATAATGTAATATTAGACTCAGACATTGATTATTCACCAAAGAAAAGAAGAAGAAGAATAATTTTCATAATTCATTAATTAATATTTTCCTGTATACTTTATACATTATTACATCATATTAATTATAAGTTTTTAAACCATTGTTTTGACCCCACAAAAAAGAGACCACTAACCTGGCGGTGAAGGTGATAGCCTAGTGGCCATCACCTCTAAACAACCGACACAAATTAAAATTATGAACCATTCGTAGTAGACTTGTTAGATAACTCCTCGTAGACAAATTCCGTCGTAGCTTGATGTTCGTAGCATGTAACTAAATAGCTGCTTTAAATATTTTACACCACCACTAAATCCCAGTTGACAGGCCTACTTTGCCATATCCAGACGATGCCAATGAACCAGCATGCCTAATTTCAACTTCTGCAAAAAAATCCCCATCCTGAAACCCTTTCCAGGATGGGGATATAAGGTACCGATAAGTAAATACAAGATTAGTTCTAAACAAAGTCGCGGGCAACAGTTTGTTATATAATATACAGATGAAACACATTAACACGTCATTATTAAAACAGAGTAAAGTGAGTGGTTGCAGGTATTAATCTACCACTGTAAAAGTCAGTTAATCTCTTGCGGGAAATTCTAAAAGTGCTTTGGAGATAAAATACCCAATTTGCATGAGAGCATTCCGTTGTTTATAAAACACAGTGTAGGAGCCATTAATTTCAATGTGAATTTTATATCTGTCGTGGTAACTCTTCTTTACGGTGTTTTCACTTTAGAAATATTCTGATTAGATATTATTTCAACAACTTACAACATTGACTACTTTGCAAGATCCTTTTCATTACAGGTTTATTGCGTTAGATTATTAAGGGCGAATTTTCAATTTGCATCTTACCGTAACTTTAGTTTTGTTTTGATTTAAAAACTTACAGTTAGTTTGATATTAATTTTTTGCAGAAAACTGGTTTTTGTTGTGAAAAATAAGACACAAAAATTGAGCCAGTTAAGTGTCTAGAAAAACTAAATTTTATAAACTTTGAAAAGTTGAATAATATTATTTGCAAACTAAACTAAAAGCTTTATGTTTTTATGAAAACTCGAATTTACTCGAGACTACGTCTGTCTAGTCTGTTGTGACTTTCGAGGCTTGATTGACCTCATTGTGATGTGAACTTTGGTGTGTTATGAGACCTAAACGACCCCAGCTGGCATTAGAAATTGAGGTCGTATTTTCTTCATTAATGAAATCATGTTTTCACAAGTAGACATGCTGGACTACAGGCAGCATACTTTTTCTTGGAAAATAAAATCAAAATCTGAATAAATCTCAACAGGTGCCGATGTAGGTACGTACCTGTCAGTTCTTTGTACTTGTATCTAAAAATAAAATTGCTTTGTCCTTGTATTACGAAAGATGTACAAAACAAAGAAGGTATGAAATAACGAGGTGAATAGGTAGATTTGTAGGTACGCTGTTCGTAGACATGTTTCTATATCAAACGGTGAGGCTACTTTAGCAAATGTTAGGTTACACCATTATGAATTTAACGCAAAACACACTAAGAGCCAAAGTTGGTTGAATTTACGAGGCTCATTGTAACCATGACATTTCCGGAACGCGCTTTTATAAGTACAATGACTTATTTTCCTAGAAAGTCTCTTGTCTAGCACTTTTACTACTATGTTTCATCTAGGTATATAATAATTTATCAACATTGCAAACAGTTTTGATTGCTGCTTGGGTCAGCTCAACAAACGATCATTTGAGCAGTCTATTCCAGCAAAGCCGTTGCCAAGAACTTTAGTGTATTTATGCATTTCTTCTTGAAATTAATCACATAAGGCCATCCATATCGTTGTTTAACTTTTAACACCACGTGAGTTAAAAAGGCCCAAAACCTTTCGGGACAGCAAATAATTTTTTTGTTCAAACTCTTTGAAAATTAATAAATTAAAAAAAAAAAACCTTTTTACAATAATTTTATTTTTCAGATATCCGGGAGTCAGATTATTTAAAAATCCCGAGTACTCTTTAATTTTCCAGAATAAAAAGCCTACAACCAACAAACACACTTTCGTATTTATAATATTAGGGTAAGGAAGTAAGGATTCTGAAAGTTTATGGAAATTGACCAACCGCTATTAGAAAAATGCATTTGTATGAATGTTTATTTCCATACATAAAAGTTTCCATTTTATTGAATGCTGATAAAATTAAAAGCTTTTAGCTTACGATGTCCGCGTGGAAATGGAAGATAAGCTTTTAATAATTATTATAATATTTTTGATGGCCGGTTAAAATTGATTGAATCTATAGTACTCGATTAAATTAAGTCTGTTTCATTATTTAAAATAATTATGATAAAATATGGATCATAATCGAATGTAAAATATTATGTTGCTCTAGTTACCCGGTCAAAATTAAACCAGCTGGTAAAATTGTAAATTAGTTAAAGTTAGGAGGCAATGAAGGAAAATATCGTGAGGTAACCTGCATGCATGAGATTTTTCCTGAATTCTCAATAGTGTGGAAAGTCTGGCAATAATTTTTTTTATTATTATTTTTTTATGTACGTTTTTATTTTAATTAAATTAACTTTGTCAATTCAAGCATCGGTCTGTAATTTCCCATAGATGGATAGAGAAAAGATCGAACGGTAGTACAATATTTCAATTCGTGATGACCAATGGGTAGGTTCTATTAGGTAGGTATCTAGGTATAGATGGACAAGTGAAATGCAGATGCAGCTTGGATCGACAACTCTTGCATAATATACGAGAACGTGAACTTCGATTCAAAACAAGTTTGTTTTTACGTTCATATACCTACTCGTATATTCTACGGCAAGTTTGACCTGCATGTCGGTTCCCTACACACATTCCATTTCCATTTTAGATGACCTCAATTATCGTTAACATACACAGGTTTCATTCCCGGAAAAATATGATGAATATTTAATAAAACCTTCTCGTATTATGTTTCAAGAGCCTGTAGGAAATTTTGAAGAACTATTTATTTCTGGAACGTTTATTGTATATAACACTTTTTTCTAATTAGTTCAAAATTTTATAAACGCGAAAGTATCTTTGTTGTCCAACAAATTAAATTTATGTTAATAGCTATTTAGCGTTATATTTATATTTTACTAATTTTTTCAAACCCCTATTTTACGCTCTTAGGGGTTTAATTTTCACGATATTGTCATTGAGATAAGTAATTCTTGAAACTGTTATGTTTTTAAGGCTAAACCAAGCTGAACTCGAGTAATATTCTCGACTCTTCTCCAAATCTTGTAATATGTGTGCGCACAGTAATAGTGCAACGGCAGGGGATTGAACCGCCGACCTTTCAGTTTTCAGCCCGCATATTATATTTTAACCGTTGGGAATTTGAGTCTTGTAACTTGTGATTTTAGCTTAACTGCTAAACGAGCCAACCTATAAAATAATTCTTGTTTAAAATAGAAGACAGTTTAATAATATAATACCTTTTTTACACCAGCGTTTCTTAAAACTAATGAAAAAACTTGATACCTTTGTTCCAAAAACAACTCTATGTATGTCACTACATGTCTGCCGTCTATTAAATCCATCGATGATTAGATCCCATCAGTATTAATAATATAATCAACGGGATCCTATTATCAAGCCTCCGCTGTCTGTCCGTCCGTCCGTTTGTCTGTCAGCGTACTGTATCTCATGATTCGTAATAGGTAGAGAGTTGAAATTTTCAAGGAATATGTATTTCTGTGGCCGCTATAACAACAGTTAATAAAAATCAAAAGAAATTAAAAATCAAAGGGAGCCCCTACTAGAAACGTGTTTTTTTCCCCGGCATTTTTTGGTACGGAACCTTTCGTATACCAGTCCGACTCGTGTATCTTAGTAAATATAATAACCGGTCAAATGAACGGTTATTATATTTACTAAGATACATTTTTGAACAAGTGAAATTTCAGCTTCTATCATTTAACTTTTTTAATTACAAAGCAGGTCTGGTTTACCTGACAGAAATAAGGCAACTTTAACTTTTTAGCAAGTACCTACCTCTTTTTATTGTACGGGCTTTCGGAACATAATATGCATTTTTAGGGTTCCGTACTAAAACTACAAGGAACCCTTATAGTTTTGCCAATTGCTAAATTGGTACTAAAGAACTGGCATAACCATGCCAAATTCGGCGTAATTCATGTTAATTACAACGAAAAAGTCGTGGAATAAAATTTTGAAAATTAATTTTCTGCTCCATCATTATCTAGATCTAATGATGGAGCGAAGACGCCTGGATCGATTTGGAAAATTCTTTTTTTGTTTCAAAGGTTATACTTTCCAGGTGGTCCCATTGTCATCAGATCATGATCTGATGATTGGATCTTGGAGAAATCGAGGGAAATCTTCAAATTTTATAGGCACAATTTATAGACTTTGTAGTGGCGTTTGAAGTCGGTTTTGTAAAAAGAATTATTACGCTTATATTATTAAATTTACACTTGTTCAATACCAACCTACGCTTTTTGTACAGGCTCTTAGACGATGATGCGCCTCGCATTATAATAATATGCGTACGATTATTTCCCTCTGTATCTCGGTCCAACAACATTTGCAATATTAATTACCAGCTCGGTTGATGTCCACAGTTAATAACAGACAATGGCGTATCGTATCAGATTAAACAATAAACAGAACATAACTATTTCATGAGAGCTTTAAGCTGTCGCGGGGTAGCGTGTAAAATTTTAATGGATCTTGGCAATGCAAGTATTTTTATTGAAACGACCCTTGATATTGCATATTGAATCATTAACACTTTTTAATTGCGTGATACTATAATAATAATGTTACTATTACTACTATTGTGAACCCCACTATCATCCTACTCTATAATATTATAAACGCGAAAGTTTGTAAATATGGATGGATGGATGGATGTTTGTTACTCTTTCACGTAAAAACTACTGAACCGATTTGGCTGAAATTTGGCTAGAGATAGATTATAGTATGAAATAACACATAGGCTCCTTTTTGTCCCGGAAAATAAGAGAGTTTTTAAATTGTGCGTAGTACCTACTTACTAGTTAGTTCACAAACAAAAGTCATCATTATGCATCTTTTTATACATTAACTAAGTGGCAATTTCACCATCGCCCAGTAACATTTAACAAGGGGTTTGACGTTCTGACAGTTTTTTTATTGAAAATCCGTCAAAACGTCAAGTTTATTCGTCGGTCAAACGTTAGTCTGTGATGTACGATGGTGAAAATGGCACTAATCTAAGTTATACTTTAGGTTTTTTCTGCCTTTTTAGACCGCCTAAGTTTGGTTTTCTTAAAAATCCTATAGGAACCCAGTTTTTTTTTCGAAATACAAGTACCTACTCTATATAAATTAGGATTATTAGGATGCATTTATTATTTATATGCTTACTTATTCATCACGATCGGCTTAGCAAATACGCCATAAAATAATTAACAGGATAGAGTAATATTTTAAAATAACAGTATAGTCAAAATATGGTTTCTGCAAAACAATATTATGCTTAATGTGGATAATCCAGTATCGAATCAGATTAACCAATAAATCGGAAGTATGTACTTAACTATTTAATGTGGATTTTGACGATCACTGCAGCTTTTCGCTGTAAAAATAAAAGAATTTATTGTACTGCACTTTTAACTATCTCAATAACTAACTTACTACTACTACTAAAAGTATAAATGAACTGTTATACCTATAAAAATTACTATAAACCAGATTTTGCAGGTATATTAATAGTATTTGAGAACAAAAGAACGTACTTTCAAAATCATAGAAAAACTTGTTGTAAGTTGGATTGACTTCATGAATATTTTTAAAATAGTTATCAAAAATTGCAGGGGCTCGAACCCACATCTCTCGGGGATTGGAAATTTCGACGTTGACGGGAAGTTCTTTTTTTTTTTTAAATATTTGCCATACTGAATTTGACTTATATTCTGCGCTCCCCTTCAAATAAGCGAAAAGCTTGTGCTAGGAGGAAAAATATATAATTATAGACAATAGAACAATAGTGTAACGTGAGGGGTTCGAACCTGCGACCTTTAAGTTTTCAGTCCGCACCTTTAACCGCTGGGCTATTTAAGCTTAAACTGAGGATTAGTTGGATCGTGGCCGTAGCCTAAGATGGTCAACAAGCTCTTTGCACTATTGTGGGTTCAATCCCCGTTGCAATTTTTACATGTAATTGAAAAATGTATCCGTAAATTTCCTGGAAAGGTACTACGCTTTATTAAAAATCAATCCTTCATCAATATACCTAGTAAATTACGAGCCTACTTTGTACGTCCAGACATTAATCAATAGAGTATGATTAATGCGAGCCTGCACGCTGATCGCTTGATGGATTAGCACCCATATGGGTGTTGATAATTTTCCGAGTGCTGCCATCTGTGTCCGTTGGCTAAACTTTTGCTATTATCATAATTTATCGCAACACAGCTTATCAGTGTATTTGCTGATTAGCAAGCATAATTATTTATGTATTAGATAAATACTGCTATACATATAAAAAAAAATTGTTGAAGCTTTGTGTGACCTCATTTTTCCTCTTTTGGAAATACAGAATTTTCCCTTTAAAAAAAAAATTCTTAAATAATGTGAACCCATATCAAAACGTGATTGAAATAATGAAATGGGATTCGAACATTTGAAAAAATATTTGCTAGAAGTTTTGTATTCTTAACACTTATAAAAAGGTAAAGGTCTTACCAAAGACTTTTACTTTTCTTTTATATAATATGAATAATATTGTGTACCTATCTCGAACAATGCTGAAAGTTATAAATTGTTAAAGTTGTTTCCGTATTCTAGAAATTGCTTTTGAATTTGTTGAAATATTGATACGTAATATCAAGGCGGTATCAGATAATATTCCGAAAATATGAATTAATGAATATAAGTAGGTATTTTTACTGTATACTACATTACATAGAGAACACAAAAAATATATACATATATCGTCATATTACCTATATAATTATATATTTTCACTCCATCTTTGTTTCTATAGACATTCATTAAACTATATTTGATACGATTTGATGTCATCAACAATGTTAACTGACGAAGCATTTAGAAGGCTCTGAAAGAAAACTTTTTAAATCTTTACTATGGAGATCCTTGTGTAAAGATTTGATATTTGTCAGAAAAACCAGAATAATTATTAATAATTATAAATGTCAAAAAACAAAGTTTCCCTGTTTTTTAAATCAGGATCTAAAAGCATTCTGTGTGCCTAGTGGGAGTTTTTTTACCTATTCGGTCGTGAGAGCGTTAACTCCGATTTGTATGGAATTGAAACAGCGCCACCTAGTGACAACAAAGTGAAACAAAATTTGTGAGTTCAAGTTTTTTACTCTCTCGTAACCGACTATCGACTATCGACAGGCATTCGGAAGCGAGAGCGTTAGCGCACGTGATTGGTTGTTTCAATGACATTGTGAACGCGTTGCGAGTGCGAGTTTACAATTTTGACATTTGAAACGTAAATTGAGTAAACGCTATCACTGACGTGATCGACAAGTTCTCACGAAGATTTTTAGTGTGAAAATTGAGTGAAAGTGGTATAAGACATCGTTTAGATTTAAATTTTGTAGATAAATTCTCTTGGGTTTTGTGTAAAATCATGGCAGCTCGGGCTTTCTTCACTTGGAGGATGTTTGCGGTCGCCAAGTCGCAAGATGACCGCAATTATAACGCCCGGAAGGACGCTAGAGCTCGCGCATGTTGTAAACCATTGTTACAATTAACCGAAAGGCAGTTCAAAGACAGATATCGGTTTTCCAAGCGAGGATTTAAGTTTTTGTGCAAAGAGCTAAGGCGAATGACAAATCTTAGGTCTTCCCAGCGTGTTTCCTTGGAACATAAAGTATGTATCATGGTATTGGTAATTTACCTAAAAGCTTGCATTTTTGCTAGGTATTGATTAAAACACAACGGTATCCCTTAACATTTCTTTATTTACAGGTTCTTACTGCACTATTTCATTTTGCAACTGGCACCTATCAAAGGCCAGTGGGGGTTGCAAAGCACCTGTCACAAAAAATGTGCAGTGTGTACATTGAGGAAGTAACCCAGGCGTTGACACACCCAAATATAATTAATAAATATATCAGGTTTCCTAAAACTCATGCAGCCAGACAGGCAATTAGTCAACGGTAATTTAATATTGTAATAATTTTAACACAGATTTTATAATATTTAATTCTATAAATAATGTTACTTTGATGTTGTAGGTTTCACAGAAAATATGGAATTCCTGGAGTAGTTGGGTGCATCGATGGAAGCCATTTTAAAATAGTTGTTCCACCCAAAGAAGAGGAACATTTGTATTATAGCCGTAAACACTACCACTCTCTTAATGTACAAATGGTATGTAATTATGTGGAGATCATTGTGGATTCTAACCCATTTTAAAGATGGACAGTAAAACTAATTGTCTTTATTTCAGGTATGTGATGATGAATACAGGATTTTAAGTGTAAATCCCAAGTTTGGAGGTGCAAACCATGACTCATTCATTTGGGAAAATAGTGATTTAAACACCTACATGCAAACATTGCATCAAAATGGAGAAGTGGTCTGGCTTTTGGGTAAGTGTTTCTGTTTTTTAATATCGTGTATTTTTCAAACGCGAACCTGTCTTGCTAAAAATGTGCAGAGATATTATTTAGTACATACTTAATAAATATTTTTATCCTTTCTAGGCGACTCTGGATATCCACAACGTCCATGGATAATGACACCAATTTTAGATGCTACTCCTGGCACACCAGAAGCAAATTATAATGATAAACATATGAGAGCCAGGGTACTCATCGAAAACACATTCTCCAGGCTAAAAAATCGGTGGCGTTGTCTTCACAAAGATAGAGTTCTTCATTATAGACCACTTAAATGTTCTAGGATAATATTAGCATGCTCTGTGCTACATAATATAATAATTAGTTTAGGCCTTGAGGATACAGCAGATATGGGTAGGTTTTTTAATTCAACTTGTAGTATTTATATTTTGCGTACATTGAATTAATTTGTTTTTAATTATTTCTAGGTAATGAATTTGAAATAACAACTCATGGTAACAGCCATACAGAGAGAGAAGCTACCTCCGATTTAATTAGAGGTAGAATATTGAGGGACCAATTAGTTAGAAGAATTAATAGTAGTCTGGTCTAGTAAACTTGGAAGTAATTATATGTATGATAACAAAATATTCATCTCTATACAAAGAAGTGATACACAGTGAATTTCCTAATGACAAGGTTGCTTGGAAGCAATCAGCTTTATTTCAGCTATCCACAAGGTAGGTATAGATGTAAGTTAAGATTTAATTATAAGGTAGTTGTAATTTGTTATGATTGCCTAATAAATAAATAGCTATGCTACTTATTGTAAAAAATTTTGTTTGCTTTGCTTTAGCTATCCACGAGGTAGATATAAGTAAGTTAAGATTTAATTATAATTAAGCTAATTATTGTAATTTGTTATGATTGAATAATGTATAAATGAATAGTTAATTGTAAAAAAAAATATTTGCTTTGCTTCAGCTATCCATAAGGTAGATATAGATGTAAGTAAGTTAAGATTTAATTGTAAGCTAATTGTAATTTGTTATGATTGCCTAATAAATAAATAGCTATGCTACTTATTGTAAAAAATTTTGTTTGCTTTGCTTTAGCTATCCACGAGGTAGATATAAATAAGTTAAGATTTAATTTATATATTATTTAATTATAAGCTAATTATTGTAATTTGTTATGATTGACTAATGTATAAAAAATTAAATGAATAGTTAATTGTAAAAAAAATTATTTGCTTGGCTTCAGCTGTCCATAAGATAGATATAGTTGTAAGTAAGTTAAGATTTAATTATAAGGTACCTAATTGTATGATTGCCTAATAAATAAATAGCTATGCTACTTATTGTAAAAAATGTTGTTTGCTTTGCTTTAGCTATCCACAAGGTAGATATAAGTAAGTTAAGATTTAATTATAAGCTAATTATTGTAATTTGTTATGATTGACTAATGTATAAATAAATAAATTAATAGTTAATTGTAAAAAAAAATATTTGCTTTGCTTCAGCTAACCATAAGGTAGATGTAAGTTAAGATTTAATTATAAGCTAATTGTAATTTATGTTTGCCTAATAGATAAAGTACAAAATATTGTAAACAAAATTGTTTTGAAAAGAGCAACTGCTGAGTTTCTTGCCGGCTCTTCTCAGCAGAATCAGCTTTCCGAACCGGTGGTAGATTCTCAACTTGTCATTAGAGCCACAATTTGACCTACATTAATTAAATAAATAATTTTGAATTTATATTATAACTAGTTAATGCCCGCGACTTCGTACGCGTGGATTGAGGTTTTGTAATTCCTCATATTTTCCGGGATAAAATGTAGCCTATGTGTTATTCCAGACCATAATCTATCTCCGTGCCAAATTTAAGCCAAATCGGTTCAGTCGTTGCGACGTGATTGACTAACAAACATCCACACTTTCACATTTATAATATTATTATTAATTATTAAATTATTAATTATTATTATTAGGATAAATAAATAAAAATATAGTAGGAGTAGGATAGTAGGACCATTGAATGTATATTATAAATATTAATATAGATCCATAAATAAAACAATTTGAAACAGTTTAAAACATTCTTTTATTTAAAAACAATCAGTCTTAATCAATGATTATAATTGCAATGCAATTAATCTTTACAATACTTATTAACTATTTTTTCTAATGACTCTAGCATTCTAGATCCCATTGCCTGCCAACCCATGGTAGCTTGCACTTCCAGCTCCCTTATCCTAATCTGCTCCCTTCGTAAGTCCATGTAGTCTCGGTGTTGCTGCAGTTTAAATTTCCTCCAGTATTCATCTGCCTGAAGGAAATGCTGCGCCGCTTGCTCCGTGTGTGCTGGTGTTGGCCCAACTCTCCTCTGAGATGCTGCTCTAGTTCGTGTTCTAACACGGCGAGGAGTAGTTTGGCCACTCAGAGCAGGCTCTGGCCGGACTACACGGACTGGCGATGTTGGGCAAGGCCTTGTTGGAGTGAGCTGATCTGTAAAAATATGTTAGAAAGTTATTACTATAGGCACTATAAATTCAATTTTTTAAGCCTCAATAGCATGGGCTGTTAAAAATGGTTTTAATAGAATGATTATCAATCCTTTTATAAAGTCTGTTACCTTCCACTTGTTGCTCCACAAACGAATTGAGTGGAGACCTTGCCTGCGGTGGTGTTGGTGGTGGGGCTACATGATGTGCTGTGGATGGCCCAGGCTCATTCCAAGGTTGAAATACTGAAATATAAAAATATTGATAATACTAATCACTATATGCTTCACTACTACTCTATCAAGTTTCATAAAAATGAGTTTAGTAAATTGAAACCAATAACAAAAACAGTTTGATCTTACTATGAACATCTTCCTCTACAAAGGTAAGAGGCGGAGAAGATACAGCCCTCCTTTGTGATGGGGGCTGTAATGGAGAGGAGACACCAGGCTCATCTTGAGGACACACTGTAATTAAATAAAATCATGAGCATATAATTAAAACTTTAATTTTAACGAAACAATATGAAAATAACTCTTAACAGCAACTTACATTCTACATCTATTGTCATTTGTATAGGCTCAATTTGTGATTGAGGTGGCTGGACGTTAAGACTAGCCTGTAAGAGAATACAATTTATGAAAAACAAGTCAAGTTAGTTAAATAACAAACAGTTGGTGTTTTATTTATAATAATTAACTTATAAAGTTAATATGTAAGTAATTAAGTTAAAACCTGTGTCAACCCAGCTTCTTCCACTGCCAAGCCTGTTGCCACTTGCAGACCAACTAAGCGAAGCAGTCGTTGCTCTAAGTCCGACAACTTCGCTAAATTGGCCGGTCCACCACCAGTGCCAACCACAGCTCTATGCAGGCGAGCAGCCTTTTTTTTCGTATTATTTTTAAAGTCGCTCCACACCTTAAATCATGCACAAAGCAAGGATTTTATGCAATAAACCATAACCAGTAGAATTTCACAACCCACAACCAAGTAAGAGCCAAGTAATAATAGAAATAGGTTGGCTTAAGTAGGTACCTACCTTCTTCCATTTTTCCAATGTTTTGGAATCGCCACCGCCATCACTGTTAAGTAATTGGACTAGTTCTTCCCATTTCTTTAACATATTTATTCTGCCCCTTGCATTGGAGCATGGTTTGCTTAGATCTCCATGTCTAAAAAGTAAAAACAATAAACTCAGTACATAGGTAGTTACAAGTTCACAGGCAGTTCAAATTATAAACACCATATAACTTTAATCCACTTACTGCTCCATGTAGGTCACCATCATCTCGAATTGGGTTGAACTAGTCCTCATTTTTAACTTTTTCCTAATTCAAAAATATTACCTATCTACGACTGCGACAAGCAAAACGTAAACAAACAAAGATGACGTTACAATCCCCATAACTTTGATAGACCCCTGCTTTCATTAAAATCACATAGTAAAATGTCATTCTAAATTTGGCTGGTTTATTTCACGACGCGAGCGTAATTCGATACTCACGGTGAGTTAACTTGAGTCAAGTGGTTAGCGCAATGATATCCTACACTCACTTGTTTTCGATTATCGATGCGTGTGGCGTTTATTCGGTTAACGCGGTGATAAAGTTATTCGAATAACCTTAGGCAACTCCCACTAGGCACACAGTTGTTATTTCCTTTAAGATATTACTCGGAAATCAGGCAACGCGACCCTGACACAATACCCTTTTTTTGTCCGTTCAAAAATCTTGCAGCCTCCAGGTCTTACCGTGAAGATTGGCAACCGCCAAATCCTTACAAATCCCAACTACAAAAACCTTTCGCCCTCGGAAAACATACTCGTATCAAAGCATAGAATAAAATATGTTGTTACGCAAAGTACTCTTTGGGATGCGGGATTTTGTGGTACACATTGTGTCACAGATTCGAGAAAGTGAGCGCATATTGAACAAAAAAAAAATTAAAGAGCATTTATTTAGAGCACACACATTACAAAGTCATATAGCGACATACGTATGTATGTTAAACAAAAACAAAATGCACTCGATGCTATGCCTCAGGTACAGCGCTGGGGACTAACAAGATACTCGTATGTTAACAATTGTAAATTAAAAATTTAAAACACCACCGATATGTTACAACATCCTTATAGCTATTTAGTAATCGACTCCCGACTAATTCACCTTTCAAACAAAAAAAAAAACCAAATCAAAATCGGTTCATCCGTTCGGGAGCTACGATGCCACACACACAGACACCTCAAACTAGTAGTTTTAATAATAGTAGCAAAGGCTACTATTATTTGACGACCTCCCTGGCACAGTGGTGAACGCTGTGGTTTTATAACTGGGAGGTCTCGGGTTCGATTCCCGGC
The DNA here is from genome assembly GCA_038048805.1 of Hipparchia sbordonii. Lineage (NCBI taxonomy): Eukaryota > Metazoa > Arthropoda > Insecta > Lepidoptera > Nymphalidae > Hipparchia > Hipparchia sbordonii. The sequence goes on along the minus strand of CM076104.1, from coordinate 5,524,522 downwards.
GGGGGCAATTTAGGAATTTATAATTTCTAAATTGTCTCTAGTCTGGTCTGGTGGGAGGCTTTGGCCGTGGCTAGTTACCACCCTACCGTCAAAGACGTGCCGCCAAGCGATTTAGCGTTCCGACACGATGACGTGTAGAAACCGATTAGGGGTATGGGTCGAATTTACACTGCTATACCCCTTCCAAGTTAGCCCGCTACCATCTTAGACTGCATCGTCACTTACCATCAGGTGAGATCGCAGTCAAGGGCTATCTTGTCATCGAATAAAAAAAATAAAAAAATTATTTAAAACTAACGAAAACTTCTAGGTACATACTTACTCGTATTTTTTTTGTAAAAAAAACCGTCAGTATCAGCCGTCGTCCACTTTATAACTAGGTCAAAAATAGTATTTTCCAAAACTTCTTGTGATTAAAGTAAGTGCTTTAGCGACCGATGTTTCATAAAGTCCAGCGTTTTTCATTTTTTTTTCATTTTGCGTAAAAGCAATAAACTGTAAACTAAAAGTGTTAATCTTAATAGAGTAGGTATTTAATGTTTTAAACTACTATCTTCTGCCCGCGACTCCGTCCGCGTGGTGTTAGGTTTTTAAAAATCCTGCGGGAACCCTCTACTTTTTAGAGGGTTAGGCCAAATTTCGTGTTAGTGAAGCGAACTTAAAGTTTAGTAGCGTAAAAATCTCATAGCCGTGAATATTTTAAAGTACAAGTAGATACTCGCAATGTTAGCATACTATTACAAAGGAATTTGTACCCCGACAATTAAACGTAGTGTTCCGTCAACTAACATCAGGAAACAATGAAAAGCTTTCTCGACATTGTAACTTCCAGCTTGGCAGTGCATTTACATCAGTTCACGAATTCCTAACATTGTCGTATCGACATTATTTTAGAATCTAATTAACATTAAACTAAAGTTTATGCGGGTTTAGTTCACAGTGTAGACACTTTCTAGCAGTTTTAATTTAACGATAGTTTAATGATGTCACCCAAAGTTTGTAGCTTAGGGTTAATGACTATCTACTAGGTATCTTTAATTGAATTATTTCAGGTTAAGATTACCGTGTTAACAAATCTAATTATCCTTATATAGTGTAGTTGATTAATACTCCGTAGTTTGTAGTAAGTAGTAGAAGGTACATTACCTACAATGAAACGGATACGTGAAGCTCGCCTTGATGACACTTGAGAAACGTTTGTTGAAGTCGGACGAATCGGTTTGATTGTTTTAACTCCGCCTGACTTCAACAAACGTGTCTATCACGTTTCATCAGAGGGTAAGTGTCGCGCTTCCGTTTCATCGTTTCTATTTAGGCCCGCCCTACTTCAACAAACGTGTACAAAGTAAAATTATTATTGTAGGTTTTTTGTATATTTTTATTTATTCTTATTTATTTACAATTTATTAAGTTTTAAATGGTTTTAACACTTAAAAGTGAATAAGTTCAGTGTAACAATTTTTATTATTATGGACCTGGCTTTTAAATATAATATTTACACTAACTTCTTACTTCTTTTGTTCTAGAATGTACATTTTTATACGTATAAACGTCATCTATCATGAAACATGCATGTAGTTGCATGCCACCCTCGATTTAGGGGTCTCGTGCACTACGCGGACTCGACCACGACAGGACATCGCGCGTCGCGTCGTCGGGATCGCAACCTTGGCCATAGAAGTTCGTCATATATACGATCACCGCCGCCGCACATACCCAATTTATATTTACTTGTACACTAACACAAAAATATTCATCTTTATAAACAAAGAGGTAATACACATACTCGTAATCTATTAACTAGACACCGTCATTATCAACACCATCATGTCGTCCGCGTGCCACATATTGTAACAGGTCATTTGTTTTGAAAAATAACTGCTTAGTTTCATGCCGGCTTTTCTCAGCAGAATCTGGTTTTTGAACCGACGGTTGTGTCTTTACTGTCATAAGAGCCACTAGTTGGCCTACAGTTTAACAGTTCTTGGGTGGGAACTTTTATTGTTTGAAACTGGCCACTGAAGATGTAATAGGTAATATAAACGTAAAAATTCTTTTTACAAAACCGACTTCAAACGTCACTACAAAGTATATCAATTGTGCCTATAAAATTTGAAGAGTTCCCTCGATTTTCCAGGATCCTATCACCAGATCCTGATCTGATGACAATGGAACCACCTGGGCCTAAAATAAAAAAAAAGAATTTTCCAGATCGGTCCAGGTGTCTTCGAGTAATCGGGGATCATACATAAAAAAAAGATTCCGACGAATTGAGAACCTCCTCCTTTTTTGGAAGTCTTGGAAAAAATAGAAAATAGGCCATGGGTCATGGATGCATAGTGCGCGAAGCCCCTTACACCGGGAAACAATACAATCCACTCGACATTGTAACTTTTCGAGGCGTTGTTACTTGACAGGATATCCCAAACTCTTGTCGTGTTTTAAACAATCTGTCTACATTTTGGGTATTGTTGACGTGTGTACTTGTCTGCATTAAAACTTATACGATTGTATGTATCATCATGATAATATGCGATGTCTGAACTGAAAGTTAAAGTTTTATTATATCTTACCCGACTCGCCTTCGCAGGTATGCCCAATAGAAACCAAGTGCAGAGTTTTTTTTTAAATTAACAACTCTAACTCAGGAGGATAATACTCTCCAGAAGAAATATTTGAACCCAAATCGTGGTCATTAGCTTAGTCTATGTTATAAATGCAAAAGTGTGTCTGTTTATTGATTATTTCTTAAATCACGCTGCAGCAGAGCTGAGGTGTGAATTTATGGATGGGTATAGTTGACCTGGAGAGTGACATAAGCTGCTTTTAATCCCTGTGGTAGATGATTTATCTAGTTTGATATAAAAAGGTTGATTTCGAAAGCGTTTGGCGAGTAAGTTGGTAACACTCACGACTACTTGGCAGTTCTGTGGTAAAACAAAGAAGAATGCCGAATTTTGTATAGGAATTCCTATTCTTGCGTCTTAACCAAATTACCGGCAAAATATTACATAATATAAATAAAAAAGATTTATACTGGGAATTTATAGTAAAATTACTTTTAATTTTTCAAGTATTTAACATTTTTTTAAAAAAAGTTTACGCAGACGATTGTATGTATCACCCTATGATATGGTATATCTATAAAAAGAGGTAGATTATGTTATAAGCGTGCAGTAAATGAAGCGCCTAATGGCAGATATTTGTCGTAATTTAGAATAGAATAGAATAATTTTTTATTCAAATAAACTTTTACAAGTGCTTTTGAATCGTCGATGAATCTACCACTGGTTCGGAATGCCCTTCCTGCCGAGAAGATTGTCATGTCACTAATTTATCATGTCATTTAACAATGAAGTACTCTATTATACTCTTCGTCGGAATAAGTTTTTCGCTTGTTTTGTGATTATATAACTCATAATGTAGAATATTATAGTACCTATCATCATGATAATAATATTACGCCATGTCTGACAGTTCAATATAAAGCAGGTCACTCTGAGGTGTAGAGCTTCAGCTAGGTTCATCTCATTAACCAACGAGGACGTCTTCTTTTATATTATGCACAAATTAATTAAAATATCCATTTTAGAGTTTAATGAGCGCGCCATAATATAAGATGTGTGCACACATTTTCATAGGAACAAACTTGTTTTCAATTCGCTGTCGCGGCGTACTTCTGGAAATATAATTGGAATGAACCACACTCTGTAGAGCTGGTAACAAAGACGACACTACACACAAGGTTTGTGCAGTCAAAGCGTTTGCCTCGTTAGTATTATCTGTATTTTTAACTTAGAAACGAGACAAAATAAATCCTTACTAACATTACGAATATAAATGCGAAAGAGTGTTTATTTGTTGGTTTGTTCTCCAATTATGCCACATCAAATCTATGGTTCGATGGAATTTTCATGGTTATAGTAACTAAATTCACATCCAGTTGGGACCCCAATGACTATCAGATTTTCGAAGTATATGCCCACCTGTACTGGCTTGCCCAGTACAACAACACAACATAATGGCTACGTATTACAGAGATCCCTCACATGTGTCGTCACGGCGACGCCGATATAAGACTAAGACCCCCACCGCATGGTGGCTGCATTTATAGTAACAATACAGTGGTATTGTTACTACCTACCCACATCCAGAGTCTGATGTTACGCGTATAATATATTCCGTTACCTACAGACCTAGACACTACACCGCCCATTTCCACTTTCGCGACTTGCTGAGCTATGTCGGTGACTTTGGTTTTCCTTTTCTCTCATTTCTGATGTGATCTCGCAGGGATACTCTCTCTATAATTTTCTTGGCTCGGTGATATCATTACTCGGCAATTTGGGTGGGTAACGTTACATTTGGAATGTTGCGTTATAACGTTACCCTGAAGAATCGAAAAAGCGAGGTGTCATCAGGTTTGCTTCAATACGCGGCATGGTCTACGGCCCCGGGGAAATAGAATATAGAGCTACATCTCCGGAATGACAACATTTTGGGCCGAGATATTTTTCAATTTTATGCCGTTTTCAGTTTTTTTTTTGGTCAATATTAACTTAACAAGTACCTAGTTATTATTTGCCTCCAACTGTAAAAAACGCTCGCAATTCTGGGAAAGTGGAATGCTGCGTTAGCTAAAATATAAAATAAGATATAAGCAAAGGCGTGTACATCGTTACGTAAGGATAACAACTATTTAGCGCCGATTTCACCAACGTGAACTGACGTACAACCAAGGTAAATTGGACTTTCTGGCAGTTTTTATATTGAATATCTGCCAAAATATCTTAACGCTGGGAGAAGACTTATTTTATGTTGGTGAAATCGACCCTCGGTATAATTAAAAATGTTTACTCCACATTTTATTTAACAACAAAATATTTTTGAGAGCTGAAAAATTGCTATTATTATGTTAGTGAAAGCGTAGCTAGTAAAATAGACCAAACAATGGCGAAAATTTACTTACTAATTAAATATAAAACAGTTTATCGTATTTCACAGCCACCTACACAAATGTGGAGGTAAAACGAGCAAATTTGTCTGAAGCCACCGCATCACCGTAACAAAATTATGACAATTTCCTTTGGGTCTTGCTTGAGCTCTGGAGTAGGTAGGTAATTAAACAAGTTTGTAGCACGGTCGAAGTTAGCACGACTTACGAGGACTAATTAAGCGTGCATGGGTGTAATTATTTCAAAGTACGCTGCACAGTTTTTTGTTAAATAGTTCTTCTTCTTCATCAACCGATAAAGGCCTCTTGCATGGATTTCCACAAGCCTCGGTCTTGCGTCGCCTGTATCCACCGGCTCCCTGCGACCCGTCTGATGTTATTGGTGTCTGCAAACACTGCGCTTTCCAGTGCGGGGTCGCCACTCCAGCACCCTCATTGCCTAAAGATCCGTCTTAAACAAGTAGGGCAAGATGAATGCAAGTATTATGTTGAGGGATATGGTATTATATTGTGTAATAGAAGACATTGGCGACCCGCACCCGTAATCACAGCGTTTTAAGATCTCAGGTAAGATGGATATAAATCTCGAGGGAGTCACTAAACATTTAAGTTTAACACTTGAATGTATACCAAGTTTTACAGCTTTAAAGAACCGCACGTAGCTGTCAACGTTCTTAACACACGGAATACAATCGATGTGCCACAGATGCCACACATGCCACAGATGTGGGCAATGCAAAAATGATACTGAAAAAGCCATAAACGAGTTAATTAAATATCCATTCACGTCCCGGGTAAAATAAACCCAACACGGGTTGAATTACATTGTTAATGTTGCGTTATTATGTGGTCAGGTGTTAAAAGCACTCAGGACTGTAATAGTGTACATTGTACATGAGATCGAGCGACGGCTTCTAGTTTAATTTTGTAAATGCTTATCAGCCTGTAGGCAGGGCTGCTTTTATACTGTACGACAGTGCCATCTTTGGCGATACGAGGTTACGACAAATGGCAAGTTATAAGCAACTATATAACTGCTACCCGTGACTTAGTTCGAGTGGATTTAGTTTTTCAAATCCTACAGGAACAAAATATTTTCTTGAACATTTTTATTTTATAAGTATAAAAGTTTCCTTCTGGAGGTTGTTGGTATATTGGAGTACTACAGTGTTATCAATTTTTAAATTTGTTTGTTATCTGTGCGTACTTTTGCTGTAATTGACATTCCATCGCTCATTGAATTTATGTATTTACTAAAAATATAGCACCAGTGCCTCATAAATAGAGAATAAGAGTTGGTTTCAGCTCAGTTCGATGATTACAAAATTGAACCTTAATTTTTTAGTTATATGGTTGATTTTTGTGACCTGTGGGGTTAGTATAAGATTTAATTCGATTAATGGTATTCGTATTCGATGAAGTCAAATAAAAATAAAAAAGTAAAATGAACTGCATTGAAGTAGAGCTCAATTTCGTGCGGACATACGGATACGCTCCAAACTAAAATCGGTTGTACTGAATTTGTGAGTTTAAACGAATACTTTTAAGATTCATTTTACTTTGACGCTTAAGTCATAGTATTCGAATACCATGGATCGTGTTAAATCTTATGCTAACCCCACTTGTATCGTATAGCGACGTCACAACGATCGAGCGCCAAGATAATGTAAACGCGTAGATAAACGTCGTGAATTATAAAGAGGCATGTACAGAGAGTAGGCGTGACTGTTGCACATGACGCTATGTTGACCTGCAAACAAGCTGTAAAAGCGACTAATTAAGCGAACGGCGCACATTTCAAGTACCAAAATTAACCGTTAATCTCTTTTGATGTACACTTGACGCAATGAATTTACTTGGATCATGACGATCTTCAGTGTGTTTCGATGTTGCTTGCATTTTGACGTCGAGCCTGTAATAAAGGATTTCAGTAGTTTATGTATCTACCTATTTATTTAAATTTACTTAAACATGGTGTAAGAGACATCATAACGAAAACTTTGTGCATAGATGACACTAAGGGCCTTTGCACACCACGTTTTTTAAACGCGCCGCTGACGCGCGTTTTAGAAACGCGCGTCGACGGCGCGCTTTTTTTATCTTACAGAGCAGTTTGTTGTCCTTTATATCGATACACACGCGCGTTAGCATCGCGTTTGTATCGCTACAATCGCGCCTCAAAGGCGCGTTTAAAAAACGTGGTGTGCAAAGGCCCTTAGGCCGTCTTGCACCAATCTGCTTAATCAAGTTTAGTTACAGTTTGTAAGGCTGTCACTTTTTGGCAAGTTTAGTTCAGAGTGAACAAGAAAAGGACGGGTCACGCGTGGTGACCCGTCTTTGTCAGTAGAGTGATAATAATCAAGGAACATTAATTATACTCTATGGCGGTGATAACTAGCCATGGATAAAGCCTCCTGCCAGATAAATACAAATAAATAAATTCAGCTAATTATATTATCGCGCGACTTGGTAGGCGACACGTGTCAACGACGCGACATTTGTCTCTTAGTGAATACACGGCTTTAGTAACTGTCTAGTCAAGTTGGTTAAAGACGTCTTCACGTCGCGTTGTTAAGAATAAAAAAATATGGCCTTTAGCAACTTCTCTGTTCATTTAGTAGCAAAAGCGACACGTGTCAACGTTGCGACATTTGTCTCCTAGTGAATACACGGCTTTAGTAACTGTCTAGTCAAGTTGGTTAAAGACGTCTCAACGTCGCGTTGTTAAGAATAACAAAAATCTGGCCTTTAGCAACTTTGCTGTTCATTTAGTAGCAAAAGCGACACGTGTCAACGTTGCGACATTTGTCTCCTAGTGAATACACGGCTTTAGTAACTGTCTAGTCAAGTTGGTTAAAGACGTCTCAACGTCGCGTTGTTAAGAATAACAAAAATCTGGCCTTTAGCAACTTGTCTGTTCATTTAGTAGCAAAAGCGACACGTGTCAACGTTGCGACATTTGTCTTTTAGTGAATACACGGCTTTAGTAACTGTCTAGTCAAGTTGGTTAAAGACTTCTCAACGTCGCGTTGTTAAGAATAACAAAAATCTGGCATTTAGCAACTTCTCTGTTCATTTAGTAGCAAAAGCGACACGTGTCAACGTTTGTCACGTGTCAACGTTGCGACATTTGTCTCCTAGTGAATACACGGCTTTAGTAACTGTTTAGTCAAGTTGGTTAAAGACGTCTCAACGTCGCGTTGTTAAGAATAACAAAAATCTGGCCTTTAACAACTTCTCTGTTCATTTAGTAGCAAAAGTTCTTCGATACGCCGAAGTTAGAAATCCGACAGCAGAAATCGGTTTAATGACAGCCTTTCGAGTCAACTTTGAAAGTTTTCCTCGGTAATACTGTGAAAATTTGAATTCAAATCGATTGGTCGGAAAGGTCGCAAGAGGGTTTATTGTACAGCTAAATGAGGACCCAGTGCCAATAATAGTGAATTGTCTCATCGTCTTAATCGAATTTAGTGTTGAGAACACCCAAAGTGTTGTTAGGGGAACTTTGGGACTCACGACCATAGAATTAAACTTTATTGAGTTACTTTCTAAATCTTTTTTGATTTTATTTTGGATTTACTTCTTTGAAGTTTGAGTTTTGTATAACCATTTTGATTGTTTAACTACCCATGCTGACCTTTTATTTATTTTTTATTCGATGACAAGATAGTCTTTGTCTGAGATCTTACCTGTATAGGACATGGGTTAGATGTAATTTCAAAACACCTTGATGATTATAAATTATTCACTTTATTCTTCAGTATTTACTTTTATTAATTACAATTTTAGACTTGCCCTGCTCTCACCAAATTATAACCAAATCTATTTTACATTTTCGAACACCGTCAAAGGTGCATTCCTTATCGTAAAGCCCCGCCCTCATTTGACATTGCGCCTTTTCCTAATCCAATCAAAAACTTACAACTAGTGTTTAACAAGTAATTGAGCAACTTATAAAAATAAACATTAAGAGCCTTTAACTAATTAGCTAGGTATATTTTATAAATACGTTTAAATTATATATCCATTAATTACTTTTAGACTTTATACCATTCTATGAATAGTACAAGAAGGAAAGATTTTAAATAGATTGTTCATCGATCAAATATGGGAAACTATTGAGAAAGAACTTAATAGACTCTAATAAAATAATAACTTATTACTTCCATTACTAACCAATCAGTAAAATCTATATCAATGTTAACATAATATATTACATAATTAATAAAATGGTTAAAATATACCTTACACCTGATGGTAAGTGACGATGCAGTCTAAGATGGTAGCGGGCTGACTTGGCGGGTTTCTGGTCGACTCCATTATTCGAAACATATACTGCTCTAGTAATATAGCAACTCTATGTGTATATAATGAAGTGGACCCTGAGTAGAGCCTGTGAAAGGCATGAATAGAAATTAATTAAATTCGTCATACAAAATATGCTGTGTTAGTACGGAACAAGTTTTTAAATATGTGCAGCAAACTGTCATGAACATAAAATAATCATATACCTTAATTAAGATTGTGATTCTACCCGCTTATTAGAAACTAATTGGACTGTAGATTTACTCATATTAAATTCATAATTCTAATGAATCTGATGCTGCAGCAGCTAATAGTCTCAAATAAATATAAGGTGGATATTCTGATGGGGCAGTAAACTGGGTAACAGGATGTTGGGTTTATCATACACTAGATGATACCCACGACTTCATCCGTGTGAATTAAGATTTCTTAAATCCCGCGGGAACTCTTTAATTTTCGGGGATAAAATGTACCCTATGTGTTGTGCCTGGATCCTATCTCCAATTTCAGCTAAGTCAGTTTATTTATTGTGATGTGAAGAAGCAACAAACATACACACACACACTTCTAAACTTGCGCCTTTATAATAGGTACTTTATAATATGAGTGTGATAGTCCGGTCAGTGATTCACATGTCGGGAGTGTTTTAAATTTTTAATGTACACTTGTAATAAATTCTTTTGGCCTCTATCCCTTGACAAAGTAGTAGTCGGTTGGAGTACTTCGTGTTTTTATGAATTCTATTTCATTTTCTGAACGCTTTTTCTCAATTACATCTCCGGAATGAAATAAAAACAGTGACATAGGTTCACTCGGCTTTTACAGAATTTCCAACTGTACTACCAATGCTTTCAGTGAATATCATAGGTTAGGTACCTAAAGAGTAGTAGTAGTTCTTGTCCATACTAGTTACATAAGCTGCCTTTGCTTTATTAAATGTGACACAAAGTGATACGTAAATATTAATATAATTTACCTTTCGTAAATGAAAAAAAGATTTTGCCCGTTACCACTTTTCGGACAAGACCGCCAAGCGATTAAGAATACAAACCGATAGAATAGGGGTAAAGCTTTCATAAAACTTAGGGAAAGGGCAGACTTTTAGCGGCAGCGTTTGGCGTTTTTATGGTCTTTTGCGATTCTTAGTTGCTGTCCGGAGGCTCTACAACGAAGTTTTAATTTAAAACACACCCGACATGTTACAACATCCTAATCGCTAGTCAGTAATCGTTAAAATAAAAATATGCAATACGCCATTTGGACCAATTTTCATTAAACATAGCCCCCGACTAATTCACTTTAAAACAAAAAAAACAAACTCAAAATCGGTTCATCTGTTGGCTGCTACGATGCCACAGACAGACAGATACACATACAGATACAAACAAACACACACACACACGCGCACACACACACACACACACACACCACACAAACACACACACAGACATACACGTCAAACTTATAACACCCCGTCGTTTTTGCGTCGGGGGTTAAAAAGTAGTCAGTCTACCCTCTCTCGTAGGCATTCATACGTTCTTCGTAGCTTCATTCGTAGACTGATTCGTAGACCGCACCATCATCAGGTGAGATCATAATTATTAAAGGCTAACTTGTCATCAAATAAAAAAAGATGGCAATGATAAAGTTTAACGTTGTTCCAGCATCAGCACCATCCTATCCTACTAATATTATAAATGCAAATTTTAAGGATGAATGTAAGGATGAATGTGTGAATTGGTGGATGGATGTTTGTTACTCCTTAACGCCACAATGAATGAACCGATTTGGCTGAAATTTGAAATGGAGATAGCTTATACTTAGGATTAACATATAGGCTAGGCATTTTAGGCCGAAAATCAAAGAGTTGCCCCGGAAAACAGAAAACCTTAATCCACGCGGACGAAGTGGTGGGCATCATCTATTAAAAAAAAAAATGATATTCAGCCTCAATAGCCCGACGGTTACAGGTGTGGACTGTGGTCACAAGTTTTCACTTATTTGGAGGGGAGAGGAGAATATCAGTTAAGTTCAGCTTGGCTGATATTCTTTAAAAATATATATGTGTTTCAGCCAACAATATCGCTTCATACCGGAATATAACATAATCGCACTGTTGCATATCATAACACGACACTTCTGGGGATACAGCAGGATACAGTCTAGAATTTAAGTGACCTACTGCTATTACGAGCGCCATCAAACGAGCCCTGCGGGATTTAACATTAGATACTACAGTGTTAGTTTCATAGAAATTAAACATTATTAATATTTAGGATCTACGAGGGATATTAAGTTTAAAATTACAGTTCTAACAGCGCTCGGCCCGTAAATATTAGTATCGTACGCGTGGATACTGTTTGTATTAAGTTTTCACGCTAATTAATTTATGCTGGTTTATTAAGCTTTATATTGTAATAGTGTAAAATAAATAGCCTCATGTTCAATCTGCATTTATATTATTATTATGATATCATAATATTATATCTAATTTCAGTGGTGATGATGATAATAATAAATCTCATCTCGATAAGAAAAAGTTTAAAAACTGTGATACAACTTCAGAAAGAAAACTTTCGATATAACATCCATGATATTAGTTCGCATTTATAATATTATTAGGGACTAGCTGTTGCGCGCGACTTCGTCCGCGTCAATTTCTGTTATTATGATCGCAATTAAGAAGTTTTTAAAAGAATATAATTATTTTAAATATGGATAATTTTCCCCGTTTTTGCAACATTTTTCACTGATGCTTCGCTCCTATTGGTCGCAGCGTGATGTTATATAGCCCAAAGCCCTCCTCGATAAATGGACTATCCAACACAAAAAGAATTTTTCAATTCGAACCAGTAGCTCCTGAGATTAGCGCGTTCAAACAAACAAACTCTTCAGCTTTATTAGTATAGATTAGTTAGGATTCTAAGTAAGTATACTCGTAAGCTACCCTCAAATCAAGAGTGAATAGGCATTTTCTAGGCAAGCGCGTTCCATCTTGGGCTGCATCTTCACTTACCATCAGGTGTGATTGCAGCCAAGCGCTAGTCTATAAATTTTAAAAAAAGTAGTCACAATACCACGTGATTATCGTTTCACAGCATCATAAATCAGTAATACATAATATTTATAAAACAAATCTCTTGGTAAAAACACAGCTTAAATTGTTTGTAGAGTTATAATCACAATAAATCATTCAGTTAAAACCAGATTTTCAGCAAATATTAGAAGTGATAAAATTCATTTCAAATTCAACGTACCAATTTGTGACGTGGTTTCAGTTTTCACACTATGTTTGAATTTGAAATACGTCATGGCATACTTTTTCTTTTATTCTTATAAAATACTAGCTGTTGCGTGCGACTTCGTCCGCGTGTAAAAGGTTTAGAGTAACTTCCTGCTATCCGCGAGAAGTTATGTCCTCTGTCTCCGAAAATATTTAGTTATTTTTTGGGTAACTTGAACCGTTTACGCAGCGCACGCAACGGAAGCCCTCAAATGTGGATAATTTTCCCCGTTTTTGCAACATTTTTCACTGATGCTTCGCTCCTATTGGTCGCAGCGTGATGTTATATAGCCTAAAACCTTCCTCGATAAATGGACTATCTAACACAAAAATAATTTTTCAATTCGAACCAGTAGTTCCTGAGATTAGCGCGTTCAAACAAACAAACTCGCCAGCTTTATGTATTAGTATAGAGTTAGTTATTGCTTGCTAGCTTTTGCACGCAACTTCGTTTTTTTTTAAATATATAGACTAGCGCTTGGCTGCGATGACACCTAATGGTAAGGGAAGATGCAACCTCATGGAACGCGCTTGTCTAGAAACTATTCTACTTTCCTTTTTCGGTACAAAAGTAGCCAGCTTCCAGATCGATTGATTCGTAGCTCAATTGCAGCTTGATTGAAGGACAAAACAACTAGAAAACTTCTTACTACTGTTACTTTCGTACTTTACCTACTTTATTACTACCTGCGACTTCGTCAGCATGGTTTTTGCTTTTAAAACCCCTTGGGAAGCTTTTGATTCTCCGGAAGTTACTCTCCGGGTTCTGAACTATACAAATAGAGAGTTACAAAGGAAATAGAAATTTCAATGCATTCTCCACATTGAAGTTGCTATTTCGTTTGCAAGTTTTATAGGGTTCCTTATAGGGATTTTCAGTACGTACTCAGCTAGTCGCAGAATGAGGCAGATTACAAAGTGGAATATGTTAAATATTCTATTGCCCTGATTAGCATACTTTATGAACAGGATCGACGCCAGGAGAAAAAGCTTCGTTACGAATTGGTGAGGTGTTTTAAGGCAGGTCAAAGTTCAACATACTCTTAGCATCTTCTAAAAGAACCCTTTATTGAATCTCACTGAGTGTGCTTAAATATTCTTGTCGGCTTTGAATTTTAAATATGGTACTTACAAGATATTCTGAATGTGTCAAGTTCTTACCCGACTGCCGCAAAGTTAAAAGGAAGGTGATTTTAGCAGTAGGTATGTATGTGTCTATTTACGTATGTTTTACCATAGCGTCTAAACAACTGAGCCGATTTTGATGAGTGAGGCGTCAATCGACGTTATTGGTCCGGGTGGTATAGGCTACATTAAATACGAACAAAATCAATTTGCCTGCTTCACGTTATATCCAGTTTTCACACAGCTACAGTTTTAAATCTTTTTTCTTGTTTGTAACAGTCAGTAGTAGAACGAATCTATTTAGATTAGGTGAAAAAGTGAAAATTGTCTGTATTCAGACAAGCTTAGAGCTAGACCATATCGACCTATACGTAGAATAGAGTTATATATGATTATGGCACAAAAATTTTTTATTGCATTTTTAAGCCTAAAAAGATCTCTAATATTTACTAGTGAAATCAAAATTTTAAAAAGTTATGTAGATCCAAAGATACCAGTCGAATAAAGGTACATTTAATTTATTTCCCCAAAGAAGAAGAGCCCGACAGCACAAGTGTCAGTATTCACTGTCCAGATCAGCGCGATCGGAGGGTCCCATCTGCAGTTGTATTCATGTTCTCCGAAATGATAGTGTGCACACGCTCACACTTTTATCTGCTATTTTCGTGTTAATTTTGTTATTATTTTTTACTATATGTGCTCAAACTTAAAAATACACGCTCAAAACATATGATCTTCCCTTCGTTAAAGCCAAAAAAAATTGAATATAGTAATACGACAAATGCCGTGGAGATAAAAAAAATGGAAAAATGGATGTTCCAGGTAAGTGAATGGAATTTTCTTTCTTCAGCTTTGTAATTATATTACATAGATTGCTCTTAGATAGTTGTATATAATAATTTTTACAGATATATATTTTTAAAGCTAAATAATTAAGTTAAACGGTTCCACATTCATATAGAACATTATACCTCGGAATGTTAGATTTTACTACAAAAAACAATCAAAAAAAGAAATATCAATTCATTACACCTATTACACATTAATTCATACATTTTAATAAGTAATCAATAATATTAATTATTTTACCATACTACTTTATTATTCGGAAATCATGTAAAAAATATCGGGAAAATGTGCACAAGTTACTTTGTTCGAGGGAAATTATTTTGAAATTATGAGGTATATGTGTATATATTCTTTTATTCTTGGTTTGACATTGAGATATATATCCTTATTCAACTGAAAACTACCATAAAAACCTAAAATTAATAATTTTTTTTATGTTAAGTATTTATAAAAAAACTACATAAAACTATTTAGACCTGTTTTCTGTAGTTAATTGCTTTAACGTTTTAATGATGTTAATTTTTGTTTTCAGAAAATGGCAGTGTCAGTAGTGGAGCTTTTACAATAACAGCACTACCACAGGGAGCTGAAAAAATTAGGCAAGAAGTCCCTGAGATATGGGAAGATTGATATATCAGATGGAACTGTAAGAGACAGTCGATTATCTATACTGCAGCCGGCATATAATGATAAATACCAGTTTTTGCTACTGACAAAACTAGCCATAAGGCTGCACCATGTTGCTGAAAATTCTATAAAAGATAATAAATAATGTCTACCGTCGCCTGCAATTGCAACAACTAGACCTAACACTTTTAACTCGGTCCAACTTTGAAAATTCCCCTGCTGTTAGCTTTGGAAATTTGTCTTGAATATCATCACCAAAATGTGTACCGACTCCCATGCCTTCTCCGTTAAATACGCATAAATTGTCGTGATGCCTTTTATTCTAACCATATGATGATCACTGGACGCAATCACCATCTACAACTAACTCTTACAGTGCACCTAACGACTCTAGAGATGATGATGTGCCGCATCTTCTTTACAAATTCATTATTTTGATAAATTTAAAATTTTCATTTTGCGCGGTACCCAGTGGATCTCTGCCACCACAATATTATTTTCTTCGTGATTTAAAATATCTATTCAATTAAAATATTAATAATATAGACATAAATAACTTAGATATGTTACACGTTGCGATCGGCAACGCAACGATCACATCCGTGGCAGGCTCAGTGTCCGCGACATCGGAGATAAGCTGTAAGAAGCCCGTCTAAGATGGTATGGTCATGTAGCACGGAAACCACAAAGCTACGTCGGTAATAGATGTCTTAACATCGCCGTCCCTGGAGCTAAATCTCGCGGCCGTCCAAGAAAGCGCTGGCTGGACCTCGTAGGCGCCAATATGAGAGCCAATAAATTAAGAAAATTGGATGCACAAGACCGGGCAAAGTGGGCAAAAGCATGCCGGAAAGCGGACCCCACCTAGTGGGATAACGCTCATTCGAAGAAGAACTTAGATATGATTGATTTCTTATTGATTGCCAATAATAAATCGCACAGAAAAATTGTGGAAAATAGAGAAAATGTTTTTAAACCTTTTTGTTTGCCAATATTCGGTTGTACTATTTTTAAAACTCCTGAAAGAACTTATATATTGTCCTTGTAGCAATTTTATTTGATTGGTTTGTTTGTTGTTGGTTTTATTCGAATTTTCTATAATAGGATTATTACTCGTATTAATGCTAAATAATAGTTCCTAATACGTTATTTATGTTTATGTTTTATATTAGTTATTTATTAGTTTCATTTTGAGGTTTCTATAGTAGGATTATTAATACATTCTACTTACATATTTACAAAATAGTTCCTAAATTTAATTTCCTAAATATATAAAAGGATAAGGTGACTAATTGACTGACTGACTCATCACAATGCTCAAAACACTGGATGGATCGGGCTGAAAGACATACAGATAGCTATTATGACGTAGGCATCCGCTAAAAAAGAATTTTTGAAAATTCAACCCCTAAGGGGGTAAAATAGGGGATTGAAAAATCGAACTTAATGTGAGCAAAGTTGCGGGCAAAAGCTAGTATTACCTATATAAAATACAAAGTACTTTCAGTTATTTTATTATTAATTTTTACATTTTTTTGTAAGACAATTTTATAGTAGGTACATGCTTAGTAATTAAAAAAAATTAGTCAAATTATGTTGAATTTTTTTTACTAATAAATGTGTTATTATGAAATAAGAAACACTGTTTATTTTGTATTTATATTTCATCCTTTACAGCAAATAAGACCGTTTGAAGATTAGTATTTCCATAAAAAAAAGTTATATATAGACATGGTACGAACACTTTTCCCAAGTATAAGGTTACATATACATATAGAACATGGAGACATCCGCAAAAAATCGTCACATATGCATGTAGAAACACCTAAATTCCAAATTATGGATTTTGCATTGAGTTTATTGATAGTAATCAATGCATAATAATGTTCCAAAAGTATACTATGAGAATGAATTCTCTAGAAAAATAACGAAAAAAGTTACAGGCAAGACAAACTTCAAATCGCTCTCCTGTAAAGTAG
Source organism: Hipparchia sbordonii (assembly GCA_038048805.1). Classification (NCBI taxonomy): domain Eukaryota; kingdom Metazoa; phylum Arthropoda; class Insecta; order Lepidoptera; family Nymphalidae; genus Hipparchia; species Hipparchia sbordonii. The sequence goes on along the minus strand of CM076104.1, from coordinate 5,507,400 downwards.
GGATTTTGCAGAAGTAACTCTATTCTGCGTATAGGTCGATATTTCTTTAAGAATTTACTCCTAACATGTTTTTCTAACAAATTGATCGAATTGTTGGCTAAATGAAAATACGCTAACATGTTATTTAAATTATAGTTAGATATTTTTTCTTTCCCGGAAAACAAAAGGGCTCCCACGGGAATTTTAATAAAACCTAACCACGTAGACGAAGTTGTAGTTAAATCCAGCAAGCTATATTCAATAACATTTTAAATTAAAAATGAGCTTTAATGGTCATGACATTTGATTAAAAGTTGCTTTCAGTGGATATAGGACCAACAGCGATTCACAAAATGTTTCAATATTAATTTTATCCAAAATTCTTGTTCACCTAAAATAGCTTGTTAATACGTACGGGGAATTGACAGTTTGACTATAGAAATCGATTTAACTTTTCGAATCGCAAAATTATGAAATTCAAATGAAACCAAGTTTACTATAAATATTTTAATTAGCTACATTTGAAACGTGTTCAGGAGTTTTAAGCATAAATAAATAAACTTAATTAACTAATCATTTTGTTTACTTGATTTGATTTGTACGCCTAACGTAAAATATTATAGCATAATTCTAGTTTTGCTTTTGTGGATTTACAATTTCCTTTGGTTTAATTAATATGAAAATAATTTATATTTAAGTAGAAATTTAGATTTCAGTTTAATTTATAAATTAGTTGTTATTAAGTTTTATTTTAACGTAAGTATTCAACAGGATTGCGTTATTTTTGTTTATATATTTTCTACTATTATTCTTCTTTGTTACAGGTACTAACCGGTCCTTCAACTTTTAATTATTCGGTGAGAAAGAACCATAAAGTTCCCTTATTACTTTCGGAATGCTAACTATATGGAAAGAACCCGTTCAGCTGCAACATGCAAACAAGTTCTATTTTCGAATTTTACAATACCTACTGATTTGAGCTTAGTATACGCATAGTCTTAAGAAAAGTTAAGTTTTTCTAAGCGCGCCCAATTAAAGTCTTTAAAGTTTTTAGTCTTGGTTCGTGGTTTAATGACATAATTGTGATAAATTATAAGAGTACATACCACGATAATTATTTTAGTCGGAGTAGCCTATGTGCTATTCCAATCTATAATCTATCGCTGTGTCAAATCGGTTCAGTCGTTGAGACGTGAGTGAGTAACAAACATTCAAGCTTTCGCATTTATAATATTAATAATAGGATAATAGGATTAAACAAAAAGGCAGTCTTCTTTTTATTTACAGTACTAAGTATAAGATCGCCTTCCGTAGAACAGTTGTGACTACGGGGCGTCAGCCCGAGTTAAAAACATAAATACGCGATGACAGGCTTCCCGCTTTCGCTATGATAAACTTTTAAACTTATATATTTTCATTCCGACAGTTGAACCAGATTATTTTCAATGCAAACGCTTTTAATTCGAATTTATATCAGCTATTCTGAACTTTTCTTTGACCTGAACTCTAAGGCACAATGCTTACCTGCGCAGTTTCCTCTTGATAATTACAACTCGTACTCATTATTCTTTATTTACTGTTACGAATCTAGTCGTAGATCTAAATATTTAAAAAATACACTGCGCGTAGTAAGTTGCTTTGGTAATTAATAAATAGTACTAAAGACATTTACTTTTGCAGTAGATAAGGTTGTGAAAAATAGTTTTATTAATTACCCATCTTCAATTTATACATTGTTACTCTCAGACATACCCTGAAGCATAAAATTCTTATGCCACTGTATAAAACAGAATATTATTTACTATTTTGAATTCTTAATATAAAAAAAAATTTTAGAGTACTATTCAAAAAGTATAAATAAATGGGGAGTATCTAAATCATTTGAGATTTGCAGATGATATTGTGCTGATAAGTGGAAACCACGACGATCTCTACCATATGCTTAAAAGCCTAGACTAAGAAAGTCAAAAGTGTGGATTGGAAATGAATGCTAACAAGGCATGTGTAATGACAAATAGTGTAGAGATACCCACGATAATTCAAACGCAAACAATTAATTACGTGGAAGAATATACATACCTCGGAAAAAACATATCATTTGCTGACCACACCACAAAAGAAGTAGAGCGGAGAATCAAGATCGCTTGGGGCAAATATTGGTCTCTTAAACATATTTTTAAGGCAAAAATTCCACTATCACTGAAAAAGAAGACAATGGACTCTATAGTCCTGGCAACCCTTTTGTACGGTTGCCAAACCTGGGCGCTTACAAAAAGAATTATACAGAAAATACAAGTATTCCAAAGAGCGACAGAACGGAGTATGTTAGGTATAAAGCTGAGCGACCGCGTAAGAAACAGAGAGATTCGAGATAGAACAGGGGTGACTGATGCTGCGGAGCTCGCATGTAGGCTGAAATGGCGTTGGGCCATGCGGCTCGGGCAAGAGACGGCCGGTGGAGCGAACGCGTGCTGCACTGGTGGCCGCGCGACCACATCCGCCCACGCGGCCGCCCGCGCGCTCGATGGAGAGATGACCTGGAGGATGTCGCGGGGCCCTCGTGGACGAGGCTTGCTGGAGAGAGGTCGAAGTGGAAAAGGATGGAGGAGGCCTTTACCCGAAAATGGGTACCCAAATAAAAAAAAAAAAAATAACAACATTTGACATTTAAAACAATAAATTTATTTCTAATAATATAAATTATAATTTATGATTTGACTGTATTGAAATAATTGATTATATTTGACAAATTAACAAAATAATGAAATTGACTTATTAATAATGAAATAATGTATATGACTAAAATATGTATGTACCTAACAATCTTGGGAATAAATGGCTATTTATTTATTTATTTATTTTTATTCAAAAAGTATAACTTTATTATCTCTTACGTAGACATACCTGAAATGCACAGTACTCAGTGTCGTGCATATTTTCTAGAAATAGATCCATATTATTATAATTAATGTATTGACATTTGTATTCGAAACCGCGGACAATCGCTAGTCACCAGAAATAAGTGTATGTAGCTGTGTATTGTGAACAAATTAATACTTGTAGCAAGTTGCTCTATTTGATCCCTATAGTTATATTGGGCAGCATTCCAATACTCCGGCTCATCATTAATATCTTAATTAATACACGTCTAGATATAGGTACATTGTGTATACTGTACTCGGTTGTTGGTTTGCGGCTTGCGGTCATAACCACAGGCTATCGGCCGGAATATAACAGCCATGTTCGTGTGTGTTCAAACACGGCCTGGGTACCTAACTCAATATTTAATCTTTGAGGCAATTCCTATTTAGAAATTTCATTTCAGAACTGAGCAGTGATGGCCTAGTGTTTAGGACTTCTTCTTCTTCTTTATAAACCGATAGACTCCACAGCTGGACAAAGGTCTGTTGCGTGGACTTCCACAGGAATCGGCCTTGTGCCGTCTGTATCCAGCGGCTCCCTGCGACTCATTTGATGTCGTCGGTCCACCCAGGGGGGAGGTCACCACTCCAGCTCTTTACATAACAACACCCCAACAAACATTAGCTTTTCGAATACGTTACGTCTTTCTTTTCTCCGGCTTAAAAATCTTAACCTAACCTCACCATGCGGACGAAGTCTCGGTCAGATGATAGTGCAGTTACAATCACGCGCCATAAATACAATGAACATTTTCTGTTTGGCTAAAGACACGCGGCGAATTGAAGCAATCACGTTCATAAAGCGTTCATAGCTCACTAAAGAGCCTGTATACTAAACTAATAATTGTGCAAATCAGTTTAATGCAGCAATAAACCGCGGTTTAAAGTTGTAATTTAGCATAACATTTAATATTGGAAAAATAAAGGGGTTTCTCAGAGTAAAGGTTAGAGCGCACTGGGCGGAACTGCACTGCAGCGGAGCGGCGCGACACTACGCGTCTGTATTTGATATACCGCATTCAAACTGCTGCTGCTGCAGCGACACGATAGTACGCAGCAAATCTATTCTGTCAATCGTTAGGCGAGTTCTGAGCCAAATGGAAGACATTGTTGGATGTAATAATAGATTATTTGCTATGTGAGGAAGAAGAAGAAACGGTGGAACGAGTAAAAAGAAACTCGGTCTTCTACAACCACACCATACGCCTCCGAATGTGATTTCACCCACACCACCTGGGTTTCTGAAACACTTGGACATCCGCTGTTTCAGATCTTTTTTTCTACGTACTACCAAACTGTGGAAGTAAATCTCTTCTACGGTGTTCCCACTTAATTAAAACTTGGGGTAATTCAAGAGATAGACCAACAGATCTCTGAAAAGCCGGCAACTCTTGGTGGTGCCCTTGCTACAAGTGTTCATGGGCAGCGGTAGTGACTTAACATCAGGTGACCCGCCTGCTCGCTATTCATATAAAAAAAGAAAATATCGCACACTTTTGCCACGGCTTAAAAGGGACCCGAAAAGATTTCATGCTTACTTTAGAATGTCTCAACATAAATTCAGCCAATTAGTACAAACTATTTGTGGCCTCATATAGAAAACAGCACTCGCTTGGTATACCGCACTAGCGTCAACGGAACTGTGCCACGCGGCACAACGCTTCACGTTTCGGTGATTTGGTCAACGTTGCCGGGCAGTGCAGTGGCGCGTAGTAGGTAGCTGTAGTGCGTTCTGTCTCTTTCAACTTCATACAAACATATTTTGGTCGCGCAATGTCGCGTCTCACCGCTGCAGTGCAGTTTCGCCCACTGCGGTCTAACCTTTAATCAAAATTATTTTAACGCAGACAAAGTCACGGGCAAAAGCAGTAGTAATTAATGAATTACCCGTAAAATACCAACCAAGCAAATAAATTAAAAGGTTATGCTATTTTGTGTCTCATTTTATAAAAAGCTTTATAAATCAGACCCAGACTCAATATCCTCTTGAATTGGACTTCAAATAGACTGAAGAGGTTTTGAATTTCATTACCTCAGCGTATTCTGTTATTGGATTTCATGAACCTCACTACAAAGGTTAAATAAATGTGTGCCCGCTGAAAATCAAACCTCATGAAACTGAATGTTATGTTTATTTTTCAATGATATTGTATGGATTTTAATTTAATTGTTACGTTTATGTATAAACCCGGCCTGATGGTTGTCCACAATATTCTCAAAGGTATGTGAAGTCTACCAATTTTCATTGGGCCAGGCATAGTGGACTATTTAGCACAATCCTTCTGTGAGAGAGAGTGATTAAGCTTTTTGATTCCCGCCGGAACTCTTTAATTTTCGGGAAACTGAACGGGAAAAGGACAGAGAATTTTTCCATCTGGATAGGAAAATTCTCCTTAGAAAAGCAATTCTTTTTGGATCACTGAGATCATTGATCCAATAAGAGTTGCTTTTTTTACCGTCTACGGCAGATAAAAAAGGAAGATTTATGATTTTAGCAGTCTTGTATGTAATATGTATGACGTTCATTGTCATGGTCCGCGTAACATAGCCGGGCTACATTTTATACGAACAAAATCAATTTCTTTTTTATTGGATGACAAGATAGTCCTTGACTGCGATCTCACTTGATGGCAAGTGACGATGCAGTCTAATATGGTAGCGGGGTAACTTGGAAGGGATATGTACATTCAACAGTGTACATTCAACCCATACTCCCTAATCTGTTTCTACCCGCCATCGTACCGGAACGCTAAATCGCTTGGCGGAAAGTCTTTGACGGTAGGGTGGTAACTAGCTACGGCCAAAGCCACCAGGCAATATGACGGATGTTACATCAAGACATGCAGTAGCGTGTCAAGCCTCAACTTGGCTCTCATTTTCACATTTGTCAGCAACACTGGCCAACTGATTAATATTAAGTATAATTATTTGTAGGAAAGTAGGATTAGAATGATTATTGTTTAAAGCGCCATTTAGTGACGGTAGTCTTGTAACGTTTCATGACGGTAGTTTCGTAGCATTGGTATCATTGTTCCCTCCCCACTCGTTCGGTCCATGGAAGGGAAGCGTACAGCGTGTATTGATTCATTCGTCATTCTGTGTCGAGTCAGTCGTCTGAAGTTAGTTGTCGCTCGTCATCTCTAATCAGTAGAGAGTTAGATTAGCGGTTGGTTAGAGTTGTCGCGGTTATTATGTGTTAGCGAAATATTGAAATGGTGAAGTTATACAACTTTAATGTATTGAAGGTAGCTAGATAAAACTAGTAGTAGGTAGTTTGACTTTGTTGACGACGTAGGCGCCGGTCTGGTGCCGCGCCGTTAGTATAAATACAGCGCTTTGGACGTTATTAATTCAGTCTCTTCCAGAGACTCAAACGGCTATTGGATGCTCTCGCATCTAGGTCGTTGTATTTGATTGTGGGAATGTGATAGCAATCGCGCCCTAATCGAATAAATATTGCCTATAGATTTTGATGAGTGTAATTAATTGTTGATTAAATAATTGTTAAGCACGCGATGCTACGTGAAGGACAGAGATGTCGCCACGAGTACGGTGTGACGTCACGCGGGCGCGGTGAGCGGATATACGGCGCCAGCGGGACTGGGAACAATCATGGCGTCTGTCTGCGCGTGTTGATGTAAAGTTGGAAATGTGAACTAACCTAAAAATGTAGTTGTGTTGCGTTGTAACTCTAAGTGATGTGAATTAATAACTGGACAAGTTAATTATTAAACGTGATTGTAAACATATCCAGAGTCTGATTTTCACATTCAGAAGTGGCATTTACGACGAAAATTGGACCCAAATATAGAGAGATCAGTGCCTAATAAAGAAAATGCATTCATGCGGCTACTAAGAAATGCCGATTAACTCCGGCTTCCCTGACAAATGCCAGCACATTTCATGTGGAATCAGTCAATGTCGCTATCGATAAAACTTTTGTATGGAAAACGCGATGTGAACGCGATTTTGTAAGAGTTGAAGAGGATGTCTTTTAAGGATCTCGACAAAGTTACGTAAAACTAGATTTTCATTGAGACGACTCGAGAGGTGTTAAAGCAGTGACATTAGCGGTTTGCTAAGCGTTTTACAATAAAAAACGAGCCGCTGCAGAATGAAACTTCCAGCTGATGTTCATAGATACCTACAGGTCAACCTGTAATCTGCTCGAAGGGATACTCAACAGTTGCTACCCAGAAGTCTGTGATGTTATAAAAAGATGCTTTTCATGAAACTGACTTGTCTGACGTGTGTCTGACACTAAGTGCAAATTGAGTTATACTTGGACGTATGGATTTTACTACAAGAATCAAGTTTGTGGACTGAATATCGTAGAGAATGCAGCTGATCATGATGATGATGATAAATCGACTTTTCTTCCGACACAGTTATTACTGAGGTGCGTAGTTTTTATTTTTATTTATCTGTCCGTTGGTTTTAACCATCTATTTTCTGTCTGATCTGTTCTGTTTTCTGACCGATCTGTTCAGTTCAGTTAATTTGTTAATCTGTTTAATCCGTTTATCCTTTTTATCCGTTTTATCCGGTTTACCGATTTCACCTGTTTTATGCTTTATCCGTTTTACCCGTTTCACCTGTTTATTTGTTTTATCCGTTTTACTGTTTTACCCGTTTATCCGTTTACCCGTTTTATCCGTTTACTCGGGTTATCTGTTTTATCCGTTTATCCGTTTTACCCATGTCACATGTTTTATGTTTTATCCGGTTATCTGTTTTACCCATTTCACCTGTTTTATGTTTTATCCGTTTATCCGTTTTACCTGTTTTACCTGTTTTATCCGTTTACCCGTTTTATCCGTTTCACCTGTTTCATCCATTTATCCGTTAAATGCGTTTTACCTATTTTATCCGTCTTATCCGTTTTACCCATTTCACCTGTTTTATGTTTTATCCGTTTATCCGTTTTACCCGTCTTACCCGTTTTACCTGTTTTACCTGTTTTATCCGTTTATCCATTTAACCCGTTTTACCTATTTTATCCGTTTATCAGTTTTATCCATTTCACCTGTTTAAGTTTTATGCGTTTTACCCATATCATCTGTTTATCTGTTTTATCCATTTTACCTGTTTCACCCCGTTTTATCCGTTTTACTTGATTAACTGTTTAACTTTTTTTTCCTGTTTATCCGTTTAATCCGTTTTATCCATTCTGCCCGTTCTGTCCGTCCTGTCCATCCTGTACGTCCTGTCCTGTACGTTCTGTACGTTCTGTACGTTCTGTACGTTCTGTACGTTCTGCACGTTCTGCACGTTCTGTACGTTCTGTGCGTTCTGTACGTTCTGTGCGTTCTGTGCGTTCTGTGCGCTCTGTGCGTTCTGTACGTTCTGTCTGTTCTGTCTTCCTGTCTGTTCTGTCTGCTTTATCTGTTAAATCTGTCCATTCTGTTCATTCTGTTTTATCCGTTTAATCTGTGTTACCTGCTATATCTGTTTTATCTGTATTTATTTATTTATTTATTTATTATTTATTTTATTGTAATCAACAGCGATACCATCTGTGCAACAGTATTATCTGTATTAACTGCATTATCTGTATTACCTGTACTATCTGTATTATCTGTACTATCTGTATTATCTGTATTATTTTTATTATCTGTTTTATCTGTACTATCTGTATTATATCTTTCATCAGTTTTATCCGTTCAATCTGTGTTATCTGCTGTAACTGCTTTATCTCTATTAACTGTATTATCTGTACTATCTGTACTGTCTGTACTGTCTGTACTGTCTGTACTGTCTGTACTGTCTGTACTGTCTGTACTGTCTGTACTGTCTGTACTGTCTGTACTGTCTGTACTATCTGTACTATCTGTACTATCTGTATTATCTCTTTTATCTCTTTTATCTATGATACTGTACTATCTGTATTATTTCTTTTATCTGTTTATCTGTTAAATTTGTCCATTCTGCTCATTCTGTTCATATTGTTCATTCTGTTTATTGTGTTCATTATGTTCATTCTGTTCATTTTGTTTATTCTGTTTAATCTGTTTTAATTTTTATTTATTTATTTTTTATTTATTTTTTTTATTTTTGATTATGATGTTCTGATTTTGAACCCAAGTAGAGACTGTTCTGACTTCTGTCCTATTCCTATAATTTTTAACCCTCATACGAGTATTATGGGTTTGACGCGGTTACTTTCTGTTTGAAAGCTGACGTGATCAGGATGGTTTTCGATTAATCAATAGTGAAGATCTGAACAGGCGTTAAATATCATCAGCTCATTTCCTGCTTGATAAAAGGGTCTTACAGACTTCCGCAGGTCCGTCGATCTAAAATTGATGATTGGGGCCCCTGGTAGAGAAAATAAAAATATATTCTTTAAAAAAAATTACAATTTTATTTGTTTAAGTGCATGACAAAATCCGATTCTGGTTCAGAATAATATGTCTTTTGACTCTGGTTCACCTTTTACGAACAATATGGTTAAATTATATTCTGATCTACGAAATTATTATGTGTTCATATTATGTGTATAACTTAATAATGTTTTTTATTTTAATTGACTTTACTAGAGCGGACTGTAGAACGTAGCTGATCAGCGTTAACGGTTTTTTAGTCAAAGAAAAATGTTGATAGTAGATTGTGTGCGGAGTACAGAGCTTTGAATGTCTTAACAGTCAAGAACAGGTTCCTTTTGCCAAACATTGGTGATGCTAAGTTGAGAAATTACCCGGCAAACACTAGTTTAGACTTAGCACAGTGCTACCACTTAATTATCCTAGCAACGGAGGCTATTAAGATCAAACCTGATTTTAAATTCTTCATCTTAACTTTACTATGTCTGTCCGGAAGTAGGGGCCGCACCCGAAGAACTGTTTGTTCCTATGTTGTTGTTGAAAATATTATAAGAACCTCCTTGAGTGATATTGTTTAAAGTTCCAGATACTTTGACTTTAATATGGGTAAATACTATCAACTGCTTAAACCGAAATTTGGCTCGTCTCTGATATGTGTGCTCTACCGCCTTAAGATTTGTTAACTGATCTGTTATCTTATGTGCCTCAGGGTCAACTAAAATCCAAGTAAGTTAAAAGTGTGCACCAAACATTGGTTGTCTTATATCTGCAACGATTAAGTTCCATCCGAAATCGTAAATTAAGCACACTGATACATTTGACACCTTAAGTATTGATCTCCGATCAGTTTGCAGCAAGTAATTATAATCCCTTAGCAAAATATTTGCTGGACAGTGAAATCACTGATACGTTCACACCAGAAGAACTTAAGTTTCAACTCACATCCGAAAAGCTTAGGTCGTAATTCGTTGAAGAGCCACAACTTCCGGCCCTGTGACCATATTCAGTTTCCGCTTCTTCTCCTCCAGTTCTCCTCCCAGTTGCATGGTTTGATTCCTACGCATTCTATCACGAAATTTGGTGATTTCCGCTATCATATTAGGAGAGTCACTATTAGATTACTTCGTAGAAGTGTTGGGTGTCGATTTTAGTTCTGAGACTAAATGAGTAGTACCTGCTGTTTCATCATCTTATCAGCAATTTTGGCCGAACAGTTGAGGCCCCTGTAGTTTGCAACTATTCTGCATCTATCTCAAAGTTGAGGTTGCTTTTGCTCTCTTAGTTCCATCTTTCTAGGAGGTTCTGGATTTGATGTATTCCCAAATTTCCGATGCCATGGCCTAGGTTCTTACTTAAAGGCCCTAGAACTCATTAGGTTATTGTGATGCCAGTTGGGACCATGTATTGGCATTGACGCCACTCACAGTTGAAAACACTGGTCTGTTTCCTCTTTGCTCTGCGCGCCAGGTGTCAAGCCTTGTGCCGGGACAGGCGCCGGTGGAAGTGCTTTTGGGATGATGTTGAATGGCTGAGTGCTTAATAAGAGGTATACTAGCTTGCTCACTGTGGCATATACATGCAGTTGTTATATGTTTGGTTGGGAGTGCACAGTGGTGACACTGGTGGACATATTAGCGCTGACTGTTATTCGCTCGCAGGCGAATGGGTAAACATAGTGATCAAAGGCGTGTTGAGGTGCACAGTGCCGACACGTGCAGCGTGCATGTAAGCAGGGTTGTGCGAATTGACGCGGGATCTACCGAATGGTCGATTTAACTTCGCGGTGTAAAGAAATGAAAGGTTGTAGAGTATTGTGGCGGTGGTTGCTGCTGATGGGTGCAACCGAAGTTCACTAAATTACGGCAACTGATTCTGACAAGGACAGTGTTGACGCACAGGATATAATAGATTTTCTAGAAAGTTAAAAACCTACTTCAGTCCGATCTGGTTCAGTCAATTTAGGTCTGCATCTGAAAATCTTATTCTCCACTAATGCCTGTGTGTGAATACCTGGTGGTATTCACTTTTCAGGATGGCCGATGTTAAGCACGCGATGCTACGTGAAGGACAGAGATGTCGCCACGAGTACGGTGTGACGTCACGCGGGCGCGGTGAGCGGATATACGGCGCCAGCGGGACTGGGAACAATCATGGCGTCTGTCTGCGCGTGTTGATGTAAAGTTGGAAATGTGAACTAACCTAAAAATGTAGTTGTGTTGCGTTGTAACTCTAAGTGATGTGAATTAATAACTGGACAAGTTAATTATTAAACGTGATTGTAAACATATCCAGAGTCTGATTTTCACATAATACTTTGATATTTTTGATAGTTACCCTCACGTTCAGATGGTGGTTTGTCTGACGTGTTGCGGTTAAATAGATTAGATGTGAGGACAGGGGCCGTTATAGGGGCGGTTGGAGACGGCTTTAGGTAGGGTTTCAGCGTTTTAAGAGATCAGATCTCTTAAGGCGTGATTAGTTTAGAGTTTTAAATCCCCATTTCTGGATTGTGTCTTACACATTTATGTTTTTGTTGAGATCCAGTTTTCCGTAATCGGGTTTCAGTTTATAAACTTTTATTCTTGTTCCGTTACAAATTACGCATTCTACAAAGGCCTGTGTACTGTGCACTGTGTATTTAAATACATTTTTAAATACACAGTACCTAACCCTTAACTTTGATGTCCAGTGTCCACATACTAGCTGAAAAGTAAAAACCATTTTTTCGTTGACCAAAATCATGTTACAAAATATTTTGTCTTTGTTTCAAGAAGCCCGTATTTTTCTGGTCCATTAGTGTGTATGGTTCTTATTTTGGACACATTATAATAATTAACGTGGAAGCAGCACTAATGGAACATTTCGCTTGCCCGTTCTGTGGGTTTCTTTTGCCATTACGGCGTGTTCATATTTTCGTAGCAACGAGGTCCCTTTTGGTCTTTATTTAAAATTATTATTGCTTCGAAAAATATATCAAGTGGTATATTTTCAGTGGTTCTATTACTAATATGGTTTAAATCATAAAGATAGCATTTCTCATTACCGTAAGTATGGAATACTATGTTTAAGATTTAAATAGGTCATGTAAGAACATATATAAAATAAAGAAGGGTAGGTACCTAGTTGTGGTTTCAACTTTGTTCATTTTCATCAATTCGTCTGAATTCATCACCATCGCGAAAAGTAATTTGGTAGACTTCGGTGGCCTTAGGCCCGTTTTCACCAATGCTCTTTAAACTACCTAAGCTAAGTTACGTGACGCTTTCTGACAATTCCATTTTCACAAACCTTTAGGGAACTTCTAAAAATGGAAAATACATCAGGTAACGGATTGTATTTAGGGACTACCTACGTAAAGAGACTTCTACTTAGGACTGATTTAGGTATGGTTGGTGAAAACGGGCATTAGTCCACCAACGTCCTCAGGCATGAAAAAGGCAGAGATGTGTGCTGGGCATCAAATCTCGAACACCGATTTACAAACGCAATTAGGTACCTGTACATAGGTACAGGTACCTAATTCCGTTGCGTAGTGAATAGCTGTGTATATAAAAACACAGTTATTTAGTTAATGTTTTTTTATTTTCTAATGAAATGGGATGTAAATAGGCTAATAATAAATAATTAGAGAAAGCAAATATGTACATACGTAAGCGAATATTTTATCAAGAAATTCATTTCAAAGTTGTCTCATCTCAGATTTTTATTCTAAATGTTGTGTAACAGTTTTTTTCATTGAATAAATAAAAGCACATTTTTCATTCATACAGCCGAGAGTGTGGCTGTAGAAACTGCTATAAAAAGTAGTGTTGTTTTCGTTCTAAGAGCATTTTATATTAGTGCCATCACATTTTCGGGGCGGTTAACCGCATTTTCATATTAACCGTTGTCCGGGCTTTCACGTTAATGCGAGGGTTCAACCTTTATCATTTGTTTACGACATGATTAAATTTAGAGGGCATGAGGGGTTTCTATTCAATTAATTCTCGGATTAAGTTTTATACGTTCATAAAATTTTTGAAACAGGTAGTAAGGCATGTAAATGAAGTTCCTTGATTTAATTTTCTAATTAGGTCCCTATAATATTACCTAACCAGAAAATAACGAGTTTCATCTTTTAATTTAGAACTTCAAGAATAAGAACCATATTCCATTTATCAATTACTAGCTTTGCCCACGATTTCGCCTGCGTGAAGTTAGATTTTTAAAATTCTCGCGGGTAGTCGGGTACCCTCTATTTTTCCAGGACAAAAAGTAGCCTAAAGTATGTTACTTTCAAGTCCTCAACCTATACCTATGTAAAGTATCAGTTCAATTTTTTGCTCTATCCCTTCCAAGTTAGCCCGCTATCATCTTAGACTGCATCGTCACATCGTAAGATCGCAGTCAAGGGCTATCTTTTCATGTCAAAAAAATGTAGCAAGAAAATATCTAAAACTAGTTGAGGCGTGTGGAGCCAGCACAAGACAATACACTATTTTACATGGGGAAAGAAGCTCCAAGCGGTTATTAATTTTTAGTGACGATCCTGCGGTGAATTCAGCCTGGATTTATTGAAAAGCTGAATGGCCTTTCAACTGGTGATACAAAAGGATGCTGCACAAGGCAATATTCAACTCTACATCAAACATCAAAGAAATTTCAGCACTCATAAAATGAAGGTTTATACTATGAACTATCCATTTATACATCGCAGAATACATAATAGTTCTAGAGTTACTATTATACAGAAAAAGTACTAAAGGTGTTATTATACAGACAAATGCAGGGTATAGGTTTTGATCAATTTTTTTATTTAATTATAAGGTCACACAAACATCATTACAAAATAAAAATAACTAAGTGGCGTAAAGTATGTGTTTTCCGAACTAGTTAAAACTGTATCTCGGAAAATAGGGCCATCAGCTCGGAGACTAAACTAAATTATATTTAGGTCAAGTTGTACCAAACTGCTTAATTTTGTTGTAGTTAAATTTTTTGTAATGCTGTCACTTTTTGGCAAGGTTATTTCAGAGTTAACAAGAAAGTAGTATGTAAAATTTTGCTTAAATATATATATTTAGTGGGTTGGTGCAAGTGGACCTTAATACAATAATATTATTTATTTGTTTATTTTTTATAGCACAACAAACAGAAAAAAGTTAACTTAACAAAATATATTATGTCAGTACAAAAAGCGATCTCTTCCAGACAATCTAGACCAACCTTATAATAGTATATTTTCTAACTTAAACCAAACCCCAATGTGATGATGAGCCGAACAAACTATGGACACAGTAAAGTACTCAGTCCTAAGTACAATAATGAGTACTTTCATTGCGCTAGGAGACCCGGGTAATGCCCACCCCGTTGTTCCATCAGGATAATGTGTCGGACCGCAGCAACCACCGATGGGAAATCTGAATACTTACTCGCAGCACGAATCGAGTTCACTGCACATTTGTAGCGGACTGGGAATAGCCAAATAGCTAATTAATACCCGTTTTACCTAACGCTCCCTAACTTTTCAACCGACGAAAAAAATGGAGGAGGTACGACCATACATAACTTTTCGCAGTCATCCTTTTTTGATGATTCTTTTTTTAATGGATAGGTTCTATCTCAAAGTTGGCCCCTTTAAAATTTTAAAAAGAAATTCCACCTCTAAGGGCAGTCGCACACGGTTTTCTCGATTCTATCACGCATAACTTTGTACTGGATTATCCGATTTTGATGATATTTTCTTATTGAATAGGGTTTACCTCAAATGAGTAGTGGTAATGGAAGATCGCTGATGCAAAAATAAAGAATTTGTTGAAATGAATTTACAATTGTGGAAAGGAAGATATGCTATGGTCACGTATCAGGAATTACATGCGTGCCATAATGGTCAGAAATCCGTGAATTAATGAGGTTACAAAACATTACATTCCGTTTACACTTAAACAATGGGAAATCTATGATATAGTATATGTATAAAAAGAGGTAGATATGTTTGCAAGCGTGCGGTAAATGAAGCGCGTAATGGGAGATATTTGTCGTAAGTAACGTCATTAACAATGAAATACTCTATTATACTCTTCGTCGTTCGGAACAAGTTTTTCGCTTGTTTTGTGAGTTTATAACTCATTCCTTGTAGAATATCATAGTGGGAAAATAATCAGTTCAGCTGGTTTTTAATAATAAAGCATTCACTCATTAATAATTTTAAAATTAATAAAATAGAGTAATTTCTATTCTAAGACATATTTGCCAGACACAATTTCAAATCATTTCGGTATAGAGGAGATATTTTATACATGAGCTACGCCAGAAGACTCGCTTGCCGTCAAACTTCTAGCTTCGCGATTTATCAAAATACCTAAGGGTGGGAGAAATAAAACTATAAAAAAAACTAAACTAAAAAAAATTTGCATTTGGGCTTGTTAATTATGTTACAGTTTCCAGTATAGTTTTTGCATTTCACGAGGGCGCGTGAGCTTTACTTGTGGTTACGTCGTTTACATGCACATTGCGTAAGTGTGTATACCTGTTAGGAGCCTAGGTGAGAGCTCTCGCTCACACTTATACAGATACTACACACACAACCATGAGCCAAACGCCCTCGTGAGTTGAAAAACTACTTTGTTCAACTATATAACTATGTAAAGCCAGTGATTTGTTGCTTAAAACACTCTGCTGAAGTTTATAATTATTAAAGCGTGCAGTGAAATAACAATGTGGAAGTTATAAATAAATTAACCTAAAGTTAACCGTAGTTAGAACTGCACGGCGAGGTGGGTGATCTCTAAGGACCATCCTGAACTGGAGCTTGTTTGGGAACTTCTGTTGTTTCAATAAAGTTGAATTTATATGGACTGATTTTAAAGCTATGACATACCTAAGTTGTGTGTGACTACAATTTTGAAATGGAGTGAAATTACTAGTACGTTTTATTGTTCACCAAATAAAAAAACACTTATAAATAAATAAAAAATAAAAAAAGAGTTTCATCGGCGGCATTATCGGTGACCACATTGCAGGATGATAATTTGATAGCTTTCAGATAAAATATATTTTTTTTGACTATATTTGAATATAGTCAAGTCAAATATTTTATTCAAAGTATGTAAGTAGCAGCCACTGGAGTGACTATGTAGTTCTCGTAGTTACACAATTAAACATAAATTAAAATACATTTAAATTAATTATAACTAGTTATTAAGTCTATTTCTTAAATTATTTCTAACTAACCTGTATAATTTTTTCACTTCTTCTGACTTGGGTTTGCCAGGGTTATATTTACTAGCCCTAAGTTCTGTTTCGAACTTCGCTTCGGACACATTCCATCAATATTGTGATATACATGCTCTTTAACGCCTGGATATTCGGGACAGTTGGAAGAGGGAACTTTTTTCATCAGGTATACGAATTTGTTCTACGGAATGTCTCCGGAGCGAAGTCGGAACGCAGTAATTAGCCCTTGTCGACACATTTTGCCAATGAGATCTATCCAGGTATTATCGCAGGGCTGCGGTTGGATTGTTTTATACCAGATCCTTTTAAATTTTGACAACAGCTGCAATATCCTTCATTTCAGATAAATAATTAATTAATTATTCAATGTCATTAGTTAAAAATACTTAATACAAAAAATCCACTATCCTAATAAACTAGATGATGCCTGCGGTTTTTTGATTCCCGCGTGAACACTTTAATTTTCCGGGATCAGCTAGTAATAAATAAAACAAACTATTAAGAAATAAGTGGAGAGCAAAAAGCCTGGTTCACGTTAAAGTGGTTCATGAAACATGGACTTGAGTCGTTCACAAGCATTATTATTAATATAACGAACGACAAGACAAAACGACAAAGAAGAACCGTTGTAATTGGTACTTATGATTTAACATCGAACACTAACAAAGCAGCCTAAGATAATGACGTCACATTTTTATTTAAGGCTTGTTTTATTCTACGGTTGCCTGTATTTTCAGTTTTATAACTGAACAACTTTCCCCAAGGAACATAGGTCGAAATGTGAAAAAAAAAATTAGGACCCCCCATACAAAATTGACGATCAGCTGATTGATTTACTATGGGAGGTAAAAATTTTTTTTAATTTATATAGGTGAGGACTTAGAAAGTGATAGAAGGCTTAACCCGGAAAAAGAAACGGTTCTACCGGGATTTTCAAATACATAACTCCACGCGCATGAAATCGCAGGCAAAAGCTAATCATCGGATAAATAAACAAATAAAGGTATACAAACTAGCTCTAGCTACGTTTTCTGTTTACTAAGGTCATAGATATAAATAGATCTATGAGTAATTGGATTACCTACTATCCACAAACTAGGGTACGACGAGTAGTTATAAACCCTACGCAGATTCATGCCTGAGTGAGTGCAGTAATAGAATATTAAACTAGACTTCAGGAAGCATGAAACTGTTCCTACGCCGTGAATTGAATCAGATTATTGAATAAGTGCGCCGCGACACACGACGTCGGTTACGAGCGAGGATGTCAGGAAAAACTAGATGTGACATTGTAATAACTTAATATCTACTTGACTTCCCTTAAATCGGAGACTACGTTATATGAACTAAGTATTATGAACATTTTATGTGATGGAGTTATAAAGCGTATATAACATTGCATCTATCCCAAGTTGTCTATTAATCTGAAATCTCTACAGTCTACTTCCTTACTAATCTAAATATATAAAAGGCAAAGGTGACTGACTGACTGACTGACTGACTGACTGACTGACTGACTGACTGACTGATCTATCAACACACAGCTCAAACCAATGGATGGATCAAGCTGAAATTTTGCATGTAGATAGCTATTATAACGTAGGTGTCCGCAAAGAAAGGATTTTTGAAAATTCAACCCCTAATGGGATAAAATAGGGGTTTGAAAAATCGAACTTAACGTGAGCGAAGCCGCGGGAAAAGCTAGCCTATCTATATATTCTATTCTATATATTCTATTCTATATAATATATAAAACTCAATTGCTGTTCGATAGCCTCGCTAAAACTCAAAACGGTTTGATCTATTTTTTTTTTTGTTTGCCTTATAGGTACAGGAGTGGTTTAAAAACAAAAAAAATTAGGTAAAACCCAAAAAAACAGCGAATAATCGAAATAGTCAAAATTGGTAATGCCCGGGTCGAACCTGTGAACCCCCGAACAGTAGACCGCAGTCTACCACTAGGCTAACACTGCTCTATTAAAAATTAATTAGTGATTTTTATGCATTTCCTTACTAATATCCTTACTAATAATATTATAAATGCGAAAGTGTGTTTGTTTGTTGGTTTGTCCTTCAATCGCGCCACAACAAAGCAACAGATAGACGAGACTTTTTTGCGTGGGTACAGTTGAAGACCGGGAGAGTGACATAGGCTAATTTTTATCCCGGAAAATCCAAGAGAACCCGCGGGATTTTTAAAAATTAAATCCAAGTGAAGCCGCGGGCATCAACAAGTTAGATAATAATAACAAATATCTTATTAAACTTCTTCCTAGTTATTTTTTGTTTCGATTACTACGATAAATTATGATTTAATGCAATTCATATTAATTGGCTTCGCGTTCATGACTTCGCGACTCACGCGAGAATTTAATTCATGTTTTTAAAATAGATTTCAGAAAATAACCGCAAACCTAATACTCTGTGATATCATACAGATTTCACGCGAGTTTATAATGTATCTTAGGATACCTACTAGATGTTATAGGAAACTAGACGATGCCCGCGACTTCGTCCGCGTGGATCAAGGTTTTTCAATTCCCATGGGAACTCTGTGATTTCCGGGATAAAATGTGTAGCCTATGTTTTAATCCTGGGTATGATCTCTTTTCCAAATAACAAACATACACACACACATACACACACACACACACACACACATACACATACACATACAAACTTTCGCCTTTATAATATTAGTGTGATATATTTTGTAATACTAAAGTGTCTTCATTATAAACTTTTTATCGACATAATATTTTTCATCGAATATTGTTTAAAGTGTCCTTTTATCCCAGAAAAACTAAAAGTTTCCGCGGGAATCAAAATCTCGTAATCCGCGCGTACCTACGAAGTCGCGGGCATCAGCTAGTTGTACCTAGATCATACATACTTTGCGCATGATTTTATATGGCAGGGGTATTTTAAATTTTTAATTTACACTTGTACTTATTACCGGTTATTTCGAGTGAAACATACTTTATCGATCAATGTTATCTATGTTAGAATATTTTAGATGTAGATTAGTGATGTCTTCATGACGAGACAGATTTCAAATAAGTTTTGATTTTGGTACCATCGAATAAGTTTGCACCGCTAAGTGGTTGAATTCCCAAGGTCGCGCACTAAGGTCTTCGCTTCCTCCTCCTCCATATCAGGATAAACCAAAGAAAATACAATTTAGGTACCTTAAAATCAAGAATGAATAGGCATTTTCCAAGCAAGCGCGCTCCGTCTTAACCTGCATCTTCACTTACCATCAGGTGTTATCCTGATCGCATTTAAACGCTAGTATATACTATACTAGTGGATGCCCGCGACTTCGTCCGCGTGGATTTAAAATCCCGCGGGAACTCTTTGATATTCCAGGATAAAAAGTAGCCTATATCACTCTCCAGGTCCTCCAAAATCACGTCGATCCATAGCTCTGTTGCAGCGTTATTGAAGGACAAACCAACAAACAAACACACTTGCGCATTTAAAATGTTAGAAGGTAAGCATTAAAAAAAACATACATTTTGATACACCAAGACTGTACTTGGTGGTTTGGTTGCATACCTACGTATTCAGCAGATAATGTCTGTGTACGTGATCTAGTGACATACGTTCTATGTTTTCCGAGCTAACCCTATTAGGCGGCAGGTAGGTTTACAGGACATGAGGGTTTCGTGACGCAGCGCACCGTACTCATGACATCTCTCGTAATTTAAATGGCTTGAAAACAGAGAAAATAAAGTTTTTACGTCACTCCTCGTGGAATTACGCGCTACGAGCAGTTTTAATGATTTATACTCCTATTTACTGCGCATGGTTTAATTTTAACCAGTAGGAATGTTTAAAATTATTAGGATCTCAACACGAATTTCAATTGATATCGGCGGTGTTAAGCAGATTTTACTTGTACTATTTTGTTATTATTTATAGCAACTAAATAATTATAATCTACTTAAATTAATAAACAATTAAACTTTGATAGGATCCACATCAACACCAGATTATTTAAAGCTTATTTTGTAATATTTTAAGTAGATTATAATAATTGAACGAGCGAAGCGAGTTCTCTGAGTCAACTAGGGCGCTTGTCTGTACTGGACAGAGAAGTGTGTACGTCCAAATGTCTGTCAGAGCCCTATAACTTCTGAATTACTGAACGTAATTACTTCAAATTTAAATATAATATGTAAACTGATGGCCTTCAGCCGAACATGGTATAAAAAAATATAAAAAGCTTTATTTCAGGGGGGCTCTCATAGAAGCGTGTTTGAAGTAAAATTTTGTTTGTTGCGTTACATAGACTTGCGATATATCTTTTTAAAGACGACTTTGAACAGAGTACAAAAATATATTTTTTTTTAATGTTTCCCTTAAAATTGACGAAATGGGGGGCTTTCAAAGTGGAGATTTTAATTTGAGCCATATGTCAAGAATGACAAGATATTAGAACTAGAAACTTAGTGGTAAATTCAGTTATATCTTGTACTTGAACAACAAATACTAAAATTAGATAAATATTATAAAGAAACGAAATTATTTAACTTTTAAGTGGAGATTTAATTTGAGCCATATGTCAAAAAGTATTGCATATTAGAACCTGAAACTTTGTTGAAAATTCAGTTATATCCTGTACTTGAACAGCAAATACTAAAATTAGATAAATATTATAAAGAAACGAAATTATTTAATTTTTAATGCTAATAGCTTCACAATAATGCTAATAGATAGCGCTGTATCAGTAAAACAGTTTTCCGTCAACTATTATTATTTTTTATTGCGTCTAATGTTAAAAGTTAATTATTACAATATATAATTAAAACTATCTTTTGGGAATTATGGGATACCGCGAGGTCTCAGTTCGGGGCGAACCACTAGTTATTTAGTTGTTATTCCTTATGGTATTTTGAATCGTCTAAGCCTCTTAGGTCTGTCACAGTAATGAATCTACCTACAGTGATATAGATCATTGCTTTATGTACTATATGAATATAATATTAATATCTGCTAGTATGTACTCGCCCAAATCTCCGTATCTCATTCCAACATTAATTACATGCCCTTTGTGAGGTACTTTGGCTTGATAAATCTGAGCGAGGTGTACGGTCGGCTCCATTTATTTTGACTGACTGAAACACGCCTGGAGGTTTCATACAAATGACCCCTACTGTAATATGATCATTATCACTCGTTATATTCTCTTAACTATATATTTTATATACTTGTAATTTACACTTGTAATAAGTAAAATAAATGTATCGATACGACTTTTTGTTCGTGTACGTTTGAGGACTTGGAGAGCTTAGGCTTAACTTCATGCGGGAGAAGTTGCGGGCAAAAGCTAAGTACCTATTATAGAAAAGTAAAGTTCTTTTCATTTGACTATCATAAATCTCTGCAAATTAAGCCAGTTAACACACGGTGTCGCTTACCGCGGCGGAGCGCAGAGACGGAGGCAGTGTGAATTCCGATTCACACGGCACGGATGTGGTGGTCGCACCACAAGGCGTAATAATTGCAAAAAAAATCTTATCGCAACTGAGGAGCGTCGGAACAAAAACCGATAAAGCACATTTTGA
Source organism: Hipparchia sbordonii (assembly GCA_038048805.1). Taxonomy (NCBI): domain Eukaryota; kingdom Metazoa; phylum Arthropoda; class Insecta; order Lepidoptera; family Nymphalidae; genus Hipparchia; species Hipparchia sbordonii. Next base: position 5,485,392 of record CM076104.1, on the reverse strand, counting down.
CTTTTTTCTTTGTTTTTTTTTTTATCTCAACAGATACCGAACTCACTACTGTGACATTTAGGTTTCGAAACAGTGCTGCCAACACCAATATATTAATAACTATTATTCATCTTTAAATTAAAAAGCCATAGACTTAGACACATTTTTTCAATTTCTTAAAACAAAACTCTGAAGTGATTTATCGGTTTTTGTTCCGACGCTCCTCAACTATTGCCTGCTCAAAATTATGTAAGCATGTGCATGGAGTAAAATAATTATGAAATGGAAGTTATGTGGTGGGAATGTCTTGGTATAACTAATAACTACGCTAGGTTATCGGATAATCGAAGGATGACTACATATTACGAGTATAAAGAGCAGTATGAAATCTTCTTGCGCTTTACCACGGACCGCTGCGGCAGATGCTTCCATGTGTTACTGCCTAACGCAAGTTTATATAAATTATATTTATTATATTTTGCTCATTCAAAGGTCAGTCTGAACATTAATTGCAGTGTCTTTGTAAGATATTTTTCGCTTGATGAATCTCGCCAAGCTGTACGGTCGACTTCATTTATTTCCGCTGACTGAAACACTTCTGTAGATGGTCTTCATACAAATGACCCTTAGAGTAAAAGGTTCATTAACGCCCGTTCTACGTGTTTACTTCTTATGTAGGTATCTTGAAGTTTTTCATATTATCACATAGCTTACGATATTTTTCACACATAATAATGACTAAATTTTTTTCTGTGACATTATAATATTATCTCTACAAATATAGGTATTTATTTATTTAAGTTATATAATTCACGATTTTTAATAAATAATGTACAGAATCGTCCAAAAATATAGGTAATATGTTTTTTTTTAAATTTAATGACAAGATAGTCCTTGACTGCTATCTCACCTGATGGTAAGTGACGATGCAGACTAAGATGGTAGTGGACTAACTTGGAAGGGGTATGGCAGTAGGTATTCAACCCATACCCCTAATCTGTTTCTACACGATCTTTTTCATGTTATCTTAAACGCTTGGATTTATGTTCCGTACACACTGCCAACTTCCTAACTTCGAGTTAGTATTGAGAATTTCTTGAGAAACCCAATAAATTTTCTGTCCCGACTGAGGAATCGATCCCGGGACCTTTTCATAAGCAGTCGAACTTGCGAACCACTAAACTAACGAGGCAGTCAAGTATAATAGGTATGTGCATCTATATGTTTGTCAGTATAAGCGACTGGCAGTGACAGTTAGTAGCATTACATTGCAGTACGATCTGCTTTCTGGCTCTACAATAGAGCTCTTAAACGAGATGGAATATTGCTTGCATATTTAACAGTAGGGAAAGTACGCACCAAACGGCATATAATAATTATGTTACGGGCAACTTGATTCCGAGCAAATAATATATGAAAACTAGGAGCGTCTGTCAAATTAATAATACCCGACGGCCATTTAAAAAATCAAGGTTTAAGCCACAGCCTTCTGACCTAGTTTAAACACATATATAAAAAACTAGCTTTTACTCGCGGCTTTGCTCACGTTAAGTTCGATTTTTCAAAAATAAAACCCTTAGGGGTTGAATTTTCAAAAATCCTTCCTTAGTGTGCGCCTACGTCATAAAAGGAACCAACTGTAAAAATTTCAAGTTTCTCACTTCAGTAGTTTAGGCTGTGCGTTGATATCTCAATCAGTCAGTCAGTCAATTTTATATATTATAGATGTATACGAACCAAAACTGTCGGAACCTAAATTGTAGAATTGAGAAGCGACTATCGTTTCGTTAAGTCAGTTATGTAGGTACTACCTATTAGGTATTCTGTGGTTATGTTAAAGAATCAAAGTAGTTTACCTATTTATCATACGTCCGAAAGTCGCGGGCGTCCGCTAGTATTTCGAAATAAAATACGTTATCAACTGTAGCGTAAGCGAAAATGCGTTGCAAAATTTATGTTAACGTAACCCTTTTTCGCATTAAAATTGTAATTAATGTTTTCGTTGAAGTGAAGCATCATTTCGGAGTGGCGTCAAATGTACATAATGATTACGTACACTAATTTCGTTGCTTCAATTTCATGTTGATTTTGAAACACGGCTCCACCAGAGAATATTATGTTATGGAGAGTGAACAGAATACTCTATTACTCAACATTACTTATGTACTACTAACCTACTATGAGCCGCTAAGTTTGTCTAAAACAGTATATCAATAGATATAGCCGGAAATAAACTTACTGTAACTAGGTTCATTGTAATCTCAGCTGTGCGAATATCTATCCAGTGTAAATTAAAAAATATATTTTTAAAAAACAAGTTTTCAGTAGCTGGCTACATCATCAGACCTTGGATATCGTCTAGGACCAGAATACTTGAAGACGAATCAAACGAGTTCAAACTCAAACATGCAACAATAAGGCTAATTAAAATAATTGTCATTAGTAATTAAACGCACTAAAACGCATTATAATATTTACATTTTAATAAAAATCTATAATATATCTATGAATCGAAAATGGAAATAAAATAATTATTTCTTGTCGAACTCTATAGAACTTCACTTTGAGTGAAATAAAATTGAGAGACGTGGATTTAGGGCTGGTTTGCGCAGGCCGAATTGCCACCGCACTGAATGGCCTAGCTAAACCGGTTTGATGGTGAGATTCTTTTGCTTTTTTAGGCTTATGTGGTTTTCACGCCAGATTTTAGGAAGTTTTCCACACCAAAATAGCATATACAGAACTAAATAGGCTAGCTAGCTAGGTATATTTATATTTTTGGCAAAGTTATTCCAAGTTTATTTATTGTAGCACTAATGCTACGATTAATTATTTTAGTATTTTTATAAATAAAAACACAACAACGAATATTAGAGAAGACGCAGGCCAACCTTTTTTCAAGGCTTTAGCCAACTTAAAATGAGTTTTATCGGAGCGCAAAGATATTTTGGCAGATTTTTAATACAAAAATTGTCAGAACACCCAATTTATTGCTTAGTTAAATGTCACTAGACATTGGTGAAATCGGTACTTAGATATAGAACTTACAAGCTTTACAGCCGCATAGTTCCTGCAATCCACGAGGGCGCGTGAGCTTTACTTGCGTATATGCACATTGCGTAAGTGTGCGTGCCTGTCAAAAGCCTAGGTGGGAGTGATCAGGTGCGAGCAAGCTCTCGCTCACACTTATACAGATACGACACGCACACAACCATGAGCCACGCGCCCTCGTGAGTTGAAAGAACTAAAACAAAAGTCCAAACAAAGGCCGTAGTAGGAGTCTAAAAGATTTCGTACCTTTTCACTTTTCGTAATGTGTAAGTGAAGATGCAGCCTAAGATGAAGCACTTAAATGCATATTTAATCTTTATTAATTTAAAGGTTCTCAAGCACCTATTCCAATTTTCAAAGCTGTGCAACAGGAACCAGAAAGCAAAGCGCTTACTGCGCGTTCTCATATTGTATGTTCAAAAAATGTAGATTGGGATGCGACGGTGCCTTACCGGATCTATTCGATCTTGTGGTTCGATGGTTGAAAGGAGACTGTAAAACTAAGTCGAAAAGTTCCTGAATACACACTAAATAACACAACATATTAAAGCGACCTTGCCCGCCTAACTTATTAAATACCATTTTGTAGCTCAGCTCCGGGCAACTAAATTAGGCATTCTGTGGTCGTATAATCGCTGCGGCTCTCTAATATCAAACTGAAACTTGTGTGGGAATGTAGACAGAAGTCCGAAGTTAACATGTTTATTTTGAACAGGAATAGCCTTAGGACTTGTTTCGTCTTACTGATGGATTTTCTGCATGCGAAAGCTGACGTAAGTTTGCCATGAAACCTGCTGCGCCATATTCGAATGTTTACTACAGTTCAATCGGCTTTGATTGGCCGATACTCACTCAGTATTGGCTAAAATGCATTGTTGCAGAAAGAACTCGCTAAGTTCAGCCAATCACCACAATTGCCTGAGGTTTTTAACGAAAACGTGAGAACGGCAGATTTATCCACAGCCGTTGCTAGAGGCATTTATATAAATAGATCGCGAAGTATACATAAAATCAGGCTTTTCAGTAACTTATTGGTTCTCCCCTTGAATAACCCCATATTGTAATTAAGTGGGAACACTGTCGAAGGGATATGATTCCACAATTTGGTACTACGTGGAAAAAAAGATCTGGAGCAACGGATAGTCGAAGTGCTCCAGGCATCCAGGTGATGGTGAGGGTGAAATTGCATTCGGTGGCGTGCGGTGCGGTTGTAGCAGTTAGAGGGCGCAATAAGATCAAACAGCTCTTCAGAACACTCCAAGTTATATAGCCGATAATTGGTGAACATACATAAAAATAAAAGATTCCGACTAATAATTGAGACCCTCCTCCCTTTTTGAAGTCGGCTAGAAAATAAACAGCTCTAAGCGTATGAAGATCGAGACGATATTATTTCTTGCGAACTTGATTTCTTGAGAGCAATTTGATTTTCAATTTTCATCTCTGTCATTTAACATTTTGAAAATTTATCTTTTTTCAGTTACGTCGCTTTAAAGATATTCAACAATTTTATGCCGACTTTTCTAAATGCTAATAGAAGAAGTGAAATTATTGTTACGAAACAGAAATATTTTTTTCTCATTAATTTCTTTTGCGAGCAAAAGAATTTCCTAACCATAATAATTGTTAGGAAATTCTTTTGCTCGCAATATATATTGCAACAATACAACATTGTTGAAAATACAATATGACAAAAAATAATGATAAAAACATTGATATAAATTTCTGAATGTTTGTCTATGGTTAGATGTCTTGCTTTACAATAAAACTTTATAATATAAAAAATCTTTTCAAAAAACGACTTCAAACGCCACTACAAAATATAAAAATAATTTTAGTTTGTACACGTTTGTTGAAGTCGGGCGGGTCTAAATAGAAACGATGAAACCGATGCGCGACGCTGGCCCTCTAATAACACGTGACAGAAGCGTTTGTTGAAGTCGGGCGGGCTTAAATAGAAACGACGAAAACGATTCACAATGCCACCTTACAACACTAACTACCCTACAGCATCAGAATTGAGGAACTAGGACCTGAAGTTCTATGATGTAGTATATTATGCTTGGTACCACAATTTCAATTCATAAGCGACAGTTCCTAAATCCTCACAGTTGAGAAGTGTCCTGCTGCATCAGGATTGAAGAGCTAGGATCTAGAACTCCATGATATAGTCCACTGTTTTTTGGGATAAAAATCTTGTCTTCAACTATATCCGTGCAATAATCAAGTTGATACGATTGAAGGATAACCCTTGTTGGGTTATCCTTTACTTTTGCAATTATAATATTATATCAGTATGGTATTAAATAATAATTAATTAATTATACAATTAAAACAATTGAACTTCAATTTCACGAAGCATAGAGATCTCTCGGTATCGCTAAAGTTACTTTAAAATATATGAAACAAATATCAAACAATTCCATTGATTCAAAATTCTTGTAACACAATTCGCATTTACTCAACTTTTCGCTTCTTATTATATTGAATTTCCCGGAAACACTTGACTAATTCTTCGTTGTTTTAAATTGAACGTTATCCTTTTGTTCAAAGACCGAGAATTTAACGTTCAATTGCTAATTAGGGTTGTTTTCTTTGAGCATTGTAAAGAACGATCTACGATTAGGTACCTACTTTGAAAATTTTGTGTTATGAATAAAAATAGTATTTTTATACCAAAGTTATAAGGGAATTCTAATAACCAGGTTGGAGAATTTATTTATCGTTTAATTGCTAAATGATTGAGGGATGAACCAAAAAATCAAGAAACAAACACATTTTCTTATTTATACCCTACCTACTGGTAGATAGGAAATTCAATTCAAACAGGCACAATTTAGAAAAGAACAAACGTGTTCTAATATTCAGTTAATTTATTAGATAAAAGACGTAATATTAATTTGTTTAATTGAAAATAATTTTACTGAAGGAAATTACCTTGAAAAAAATCATCTCAAACAGGAAAACGTTTCAATAGTCACGCTCCAAAAATTTCTTTTATTTTTCTTTGTTGATCAAATTTAAATTCATAATTATTAAAAAGGTAAATTTTTTATTAACTTAAATATGAACAATTCTGACTAGGTCAAAAGTTTTTTTTTTAATATCTTAAATTTTAGGGGACTTTTGTCCGACACGTACACGCAGGTCAAAAGTTAATAAATGATATTTTGAGCAGTTGAGAAAAAAGTGATTTTTAAAATTTTTAATTGAATTTGGTTCAAAACTAAATAGAGCGATCTTGTGCTACTATAATTTGAGGTTATAATAGTTTTATATGTAATTGGTAAGATATAGGTAATAGTTATAATAGGTAGGTAGCTAGATATCTACGTAGAGCAAATCATTGTGGTATAATTGTTATACTCCCAAAGGCTTAAGCAGACAGGCAGGCAGAGAGCATGCAATCGCATCCATTTGATGGCAATCAAGTTATCTGTTAACGCAGCATCAGCTCACAAGCCTAATCCTCTGTAATATTATGTGAGCGTCCTCTCTAAGTTAATTTGCTTGTTGATCAATCCGGATTGAGTGGCACGTCTTGATACATAAAATTTAGGCAATAATATGGTAGACTGCATTTTCTCTACTTAAAAACGCTCTTCTGCGTTTGAAGCTTAGACTACAATATCGCAAAAATACTGCAATACAATAATTTGTATATTGAATAACTAGCTTTTTCATCATACCTACTTGAAAAATGAATATTGGCTTCAGAGGATAGCGGGAGCTTTAATTTTTAGTCCTATGGGAGTTTTCATTTCTCTCTTCTGATTGGTCTGCGTTCGTTGCAGAAACCTGTCGATCGCTCATTCCATTCGAAATTCAAAAATGTTTGAGAAGCTGTTGTATATATCTAGCTTTTTCTCATAGGTAATGCTGAAAAATAGTGTGTGTCACTCGGGGCCAAAATATTTTGTTCTCGGGCAAAATTTTATTATTATCGTTACTTACATGCTAAGGTATTAGTGCTGTTACCGATCTCATAAAAAAAAAAGATACCGGCCGAATTGACAACCTCCTCTTGGGAAGTCAGTTAAAAAACGACGTAAAATACGCTGCGCTAATATGGACAATACGCAAATAATTAAGATTTCTTAATAAAACTTCATCGTTCACTAATTACTGTTAGAGTTTTAAACGTTGTTGGAACTTGACAGATTTCAATAGAGCTCGATCATTAGAAGTGAAAACAAAAAACATTTACCGACACGGGCATTTTTCATAATTTATGGCTTTCTACTAAATTAGGTAAAAATCTTTTTCTTTTTCGCCCTACATCCCGGGTTTGATATTAAATCTACGTTAATGAAACTGATTAATGAGTTTGCTAATAACTTCTTCGCCATTATGTCCTAATCTGGTGCCGTAATTTTAATAATCTTTTTTTTAATGCAATATACAGCGGTACCTATTAGTAGGTATAGTATAAAAAAGGTTCGTATAGGAAAGTTATATTTAACTTTGAACTGATCCGCGTTGATTTAGGTTTTCTTAAAACATCTGAGTACCTACTCTTTGATTTTCCATGATAAACACGTATCTTTAAACATCTCGAGGATGCAACAACAACACACACACACACGCACACACACACACACACACACCACCCAAAAAAAAAGACTTATTAAAGAGTTTATTTCAATGAATACTTTTCTATTCTATAATGATGAACCATGACCAAGACCTTTCTTAGACCAAGTGAATTAGTAGAAGTTACAGTTACAGTTGTTGGTGAATTCAATAACTATACGCGTGAATCTGACGTCTAAATGGAAACACGTCTCAAAATTGAGCTTTACATGAAAGTTATGAATCAAGTTGTGCTAAGTTACAACTTTGAACCACGGTTTATTGCTGCAATAAACTGATTTGCACTGTTTATATACAGGCTCTTTGGCGAACTCTGAACATGATTGCTTCAATACGCTGCGTGCGGTTAGCCAAATAGAAAATGTACATTGTATTGGGGTATTTGAGTGTTGTCAAAATGTGAATATTCGGGTAAGGCCGTAGATTTTGCCACTTTGTAACATAGAGTAACATAGACACTCCTATGTTACGGTAACGTAGAAGTAACGTGAAAGGTAACACAGTGTTTGTAAGGCTGATTACATAACGTACTTATTTTAACCGACTTCAAAAAAGGAGGAGATTTTTGTAATAAACTTGTAAGTATAGCATTTTTTATAATCGCCGATCATTCAGAGATAAGAGAGAGAGTTCAGTAATAGGAAAAATATATTTTTTTAAACTATCATCAATGGAATTTAGTAACCAAAACTCTCTGGCTGTTTATCAAATAAAGGTACATTATTCTGATTATTACGAAGATGAGTTTCAATTAACTCATCTTCTTTTAAACTCATTCTTTATTTAAAAGAACTATTTGAAAAATCTGCTTCTGGCAGAATATGTACATTAACCTTTACAACACTTCAACGTTACTAAATAACAATCAACGTTACCAGTAACATAGAAGTCACATAAAAGTAACGTCGAAGCGTAATTTTTAAGGTTTTAAACAGGAATAATTACTAAATGCGAGCCGATTTTAGTCAAATACACATTATCATGTTTTTATAAATCACTTTAGCTTAGTATAACACATACATGTGTGCAATAAAAACTGTTATTTACCTTTAAAATCACCAAAATTCACAAAAAAAAGTTGCTGACGAAACACACGCGCACACCTTTGATAAAATTCCACAGACTAGAAAATGGCGGTTTCTTTTTTTTTATTTCGTTGCTGGAATCTTTAGTATGGCACGTGCCATTATAAAATACTACCCTAAAGTTATTGAATATTTAGATGCCCAATTTTGGTAACATACAAAATAGTAACGTAATAAGTGAAAATAAGGAGACAACAATTTGAATTGCGATAAAACATTTAAAAACGCATATTTAAATACATGGAACCCAGGATGTAATTGCTTAATCTATTCACATTTCAGATATTCATAGTAAATTAGGACTTTAAATAGAAATAATGTAGTTATAACGAGCCAAGTACTTGACTGGATCAAAAAGACAGCTTATTTTGGGCAAAATTTCGGGGTAAGGTCGGTTTTAAGTCATTGTATTTTTTTGAATATACGACATACATTCAATTTAAGAATGCTCTATAGGAGTTTAAGAACTACCTAGCCTAATTAGGATACTTGCATAACAATTTACGCAGTACTTCGATTTTTAATACGCATGTCAAGTTAAGGGACATTTTCTTTTTACAAAAAGTGGCAAAATCTACGGCCTTACCCATTCATCTGATTAATTACAATCCAAAATATTGTAACAAGTGAGAAAGACATTTATAAAAACAGAAAATAAATCCGTCAAAAAACAAATAATTTATACTTATGTATAAGCTTTTTTACTGCAAATGTATCCGGCTCTTTCTAAAACGAATTTTTCCTCAACTATGTTAATCCGTTGTTGTGACTGTAGGACAATCCAACAAAAAACAAAGGGGAAAATTAGTCATGTTTAGCATTATCATGACAAAAATCTATTCATATTTAAAAAAGTCGTGTGGCACTCGGGGACTGCCGCGGTAAAGCTATTGTATAGCATTTTTTATCAACGCCATCTAGCGGTGAGAGGAGTCCCGTGTCAGGTTATTTTCGTTACGGAATTTCTGGATTCGGTCTCCACGCTCAAGGCCCGCGATAGAAGCTATGCAACAGCTTAAAACTGTATTATCCGCAAGTTCATATTATGCAGGTCGCGGCTTCGTAGAATATCCTCTCTGTAACTCATATTTATATGTCATTTATGCTTCTGACAGCTGACAGAAACGGCGCTCTACTTATTAATACGTATTGATTTTTTTTTACATTCTTAATAATAATTAGTTAACTTTTAGTAAGACTTTAAGACAACCTCATAAAATAATATTAAGAATATTCCTCTATTGTAATAGCTTCCAGACACGGGTCGGCTTAAGAGATATCTCCCTCTATTTAGATTTACTTACAAACCTTTGGGCCAGTGTAACTTTGATATTATACTACTACGAGTACATAATAATATATTTCAACGGAAAGACAAACCACAGGAACAGTTATTAATTTCTAGATTTTCTTCTATCTCTGCAAAATTTTATTGCATTATTCAAACAAGATTAATTGTTTGTATGGGGCTCGCTTGTGTTAAAATATTTCAATAAACTTATTCTCTATCTAAGTAAAGTTCTTGCAATTCACGAGGGCGCGTGAGCTTTACTTGTGGTTACGTTGTGTACAGGCACATTGTATAAGTGTGCGTGTCTGTCAGGAGTCTAGGTGGGAGCGGTCAGGCGCGAACAAGCTCTCGCTCGCTCGCTATAAAACTACACACAGCCATCAGGCACGCGCCCTCGTGAATTGCAAGAACTTTACTACCGGGTGACATGCCGAACGCAAGAAATACAAAAACATTTCAGTAAATAAAATACAGTTTTTCAGAATTTATTAAGTGGAAGTTGTCATCAAAGAAAATAATATAAAAAGCAAGCAAGCAAATAAATCGATTTTATTGCATCTCATTTTTGTTCGTTATCTACACTTCATTGCATCGACATTGGTTATTATTTTGTTTGATGGCAGTATATTGGTTGTTCGACGTTCCAAATCCAATAAATAATAATCTACTTCAGTATTGAAAATATTACTTTTGATGCTGTGTGCTATCGGGACCATGAGTAGGTAGACCAATTTTATGGATGTGTGAATAAAGAAAACTAATTAGTGCATCTTTTTCCCTCTTGATATTTGAGAGCGAGAAGGACTGCTGTTTACTTACATAAAATTACCTATTCTGGGTAGGTACAATAGAAACTTGTATAAGTTCTTTTAATTCACGAGGGCTCGTGAGCTTTACTTATGGTTACGTCGTATACATGCACATTGCGTAAGTGTGTGTGCCTGTCAGGAGCCTAGTGCGGTCAGGCGGGAGCAAGCTCTCGCTCCCACTTATATAAATACGCCACACACAACCATGTGTCACGCGCCCTCGTGAATTGCAAGAAATCACTGAAACGTCACCTGTCAGAATTAATATTGACCTATTGTCACCAACTGTCACTGTGTTCACCATAGTCACAGATTTTATCTGAGACCATAGCAGTAAGAATGGTCACAGAGTTAAACAATAAAAATAAATATACCTTTCATAAGGTGACGTGCAAGACGGGAGGATTTAGTGTTAATCCCTTGAGGACTTTCCCGGGATGAAAATTAGTCTATATTCGTCTAAGTAGTGCAATCTATCTCTGTGCCGAAATTCATCAAGATTGGTTTCATTGTCCCTATTAATTTTTTTTTACCGCTTAATAAATTATTGTAGCCCATTGTAACCTATAGATTTTCTTCCTACGTAATATCAGTCTAACCTTTACCAAAATTAAACCATACCAATAGAGAACAGACAAATACAGAGAGACAGACACACAAAGCACGTGTTTACATCGTGTTTAGGTTTGAAGGATATTATCCTTCAAGTGTTTAGGACATGTTTGTCACAAGTGATGCTTCATAGCCTAGCGCATCGTGTAGCACATTCCTTTTCTAGACGCCGCAGCGGCGCCGAAGAAGCCGCATAGATCCACTACAACGCGCCGCGTCGTTTGGCATTCCTCTATTACATCTAACTAATTGGTTTAATACTCAAAGAACTAATCGGACTAATGATCAAGGGACAATAAGGAAACACTATAAGCCTACTACTTTGTCATTATTCCATTATATCTACAGCCTTTTATTAAGTAAGATCGTCTTCGTAATACACGAGTAGGATTTCTTTTACCGAGGCAAAATAAATAATGGGTCGGTAAATAGGTTCAGTGAATCGCTATTTATTTAGAATCTACAAAACGGTTTGTGAAAAATATTCTGTAGCGAGGCAAAACAAATATTGGTTTAGCCATTAATAAATACTATGAATACAGCGATCTTTATTTTTATGTCTTGCAAAAATATGGTTTTGCGAAAATGCTTATACCTATTGTCTTCTTTTTGGTATTATATTGTAATATTATTATTTCGATATCGTTTTCTATTGTATTATGAAAAAAAGTAATGTACCGAGTATGATAATATGACTACTTTCCTGCTGCTCCAGTGGACGATTGCAATCGCCTCTGATTGACCGATACTCACTTGCTATTGGCTAAAATGAATTGTTACAGTGTTGTAGAATTCTATTTAAAACAGGATGTAATAAGTTCCATGTATACAAATAATTTATACTAAATAACATTAGGTATGTATGAAAACCTCTACCAATTTTGCCTTAACAAATGTCAAATAGAACATTTAAACCCAGTTAATTAAATAATAAACAGTAGAGCCCTATAACAATTGCTTTGTTAAGTCCTACCCTCGCATATTGTTTGTCGAATATCGGAGGACTACTACATAAGGCGTGCTTGTTAACGATAACTGAAGCCCTCATAGCGCGACGTTCAAGGCGCTAAATGTCGACAGTTCAAACCCCGTCGTGCTAATATAAGACCTATTTCCAATAGTAGGAGGGGAAAGGTGTGGAAGTTTATCAGTTTATTTTTATTCTTTATTAATTAAAGTGTTTGTTCACATATTGGACATGTCACCCTCATAATTTACAATCAAGTATAAACAGGGTTATTGTAAAATGCCGACAACCTTCTACAGGCGACTTCTACTCATCAAAGTTAGCAACTTTTGTTCCACGACTTTTTAAAATTCCTAAAGAAAGAATTTTTTTTCATGCGAAAATAAGTATATATTTTTTTCTGTTCTAAAATTTTAAAAACTCTACGCGGCACGTGTCAAAGAAAATGGGCGGCGCGGCGCGCGGCCTTCAAAACGAAAACCTGGTGGTAGGTACTTAATGCCTATCAGAGGCTTTATGTCTGTCGCTGCGAGAAGCTTTTTTGGTTTTTGCGATAAACGCTAGTGAAGAAACTATTGACCAAAAATCATCATTCACAAATCATTCTTGCAATTTCTTAATGCAAATGTATTTATATACCGATATCTGCACCGAGATATCTTATTTTTCATAAATAGTGGGAATATGTGGAATGTATGGAAAAATATAATTACGCCGTTAAAGAGAAAACTCAACAGTTTATTGACCCTAAAGGAGTGTTATCGTTACATTTGCATGAGACAGGATGTGCGACCCTTTCGCAGTAAACCGCAGTTTACGACCCTGACAAGAGTATACGGCATCAAGTTATTTGACTTTTACTAGTTTATTCTTCTATTAAAAATTGAATCTATATAAGATATTATATTATAAAAAATATGCCCATAATATTATGTGACGACTTGAGGGAAAACTGCTGCAAAAATGTCATGAAATTTGCAACTAAACAAGTATCTTTGAAAAAGTGATAACTTGCAGAATCTTTGAGATTAAGTTGACGCTTATTCTCTCGTAAGTTCAAGAATGTCTAGTATGTATTAATAAATAATTGAAGTCGTAGAAATATCGACATTCATGCTCACTTGTCTATAAGCATGTAATGGAAGAAGAAATGTAGAAGATAGGAGTGAAAACTTTTTTTAACTATTAGGAGATACCACAAACATATAAGAGTAAGCAGACCTAACATAAGAAAAAATTGGCGTTCCAATTACGCCTACATACAAATCTCACGCACACATTGACAGTAAACAGAGCCGGACTTCGAAAAGCGAGGTTCAGCGAGGTTGAAGGGACTGGAGAGTATTTAGTATCTGTGATTTGAAATAATATGGAAACTACGGAAAGTTGCCATCAAATTGTAGGTTAAACCCTTATTTTACATTCTGTAAACTTAATTCTATAAATTAATTCTTAATTATGAAAATGGATTCTAATGTGCTAAGTTTCGCGGTTTTGTAATCAAACAAGTAATAATGTTACAAAATAATATTTAATAAAATCAAAACAAAACATGATTTACAAAATCTACCCAAAAGATATATCTATTTATCTATTAGATAAATAAAACAAAATCAAAAAGCAACTTTTTCTCTAATATCTTTTAGAAATACAAACATTGACAATACGATAACATCAACAGTAGTTTAATTAACTCTTACATTCTATTCAGCCTGTATCACTCATTTCAATAACCTTATTAGAATAGTATTACACATTTTAAACTTATAAAAATAACAAAATAAACCATATGTCTCAGTCTTTTCAATAACCTAATAAGGAATAGTATTACTCTATACTCTTTATTAATAGTATTACTAGGCTGTAAATTTTGCAAGTCCATCAAAACTTGATCTCCAGCAGCTTTTCTTTCTACTGGACCTTTTACTGATGATGTAGATATATTCTGAAAACAAGAGTAATAAATTATCAGTTGTCTAGTATTAACAATTTAATAGGTAATACAAATAGGTACACAGCTATACAGGGTGTCCCACGGCTATGCCACATGGAGGGGAAGTACCTTAAATATTGTAGATGGAACATTTTACTGAAAGAAGACTTCATTTTAATTTAAAAAATAATTTAAACTGCATTCATAGATTTTTAAATAATTGCCTGGTTGAACCGGGACTCGAACCCGCTATACGAGAAAAAAAATTAACCTGTATCTTTATCATACCGATCGGAAGGCTTCATCGTAAGGATTATTTTTTGTTAAATAACATAGCATGAGAAATAAAAGGAAGACCATGAATTTTAGCCTTTGATGTAAAATTTTGTTCAGAAAAATGAAAAGCTGATATTGGCGTATCGACATACAACTGACATGAACTATTACTAATGAGTACCCACTTGAGAAGTACGCATCATTTCCCGATCCTTACTAATCCTTACTTATATTACCTATAAATGCGAAAGTGTGTTTGTTTGTTGATTTATTAGTTTGTCCTTCAATCCCGCTGCAACAGAGCTACGAATTGCAGCGGGATCATACATCAAAGGCTAAAATTCATGGTCTTCCTTTTATTTCTCATGCTATGTTATTTAACAAAAAATAATCCTTATGATGAAACCTTCCGATCGGTATGATAAAGATACAGGTTAATTTTTTTTCTCGTATAGCGGGTTCGAGTCCCGGTTCAACCAGGCAATTATTAAAAAATCTATGAATGCAGTTTAAATTGTTTTTTAAATTAAAATGAAGTCTTCTTTCAGTAAAATGTTCCATCTACAATATTTAAGGTACTTCCCCTCCATGTGGCATAGCCGTGGGACGCCCTGTATATATATGGGTATAGCTGTCAATATTTACGTTTAAATGGCAAGATGTTTTGGGTTGGTACCTAAATATAAGAACAACTAGAAACTTACTTGTAATGATGAATCAAAAATCATTGGGATTGCATTAGAAGTAAGGACGGTACGAAAACCACTGCAATCCACTAAATGTGCTTCAAAATGTTCAGAACATAGCACACTCGATGTTTTGTGCTGCCAATTTTTTTTATTCATCTGCATCAACCAGGCATTTTTTAGATTTTCATCCTTTGGAAAGCTGAAAAATGATTTAATTTTATAATTTATCCTTACTTTTATAGAAATAGAAATATTTTAAACTTTTACAAGCACTTTTGAATCGTCAATGAATCTACCACTGGTTCGGAATGCCTTTCCCGCCGAGAAGAGCCAGCAAGAAACTCGGCGGTCGCTCTTTTCAAAAAAAAGTAAAAAATTTAGAATATTTAATGAAACTATGCTATGTATACAGTGCTTCCACGATTAATTTTCCTAAGTCCAATACAATACAAATAAAAATTAATACAATCCAATACATCTTAAAACAGGCAGGCAAAAACAGACTAATTATTTAATCAAAATATACCCACTAAACAAAACTTGCGCCTGAATACGGCCCTGTCAAATTGTACAAGTATATGAAACGACAAACAAGATCCTGATATTAATTAATTGATAAATATTGCAACAGGAATATACTAGAACCAAAATTACTATAACTGTTTACGAGTTTTGCGTATATAATAATTAGGGACTGCTTCTAAAATGCCGAACGATTATTAATAATCACACAGTAAGCATATAACCAAATTACGAGTCTATAGCACATCAAAACTTACCGATGAAAAGTAATTGCAGGTGTTTTCCTATACGGAGAATTGCCACACAGAGGTGCACAACACTTCACCATTTTATTTCAGCATTTTTGATTCTTTAGACTCGATTTTAAAGCAAATTTAAAAGAATAAACAACTCGCAGGTTATGTTGTTGTTTTTGACAAATTGTCATATTGCATCATACTGTTCTTATTTGGAGCTAGTGAATTGCCTCAAGATCTATTATGTCTATGAGTGCGTAAGTGTTGCAACAACAGAAGTAAAAGAGATAGAATCATATATTTTTTGTTGGAGAGAAGCAAGCGAAGATATTATTTATTCGTTTAGATGTAGTTGTGAAAATTATGTTAGGTCTGCTTACTCTTATATGTTTGTGGGAGATACCTACTAAAATACAAGACAAAAAATAATTATTTCCTGTAGAAGCTTACAAAATGGAAAATGAGTTTCCTCCTGCGGTGTTTTCACGAAGGTATGATATTATGAGATTATGCAAGGCATTTAAATTATTCTGAAGCAGTTAACATATTACCTGTATTTCTGTTTACACAAATGTTTCCCACTTGAAACGATTTAAGCAATGGTTTTTTGTACTTATTGTGTTCGCTTCAAAAGATTCAAGTTCTTTTGAACGTTTTGCGTTTTGAACATTTTGGGGAAATGAAATGAAATGAAAATATTCTTTTTTTGTACACCAAAGAATAAAATTTGAACAATTTGGGTATTTGACAATTGCTTTTTATTTAAAACTAGCTTTTGCCCCCCCGCGACTTCATCCGCGTGGAATTAGATTCCAATTTTTCCTGAATTTTCTTTGCTATAAACCTCACGGAGCCCGAGACCTTTCCAACGAATGCAAAACCGTGGAAATCGGTTCGTGCGTTCTGGAGTTATAGCGTCAGGAAGGAAAACCCGACTTATTTTTATATAGTAGATAATGATTTTTAATATTATAACACAATGTCATTTTTCTTCTTTTAATAACTTAACTATATAGAGCTTTAAAGTATCCTGTTAGACAGAGAGAGCAATACTGACATGTGGCCTCCGTTGTCCATCCGTCCACCCGTCCGTCTGTCTGTCACCGGGCTGTATCTCATGATCCGTAATACAGTTGAAATTTTCACAGAAGGTGTATTTCTGTTGCCGCTATAACAACAAATAATAAATATAAATTAAATATTAAATATCTACTAGAAAAGTGTTTATTTTTTTTGCCTTAATTGATCGATCTTAAACTGTTACGATGGTATGGAATACCTCGTGTTCGAGCCCGACTCGCACTTGGCTGGTTTTTCTTTTTTATTATAAAATAAAAATGGGCGCCTAATCCGTTCCCGCAATACAGATGAAAAAGGAGAAAGTTGTACGCAACACTGTGTTTACAGTTACATTAATTAAAGCTTCAGTAAATGATTTTAAGGCGGCTACAACTGAATGGGTAATGAGGCTCCGCATTCGAGTCTTTGTTCTGGCATATTCATTACCTGCTCCCATTCGAGTTTGTTTGTAAAAAAGCTTTGTTCTCCGACGTGCCCTCTCGAGGGAAACAAACAATATCTCTAACAATCCTGAGGTCAAGCGATTCCATCCGGCAAATATTCTGAACGGTAATTAAAATAACAAACAATTCCAGTGTTAATAATATTTTAATTGAAGCCATATAACAATTTATATGGCTCTATAATTTCACGTTACTCACTTTCAAGGGAAGCTGGAAGAAATTTCTTTTTTTTAGAGATAAGCTTCACTCAGCTTCACCTATGTCTACTTCTTCTAATATATGTTGTCTTGTAAATCCTTATATGTCTTGAAGTATATATTTGGTTACGTCCTCCTTGTTATATGTACATAAAAAATAAAAATAAAATAAAATAATCAATTTAATTGAAGTCTCAATAGCCCATCGGCCTCACAGACCGATTTAGAAGATTCTTTTTTTTTTGAAAGGGTATATATACTGCCCAGGTGGTCACATGGTCAGGATCTGATGATAGGATCCTGGAGAAATCGAAGGAACTCTTCAAATTTTATAGGCACAATTGATATACTTTAATAAATGATCTATCTATCCATCGAGGCTTTAATAAATGATCTATCTATCTATCGATGTTTGAAGTCGGTTTTGTAAAAATAATTTTTAAGTTTATATTATTCCATCAAAAGATGCATTGGAAACAGTTGATACTTTTAACTAAAAGAATGCACAGGTACTTGATTCATTAAATTAATCGATTTTACTGAAATCCGAACTATCATCGTTACGAATTGCGCTTGACTGGAGTATTTTAATTAAGCCCAATATGGTGAGCAGGCATGGCAGGTCACTTGCCAACGTTTGATGTGTTTATTAATATAATAATAAACCCTATTGCACTGACATAAGCTATTGAATTGTATACCCAAATGCATACCGGCTAGGAAGCACCTTGGATTGCCGTTGATCCTATATCAATACGCATAGGTAATTCCGAGGATTTCATCAATAATCAAGTTACGTGAATGGTTTAGCGGTAAATATGAATCATCAATTAGCTCCATGCATAAATAATAAAACGGGACAAGTGCATAACTTTTTTTATTTTATTCGATGACAAGATAGTCCTTGACGGCGATCTCACCTGATGGTAAGTGACGATGCCGTCTAAGATGGTAGCGGGCTAACTTGGAAGGGGTATGGCAGTGTACAATCAACCCAAACCCCTAATCGGTTACACGCCATCGTGCCGGAAAGCTAAATCGCTTGGCGGCATGTCTTTGACGGTAGGGTGGTAACTAGCCACGTCCAAAGCCTCCCACCGAACCAGACCAGAGACAATTCCGAAATTTTAAATTCCCGAATTGCCCCCGCCGGGAATCGAACCCGAGACCTCCCAGGGTATAATAAGTTTGATCATTTTGTCCGTGCGTCTGTCTGTGCGTCTGTATGTGCGTCTGTCGTCATAGCGCTTATCTTATCAACTTAGAGGCACACCGAGATTCAAATCGTGATCGTATAATACTGGCCGCTTGGTAGTAACAATTCAACTAATATAGGTAGTTGATACAAAGTTGTAAACAATCTAAATCACTTTATTGTTGTAGCCGTGTTTCAATGTTGTAACTTTCCACAACTTAACTCATAACTTTGATGCTATGTTCAGTAATTGCAGAAGCGCGGTTAAACGTCATGTACCTATACTACTGAAAGTTTATACCACAGCCCAACAGACCGCATAGGAAAATTTATACAAATGCTTGATAAAACCTGGTCACTCAACAAGTATTAGTAAGATATGCTATGCTTGGAGTATTTTGTTGATACTATTAGCATTTGCCCGCACTTCGCTTTCACAAACCAAATGTTGAATTTCCAGAAAATATTTTCTAGTGTGTGCCTACCTCATAATAGCTATCTCTGCCTTTCATCCCGATCATAGATTTAAAAAAAATACAATTTTTCTATAGTAAGTCCAACGAGACGAGATACATAATGTAAACAATCCTTCAGGGGCTCAAAACATTTTTATTTGAAGAAATTATAAAATTCAAAATTCAATATTATTTATTTCATGTTATTTTTTTATATGTCCCGATCTATCCAGCGACTTGAGCGTTGATAGATCAGTCAGTCAGTCACTTTTTCCGTTTATATATTTACAAGATTACGTTATTTTGTTATGATTATGTTTTATGATTATGTTACAGTGGTGAGCGCTGTGGTTTTATAACTGGGAGGTCTTGGGTTCGATTCCCGGCGGGGGCAATTTGGGAATTTATAATTTTTGAATTGTTGCTGATCTGGTCTGGTGGTAGGCTTTGGCCGTGGCTAGTTACCACGGCACTGTCAAAGACGTGCCACCAAGCGATTTAGCGTTCTAGATGGCGTGTAGAAACAAATAAAAGGGTATGGGTTGAATGTACACTGCCATACCCCTGCCAAGTTAGCCCGCTACCATCTTAGATTACATCGTCACTTACCATCAGATGAGATCGCAGTCATGGACCATCTTGTCATAGAATAAAAAAAATCATGCCGAACATTTGTCTCTGTTTATATTCTGATGCTGATAAAGATGCTGCGCGTTATTTGGTTCCTAGTGAATACAAGGATTTAAATATCACTTCGTTGTCCATCTGTCAATATACATAATATTATAGATACTTTGAAAGTACCACAGATGCTTTATAAGTAAATAAGTAAGTATTATAGATACTTTAAAAGTACCATAGATACTTTATAAGTAAAAAAATATTGATAAATTAAATAACTTAAAAACAAAATCAGATAATTAAGGCATTTACTTTTAAAAATGAGGTCCACTGTTTGAATAACGGTCTCTTGAAACGCCATTAATTAGTAGGTATTAATTAAGATTCAAATGGGATTACTGTCTCGATAGAGCGTGACAATTGAGCGGGATTTAACATCTTTATAACATTATATAAAGTTTCTTTATGAATGAACAAACAGTGAATGGCGTTTAATGAATATTGTTAATTGTCGTAACGAAGTTTGCTTAATTTATTTCAAAGTAGATCCGTCCCTATAATTTGTATTCTAGCAAAAAATGACTAAACCAAAGCAAAATAATTTAAGTGCCGTCATATTATAGTACAAAGTACGAACCTAATTTGTTTATCTGGGAATGATCTGGGAGCCCGTTGCAAAAGATATCACACTAGTCGCATTAATATTATAAAGGCGAAAGTTTGTATGTGCATGTGTGTGTGGACTGTGGATGTATGTTTGTCACTCGCACACACCACAACGAATGAACCGATTTAGCTGAAAATTAGAATGAAGATAGGTCGTACCCAGAATTATCACATAAGCTATTTTTTATCTAGGAAAATTTAAGAGTTCCCTCGGGAATCAAAAAACCTTAATCAACGCGGATGAAGACCCAGGCATCATCTAGTTACTACATATTATCAAATTAATATAAGTAAAGTCAGTTTATATTTATTTTAAGTCAATAAATAGTAATTTTGTTGTTTTTGTTTCAGGTGTAAATAGTAACTGGGACGGAGTCCAACAAAAAGGTATGTCATATATTTTAAGATTATTTATTATTGGAAATGTGATTGCAGATAGGTAGTTCGGATTATTGACACAATAATAAAAGCTGGTAATTTTTGTTAGTTATTTGAATACTTACTTGAATAAAGGTATTGTTGGCTATTCAATTCAAAATTAGGTGCTTAAAAACCTTAAAAAGTTTTATCGTCGCCACTCGCAAATGCCCATGCCACACAAACAACTAATGCACGGTCAACTGTGCATGTCAGTTGAACAAGGTGAGTGTTCGGAACGCTATATCTAGGATGTAGTACACTTAAATCAATGATTTTTTATAATATTTAATACGTACATATAGCAAGACTAATTTTACGTTTATTTAAAATATATCTTTCGTTGAATATTTATATTTATAGTGGGTACCACATTCAAAAGCAACGAGAATTTATTTACGTACGATATTAGTCCTCGATATGAAAGGGATATCTCATTCTGGACTAGATTAACTTTTCTGAATAGCTCATAGCGAAAATCCGAGTGGTCTTTATATCTATTTATAGCAAGCCTTGTGAAATCATTGAGGGTTGGCTGTTTAAGTAGCCCAATCATATTGGACCTGGCAAATTGAGTTAAAGCGAGTTTCCACTGCCATAAAATTGATTAACTCTATTTTTCCTTAGCTGTCTTTAAAGGTGAACTAATAATTTCGTGCACTAAGCGACTCGATAAGTATAACGCATAGAACTGCATGAAACTGTGCTTCACGCATGTATACCTACCTATGTATACCTACTTGTTGAATTCGCCCGTGAGACAGGCGGGCCTAAATAGAAGCGATGAAACCGATGCGCGACGCTGGCCCAACTTCAACATACGTGTATAAACTAAAATTTAGGTGAATTTAAAATCTAACTTTTAGGTGGCGTTTGAAGTCAGTTTTTAAAAATATTTTTTTATATTAATATATATACAGGGCGTCCCACGGCTATGCCACATGGAGGGGAAGTACCTTAAATATTGTAGATGGAACATTTTACTGAAAGAAGACTTCATTTTAATTTAAAAAACAATTTAAACTGCATTCATAGATTTTTAAATAATTGCCTGGTTGAACCGGGACTCGAACCCGCTATACGAGAAAAAAAATTAACCTGTATCTTTATCATACCGATCGGAAGGCTTCATCATAAGGATTATTTTTTGTTAAATAACATAGCATGAGAAATAAAAGGAAGACCATGAATTTTAGCCTTTGATGAAAAAATTTTGTTCAGAAAAATGAAAAGCTGAAATTGGCGTATCGACGTACCCACTTGAGAAGTACGCATCATTTCCCGATCCTTACTATCCTTACTTATGTTACCTATAAATGCGAAAGTGTGTTTGTTTGTTGATTTATTGGTTTGTCCTTCAATCCCGCTGCAACAGAGCGACGAATTGCATACTCATTAGTAATAGTTCATGTCAGTTGTATGTCGATACGCCAATGTCAGCTTTTCATTTTTCTGAACAAAAATTTTTCATCAAAGGCTAAAATTCATGGTCTTCCTTTTATTTCTCATGCTATGTTACTTTCAGCTCTCTGCCAATTGCAGAGAGCTGAAAAAAACTCCAAAATGGCGGATTCAAGATGGCGGCCATACAAATTTCGTCGGTGTCTATCTCGGAGACTATAAGAGATGGAAGAGTGGTTTCTTGGAAAAAGATGATCAGGACCCGAAGGTCTACGTGATGAATCGAAAAAAATTCAAGATGGCGGATTTTTTTTTTTTTCATAAAAAATATATAGCGAATTGGGAATTTTCATATGTTCGTTTTCAAAATTTCTGATGGTTCGGGGAAAAATATGGAGAGAGCTGATGATTGAGGATTTCGGAGACGGGTGAGGAGCACGGCCAGGGGATTGAAGTTAGATGGGGGGTGCTCAAACAAAAATCACCAGAAACCTCATTCAATTGCCAGAGAACTGAAAAAAAATTCAAAATGGCGGATTCAAGATGGCGGCCATACAAATTTCTAAAAAGATGACCAATCCCGAAGATCTATTTGGTGAACAGAAAAACCGCGGTTCGCTTTAGCGAGCCGCGCACCCACGCGCCCTACTAGTTATTATTATATACATACTCGTATATAGGTTTGACGAAATACGTTACTATAACTTTTGAATAATTGATTATTTCATTATTTTTCACGGTAAATAAAACTTATTAAGTTGTATGTTATGCCCATATCACTTTATAAGTAATTGACTACTTTTACAGTGATATAGGCTTCATTAGAGGGTCCTAGAAAACGCGGTGTGGAAAACCGTGGAAACTTGTCGACGTGTATTCAATCATACGCTAGCTGAAGATTAGCCATTATCGACATGTATTGCCCGTAATTACATTAATTATTGGATCGAATAACCTTTTCCTTATAATAGCTTTTACCCACAATTTCGCCCGCTTGAAATTCGGATAAACTGTACATTTAGGTATCGGGTTCTAATAGACCGACTTTGATCAAAGTTGAAAGAGTAGGTATTTAAGTTTACAGCTGTGCTTTGAACTGTGAACTTTCGCTTGATGGCTCATCAAAGATCAGAGTTACTAAGCAGGCGATAGAGAAGGTCGTGCTTAGAGTTTCTCTTCATGATCAACTCAGAAATATGGCAGAAGTAGGTATCAGCTACTGACATACACTAAAATAGCAATGCATGTAGTTCGAAGAAAAGTAGTAAAAACCTATAAGTGCTTCCAAGTTATCGGTTTTGCATCAAGCTCTGTTTCACAATTCACAATTAGGTGTTTAAAAAGTTCGGTCGCATAAATAGCATCCGTCCGTACGTCGCGAATGCCAAGCCACACTAAACAAGGTAGGTATACGGTATGCAGTGCAATTCAGGTGAACAAAGTGAGTGTTCGGACCGCCATATCTAGTACCCTAGTATAGTTCTTGCAATTCACGAGTGCGCGTGGTTCATGGTTGTGTGCGTGTCGTATCTGTATAAGTGCGAGCGAGAGCTTGCTCGGGCCTGACAGGCACGCACACTTACGCAATGTGCATGTACACTACGTAACCACAAGTAAAGCTTACGCGCCCTCGTGAATTTTGCAAGAACTATACCTTGGTATAAATCGGTGGCATAAATCCTAAATATTTCCTCTTAAATTAATCATTGTAATCTGTTTGTTTGAAATTGAAAGTGACGGGGGGACGTAGCAAAGACAAACACTCCAATATTGCGAATTACGCTTGACTGAAGTCTTTTAATTAAAGCCGACACGGTGAATAGCTACGACAGGTGAACTGTAATAGTGTAAACTGTTACAGAAATATAACCTTTATTGCAGTGTACTTTGGTACTTGAATTGTGTAAACACATCCTGTGTCACAATATCGGTTCGCCGTTATTATTGCTTGTCCGAATTCTGCCAACGTTGATAGAGATGAGAGATCACTCCTATCGGAATTTAATTACGTGTGATAATATTATTAAAGTAAAGCATTTAGTATAATCAAGTTAATTTTGAAATGACAAACCGTCTTTGATTTTCTGTTATCCCTGCGACTTGGATTTAGGGTTCCGTAATCAAAGGGTGCCAACGGGAGCCTATTACTAAGCTTCCGCTGTCCTTACGTCTGCCAGCGGGTTCATAAATCCTAATAGATAAAGTTTTCACAGAATGTGTATTGCTATTGCCGCTGTAACAAGAAATAATAAAAAATTAAGTTAAAAATGATTAAAAAAATGATACAATAAACTTTTGTTTGTTAATAGCTGGTGTTAAATTTTATACGATGGTACGGAACCCCTCGTGTGCGGGTCCGACTCGCACGACACACACAACAAGTATAAATTGATTTAAAACACCCCCGACATGTGAAATTAAAAAAAAATATGTAACTCGCCATTTTGTGGTGGCGGCCATCTTGGATTTGAAATATATCATAGTGTATAGTATAGTATAGTATTCTACTAGTAAAGCCCTTTCATTTGATACCCATATTGAGAGAGTTGTGAAAAAATATGTATTCCGCCATTTTGTGGCGGCGGCCATCTTGGACCGATTTTCATCAAACATAGCTAAGAGCACTCCCGACTAATTCACCTTTAAAAAAAAAAACAAATCAAAATCGGTTCATCTGTTCGGGAGCTACGATGCCACAGACAGACACAACCCCGTATATAAAACCCCGTCATTTTTGCGTCGGGGGTTAAAAATCCTTTAAAATTAGATATCAATTCATCCATTTACGCTTAGGAAAGTTCGGTTTCACTTACAATCAAATAATACCTAACAGATATCTCCTCTGGGAATTCAGACGAAAAGTTATAAAAGCCGAAATGAGGAAGAAATAAACAATCAGTCATTATAGCTAAACTTTTCACTTTTGGACTTCACCCTGAGGAGTTCAATAAGTAGGTATAAGCTTATTGTTTCTTTTTGATAGGATATACAGATAAATAAAATTGGAGTAACTGCCTGTGATTTCGGAATAATTGCCTCATATTTTGAATAAATGCAGCCGCTACTCTAGAGCTATATATTTCGACGTAAGTTTCACAATTAGATAGAAGATCATACAACGTTTTAGGCAGCTTTTTATTTAGGTAAATTGAGAGAGTATTGGTCAATCAGGGGGATTGCGGTCATTCTTATCATCAAACTGTATAGCTTTTATCATATAAGACAATTACGCGGCTGCATTTGTGCAACACAAAAGTTCCCACGGGGTTATTATTATATAGTTTGACGTTCTGTGTGTGTGTGTGTGTGTGTGTGTGTGTGCGCGTGCGCGTGTGCGTGTGCGTGGGCGTGTGCGTGCGCGTGTGCGCGTGCGCGTGTGCGCGTGCACGTGCGTGCGTGCGTGCGTGCGTGCGTGTGTGTGTGTGTGTGTGTGTGGCATCGTAGCAACCGAACGGATGAACCGATTTTGATTTTGTTTCTTTTGTTTGAAAGGTGTTCTTAGCTATGTTAGCAGATTACATATTTTTTCACAACTCCCTTTATATAATACTATACGCTATGGACAAATCTCAAATCCAAGATGGTCGCCACCACAAAATGGCAAATTACATATTTTTTTTATTCCACATGTATATTTATGCCTTTTTTAAGCTTCAGTAACTAATTCAATTCAATTACTCAAAAACTGCTGCTGATGACTAGTCTGCCCATGATACTCAAACTGCCGTTCCAAACGTGAGGCTTTCATAGAACCTGCCAATCCTATTTTAGCCCTTTGGGGTAAGGTTCCCCCAAAACCTTCGCGAATGCTTACACACTATAAATACACTTCCTGTACCTACTTTTATTACAAAATCCTAGATTTCTTGAATAAATAGTAAATGTCACCTATAATATAAATATAATAATAGTTTTCCTGTACGTGGACTCGACTATTGTAGAAAGAAAAAAAAAGATACCGGCAGAATTGATAACCTCCTCCTTTTTGGAAGTCGGTTAAAAATAGAAGGAGATCACAGATGAATAATTAACTAAGTAGCTAACGAAAATCGACCAGCTAATTCTGAAATTCATTCGGTTCCTATTCGTATTTAAGATACGTATTAAAGTCACGTCTGACCCACAGCTATCAAAAGGTCAAGGAATGCTTGCCCCGGCTACGAACTATTTGCACACGTATGCTATTCTGTGCATACGGAATACTAGATGTGATTACACAGTTAGCTTTCTTAAATTAAATATGTACATACTTACTCGTACTCAAGGGCGGATTCAGCTTTCATGTCAGGGGGGGTTGTTGCGTTACACCGCGGCTGCAGTATAACGGCGTGCTCTTACAGAGAGAAACACTGACTTGTTGTTTACTGTCAATGTGACAGTGGAGTGATAATAAGTGGCAATATATTTACAATTTACATAAGGCTTATATACTAATAAAATTACATCCTAAAGTAGTGGGGATAGCTGTTGTTAGCTAAATCCTACGTGCAAAAATCGCTGATCTAATATTAAGGAGTTTGTTGAAATTAATTTATAATTATGGAAAGAAAGATGGCCACGTAACATGGAATTCTATGCGTGCGTGTTCTATAGTCAAGGTCAAGTCAGGACAGGCTCCAATTCGATTACATAAATAAATCTAACTAAAAAGAAATAGCATTTTATTATTATAACTCTACATGAACACAAAATAACTTTAATTAAATAAAAAAATCATGGAGGGGGGGCATGGGGGGGTCATGACCCCCAATGCCCCCCCTCCCCCCTGGGTCCGCCCTTGGAGTCGTATACTATAGGTTACAGTAACATTACGCTGCATAGCATAATTCACCGGTAATCTATTTTATAGAAGTACCTAAATAAATTTAAGTGTCTGTTCTTATACCTAACTAGCGGACGCCCGCGACTTCGTCCGCGTTCTTAAATTGTTGAAATTTTTCCTGAATTTTCTTTGCTATAAACCTCACGGAGCCCGAGACCTTTCCAACGAATGCAAAACCGTGAAAATCGGTTCGTGCGTTCTGGAGTTATAGCGTCAGGAAGGAAAACCCGACTTATTTTTATATAGTAGATGTCAAAATAACAGCTTTTTACTACTTTTTACTAAATCCATACGAAAGTAGGTGTATTCGGTACTTATAATAAAACAGCTGTCTGTTTGTTTGTTCCACCTATTCTCGGGAAAGGTTGGACCACAATTATTATGACGGGACTTTCTCTGGAGTAACTTAGGCTATCCGCATTCTATATATTTCGGTGAAAAATACTTCAATGCGTCCAGAATTATTTTTAAAAATGCAGTGTACACGAAGTTTACAGAAGAAAAAAACAAAAATAAATTAGTGTAACGAGTTTTTATACACTGGGAAAAATACTTGGTCGAGTTTCGATCGCGATAACATAGTTTAGTACGGTCACGAGTCATAAGCTCTGTCGTGATCCCCTTTTTTGTGACCTAAAAGGTAACAAAGAGAAATAGAAAATACGCTCCGGATAAGGGATCGTATTATGATATTGCCTTTTTGGATATTTGACAACATATTATTACTGCGCAAATGTAATCCACAATAAAGGCTTGGACACATAACGAATGACAGAAACAAATGTACTGTGGCCTGGAAGTTTCAAAAAGTTTAAGAAAAAGTGCGCGTGTGAGCTGTACGCTGCTGTGAACGCGCGGCTTCGTCCGCGTGGAGTTAAATTAAAATTAATTAAAAATTTAATTTAATTCAATTTTAATTTTTAAGGCAGCCGATATCACTCTCCAAGCCCTCGGGCCTCAACTATACCCATGCAAAAAATCACGTTTATCCGTTGCTTTTTTCCTGCATAATTGAAGAACAAGCAGCAAACAAATACATTTTCCCATTTCTAATATTACTAAGGGTGAAGGATCAACTTATTGAGCGTGCACAGCATAATGAACCAGTGGTAGATTCATTTGACGATTCGAAAGCACTTTGTAAAAATTTATTTGATTTTTGAAAAATAAATATATTCTATTCTATTTTATTCTGGCATACAATGTTATATTCGATCAAAATAATGTAGAAAATCTTTTATCATACGATTTACGAGACATATTGACATTCTCAGCATTAAGTAGGATATATTCGGATGTCACGAATATTTTACGCTTAGCTACCTACCCTAGGGAATACTTACCTGAAACATTTTCAGTCTCATAAACAAAACTTGCCTTACTCAGGATTAAGATGAACTCTTCAGACTTGAAAACCACACACTTTCCAAACTTAAACTTCTACTTCAAGAGTTAATGCTAATATTAGAGAGCTTTGTAGCGGTTTGTGTTGCTTAGCCTTATATTTTATTTATCCAAAAAACATATTTAACAAAATATATTTTCCAATTTTATCGCTATTTTCTTTAAGCATTATTTTAAATACATTAAAGTTAGTGCATACAACTACTGTTATGTACATACTAACTATGTAGATATTATAGTCTTTGTCTGAGTATAGAGACTGCTGGACAGATAACATTATGTACAGCTTCGGGATTGTCTAAAAATAATGTCTACAGTCTACACTGTGACGTGATCGCAATCACTCCTAATTGACCGATACTCTCTCGGTACCTATTGGCTATCTTTAAGCATTGTTGCAGCAACAACGCCATTAATTCAGGCAATCACCACAATTGAAACTGAAGCAATGATTGATGCGGCTTTTCCGCAATCTACCAGCCAGTTTCCAGACGGAAAATTAAAAAGTAAAAAGTTAAATAGATTCTTAGCCACTGTTTGGGAAATGAAATGAATTAAATAGATTCGTTGACAATTCGTTTTCGTAAAACAAGATCGTCTTCATGATCTTCGGCCAGCTGTTTTCTCTTGAGCTGCGGATGATCAGCTTATGATGATGATGAGATGAGATGAGGAGTACTTGCTATTCCTTATGAAATTACTGTGCTTGAATTATTCTTAATTTTCTTTTTGTCATTTCTCGTATTGTACCAAAATAATGGACTTTTATTAATCGTAAATAAATAACATTTATGTTATGTACCTAACCAGAAAATATTTTGAGAGCACTTTTACATTTGCCCTGAAGCAGATGTGCTTCTGCGATATTTTACGCTTAACGGTTTAGTCTCTTGAATTAGTAAACGAACTAGAAAATGTGAGTAGGTACTTGTGAAAATTACACGCAATAGGTATATTTCTAAAAAGGATAATATATTCGTAAATTAACAGTTTTATAAAAAAAATATAGATTAGCAACAGAATATTAGATGGCATTTCATAGTTATTTCTCACTTGTTCCCTTAGGACACGGCACCATGACTGGAAAAAGTCAAAAAAATGTTAAATAGGAATAGAAAATTCAAATAAACTTTAAAATATTTACTTGATATTCTAACAACTGTTCGAATAAAAATACTCTAAAGACTTATTTGAGCATCTCCAAGTAAACGAATATCTGACATTTTGTCAATTCTTTAATTGGCAATAAGTTAAAAGGATACTTTACTAAAATTTACTTTGAGATGGTTAAATAGGTACGTTTAACAAAAGTTGAAAAAGCTTGTGTTACTGAGATTCTATATCCATTAGGATAATTTTATGTATTAGGGTCACGTTTATCCCACATCAAAAGGTCAATAGAGACTCGACCGGGCTCAAATTTCTCTGTAAACTTAGATAAGTGTCTCATATAGTGCAGACGTACGAAATATTGGATTTGTTTCTTGATGCTTCAAATTATCTGACAGTCTACCATAGCGTAATGGGTAAGGGCTTTAAAATGGAAAGTCGACAGTTCAATCTCCGCTAGTTGCACCATTGTCGTACCTACTCCCACTTGTTTAAAGACGACGACGAATGTCAAGGAATGTTTCATGGGGAGTCTTTTGTAGGTTCTTAAAATAAAACTTCAAATTCTTCAAGCAACATTCGATTGGGCTGAAAGGAATGGAGAAAGCTCACACCCAGGATTAACACATAGCTATATTTTATCCAGGCAAATTAAATAGTTCCCGCGGGCATCATCTAGTAATGTATACAATGTTACATAATGTACTATTTTATTATTATTTTTAATTCTTAGTCTGGTTTTGACGGTTTTAACAATAATAATGTTATATTTAAGCTGGAAGTCCAGATAAAATTAACAACAAAATAATAATTACCATCATTTAGTTTTTAGCATACTATATTATTTTTGTGATGAAGCACTAACGTCTTTTTCTTTTATCAGTGGAATTATTAATGATGAATATTTTATAAACTGTCTAAAATGTTTTAACAAAGATTCCAGAATAATTTAGGTAGAAGAGGTAGTATTGCCCGAGTATTTTTACTGTTAATTTACGTTCCAAAAATTCCCGGAATTCGTAATTATATCTACGTATAACAAGGTATTATGAATTTCTATAGCTGTTGCCCATGACTTTATCTACTTAGATTTATATAAAAACCAAATGTTTTCTAAGATACTTTATTACCAGGATAGTTGAAGTTCCAAAAACCCTTCCTTCAAAATGGATACTCAGGGTACTCAATGAACATTCACCTCCCTCTGGCAAAACTATTAATTCATCTTTCTGAAAATATAATATAAAAATATTCTATCCTACTTGTTACATGAATAATGCTAAGGAACAGGCAAGTTTTATAGTTTACTCTAAGATATAGAGAGCGAAATAGAAAACTTATTTCTAAATAGAGTCTTGGTTAAAGCTTGGTTATGATAACCAGATAGATGGAGGGATTTTAAATCTTGTTAACGTTAAATAAAAGTCAGTGTGGTGTTACAAAATAAAATACACTGTAACGAGTAAATATCCTTTGAGAATGAAGGCTTTATATTATTTACTTTTCTTGTATGCACTTTCGCGAAAAAATAAACTGTAAACTGATCGCTCGATAAAAGGAAAACTTGACGTATTATCCTACAAAAAGCTTACCGTGAATATTCTGCTTTATTCCAAAGTTACTTGGATGCTATGCGCCAGTTGTTTTAGCCTTATTACAAAGTCTCTCAAAGATTACTTTACTAGCTTTTTAACTGTTACAATTTTCATTTTTAAAATGCATCTCTATCACGTTTGGACTGTTTACTTGGTGCACGTTTTTATAGATTAGACCTTCCAAAGTAGAAAAAATTAGCCCAATGCATTAAATAAATAATAAAGAAACAATGCTTTATTCATAAACGCTCGTACCTGGCAGCAAATAATAGGTAGGTGGATTCGGCATCGTCACTGTTGTACTAAGCGACCTACATACTTAGATATGAGAGATAGAGAAAATTCTCTACGAAGCCAAGACTGGCCGGTTATCTCTTGCCTCTGATGCTACTTATTATTGGGTACTGAAATAACACTAAAGATTACAACTTTGCTAGTCAGTGGTACTGGTGGTCTCTCGGTAGGTAATCACTCCAAGAAGTTTGACATTTTCGGAACCAAAAAAAATCTCGAATAATCACCTAACTAAATAAGTATTTTTCGGCCCTTTGCGTAAGCAAAGTAATCATAAACCAGTTTTAATTTTTTTCTTTCGTTTTAATTTTCAATATTATAATCAACCCAAAAATGAACTAAAACGCTGTCTAAAAAAAATGGCGGCCGATCCCTATAGCCGTGCCTATCCCAACGCAGTGGCGTGGCGAGGGAAATTGACACTAATGTTATCGATTATGAATACGATAAATCGAATTAAATCTTATACTAAACCTGCTGACTGTAGACTGACTGTAGTGGGATTACCATCATCCTGAGTCAATATCGCTACCACACCCGTCTGTGATCGCTACCCTAACACGTATATCGCAACTATTTAGTCCACATTCTACCCTCATTAATTTTACTAAATGTTGTTGTTTGCCATTGAGAATTAAGGAGCGTGTAGCACCGGAGTTAGGTTCGAGATGTCAATTGTCTGTCAGATCAATCTTAATTACTGTTTGCGGGAAGTTTCGGGCCTCATGAACCATTATCTAAATGAATGCGAGGACGATTCCATTGCAGGTCTTATTTCGTTTCTCGTTTTCTCTACCTAAACATGTATTTGAGTCTCTAATGAATTAAACTTTGAAAGTTCCAATTCTAATGCTGAAATCTATAGAGCGTGCTCTGACTTAGCACTTAAGATAGAGTTAGAACGAGACACAAATATGCTTTGACATAAGTCTGTCTCGTTTTATCCCTGTCTTAAGTCTGAGCAGCGTGAAAGTGCGATATATTATAGATTTCAGTCTCACAGTCTTCTACGAGCACCTAGCTCGTAGTACTAGTAAGTTACACTGATAATGGAAAATGAAGAGCCTTCTAATGTTAATGAAGATTTAATGAAACTGCGCAATGAAATGATACAGATGCCTGCCTATAATAATATGCGCAATTTATAGACAACCTGTTTGTGCCATTAGGTTTTTTTGCAAATATAAGCGCACTGGCAATGGGACTGTGGAGCTTTCGTCAAGGACAGAACAAGCTTTCACACAACTGATGCAGTTTCGAATTATCACACAAAGTTTTACTTCACTCGTCAGAATGATAATATTTCGAATATTTCGTAGTCTAATATAAAAATTATATAATAAATACTTTCATAATAATAATGTTTCAAAGATTTCTCTGATTTGCGTACCTACGCCTTTACCACTTTAAAGTACTTACACAAGTATCTACCTAGAAAAACTGATTAGGAATAAAAGGCAATTTTATCGAACATCAGTTTCACAGCTTACCAAAAAAAAAGTTTCAATTATGTTAATAAAATTGATTTCTTTGTGGAAAAATTTTCTCTGGAAAGAATATGTTTTTTTCATTTGCAGGAAAATAAGAATCATGGTGGATACTGCAGAACTGAGCCGATTAATGGCTCGCGGGCAGATTTTACTTCGTGTATTTTTTCGCTTTTACTAGTTT
Organism: Hipparchia sbordonii; assembly: GCA_038048805.1. Taxonomy (NCBI): domain Eukaryota; kingdom Metazoa; phylum Arthropoda; class Insecta; order Lepidoptera; family Nymphalidae; genus Hipparchia; species Hipparchia sbordonii. Next base: position 5,451,978 of record CM076104.1, on the reverse strand, counting down.
ACTATTACCGACGGTGTCGGAAAAGTGTTTTTGTTTTCAAATGTTTTAAGCTGTCCACAGGTAAAAGCGTTTTATCATGTTACTTATTACACTTGGAAAAGTGTATTGTGTGGAAGTCTAAAATAGAATAGAAAAGTTCTTTATTCAAATAAACTTTCGCAAAATGTTTTCGAATTAACCTACATGTGAAAGTCCCGTTAAAATCGGTCCAGCCGTTCCCGAGATTAGTGACAAACAAAAATTTTAAAAATTGTTTTTTTTTGTTATAAATACCGTGTTTACTTACATATCCAATTATTAAATAGCTGTTATTTTGATATTACAAACAGACACTTCAATTTAATGTATATGTATAGATTAATTACCATTGTAATAATAAGAAAAAATTTATGTTTTCAGTAAAATTGAGCCTGTGGCTTTTTTTGTAATTTCGCTAATGGCTCAGGAGGTAGATTTCGTAAACAATCATTAAGATTGATCTGCCTTAATACGAGTAATATTAAAATACAGAATATTTTTGTAATTATTTAACTTTTTAGAATTTATGCGCACAATCGGCCGTCGAAAGGAGCTGCGATCCACGCCCTTATTTGACATTTGTTAGTTTTATGACATATTTTAATTACAATAATGTAATAAAAAAAATAAACAAAAAAGAATTTTTGAATTTTGATTATAATAATAAAACTTATTTTAACAATCTTATTCTACCAAACTTTAAGTAAGTACAATACTGCCAGAAGGTGAAGCGAGCAAAACTTCATTATTTATTAGTTTTTAAAGTTTATTTCGCAGACTAATCTTGGTTGTTGAAACTAGAAACGTGGAAAATTTACAAAGTTGTATTATTATACTAGTTGAATAATTTATACCAGATACTAGAAACAATATGGACCTAGCTCATTTATTTAGACTGAACACTTTAAGAGTTTTAAGCCTCAATAACGAAATCGTTAACGACATGGACCTTTGAGTAGGTACATAACCAACACTAAAACCCGAAAGATTGACTGTTCAATCCACACGTCTTATATCGAGCAAAACGAATGATTTAGGTGATCACAGATAATATTCGTTCCTTTTAAAAAACTAACTGAGGGGTCGCGGGGACTCGGTCGGCGTAGATTTAGTTTTTAAAAATCCCTCGGGAACTCTTTGATTTTTCGGGATAAAAAGTGTCTATGTCTCTCTCCAGGTCCTTAACCTCTTATATCCAGTGCAAAAAATTACGTCAATTCGTAGCTCTATTGCAACGTGAATGGAGGATAACCCAACAAACCAACAAAAAAAACACATTTTTGCATTTATAATATTCAAATGAAATAGAAAACATTCTAATTTTGTATCTAATTTAATTTTGATGATACGTCAGCTACGCCACTAACAGGACAAAAATATGAACAGCCTTGATAGTACCATCGTAAAGCTCAAAGGTACTGGAACGCTCTTGTATTTTTAAGTGATTGTCAGGGAAGGAAAACATTGTAGTATAGGTAGGTATACTGAAGAAAATTTATACCCGTTATCCCTTACTTTAGCGCCACGGCGCAGAGGCTATGAAATAAATAATAGAAGAGGCAACTCGCTTTTACCTTATTAACCTGTCAAGTCGATGAGAATTTGCCTAATATCAAAGAGTAGTGTTCTGGCAACTTCAACTTTAGCTACCTTTCCGGGAACTCTTGACACTGATTAATGGTTTGTTTGTTGTGGTGTGAGCGTGAAATGTACAGGATGTTACTTCTACAGCGGCCAGTGAGGCGAAATGTTAAATGTAACATTTTTGTTTTAAAAAGAACAACTGCGGAGTTTCTTGCCGGTTCTTCTCAGCAGAAGCAGATTTTCGAGCCGGGTGGTACAACAATCTCGTCCTGTCAAAAGTGCCACAAATTGGCCTACATGGCAACAAACTCCTGAAAAGCCGGCAACGCATTGGTGGTGCCTCAGGTGCTACAAATGTTCATGGGCGGCGGTAATCACTTAAACATCAGGGTAACCCGCTTGCTCGTTTGCTCTCTAAAAATATTTAAAAAAAACATGGAATTAATGGAGTTGAATTTGAATTTCAAAAGACTAAGGAACTATAGCATTGGTCAAGAAAGTAAATTTCTAAAAACTAGATATAGAACGAAAGTGTGTTTGTGTTATCTTCAATGATTCCACAACAGAGTTAAGGACCTGGAGAATGATAAAAGCTTCTTTTTGTCCCGGAAAAGCAATTGGTTTCCACGCTATTATTAAAAACCTAACTCTAAGCGAACGTAGTTGCGAGCAACAGCTTTTTTTTCGTCGTTGACTACGATATTAAAACGACTTACATTTTTTGTAAAGTGATAGTGATCTTACATACCTGACAAGTCAAAAAAAAATTAAATATATAAATGCTTAAATTGACATTTAGGATGTTCGCACCTAAATTCTCTATATTCTCTTAAGTTTAAGTCCGCCTCTGTGGAGGTTTTTAAATAACATCCTGTACATAACATTTTAAGACAAGTTTTCAACTCTCCCACGTTTTGACTTACATGTGACAGTTTATTAAACGTATGCTTCATCATGATCATGTTTTGTCTAAAATATGGTCGTGCTTGTCACTTCTACCTTTTGTAGGTACTGTCGATTGTAAGAACCTTTTACAAAGTATAAGTGTGACTCAAAGGCTACATTTTATCCCGGAAAATTAAAGAGTTCCCGCGGTAATTAAAAAACCTTAATCCACGCGGACGAAGTCGCGGCGTCGTCTACTTTTTCTATATAAAGATAACTTGTACTTTCAAAGAAAGACAGCTGAAAGACAACTAATTATCCATAACAAAAGCATACGCGCCTTTTAAATTGACAGAGCGCATAATTAAGTGCGTCGGCATATTATCGCGGAAGCATAATGGATTGCATTGATAGCACCGAATTAAGCCTTTGCGGATAATTAATATTCAAACGCGTATTTTGTCAGCGGCATTTCAACAAGCACAATCGGCATTGCCTACACAATTACGGAATATGCGGTAATTTCTCCGGGGGTGGAATTAGTCATTTGTGACCAATGATCATGATCAAGACTTCAAGAGCAGTGCTGCAGCAATCGGGAAATACATACCTACTGTTCATTGACACATCATCCGTCCATCTGTCCGTCTCTCTCTTTCTATCTGTCTATCTGTCCGTTAGATCTTTATTGTTTTGTCTGGTGGGTGGCTTTAGCCGTGGCTAGTTACCACCAAAGACGTGCCGCAAAGCGATTTAGCGTTTCGGCACGATGGCGTGGAGAAACCGATTAGGGGGTATGGGTTGAATCTACACTGTACTATACCCGTTCCAAGTTAGCCCTCTACCATCATAGACTGCATCGTCACTTACCATCACAAGGACTATCTTGTCAACGAAAAAAAATACACATAAATAAAATTAATACTTACCTAAAATATATAGGTTAATTTCAATTCAAAAATTGTATTAAAAAACTTAAAATTTGGAGTCTGGATTCAAAGTCGGATTAGATCAAAATAAGTTTTAATCTAATCAGATTTAGAAGGTACTTTTTTTAATTGTTTAAGTATTAAACATCAAAGTAGGATTTACCTACATTGTAGTGGCAACACTCAATTGATATTGTTTGTTAGCATTGCTCTCTTCTCACGGGGACCTCGCGTGTGTAACATGTCTCTATAATAAAATGTGTGTGAATTAAAACGATTATACCCTAAAAGCCTTGTTTCAACAATCTACAAGAACCAGCACAGTAAACCCTCGTTCATAATTTAAGATTTGTAACTCCGTAGATCCAATAGGTGGTCTCAACTTTGCTTGCAAGGTTTAACCTAAAGACATACAACATACTAGTAAGCATATTTAGTTACTCTTTAATATTCATATTCAGTACTAGAAGAATAAACGAAATAAAAAGTGAACGAGGAAATGTGCCCAGAACCCTGGTTAATACTAATATTAGTTATTACTTAATTTGAAAATTATGTAAAAGTTATGTTAATTATTCAAAAAAGGTAATTATACCTTTAAGAGAAAAATGTAAAAATTGTCAAAGATAAAATTAATTCATTTGTTAAAATAATCTCTTTTGAAGCGGCCACGTGACGTATTCAATTTATTTCGGGTGATTGATCACCAATAAAGCGAATTAGGTACCAGCTTGAATCGAAATTTATTGATAAATGTTACATTATTTTTGTATAAATTACAATACATTAACTGGGTACGTGGCGGTGTATGCGGTTTACTTTAAAAAATTCTAACTAATATTATAAATGCGAAAGTTTTGGTAGGTTTGTCTTTCAATTACGCATAATGCAATAACCCTTGTCTGAGAAACCCTTGGGGGTCAAATTCCAAAAAATCCTTTCTTATATTGGCTGCTTACGTCATAAAAAGAACCTACCTAGTATTTCAACTTTCACTCTTATGATTTGGGCTGTGCGTTGCTAGATCAGTCAGTCAGAATACGTTTTTATAAGTAAGTATAGATTATATCAATAGGTCGAAAGAGGTTACCCTGCCCTGATACTTATTTTAATACTTAACAAAAAAAAATTGATAAAATTATTTACAATTTAAAAGCGAAAAATAACGCGGTTCGCGTTTCCGGATCCCTTATTCCGGAAAATCTCTCGGGAATCAATTGTAAAATTTGTTGTGGCATGACGACAGCTGCGATTAAAACATTGTTATAAATTCTTCGTAAACCTCTTGTTTGTAATCAATATTTTGTAAATGTTTACGAAAACCTCTGATAATAACCTGATAATGATTTAAAAACCCCTTTTCAATGAGGCTATACAAGCTTTAAACTTTTATTAATCTCAACTCATTGCCGGCCCTATAATAACCTATAACCGGGTACAGGAATGAAAAGGTATTAGGTCATAATCCACCACGCTAACTACGTACAGTTTGGCAGACTTCACACACCCTTGGCAACATTCGACTTAATATGACGAACTCTTAGAAATGCAGGTTTCCTCACTTAACTCCGAAAATACAGAGATGCATGCCTGGGACCGAGCCCCAGACTCCCAAAAAGGAGTACAAGTCTTATAACTACTAGGCTATCAACGCTTCATCAGACCCTCCTTCTCAATCTTTGATATTCATCTATCTAATACCTATAATCATTGAAACCATTGAGTCTAATGAACCCAAACACACTTATGACAGATTTATGGCAGAGCATATTTGTGTCTCGTTTAACCTCTATCTTGAGTCAGAGCTAGTGCCGTAAATAGGGCGGTACCACCGGTGCCCAGGCACAGGGCGTAGACTCTGGGGGGCGCAAGAACGGCCAGACCAGGCAGGACTATTATTTTTTCGGTTTGCTCCTGATAAGTTCCCGCTGCGCCCCTAGTGCTCGTTTGCCCACATCAGCTCTGGTTCTTTAAAAAAATAGATTTTTCTTCTAAAATATTAGATGATTTGTCCACCAACACCCAAGGTCCTTGTGCTTTATTTTATCACCCCGAATTAAATAAAGTAGGCCTAGACATAGCAATGCTCTAGCTAGGGTATCTTTAATATCTAAAAAAAAAACAAGGGCGCAGTTATAGAAACTCGCACAGGGCGCAGTTATAGAACTCGCATAGAGCGCAGAAAAGGCTATTTACGGCACTGGTCAGAGCACGCTCTATAGATCTCAGTATAAATCTGCTGTATGTTGCTGAGGAGTTGGATATCTCGTAGACTGCTTGATATTGCGGCAATAGCTCAAGGTCACCATGCCTTGGAAATAATCTGAAGTAACAGTACACCAAACAAATTAAAAGCACCAGTAAAAGTTTATAAGACCCTTTAATCAAAGGAAATGAGCTGATGATTTTCAAACTCCCAAGTAGATCTTCATAAATTTGATAGCTTACATCAATTTCGATCAAGTTAGCTTTCAAACAGAAAAATCGATCGCATCAAAATCGGCCCATCCGTTAGGTAGCTACGAGGGAACAGAGAGACAGACAGATACACAGACAAATCTCTATAACATCCTTCTTTTTCAGTTGGGGGTTAAAAATATCCACGTTTCCAATCTATGATAAACTATGATTCCCAATCATAGAATTTTAAGTCTTCAATAAGTTCAATGAAACTTATATTCAATGCAATCCCGTCAATTGTTTGCCGATACCAACTGCCAATAACTAACTATTGAGTTTCAATTATTTCTGGATTCTCTTTACTTTCATAATACTCAATTAAAATTCTAATTGAATTTTGAAACTCGATATAAGATCGCTGACGACGCCTCTCCTTCATTACGTTTTAGGTTCCGAAATAATATTAATATTGTGGGAAATTAAACATTTCACATTTTACCTTACAAAATGACTTCTCGACTCCTTTCTTTTTTTACTATCCCATTAGGGAAGGGTTATGATTTTAACAGTCTATACGTATGTTATTTTTTTTATTCGATGACAAGATAGTCCATATCTGCGATCTCATCTGATGGAAAGTGAAGGTGCAGTCTAAGATGGTAGCGGGCTAACTTGGAAGGAGTATGGCAGTTTCAACCCATACCTCTAATCGGTTTCTACACGTCATCATGTCGGAACGCTAAATCGCTTGGCGGCACGTTTTTGATAGTAGGGTGGTAATTAGCCACGGCCAAAGCCTCCCACCCAGCGACAATTCAGAAATTATAAATTCTCAAAATCGAATCCGAGACCTCTCAGTTATAAGACCACAGCGCTCACCGCTGCGCCAGGGAGGTCGTCAAAATCCGTAATAGGCATAGCATTACAACACTAAGTGGATTAGTAGCATATTCGTAGCAACACGGTTCGCCGGCAGGCAAACAAGTGCGTTAGCTGTAACGTGCAAAATGATCAGGGCCTATACTAACCAACGCAAGCAGTATTATTCCAATTGTTTTGACATGTCATACAATGCCAACCCTATAGTAATCACTTTAAGGTCGTCATTATATGACATCTCAAAACAATTTTGGAATAATCTATAATTATATAAAAAGGCTTGTCCTGACTGACTGACTGACTGACTGACTGACTGACGATCAACGCACAGCCTAAACCACTGAAGTTAGAAACTTGAAATTTTGACAGTAGGTTCCTTTTATGACGTAGGCGAGCACTAAGAAAGGATTTTTCGAAATTCGCCCCCCAAGGGGGTAAAAAGGGGGGTTAAAGTTTGTATGAAACTCCGTCATTTTTCGAGTTATACTCATGAAATTCGGTATTTAGGCTTTAAATTGAAAACAAAAAAGTACGTGTTTCACAGTTTTTAAAAATTCTACCCCCTAAGGGGTTAAATAGGGGTTGAATGTTTGTATAATAGTCCTTCGTTCTTCAAGTTATTTTTCAAGTTACGTTTATGAAACTTGATATTTTGGCTCTTGATTAAAAATAAAGAATTACGTATTTTACATTTTTTTTAAATTCTCCCCCCAAGGGGGTAAAAAGGGGGGTTAAAGTTTGTATGAAACTCCGTCATTTTTCAAGCTATACCCATAAAATTCGGTATTTAGGCTTTAAATTGAAAACAAAAAAGTAAGTGTTTCACACTTTTAAAAAATTCTACCCCCTAAGGGGTTAAATAGGGGTTGAATGTTTGTATGATAGTCCTTCGTTCTTCAAGTTATGTTTATGAAACTTGATATTTTGGCTCTTGATCAAAAATAAAGAATTACGTATTTTACATATTTCGAAAATTCTCCCCCCAAGGGGGTAAAAAGGGGGGTTAAAGTTTGTATGAAACTCCGTTATTTTTCAAGCTATACCCATAAAATTCGGTACTTAGGCTTTAAATTGAAAACAAAAAAGTAGGTGTTTCACAGTTTTTAAAAATTCTACCCCCTAAGGGATTAAATAGGGGTTGAATGTTTGTATGATAGTCCTTCGTTCTTCAAGTTATTTTTCAAGTTATGTTTACGAAACTTGATATTTTGGCTCTTGATCAAAAATAAAGAATTACGTATTTTACATTTTTTGAAAATTCTCTCCCCAAGGGGGTAAAAAGGGGAGTTTCAATATTCATAGTTAAGACAGGACAACGTCTGTCGGGTCCGCTAGTACTGTATAAGCGTAGATAGTGTAGGCCCAGGTTAGCTGATTTGTGGGACCCTTTACAACTGGATACTTCTTTGGAGTAGATCCGAATTAATAGATACTATCCCTTCTTGTTAAGGATTATTTACGCCCAAAATAATAATTATGATCACAATATTCGACTCCATTATCTTTAGGTAACTTCATATGGTTGATGTTCAACAATACGACGAAAACTTGTTAAAACTTACGCCCTTATTATTATTCGTGGCCTAACTTCGGGTTAAGAGGGTTAACTTTTATTTTTAAATATAATTTTATAAAGAGCCTTAATACCTTAACAGAAAAAGAGCTTAACTAAGCAATGCTTTTATTTGTGAAACATCTTTTGAGGTCCTATAGCCGCATGGTTGTGCGCAGAATGCCAGAAAAAATCTCCGCGATAGATGAAATAAAACATACCCGAAACCTCATAAGAACACATGCTAGCGTGTAGGAGCGTAGTAAGCGCTTAATATATCATATTGTATTCTAATAACTCGTAAGATATTCATTTTTTTTTTAATTTTTTTTAAGTCCGTCTCTTGGTAATATTGTATAAAAATGTTATATAAAAATTTTTGCTTTATAATATACAACACATTGAAAACAAATGCAAAGTTAAAAATTAGACCTAGCTTCGCGATTTTTTTTATCGAACTCATTATTTTACGTTTCTACTAAGTATTGTCCCTTGGAAATGTGATGTAATTGTTGCCTTTTTTTTTCAGGTACTTAAAACTTAGTCTACTGCTGTAAAAATCAAATCTGCATCTAAAGATGTACCTACCATTACACGCGCTCTTAAGGCGCAGACTGAAATCCGAAAAATATAGACGGTTCAAACCCTTGTTGTACTATTATTATTGTACCCATTCCTAATAACGCTTTTTAGAGAATGCTAGAACGTCTACCTTAAGATATTATTATTATTGGTTTGAAACTTAAAAAGATGAAAAGATGTCTATTGCTTATCCCATTTGTTAATAGTTTGACGTTTGTATTCCAAAAGCAAATACCTAATATGTTTTTATGACTTGTACTGGTTACCCTTTTCAGTTTATAAAGTTGGGAGTCTTGTTGGCCCTAAAATATTAGTTTCTCAGTTGTACAGCACATAACGTGAGATTTGGCAAAATTCCCACGAAATTTGATCTTCCGCGCGAATCCAGGGATTTGACTCTCAGAGCAAAGCTGATAACAGCAACTAATATACAACGACACAAACCACGGATTATTTTAGACTAGTAAAACCCTGGCTTTGGTCACGGCTCAAAATCAGTTTTCTCATTTAATATTCGAGCTAAGATAGGTTTAGCGCGGATTTCTTCTTCAGCAAAAGGTTTTCCATGCCTTTCTTTGGAAAAAATTTTACTTACCTACTTGTTATATCTACTTTTATAAGCTACACTTTCTTTCGCATATGGCTCACATGTGCACCAATACAGATTCCTTTTCTTACTAATTATGTAAGTTTATGAATGCGAAAGTGATGGTTGTTTATTTTTGGTGGTTTGTTGATTTGTCCTTCAATCTAAAAATTTTCTCGAATTTTTGAAAACTAATTCCACGTAGGCTGAAGCTAGTTTAAATAAATATTAATTTATGCAAAAGAAGTTGATGCCTGCGACTCTGTTCGCGTAGAATAAAGTTTTTGATTTCCGCGGGAACATTCTTATTTTCCGGGATAAAAAGTGGCTTCTGTGTTATTCCAGACTATAATCTATCTTTGTGCCAATTTTGAAACCAAATTTCTTCAGTAGTTGCGGCGTGATTGAATTAGGCGTATGGGTTGAATTTACACTGCCATACCCCTTCCAAGTTAGCCCGCTACCATCTTAGAGACTGCATCGTCACTTACCATCCGGTTAGAGCGCAGTAAAGGACTATCTTGTCATCGAACAAAATAAAAAAAATAAACAAACAAACATCGATCCATCCATACATACATCCAAATTTTCGCATTTATAATATTAGTAGAATTCTAAGGTTTATCTCAATTTATAATTATATGAAAGTGTGTTTGTGAGTTGATTGGTAACGCAAAACTATTACGTAACTACTCTACCTACTTTTGAAAACTCTATTAAATATCAACATATTCATAAAATTTTATTACATAGCTAAAAAATTCCTGACAAACTCATTTCAAACTTGCGGGAAAATATATTATCGTGTTTGTGATAGAGTTCATAAAAATTACAGTTCTGCAACTGAATCACAGCTGGATATCTCGTTCTGAAGGAAAGTCGAACGTCAGTTTAGACGTACATTTACCGTCGGAAAATTGAAAGGGGAAAAATTTTTGTACAAAGTGAGCAGATAATCGAAGCTGTTGAATACTTCGTGGGCGGAACGTGACACAAATAATATCATGTAAAATCGTATGGTTTAACACCCCTGCTATTTGCACTCTAAGTGCCGGTTCCACCAACATTGAGTAACGTACTTATAACCTTTTTTTTTTTTTTTAATATATAGACTAGCGCTTGGCTGCATTTACACTTGATGGTAAGTTAAGATGCAGCCTACGCGCTTGCCAAGAAAACTTTGGCAGATTTTGAATTAAAAAAAAATGCCCAATTTATTCCTCGGGAAACATCACTCGATGTTGGTAAAATGTAAAATTGACAATCCACTTAAGGCATAATACCTACTGTTTAAAGTGTTATGTTAATGTTTGAGAATTAATATATTTAACACCTTTAGAATTAAAGTGACTTAACTCAAAAAATTTCTGTTGTAAGATTACAGTGTTTAAACTTTTTTCTTGTTAACGATAGTTACCAAAGTAAACTTGAAAGATGAAAAATAAATGAAAGATTAAGAGATAAAGATATCAAGAAAACTCCCAGAAACTCTAGGTAATTTATTTATTTAACTGTAATTTATTAACTACTATCAAAAATTAATACTATCCATTTCGAAAGGTAAAGATTTTTTATCAGTTAAAGAGCCCTGAAAAGAATCAGTTACAAAAACGTAACCCTTAACATATTTTCGGCATTAATAACCCGTGAAAACGTTTGTAAGCTGGTTGAGCGGAACAGCAAAAAGCTCTGAAACAATTTAAAACCGAATATTAATAAGGAAACACAAACATGTAGCGCCTAAATAATTCATGGAGGCTTTATTGTGGGAGCTTTCAATAATCCAAGAGTGAAATCGGGAACACATTAATATGTACATACTGACTTGTTCACATTTGGAACGCGCCCGCCGTATAATTTCAAAACAGTACGCTCGACTCCCGTCAAAATATCGTCTGCGAAAGCTAAGCTTGTGTGACCTGGCCCCACTAAACCATACACCTGTGTGAGTGCACCGGGTTATTGATTCATGGCGGTTGGATTTATGCCTACCCTCTTTCACTTAATCATAACTGCGTCAGAGGAACAGAGATAAACTGCGTTGCACGCCTGTAATATTGACACGGTGTATTTATTAAAAATTAATTAAAAACCTCGTTATAAAATCGGCAACGCGGGTACAGCAATTTTGCTGCAGAATATGGCACGGACACAACTAGAATAATTTACATGTACCCCACATCACGTCAGTGCTTTAAACGATACCTTAGTTACAACTATGCGACATCGACGCTTACTTTCGAAAGAAAGGATAATTATTATGGTCGTGTATTTATTACCTTGTTCAAAAAATTTACATAGGTATTTTTTGCAAAGAAATTAGAGCTCATTTGTTTTCTACTGCTCTTGGTTAAATGCTCAAAGTGCTAGGCAAATGAAATGACCTATTTTTTATAGTATTTTATTTTCCGTTCAGAGTTTTTGATCTCCGTGTCCAATCCCTTCTAGCTAAGCTTAAGAAAGAAAGTGATGTAGAGCAAAGAGAGTATGTTTTTAGATACTTAGATATAGTGTGAAAGGGTCTGAGCAGTGGAGGCAATCACGACTCCAAAGTAAATAGTCTAAACGAGTAATTAGTTTGTTCTACCGTTCCAAAGTGGCCCCGGATACACCTCTTCTGAAGAGCGGCCAAATAAAGCGTTTAGTAAACAAACAATTGTTTTTTATTTGCTACTTTTACTCACTGTTTAACCATACTTCACGCAGTAATCCTCCCGACCGAATCCGGCCACGGCAGCCAATCTCCACAGAGATTAGCAATCTGCGCGGGAGCTATTATAGTGCACAAGTGTATGCTCAAACAGAGGTGCATTCTCTATTTCCTCACTCAAATCAGATCAGGCGCAGGACAAACAGCTTTACGAGCTCTCCGAGACACGGGGGTAACTCACCGCCAACTTCGTAACTCCGGGCTAGTACTGAATATTCTTGATAGAAAAACCCAATACATTTTATGGCCCGACCCGGGAATCGAACCCAGGACCTCGCCATCTGCAGTTGAACTTGCTAACCACTAGTGGTTTAGTGGCAGTTACTATAGGTCTACTTGATGTACTAAGATTTCGAGTCGCGAAATGGATGTGGCAATAAACTAGAAACATAGATAAAAGAAACGAAACCGAAATTGGGATCGAATGATTGTCAATATCAAGCAAGTCGCTGGCAACCGCTGGATACAAGTGGCACGAGATCGAGTTCCGTGGCGATTTTTGATAGAGAGTGGACGTCTATCGGTTAAGACGATTAGATACTTATTAAGCGTTTGAAAATTTTATTCGTAAACGTGTGTACACATAATATTCCGTATGACATAATATTGTAATCCACTATAACGATAAGGCCTTTGAAATACGAGTAGGTAATAAAATATCGGGGCTTCGTATTAATAAAATACAGCTTTGGCCCGAAGGGATGAAAGGCTGCGGCTATGGGTCTCCAAATCAACGCGTTTTCAATATTCGCTCGTCCGCTTCATTTCAAATTAATTGAATAAATCAGCTATAACTGAAAGGTGTTACTTTTTATTGATTTGCGCTTTTCACGAAATGGTTGCTCTTTCATTTGATAAATGTTGCCCTAAAAAGAATGAGAAAGGAAGCTTTTTAAATATTAATTTTTATTACTGGATACTGGAATTACTGGATTTGTCATTGCACAAATTTAAACAACGCGTAAAGTCACATTTATTAAGTCGTGGTTAATTCAAAGTTAGTGACTTTCTTAATGATAAAGTTGCATGGAATCAATTGGCTTGGCATCCTACCCACAACTCACAAGACATTGTAATATTATCTATCTATACATGAATATTGTAATATTTTTTTATGAAAAGAGTACCTAACTGCTAAACTGTGCTGCTGAGCTTCTTGACGGCTCATCTCAGCAGAATCTGCATTCCGAACCGGTGGTAGAATCATGACGTGTCATAAGGGCAAAAAGTTGATCTACATGAAATAAATAATTTTGAATTTGAATATTTGAATTCATTTACATATCTATGTATCATACTATCGAAAGAATATGTAAAAAAGAATCTTCTGCTTTTCTAACAATCGATAGATATTCACTGCTGCCTCGTTGGTCTAGTGGTTACCAAGTTCAACTGCAGATGACGAAGTCTCAGGTTCGATTCCCGGGTCGGGCCAAAATGTTTTGGGTTTTTCTGTCAAGAAATTCTCAGTAGGTACTAGCCTGGAGTTAGGAAGTTGGCGATGAGACACCCCTGTGCCTCGGAGAGCATGTAAAGCTGTCGATCCTACGCCTGATCTCTCTCCGGTCGTATCGGATTTCCGTTCCATCGGACTATGAGAGTGAAGAAATAGAGAGTGCACCTGTGTTTGCACACACACTTGTACACTATAATATCTCCCGCACTGTAGATCTCTGTAGAGATTGGCGGCTGTGACCGGATTCGGTCGGAGAGACATTATTTATTATTATTAATGACTTTGAAATTCAACGACATCCCACTCAAGGAGTACTGGTACTTCGGGAATTATTCAATTTTTTTTTCCAAAAGTCTCCACATATTGAAGCTGCTAAAGAAACCCCAAGGACAATATTATGGGTTAAGCCGGTCAAGTTAAAATAATTCGTATCAAATCAATAAAGGCCGCTTTCATTCTGTAATTTCATTTGTAAGTTTTGAAAGGGCATTAAATTTTCATGAAATTACTTTGCAACTTTTCCGCTCTCCTATAGCTTCCAAACTCGATTTCCGAAAGCATAGTTCGAAACACATCCTTGTTCATGTTTTAATAGCCAGTACGTTAAGCTCTTTATGAATTTATAAACAATGTTGTATAATGTATTGTTGCCTGGCTGTTGCTCAGAAAAATGAAAAAGAAACTTTCAAAATGGATTCCTATCAGGTTTTTCCATAAAGGTTTTACCGTTTGCACTCTTTAAAATAAAAGGTTAAAAACAAAAGTGCCAATGAATTTAATGCATTCCTTTTTTTAAAATAAACTTCCAATTTTTATACCACCCGAAATAGCTTTCGAAGCATTTTTAAGCTTCACTCATGTGATCAATAAATAATTTTTGCTCATACAATAAGATATATACAATATACATATATGTAATAACTAATATTACTATAATAACTTTTACACAATTTTTTTCACACATCGCAAAAAATAAAATAATAGTACATTGTTACCTTAGGGATGAAAGTAACTTATTTAGTCCCGAGACGGGGTTTGGCGCCCGAGCGTAGCGAGGGGGCCTATAGTTCGAGGGACTAAATAAGTCTTTATCCCGAGGTAAACACTGTGCTTTTCATTACGAATATAAGGAAAGTCAAAATAAAAATAGAAATTAGCTAAAGAAAATTGAGTGAACTTTACCGCCTTTTTTTTTTCTTTGGCCTAGCCGGCGGGCTATGCATTTAGCTTTTTAATAGTCAAGTATTGTCTATGATTGTCTATGAATGTCTATGAATCAGTTGTCTTTACTTTATGAATAAAGTCTATCTTTCTTCTTGTCTATGGATGCACTCGGGTATGTCGTGTTTCATTTGAATTCCAATAAAAATGTGACAACTAGTTTTTTTTAATTATTTGACAGCTGTCAGTTGAAAACGATTCTCCCTAGGGCTGAAAAGTATTACTTTCAACCCGCTTCTCAGGCAACTTCAGACCTACTTTCCGTGTATGAGTAATGAAAAATATTTAAACACTCTACCAATCTAAATATACCTACCAACTTTATCTACTTTAACGTAGTTTTTTACGACTTAGATTTTGTTTAAAACCTAGACCTATGCTACGTTTTAATTCCAAAAAAAGGGGTTCCCGAGAGTTTAAAAACCTAGGTAACTTCACTCGGTAGAAATCCCAATCAAAAGCTAGTACTAAATAAAGCACTTTTCCAGGTTTAAATTGTCCATACAAACTTAATGACAAGTAGGTATATTGTTAGCTCGCTTCTCCAAGTGTCAGAATTCACAATGAGCCGTATTCGTAAATGGACTATTCGTATTACGGATATTTGTGTACGGAGTCCGACAGCTAGACCTCCGAATATAGCGGCGGAATCGCTAAATAATTCAACAGTGCAATGCTTTTACAAAACCTGTCGACGTCAATCTTAATTTAGCAGCAGCCACCGAACCGTTTCTGGTATAAGTGTCGCTACTCGCTAGACAATCGTAATGGAACTCTGCTGTAGTGAAAATCGCGATTTGTTTCGGCCATTCTCTGATTATAAAGGCTATCGAGCGGTTCGTTTAGCCTCATTTATATTTTTGGATTCCTTTTTCTATTAGGTATACTTAAAAAAGAATATTATATAAGGAGCAAATACAACGGAGAAATATTTGGTTATGCTTATCAAATTATTAAAAATTCAAATGTAACAGTAACTCATAACACATAATATAATGACAACCTTAAGGTTGATTTTGTATAAGATGTCAAAACAATTAAGTTTAAGATAATAGCGGTGCCCAGCAATGGGCCGGCCGTGAGTCGATGGGATGAAGAAGAGGATCACGGAATTTCCACGGAATTTTAAATCCAAGCGGATGAAGTTGCCAACTTCAGCTAGTAGCTTGCTTCTAAACTTGATGTATTTCCATGAGATTTTTAAGAGTTTTTACCCTAACTGGCTTTTGCCCGCGACTTCGCTCACGTTAAGTTTGATTTTTCAAACCCCTATTGTATTCCCTTAGGGGTTAAATTTTCAAAAATTCTTTCTTAGCGGATACCTACGTCATAATAGCTATCTGTATGCCCAATATCAGCCCGATCCGTCCAACGGTTAGAGCTGTTCGTTGATAGATTAGTCAATCATTCAGTCAGTCACCTTTGCCATTTATATATTCAGAAGATTTAAATATGAAACATTCGCATAAAGTCTAAAGAAAATGTGCAAAGTGGGGGCGAACCAGCCAGTTAAATATAAAGCGAAAGCCTGTAATTCAAATGTTGCGAATGTCTAAATTTATGTTTTAACCCTTAGTACCTCGGGGCGCTTTCATCCCTGTACTTGGGAACAACCCTATCGACATTACACTGCTGCTTATGTCGGGGAATATTTAGCGAAGTGATCATCCTACTCATTTTGTTGCCACAATATTATGTTGTTTTCTACAAACAAGGATTTGCTTTTACATCGGTCTATAGCGGACCTTGTGGATCATGATACCGGGTTCGAATCCCGGGTCGGGCCAAAAAGACGTATTGGGTTTTCTTTGTCAAGAATCTGTGGAAGTCCTCAGTGGCAGCTCAGACTAAGGAAGAAGTGGTGCTATCTAGTGCAAGGGGCGTTCCCTTTAGAAAAGAGTAGAATAGAATAATTTTCATATTTCAAATTCTTTTTATGTTGTCAAAATGTGGATACTCGTATATTCATCCTCTTCAAATTCATATTTAGGAGTTTCAGATAAAAGTGTCCAACTATGATGTAACCTTATCCTTTGTTAATTTAAATATAAAATTAGAATAATGAAGCAGCAAAGATATATCTTCTTCTAAATATATAAAAGGCAAAGGTGACTGACTGACTGACTGACTGACTGATTGACTGACTGATCTATCAACGCACAGCTCTAACCACTGCACTGGACCGATCGAGCTGAAATTAGGCATACAGGTAGCTATTAGGACGTAGACATCCGCTAAGACAGAATTTTGGAAAATTTCAACCCCAAGAGGGTTAAATAGGGGGTTAAAAAATCGAACCTAATGTGAGCGAAGTCGCGGGTTAAAGCTAGTTAATTATAAAGACACCACAATATTGACCTTGATGTTTATATAAATGCTATCCTAAAAAGAAAAGAAATGTAAACTTTTTTCTAATAATTAAAATCAATACAATCCTCCTCCACGAGTCGCGACCCTTTTAGTATTATAATTTTTCACTTTGTTTTGCTTCATCGTTATGCAAATATTCCACGTTTCTTTTCAATTTCAGAATATCATTTATTAATGATTGTAGTATAACGTACAATTATTTGTCTCAGGGCCTATTTTACCATCCCAAGTATATTTATAACCCACTAGCGGACGCCCGCGACTTCGTCCGCGTTCTTAAATTGTAGAAATTTTTCCTGAATTTTCTTTGCTATAAACCTCACGGAGCCCGAGACCTTTCCAACGAATGCAAAACCGTGGAAATCGGTTCTTGCGTTCTGGAGTTATAGCGTCAGGAAGGAAAACCCGACTTATTTTTATTTAACCCATAGAAGTAGTATGCTTTCGTCGTACTTCCATGTTATAACCGAAGAATTTTGACATTCTGACAAACAAAAACTGTCAAAACTTTGTTTATCGTTTAAATTTTACTCGGTCCTAAATCTCATAGTTACGAAGATTTCAAAGGGATGACTTTTAAATTATTACTTTCAAACGGATGGCGCCGTTTTTGATCAATATAAAATTAGTTTTATTGAAAAAGTTTATGATTTGTTGGAAAAACAGAACGTTGAAGGATAAAGACAAAATCATAAGAATATAGAATTAGTAGAAATCATATTAAAGGTATACCTAATACAATTACAATCTTCAGCTTTCTCTGCAATCTGCTGCTTAGTTAATAAATACCTTCGAAGGTAATAAATGACCCAGCCTTGGTCTGCTCGTCGCTATGGCAGTCGTTCATTACTTCGAGCTATAAGTAATTACAGCAATATATAATCCCACAT
This sequence comes from Hipparchia sbordonii, assembly GCA_038048805.1. NCBI lineage: Eukaryota > Metazoa > Arthropoda > Insecta > Lepidoptera > Nymphalidae > Hipparchia > Hipparchia sbordonii. The sequence goes on along the minus strand of CM076104.1, from coordinate 5,433,916 downwards.
AGGTACCTATACAAAATACAATACAGCTAGCAGCTGAAAATAATTTATGCTACACTGTTACATTTGCTTTGTAAAGAAAAATAGAATACACTTACCTAACATTAAAATAAAATGAAAATATTAGAAAAGAAAATTACATCTCTTCGTCCCTTTACAAGTAGAATTCTTAAACATTTGCGATTCAGTTTGTAAAATTAAAAGTTCTAGTTAGCATCTCTCATATTTTTCCAAGAATTTATTCTGAGAGAAAAATATATTCTGCTTTTATAAAAAGTGTGATTTTTTTTCATAAATATAACGGAATGAAATGAGGTGCAAAAATTTTAAAAAATATTCATTAGTTACTCACCTATCTTTACAAATATTTTTAAGTTTGCACATCACATAACACAGTGTTGTGAACACGGTGAATAATCCATACTAATCCTTATCCCTTCCTTCCTATCCTTAGTATCTCCTTAATAACATATAAATGCGAAAGTGTGTTTGTTTGATGGTTTGCCCTTCAATCGCGCTGCAACAGACCTACGGATCGACGTGATTGCATAGGTATAGAGACCTGGAGAGTGACATAGGCTACTTTTTATTCCGGAAAATTAAGGAGTTCCCGCGGGATTTTAAAAACTAAATCCAGTCAATTCTACACAGACCAAGTCGTGGGTAAAATATTATAGCTGAAATGATTACGGTACATATTATTTGAATGATTTGTTAGAAATTTCTTTTCTTTGGTTTACTTTGCATTATTGCGGGGATCATCATGACTGGTCTTTTTTTTTGTGGCTTGAGAAGATTAAAATAGCTCAGATATTTTGCTTAAAATATTGTATTTATGGAAACCACAATGCGAATAAAAGGATCCATTTTATTTAGAGAAATAAAATAGTAAATACAGGCATCCGCAGAACATTTATATAAGATTCTTATACATATAAGAATTCGTCAATAAAATCCATTACGCCAAACGTTTCCTTTAATGAAATGATCTCTCCTTTCCGATCCTTAACCTCCCGCCATTAATAAAATCGGATTGCGCACTGTCGGTGGTATAGGCAAAATTAAAAATCAATAAAACATCGCAAACGAGGCGACTTACATTAGGATTACATTTATGAGAATACCGCTCCCATAAAATATTTATTACACGCATCATGTGTTCTATTCGTATATTTTAAGTTATTACTCTGCCTCCTCGTTCCTAATACGCACCGCCAAAATTTGGAACCCTTCCGGCTATCGTTTACCTAAATCTTGGGTAGGTATCCTTAAATCAAGAGTGAATAGGCATCTTCACAGCAAGCTCGTTCCATCTAAGGCTGTAACTTCGCTTACCATCAGGTGTGATCGCAGTCATACGTTACTAATTATTATAACATAAGTAATAAATTAAAAAAATCTTTATAGATCTAAATGTAGATCATTAATTAACAACATATATTATGCCTATCCCAAGCGTCGTCGTCTCCAATCGTGGACGTCCACCGTCCACAGCTGGACATAGATCTTGTATGTAAAGACTTTCATACGTTGCGATTTTGTGCTCAGTGTAACTACAATCTTTCTTTTACAAGGTTTTCTATTTCAGATTAGACAGATCGTAACTTGTTGGTACTCTTTGGAACTGGTTCGGCAGAAGTTTGTCGATTCGGAACCGAATAGCTACGTCGCGCCGATTCAGCACGCGATTCAGTTGATCGGTACTGTGTTTTCATACAGTCTGTCTGTACTCGGCCTAAGAATCATTACTCAAGCGCCTAAATGGCGATTCAACAGACCTTGTTGAAATGTTTTGAATTTCAATGTTATAAGTACATCTCGCTTTGAATAATTTTATCCTTACATGTTACATCATCAAAATATAAGCCCAGAATCAAGTGTCTGTAGAGAGATCAAAAGACCTCTCTGGGAGATTTCTTTGAATGTTTGCCTACGCATTTTATAACTAAGCAGTATTTACGGAGCATAAGCCGGCATTTTCAATTACCTGCCTCCTAAACTGGGATGAGAAAGAGACCGTTTATTGCCAGTCCCAATTGTGTCAACACGAGTTGATGATTATAATTCGAATTTATGAAGGATAATAATTTCTATTCTGTGCTACCAAATACGTAATATTTACTTTGTATTGGTTCCTATTTCATCCACTTCATTGGGTGCTTGGAATTTCCCAATATTTATTCTTTATGCCAGATATTTTTTACAAGTAGGTCGTACAATCTTTCGGTAGCTCTATTTGGTTTATGGGGTATGGCTGAAAAGTACAAAATCATTTTTTATTTCATTTTAACTCAAATATTTAAGAACAATCAGATATCGTATTAGACCTCTTTTATCTTAGGTTTTATTTCAAAAACATCTTAATATAAAAACTGTAACTTATGCAGGTATATTTCCAATTATATCCTTTATTTAAACAACAATTGTTGTACTACATAAAAAAAATACATTTTATCATGTGAAAACTTTAGATTTCCGTTCTAGGTAGGTAGGCGAACTTCTACGTCATAAGGTTTTAGTTTGGGGCAAACCAACATCTTCCTATTTTACTCTATCAAACCTCAATAGCCCAACGATTAAAGGTGCGGACTGGAAACTGAAAGGTCGCAGGTTCAGTCTCATCCGTTGCTCTATTGTCGTTCCCACTAATAGCACAAGCTTTCTACTTATTTGAAGAGGAGGGGAAGATATTATTCAACTTCAGCTTGGCTGATATTCTTTTTTAAATTAAAAAAAACCTCTAATGTTCCTTTTTAAAAATAGCAAAGAAAACTATATTATATACAAGCACAAACCGTGTGTGAACCGCGAGCTTTCATTAATCCAAACAATTCAACCACTACCAACATGTTTGTGTGTCTAGTACAAATATTTGTTTCCAATGATTACCTACCAGTTTCATAGCGTCTGATAAATATAGCCATTCATTCTCGTACATCACTAAATTAAACATTTATTTTCTCACGGTATACTTAATACCGTTTTTATTATTTTACTAGATTTGTTCGCGTGGTAGTGAGTTTTTCAAAATTCTTGCAGAATTTCTCTTTCTTCTCCCAGAAAATAAAATCTGTGTGATTTTCCAAATCTTTAACTATACCTAAGCAAAGAGTCACGCAGATCAGTTGCTGCATTATTGAAGGACAAACCAAGATACCAACAAATAAAAAACTATTAGTAGGAGTGTCTTCAAACAAAAATGTTGCTTTTTTGACTTTTGTTTGAAGAACGAGAAGAAGAAGTTTGTTTTTGCGTGCGTGATAAATCCACATCTTTTAAAAATATTTTTATAAATATTCCGGACTTAAAAATTATTTAGGTCCCACAACAAGACGTCAAAGTTTTGTCGAAATCGGTTTAGCCGTTTATGCATAAAAAGGCAACAAACAGACAGGCAGCGTTATAATATTAGTACTGATAGATTGTGAATCGAAACCATATCTTTATTTTAATGTCAAAGAAGAACTGATGAATAAAAAGAGAGCACTGTACTACAGTAACATACGAGTATTACATTGATACGTCTATTTTAATAGAAATGCTCGTACCATCTGAGTTACCGTAGAATTTATTTCCAATCTCAAAAGTTAGAAACCACATAGGTACACTCGCACTGAACCGTCTCAGCCAATTTGATTGTTTTGTACAACTATATCTTGCTCGTACTATGAAATAAACATATAAATCTCGATTTTTCACAAAGAAACTTGAAAATCGATTTGTAACTCTCACAGTTGTATGATTCTAAAATGGGAAACCATAATTTTATTTGTGCGATAGATACCAATATTCGTTTTATGCACGATTCGATTGTATTACACGTAGTCGATTCCGATTGTATTCCACGTATTCGATTGCGATACATTTCGAAGAGGAGTTATTTTGTAAAATATAAGAGTTGAAGAAAACTTGGGCAACTTGAATGTAAATAGTTGCACTAGTAAATATTGTAATGAAATTGTAATATGTCACCGGGTAAAAGGCGAATTGACTCAAACACCATATAAGGCGATAATAAATATATAAAAGGCATAGGTATAGGTGACTGACTGACTGATCAATCAACGCACAGCTCTAATCGCTGGACGAATCGGGCTGTTTGGCATACAGATAGCGATTATGACGTAGGCATCCGCTAAAAAAAATATTTGAAAACTACACCCCAAAGGGGATAAAATAAGAGTCTGAAAAATCGAACTTAACGTGCGCGAAGCTGCGGGCAAAAGCTAGTGAGTTATATATTTATTTATTTAGCGCTTGTGTTAGAAATCTAAGTATGATGATAGCGCAAAGGATACGATTACGGCGCAAACTAGCTATTCTCTGATTATATCTCTATATAATAATTTTTTTTTTAATTCTCATTATTTAATAAGGGACTTTTGAAGGTGACCTTCATGTCAGCCCCATCGGTACACACAAAATATTACAATTATAATAATACACATACAATTAATATATACAAAAATTTGTAAGATAGCTTAAAAGTACGAGTACCTACGTCATTTCAGGGCATTCATGTAAGTTCGCGAAACTTTCGTAACAACGCGAAGAAAATGGAAAATACTTGGAGTTGAGTTTGACTTATTAGTAGATTAAGCTACGCAGTTGGTAGATTAAGTTGAGTGGGTATTTTCCAAGTTCTTATTTAACTCACATTTTGTACTAAAACTTCAGAATCAGCTACATATTTTATCTTGTAAGAACATTTGCTTGTGGCTACTTTTTTTTTTTTTATTTGGTTTACCAACAGTTTAAACATTTATATACAGCAATAAAACTAAATTAAATAAAACAGTACTTAGATCGAAATGCTAAACTAATTTTATAGGTAAATACCGCATGCAAGAAGGATAATTGAAAAAGACAAATACTAAAAGCAACAACATAACAATACTTCCGCGTAATAGTTAAAAGTATATTTTTGTATATCAGAAATATGTACTTATATACATTATTATGTGAAAGCGATGAAATAAGGTGCGTTGCGGCACCGTAGGTATCTATGAAAAGTGATATTTAGCGAAGTAAAAGTTACTTGTGCTATGTGTAAGTCACAGAGCCACAGCGCAAATTGTGGCATACTATACGGACTATTTACATACAAAATCTTTCAAATATCTATAGCGATGTATGTGACTTTGAAACTTTATTGTGGAAACACTGTATAAATAGCATAGTTTTGTTACCAATAGGTAAAAAAATTTTTTGGTAAATGATACAATAGTAAAAAAAATTTTTTTGAAAAGAGCAACCGTTGAGTATATTGCTGGCTCTTCTCGGCAGCAACGGCATTCCGAACCAGTGGTAGATTGACGACGATTTCATTGACGATTCAAAAGCACTTGTAAAAGTTTATTTGAATAAAAAATATTTCTATTCTATTCTATTTATAATAGTAACTAACACTATAATGAAAAATCACAGGTGGTTTATAATTCATGCCAATTTGTAAACAAGTGTCACTAGCCGAGTACAAAAGTTTGGCACAGCATATGTAGATATGCTATTTATCACTATAAATCAATTACAATCATTTTATCATTTTTATAAATCTATAAAATCACTTTAAAAAATATGAAGACCTTATGATTAACAAATTAAAAATTCACTTAGGTACCAGCATATCGGTTTTATTTTATTTAATACCAATTGATGCCCGCGACTTCGTTCGCGTGGATTAAGGTTTTTTAATTCCCGCGGGAACTCTCTTATTTTTCGGGATAAAAATGCCTATGTGTTATTCCAGACTATAATCTATCTCTGTGCCAAATTTCAGCTAAATCGGTTCAGTCGTTGCGGCGTGATTGAGTAAAAAACATCCAAACATCCACACTTTCACATTTATAATATTAGTAGGATTTGGAAATATTGAATAAAGTTTCGGATTTAGAAACAGCAGCTGTCTTTTTGTAACGTTACACATACACGTTACACATACGTTGTACACATATTGTATGTAATAACATTATTTTTTTACATTATACAAATTAAAACCCTTGCGTGTTCTGATTGCAATCCTGAAATTCAACCTTAAAGTAGTTATTACCTTTAAATCGTTTATAACTGTATCCTAAAAAATTCATTTTCAGTCTGGAAAATATATTTTCTACTGAAAACAAGCTTCTATTTCAAGTACCTCACTCACTCTCTTTGAGATAAGAATGACACTCATTCGTTTGATTTAAATTCTTTCTCATCCTTTTGTTTCAAAGGAAAACTTAGATATACAGAAATATTGTGTCCTTAGAAATCTGAGTGGAAGAAAAATATTTAGCGTTCTATTTTAGTCGTTAAGTACGTTACGTAATCAATTCTTTGTAATAAAATTTTGTGCGATCAACAACAGAAATTAATCAATTAAGTCGGATACCATACCCGCATAATATTCGCTCGTTTTCTGTAAAATATTTTATCTCAAAAATCCTGATTTTTCAAAAAGTACGTCTATTTTCGGTTTCAAAATTTTCAAAATCTTAGTTTTTGATGTTATAATATAGCCTTCTAAAGTTTTTCATAGAGCATGGCATGGCGATGAATAGAATAGAATAGAAATATTTTTTATTCAAATTACTTTTACAAGTGCTTTTGAATCGTCGATAAATCTACCACTGATTCGGAATGCTTTTCCTGCCGAGAAGAGCCAGCAATAAACTCTTCGGTTGCTCTTTTCAAAAAAAAAAAAATTACAATAGGTAGGTAACAAAATACCTACAAGTCAAGTAGTAGGTACATTACCTGCAAGTTACTATCACTTTTTCGAGATAAAGCACTGTTGCAGTTGTTGTTGATAAATTAATTGTTGCAACTGGAATAAAACAATTAAGTATAGATTCTGGAATTTTCGCAATTCATCAAGCAATATCCAAACAGACGGAAATAAAAGCACTTTCGCAATACCTACGCGAAATTTTAAAACTTTTTGCGATATGCAACTAATTAATAAATGCAGGTATTCAGCCATTCGAAATTTATTTTGAACTTCATTCAACATTGATCTGATATGATTTCTAGGGCAGGACTCAGACTTTTAATACATAACCGTCAATAAAATGGTCTATTTATAAATGCGATACCAAATTTTTTAATGCTTTACTTGTACTGTGAAGTCGGTTTCGAGATATTTGTGATATTTATGGAGTATAAGATCCGCATTTCAGTTATAACTACGTAATGATTTCGTCGAAATGTCTGAGTTTAATTCTTATTACAATTGAAGATAGTTTTATTTAAATAGCAAACTGAATCTGTTCCTCGCATCTCCTAAGCTCCTCAGTTAGATTTGCTATCTAAGTTATTAATTTTGTTAATTTTTATGACTCAATAGCGCTACGATCATTGCGGCGAACTGAAATCTGAATGGTCTAAGGTTCAATACCTACCCGTTTTACTATTGTCGTACATATTTCAAGCACAAGCTTTATGCATTGTTAAGGAGAAAGGAAAATAATATTCTTTTTTATCATTTAAATATATAAGTACTTAATATTAATAAAGACTTCGTCCGCCTGGATTAATTAAAGCTTGAAAAAAATAAATAATTATGCCTATTATTTAAGCAGAGAAACAAATCGTAAAATTACTCCTTAGTGGACCTCTATTTATGTAGAACTCAAGGAACATATTTTCCTCCAAGCAAATCTCCAGATATGTACACTAGTTTCGACTGTGCACTGTCTAATGACTGTCAGTCTGTCAGTCAATCACAGTACTAATAAGATGAAATGAGTAAAGTACGAGTAACAGTAGATCTGAATCTCCCTAATGATTGGGCCTTTATATTCAGTTTATTTGGGTAGTGGTTTTTTTTTTGTAGTGATTAGAGAAATGTTACTCTGTTTCTGAATGTAAAACATGATACTATTATATCGGTTTGTTTGATCTCTCTAAAAAGATCTAAAATCATTGTAAAAACCTGTTTATGATAACTTTCTTTACACGAATCCTTAGCACATTTAACTACCATGAATCGGATTAAGAAGCAGCTAAGAGATCAATAGCTTTTACATAATAGCGTATGAACAGAGACGAAAATCACACCGAACAATACCTACTCGTCAAGAAGGTCGGTATTCTTGCTATTAGGCATTCCGAACCAGTGGTAGATTCATTGACGATTCAAAAGTGCTTGTAAAAGTTTATTTGAATAAAAAATATTTCTATTTCTATTTCTATTTCTATTAAAAGCTTTTGTCTCCGCATATGAGATCGTGTTGTGAAACAGAATAGACAGCGCTTTGTGACAGATTATATTTATAATCTTAGTAAGATTGATGATTCCTGCGACTTCCTTCATGGGTAACCTCTTTTTTGGGATGAAACGGGATGAAAATTATTCACAAATCGTCTATAGTATTTATTATAGCTATTTGATTCTCTATCGTGTCATCGTTGGATGTATTATCGAATTGGATGAATGGTATAAGAAGGTATATGAAAAATAGGCATACAAAATCTTTAATCTCATAGAAACTTGTATAAATACAAAGAAATACAAGATATCACGCCAAACAGCAATTAATACAGGAGTCTTGTTGTGGAAGATAAAGAAGACTCTTGTATTAATTGCCCCAGTGCATTTCAGGTAAAAATATGTAGGTAATGTAATTACCTATTATCTTCTAAATAACTAATGATTGTAAGAACTATAATATATTATTTCCTCTACTGAATAAATCTTGCAAAATAGAAACAGGTAGTAGCTCATTTGATATTTTAATATGTAAAACAACAAAATATGCAAATGAAGTGAAAACCAACTTGAAATTAAAATAACAAACCGTTAAACGAAAGTGTTTTACTTCAGTGGATTCATTTCACGAGAGAAACTATCGAAAGAACTATACCAGTTATAGGTATTAATAAAATTAGATTAGATGATATTTTCTTATACGAAGTTAAGTATATGAAGTTAAGTATACCTTAAGTATACTTAACTTCAGCCCATGTCCAAACCCAAGGCTTCAAAACATAAGTGCTCAAGTATATTAATCAATCCATAAATCACTTTAAATCAATATAATATAATCAAACAGTATCCCCTAACGGGAATTACAAACCGCCGGGCGCGATATGAAACCACATCAAAGCAACATCTTGATGTGACACCTGTCGCAGAACTCGATCAACGGATATTGGTTACGTCAAAGATCTAACTATGAATACAAGCCAGGAGTATAAGGTTATCTATACATATAATAAAATTGTAGAAAAGTGGTGTCTGTACAATGGAAATATATAAAAAAAAGTAGCAGGGGTTGCTATTATATCGATGCCGAACCCGAAATTGTAATTAATTTTTTTTTGTCTGTTTGTCTGTTTGTCTGTGTGTTTGTGCACGCTAATATCAGAAACGGCTTATTCGATTTAGATACGGTTTTCACTAATATATTGTAGTAAGCTTCACTTAACATTTAGTGTTTATTTCATGTCAATCGGTTCATAAATAAAAAAGTTATGTCAATTTAAAGAATCACGGCGAACATTTTTAACGTACAGAGTACGTACTACACGCCTCGCGCCTGAGCGTCCGAGAGCCGCGCCCCGAAAAGTCACTATTCCACGCGAACGAAGTCGCGGGCACAGCTAGTATCTAAATATATAAAATGAAAAATGAAATGAAATGACTGACTGACTGATTGACTGACTGATCTATCAAAGCACAGCTCTAACCACTGCACGGATCGAGCTGAAATTTGGCATACAGATAGCTATTATGGTGTAGGCATCCGTTAAGAAAGAATTTTTGAAAATTCAACCCCTAAGGGGATAAGATGTGATTTGAAGAATCGAAATTAACGTGAGCGAAGCCGCGGGCAAAAGCTCGTTTCAATGAATATGGGTCCCCAGTGAAGCGGGTACATTTTTAACCGACTTCCAAAAGAGGAGAAGGTTCCCGATTCGTCGGAATCTTTTTTTTATGTATGTTCCCCGATTACTCAAAGACGCCTGGACCGATTTGGAAAATTCTTTTTTGTTTGAAAGAGTATCCTTCCCAGTTGGTCTCATTGTCATCAAGTCAAGATCTGATGATGTGATCCTGGAAAAATCGAGGGAACTCTTCTTTATAGGCACACTTGATATACTTTGTAGTGGCGTTTGAAGTCGGTTCTGTAAAAAGAATTTTTACGTTTAAATTATTGTCTTGAAGAATATATTATTGTCCTTCCATAAGTTAGCTCTTTACTGCTGTCTCACCTGGTGGTAAGTGACGATGAAATCTTTAATCTAGTTTATTAAACCCAAACCCCATAGCATTTTATACATAATACCAGAAAGCTAAGTCGTTCATACCCGTTTTCACCAACCATACCTAAGTCCATCACCAAAGTAGGAGTCTCTTTTCGTAGATAGCCTCTTTTACTAGTTCTGACAGTTTTTGTATTGAAAATCTGCCAAATTTACGGATAACACTTATTTTACATTGTTGGAACCGGCCCTTAAGGCGTAGATAGAAATAAACCTCGTTTTTCAGTAACTTACATATCTATCCAGTCACATGCGTCACGGTACTTTGGCTTAGTTACTTCATTAAACAAAAATTAAATTGCAGATTTACATCTCTAAAGAAAGTTTTGTTACGCCGTTGAGTACATACAAATTGCTGAATGAAGCTCAATTTGCATCTTAATAATATTTTCTCGCGTTTCTCGACATTTTATTCTCTAGAAAGCTGTGTTCGTTGTTGAATTAGACGTTGAAATTATTTGACAACGCAGATTTTTATAAAAAAAGCGCGGAATGTATAAGGCCGGGCGGGCCGGGTTAATAGGTCTCTAGATGTGTTTCATTCTTCTGCAGTCTATTATTATCTTTATTATTAACTAGTTGTTATCCGCGACTGCACTTCCACTTCTTTTAAAAGTAGGTAGTCCGAAGTGGTGATTTTTATACAAAATTACCAATTTTGATATTTCGCTGTTCGTTTGGGTATAGTGAAATAAGTCAAACCTTTCTTGAGTTTAAGCCAGACTAATGAACAGCAATTGATTTTTATGTATAATTAATTAGACCTTTCTGTTGGTATATCACAATATGTAGGTCTAAGATAGATTATATTTCATGTCGCCGCTGCGTCAGTTGGAAACCGCGAGGTTTAGAGAATAACACAGCTTTACTGTTCGCGTCTGGCACTGGAGGTAAGCTGATAGCGAGTCTGTCAAAATGAAACAAACCACCGACACTGTGCCAAGTCCAGACGGAAGCATTTTGTACTGTCCATAAAGCACTTGCTGCTAAATCTTTAAGCAAAACAAGATTTGAACTGAGAGCACAACTTAGAAATGTTTGCCTAGTAGACGTTTACGAGCAAAAATACATTCGTTCATTGAACCACGTGTGGATTGATTGAGTGACAATTATTGTCTCGTACTAACTTAGTACGAGACAATAATTCCTAGTACTAACTTATAATAATAAACTAGATGACTCACTTGGACGGGCTTATCGAATTATATAGAACAAATGTATGTATGCTGTCCACAAAGCACTTGCTGCTAAATCTTTAAACAAAACAAGATTTGAACTGAGAGCATAACTTAGAAATGTTTGCCTGGACGTTTAGGAGCAAAAATACATTCGTTCATTGAACCACGTGTGGATTGATTGAGTGAAAATTATTGTCTCGTACTAACTTAATAATCTTGAGTTAAATTTAAAAACAATCATTTTTTTAATTTCATTTTATCAAAAAAAAAAAACGTTTTTTTATTTAGTTAGAAACATTTTTTATTTCATTTTTCTCACAAAAAAAAATTAAAAATGTGGTTGAAGATTTGGTGTATTATTTGATGCTAATATTTAAGTATTTTAGGAGTTCACGGTTTGAAGCTAAGTTATAAATATAGATGCTAAAATTATATTTTTTAGAGGCTCACTAGTTGAAGCTGACTTAGTAATTTAGAAGCCAATAATGGTATTAAATAGAAGCTCGTTTAATTACATGCCATAATAAACTAGATGACTCACATGGACGGGCTTATCGAATTATATAGAACAAATGTATGTACTGTCCACCAAGCACTTGCTGCTAAATCTTTAGAAAAGAAAGAAAAAAGAAAGAAAAAGCATTTATTTGAGACACACAGCACAGTTAATAACAGAAAGAGATACAAAACAAAAAATAAAGAAATATGTGTGGTCCCAAAATGGACTCCACTCAGCATATGCTATCCCTGTGGGAAAAGCACAGGCATAGCGCTGGTCTTCCATAGTCTTTAAACAAAACAAAATTTGAACTGAGAGCACAACTTAGAAATGTCTGCCTGGACGTTTAGGAGCAAAAATACATTCGTTCATTGAACCACGTGTGGATTGATCGAGTGACAATTATTGTCTCGTACTAACTTAATAATAAACTAGATGACTCACATAGATGGGCTTACCGAATGATATAGAACAAAATACGTGATTGTGCCTATATAATCGACGACCTCCCTGGCGCAGTGGTCAGCGCTTTTGTCTTATAACTCCTAAAGGGAATGTATAATTTCTAAATTGTCTCTGGTCTGATCTGGTCTTTGGCCGTAGCTAGTTACCACCCTACCGTCAAAGACGTACCGCCAAGCGGTTTAGCGTTCCGACACGATGGCTATGGGTTGAATGTACATTACCATATCCCTTCCAAGTTAACCCGCTACCATCTTAGACTGCATTGTCACTTACCATCAGGTCAGATCGCAGTCAAGGACTATCTTGTCATTCAATTTAAAAAAAAATTATTATTATGGGTATCTATCTCTATCTTATCTGTAGATATGAATATGAATTCTAAAATGTAATAGTTAAACAAGTTTAGAAGTTTTAAGTGAATACATAGACAAACGCCTTTGTTTGATACTACTCAGTAGTACCAAACAAAGGCGTTTGTATATAAATATGTAATATAATGGTTATTCTTATTCTTACTAATATTACAATTACCTTTTATCCAAAAAAAAAATAGAGCATTTCAACCTCAAACCCTTAATGCCAATTAAATGTTTACTTATTATCATTTTATTAAATAGTATCAGGAATGTATTACACTTTAGCGTTTAATTGCATAATACGAATCGTTTTCACAGCCGTATTTCAATCACAAAAGTCACCGCTCTAAATGCGAAAGTACATGTTCAATAATAGACGATGAATTTCTAAAACTATTTCTGTAACTCGACGTTGCCAGCTGTAGTGGGAGGGAGGTGGCGTCTAAAAGCACTACCTATATTATTGCCAAAATAATAACATAGAGTAGAGTAGACAAGACCACCGTCTTACCTAGTTACTCTATAGCACTTAGGTACATTTTACCGGGGGAAAAGTGATCTTTTTCGCGTCTCATGAACATGACTTGAGAAAATTTTCAGCCAGTCCCTTGCATTTATACTTCAAAGTGAACTAAGACACTTACGCCCGAATACTGGAATGTTTCTCAGCTACTTTGAAGCCTCAATAGCTCAACAGTTAAAGGTGCGGACTGAAAACTGAAAGGTCGCAGGTTTGGGACCTTTCAGATACCTGTAGAGACCTGTAACCTTTGGGCTATTGAGGCTTTTTTATAAATTTAGTAATAAGTTTTAATTTCTTTAAACTAAAGACTTTTTTGATAAATTAACAACGTCACTAGATTATTTATAGTATTATTACGTTACGTTATACACAAATTACAGATAGAATGAAATATTTACCACTTTTAAGAATAAATTATTGCAAATTGTTATTTGAAAGTCATTATATCGGAAAGATCATGTTCGCACCAAATATTCATTAAAAGTTACGGCGTACATATTTAGTCACTCGGATCACTTTCAATAATTGTGTGTATAAATTTTGAACTCGAACACCGACGGTGGAACTTTGATATAATAGAAATATTCTGCGGAGATAGGCGTTGTTCGACAGTGAGGGGTGCTCTTTCACTTGACAAACCTTAAATTAAAGCAGCCTCCAAACCAATATATTTTGTAATTGTCTCTAAAACGTTTTTGGTCAATGGGTAGTCTTTTCTTCTAAAAATTCGAGTTTTGTTTCGGTTATTTTTATTATTTGTTAAAGCGGCAATAGGAACACACATTCTGTGTAATTTCAAGTATCTATTACGGTTCCTGAGATACAGCCCACTGACGACAAATGGACGGACGGACTGATGACAGGCCAACTGAGGTTTAGTAATAGGATTCTGTTGGCACCCTTTGAGTACAGAACCTTAAAGAGTAGCTTAAAAGAAAAACAGTAATTAAATAAAAAGTTAGTTGTGATAGTTCAATGGAAATAAAAGTCACCCTTGGTGTCCCTACTCCGTACAGCCGCTTTGCAACTAAACATGATTAGTGACGCTTCCATGAACACCGACGCGTCGCGTCGTTGTGACGCTTGTTATCTCCTATTTACAGACACGCCGATTGCCTTTTGCCTCCATTGTTACTTCCTCCAATGTTTGCTAATGATGTTTATTATAATAGTTTTGTTTTCTACTTTCTCCGCCCCTTTTGAGAGGGCTTTATAAATTAACTGGCTTCATTCATTTCACCGCGGATTTATTGTGCTCTTATTTTAATTCATGATAAGTTCTTGACTGAGATATCATCTGATGGTAAGTAATTTGGAAGGAGGTATGGCAGTTTTAATTAATTAGTTTCATACCCCTATACCACCATCATGCCACAACCTTACGTAGACAGCGGAGGCATAGTAATCGGGTCCCATTGGCACTCTTTGAATACAGAACCCTATAAAAGCAATACAACATAAAATACAGTTTTTTTAAATCTTTTACTAAAAGGCTTTTAAGCGTAAAGGCCTAGCGTGTGTCAGCCCTATCGTACCCTAAAAATATATTTCTAATCTTAAAACTCTATTTACACAGACCGAAAAAAATGCACGCTTCGTCAGAATTTGGGTTTACCAATAAATTGTGAAAGACACCAACGTGTCTTTCACAATTTGTATGATCAGTCTTAAATCTTCCATCAATCGGACTCTATCTGACACATTCCAACAAATATGGACGCACATATGCCATAACGTTTCAACCCACAAATCTTTGTTAAATTAAAAACATACATAATGTAAAGGAATAAAGTTAACTTTTCAATTAATAAGTTGTGTTGGTTGACTCTTTAATGCATATATAGTTGTATACTGTAGAAAAACAATCAATAGACGCTCTAGTAACACCAACGTTACATCACAAAGCGGTCCTGTGCATCAAAGTTACCGCAATAAATAGATTGCTCGGGTCACGTGCACCTGTCTAGCGATTAAGCTTCACCTATCACAAGTTTAATTATAATACCTGCCCGATCCAGGGCTACCCGGTGAAGTTTTGAGATAAATCTAGCTGCTCAATCAAGCAAATATACCAACTGCTACTGGACTTTGATGGTTACGTCGACACTGATGACATTAAGGGCTTTAAGGACAAAACAATATTATTATTGCAGTAACTATTGCACGAAGCGGAAGGGGAAATGGGCGGGGCACATAGGTCAAAGAACTTAATAGCCCAACGGCTAAAGGTGTGGACTGAAAACTGAAAGGTCGCAGGTTGTCGTACCTAGTTCTGCGCAAGCTTTCTGCTTATTTGGAGAGGTTAGGAGGATATTAATCATCTTCAGCTTGGTTGAGTGAGTCTTTTATAACCCCCCTTCTCCACCCCTAGTTGGACCGATGATATCAGACACGTCACAGTTAAGCTCCTGAATATAGGTGGTGCAAGACCGAGACATGTGGAAGTCCGTACAAGAGACCTTTGTTCAACAGTTACTTTTGTTGTTCTTTCTGAGATTTTGGTTGTTATTACCTTCGATGTTATTACACATTTACACAATAAAACGTTTTTCTAAATGTTCCCGCAAACAATAAAATGAAGCTCACCAAGGGAGTGCAACGTGCTTATTACACGGGTTCCCCTAATCCTGGTAAGCGTTTAATAGCATCCATAGCACGAAGAATTCACTACACTGTCTCTCAATATAAATAGTTTGATAAACAGCCTCAAGATGACAATACACCGATCATTTGGGACAAATTAGGGCCAGGTTCTTTGGCAACTGAAATCGTTTCGTCGAATGTTATTCCGATAACACATTTAATTAATTAGTATCTATTAGTTTGTTGGACGAAAGCAAAATAATTTAATGCTACAAGCGATTTGGAACGTAAGGAACGGTATTTATTTTCTAAAAGTATTTTATTATTTCTTAAAAATATGAAACACTAGCTTTAACCCGCGGCTTCGCTCACGTTAGGTTCGATTTTTTAACCCCCTATTTAACCCTCTTGGGGTTGAAAGGAGGTGGGTTGATAAGGCAACAAAATCCGCCCCTCATACACTCGAAAAAAAAAGTTCCAGATTTCGACAAATTGTAAATGTATTTATATACTTGAAGATATAAACTTTATTCTAATATAAAGTTTAGGTGATAAAAAAAATAGTAAGTCACAGAAAATATTACCCAAAAAGAGAGTGTTTCTTTTACTTTTCTTACATTTTCATACATTTTAGTCGTTTTTTAAGCTTTGATTTAATATTTTAGAATGAGGCGCTCCATGAACCATGGTAAACGTAACTGATAATGATGCTCCTTTTTATAAGCTTTTATATGAGTATTAATTTATTTTGGTTCATGGAGCGCCTCATTCTAAAATATTAAATCAAAGCTTAAAAAACGACTAAAATGTATGAAAATGTAAGAAAAGTAAAAGAAACACTCTCTTTTTGGGTAATATTTTCTGTGACTTGCTATTTTTTTTATCACCTAAACTTTATATTAGAATAAAGTTTATATCTTCAAGTATATAAATACATTTACAATTTGTCGGAATCTGGAACTTTTTTTTTCGAGTGTATGAGGGGCGGATTTTGGGCCTTATCAACCCACCTCCTTTTCCAAAATTCTTTCTTAGCGGATGTCTACGTCCTAACAGCTACCTGTATGCCAAATTTCAGCTCGATCGGTCCAGTGGTTAGAGCTGTGCGTTGATAGATCAGTCAGTCAGTCAGTCAGTCAGTCACCTTTGCCTTTTATATATTTAGATATCCCTTCCGCTTCATGTTACGAAGTTTTCCAGATTTGATTTTTATTTACCATTCACTGAATCAAATATCAAGATTAATAAATAATATTAATATGTATTACAAGGAATGATTTTCAATTTGGAGAGTAATATTTATGGTTTCTAACTTTTTTCAAGAACATTTAGAATCTGTTTAAGTTTCACATTACATGAAAACAATAGAAATAGAAATAGAAATAGAAATATTTTTTATTCAAATAAACTTTTACAAGCACTTTTGAATCGTCAATGAATCTACCACTGGTTCGGAATGCCTTTCCTGCCGAGAAGAGCCAGCAAGAAACTCGGCGGTTGCTCTTTTCAAAAAAATAAAAATTTACAATTGTTATTGAAACTATGCTATGTATTCAGTGCTTCCACGATGAATTTTCCTGAGTACAATACAAGTAAAAATAAATACAATACAAATACAAATAAATACAATTCAATACATGTTAACACAGGCAGGCAAAAGCAGACCCATTCCCGTTGGTGGCACCCGTTCACGAGCATGACGCATGATCCAGCCATTGCTTCGCTCAACCATATTTGAGGGAACGTTGTTACGTTCCCTCAAAAACGGGTTGTTACCCGCACCACACGACACCACCACAGAAACTTTAAAGAGAGCATGACATACTTAGGCTAATGTTAAGCTAATAGTTACCGGCTTTGCTTTGACTAATATGCCTACTTATTATAAATAAACTACGCATAGCCTACAGTCAAGTTAAACTACATCCACTAAACAGGTGGACGCGATTAGAACTTTGAAGAAAATATTTCTTAAGTATTAGTGCCACGGTATCAGAATAGGAGCAACGGATCCACGTCATTTTATGCATTTCTTCTTTTCTGCTTCTCTTTATACCCGAAAAACAAAGGGAATTTGGGGAATTCTGAAAACAACATGACTTCACGCCGACGAAGTTGCGGACAAAATCTAATAGGGATACCAAATAAATTAGACCCTAGAAAGTTCATTTATCCTGTATCAAAGTTACAACATACCTGCTTTACCACTTTTTATGTTGGCGCGTGTGTGTTTGATACCGAATGTCGCGCACACTGACGTATTGAATTCCTAACATTCTAGCTGGTGGCATACGAGAAGCGTCATTCCTCGACTTCGCTTGTCAAGCACAAAATGGAGTGAGCCTTTTGTACTTTGGGCTTTGTGTGTAAAGTAAGCTTCCTACCCGCGACGCATCTGTGCGATGATGAAACTTGCCAGACACCGCTTTTAAGCTCGCTTTATGTCTCGAATTAAAACTTTACAGGAGGAAATTAAACGTCGGAAAAATACTCAGTCATTCGTCATGATATCCGTTTTAGAATCTTCCGTTTAGATTCAGCGTATTTTTGATGTGATAAATCAAAATAGGTATGTAAGTACATAATATCACTGGTTTCGACGTTGTTTGGTTCAATTTGCGGACAGACAGCGGTGAAAAATGCTCTGGGTGCGGTACCTAATTATGTTGATACGTATTTAATTCGCATAGAAATGAAGGTAATCTTTTTTCAAAATCAATTTTAACCCCTAATTTTATTAAAAAAATTTTTAGCATTTTATACTTTGTAAAAAAAATCGAAAAATATACGAAGTGTAGTTCTAATTAGTAGCTTTCACGTCGTTTTAGTTTCATCAAAATATCTGATACAGTTTCGTAGAAAACCTATTTTGAAGTGAAGGGCAGTAAACCCTATTTTCCGAAAACGAGTAAAATTAAGGGTTTGATAAATAATTGGCCAAAAATTATTTCCAACTAGAAACATACTAATGGTACCAATGTCAAAAAAGACGTCAGTACAGATTTCTTAAGGAAACCCCGTGAGGCCATTTACACCATCATTAAACTATTTAAATTGTAATGGGTAAATAGAGATAGACTTCAACACAAAATCCGGTAAAGTGTAAACACAAGCGTGCCTAGCAAAGATGGCAATTCACGCGTTCACGAATTGGTTAACGTAAAATTTTATCACCCCGAAAATCTCGAGGCCCGTACTTGTTACGAAAATTGAACTGAACTTGATATTATCCTAATCCTTGATACTAATCTATAAATGCGAAAACGTAATTTTGTTCGTTGGTTTGTCCTTCTACCAAGTTTTCAGTAAAGGTCAATAATTACCATGTTACGCTATTGTTTTCACTAGCTTTTGCCTGCGACTACTTCTGCGTGGAGTTATGTGCTGATAATAGCCTGTATAACTGTTCAGGTCCTCAACTATATTAGTGCAAAAAAAAAAAACAATAAACAAATAACACTTTCGCATTTATAATATTAGTAAGGTTAGATAAATAATATTCATCACTTTGTAAAATGTTTAAACATAATGGCTGAAACAATAATCAAATTCGGTCAAGAAACAGCAAAGTATAAAAAAATATATTTTACTTTGTTACTTGTGAATAGATACAGTAATGCCCACTTGGGTTTTGTGTTTGCTTACTCTGCTTTAAATTATAACATCATAAGTTACGATTCTTATTGCAGCGACTGTTTATTGAGCAATCCTATAAATTCCATAACTTTTTAATTTTCTAACATAAGTGAATTCTGATTTTGTATTTAAAGAATATTCAATATTTTGGAATGATGGATGAAAAAAAAGATGATAAAAGACAGTGACAATTATTAAACTTATCATTAGAAAAAATGTGTAACCTGATCGCGCCTTAGATTACTAAATCAGTAAATTGGCTCCCGATTTGCGCTCACCGGTCTAATCGAAAGTTCACGATGCAGAAAATAGCTTGTGCGCTTTGGCTATCTGTCAGTTAGCTACAATAAATATCCGTTAGCTATACCGGCTATTTTTCTCAATTCGACCTCTAAAACTCGTTAAAAGTTTTCTTAGAGTATAAACTTTCTAGTGTCCATTATTTGGTGAGGGCCATTAACGTAATTACCGAAGTCCGTACCGTTTTAGAACCGCCGAAGGTAATGGGGAATCATTGAAACAATAACTTGACTTCAGTAACGGCCGGTAATACTGCGGGGTTTTAGTGTCCATTCACGTTTTATTTTGTTAAAAATTAAACGTCAAATAGGATATTCTGGAATTTAAATGAAACTTCTTGTTTATTATACTCTTATAAAAAAAAATAGTCAAGAAAAATTCCTGAAGTCATTTTTCGCCTTAAAAAAATTACTGATGTTTCAGGCATTTTGTAGGTAGGTATATCACTTCATTACGTATTTGCCTGAAACCATAGACATCTACCTGGTCCATAGATCTATTCTAAGGATTGACATACTCTAGAGTATGCTGCTTGTGTCCATTTCAATTTATTACTATTATGACTATGAGAGTGAGGGGATAGAGGGTCCTACCTGCGCGTATATACGCATTGAAATAAAATTAATCGACATGCCCGAAATTCGGTCGAGAACAGTATTATTAGTTTTTTATCCTATCCTAATCCTCTGTATAAATAAACTCTACCACAAAATAATAGTATATCTCGCCATAAATGGTAAACTACGTCACTTTCTAGGTCCTCAACTACTTCTGCAATAAGGCTGCAATAAATCACGTTAATCCGTTTCTATTTTTGTGATTGAAGGACAAATCAACTAAAACATTTTCGCATGTGGTAGAGCAAAGATTTTGGAAGACCTGCTACGATGATAAAATACTTAACCTCAGCAGAGTTTCATAACAGCGGGCCCAAAGATGAACCTCTTAATTCACGTTTAAAACCAACGAGGTGCCCGTTTACCATAAAGGAGGACTTTTACGAGTATTTTCAATTTCCCACCTTCATTCCTCACTCCCAATGCGATCATAAGAAAACCTCTGTTTAATTTTATTACGTCCGCGCGAGCTCCCCTTCTCTCATAAGTTTTCTACTCGGGTCGCTTATTTTTCCCCCGTTTTTAGATTACACCTATTGTTCCGACACGGTCTTCGCGTTTCTAACAGCTAACAGTTTACCTTCACGTAAGCAGACACTTGCAATCTGAGTTGAACGAGCTTCTATTTATAAGGCGGTTCACATTTTTGTCCTGTTGGGATGAGGAATGGTGTACCTACCTACTAGATCGTTTTGAATAGTTGACACCAACCGAGTGCACTTCGCTGAGCTTCCACTTGAAACATTATTTTGTGCGTAGAATAAAAGGTGTCTGGCCATATTAAAACGATCTAGAGCGGAGACGTTCTTAAGTTCCTAGCAGACCAATTATTTTATTTAACGTCTGGTCATAATGGATGTTTCATGAGAAACATGGCAAGCATCGGGTGCATGTGATTAGCCAAGAATAGGCAGTAAAATGGATGAAATATTTTTTTTTATTTTTTATATATTGTACGCAGGGAGTTAAGTTTTTAAAAATCTGACAGGAGTCGTTTGTTTCTCCGCAATAAAACGTAGCATAATATGTCACTCTCCAGATCCTTATCCATGCAAAAATGGCATTTATCTGTTGCTTCATTGACAATGAAGCAACAGATAAATGTCATTTTTCATTGTTGCACGATTGAAATAAAACCCAATAAACTAATAAACAAATACACTTTCGCATTCTTCCTTTATTCTTCATTCATTCTATTAATTTATTAGTAGAGATAATATAATTTGTGTTACTGATGTGCCAGTCACTTTGCAATAAGTATACTTTTTATTTTGCTTCATACTTTGTACATTAGCTATAGTGAAAATAAAGTTCTGTCGACTTTTTAAATAAGTAGAACAGACGCGACGCTTAACTTCGGCTTCACCGCAATGTGTTTTGAGCATTACAACTTGTAGGCGAGAGTTAGACGAGAGTCAAAGTGTCCAATTATTTAAATTACGTCGCTTTGATAAAAACTCAAAAGAGCGAAAAAATATAACCAGCCAAGCGCGAGTCTGCGTCGCACAAGAAGGGTTCCGTATCGTCCTATAAGACAACACTGTGCATGTACTGTTAAATTTTGAAATTTTTATTAGCGGCAATAGAAACACACTCTGTGAAAATTCCAGATGTCTATCTATTACGGTTTATGAGATACAGCCCGCTGACAGAGAGACAGACGGACAGAGAGCGAAGGCTCAGAAATAGGGTCCCGTTGGCACCCTTTGGGTACGGAACCCTAACAAAAAGAGCGGAAAAATATACTCAAGTATAGGTACAACGTACACATCAATTGAATTTTCCGGGTAGTCGAGTACGAGAATAGTATTTCAACTCGGTTTTCTAAATTGCCAAACCTCAGTGGTTTGGGAGTAGCTGAGGTATTTACAGATTTAACTTGCTGCCGTTGTATTTGGAGTGAATTTTACCCCTATTTTTAACCGACTACAGCAATATGTATGTATTTATGTGTGTTTGTGTTCGTGTATGTCCCACTTGCCTCGTTGGTCTAGTGGTTAGTAAGTTCGACTGCAGATGACAAAGTCCCGGGTTCGATTACCGGGTTCTTACATCCCAATACATTTTATAGCCCCGGGATTTCGCGGGGCTATAAAATGTATTGGCATTTTCTGTCAAAAAAATCTCGGTAGGTACTAGCCCGGAGTTAGGAGTTTTGCGGTGAGTTATCCCCGTGCCTTGGAGAGCACGTAAATCTGTCGGTCCTGCGCCTGATCTCTCTCCGATCGTGTCAGATTTCCGTCCCATCGGACTATGAGAGTAAGGGAGAGTGCACCTGTGTTTGCGCACACACTTGTGCACTATAATATCTCCCGCGCAGATGGCTAACCTCTGTGGAGATCGGCCGCCTTGGTTGGATTCGGTCGGGAGTACACACGGATCTCACGGAGTGGTTGGCCTGTGGTTGCTAATGTCGATGAATTACTTAGAGGGCCCATACACGGTCAAACATGTTTGTCAAACACGTATAATTTTTACGTGTTTTTGTTACGATTTGGTTTGATCAAGGTCATCAAACACCAGCGCACCCAATCAAACACCTCTGTATTCGTTTGTCAAACACGTAGTTTGTTTGACAAACACGACCACAGACTATCAAATACAGGTAAAAATGTTACGTGTTTGACAAACATGTTTGACCGTGTATGGGCCTCCTTACTCTATCGGCCTACCGCCACACAAGCTGCGTGTGCGCTACGCTTTAGTTTCAGCGAAGACCGAGTCAGACGTCTACAAATACCTGCCTAAAGTAAAATTAATTTCATAGTCAAATATTAGTTTACTGTAGGCACTGCGGCGGCCGTTGTAATATTGTAACAATCAGGAACGTTATTACTTTGTAGATGTAAAATTAATATTAATAGTGTAGGTACGGCTCGGTAGAGAATCAACTTTAACAATAGGTAGCTTAAATGGAGCCCTGTAAAAAAATTAAGAATTATGTTCACGAACAAAATGTATTTACCGAAATATTTTTTCAAATAAAATATTTTTAGTACCTACTTATAAACTGTATCTGAAGAGACCTATAGATCAAATTAAAAGATTTGAGCCGCAGGCAAGTACTTTATATTAGTAGTAGTAACGGAATAAAATTATTATTCTGTTAGAAAAGCAAACATTTAAGCAAGCTTTTTCCCAAAGTTTGCCTATGGATTTAGGTTTTTAATACCCCTTTGTTTCATTCATTTACATTCTCAACTCATCGCAAACCCACTAGGTACTGGGCAGAAGTCTCCCCTTGGATGATAAGGGTTTTAGACCATAGTCAAGGGCAGATTAATAGACTTCACACACACCCTTGAGAATATTATAATTCCTAAAGAAATAATTTTATAGAAGTCCACGACAGGACATGGTTATCATTCAATTCGATAAACGGCAAACTCTGTCCAAAAGCATACTACTGCAAATATTGACTGCACCTGTGCGGATTAACCTTTACATTTATTTGTCAGAAAATAACTCTTCTCAAACTTCCGTTTGCAGAGAGTAATAAATCTTTATTTAAGCCGCACTAAATCAGGAGAGAGAAAAAGAGTAAAGGCTGGTAAAAGTTTGCTGAGAGACGTCGCGGTGTCAGCAAATTGAGTGTAGAATAAGTTAAGTGATTTGTCGTGTTCTGGTCAATTGTGGCGGGCCTGGACCCTTGACAAATAACACTTAAATAGCTTTTATAACTTTGGATGCAAACAAGTAGTCCGTACTTCTTCCATGTTAAATCTACTTTTAAGTTTTTAACCAGAAAAGACTTGCATTTTAATTTTAGAAATCTTTACAAAGGAATCATTGTGATTCTATTGAAACTGATATTGTATTAAATAGAGGTGGGAAAAACGTATCTTCGTTCAAATTGGATCATTTTTATCTGAATCAATCCAAAGATTCGAATCAGTGAATCGCTTCATTTTTATCATTTGGATCATCGATTCACAAGTTTATAATTAAGCTTTTTATAAAAATTTAATACATATATTTTTGTTTTATCAACTAGAACAAAAAAATACAACAATGACAGAATAATGTTGAAGATATTCATGTATGTATTACAAATAGGAAAGTTCTAAAGATCCCACTCCCTTAGTAATTCCCGATCTTTCGACAATTTGGTTCATTCGTGTCAGCGAGCGCGTCGACCACGCGTACCGATTAGGAACGAGATTCAATTGAGAAAAATGATACATTAGTATAGGTGTTAGAGATTCGAATCAGTAGAATACTTTAAAGAAACGACTCACTGAATCATTTCAGTAAAGAGTTTCACATGCCTAGTATTAAATAAGGCAGTTAGAAAACACTATTATTATTATATATTCAAGAGTAATTTTTACCTGTCTGTTTGTTACCTTTTCATGTATTCTTTTTTTTCACAGTTATTTCTTATCACAGTATTTATTACTGAATTCTCCAACTTGACTGTCGTAGTGAGGAAAAATATGGGGTACTTTTATCCTAGAAAATTACAACGTTCCTAAGGTATTTTTAAAACACTTTTGCAAATAATAGCTAAACAATACACGTGGAAAAAGTTGCGTGTATCGGCATCGTTAGCTTAATAATAATAATCTGTAGATGTAGATTCTCAATTTGCAAGGAAAAATTAATAAAATAAAAAAATACTTGATCCGATAAGTAAGTAATGTATTTCATAAAATTAATTAATTTAGTATTACAATTTACAGTATCTAAGCATTTACCTCTGTGACGGTAGAGGTATAGACAGATACCTACGTAAACAAAGAAAACGGATAATTAAATCTAAAGACCGTAAAGAGATTTTAATGAACGCAAACTTGCGCTGTATAATTGGACTTTATTTTGTTTTTTTTTTTTTCTCATAACGGACATCCACAAGAGGCCAAACTACGGTTCAATACCTGGCCTGGCCAATTTGGAAATTCATATTTCTTAAATTGGCGTAAGTTTGGTCTGGCCTCGCACCAATTTGTGAATTTATAATTACTTAATTGGCTAAGGTCTGATCCGGTGGGTAGTAGTTACCACCGTACCAAAAATCATGTCACTAAGTGATTTTGCGATTTATACCTGTATAATGCCGCAAGGATGGCATAACTATAACATGTACCCTATTGTAACACCTTTTTATGTATCTACGATTATGCGAAATATTATATATTTGATTTGAGAAAGCAATTAAAGGGATCATAAGTTGGATAAAAGCTAACATACCCTGTTCAGGTTAGCTCGCTGCTATTCTGTCCTGTCAGTATTTAATTATATTATTAAATACTGACTGATATAATTTTTTTATTGTTTTTAACCTAAACATAAAGCTAGCTGTGTTTAAAGGACACTGCGCCTCGTTAACAGTTCAAATTTTACCCATATTTTAACGATAGTTTAACCTTATGGTAGTAAGGAATACTATATTTATGATTTTACGAGCTTATAATATCCTGTGGGCGTTAATTGCGCTAATACCAGAAAGCATTCTGCGCATCGCGACGTTAATATGCTCAAAGTCAAAAAAGATTAGCGCGGGATAAGAATGGGAAATCGCACTCATTGTCTGTTTTTTTTTTTTTTCAATTAAATTTTTTTTTTTTGCTTTCAGGTAAGCGCACAGTAACGACTCTTACCTACAAACTCAAAGCTGTAAGTAAAAATCTTCATTCGTTGTAATCAATCAAAATATGAATCCAAAAGATTGTAAGTATTTGAAATATTTTATAGCTTAGCATATAAAAAAACTTTTGTAAATTTTAAGCAAGAAATAAAAGGCTTTTATATTTTTATTTATTTATTTAATCAATTAACTGCCCGATCCTTTAACCATCTGACTTTCAAAGTCATCAAACATCATGATAATATATCTCAATTAATCCGTGAGGTAACAAATAGAATTTTCACCATAGCTGGCATCAAAGCTATCTCAAAGGCGCCTGTTCCGCATATAAATTGACGAATTTGCCTCCATTTACACCTTCATGTCGCCCAGGCAGACAAACTTCGTTAGTAATTTATAATCGCCCCACTTTGTACATGAGGACGTATTGAATCTTACGCTCTGAAACTTGAATTGCTTATTGAAATTATGATACCTACCATTCGTGGTGCGCATATTTCAAGTAATATGGCTCGATTTGTTTAGGTTTGTAATGTAATCTAGCTGTATCTTTGTAATCTAACCTACGTATCCAGAGTAAAAGTTTTGATGAAGGTCAAATGAGATTCCGTTGTCAGAACTAACTTTGTAACCTTATCGTATCGTTTATTAATCCTATACTACTTGTGGTTTTACCTTTAAGTTCAAAAGCGTTAATCAAACTTGTAAACCATGTTCTTTAATTTTCTGGCACTTCGATGCAAATCCTTCGTGTTACCTGTCCAATCATTTTTTTACCATAAATATAATCAAAAGCCCAAAAATAGTATCTACATTTGTTTTATCATTGGTTTTCACACTAGGAAAACCTGTGTCGTGATTGCCTTAGTTAAATTTAATCAAAGGACTAGGTAATTACCAGGAGATAAGGAACAGCTAATGTGCTGAGAACTAAATTTGACAGTCCCAAATCAATTTATCACAATACACATTAGTTCCGTGAACCTATACTCTAACTCTGTTGGGTGTTTCATTTGAACATCGCCTGCAGCCAGTCCTGCATAATATAGTATCATAGATGTCAACACAGCCATGTAGGTATAGTACGCTAGTATAGTATAGTTTAATTTGATTAAGTTTATTTTTTCTCATTCACAAACCTAAACTTTTTATTTACTTACTAAATATAATTAGGTGTAATTAAACATGACATAGTGTTGGTTAACGATATGTATCAGAACTGGACTAGATGTTACAGTTTTTTTAATTTTATTTGTAGTATTCCTATACATATACGAGAAAATAACTCCTAAATAGGCAAAAATCGGAAGTTTGGAATTTGTTGAAAACGTGTTCAAGTAGCAGACCGTGGTGGCTCATAATAAGATGGTTCTGTTAAAGCGGCTTTTGAAAAATCGCCCTATTTTTTGTTATCTAATCATTATACTGTACCTGTTCCGCGATCGAGTGCCGTTGGGGACTCTTGTGATATTCATTTATAAATAAAATATAGCGAACTTGCCAAGGTTTTTATACGAAGCAGGTACTAAAGGTTTTATTGCGTTCTCAAAAACCTTAAGGTTCGTTCTTTAGAATAATTTTAATTATTTACGCTACTGATTAAGAATACAAAACCTTTTATGTTATTTCTTATTTCAAAACCACTTTACCATTTTATTTTTAGCAACTACAGGTAATGTTTCTGTTAGGTATTACAAGAAAATAGAACGATGTCCCTAAATATTTACCATGGGATTTAGATATCACCAAAAATCTTTTGCTATCAAACATTTTCTGTAATATCTATAAGAGCGTGCTCTGACTTAGCTCGGACTTAAGATAGAGTTAAAATGAGACAAATATACTCTGACATAAACCTGTCTCGTTTTAACTCTATCTTTGAGCAGAGTGAGAAAGCGGGCTCAGTCTCTTATTCATCTTTGTCAATCGATAGACGTTCTCTTGTAGTATAGATCTCTTGTATAGATTTCTACATACCTCTATATTGCCTATATCCAACGGATCCCTGTAACTCATCTCATGTCGTGGGTTCATCTAGTGGGGGCTCTACCAACACCGCGCTTTGCAGTGGAAGGTCGCCACTCTAGCACCTTAGAACACAAACAACGATCAGTTCTTTAAACTAAGTGTCCCACCCATTACCACTTCAGCTTTGTGACTGGATAAGCTACGAGTGGCAAATTGTAGTATGGAGTCCCAAACAAAAGGGATTCGTTTTTGAGGCGATTGAATAATTTTCCTTAACAACTATTTGTGCATTTCTTTCTAACAAGAATCGTCGGTGAGTTAGGCATTTGGCTGAATTTTAATTTTATGTGATCGAATTACCGCAGAGAAACTTTTTGACTCTTACCGGCTAAAACCCCAATGTCTCTCTGTTAGTTTTATAGTCACTTTTTAACCTACAACGCGGCAACAATTCTGTCAATTTTTACGCCCTTTTTATTAGTTTTAACTGTAAAGTTTATTAGTTTTAACTGTAAGTCTCTTAAGAGATCTATTGAATGTGTTCGGCAGCTAAGTATGAGTGCTCAGGTCCTTGCGCTTCAAGAACACTGGTTGAGAGAGGATGAAATTCCAGAATTAGGTAATATAAACCGAGATTTTGGTTTCTATGGAAAGTCTGCGATGGATACAAGCAAAGGTATATTACGTGGCCGCCCGTATGGGGGAGTTGCACTATTATGGGACAATAATATATTTGATAGGGCGTCAGTGATACCGTGCAACAGTGATCGCATTGTAGCGGTAAACTTGAGTGCGTCGGGTCGGTGTATACTAGTATGTTGCGTGTATATGCCTGTGGATTTGTCAGAAAATTTATTAGAGTATGTTAATTGTTTAAGTGAAATAGCAGCTATTGTTGAAAATAGTAATGTCGAGTCAGTATTTGTGTTGGGGGATTTTAATTCGCACCCAGGTGAGCCTTTTGGCAGAGAAATGATGGATTTCTGTGCTGATCAAGATTGGTTGTGTGCGGACATACTGAAGTTTGGTGAGAGTTCGGACACATACACTTTTGTCAGCGAAGCGCATGGCTGTCGTCGCTGGCTTGACCACTGTTTAGTAACTGAGGCCGCCTGGCGGTCGATAACATCGATTAGCGTACTTCATGACGTGTACTGGTCCGATCATTTTCCGCTGGAGGTCCAGTGTAACCTACTAGAGGTCAAGCCAAAGTCGGAAACGCCGTGCGCTCCAATAAACAGAGTTATATGGGGCGAACGGACTTCAAGTCAAATTGATACCTACAGTAAATATTGTAATGAACAGCTTAAAAAAATAGACTTTCCTCTAGAACTCAGTCAATGCTGCGATAAAATATGTGATAATTGTAGTTTAGAGCATAGGGCCATTATAGATAACTTATACCAGTGCATTGTTAATTGTTTAACAGAGGCGGCCTCTTTCAGTCATAAACTTAATGATTGTCAGCCAAGGAGGAGTAAGGGTAAGCGATGCATATTAGGGTGGAATAAACACGTACGTGACGCTCACTGTGACGCTAGACAAAAATTTATAAATTGGGTTTGGTTCGGTAAACCGAGACAAGGTCCTATTTACGAGGCTATGTGCGATTCTAGGAAAAAATTTAAGCAAAGATTGAAGTATTGTCAGAATAATCAAGAGCAAATAAAAATGGACATTATAGCTTCGCGCCATACTAATAAAGACTTTGGTGGTTTCTGGAAAAAAGTGAAAAAGTTAAGTCCGAAAATGAGTGTTCCAGTGAGCGTTGATGGTGTTAAAGAGCCAACGGAGATAGCGAACATGTTTAAAGAACATTTCCAGGTACATACATCGTCGCAACCTGCACTGAGTGTGGGAGGTACAGGGAGCATTGTGTCTGGCGTGCCGGCTCGCATAACCGCTAAGCACATCAGTGAAATACTGAAGGGTATGAAGAGAGGGAAGTCACCCGGACACGATGGTCTAAGTATAGAACATCTTATACATGCAGGGCCACATCTCCCTCGGCTCTTGGCTTTGCTTTTCACCATATGTATCAGGCACTCCTATCTGCCTGGTGAGTTAGTGAGAACGGTCGTCGTACCTATAATTAAAAACAAAACCGGGGACATAACGGACAAACAGAACTACCGACCGATCTCACTGGCTACTATTATTGCAAAGGTACTGGACGGTTTGTTGGAGCGACAGCTCTGTAAACAACTCTGCTTTCATGATGCACAGTTTGGGTTTCGACCGGGTGTATCTACAGAAAGTGCGATTCTGGCGCTCAAACATACCGTCAGTTACTATACAAATAGGAGTACCCCAGTGTACGCGGCTTTCCTTGACCTGTCGAAGGCATTTGACCTGGTTAGATACGACATCCTATGGTCTAAATTAGCGGAGGCTGGCGTTGCACAGGAACTAATTAATATTTTCAAATATTGGTATGGACATCAGACTAACCAGGTCAAATGGAAAAATGCACTTTCTGATGAATATGGATTGAAGTGCGGTGTGCGTCAAGGCGGATTGACCTCTCCAGCGCTCTTCAATCTCTCATCAGCTCATTGTAGAGCTCAGCGCTACAGGGGTCGGCTGCTCGATTGACGGCCACTGTATAAATAGTATTAGTTATGCAGATGACATGGTGCTGTTGAGCCCGTCAGTTAGTGCGCTTCGAAGGCTGCTGGCAGTTTGTGAGTCTTATGCAAAGAGGCATGGCCTGATATATAATGTAAAGAAAAGTGAACTTCTAGTGTTTCGGGTGAGCTCACAAAAACCAGCTCATGTTCCGCCAGTGACACTAGGAGGAGTGGACCTAAAAAGAGTGTCGTATTTCAAATATCTGGGCCATATTGTGACCGAGGATTTGAAGGACGACCTAGACATGGAGAGGGAAAGGAGAGCTATTGCGGTCCGATGTAATATGTTGGCTCGCAGGTTCGCACGTTGTACATTTAACGTTAAAATCACGCTTTTTAAGGCGTTCTGTCAATCGTTATACACGTGCAGCCTGTGGGTCAAGTATACGCAGAAGACTTACATTGCTCTCCGAGTCCAATATAACAACGCATTCAGGGTGATGTTGGGGCTCCCCCGGCATTGTAGCGCATCTGCGATGTTTGCGTACGCACACACGGACGACTTCCATACAGTCATGCGAAAACGAGTAGCATCGCTCATGCGCAGGGTGAGGGGGAGCACCAACGCCATGCTGAGTGTGGTGGCTGATAAGCCTGACTGCCCCATACTGAGGCATTGGATACACACACATGTGCATGTGGCTAGTGCCTCAGTACGACGCGGTGGCAGGTATTTAAATTAAAATAATAAATTAAATTAGGTTAAACTAACATAGTTTTTAAGAATTGTGTTTTTACTAACATCTATGGGCCAATGGCCTGAAATAAATATATTTTATTTTTATTTTATTTTATTTTATTTATCCTTTTATGTCTTCTTTTTTTCCCTTCTTCCTTTTCTTTTATTATACTCTCAATGTGCTGCAGCGAAGTTGCTCACTCGTGACTCGAGAGGCTTTCAATGACAATAATGTCTTGGACGAGCTACGTGGGCACCAGTGAAATAATTAAAAAGTTCTATTTTAGATACCATTCAATATTTCGATTAACCGATAGAGATTTCAATTTCCTTTAGTCACGTGCGCGGGATATCAGACGAGGCAACGCGACGGCTCCGTCGGTAATGAGCGGCGGATGGCAATTTTGCTAGATGGGCTTTTGGTTACCTACTGGGAAGTTGTTTTTACACTAACGATCCTTTAATATCACTACTGAAACCGGTAATAAAAAATGGTACACGTACAACGTTGATTAAAATCGATTGCAATCAGTGTGACTGTCGCAATCATCTCTGATTAGCTGGTCCTTTGGATGCAGCAAGAATGCCATAAATTCACTCAATCAAGATTGTGATCATTTTCAGACAATTCCATAGCCGGTCACATTATTTTCTGAGCAGTGACCACCACAATGCCACGCTCCTCCCGCTTTTCCCTTCACTTTCCCGCGCTCTCCTCATTGCATCAATATTGTTTTGACACCGTACTACGAGTTCCGATATGACGTCATTAACGCCAGGAGCACTGATTATTGTACCAACCTTTCTACCTTAAAGCTAATCCTTTTTTTCTGATTTATGTTATAATATAATGTCAACCTTAATGTAATTTTTGTAAGGTTGTCATTATATGAAATCTCAAAACAAAATTGAAATAACACTTCTTTAAGCGTTGCACGTTAAGGCTATGTTCACATGTAACGCGCGTTAACGCGCGTCAACGCGCGATCAAATTTGAAGAGAGTTCAGATGATGAGCGCTAATGCGCGTTGCGAGAGTACTCGTCAGTCTAGTTCGGTAGAACGTAGAAAATGGACGTGGAAAAGGCTATTATTTTGTGGTTATATTATAAAGAAAAATATAAAAAAAGAAAACGTACACATTGGGTTCATCCAATTTTGAAAAATAGACCCAGTTTGTTTGCGACACTATATCCGAATCTAAGAGACCATGAATCTAAATTCTTTAATTACTTTAGAATGTCTACAAAGTCATTCGACAATTTGCTTCAACTCAAAATATAATTACGAAAATTAACAAAATTACATGCGATCGCGATAAAAGCGCGCGCTCAACTGAACACCAAACGGACATTACATTAATATCAAAGCGCGAGTCAACGCGCGATTGTCTGCGTCTAGAAACTTTTTCTCTGAGCGCCGCGTTGACGTTCGCTGACGCGCGTTAACGCGCGCGCATGTGAACGGTTGCTAGGTATATATTAGGATGTCTAAGCGCGCGATTTGAAAACGCGCGTCGCAATTCAGCCATCTGAACATAGCCTATAGCGTATAGGCCCAGATTGTAATTTTTTTTTTTTTCAATTTTTTTAAAGTGTTACATTAACTGTACCTACGTAAATCTGTCATTTAATATGGACGGGAGAGGGCTGGGATAGAATTTTTCCACTTCCCTTCATACTAATTGACGGATTTATGCAAAGTTAACGTCAGTTTGAAAAGTTACACTAGAGCTAGCAACCTACTGTTGTCACAATACATAGATAGTGTATTAAATTCAGTAATACAACACCGTAGAGGTGAGGTACACCTGCACTCTGCAGTCGTTAGACATAGACTCAGAATGATGCAGGGAAATTGAATTTGGAAAATATCACCGACATTTGGAAACGTTCCATCTATCCGAATTTGTCTTGCCCGATACTACACGAGTACCTACCTAACTAGATCTGTCTTTATACGCTACGGTCCAAAAATCTATTTAAATATTGATATCAAGGTCTCCTATCCTATTGATATCGTATAAAATTGCTGCTCTGATAAGGCATGTAATTAAACGAGCTTCTATTTAATACCATTATTGGCTTCTAAATTACTAAGTCAGCTTCAACTAGTGAGCCTCTAAAAAATATAATTTTAGCATCTATATTTATAACTTAGCTTCAAACCGTGAACTCCTAAAATACTTAAATATTAGCATCAAATAATACACCAAATCTTCAACCACATTTTTAATTTTTTTTTTTGTGAGAAAAATGAAATAAAAAAATGTTTTTAACTAAATAAAAAAACGTTTTTTTTTTGATAAAATGAAATTAAAAAAAGGATTGTTTTTAAATTTAACTCAAGATAAATACCTACACATAACATTATAACATTTTTGAAAAAAAAAATCAATTATTTTTTTTAGTTTTAGGTAGGTTTACGATCCCAACAGAACCTAAGTGCCCGGCCTTCGGCCGGGCACCAGAATATTCATGTATAACCCTAACCTAACCTAACTTTAGTTTAAAGAAAAAATTATACAAAAATAATTGCAATATTAACACACTAACAACAGAAAAACAAAAAAAACAAATGCATGTTTTGAATGGCGCTCTCTGATTGGTGCAAATAGCCATAACCAACGAGATCGTGTAAATTGCCAGTCGCATCCGTCTCACTCGCACCAACGAGATCGTGCAGTGGCAGTGGACAATAATAAAAATAGTGGCTCTTTATTTGATGCTTTCTTTGGAATATTTTGTGGCCATTGTGAAGAAGCCGAGTTAGTATATTAGAGGCTTCATGATTTTCCCGTTGCTGAGTTATTAAATTAGAAGCTAGGTTTTGATGCCAAAAAATAAATTTTGTTGGTCGACTTATATTCCCTCTGATAATACTTAAATCGCGAACCTAATTTAATCTTCTCTTCGAATTAAAACAATCGTAAGATCTTCTTCAAAATGTTACTAGGTGTAAAACAATGACTCAGTCTGCTTTATCTGTACCTATATTTGGTTATTCCCTTTAAACTGCAGATATATTCTGCTCCAACTTGGATCAAAATCAGTCTTATTAAACTCATAATACCCAAATCATAAGCGAGGCCGCGAGCAAAACCAAATTCGAACTCTGCACTTAAGTTTTTGAAGACCTTGTAATGCGCATATTTTATATTATAATAATACATATCTAAAAAAAGGAAAAGGTGTCTGACTGATTGACTGATCTATCAACGCACAACTTTAACCATCAACCGGATCAGGCAGAAATTTCAACATACAGATAGGTATTATGACGTAAGCATTCGCAAAGAAATGATTTTTGAAAATTTAAGGGGGTAAAATAAGGGTTTGAAAAATCTAACTTAACGTAAGCGAAGCAGCGGCAAAGGCTAGTAGTTTTATAAATTTATTAGTCTTCTAAAAGTGTTCTAAACTAAAATAATAATACAGTGTATTTAATGAAATAATGTTTGATTTATGTTAAATTAATTTACGGAGCGACGCTGTGTATCATCTCTGGGGACCACGTTAACCTGTTTAAACATGCATCGAATATTGTTTTATAAAATAATATTCTGAGAAGCCGTAGAAAATATTGAGGTGATGCTTAATAAAAGCTTTTGCACTTAAAGTTGTCACCTGCGTAATGCCACGAGTATTGTGTTGAAGCCAACGCATCATTCATCATTTTCAAATTTTAATTTTAAATACTTTGTCATTTGCTATAATTTTCTAATTAATTCGTAATTTATGAAGTAATTCCTACTTAGTAGTATTAAATTTCTGCAATATTTATCCCGCATAACCGTATGGTGAAATACCATGTGAACATGTATGTGAACATTAAGGGAGTCTAAATTAAATAATAATATAAGTTAACAATTATAAGGTATTTTATTGCTGCATTTCAAATAGAAAAAGAATTAGAATTTGCGCTCCTCAAATTGCTATATTCAGGGAGATATATCAACTGAAAAAATGTCTTACATTTAAGCATTTTACTAAGCACCTGTCTAAAATTTTCCACGACCTCTCGGGCCATATTGTTTCCTATTTTATTGGATATACGATGTCGGTACGGCACACCTACTGAGTAAGTAAGTACATTAAACAAAGTACCGGCGCGGTGCGGAGAAATTCAATTTGAAAAATATCACCTAGAAGGTGCTTGGAAGCGTTCCATGTCACAAAAATCATATTAGGTATATATCTACGAATATTATGGATGTATCGGCAATTTCGAGGCTCGTGGATTATACTCTTATGCGAACAGATATTATGGAGAGCCGGAGAATATTTTAATGCTGTTTGAAAATAAAATATCCGATCGTATCTTAATCGTATTTCTAATTTAAGTTGACGATCTCCCTAACACATTGGTGAACACTGTTGAAGGTCTCATATTCGATTTCAGGCGAGGTAATTTGGAAATTGAACACCTAATTGTATCTGGACTGGTCTGGTGGGAGGCTATGACCGTGGCTAGTAACACCCTAACGTCAAATTCGGGCCGCCAAGCGATTTAATGTTCCGGTACGATGTCGTGTAGCACGGTGGAGACCGATTAGGGGCACCTATGGGTTTAATGAACATTGCCTACCCCTCCAATTTCCTTCCTACATCTAATGCAGAGAGATAATAAGAAGAAGAACAAACGTAGACGTTAAAAGCATAAGCGTAGCACCCTTTCTTAATCGGGTTATTTAAATGATCCCATTAGAGTACATTTCGAAATTTTACACTTGACGTAACAAAGTTAAATTACCTACGTAGGAAAGGTTGAAATGTTTTTGGCAAGTTAAACAAAGCACAAAAGAATTATGGAAAATGATCCCTGTTTGGTGGAGCCGAGCGTTACGCGGCGGAAACGTCGCCACGCGGTGCCGGAAATTGCCTACAGCAATCCCCATCTTTTCCGCGAAATCTTTTTTATTATATCACTAGCTGATTCCCGCGACTTCTTCCGCGTGGAAAAAGTTTAGAGTGACTTGCTACTATCCGCGAGAAGTTATGTCCTCTATCTCCGATAACATTTAGTAGATCTTCACCAAAGTTGGACAAAATATTTCTAATAGTACACAATTCATATTAAAAAAAGAATTATTAAAATTGGTTTAGATTTGATGAAGATATAGAGTAAAATCAACAAAAACTTCCATCACCTATCCCGGATAAACCCTATTGTTTATCAGGATAAAAAGTATACTATATATTGACCCGGAGTATCAGCTGCCACTATATTAAATTCCGTTCAGTAGTTTTCGCGTGATGCGCGCACAGACAGAGACAGACAGACAAAAAATTAAAAAAAAAATGTTTTGGGCTCAGTATCGATAATAAAGCATCCTCCGATTAAAATTTTCAAAATATATTTAATGTACAGAATTCGTTACAGTTCTATTATAAGTAGGTATAGACTAGCTGATGCCCGCGACTTCGTCCGCGCAGATTTAGTTTTCAAAAAACGCGCGGGATCTCTTCGATTTTCCGGGTTAAAAAGTACTGCCACTCTCTATAGTCTATAACTCTATACCCATCCTCAACTATACCCACGCAAAAAAATGTGTCGATTTATTGCTCCGTTGCTTCGTGATTAAAGGACTGGATTGTACCTTTCACACCGTGAAGACATCCAGATAAATGCAAAACGTAATTCAGGGCAATTAGAGATTTAATTAAACTGTCACGAAATTATGTTTACTAACACACAAAGGTTCCGCCCTTTGCAGAAAATGAGTGGTCCTATTAAATTTCTGGGAGCATGCCTTGATTAAAAGTCACTACCTATTTCTGTTGCTTAAAATATATTGTCTAAGTTGCTCTTCAATTCTAAGAAGCAATCTAATTTAATGAACAAAATAATATTTTCACATAATCTTCTATACACTGATTGCTCTCAATGATTTGAAGTTAAATTTTGATGAAATCATTAAGTTATTAATACTAGCTCATGCCCGCGACTTCGTCCGCGTGGATTTAGTTTTTAAAATCCGGCGGGAACTCACTAATTTTCCGGGATAAAAATTGGCCTATGTCACTCTAAAGGTCCCCAACTATACCCATGTAAAAAATCACGTTGATCCGTAGCTCTGTTGCAGCGTGATAGAATGACAAACCAACAAACAAACACACTTTCGAACTTATAATATTAGTAAGGATTATTAAGTTAGTTATTTTCTTGGATGACATCCAACTTACGTAAAACAGTTATTTTAAAACTACCGTTTTAGAAACCTCATAATTATTTGGGATTACGCAATTGTTGCATAACTGTCACTTTTCCAGTTCGGAAGGTAAGTACGCTGGTTTCTTTTTATTTGAATATGTAGGTACTAGCCTCTAAAGTGGTAACAATAACTGTGTATGGTTCTATAACTGTGCCAAAGTGCCAGATTAAAATTTCGTAATGGTAAATGGTATTTGAATAAAATGACTGACAGACGTAATGGACGAAACTTATAGTTTCCCTAAGGTTTTCACCTTGTTTCACCAACGAATCCTAAAAAGGAGAAAGTAGAAACTCTCAATTACACATTAAAAATGAATGCCGGCGCTGAAATTATTAAGATTTCTAAGTTCCTTCATAAAATTTTATTATGATTCGTTAAGAAGCCAAAGCGAACGATTTCATTTCGGTAGTGTTATTCCAAAAGCTCATTAGCGCTCTAACCAACCAAGCAACCTTATTAATATTTGCTTTTGAAATTGAAAATCTTGGATATTATAATAAATCAATATAGAGGTGCCTTTTCAGGAAAGTCTCTTAAGTGGATTTTAAAAGCGATACCTAAATATTCAAGAGAGGTAAGGATATTCAAATCTCTGAGCTCTTGGTAATATTATTAAACTTTTGTGTAAAAAGTATGGTAAGAAAAAAGGGCCTATACTATCTTTATTAAGCTATTGCATGGCTTCTATCGCGGGCCAGCGTGGAGACCGAATCCAGAAATTCCGTAACGAAAATAACCTGACACGGGACTCCTCCACGGTGAGCCGCTAGATGTCGTTGATAAAAAATGCTATGCAATAGCTTTACCACGGCAGTCCCCGAGTGCCACACGTCTTTTTATGTGTATATGTTTGTTGGTTCGTCCTTTGATCACGCCGTAAACAGTTTTTAATCGACGCGACTTTTTGCATAGGTTTAGTTGAAGAACTGGAGAGTGACTAGGTAAATTTTAATCCTAAGAAATTAAAGAGATTTTTAAAAACTACATCAACGCAGACGAAGTCGCGGGTATCAGCTAGTTCACGGTATTTGCAAGAGCTTTCACTAACAACAGTTAAGAGAGTACCTTCTGAGAGAAATTAACTAACTCAGAAACTCAATACGGTGTTTTTAATTTTAAATGAGAAACACTGCCGTTAAAGTAGAAGGTAACGTATAGCTTGTGAAATGTTAAGCGAATGAATAAAGCGAGAGCTTTTCACGTATTTTAAGCAGACAGAAAAAAATTGCATGCACCCGGAGCTTTTTCTTGAAATTGAATGTAAAATATGTCACTTTTCTTTGAACATTTTTTCTTTTCGAGTAGATTGTAGACAGTAAATAAAGCGGACATTGCTAAAGACTAATAGTATCTATTGTAATATCATAGTGCGAAAGAGCTCTTTGTGAGTTTTATTTTTATAAAACATTGAAGAACACATTTATTAATAGTTCATTATAATTTAAGTAGCTAATATTAAATTTTTCCGCTTCATAATTTGGGGGATTTTAACTGATTGTGTAACCTTTGGCCCGCGACTTGGCCGCCTGAAGTTAGGTTTGTAAAAATTCCTCGGGAACCCTCTGTTTTTTCTAGATAAAATGTAGCTTAGGTCACTCTCCAAATCCTAAACTATACCCGTGCACAGATAATTATATAATAATCTGTGTACCCATGCAAAAACTCACGTAAATATGTTTCTACGTTGCTGCAACATTTAACTTTTTAGCTTTACAATTAATCAACACGAAATCATTTAATTCCATTCACTAAATATTGTTAACTGTTTTTAAATTGTGTATTTTCAATTAAAAATCATCTAAAATTCTATTGAACAATACTCTAAAATTAAATCGTGCAAAAAAAAGTTCAATGAAAGTTAGAAAGAAAATTGAATTAAATTCCAGATGCAAGAACTTCATAAAACACATATATCAGCAATTTCATAAAGAACGTGTCTCGTTGCGAACGCTCAGTAAAAACATTCCGCGACCGATCTGCCGTAAAGTTTCGTGAATACAGATACCTTAATCTCTTTTGTCTCTTTGTGATTAAAATTATACTGGGCGAGGGCAAACGTTTTGAAACCTCCAACTTATGCGTCGTAGTTTCAAAACAGGTTCAAAGGCAAAATAAACAGACTCGGTGCAGAGCTGTAGTGATGTGATCAGTTGTATTTTACCCTAGTATCCTATAGCATCTGGGCCTCAAAGGCATATCGCAGAAGCAGGTAACTATTTAAAAAAAAGAACTGCATTGAAGTCCAAGTGCCGCTGAGGATATCACACGTTTCGCAAGAAGCCGCTGGATATAGGCGGCGCAAGACCGAGACATATGGAAGTCTGCAAGAGACCAGTAAACGCCCATCGAAGAAGAAGAAGAAGATTGATGGCTAGTTACGAGTAATGTGTAAGCATTATGTACTTATCGTTTAGAAGATATTAAGATTATGAGTCCACATATTCATTAAACTCATATCGTCAAAGAGGTAATTGTGTCGATCAATATGAAATGAGGTAGAAACCGATTTGATTTTGATATGGGTTTATTAAAACTGCCAACCCTCTTCCACCTTAGACTGAGTTGAGATTTTGATCAAAAGCTATCGTGTCAAACAAAAAGCTTCAAATGTGGTTAAACCTAATCTAAGGCTGAAATCTATTGACCGCACTCTCACTCTGCTCAGATTCAAGAGAGGGATAAAATGATAGCATATTTATGTCTCGTTTTAACACTTCTCTTGAGTCCGAGCTAAGTCAGAGCACTCAGAGCACTCTCTATATAGTGCTCCGCAATTGATAGTGATTGCATAATATGCAAAACTAGCTTTTGCCCCCGTGACTTCGTCCGCGTGGAATTAGGTATTGGGGTAGAATTTTTAAAAACTGTGACACACGTTCTTCTTTATTTTTAACTGAAAGCTCAAATACCAACTATGATGGAAACAGCTTGAAAAATGACGGAGTTTCATATAAACTTCCATCCCCTATTTAAACCCCTTAGGGGTGAAATTTCCAATAATCCTTTCTTAGTGTGCGCCTACGTCATAAAAGGAACCAACTGTAAAAATTTCAAGTTTCTAACTTCAGTAGTTTAGGCTGTGCGTTGATATCTCAGTCAGTCAGTCAGGACTTTGAATTTTATATATATAGATGAGCAATAGGTATAGGTAAAACAAATTTTTTTTAGAAACACGTGCTGATAACATCGTTCAAATATAACTGATGAATTTTTATCCTGTAAATGTGACATAATAATGCACGTATTCTGAGCAAATAGCGATAATCAGAAAGGCTCAAGGGTACAATTTTCACGTAATTTAAATTTAAATTCACCCAAGAGGGGCCTCCTACACGTCACATCCCTAGCGCAGGTAATGTAAAAAGTTCTAGCAGCAACGGTGTATTGCTTGTCTCTAAAAAATCTCGGGTTTATTTCGACATTGTTCAACCCGGAGTGGCGTTTGTTGACTCCGATATTTCTACTTCATTAACATGCTTTTGTCACTGGAAGAACTTATTCTAGATATCTTGCTAAGTCGACCTGTGTGAGTCCTTCACACAAATAAACGTTTTGTCCAGTATTGCACATCCGAAGTCCATTCACAAAAAATATCGTTAGTTATCGTTCGCGGCACGTCTTTGGCGGTAGGGTGGTAACTTACTACGGCCAAAGCCTCCCACCAGACAAAAGACTTGTGGCCGTTATGTCAAGTCAATACTATACTAGCGGTTCGGAAAGCAAATTCTGCTGAGAAGAGACGGTAAAAAATATAGCAGTTGCTCTTTTCAAAACAAAACTGTAAAAATATGTAGCGTATCTATCTTGTGGACAGCTGACGAAAAGCCGATTGCTTCCAAGAAGCTTTACCACTAAAAAATTCACTAACTGTATAATAACCTCTACTTAGTAAATGTATCTTATACATAATAATAAATTGTTTACACTTTGTCCTAGCCTTATTAACGTTTTTTTTCCATTTTGCCTCATCTCCATCCTTGCCATAATTATAATATAAACCGCGCCCCGGGGAGCATAAATAAACGTAGAAACCTCTACGGCGTAGCAACAATTGGTTGCTTTGTCTTTAAAAATTTAAAATCTGTTTTTAAGCTTCTACGGACATCACACCGCCGTTGCCCGCGGCGCCAGCTAGCTTAAATCTTTTTCTTCTAAATATATAAAAGGAAAAGGTCCATTGAAGTCTGACTGACTGACTGACTGATCTATCAACTTTAATCCGCAAGTCCGAAGTTGCGGGCATCGGGCAAACGGTTTATAGATAAATAAAAACTTTATTGCACTCAAGAAAGAAACAAAAATGAATACAACTTAAAACTACGCATGCATGCACGCATGCATGGGCGGCCTTATTGCTGACAGTACAACCTCTACCAGACAACCTTCGGTATAATATTTATTCTTTATTTATATAGTCACTAAATTAAGAATTAAGTTCTCATTAAGAGCAGTTTTTTATTTATCCTGCAGTCGGTTCTTAAGAGGGCTTCTTTTTGCTGCTTTGTTAATAAGTTCTGTTTTCAAAGCTTTTACTTTGTACGTATTCATAGTAAAATGAATATGCAAGACATTCTGTATTGTCTTTTGGAGTGCGGCCAACAGTTCGCGAGTTGGTAATATTTTTTAAATTCAATTTCAGTGAAGCCACAGAGCTCTATAGAGTCGGCTTAATGCGTGCACCTGGCGAGGTTTTAAATAAAAAACGGCGTATACATCTACTTAAGTACTTATATATCTCGCAAAACATAATATAAGTCAGTTAATAAATTAATCATCATCATCATCATCATCACTATAAACATACTTTCACCATGGTGATGATAGTATGTTTATAAAGTGATGCTTCAGACCTAATACTATTAGTGTTTTGATTAGGGTTTATTTGAGTAGGTTATGAAATAAAATCATGGTTTCGTTAATAGGTTATGTATTTCATCAATATTCTACACAGTTTGGCACAACCCGCCACTCAAAATAAAATTTTTAACATGATAAGTAAAGTAAAAAAAAATATATATAGACCTTCTTTAAAGTGATAAACCGTTCAAGAACTTTTGAATAGTTAAATGAATTATTTTCCACTGGTTTGGGTTGCTGTAATAAACTATCCAAATTAGTTGTAATAAATTAGTCAGACATTTCTTTCACTAGTTAATGATCACATACTTTCTTGGGTGTAATAATAATTATGAGAAAGATAATTTACGCTTGCTTTTCTAATAAACTAAGCGCGCTCGTAAAAACGAACGTACCTATCTAGGCATAGTATTAAGGTTGTACTTTCATCCGCAAGTAATCCCTTAATAAAGAAGGTACTGCCTACTTCTATCTCGTTACACTGGGATATAAGAAGTGGGAACAACATTTATTAAAATGCTAGATTGAGCTCGCGACTTCGTCCGCGTGGATTTAGTTGCAATGAGAAAGTCTATACCGGCTGTTAACCTATAAACTCCTTTATCAAGTGAATTATAGTGACTTGACTAAAAATTCATGTAACTTCGGTTTATAAATAAAAAAATAAAATAAAAATAAAAATAGCCTTTATTTCAGTCTACCAGTTTACATTTTCGTTATTTGCCTTAACCTAGAAAATCCCTAAGGACTGAGTGCCTCTCGGCAAAGGCCTCCTCCAGCTCTCTCCAGTGGTTACGATCCTGTGCTACCCTTCTCCAGAATGGACCAGCTGTAAGCTTCAGCTCGTCCTCCCAACGTCTAAGCTGTCTGCCCTTTTTTCTTTTTCCGTCCCGTGGGTACCACTGTGTTATGAGGGTACTCCACTTATCTTGGGCATCTCGAAGCATGTGACCTGTCCACCTCCACTTCAGCTGATTCATTCTAGCCAGGATGTCTGTAACCCCAGTTCTTTTCCTTATGTCCGAACTCCTAATTCTGTCCCTTCTCTTTACTCCCACCATGCTCCGTTCCATTGCTCTCTGACATCTTTCGAAACTGTCCCTATGTGCCTTATTTAGTGCCCAAGTTTCGCAAGCATATGTTATGGTCTATATAACTTCGGTTTAAATACATTTAATTTTACTATTGATAACGTTATTCATTAACAAGAAACGCAAAATTAGCAGCAGATTTGAACCATTCATTTATCAATAAATTACCTACATTGTCAGTGCAATCAGCCGAATGGTTTTTATTGAAAGGTTTACATTCTATTTGGAAGCGTTTCCCCCTAACTTTCATACGCCATTTATTCCGAGTTTCTGTTTGCATTTCACTTCAATACCGGAGCCGCTCGTCTAGAAAGTTTATTTACCTACCGTTTCATATGAAGTCACTGATAAACTTCTAGATCCACTTTTTGTATACCAAACAAAAATAGGGGACGTTGTAAGTTTGACACGGAAGCCATTGTGTGGGGTTCCGTAGGCTTAGAACTCTTTTTTGTTTGATAAAATACTTGCAATGGTATGGGTGCTTTATCAGATGGAAACTTTTTTGACACCGTATGGAGTTTGCCGCTCTTATTATACTCGCGTCATTGCTCAGATTGGTTTACAGATGAACAAAGAGCACGAATCTTTTTTTTTAAAGAATATTAGCAAGCTTAAACTTAACTGTAACATTCTCCTCTCCCTACCAAATATGTTGTAAGCTTGTGTTAGGAGTGAAGGATTTTTGAAAATTCAACCCCTAAGGGGGTAAAATAAGGGTTTGAAAAATCGAACTTAACGTGAGCGAAAGCTATTTATTAATTAAACATCTGGCTACTTGCAATGTTTTTATCAGTTACAAGTTACAACACCGTTTTTAATTAAACAGCTTTTTCATTATTGATTCCTATATTTGGTCAACAACATCAGCGGTATTGCGTGACTTTATTTTATTAGGTACTAGCTGATGCCCGCGACTTCGTCCGCGTGGATTTAGTTTTTTAATTCCCGCGGGAACTCTTTGATTTTTCGGGATAAAAAGTAGCCTATGTCACTCTCCGGCCCGTAAATTACCCCTATGCAAAAAATCACAGCAAGCCGTTGCTCTGTTGCTGCGTGATTGAAGGACAAACCAACAAACCAACAAACCAACAAACCAACAAACCAACAAACCAACAAACACACTTTCGCATTTATAATATTAGTAGGGATATGTATGTATATTTTGCATTCTATGTAGGTATATTATTCTCATTCTGAAATTATACTTTTATTTTTTTGAAATCTCCCAAATTCCGTTAATAGACATAATATTCCAAAATCCTATATTTTTATACCAGTATTTTTGTGTTGTGTGTGTGTCGTATTTGTATAAATGTGAGCGAGAGCTTGCGCGCGCCTGACCGCTC
Source organism: Hipparchia sbordonii (assembly GCA_038048805.1). Lineage (NCBI taxonomy): Eukaryota > Metazoa > Arthropoda > Insecta > Lepidoptera > Nymphalidae > Hipparchia > Hipparchia sbordonii. The sequence continues at coordinate 5,389,137 of CM076104.1, read as the reverse complement.
CCACCACCTAGACCCCTGACAGGCACGCACACTTACGCATGTACACGACGTAACCACAAGTAAAGCTCACGCGCCCTCGTGAATTGCAAGAACTATAGCAGACGTTAAAGTTTTCGGACACATAATAAACGCGTCGGTATAATTAAAAGCAGATAGATTTCCACAAAGTCTAAAATTTACCGCCACATTTCTATTTGTCAGTGAAACTCGCACTCAAGTAAGTTCGATGGAAACACACTTGGCTTTGCGAAGTAAGCCAATACTAAGAGCTATTTACAGTTGAACGACAACCCTTCGCTGTCCGATAAAGACACCTTAATCGAGATCTTAATCTGGAATCAATTTGAAGGAATCCTGCTAATTAAAGCTTGAAAACACATTTTACTTAGTTCACGTTCTCATAGTAACTTAAATCATATAAGCCGGTTTATAAAATTTCATTTTCTCTTAAATCGTATAAATAAACACAGTACTTCGTTTCTTTAATGAATGCATGAATGAATGAATAAACAGTAGGTACATATTATATGATACCTAACACTTCATCTGGTGGGAGGCTTTGGCAATGACTAGTTACCAACTTACCGTCACAAACGTGTCGCCAAGTGATTTAGCGTTCTAGCGCGATGGCATGTAGAAACCGATTATGGGTACGGATTTAATTAAAACTGCCATACCCGCTTCCAAGTTAGCTTCTGTCTTAGCACTGTCACTTAGCATTAGATGTGATTGCAGCCAAGGGCTATATTGTTAATTGTTATGTATAAAAAACAAAGCGAAGTGCGAAGAAGGGCGATACAGGGAGTTTTATTAAAAAATGACAATAAAAATAAATTTCATAGAAAGAATTCCACTGAAAGTAATCCCTAGACGACTTAATTAACCATTCCTTTATTTCCTTCATCCTTGAATCAGGTTGGAAATAAATTGCAAGGTATATTCAACTTTTGGTCTCGCCATTTATTGTGTTTGCTTTGTAGAAAACCCGGAAGCAAAATTAAACGTCAAGCAATGTCGAAAATACTCTGCTCAAAGAATACAACAAAACTGGTTTAATGGAATTGAACTGTCCGTATTGGACTTTTAGGGTACAGTTTTTCTATTATAAGAATACTATTACCCGTGACCTCTTCCGCATAAGTGAAAAATTTGGGTACCTTCAAATCAGGAGTGAATAGACATTTTTTAGGCAAGCGCGTTCCATCTTAAGCTGCATCTTCACTTACCATCAGGTGTGATCGCAGTCAATCGCTAGTCTATACAAAAACAAAATTTAATAAAGAATATTAGCCAAGCTGAACTTGATTTATATTCTCCTTTACCCTCCTAATAAGCGAAAAGCTTGTGCTAGGAGTGGGTACGACAATAGTGCAACGTGTGAGGCTCGAACCTGCGACCTTTCAGTTTTCAGTCCGCACTTTTAACCGTTGAGCTATTGAGGCTTCAAATATGTTTAAAACTATAACTGTAGACATTATTATTACCAGAAAAGTTACATAACAAGATAAACCGTAACTGAAGTATTAAAAGCATTAAAAATACTTTGCAGTTCACCTTGCCGAAAAGGCTTTGTTTCTCGGATATAACTTTCTTTTTTTTTGAGATTTTGAAAAATTTTAAGTATAGTATTAGGCACCTATGATTTCATCTAATATTGTGAGTTGAGTGGCTGGTACAAGTTAATTCGCGAACGCAAGTTTTTTTTTAATTATTCTTCTTAACATGAAAAGCAAGAGTCTAGATAAAATGTAGAGCTACGTATTAGGCCATACTTTCTCAAAAGTTAGGCCGTATCTTAGACTGCATTGCCACTTACCATCAGATGAGATCGCAGTCAAAGGCTACCTGTTCATTGAATACAAAAGGCATACTAGATTAGGCACGTCGACATGTCCTTGGAAAGTTATATATTTGAAGTTGATAATTTATATTACCGGGATGCGTCGATGTGCTCTAGCCTCTTATAGTTTAAAATATCGTTTGTAATAAAAACGTAATTTAGGTACAAATTTCGCTAACGTTAAGTCTGTGGTTACGACTCGATAGTAAGTATATTAATTCTTAATTTTAGATGATTTTAGGCAAATAACCTATTTGCCTTATATATTAAACTAGCGGCCCGCTCCGGCTTCGCACGGGTATAAAATATATAGCCTATGTCATTCACTGTCAATGGATGTTATTATACATTTAAACCTTCCTCTTCAATCACTCTATCTATTAAAAAAAACCGCATCAAAATCCGTTGCGTAGTTTTAAAGATTTAAGCATACATAGGGACAGAGAAAGCGACTTTGTTTTATACTATGTAGTGATGTTCATGATTTATTTACTAGGTATAAAGAAATCGTATAAAAAGGGTTAATTTACCTATTTTTTTTTAATATCCTGAAATCAAAGGAAATTTCCGTTAAGTTTGTTTTTCGGGCTGGAGAATGAAACACGACTTAACGACTGAGGGTGGATCATTCGACAAAGAGGTTTACTTAGGACCTAAACTTCATTTCGAGCATAAATCCTTTGCTCCAATTATTATTTGTTTACTACCCTCAGAGGTCAAACTGTTACGCGCTTTATACAATGAGTCCATATTTTGTCAAATAGAAACAATATTAAACATTCAAAGCGAGGCCGAAAACATTAATTAGGTACGCAAAAGCAATTGAAATAACTATTAAGTGTTTATATTATATTCACTGGCTTTTGCCCGCGACTCCATTCGCGTGGAGCTTTTAAAATCCATTAAAATCTATTTTTAAAGTCTGTGGCAGCACTCAGTTTTGTTTACTTTATTTACATTGTCGCAATCACCGCAATATAAAGTATACCTACTCTATTAACTATAACTCTCATTACTAATAAAAAAATATATTGAAATTGCAAACAACTCGCTTTGCTTCAACTGAAATTAGTTAAAGGCAAATCTGTAAAATTGTAAGGTTTAACGTGTGTTTAACAAAAGTTAATTTTTTTGTGGTAAGACCGTAAAGTTTTAATAAGCTTCATTATAAAAGGCGACTAACTTTTATCCACAAATTAAAATGCTTTAGATTAAAACGTGACGAAGCCCTTTTTGAGGCGGGAATGAAGGGGTCATGTAATTTTCGGGATATTCAGGGATTATCTTTAATTTGAGTACAGCTGTAGCCTTCGTAAATAATTATTATGATAAAATTGTAAGCCTATCTTTTAATATTGATATCAAATTATTATCATTAATATAGCTAGGTTATTTTATTAAGAGCTAGTTTATTAATTAATGTGGAGAAATCGTGGATTTTTTATGGTCAATTTTACTGAAATAATATTAATGATTATAATAATCATTGGAAATAACTTGACATTGATCTTTGATGTACTGAATCACATCCTTTGAGTGATCACAAATGAGTTCGGTTAATCTATGTTCGGATAAAAAGAAACCCACATTAAAAAAAATCATATCCGCAACACAGCAACTGCTCATTCAATTAGTAATCCCATTGTCTGCGCTTCGATCGAGGCTCCTAAGCAAACCACTCTGTGATAAGTGTTTGCCACACACAGCGAGAGATTTCTTCTGTAAATTGTGTTTATTTTTGTGTTCACCTACGAGGTTTGTTTTTATTGTTTCTAGGGTTTACCTAAATTTACTTATCGCACAATATTTTCATGCAGTTTATGGTAATTTTTGAAAAATATTCAACCTCTTCCGCGTACCTATATATTGGTTTCTACGTTGAAAATCGCTTGTGGCTCACTGTTACCTCTTCACGCCACAACAACTGAACAGATTTGGCTGTTTGAAATGGAGATAGCTTATACCCAGAATTAACACATAGGCTACACTTTATCCGGGAAAATTTAAATAATACCCTCGGGAAACGTCCCTATGGATAATTCCGAGTCGCAACAGGATTTATTAGGTAAAGTACTCACGATATCTTCCGTTATAAAAATCGATTTGTCATCACAGATTCGTAATGTCCAGCGGTTGCCTGTTAAAACCCAGACTGATAAGCCTATCATGGTTGAGTTCACAACGCCTATTTCAAGAAATAAATTTCTCTATGCTGTCAAAAAATTTAACTCACAATTTAAAGACAATAAACTAAACACAAGTCATCTTGGATTATCGGGACCACACAAACCAATCTATATTACGGAATTGCTTGCCCCAAAGACAAAAAGGCTCTTTTACTTAACGAGGGCACTTAATAAGAAGAAATTCTTCAAGTACTGCTGGGCTGTCAATGGTAGAATATATCTCAGAAAAGAAGAGGGATCGCAGCAAATTCTAGTAAGCAATGAGGAGCAACTCCAAGAAATTAAAAATCAAATTCCTTCTTGACTAAGTTTAGTTAGTTTTGTAGTAATATATTGTTACTTATTTATCTATAAAAACATCTCATACACATACCCACTTTCACATATTATTCAATTCAAATACCACTATAACATCTCCTCCACTTATCTTATTCACTCACATAATCAAAACTACATACTTAGTAACAATTTCGACAAAGTTGCACACTCTTTACGCGAATGGTCAAACTATGTCTTTGTTAGTGTTTCACATAATGCATCGTCGTTTGAAATGCCACGATAGGTACGCGGCAACATTGATTACAGGGCAATTTATTTCTTATCTTAAAGCTGTAGGGCTTTCTTTTGCTTGCCATATAATGTTAAACCTGGAAATCTTTTTACTTAGATACCCACTTTATAAAATTTAAAACGGGGGATTATATAAGTGATTTTTTATTTAATAATCTTGATAACTCCACGGCCCAATTTCAGGTATGTTCGCCGGATGAATGTTCAAATTTGCTGTTGACTAAAACAAATTGCCTTAAAGTTTTCGTACAAAATATTCGTAGTATAAATAAAAATTTACCTAATCTAAGCATTCTTTTATCCAGAATTAAGGTTGAACCTGATATGTTAATCTTGACTGAATGTTGGCTTTCAACTATTGTGACCCCGCCTACAATAAATACCTACAATAGCTTTTACACATTAAATTCGATCAACCAAAACGATGGGGTGGTTATTTATATTAAATCTAACATACTATGCTCGGTCTCAGAGCCAGTGTTAACAGACGCAAACTGTCTTGTTGTAAAAATTGGATGTGATACCGCAATTGTTTCTATATACAGGCCACCATTTAACAGAAATGCGGATAGCTTTTTGTTCAGCTTAGACTCGTTACTTAGCTCTCTAAAACATTGCCCAAATATAATAATGGTTGGAGATTTCAACATAAATATTACTGACAACAACTCCGATATGAACGCAACTAATTATTTAAACTTACTTGCCCTTCATGGTCTCCTTCCTGCCTTCACGTACCCTACTAGAAATACATCATGCTTAGACCATGCTTTCATGAAATTTAATGCCAATGCTACTACTTTGATAATTCAAAACTCAATAACTGATCATGATTCAATTCTTATTTGTCTAGACCCTAAACTGAAACCTGAAATTAAGCAACATCTTGTCAGAAGGATTAACTACGACACTCTTTCAAATGATATTTCCAAAACTGATTTTTCTCCAATTTACCAAATTAAAGAATGTAACCTGGCAGCCGAAATGTTAGTAAACACTATCAATAAACTTATAGATCTAAACACATGTACCAAAACTATTTCTAAGCGAAATACTATTCTAAAACCGTGGATGACTATTGGCTTACTTCGTTGCATAAGAAATAGGGACAATTTGCATCGAAAACTTAAAAAAAATCCTGAAAATGAAATACTAAAATTAACCTACAAAAGATATAGAAATTATTGCAACAATCTGATTAAAAAAGTTAAACGAGATCACGACAGAAGAGAATTTCTTAAAGCAGGATCAAATATGAAAAAGATATGGCAATTTGTAAACAATTTAACACAATACAAGCCAAAAAATTCATCGTCATCTGACCTATTAAAACTATCAGTATCTGAAGTGGAGTCGGTTAACCGTGTTAATAAACATTTTGCTTCTGTTGGTAAATTACTTTCCAAAAAAAATCTACTTACTACACCCACTAGTCCTATAGTGGATAACCATCTGCAATCAAGTGTGAATTCGTTTGTCTTTCTGGATACAGATGAGAATGAGGTCAGGAATGAAATTGACCGTCTGAAAACAAGCAGCTCAGTTGGTTGGGACAATATTCCAGCCCACTTCATTAAGCAATATAAAAATACTTTAGTTCCTCCAATCACTCATATCTGTAAACTAAGTATTAGCAGCGGCAAATTTCCAGACATATTCAAGAAAGCTATTGTTTTGCCCATTCATAAAAACGGAGACAAACTAGATGTAAATAACTATCGACCCATTTCTGTTTTGCCTTCATTATCTAAAATTCTAGAACGAATAATGAACAAACGGTTAATCGAGTATTTAGAATCAAAAAACCTTCTTTCAGACAATCAGTTTGGTTTTCGACAGGGTAGGTCAACCTCTGATGCTGTTGGGGAACTGACTGACTATATTGTCAATGCACTGGATGGGAAACAAAAGGTTGTAGCTGTCTTCCTAGACTTGGCCAAGGCCTTTGACACCGTATCCGGGAACTTACTCATGCTTAAATTGGAACGGCTTGGAATTCGTGGCATTCAGCTTGATCTTTTTCGAGACTACTTATCAAACAGAAAACAATATGTAAAAATAGATAACACTAATAGCAATGACCTAAATATTGATTGAGTTCCCCAGGGAAGCATCCTTGGTCCAACTCTATTTTTGACATTTATAAATGACCTATGCAATTTACAGCTAGATCACGGAAAGTTAATTACCTTTGCAGATGACACTGTCATTGTATTTAAGGCGAGTACTTGGGGTAGTGTTTTTAAAGCCGCTCAAGACGGTTTAAATAAGGTAAATAAATGGCTTCTGGCGAATAAGCTGACACTAAATTCACTTAAGACTAAATACATCACGTTTACCATTCGTAACGCCCAAATTGATGGTTCAAATCAATATCAATTAATCGCCCACTCAGCTCCATGTCTATTGTCAATTGGAAGTCACTGTTCTTGTGTACCTCTAGAAAAAGTAAATACAGTAAGATACTTGGGAATTGTTATCGATAGCCAACTAACTTTCCAGGCACATATAAACGCTGTCTCACAGCGTGTCCGCAAACTAACAGCTATTTTCAAAAACATCAGACACGTGGTGGATGCAAAGACCCTTAAAAACGTTTACAGTGCTCTTTGCGAATCCATTCTTTCATACTGCATCACTGCATGGGGTGGCGCTTGTACATCCCACATGCTTCCACTGGAGAGAGCTCAAAGACTGGTGCTAAAACTTGCTACCTGTAGACCTTTTTACCATCCAACTCGTGACTTATATGAACAATGTCAGGTTTTGACGGTCAGGCAGTTGTTTATCCTTAATACCATTATGCTACAACATGCCAAAAATAATTTCAAAGACAATTTTAGGGAAAGACGAAGGCAAGATAAAATTTGTGGAGTTACACGCTGTAGAACTCGTTTTGCACAGAAACATCAGTGTTTTCTAGGACAGTATTTATATAATTCAGCTAGCAAAGAAATAACGATTCATTCACTATCACGATATAGCTGTAAACAAAAGATCAAGACTTGGCTTCTGACACTGGATTACGAAAAAACCGAAAAGTTACTCAAAATATTATAATAACAATCCTTTGTTTGAACCGCATCAAAATTACATTCTTCCTCTGAACCATTCGTTAATACTCACTAGCGATCATTCTGTAACAATCACGCACGCACACACACCCACACCACACACACATGCACATGCACACACTCACACACACACACACACACCCTCACACATACACATACACACGCCCACAAACAGCTTGTATTAAATCTATTTAATTAAACAAAATAAATATATATATCTATTTAATTAAAATTAATTATACGTATAATATATAAATAAATTCATGTATAAAATGTAATTTATATTTAAAAGTACTAATATTTAGCAGTTTAAGAATGTCATTGTTATGTATATTATAAATTATTGATACCTTCAACCACAAAGAGATCCGAGGTGATGGCTTTAATACAGAATCTCACGATTCTAGCTAAGCTATTGACTCGAATCCATTTTTATGCACTATAAGTTAAATGAAGTAAAATAATATAATATAATTATACTTTAAGAAAATAGTGATAAAATTGGCATTGTATTTTGTTAATATGCTTTTGAGAAATAAATAAAATAAAAAATAAAAAAAAAAAAAAAAAAAAAAAAAAAAAAAAAAAAAAAAAAAAAAAAAAAAAAATCAAAAAACGCGGGGAAAAAATTCAGCTGATTCTCTACTTTGTAAATCTTTTACAATCATTCACTAGTGTGATTGATCTGAAATTGTGAGTACCTACTATTATTTCAGATTATTTTCAAGGCATGGTAACCTTGAGCTGATGCTGCAGAATCAAGTTGTTTGCGGAAATCCCTATGTATAAATAATCTAAATGTTTTAAAAACCGTCATAGTTTAACATCTCCATTTAAGTATTAAAAAACGTCATAGTTTAACATCTCCATTTAATGGGCACATTTTTGGATATTAAATTAATGACCGATTTGCACACTAGTTACACTAAAGGCTATCTTACACAGAAGTTGCACTATAATTTTTTTGTCATTAATGTTTATTTGATTCGTAATTCTTGTTTGTTTCAGATTGTAATCCATAAGGATTTTGAGAAATAACTTTCATCATTAATACTTCGAAAGGTACGTTAGACGCAACTATTTTAATCATCTATCTGTATTGTATAACCGGTAATATTATATGTCTATGTATATAATTTAAAATGTTAGGTAGATAATATGATATCTGTTTGTTAAAAGCACTAATAAGTTCAAATGTAGTAGCTGTGAAGTGTAAAGTTAGAGACGGTTCAAGTTATCCTACGAAAGCGATACTTCTTAACTTTACCTTAATGTAACTTTGTCACTAAATAACTTAGTTGGGGACACTTAGCAAACGCCTCATTATTAAATTATGTTCCTTTCCAAGTTTTAAAGGTACGTACCTAAGTCAGCAGCTGTTGATGGGCTACGCAGAATCGAGAGTTTTCTTCACTCAGTAAAAAATGATTGGATTGGAAAAAAAATTGCAAGCAGAGTCAATCGGAAATAAAATTGGTAATTTAATCGGAATCTAAAAACCTTGGACCTTTATTTTTTCACAAATAAAATTATTTGCTCAGGTAGAGTTAGCAATTTAACATAACTGTTAAAAGAAAAACAAAGACACAATCCGCGTTTGACTGTGAATATAGAATGGTTTGTCCTTCAATCACACAGTGGGAATTGTTGAGAACTTGGGAAAAAGAGGGTTCCTGAGGAGTTATTATACTTGATTCGCCGCGAACGAAAGTTAGTAAGTATATTATGTAAATAAATATTTTGTAAAACTTCACGAAGTTTTCTAAATGAAATGAAATGAAATTATTTATTTGAAGTCTTGATTAGAGACGGATGCGAAAACAGATTAGAACGATGATCTTCTTAAATCGCGATAAAAACTGCTTGAAAATCACTCTATAATATCTAGTTTAGAAGTAAAGTTAAATTATATTTATTAGATAGATTAGGCAAGTACGAATTGCGATTTTATTCTATTTAAAGAAAGAGTTATTTTATAAAATCCCGGAGCTGTATTTAACAGGAAACTAAATAAAAAGTAATATATATATGGTATAGTAGCTATGTAGGCTACTTATATGATGTGCTGAGGATTTTTCATATTCGCATTCCCGCACCCAACAAGCCTGCGCTAAAAAACCGCAGCCTGTTTAATTAGCGTTAAAATAACGATGTAAGTGAATTAATGAATGTTTTTTTTATATTACCACTCCACGTCAAAATATTTTATTTCGTGTGGTGTGGTAGATTGTGCCCAACACAGTTGAATATTGATGAAACACAAAACCCAATAACGAAACCATGAATTCGTTTCATTTTATATCCTACTCGTATGTATGTACCTACCTATCGCACCTTTGTAGACAAATTGTTACTAAAAAAATATCTTTTACAGAAGAGCAAAAAATAATATAAAGTTTTTTTCTCAATACATTTGCAGTTTATGGTACTTTACTGAATCGTCCAAGGTATTTTAAGCGATATTTCGAGATTGTATTATAGATAATGATTAACATTATATACTATACAGTACATATATATTGATAATTCAATTCGTGAAAAATTTTGTTTAGTAACAGGTTATCTTTAATCGTGTGCTGTGTCCTGATATTGTATATACTTAGCTTCGACTTTGAGAATTACTGATAGATGTCTTCCGATGCGTCTATCCATTCGCACATAGTTCAGCTATAGAAGAAAAGGATAGCATATCCTCCTCTCCACGTAGGTAGTCGTCGCGCTCCGAGCTTCATTCGTTTTTCGTGCGCGCACGTCCCCGCACATAGTAACATTTTTTAATTTTTAAAATAATATTTCTTCAAGTGCAGTGACAATTAAATACTCTATAGAGAGTATAAGTGGCTTAAAAATTACAGAAATATGAAGAAAACGTCATTATTATAAATGGTGTAGTGTAAACAAAGTGATTTATATAGGTACTGTTTGCGTTCATACGAGTACCTTAAAAATGTTTTTTATCCGTACCCGCAAGACGCGGGTAGTAATTATTGTAATGATCCAATACGCGATATTGGACAGCAAATTTCTTTTTAAAGATTATAAAACACCATTACTGTGAATTGTTTAGTGAAGGTTTGTTTTGTGTTTAACTACCTTCTAAAAGTTTTTTCTTCATTACCCACCTAACACGGACAGTGATAATATAATTTTTTTATAAAGCCTCGAGTCAATACGGGATATTGACCAACAGCAAAATATGACATGATCTAATACGGGATATTAGGCTGTAAATGTTTTTTAAAGCTTCGAGTCAATACGCGATATTGACCAATAGCAAGATATGACATGAGTTAATACGAGATATTAACCGTTCTTTTTTCTCTTTCGATCAAGTTGAACAGTAAATGCATGATGAATGATTCCTTTTCGTGGTCTCCGGTGTGTCTGGCGCGTTCTGTAGTACATCAACACCGTGAATCGCTAACTTTCATCTGTGGAAACCGGAGCATGCAGCGTCGTGACGCCCGCGCCATCACCGTTGTTGGCGGCTAGAACAACTGGCTCCGAAGACTGGCTGAATTGAACCCATTTTTGAAGATGGATATTTAAAAGAAGGATTAATCCAAAAGCTCATTTCCTGGAAATTTACCTTTTTTTTATGTTCCCGTTCTGAAGCAAAAAATTAAGCGCAAGCTCTGTCATTAGTTTACCCCGAATTAAGAGCCAACGTCCATACCATGTTGAATACACCGGTTCTCGGCAGATCACCGAAGTTAAGCAACATCGGGCGCGGTCTGTAGTTGGATGGGTGACCACCTGGGAACACTACGTAAAGCGATTATGAAGAAGCTACGTTCGAGATCGAAACCACAAGCTTTCTTGTGATGTCAATTGATGTGAAAAATTGGGCGGCTTTATCAAGTCCCCACAACTTTTAGACTGCCAAACTTCCAAGTCCTCACCGCCACGTCATCAGCACTGCTGAGCTCACGCAGCGCGCGTCAGCCAGACTGCAGAGTCAGGCGAGTGTGCCAGTGCCGAAGTGCTGCGGCGGCTGTCATCCGATACGAGCCACCGCCGCCGTCCGCTTGCGGCAGCGAGCGTCAACAGCACCACGAGCGAGGTATATGTACTCATTGCAGCCTCCCTTACTGTTGCTAATTGGTTTAAACAACAGATATTTTTGGCTTTTGTTGCTCGTAATTGGTTTTATTCAAATAATAATGAATATTTCATCTAATCTAAGACACGTGACGGAAATTATCACATATATATAAAAAAAAAAAATTCACATCTAAACTGATTTCTATGCTTCTTCCTCCTGCTAGGAGAGATAATCGGTTGTTCTTGAAATCATGATGCACGTAATCAATTAATTATCATATAAATTGAGGAGTGAGCGAAAAAGCCGAGACTTTTCCATTTAAAAAAAAAAAAAAAAAACTTCTGAAAAATCAACAAAAACAAATATAAACATATTAAAATATGGACAATTTTCAATATTTTTTCTTCAAAAATGTATGCAATATACCTCAGGTTATCGATTGCCGAATTTGTTCTATTTTTATGTGTATTATTTATTAAGTTATTTATATTCAAAATTTGGCAAAGTAACGTTTTGTTGGAAGTTTCTGGAATTGTAACCTTTTGTTGGTATTAGTTTGGAAATGTAACTTTTTCTCATGCAGGAAAACAATAATTTACAGAGGTTTAAAAATAAACTATAATTATTGTTCTTATTAAATGTGAAACATTTAGTCTCGAATGTCAGGCAAAAACTTTTGTACTTACTGCACATTATTGTTGCACTAAGGAGATTGGTCTGGCAATTTACAAGATTTTTACACGAGTTTATTTGGGGCAATTTAGTATTGCAAGTGTAAAAAAAAAAAAAAAGGACTAAAGTCAAAAATGGGATTGTGACCTTTTGTTCGCTCACTCATCAATTGTATTATTAAAATACTTGTAGTGTTCATTTTTCAGGCTTAGTTTTTTGCTGGCAAGTGTGATCATTGCCATCTATTTTATTTATTTTTTGCTTAGGACACTATGTATGGCTGTTGTCTACAGAAGCAAAAATTGGTGGGGTACCTACCATACCCACACCTTAAATAAAATATTTCTCGAAAAATTTAGGTTTAGTGAGAAAAATGTGAAATATGTATTTAATTTACTGACTTTAATTGCAATAATATTGATATTCGCTGGGAATTACACTCCGTTACATATCCTCATAGATTTATTGTTGTAAGGGTTGGCAAAGCCGAAAATTGCTTCGCGAGTAAAGAAAAATGCAATTGATACCTCCCTACATTTCTTTGAAAAGAAATCCTCTCATAACGCGGGTGTTTTTTACAATAAAATAAGATATTTTTTCCTTTACATTAAAGTCAGTGTTAAGTAATTAAATCAAGCTGTATTCCATGTGTAAAATCCCAAGTTGGGAACCGTGTTTTTTCTTTTTTCTGTTTACAACATTGAATTCAATTTGAAAAACAAATCAAAAATGTGTTAGTTTATTTATAACTTGCCGTGATAGTATCTAATTGTAAACCACCTTAAAAAACTATTCCTTCTTAAAAACATTAATTCCCCCTTTGTGTTGATAGGTAGCACCATTTTGGCACCTATAAAGTAAGCCATCCAGCTTATGAGCATGAGCATTGCATTGTATTATAATGTATATTATAATATGTATGTATCTCTAACGGAAGCTTTCTTCTAATTTTAAGGAATCTTTTTATCAACGTCTTGGCCCGATGGCGAGTGTATTATCCAACAAGGTTTCACCTGGTAGCGAGTACATCTTTCAGCAAATATTGCAATATCTTGCATCCTTTGCCGAATAGTATAAAGTCCCAGTAGGTAAATTTCAATCTTTAAACTATAGGAACTACTATACTGCGATACCAAACTACATATAAATTAAAAATATGTATACTAAACCTTTTAAAACTTTAGTTGTATACTAAATATATACATCCGTATGATATCTATTTTGGTTTTTTAAATGCTAAGCATTCTAGTAAATCGATTACTTAAACGAAGGTTCCTGATAATAATCGCCGTTCAGTTTTATCTATAATTTCAAATAGGCAAAAATAATAAACGATAAGGGCTTTCAAAAATATAAGTGTTTTCAAAAATAAACCTATCTTTCGCAAGTGGTACAATACGAGGAAATTGGAATTCAAATGTAGTGCTTCATTAATTTGCAAATAGGTATTCTGATATCTAAATAAGAGTATGTACTTTGTTTTTAGAACTCACAAAACTCTGATATCTAAATAAGAGTATGTACTTTGTTTTTAGAACTCACAAAAAAAAAATGATCATTTTAATGGCCTTGCCCAATTGAAAAAATGGTTGATAGGTAGTATCATTGATTACGATTCCAAATATTAAGTAAGAGATAAATGAACTTGACATCTATTGCCGATATCATTATGTTAACTGAGGCTAGACCTTTCTTAGTTAATAACAAATTCCTAAAAAGCTGGCAACGCATTGGTGGTGCTCTGGTGCTACAAGTGTTCATGAGCGGCGGTAATCACTTGACATCGGGTGACCCGCCTGCTTGTTTGCTCGCTAAAAATATTATAAAAAAAAAGAATATAGTTCCTATACATTTTATTTCCAAGGGATCAGCTGATATCTTAGATGAGATTGATCTCATACGTTGGATCCAGCCACGATTGTTTTACCAATATTCCCTTATAGGCTACCTAAGTCAAGTTAGGTGATGCTTTCTGTTAAATTCGTTTTCACGAACTTTTATAGAATATCTAAAAGTGGAAATGATTTTGGGTAGGGGCATTGTACTTAAGAGCTGCCTACATAACGAGCCTCTTACTTAGGGGATAGTTTAAGTGTGGTTGGTGAAACCAGACATTAGATCATCTATTAAAGCAGTCACAATATAACTACTAATAGAAAGACTGCTGGCTATCTGATTTTCATTACAGACTATTATTATTATTATTTTTAATAAGCTGTTTAATGATTTGCCTACATAGGCAAGGTTATGTTTCTTAATATTGTAGCATATTAAGGCTTATTTTATTAATTTATTGATTTTATTGAATTCATTTCAGCTTTTATTTGTTCTCCAACATTTCCATTTTCTCTGAACATCCTATCAGTAATTCTCAAAGTCGAAGCTAAGTATATACAATTCTATGATCAAACGAACTTACCAAGTGAAGTTCGATCTTGATTGTATATCCTTAGCGGAGACTTTGAGGTCCCTCCCATCCCCTACATACATACATAGGTACCCGAACGTCAATGTTGGAGACCTTATTGCTATTCTCTGAACTAAATGAAGCTCGGAGCGCGACGACTACCTACGTGGAGAGGAGGATATGCTATCCTTTTCTTCTATAGCTGAACTATGTGCGAATGGATAGACGCATCGGAAGACATCTATCAGTAATTCTCAAAGTCTCCGCTAAGGATATACAATCAAGATCGAACTTCACTTGGTAAGTTCGTTTGATCATAGAATAATGGATTATATTACCTGTTTTGATTTTGAATGAACAAAATGAAAGCACTCTTTATCAGCTTGAGTGAAATTTTTATTTTTTTATTTTTCCATTTACAATTATGTACTAGTTATACTATAGTATGTATAGTATATTGCTACTCGTTTAGTTTTGATTTGAAACGAATGGGTACTAGTCCAACTTTTTGTTTAGATTACTCCCATGCGCCGTATCAATGTGAAAAATAGACTGCAGTCATTCAATCCAGGATAAAATTCACTGAAAGGTCAAAGAATAAATATTTTAGGGTTCCGCAGTAAAACATAGAATCCTTAGGTATACTACATGAAGAAAAACTTCCGATGATTGCCAAAGCGACTGTTTTATACGTGAGTTGGAATTCTTCCTCCGCAACGCCTTAAATATTACTACACTTACATTAATTAAAAGCCCATATTTCATGGATATAACTCGATAGACGGGGGATTTTCGTAAAAACTTTCATCCCCAATAAGGGGGTTTAACCTTTGAAGTACAATTTCAAAAAAATTTTTTAGTGGATGCCTACATCATAAAAGGAATCTATTGTCAAAATTTCAAGCTTCTAACTTCAGTGGTTTAGGCTGTACTTTGATAGATCAGTCAGTCAGTCAGTCAGAACAAGTCTATTTATAAGTATAGAAGATCCAAAATCCACCTTCTGAGCCGGTAATAGAGTCTTGTCGTAAGAGCCACGAATATTGGCCTGCGTGAATAAATAATTTTGAATAATTTTTGAATATTGAATGATATTGATGCCATAGAGCTAAAAAAAAATTAATCCAACCTCTGTTCCGTTGAAACGACAGAAAACGACCCGACCACCTCTAATTAGTTTCGTGTTTTCCGCGGCAACTTCGTTAAACACCACTAAAGCCGACGGATCCGTTACGCTGTTTGGTGGTGGAAATAGCAGAGTGAAATAAAAAGCGCTTTTAGTTTTTTCAACTTCAAAAGATCACCTGCTAACGGGTGTTTGGGATTCATGTATCGCCTATTGAATGTTTTATCATCCGTTTTTTAAAAAAATCTGTATGTTATGTAGTAGTTGTTACTCGTCAATAAAAATTATTTTCAAAAAACTTCAACCGCAATTTTAGTTTGTTCAAGTTTTTTGAAGTCGGACGGGCCCACATAGTAATGATGAAACCGATGCGTGACGCTTGACTTCTGATGACTGTGAGAGACACGTTTGTTGAAGTCGGACGGGCTTAAATAGAAATGATAAAACTTCGGTGGACATAATACATAGAAAAAAAGGTACCGGGTGAATTGAGATCTTCCTTCTTTTTTTGTAAGTCGGTTAAAAATTGTATGGTTTTATCGGCATTATAAAGTTGGTAAGGTTTAAGTATTGATTGCAAATATTATTATGATTACCTTACCTATTTACTTTTATTATAGGAAAAGGTCGTATAATGCGTACATAATGTATGAGCGCAAGCTTGAAAAAAAAATTTTTTCTTACAAAACTCTTCATAAAGTTCTGGTGGACATTTTTAATAAAAAAAAAATCACGAATTTGTTAAGTAAATTGATTTCATATACAATTTCCTGACTAAATAATTTAGTTTATCGGCAGATGAAAAAATAATAACCTTTCATTCACAGTGTTCCCCGGTGAAAAGAATTACAATATCTGAAGATCTCTTAATTTTTATAGATTGTATACAACAGATTAACCATCATGATCTACGTTGAATTTCTTCACAATTTAAAAATCAGTGCCCCACATTTCAATCTATCGCGCTCGATTCGCGCCCGAGGGGGTGTTTCATTACTTTTATCAAATTTAGCGGAAAATCAAATCTTTCAATGAGATTATCCCAGCCTTACAGCATTCGTATCGACGACATACCGATGACTTTACGCCTCGCAGACATCTATCGATTTTATTTTATTTGCCAGTTACGCCGTAAAAAATTTAGAAATTAATATTCGATATACCTACATTAATGACAACTCAGACGAGTCGTAGGAAGCCGTTGGACACTGGCGGCGTAAGGCCGATGCCTGTAGAATTCCATGCAAGGGACTTTTGTTCAGCAGTGGACGTCTACCGGTTGATAAAGAAAAAGAAGAAGATACATTAATGATAGCCCTGTGACAATTTTTGATCGAGTGAAGCGAGCTCTCAGTGTCTTACTTAGGTGGATTTGAACTTGTCTTCCTGAGTGTTTTTTAGAACCTTATAACTCCCCAATAATTTAACATGACTTAAGATTTTAGACTTAATTCGTGGTTTACTGACATAATTGTTATAAATGCTACGAGTACGTACCACGGTAATTATTTTAGTTGGGATTGTCGATATTTCGATCCAATTGCATGGACCAAGAAGATCCAATTGGATGGATCAAGAAGGCGGGTAGATAGATTCTACCCATGACAGCTTCAACTTGACGTCTCGCAACACCGCAGTCTCGTCGTGACCACGGTCCATGCAATTGGATCGAAATATCGACAATCCCAACTAAAATAATTAACATGACTTATTTTTTTTTTGCGTCTAATGTTAAAAGTATTACAATATATAATTAAAACTATCTTTTGGGATACCGCGAGGTCTCAGTTCGGGGCGAACCACTAGTAATAATAAAATATAGGAATCTATGTAGGTACATAAATCTATGGCCCAATGCCCGAAAAGTTTTAAATAACTTTACTCCATTTTAATAGAAATTTCTTTATTCTGTTCAAAAGAACTTTCTAAACAGAATATAAAGTAATTGAAGATTTGGGGTGATACCAAAGTCGCTATTTTTAGACCTGTTTTGTCCCGGGACTGTCTCAAAAATGGCGTTTCTATATAATTTTACTTGTGTTTGACAAATGTGCTAAGGGTCTGGAATCATTTACCAGCTGAGTCGCTGCAAATTGGTACTAAAAGCTACTACTTGCTAAAATAAACAGCCAGTGCAAGCACAAAAGGTTCTTACTCTTTGAAAGCAATTGACACTATATTACAAAACCATTAAACTCATTTACTTAATGCAAATTGATATTAAAAGCAGCAATCAGTATACATCTAATAAATAATTATTATAGCCTAATATTATTATACCTACACATACTAGTTGATGTCCGCGACTAACCCGCGAATTAAAGGTTTTTGATTCCCGCGGAAACTCTTTAGTTTTCCGAGATAAAATGTAGCCTATGTGTTAATCTAGACTATAATCTATCTCTGTGCCAAATTTCAAACCAAATCCGTTCAGTCGTTGCAGCGTTATTGAATAACAAACATGCATCCATCTAAACATCCAAACTTTCGCATTTATAATATTAATAGGATAAATAAAAAATTGTCTGCCTATGATAGGTACCGATATTTATTCAAACTGTAGATTTTTTGTCCTACGTAACCGATTTGATGGGGGAATTTGACAGACGTAAGATCTCATAAAGTCGAAGATTATACAAGGGTTTTAGGGTTCCTTAGTAATGATGAAAACGATATATGTATTAGAGACGATATAGCTAAATATATGGGTTAATAAAATTTCACGGAAGGTTCGGGGTATCCCTGTCAAACACTGTGAAGGAAAACATCTGAGAGTTTTCCATAATAATATTATTATACTTACTCAAATGTGCGAAGTCTGCCAATCCGTACTTGGTCAACGTGGTGGACCTATGGAATAATAGAAGCCTCAACGATGATAAGTGCGGACTGAAAACTGAAAGGTCGCAGGTTCAAACCCCACCCGTTGCACTATTGTCGTACCCACTCCTAGCACAACCTTCCCGTTTATTTGGAGGGGAGAGGAGAATATAAGTCAAGTTCAGCTTGGCTAATATTCTTTATTAAAAAAAATAGAATTAAGGTTCATTTTACTTTGACACTAATGTCATCGAATACGAATACGATCAATCGAGTTAAATCTTATACTAACTCTACAGTACACTCCTCCGCGTAAACATTTACTCAATAATTGCACGTCCAAAGTTGACGTCTCTAGAATAAATAATTCTATCCCCTGGGCTCTGGTGGAATGTACAGGCAGCGGAATGGTCATTTTCTCTTAAACGAATATAGCCTTTATTTCTATACTGTCAGGGCAGAAAAGTTAAAAAGTCCTTGTCGACTACTGTACAAGATACCTTACGCTTTATTGAACGAAATTATGCCTCATTGCTTTGTTTACGCATAACTTGGAGATGGGTACTGTGGTATAGCGTATAGGGTATGCCTTTGTAAGAAAATTTAACGTCACTTAATTTATTTTTTTCTTATTTTTGTGTTATATATTACTAAAAACTGATGCTCGCGATTTCGACCGCATAGAAATCCACTCAATCGAACGCATAAACATAGATCTTTACCTCAGAGTAAGAACATTGTGGTATTGCTTAGTACAAACTTAGTACTTACTAGTTACTTTATTCAGTGGAAAGTCCCAAATATTCTATGATAAAATTCAAATTATGTCAGCCAGCCACTTACTTGCCAAATATAGAATTCGGTTCAATAATTTAGGCTAAAAAGGTACACAGGCAATTTTTTTTTTTATTAATTATTTAATATTTAATATTAATTTATATTTTTATTAAAAAGAATGTTAGCCAAGCTGAACTTGACTTATATTTTCCTCTCCCCTCCAAATAAGCGAAAAGCTTGTGCTAGGAGTGTTGAAGATTGACTAAATCGAAGCAGAACAGTGATTTTTATCACTACTAAATCGTCGATCAGATTCGATTCTCATTACTAGCAATTAGTTGCTTTATTTACATAAATAATTATTTTACTAGGATATTGGATTTCCTTTATTAACTTTTCATAGGTATTAAGCTATTTTCGTAGATAGGAAGGCTATTTTGTTTTGTTTTATAATTGTCAGATAATGACCTAATTAGCTATAGTAAATTAATAAATTAATGTTGTATAAACGTAATGTTAAGAGAGTAATTGTATCTCGCTCACACGCCTTATGCGTTATAATGCCATACTGTTTTACAACCTGTCTCGCTCATATCATGATGCTATACGGTTTTATAACCTGTCTCGCTCATTTCATAATGCTATACTGTTTTATAACCTGTCTCACTCACATTATAATGTCATACTGTTTTATAACCTGTCTCGCTCATACCATAATGCTATACTGTTTTATAGCTCTGTCTCACTCATATCCATTGTTTATGTATTGCTGTACTATTCTAACATATTAAATAAACGGTTGCGAGATACCGAGTTGCGAGCGCTCCCAAGCAAATAAAAATAGCCCACTTTGGGGTCCAGTCACGCACTTCACTCGCTGACTTGAGAGCGATCACATCTCCGCGCTTCAAACAAGAACCAAGGTGTTTCATTTCACCTCGCCGCTCCCCGCATCCCTTCGCTGTGGTTTGGACCCTCCAAACTCCACCACAGTGCATGGTCCTTCGAGCCGGATCCAGCGAGCCAGCCAACCAGGGAGACCAGCTACCAGTCAGCGAGGATCAACGGGCAGTTTTGAAGAATCAACCTGCAGCTTCGGAACGAGTTCCGCGGGCCGGGAAGATACTTCGAGTGAAGAACTGCATTCCGAAGATCGCGTCAAGAGGGCTGCCAAGCGGACGAAAAGGACATCGACCATCGCTGCGGGTGCATTGAGGTGGCGCTCTGCGTCGCTGAAGACCGCGAGGCTGTTGGGAAGATCGTTTCGCCGCTCCGCAGAAGACTCCAGAGGGTCTACGGCACCACGAAAAGGACATCGACCATCGCTGCGGGTGCATTGAGGTGACGCTTTGCGTTGCTGAAGACCGCGAGGCTGTTGGGAAGATCGTTTCGTCACGCCGCAGAAGACTCCAGAGGGTCTACAACACCACGAAGAGGACATCGACCATCGCTGCGGGTGCATTGAGGCGACGCTCTGCGTGGCTGAAGACCGCGAGGCTGTTGGGAAGATCGCTTCGTCGCGTTGAAGAACTCTAAGCGGTTTACCGCTGCTCTTCTGTTCACCACCTAACGGTGCCAAACGGTGAACAGGGAGTTAAACGCCTAACGGCGGGAGCAGTATACCAGACGGTACTGCCAGCTTGCCTTCATTGGCTATAAGTCTGTAACAGTCTGATCGCGCCAGTACGGTGCAAGCAAGAAGGTGGCCTCCTGGAAGGCACGCTGACGGTGCGAGCATTTCCCCCTCGTACCCGAGCAACACCTTTGAACTTGTGCTCTCTGCCGGGCGATTCCCACCTACCTTACCCTATTTCCATCCCTGGGAGAGCGTGTCTTTCGGGACCCTCAAACAGGACTGCTAGGGCTGCTAGGGAGGTAGGGCCGTAGGGCTGTAGGGAAGTTAGGACCAAGAAGAGTAAGGACCTAAACGACAGGATGAGCACCGTCGAAACCCGAAGCAAGAAGGCGCAGCCTAAGGAGAAGGAGTCCAGTGAAGAATCCACGAGCACGGACATAGAAGCAACCACTAGCACAGAGCAAACTACAAGCTCGGAGAACACAGATGACACGGAGAGCACAGCAAAAGCCAAGACAAGCTCTACGAGTCAAACGAAGAAAGCCACGGGGTCACGCGCCTCTCAAACTAAACGCGCCGAGCTAGAAGCGCGATTGGAATTAGAAAAGAAAACGATAGAAAAGGCGAACGCTGAAGCCGCCGCTGCTCGCACTCGACTAGAGCTAGCGCAACTCACCGACCACTCCGACGCCGAAGATGAAGTCGAGCAAGTCAAGACAGAGGACCCAGCGCCAGCACCTTTCAAGCAAGATACGCTGAATCAAGGCATTGACATGCTAACAAAGTTATTATCGAAAGCTATGAAGCAGTCGAATCAAGACACTAAGCCAAAGAAGCCGCCCGCTTACATGAGTGACCTTCCAATTTTCGACGGAGATCCCATCAATTGGATACCTTTCATAAAGCACTACGAGAGCACCTCGTCGTACTTCATTGATATTGAAAATATTTCAAGGTTAAGAAAAGCTCTTAAGGGACAAGGCAAAGAAGCTGTCAAATCACTGCTGTATACAAGTGCAACGCCGGAAAGTATACTCACAGAACTAGAAAGAAGATTCGGTCAACCAACATATATCATCAAAGGACTGATAGCAGAACTTCATAAGCTACCTCGTATGTCAGAAGACCTTAAAGGCATAGGCGCATTCGCTAGTGCGGTATTTAACACGGTAGACACCATCAAGCAACTCGACCAACTGGAATACTTATATTCAACAGAGATATCAGATAAGATCGTTGACAAGATGAACACTTTGGTCAGATTCCGGTGGCAGGAATTCAAAGCTAATAGAAAGACAGAACCAATGCTAAATGTGTTGGCTGAGTTTCTAACAAAAATATCAAACGACTTTGACGAACCAAGCTTGACCGAAAGAACTCGAGTCAAAACAGAGAACTCAAAACATCAATCGTTCCGTAAGGCGAGAGTCCACGTAGCCCAGCACGATGATAGCGACTCGGATTCAAGTTATGAACGTGAGTTTGAAGAAGAGATGAGGATAGTACTCGCAACTTCAACCGCATCTATAAATGAAAAATGCCCGGTATGTGAACAAGCTCACGAAATCACAAAATGCAGTAAATTTAATAACGAAACAGTAAAAGACAGATGGGAGACAGTCAAGAAGCTCAACATGTGCTTCAAGTGCTTAAAAAAGAACCATAGACATCTCGTCTGCAAAGCCAAGCCATGCGGAAAAGAGGGCTGTGTAAGGCAACATCATGAACTCCTGCACCAAGATAACCCCAAACCGGTAGTAAATCAGATAGTCTCAGTGAACCACATAGGCGCTTCCAGAGCATATTTAAAGATCGTACCAGTGGAACTAACTGGACCAAAAGGATCAACCACAATAATGGCTCTATTAGATGAGGGTTCTACAGTGACGCTTTTACTAGACGAAATAGCTGACCAAATAGGAGCCACGGGTCCTAGAAGAAGCTTACTAATAGAAGGGATTGGAGGCCATCAAGTAGAAACAGAACAATCAAAGCATATCAAATTAAGAATAAAAGGTTTGTTCGCCAGGAGTTACGAAAATATACAAGCGCATACTATAGACAAACTTAACTTAACATCACAATCCGTGAGGCAAGAAGATATAGAGGATTGCCCTCATTTGAAAGACATAGAGGATCAACTCTTATATAATGGATCTCCACCCAAGCTACTCATAGGCCAAGATAATTGGCACCTCATAGTAACAAGGAACCTTAAGACTGGTAATCCATCGAAACCAGTGGCGTCCCTAACGAGCCTCGGATGGATTCTACATGGGTTTAAAACTCAAGCTACGAAACCCGTGCTATTCATTAATCATGTTTTCGAAAAGAAGAATGAAGACATAGACGAATTAATAAAGAATTACTTCAGCTTGGATTCATTGGGAATAACACCGAAGAAACCAATGAACGATCCAGAGCAACGAGCATTGGCAATCCCAGAAAAGCCGACTCATCGATTACCCGAGGGAAGATTCGATTGTGGATTGCTATGGCGAACCGAAAGCGAAACTATGCCTCCTATTAAAAACAACGCGTTACGCATATTACAAGGCATAGAAAACAAATTCAAGAAAAACGATAAATTCAAAATTAAGTTCAGCGAGCAGATAAAGAACTTATTATCAAGTGAATACGCTGAATCAGTCACCAACAAACCTGCCACGCCTAGAACTTTGTACTTACCACCTTTTGCCATGATACACCCTCAGAAACAAAATTTACAGAACTTCACAACCACCGAAGAAACAAAGGAAAACATTCAGAAAAGCAATATAGCTAAACTTCAAAAATCGCCTTTAAATCAAACTCCAAGGGCTGATATTCAAAGACTGCCAATTAAATACATCGAAAGGGCTGAGAAATTAATAACCATGAAAATACAAAACGACAGATTCAGAAAGGAACTTCAGAATCTACGAGAAAATAAACAATTCAACCGAGATTCCTGCTTAAAGAGACTCACCGCCGTGTTGCAAGGTGACGTCATGCATCGGGCAACTACATTATTTGCCGCCAGTGATATAAGCTCATCCTACAAAAAGCCGATGATAATCGATGCAAAACATCCAATCACCCAATTGTTCTTGAAACACTATCATCAAGAATACGGTAACTACTATACGGACTTACCCTGGCACAGACGGGCGAATACGAATAGTCGACGTTCGCACTATCGCCGCCATCCTGGAAAGACCCGCTTCACGTCTAATAAGAATAACGCAATCTTCTGCCTCAAAGTAAAGTGCTCCAAATCTGCATCTCCGCACGAGGGGGAGACTGTTGAAGATTGACTAAATCGAAGCAGAACAGTGATTTTTATCACTACTAAATCGTCGATCAGATTCGATTCTCATTACTAGCAATTAGTTGCTTTATTTACATAATTAATTATTTTACTAGGATATTGGATTTCCTTTATTAACTTTTCATAGGTATTAAGCTATTTTCGTAGATAGGAAGGCTATTTTGTTTTGTTTTATAATTGTCAGATAATGACCTAATTAGCTATAGTAAATTAATAAATTAATGTTGTATAAACGTAATGTTAAGAGAGTAATTGTATCTCGCTCACACGCCTTATGCGTTATAATGCCATACTGTTTTACAACCTGTCTCGCTCATATCATGATGCTATACGGTTTTATAACCTGTCTCGCTCATTTCATAATGCTATACTGTTTTATAACCTGTCTCACTCACATTATAATGTCATACTGTTTTATAACCTGTCTCGCTCATACCATAATGCTATACTGTTTTATAGCTCTGTCTCACTCATATCCATTGTTTATGTATTGCTGTACTATTCTAACATATTAAATAAACGGTTGCGAGATACCGAGTTGCGAGCGCTCCCAAGCAAATAAAAATAGCCCACTTTGGGGTCCAGTCACGCACTTCACTCGCTGACTTGAGAGCGATCACATCTCCGCGCTTCAAACAAGAACCAAGGTGTTTCATTTCACCTCGCCGCTCCCCGCATCCCTTCGCTGTGGTTTGGACCCTCCAAACTCCACCACAAGGAGTGGGTACGACAACAGTGCAACGGGTGGGGCTCGAACCTGTGACCCTTCAATTTTCAGTCCGTTCCTTTAACCGTTGGGCTATTGAGGCTTCAATTCCATTGGCATGCAAGTCCATTTTTTGTTTAAAAAACAAAACTTTGGTAGCTACATATATAGCCAACTTTAATCAAAATCGATTAAATACTGTGGACTGTGGTATTCGAGGTTTAGTTAGAAAATAAAATACGAGTTGACACACGCTCCACGGTTTATTTCAGACCACATACATACCTAGATTACAAAATACAATCAGCGATACAGCTCCTAGAACCATACGCGGTTGAAGACGAAGACAAAAGATATAACTAAATCCAAAATTAGAAAGTAAAAGTATTCCTCAAATAAATCTCGTTTTAAGATATTGAGAGGAAACAAAGGCGGTAACTTAGCTAGCGTTCTAAATTACTCCATTTTGTAGGTATCAAATAATATTGGTTTTCGATCGCAGCTCCATCGCTTCATGTTTATTTATTAGATCCTAAACGATGTTTAGTAATATCCTAGGCTTATGGATTTGCATCACAATTACCCGTGAAATTACGTTTTATTTAATCCATTGATTTGATGAAACACTTAGGTGGATGATTCTGTAACATCTAATGTTCTTTTTTCCGCTGCTTTGGCCAAGAATTTGATTATCTTGAGTGGAAATTACTATTAACAAAGTAATTTTTTTAAATAAAACAAGTCGAAATATGTATAAAATATAATAGAGACGTTAAAAAGTGTATTTGTTTGTATGTTAGTTTGTTCTACAATGCTGCAACGGAGCAACGAATCGACTTGATTTTTCAGGTGGGTACAGTTCAGAATTTCAAGGGTGACAAGGCTACCTTTTATTTTCGGAAAAACAGGGGATTTTTAACAACCTAACTCGCGGGCAAAAGCTTATAAAATATCTAAATTGTTGCAAGCTTGTTTCAAAGTGTTGTTTCCAATTTTCAAAACACATTTGCATAAGGTGAACTAATCTCTATTATTAAACTGCAAATTCATAGTGACTTATTTCATGTAGACCCTTGTGGCTCTTATGAAATGGCTCTATAAACGGTTCGGAAAGCAGATTCTGCTGAGAAGAACCGGAAAGAAACTGAGCTCAATTGTTCTCTACAAACTACAATACAAACTAGTGTTTCAATGGAACTAGTACTTCTACCTTCTCTCAAACCCTTTTTATGCCATTGAACAAACTCAATAATACTATTTTATCGGCACATCATCTGGAAGCTGACAAGTGTCTCCGTGATCGGTCGTTGTATACCCATACCTCTGTTGTACGCCTTTGTAGCCGATTTGTAAAAGCTTCCTGTCCCCATTGGATAATGTATCAAGCATCAAACCAACTGTCCAACTGATAGCTATTACGCATTCTATGTTAATAACTGGGGTATGGGGCATGTCCATCACATAACTTGTTTGTATTTTGCCCTGATTGAGTCTTGAGTGCACACTTTTCTTTAAAAATTCAATCAATTTGTTTGGTAAACTATTGCAAAAAAAATTTTGCTCCCGTACAAAGTAGGTACGTACGTCATTCTACAATTCTTTGAACCTTTCTTGCTGGCTTGCTTGGCAGAACCATCCTATTAGTGCTTAGTAGATTGCATCCCGAACATGTTAGTAAATTTTGAAAAAAATATGTTGTATTATGCGTATAGTTTCGATGCTCTAGAGTCTAGAGAAACGTAATTAGTTCCAATAAAACTGTCAATAAAAATATATCCTGGATCCAGCCAATGAAAGCTTCGCTATGTCTGAATATTTGATGACGCCGCATTTATCATAAACTCCTCTTGGACAGCTTATTTTCTGTGAAACTTTGAACACATTATTACTTGGTTGAGTGTACAATTTTTCAGATATGAAAGACCACACTTTTAAAGTTCCGAAAAAAATGGAACCCTTATAGAATCGCTTCGTTTCTGTTCATCTTCATGTTTTAAAAAATTTACTCAATACTCAAAAACTTGACATGTTAAGTTTCTAGTTTGACTCAATGGAGTTCGTCCAGTGACGTTTTTGCAATCAATTTAAATCTATATAGGCCTTTTATCTTAAATCATTATATATATTTTTTTAATGTTATTAACCGACTTCAAAAAAAAGAGGAGGTTCTCAATTCGACGCGTATGTTTTTTTTTTTATTTTTTTAAAATATAAAATAATATATTTGTAAATAAAATTATTTTTATATAGGTATGCATCGTCACTATTGACGAGCAACTACGAAACTACACTATGCGTGGCCGTGGTTTATTTTTCTGATATCGAATTAATATTTTGTCTTGAAATGTTTTTACAAAAACTTTACAATGGAAATTTTAAATTGTAAAGTTTTTACTGTGTTTAAAAATATTTAATACCATAGATCGTCAGTGATTTTCACTGAACTAGCTACCTACTTTTCTGTACCATTGATGTCGCACGCTGTTGCGATAATAATTCAATACTCTACGTGTAGGTACAATTCTCCTGTACACGCCTGTATCACTTTATATCAGCCATCCCAACAATGTCGCCAGGCGCCTCTTGGCGGGAGTCCTTTATGTTGAACAAGGCTACCTATCCAGCTGTCACAAGACTTTATAGAAACGACTTCAAAAGACTTCCATTCTCAATTCGATTACATGATAAATAAATGGCCAATTGCGTGTCAGACCATAAGCAGTGTAGGGTTAGGTAAGGGTCTGATTTTCTATACCTTAACCTTCAAACAACTGAATTAATTGTTCTAGAGTAAAATATTAATTTTGCTAATATTAGCATTGCTAGGGGAATCTCAAGGAAAATGAGGCAAGGATAGATAGCCGAATTGTTTGATGACAAAACTTTTCTCATTGCACACTTTGATTGAAGACGTTGGTAATTATAACAGCTAGCCTAACAACGAAGTACCTACTAGAAAAGCAAGCGTCTCTTGGCCCTGAAATAAAACTTATATATTATACATTTGCCCTATTTTATCCCCATATGGGTTGAATTTTATTAGACACCGTACTAATTATTTTATTTATATAATGAGCAAAACAAAACTGTTAAGATATGTAATAATTATACTTACCTAATATAATACGAAACTAAATTTTAAATTAAAAACTAAAACGTAAATAGTACACCGTACTAATTATTATTTATTACAACTATTTATCAAAACACACTATTAACAAAGTAAGCACGTATGCCGCAAAGGCATTCTTTAGTCAATACCTACATATATTAAATTCTCAAAAAGTTAAGAACTCGATAGATATTTCTCCAAATATTTTTATATTACACGAAGACATCAGGTACAAAGTGGCATAATACATTGCAGGCATGTCCCAGAATGTGAGGTAGTTTCATACGACGTGTTTTGCGGTGTAATGCCTTGCTATCGTGAATGTTTTGATGAACACTTTAGATATTGCACTGAATATTTTGGTACAGTTTATTATGCTGCTGCAATTATTTATTTGGGTGCCATTTTTAGAATAAAGAATTTTTATTTTAAGTTTTTTATTGTAGCTTCATAGGATCAAAATCAGATCGTCAGCGATTTGCTCTTATTTATTAAGGAGTTCCGTTCTCCACCTCCGAAAATATTCATCAGGTCTTCTACAAAAAATACTTACCTGAAGATACGACCTTTCAAATAAAAAAAATATTAAAATCGATCCAGATTTGACGGAGTTACCAGTAACATCGCCAAAAAATTAAAAAAAAATAACGCGTCGAATTGAGTACTCCCTCCTTTTATGAAATCGGTTAAAATACCGGTTGGTTAACATAGTTGGTTTTTACTAATTATCACTAGAAGCTTTTTCGGCATATTATTATTCTCTGAAATATTAATCCATTCTTTATAGTATGGAGTGGGTGGAAAATTCAAAAACCAAATTTCACGCGGACGAAGTCAATGGCATCAGGTAATATTGGAATAAGCAAACTAGCAAGTGGTCTCTGTTTCGAACTTACCTGCCGACCACGTATGTATGTACTTACATCAGATGACTCTGTCAAACTACGGAAAATTAGTTTCTAAATTGTGATGAAAAGTTTAATTGCTCCTTCAGACCCAGTACATTGCTGCATATGTCAGCTTACGGATTGGGCCAATTTTGGAATAATGGGAATTGCTAGTAATCGATTACAGTTTGGAAAGTTTTATACCTCGTTATCGCACCGCGTAATGCAACCCGTTGGGTTACGCGGGTTCTTCTACGGGTCTCCACATTTCTGATTTCGTCACTGGACAGACTTCATAAAAAGAATCGATGGATATAAATAACACAATACTCTGGGATGTAGAATCCATCCACGAGACCGTGTCCAGCAGCACTGCTGACCATAGGTCTCTTGTAGTGAACGCAACAGAATATCATGTGTTGCTTGGATCCAGCGGCTGCTAGCGGATTCCAGCGACACGATTCAGGTCTGGCGTCCATTTTTTTTCGCTATCGCATCTCGTTATCGCATCGGTGTGATTGGCGTTAAAAGTAAGATAGTTCTAGGTTATTCTCTTCTTCTTTATCAATCACTAGATAAGATGGTCCATAATTACTACCAACCAGATTTGGAACATGTTCTTCAGGCACTGATTTTGAACGAGAAGAATGTAACTCTACCCAACGCTGTCCAGCCGAGTTGGATTCAAAGGTTGATCTCTTTCTTTTCTAGGTTGGTTCCGATAAAATTCCGAATCCTTTTTGTTTCCCCCTTCCAAAACTGCTCTTTGGCCCGAGCCACCTCACCTTTTTCACACTTCAATATATTTGTATAACGAAATTTCAATTAAGATTTTACGCCTTGATATTTACTTTTCACCGTATTTTAACTTTCGATATCAAATTACTTTTACATTTTCTGTGAAATCATTTCAACAATTTCATGTTTTAGGAAACTTTAATACGTTAATTAATTTTGAACATAGCGACAGTAAGTAACTACTAATGAGCCCCAGGAATGAAAATTATGAAAGCATCAATTTTTAACATGAAAAAGCTTGTGTTCATAGACTCTATTTATTTTTTGTAAGGGCAACAATTAATAAAATTATCCAGTACCGTACCTGCATATATTTAAGTATGATTGAAAAAGGATTGAAAACATAAAGGCTAGGTGTTACAACACCAATATATATTGGATAGTAGGTATGAGTAACTATCTGCGGCTTCAAACCTCAACATACAAAAGATAAGATAGATATTTATTTCATAACTAGCTGATGCCCGTGGCTTCGCTCGCGTGGATTTAGTTTTTAAAATCCCGCGGAAACTCTTTAATTTTCCGGGATAAAAAGTAGCCTTTGTGCTTTCATGGGTATAGTTGAGGACTCTCCCAGTCCTCAACTATACCCATGCAAAAATCCATCCATCCATGCTTTGTTGGGGCGTGACTGAAGGACAAACCAACAAACAAACACACTTTCACATTTACAATATTAGTAAGGATTCGACGCAGTAATCAAACCAGAACAGTTGAGAGATATTTGCACTATTCCAGCAAAAACTCCAGCAGGTAGTCATAGACATCGTCAAACATTCGTTGCTCTTTTCAAATAACGTACCTAATGAAAAAGTCCTGGAACAGCGAAAGTTCATCACTTTTCCAATTAAGTCGGACCCTTACGTCATCAATAACCAAACAAATAGCGGATACCATTCGTTCGAATTAAACGTGCTCCCAAACTCAACAGTGGCTATTGAGAACGATCACTTTGCTGAGAGTATTTTATTTAGCGGTCCCGAGAGATGGCGCAGGCTTGCGGTGAACCATAGAGGTATGTTACCTATGTTGCATCATTGATGCGATGTGGTCTAAGCTATTGATTCTAATCTAAGGTCCTCCTTCTTGTTCGTAAGCATTACATGTAACATTCGTACGAAAAATCGTTTTAATATTACGTTTTAACTTCATTTATTCATTCATTCATCTCAATCGGTCGCCGGTTCACTACAGGGCACAAGTCTCCTCTCGAAAGAGAAGGTTGAGGCCAGAGTCTGGCATGCTAGCCGAGTGAGGATTCGCAGCGCACTTGCCTAGAAAACGCCTATTCACTCTTGTCTTGAAGGTATTCTAATTATACGTGGCCGGAGACACCGACGCTGGAAGTGAGTTCCTCACTTTAGCAGTTCTTTGAGAAACATTGAACTAAATCATTTCGTTAGGGTGGATTTCAATTAGTTACCTATTGTACTTATATCATACAACTATTATAGGTTGTCACGGCTCGTTAATGCATGCTATAAATACTTAAAGTTGCCCGAAAATATGAAGTACAAATAAAATATGTCCGACATAAGGAATTGAATTACTAGTTTACTGCAGTTCCTCGGTGAATTCTTGAACTTTTTTCTTTTACTTTTATAATAATTAGAAATTTTAGCTTAATACAAGTATTAAAGAAGCTTAATAGTTCAGATTTTGGACGCTAAAGGTATGAAGTTGCGAATAAACAGTTCACTTTGACTCAAAATTGAACTGTCGTTTGTCTCACGTTTGCCGAATTTAGTCCCAGTAAATTTACAGACCAGTTCCGGATAACGGAAATAGACCACTATAGCAACAGCAATATTGCAGATAAAATTACCACGTAAACTGTGTACCATATATTCAGGGTTGCTTGCTAACTTTTTGTGTAAGAAATCTTATCTTACGAATATTATAAATATTAGCCCAGCTGATCTTGACTTATATTCTCCTCTCCCTTCCAAATGAGCGGAAAGCTGGTTCTAGGACTGGGTACATAATAGTGCAACGGGTGGGGTTCGAACCTGCGACCTTTCAGTTTTCAGTCCGCACCTTTAACCGTTGGCCTATTGACGCTTCAAAATGCGATATAGTGCTTGTTTGTGGGTTTACCCTTCAATTACACTGCAACAGAGCTACGGATCGACGTTTTTTTCCATGGGTGTAGTTGAGGATCTGAAGAGTGACATAGGCTACTTTTTATTCCGAAAAATCAAAGATTTCACGCAGGATTTTAAAAACTAAACTGCCAAGTAGTGGGCGTCGGCTAGTAAAGTATACATTATGGTTAAATATGGTCGGAATAAAAAACAGTATTTTATTTTTCCGCAAAGAGCTCTTTACCGTGGGCCGCACCAGGGCCCCAGTGCATACAGCAAAATGGACACGAAGCTATAAATACATCCAAGGAACATTAAGGTTTATTTTTTTGACTATTTTTTGTATACTACTATAGGTAGTAGTTTTCTCTTCTGTTTTCTAAATCGCTTGTAGAATCTTGAGTTGTCATAAAAAGTACAAGTTCGCCTACATGAAATAAATTATTTTGAACTAGATGATGCCATGATGAACATTATCTTCTAAATATAGTATATACCTATCAGTATCAATATATTACTATCAGTAAATCATCAGAGGGATCAGGCTGATGATGATGATGATGATGATTTGACATACACTTAGCTCTTACGGCGGAGGCATCCGCTAAGAAAGGCTTTTTGAAAATTCAACCCTCAAGCTTCCATCATCCCTAAAGGGGTAAAATAAAGGTTCGAAAATCGAACTTAACGTGAGCGAGCGGCAAAAACAAGTTAATATTATAGAGCGAAATAAAGCTTATAATATTGGCAACCATCCCTATTATAGCAAAACAGAGTCTGTATTAAATATTTAGGTAAGTCAATATTTGTCAAAGGTACAAAATTAATATATCATGTTTCATAGTACGGATACATAATAATTATAGAAGGTACATAAGTACCTCTTTGGGTTTTACTTTAGGATCAAATCTCGAATTTCAAAGAACCGCTGAAGGCCCGCCGAATTATTATGTTGGCAATAGCACAAAGGAAAATTCCACGAGTCTCCTTCGAAATTGTTCGACATTCCAAGTAAAATTCAAAGAATCAAAGGGTCACTGTAATGGAAAAATAAATTAGATGTGCTTACAAATTAAGTGTTTTTCATTAATTAATATATTTGATGAACTGAAGAATCTTACTGATATTATAAAGTGACTTTTTGGCGCAACTTCGTCCGCGCGGAGTTAGAACCCTTCAAGGTTTTCAACTATACCCGTGCAAAAATCACGTGTACCCATTGCTCCTTTGCTGCATGATTGAAGAACCAACCATCAAATCTACAATCAAATACACTTTCGTGTTTATAACATGAGTACCTAAGGATACTAAGTATGTGATTTAGATGTTTGTTACTCCTTCAAGCCACAACAACTGAACTGATTAGGCTGAAATAGACCTTTCTGGTAGACCACAATTTGAATGGCTTCCATAACACAGCTTACTGAACACGTTTTAATATTCTGGAAAACCAATCACCAAAATTCACACGTGCACGAAAATAAAGTGTCTACGATATTAATTTCGATATAAGCTAGCTTGCACTGGCCAATGTTGCAAACTTGTACCTGCAACCTCTCCTGACCTGATCGATGACTCGATTAAACTACTGAATTCTGATGAAAAGTTTAATTACTCCTTCAGAGCCAATAAACTATGCTTCTCTAAACTTAGTCTGTACCTACCTACAACTAGCATAAGGCAAATTAATAGTCAGTGTTTAGACACCATTTTTTTATTTGAAAGTAGGAACTAAGGTAGGTACTGTTTTGGACTACACTCGAATGAAAGAAATCCTATCGTATTGTATTTTAAAAATAAAAATTATGATTTTTTATTTTTAAAATATTATTAAATAATCTCTTACCCAGAGAGAGATTCTTGATGTCTTTCAGAGGTAGACTCTAGAGTCTGGAATGTGTTCACTAAAAAGCTTGAAAGACGTAAGTTTTATTAACTACCATTGATGCAAAAATGTAGCTCGTAGACGTAAATAATAAACATAGGCATTTCCTAGCTTGTAACAGTATCCACGAAGAAAAATCACATAAAACATCATAAAAAATTCTGAATCTAAAGCTGGGAATTTTTCGCTTCCTTTTATTTGGTGGTACAATAAAATTAATGTTTCGGGAATACATCGTTCAAAGACTTGCTTTGTTAGATGTTTAGAAAATAAAGAGCAGAAAATAAAACACCACTTAACGGTGTTGACATTAAAGGTCGCAGAATGGGGATCATCCGACCAGCTGCGAGGTTTGTTTGCGAAACAACGAACAGTCCCTTTTCATATGAAATGTTTGCTTTATTTACACAAAAAAATACGAATATTGTTACAAGTCCGAGGCGAGTTTAGAATACTAGATATTTTATTTCATGCGTTTATGTACATTTGAAAGTAAATTTCGCCTACGGCCAAGTTAAAAAACCTACTACAAACATAAATAGAAATTCAAGAGTTGGACACCTTGTATTATTAACTCCACCATCTATGTCTGCAAAAAATATATTTTTTTTTAATCTTTATTTATTATATATGGCTTTTGTACAATAAGTATATGACAGCCCCATTGTACTTTTACGATATCTGAATCCGGTTCAGCCAAAATGCTGTTTATAAATCCAATATCTCATTTTTGTATGTACAGTATTGTAAAAGTATGGTCTCTCAAACTACTATATTGGACACATTCCATTAATAAATGCTGCATATCTTCTTACCACACGACAAACAATTTGGTGAGTCTACTTTTTTTGCAATTTTTGGCGATGGCTTGATGGTTATACAGGTCCTTAGTGGTGCTAATAGAAATAAAGAAAAATATTATGCTCATCTATTTATTAAATAAGAATTTTGCTCTATTTTCTAAATATAATACGTAGTTATACGTTATCTACCTAGATAAGCTGACGACTTCAATTTCAGACAAGTCGCAGGGCAGCAATTGGATACAACTAACGCGAGACCGCGACATGTAAAAGCTTCAACAAGAGAAATACGAGTATGTCCAGAAGTGGACGTCTATTGGCTGACAACAACAAACATACCCAACATATAAGTAAGCTTTGACAAAAAAGCTCACTTTCCGATTTTTTTATGTCACACAATAACACGAAAACGCGGTTCTATTAACTCGTCACCAACATAACCTTGTTTCATAAATTGTATAAAAAATAGTTCTATTCCCTTTATCAGCCTATTGCTCTACATTTTGCTCTTTATTGTTTTTAGAAGAACCCGTCAAATATGCGTTAAAAGTATGCTTCTTTTGCTATAAAAGTTCTCTTTATCGACATAAAAGCACACCTGGTGCTACTATCGGAAAGCTGTATATGAAAAAACCTTTAGAACAACTACGAATTCCATGCGAAGCCTTTTGCTCACTTTTAATAAAAATGTTCACTGCTTTTTCAGAGCATGTCAGTAGGTAAAGCATTTTGCTATAAGGGAATACATCCCATCAATAACATTTATTCCGATCTTAATTTAAGATTGAGTTCTTATATTTTGAATGAATTGCTTGCTCCAATGAAACATTATTTTGGCAATGATACAAAGGAATCATCTACGATGCTTCTTGTGAAAGATTCGCAATTCAGGCAAAAGATATACGATTCAAGAGGTAGGGATTCAAAAAAGGCAGAAATGGCTAATATAAAAGATTTAACACTAATGTTCGCGATGAATGATATAGTACCTACTTTATTAAATAGCTTTGCCGTGAAATAGGTATTGGATGGAATGGACAAATGAGGGGGGCAAAATGAAGCATTGATTTTCAAGTTCTAGCAAGATGCCGAAACAAAAATGATTAATGTAGAGATTTAGAACTCATATCTCAAGGATAAGTATGTTATTATTAGAATACTATATGTACTAATAGTTGGATAGAGTATTACGGACAAATCCTTGCAATAGCAATGCACGAAGGCTAAAAGTAAATAAAAGTAAATCGATTTGATATTGACTCAATAAACCTACCTTCTTTATCCAAGTTGTATCATATGGTAGTATAAATGTACTTAATCGGATTACTTTACCGAGCAACAATAATTCTAAAGCGGCACAAGGGAAATATGTCGAGACTCCAGAAACTGCAAGATATTTCATATCCAATACAGTTGACGATAAAAGAGCTGCATTTGTCAAAATTGAGCATCTTTAAATTTAAAAAGATTAGACATTTTTGCATGAAATATAATTTGTCATTCAAACCAAATTAAAATTTCATTTTTGCTTCCTTCATGCTACCCAATAAAACGAAAATAATGTTCCATTGTCTTATCAAAAAAAATATTAACGCCCATTTTCATCAAAAATTCCTAAATTTTATGGAACACCTTATTCACGAGTTGGTTTTTGACAAGGTTTACAGGATGCTTAAATGCTATGGATTATTTCTTGATTTCGGTGACGTTTTACGCTAAGGCATCCTTACGCCTTAAGGAATTGTTTAAGTATCACTGGTGAAATTGAGCTACGTCTTTCAAGATGCGATGTGAGTATACAATTTCGCAATCCTAATCTAATTTCATGGCGTAATTACCTACAAGGGTGTGAAATTGTGAAGGGTGTTCAAAGTGTGTATAAATAACGTGTAAATATCTTCCTCAGCAATCACTCCAGAAAATGAGAGGAGCTCTGTGGAGATAAATAATTAAGTCTTGATTACGTACCGCAACGATTTCTTATTATTAAATTTAAATTAGACGAGCGACAGAAAATTAACATTTTAATTATTAATAGGTACAATTTAGTTGGTTAAAGAAAATCTAAACTCCTACGAGTGTACATCCATATTAACAAGAGCCCTGTTAACTAGTGTACTATTGGAAATACTTTACGAATTATGGCTCAGTTACGCAAGGAGAAATTTTCGGCACTCATATTCGAGCATTTCTTAACTGATAATAATATACCTATAATCGCGGGCAAAAATTATATGTACAGTTTTTGCATAGGATTTCACAAACTATTTTTTGCTGCTCGCATTCGAGAAACTCTTCTTGTGTAACTGACACCTTAGTGTGTTTGTTTGTTGTTTTATCCTTTTCTCATGCAGCAATGACTGTGATGTGACCTTTTTGTAAGATCGATAAAATGTAGTCAACCAGAAAGTGGGTGAAATCAATGCTGATCCTTTCGCGCAACTATGTAAGTACGTAAATTAGCACGATGCTTGAGGCATTGTATTAACGCCTAGTACATTACGGTAGTAAGGAATACTATGTTTATGCTCAGTACCTACTTGGATACTCGCGTAAGAATTTTCGAGATACTGAGGCTGAAATCTATAGACCGCACTCTCACTCTGCTCACACTCAAGACAGAGATAAAACGAGACAGATTTCTGTCGGAGCATATTTGTGTCTCGTTTTAGCTCTTGTCTTGAGTTCGAACTAAGTCAGAGCACGCTCTATAGATCCCAGCATGAGTATCTAAGTATCCTTGCATGATCAAATGAAAAGATCCGAATGAGAACCAGAGTTATCGACTTAACTCATTGAATCGCGAAGCTAAAATTGCATTAGGAGAAGCACATTGCTTGAAGAACCAGTAGACGTTGGGATTCCAAGGTACGCGAGTCTTTGGCAGCCGCTGGATACAAGCGGCACAAGATCTTGTCCAATGGAAATCCTTTTTTTTATATGAATAGCGGGCAAACGAGCTGGCGAGTCACCTGATGTTAAGTGATTAACGACGCCCATGAACACTTGCAGTACCAGAGGCATCACCAATGCGTTGCCGGCTTTTCAGGAACTTATTGGTTCGCCCCTTGAATAACCCCATATTGTAATTAAGTGGGAACACTGTCGAAGGGAGATGATTCCTTGCAAGTGAACTTTTTCCAGCGGTGGACGTTTTTTTTTTTTTTTATTCGACGACAAGATATCCCTTGACTGCGATCTCACCTGATGGTAAGTGACGATGCAGTCTAAGATGGTAGCGGGCTAACTTGGAAGGGGTATGGCAGTGTAGATTCAACCCATACCTTTTATCGGTTTCTACGCGCCATCGTGCCGGAACGCTAAATCGCATGGCGGCACGTCTTTGACGGTAGGGTGGTATGGACGTCTATCGGTTAAGACAAAAACGATGGTGAACCTAAAGTTCACCCACCCAAGTGAAAGTAAAGTAAACCCACGCGGATAAAGATAATAATAGGTATTAAGTAGCATTAAAATAATATTGAAATGAGGCGATTCACTAATGAAACTTTATTAGTTTTCAGCACTGAGCGTTATCACACCTGCCACGAATAAAATGGCTGCAAGTGTTTATTAGCTAGCTATATTCACCGATATAATATTGGATTATTAAAACTCGTGTTCATTTTTTCGCTTGTTTGTTCCTCATAATATTTTATGAATTAATTTTCGCGGACAATTCTAAAAGTCGTGGATATTATAAATACTATACTAGTGGTTCGCCCCGAACTGAGACCTCGCGATATCCCATAATTCCCAAAAGTTTTAATTATTTATTGTAATAATTAACTTTTAACATTAGACGCAATAAAAAAAATAATAGTTGACATAAAACTGTTTTACTGACACAGCGCCATCTATTAGCATTATTGTGAAGCTATTAGCATTTAAAATTAAATAAATTCGTTTCTTTATAACATTTATCTAATTTTAGTATTTGTTGTTCAAGTACAGGATATAACTGAATTTTCAACCAAGTTTCACGTTCTAATATTCAGTAATTCTGAAGTTATAGGGCTCTGACAGACATTATGACGTACACACTTCTCTGTCTAGTAGGCAAGCGCATTAGTTGACTCAGAGAACTCGCTTCGCTCGTTCAAATATTATAAATAGTAATTATTTTAATCTCGCCACTCAATTTGTATCATTTAATGAAACTATTATACTTTCACATTAATATATTTAAATTTGATATTGAACGATCAATTGAATAAGAGATTGTTTGTTCTGCAAATGAAAATATTAAAACATACGGATACTGTATAATCCCTTTCCTGATAGGACAGCTTATCTTTTTCGATTAAGTTAACCGGAAATACGGTCGAAAAACATGAGAGACTTGTTATAGCATAATGTGACAGGACATCATTCAATTGTGTTGAGCAAGCTATGTTTACCCAGGTCGATAACTTGGTGGGTGACCGAAAGCCGTTTGTTCTGTACCTCTCAGAACATCTATTGATACGATCAAACTGATAATAAATAAATTGGTTAAACCTACACATAATTATTATTTTTGGTGGTGCCTCAGGTGCTACAAATGTTCATGGACGGCGGTAAACACTTAACATCAGATGACCCGCCTGCTCGTTTGCTCGCTAAAAATATTTTACAAAAATTATTATGTGAAAGGAGATGGAAGACCACGGCATTGCTTTTTGAAGAAAACCCCTACCATAATGTGATAAATGGATTCATTCTATAAAGTACCTACTCTCCTTCTTTACATTCCAGCTGTGAAAACTTGAACTCTTAGAGCGGTTTCAAACTAGCGAATTTATTGTGCGCACACGAACGTGCTGTACGCCGACGCGTTTATTCCGGCGTTTTCGCTCGAACTAGTGGATCAGTAGCAATATGGATTCCGACGAGCTCGGCTCGCTTTGTACAGGCTTATAAGCGCGTCAATGGCCAATGCTCATACGAGGTTCACGCGTGGCAAACGACGCGTCTAAAGCGCTAACAAAATTGAGTTTATACGCACCGAAAAAACGCCAATCTGAAACCGCCCTAAGAAAATTTCAAGAATCTATTTTTCTTCAGAAACAATTTTTTGGTTAGTATGCTTTTGTGTACGCATTTTTAAAAATATTAGCGTTTTATTTTTATTTACTCGAACAACTTTTCAAATCTCGTATAACGTAGAACAAAACTCTTTGCTGTTTATTTTCCAAATTACTTTGTCAAGTCGCGCCTTCACGAAGTTTTCATGCCGAGTTATTCCATGAGTGTGTTAAAGAGTTTGAAATTACGCGTAGGTAAGTACATAGATTGCTTTAATTTCGTACATCCTTACTTCCTTACTAATATTTTAAATGCGAAAGTGTGTTTTTTTTTTGGTTTGTCCTTCAATCACTCCGCAACAAAGCTACGGATCGACGTGATTTTTTGCAACAGTATAGTTAAGGACCAGGAGAGTGACATAGGCTAATAATGCCGGAAAATCAAAGAGTTCCCGCGGGATTTTTAAAAACAATATCCAAGCCTTTTAACAGTTGTACTAATGGAAAAAAAGTCTCACTAGTTCTACGGTTAAACTAATCAGTTGAAGTAATGGGAACTACCGATATGCTTCACTGTTAATGCCTGAAAGGCATACCTATTATGACGACTTCCGTGGCGCAATGGTGAGCGCTGTGGTCTTAAACTGGGAGGTCTAATTTGGGAATTTATGATTTCTAAATTGTCTCTGGTCTGGGCTGGTGGGAGGCTTTAACCGTTTCACTCACCATCAGGTGAGGCCGCAGTCAAGGACTATCTTCTCGACGAATAAAAAAAAAGACGTGTGGCACTCGGGGACTGCCGCGGTAAAGCTATGCTATGCTT
Organism: Hipparchia sbordonii; assembly: GCA_038048805.1. NCBI lineage: Eukaryota > Metazoa > Arthropoda > Insecta > Lepidoptera > Nymphalidae > Hipparchia > Hipparchia sbordonii. Next base: position 5,348,630 of record CM076104.1, on the reverse strand, counting down.
AGCATTTTTTATCAACGCCATCTAGCGGCTCACCGTAGAGGAGTCCCGTGTCAGGTTATTTTCGTTACGGAATTTCTGGATTCGGTCTCCACGCTGGCCCGCGATAGAAGCTATGCAATAGCTTAAAAAAAATTCACACTTGGCCAGCATAATTCGAGCTATATCCTACCACCGCTATAACTATTTATGGGGTTTATTTTGTTTAGGTTTTATTTTTCGTGCATTCATGCGTATACCTTTACCTCCTTGAGCCTCTGTCGGTACTCAAAGGAGTCGAGAAAAGAAATGAGCGGCATCGCTGCCAAAATGAAACGAGGGCTGATTTATACCGCGCGTAAACCCCGACACTGGGATCTTATTAACATTACTTTTTATAACACTTTAGTACGCTAAATTGCAACAATGTCGGAAGAATTTTAATTAAAATAGACGTTAACTAGCATCATAAAATGGTGTAACTAGGTAGGTAGTTGGTGTCAAGGCCGGTTGAATCTCTTTTATCACCCAGGAGCTTTTTTTTTTTTAAACTCTAACTACCTAAGTACGTCATGAGGCAAAGAATAACCATGAGATCTATTCATTGAATTGATATTTAATATAATTAAAACCGCTCCAATGAATAGATCTCCTACTACTAAAAGTAGGTGTGTTGCCTACACAAACGCATTTTTGTAAACATACCGGAAAAAAAAAATCTGTGTGAAAATCTACCCTTAATTGACTAATATCTGAATTACTTCGGTATATGACTGTTGTCAACATGTAAGATTAACATTTGTAAAAAAAAAACAGAAAATAAATCGGTAAAAAAAATAAATAAGTTATAAGCTTTAATGCGACTATATCCGTCTCTTTCTAAAACGAAATTTCCTATGGAGAGTATATGGAGCTACTCGCTCGTGTCGTCAAGAGTTCGTAGCGCTCTCTTTGTCTAACAAGAAACTGTTTTAAGTTTACATTTACATTTTCGAGACTAGTTAAAATATTAAAAAAAGAAAAATAGTATTGTGTTCTAATATCAAAAACCTGTATTTTAAGTATATAAATATCACAGTCAGACAAACAGACTTCAGTATGACATGCTACCCTGCACTTGTTATTGCGGCTCGCTGCTGTCGCTAATGTCCTAGCCTTTAGTAAAATAACACGAATAACACGGTGTTTCCACTGAATTACAACATGGGGTTATTCAAGGGGCGGACCAACAAATTCCTGAAGGGCCGGCAACGCATTGGTGGTGCCTCTGGTGCTGCAAGTGTTCATGGGCGGCGGTAATCACTTAACATCAGGTGACCCGCCTGCTCGTTTGCTCGCTAAAAATATTAAAAAAAAAAAATAGATAATAGCTGGATAAAATGCACAGTTTTAAAATTGGTAAAACAATATGTTGTCGCTAAGAGAGTTATATTATAAATGTTATCACGAGTTTTCAACGAAGTTCATTTTGTACTCCATCACGATACCACGGTTGAATGGCTGTTAATGTAACTTTGTACACCAAGTTCACTTCACTAGCTATAAGCGCTAAAGTTTCATTTATGAATATTGCAACTCTGTCATTGGAAACCTTCGTGGACTCGAAAATAATTTTCGTCGAAAGGTAACTTCAAATCAAAATTGAATAGGCATTTTCTAGGTAAGCGCGTTCCATCTTAGGCTGCATCTTCACTTACCATCAGGTGTGATCGCAGCCATGCGCTAGTCTTTATATTAAAAATTTTTATTAACTAGAAAGTAATATTATGCAAGTATTATAAAATCTATTACAGATGATAAAAACATTTAAAATCCAATAACTGATATCTTGGAGATACACTACTGTACTTACTAAATTCTTTGTACATAAAATTAAATTTCCAAAAATAAGCAAGTACCTACATAGTTACCTTCTTTGTATTTTTTTATTGCTTTACGCACTTTGTTGAACTCGAATCATAATAAAATCCTTTCTAATTATAAATGAGAAAATGTTTGTTTGTTGGTTTGACCACGACATAACACAGCAACAGATTGAATTAAGCTTTTGCATGGGTATAGTTGAGGGACAGCCCCGTGATTCTGTAACTCAGTGCCTATCAATAATAATATAAAAAAATATTTTAAAAAAACCGACTTCAAACGCCACTTAAAAGTATAAAATAATTTTAGTTTGTACACGTATGTTGAAGTCAGGCCAGCGTCGCGCATCGGTTTCATCGTTTCTATTTAGGCCCGTCCGTCTCACGGGCTAATTCAACAAGTATACTGGCATAATAGTATTTACGATTTAATAATTTTACTTTGTACACGTATATTGAAGTCGGACGGGCTTAAAATATAGAAACGATGATACCACTGCGCAACGCTGGCCCGACTTCAACATACGTGTACAAACTAAAATTATTTTATACTTTTAAGTGGCGTTTGAAGTCGGTTTTTTTAAAATATTTTTTTATATTATTATTTTAAGCTTTTTAGTGTAGCTTCATGGGAACAATTCACTAGACCATTTGTTTTGCTCCTTAAAAAAAGTATTGAAATATATTATTCCAAATAGAAATTTAGCATATGTATGTATGCTATGAAGTTTGCATGGTTAAAATCCTATACACAGTCTGATCACGAGCGATTTGCTCTTATTCAATGATGAGTTCCATCCTATATCTCCGAAGATATTCATCAGATCTTCACCAAACTTAAATGGGATCAACCAGACGATAAGCCCTTTTAAATAAAAAAAAAATCATTGAAATCGGTTCAGATTTGACAGAGTTATAGAGTAACATCGTCAAAAATTCTGTTAAAAAAAATTATATTGAAATGCCGAATAGAAAAGCATTATGTATGTATGCTATGAAGAATGCATGGTTAAAATCCGACACACACTCTGATATCGAGCGATTTGCTCTTATTCATTGAGGAGTTCCGTTCTCCATCTCCGAAGATATTCATCAGATTTTCACCAAATTTAAAAAACCTGACAATACGTCCTTTCAAATAAAAATAAATATAAAGCGCTTCAAATAATAATAAAGCGCTTTAAGTCTTCATTCCTGATTCGCACGGCTAGGGTCTGGAATGCTCTCCCAAGATCTGTGTTTCCTAACACGTACAATTTGGGTATCTTTAAAACAAGGGTGAATAGGCATCTTCTAGGCAAACGCGTTACACCTTAGACCGCATCATCACTTTCCATCAGGTGTGGTAGTGGTCAAGCGTGTGCCTATAATGTATAAAAAAAAAAAAAAAAAAATTTATTAAAATCGGTCCAGATTTGACGGAGTTATGGAGTAACATCGCCAAAAAATAATAATAAAAATAAAAAAATAAAAAAAAACATACGCGTCGAATTGAGAACCTCCTCTTTTTTTTGAAGTCGGTTAAAAAATGAAAGCCACTGACATATATTTTTTATCCATTGAAGGTTTACTATGAAATAGTAAATGTCATTTTCAACACACTTGCTCATAAAGGGGCTCCCGGGTCACCGCAACTAGGCACACAATGACACCTCTAACTCAAACTGTGACTTTTGATTACTATTATTCACAATGTGAGTTATAGATTTTTTTTTTTAAATTTTATTGGGTGAGTTGCTGTGTTGTTAAAAAAGTTTCAATTACAAAAAAGATCTTGTTCAATAATTTATAAAAATATCCTATTAAATTAATGTACCTATTGCTTGCTCATTTCATACAACTCCGTATTTAAATAGATAATTTCAACATGTACGTGTTTAATAAATAAAACTGTCAGTAACTTTTGTTTTTTTTTTGTAATAAAGAAAACTCTAAATTCCCCATTTTGTACGTGGCTATAAGAGAAAAGCCAAAAAAAAGAAACCTCATTCTTTTAGTCTATGGCCATTCTGGAAAACTGATTAAAAATCAAATAAACACCTGAATAGGCTGTATGGTCATCGATCTTTGCCTGCCCTCAAGAGCATCTCAAGAGGGCGAACAAAAGAACAACAAATTTTGCCCGCCATTGCGAAAAAATTTTCACAACTCGATTTCACTGTTTTGTACCATAATGTACTATTTTAGTGTTATTTTCTTCACAAGTGTGTTGAAAAACGTCGTATGATACACGTGTATGTATATTGATGATTACCGTCCTCGGCTACCTTAAGACCCTCACCTGACGGCTCGGGTCTCAATAGCGCCTCAGCGGTAATCACCAACTTTTACACTTGTACCATAATGTACTATTCTCTTCAAACCTTCAATGGATAAAAAATGCCTACCGTCGTTGATAGGCACTGAGTTACAGAATCAGCCCCCAGGAGAGTGACATAGGCCATATTTTATCCTGGATTTTTTAAAAATAAATCCATGCCGACGAATTCGCGGGCATGAGCTAGTACATTATATTTTATTAATATGAGAGAAACACATTATGATTGTGACAAAGACCTACAAATGTAGGCCGCGTATAATTTGGAGTAGGCCTCGAGGCGCAATGCTGCTCCCCATGTACTCGTGTGTTATGTATGTATGTGTATTTTTTGTACTCTAATTGAGTTTCAGCCATGTTTACGACCTATTTCCTCTTCTGAGTACTTATAGTGGTAGTTCAATAAACAAAATTGTTTTACGTTACAAAAATTGTCTCAAACTCTCTTGTGTAAATTTTTCAGACGTTAATGAAAAAGTCCTCTATTTCTTATATGGATTTAAATAAATATACTTAAGCAAAAAAAAACTCTAAAACGCATTCGCAAGAGGCAGATGTTTACAGTGTTTTCATAAGAATTAAAAAAATATGCAAAATCATAAAAGAAACATTAAAGAAATATTAAATTACCTCATCGTGCAAAAAAACTATATTCCGAGCAAAATAGTATATATTTTAAATATCAGCGTTTTTAGTTTTAAATATCGTAAGAAAAAACTCAATTTAGGTAAACATATCACTTACGATACGCAACATATTATGCGGACATGTCTACGGACGATACGCTTCCCACGTTGCGTCGTGCGGGCTGTTCCGCGTCCGTCCGCAATATCACGCACCGTCGGAAACCGGCTTTAGATTGTCCATATCTCCGTGATTTCTTGGAGGATTACAAACTGTGTACACAGATTTATTAATTTGATCTATTTGTAAATAACTTAATATTTTAACTAGCTTTTGCCCCCGCGACTTCGTCCGCGTGGAATTAGGTTTCGGGGTGGAATTTTCAAAAACTGTGACACGCGTACTTCTTTATTTTTAACTGAAAGCTCAAATACCAACTTTGATGGAAACAGCTTGAAAAATTACGGAGTTTCATATAAACTTCCATCCCCTATTTAAACCCCTTAAAGGTGGAATTTCCAATAATCCTTTCTTAGTGTGCGCCTACGTCATAAAAGGAATCAACTGTAAAAATTTCAAGTTTCTAACTTCAGTAGTTTAGGCTGTGCGTTGATATCTCAGTCAGTCAGTCAGTCAGTCAGTCAGGACTTTGAATTTTATATATATAGATAATATTATTATTAACACCATGAAACTTCTCAAATAAAATCTGTCAATTAGTCAGAAGTTTCCCAAAAGGGCTAAACACGGGCTAAAAGACTTTATTTATAACGAACGTAGATTTGTAGAGGGACGTCAATCAAATACGATCAGAAAAATTGACACCTAAATACGCGACCTTTATAAATAATGCAGATAAAACTAATGACAGTGTTAAACACAAGTTCAAAACTCACGTTAGGGTAAATTGGTTCTCGCAAATAGAGAAAAACTCCTGAAATGGTGATCGAATTTTTACATCGAGTTCTTTCAAATAGCTGGGTGAACGGAGGGACGTATTTTTTACGTTTTTACGCAACAGCGATTTATGAGGTCGAGTGATTTTTAAGACCTGAAAAATTCACAGCGATTTCCATCTTCAAGTACCTTGTAATGACGGCTTGTATTTCTGTTTTTAATGTAGGTATTTCATTCATTCAACAAGAAGTATAGTACCTTATTTGAGTGACTACAAAATAATATCAGTAAATTTTAGGGTTCCCAACCAAAAAGAATGAAAAACAAACCACTGAAACGGTGCAACTTCAATCGTCAGTCCGTCTGTCACATCTACATATTTCAACAACTTGGGATTTGTTAGTTTTTACCCAACTTATTACCTACTTACAATATTTGTTGTTGTTACATTACAACAAGTGTCAATTAAAAATTTAATACACACCCGACATGTGCTCGGAATATCCCTGGGAGATCAAATCAGAAATGAGGAGATCCGTAGGAGAACCAAAATCACCGACATAGCTCAGCGAGTCGCGAAACTGAAGTGGAAATGGGTGGGGCACATAGTTCGAAGAGCTGATGGTCGATGGGGTCCCAAGGTGCTGGAGTGGCGACCCCGCACCGCGAAGCGCAGTGTTGGCAGACCCCCCACCAGGTGGACCGACGACATCAAACGAGTCGCAGGGAGTCGCTGGATTCAGGCGGCGCAAGACCGAGGTCTGTGGAGGTCCATGCAAGAGACTTATTTCCAGCAGTGGACGTCCATAAGTTGAAGAAGAAGAAGATGTGAATCCAATCTATGGCCGGACCTGGGCCGGACTATATATGTTATACCCAACATCCTGTTACCCAGTTTGCTGCTTCATCATTAGAACCTCCTACTCGATTCTCGATCATCATCTATCTAACACCACTGAGATTATACTCATTGAGACCATTCTAATGAGCCCAAACACATTTATATATCTGCTGTTAGTTCCTGAGGATATGGGAAATAATCCGAAAAATAATCCGAAGTAACAGTATACCTACACAATTTCAGTTCAATCGCACCTGTGAATGTTTGTAAGACCCTTCAATCTAGTAAGAAATTAGGTGACGATCTTCAAACACCTGAACAGATCTTTGTTGGAGAGCTACGAGGGAACAGACAGACACAAACATACACTAATACATACATAGACGATAGACATACACGTACATAGACGTCAAACTTATAACATTCCTCTTTTTTGTAGAGAATTAAAAGCAGTTTATTTTAGGGCCTGGCATCAAGGAATACTATGTTTATGGTACCTGGAGAATTAAATAGGCTACTTTCATCTCGAAAAAACAAAGGGTTCCCACGATATTTTTAAAAAACCTCACTCCGCGTGGCTCGAGAAGTGAACGAAAGATAGTTTCCCAATGGACATTAATAAAATAAAATAAATAACTAATAGTTACCTATAGTATTTGGATTTCCTACTTTTACTTTGTAAATTGAAAGCAACACAAAAGATTCCCTATTTTATTTTTATTGTGCGACACAAAAGCACGGGAGAGGGGAAACGTCCTTTTTACAAAAGATGGCTGCCTATTCCACACACTTAATGCTTTCGAGAAGAGAAGAAATGCTCATTATTTTATAATTGTATGTTGGTAATAATTGCATGTATTTCATGCGGCTCTCGTAACTTTTTTTTTTCTTTGAAGTGATAATTCAGTAATTATTCACCTCTATAATAGAGTCAGAGATTTTAAAAGCTGCCGAACTCTCGGGAATAATATTTGCTAGAATTATTTGTAATAGATTACACCCTTTGATTTCACCACACCTCGAAAAAATAACTGTACCAGGAATTTAATTTCTTAATTTTTTTATTCTCCATATCGCACCTTTGGTAGAACAAAGGCATATTTGCGTTTTTCGAAAAAATGGGAGAGCCATTTTATGTTTTTTTTGTATACAGTATTCTTATTTTTGGCTCTGATATTATTTTAGACATTTTGTTAATAAGAATTAAGAACGTTTAGTTTCTTAATAATTTATTAGTTAATGGAGGGGTACAATTGTGTCATTGTTTTTATCAAAGGTGCGATACAATGTAGGTCTTATTATAGCGCGCAATTTAAACCTTAGCGGTCTCTCATGTGCTTCTAAGAATTTTTTATTCGATGACAAGATAGTCCTTGACTGCGATCTCACCTGATGGGAAGTGACTATGTATCCTAAGATAGTAGCGGTCTAAGTTGGAAAGGGTATGACAGTGTAGATTCAACCCATACCTCTAATCGATTTCTACACGCCATCGTACCGGAACGCTAAATCGCTAGGCGTTACGTCTTTGACGGTAGGGTGGTAACTAGCCACGGCCAAAGCCTCCCACCAGACAAATATATATTTTATAAGTTAATAATAAATAAAAGGATTATACAAGCCTGAACGATCCGACGAATCCATCTCACGATCGCGTAATCAATCAATCGTGCGAGTACGTCATTGCAAGAGGAATTTTCGAAATTTTCGGGTCTTACTTTGTTACTCGATTCGCTATGATATTGGCACACTGTTGTTAAATATTCAAGTGGATATCGACAACAAAGTATGAAGACATTGGAAAGCAATAGTGTCGGAAATCCGACGAGGGTCGGAAAAGGGTTCGGATCCTAGTCACATGTCTATACAATGAAATAAAATTACGAAAAGCGAAGTTTATTGTAGCCTTATTTCACTGGCTTATGTCATGTTTCTTTGTATGATATCTACTAACAGGCAAAAGGAATAATGAATACAATAAAGCTTGTTTTCTACTACCCATGGAATATCCAATAGCGCAGCAATATCACAGGATAAATAATATCACAAAGGGTACCCGCGGGATTTCTAAAAACCTAACTCCACGCGAACGAAGTCGCGGGTAAAAGCTATGTATCTATTAAATATTATATACCTTGTCTGCGACCCCAGAGGCTTTAAACTTTTGTAGGTCGAAGGTTAACAAGACTTATTTCTTAATTGATTTATTTTTCAAACAATAGGTATCTTAAAATACTCTAAATAGCTATGCCATGTTATTTAACTAATTATTAAAATAGGTACTATCTCTTCGAAACCGTAGCTCGTAAGAAGGTACATATGTATACAATTGGTACATGATAATTATTATTTGTACTTATACTCTGAATCCTTTTAAAAAATCTGCATTAATTGTACCTATTCAAATCGTGAATTAATAAAAAATCACTACGTCCGTCGGCGCACCTATTTCCTCTTTAAAAAAAAATTCCAATCTTATCGCCATCCGTCCGGAATAAGTTTGCTGGCATTATTCCCAAATCGGTGAATAAAATTGCTATCAAAGCGCCGCGGTAAATTCAATATATAGACAATAAATGCTAATTCAATCTCAAGTTTTGGAAGGAAATCTGAAAACTCACGCCGCAAGTGAAAAGCCTTGAGAAAATATGCATGGAAACTACGCTCCAGCTCTTTTTATCGCAACTTGGGAACTAAAAGTTGTCTTAATGCACTCAGTAAGCCACGTAAATGCATACTACACTTTTGTTATTTCTCTTTAAAGGTATTCATTTGACGTAAGAAGTTGCTTTTAGTTGTTGTAATTTTCACTTGCTGGTTCTAAACGAATGCCAACACTGCGAGTTCTTGCTTTTCCCTTTGATGTTACCCAGTCACGAACGAAGGATATTAAAATACTTGAATGCATCCCACAGTCCTATACGAATAAGTCAAGGAACTTAGAATTTTTATAATCAGAAAATATGACAGATAGCTTCAAACATGATGATGAGGGCTAAAAATCTTGTTTTTTTTTTTCTTTGCGGTTGTCACGTATGACTGAAGTTTTTATACCTCTATAAATTACATACTTAGTGCCATTTGTACGAGTATAAGAGAGCCGTGGATGTTGTTGGAGCCGACTTCACAATAGATACTGTCTGTCTGTCCGACACCCTTGCTCTTTCCGTCCATTCGCCAGTTATTATTATTGGGTTAGTTATGACCTAAGTTACACAAAACGTAATAGTGAAAGTACATTCATCTCAACCTATCGGCACAGGTTTCCGGGAAGGGTTAAGGCCAAGCTTGGACTTCAGATTTCAGACATCTTAAATATTTTCCTGTACCGTAAAAGCAAATGATATTTAAATCACATCACATCACACTAATACAGTACTTTAAAAGCAAAAGTTTGTATGTGTGTGTGTCTATGTTTGAACACACAATGAATGAACCGGTTTGGCTGAAATTTGGAATGGAGATAGCTCATACCCAGGATTAACATATGGGCTACATTTTATTTGAGGAAATGCGGGCGCTCTTTTCTCCATACAAACGTTCTCGCCTGTTTCCTCTCTACATAAGTCCGAATAGTATGCATACCTCGGACCCCCATTAAAGGTTATCAACGCCTAATCTCTACACCTTATCAAACTCGACATACTTGATAGTTAAAACTTATTTATTTAGTATGCAAATTGTGTAACGTAAGCTTCTGATCGCCGCAACTCAGTTACACCCCGCGGGACCGATACATAAATACCTATCTCAACAGGGTGATCGTTTTAATAGCCGCAGTTGAATTTGGAAACACGGTTAATCCGAATAAATGGTAGTATAGTTACACATTTGCCAATCAACGGCTCACGTAGGCGATCGATATATACAATTAAAAACTGGAGTACTGGATCGATATATACAATTAAAGACTGGCTTCAGTACTCATAGTTTCAGTATTAGTAGCAAAGAGAGGGGTCTCTTCTCTTCTCAGGACAACTTTTTTAGGAAACGATTTAGTAACCCGAAAGCTTCTAAGTGAACGTCAATATTGTTTTCAACGTTATACTAAAGGCCTATTTTACCACCCCCAAGTAAACCAACCGACTTTGACATTCAGACAGATTTCCAATATAAAACCTGTTAACCTTGGGTAGTGAAATCTTCTTTGACACATAGGCTACAAACACTAAAAACCCCAATCCACGCGAACGAAGTCGCGGGCATCAGCTAGTGAGTATTAATATACTAATTTAGTAGTATAATATAAAAAATACCTCGTTAACAGTTGAAAATTGATTTCTCGTATTTCCGGCTGATTGCTCCCAAATCTGCTTGTTCCCTCGGGACGCGGAACCATTAGTAATTCTCAGGAGTCTATGATTTATGTTAAGTACCAGATTAAACTTTCCTAATGACCTTAAACCAGTTGGTTTGTATAATGGATTTTGTAAACGTATGGTTGCGTATGGTTTGCATTTGGTCGACTTTTTTTTCTTACTTTCCAATGTGCTGAAGACTCCAAGAATTATAGATTTATTAAGCTAACGCCCACAACTTCGTACGTGTGGATTGAGGTTCTCCCGCAGGAACTCTCTTATTTTCTGGGGTAAAATGTAAGCTATGTTTTATTCCAAGCTATAATCTATCTCTGTGTCTTTCAGCCAAATCGGTTCAGTCGTTGCGGCGTGATTGAGTAACAAATATCCATCCATGTATACATCCAAACTTTCGAATTTATAATATTAATAGGTTGCACCTATCACTTTCGTTACGCTGCCACAGTTTCACGTAGTAATAATTGCTCAATTCTCCAGAACAATCGTATCGGTTTAAGGGTTAAAGCACCTAAACGCTAAAGTTCTCCAATTTCGACATTCCTACCACAACGTTCGAAACATTTTTTCAGCCCCACCATAAAATATTAATGGCAGCTACGTTTGAGTTACGAGCAGGACCGGGCAACCACATTGAGCCTACAATTCTTATAGTCCATACGACATAGCGTGCTCGAATATTGCTGCTATTAATCAGAATCTAGGGATTAGAGGCGTGTAAAAGAATAGCACTCCAAAAATATTATAAACGCAAAAATTCTTTTTACAAAACCGATTTCAAACGCCACTACAAAGTTTATCAATTATGCCTATGAAATTTGAAGATTTCCCTGGATTTCTCCAGGATCCCATCATCAGATCCTAACCTGATAACAATGGAACCGCTTGGGAAGTATACATATAGTATTATGTTCTTTTATCCGCAACAGACGAATGACTACAGACCGATACAAAAAAAATTAAAAACTGTAACCCGACCCAAAAGATGTAACATTTAACTTAAATACAAACATGCATACATACATACATATTACTTACAATATAATGACTACGTAACGGCGCCGCAACGCACCGGGTTATGGAATCGTAGAGACTCGTAGCAATCCGCTACGATTTTATGTGTAGCCATTTTTATTCTTATTTACCGCTGTACTACGCTTAGTAGTCTGGTATTTCTCTGCTATTAGTTTACTACTTAATTAAAGCAACACATTAAAACGTGTTTATAATCATAAACAAATGCACTTCTGACTTCATGCATGTCATGAATTTATAAGCTTAATTAGAATTAATATTAGTTTTTTACCCGACCACGGCAAAGTCAAAAGTTATGATTTTAACAGTCCATGTTTGTATGTGTCTATATACGTATGTTTCACCGTAACGCCTAAATTACTGAACCGATTTTGATGAATGAGGTATAAATCGATTCATTTCTATGGTTGTTACATCCATTTTTCCATAGTCGGGTTACAGATATTAATCTTTTTTCATGTTTTGCTAAAAATAGATACTTTTTCATAGACTAGCACTTGACTACGATCATACCTGAGTTTACACACACATGGATGGTAAGTCACACCTAAATTTTGTGGGGATTGATGAATGTTGTTCCCGCCACAACGAATGAACCGATTTGGCTAAAATGAAGATAGCTCACCCTTAAGACTAACATATGGGCCACATTTTATCTCGAAAAATCAAAGAGTTCCTAAGGAAATTGAAAAACCTTAATCCCCGCGAACGAAGTCACGGGCATCATCTAGTTACCCAATAACTAAAAATTTTCTTGTTTTTAAGTAAAAAATAGAAATTTATTCTCATGTAATTCAGTCAACAGGGAAAAGTGCAGCCAACTTAAGTACCTATAGCTCGAAGCAATTAAAAGTTGCTACAACCAGGTGTAGCAAAATACTCGTCGAGACTTCGCTTAAAGTACCTACATACTACCCATTATAAGAAAAGAAATTCATTTCTCCGTCTTGCACTTGAATCAGTACCTATATTTAACTGTAGTAGTACTGCTACTGTAGTACCTACTATTGTTGTTACCACACAATATTGTACTTACTTGAAACGCATAATTATTAACTTTTACCTTTATCTTATCCTTTCACCTTTTCCTTTTATATATTAAGAGAAGACTATTAATGGGTAAAGACTGCCTGCAGGAACATATTCTGCTACCCCTTCCTAGAACCACGTATTTCCCCTTCTAAAGCTCGATTCGATCCCTTCTAGGATTCGAATTATTTAAATTTATTTATTTCGAAATGGGATTGGGCTTGACAACAATCAATGATGGAAAGCACTGATGAGGTCTAGGTTCGAGCGCGCTTGCTTAAAAAATGCCTATTCTATCTTGCCTTAAAAGCCTTGAAAGTACTCAAAAGCCGGAAACATACGACGCTGGAAGTGCGTTTCACACCTTAGCAGTTCGTTTCAGAAACGTTTAACTAAAGCTTTTCGTGTGAGTAGGTTTTTAAACCACATAAGGATGCCAACGCTCGTGATTTCTCAGTTCTGCGGTAGAACGGTGAAGGGGGAACAAGACTGTGGTAGTTATAAATAGTGATAATGGTACACCCATTATCAAAATGAAACAATGAACATTGTAGAGAAACTTACGTAATTCAATGAAAGGTAAATACAAATATATCGTAGAGGTTGGAGCTTTCCTTGCCTTGTGTTTGCGAAATGATCGTGAGCCCGATGAATAATATACCCACTTAAACATCCTACAGCGATTCCAGCGCTTGATTGGTTTCCGCATTCAAATTGGCTTCATACAGAGAGTTCTATGGAGTACTAACATGTAGCTGCTGTGTAGATCTTGTTACGAACTGGGGGTCATCATCATCGTAATCACCGTCTTAAATCATTGACCTTCTACTCAGCTAGTCTCGTATCCGAATCAGAACTCAATTCAAGTGAAGATTCTAAAAAAATAAAGTTATATATAAACGGAAAGGATTCCATTCGAAGATTTCTTTTTTACAATAGATATCTATTCTATTCTCTCCCATAGATATATCTATTGTAAAAAAGAATGAAATCCTTTCCGTACCTACCTACTTTTAGCGTAGTACTTTTAAATAAACAAATACTTTTACGAATTATACATTATTATTTATCGTTCAATTGGATTAAAAGGATAAAACCCGGTTGTTGAGGATATTCATCGCGTAATTTAGATGAATCCTCTCGTAAAGCCTTTACGTGTTGGATCTATGTCCGAGCTTAAGGTCCAGGCTTTGTCTCGAGAGAGTACAATATTGACTGCATATTCAATATTTTCAACCAACTTCAACAAAAGGAGGAGATTCTCAATGATTAGGTGTTCAATTCGACTTTTTTTTGCGTGTGTTACCTACGTGATGTGTTCGCCAATTGTGAGCCGATTTTAATGATCCTTTTTTATTGAATGAGCGATACCTCAAGGGTGGTCCCGTTTAAATTAGACGAAAATATTCCACCGCGAAGGGAGGAAAATTAGGGGATGAATCCCTTTTATTGAATTTCACGCGTTTGAAGGCGGTTACCTGAAAAGAGTTTTTATATTAATAAAATTGACTATTTATTTATTTATACAACTTAATTGCATGAAAAAAAGAACAAAATATTTAAGTAAGTTAAAAATCTTTCATTTCAATTAAAACTTTCATTTCAATTAAAACTTAAGTCTTAGTGCTTCTAGTGTACAATATGTACACTAGAATGTACTGTAGATAGGTTAGGCAATCCAGGACATGTTAGAGTGATTTCTGTCGCATTGTCATCGCCTTACCAGGAGGCTGATTCTGTAACTCAGTGGCTATCACAAAATGAAAGCCACTGACATATATTTTTTATCCATTGAAGGTTTGAAGAGAAATGTCATTTACTATTTCATAGTAAACCTTCAATGGATAAAAAATACGTCAGTGGCTTTCATTTTGGTAGGCACTGAGTTACAAAATTAGGGGGCAGTGCTCCCTGGGCCTCATGCTTCCATCGAAATATGTTCGGTCCAAAAGGCTACGGCTACAAGAGCAGCCAAATGCTCAGATGATATACCTAATACAGTGTGTAACCATCTTTAACGCCTCTTTGACGAGACGTTTGCGTTTCCGGCAATAGCCTGTAAATAATATAGCCAATCCTCGAACGATCCAAGCGCTTGATTGGTTTCCGCTTAGAAATTGACTGCATACAGAGAACTCTACGCGCTTTATGATAAGCCTAGCTTAATACCTATACGACCAACCTATATACTCCTATGCTTAGTGTCTCCAAGCAATCAGTAGAATAAAAATAAGTCGACGCTTGAACTTGGAGAATTGCTTGTCAAAAGAAGTAAAAACCATGTACGATTTTCAATTTCAAAAATCATCATTCTGATAAAGCCATGATAGGCTAAAAATAAGACAGTTCCCGCGGGAATTAAAAAATATTAATCCACGCGAACGAAGTCGCGGGAATCAACTAGTAAGCTAATAAGATAAACTTTCATTTTCCGTACAACAAAGCACCATTGACTAAGCGTTCTGCCGAGATATTATTTGGAATATGAATATCTACTCTTATGTACATACGTCAGTTACGAATAACAAGATCGAGAATGCGATGATACCTCTATGCGTTACATTTATGTGCTCTCACGAATTCCTCGGCAAAATTACAGTTCCCAGGTATTGTTTGTATACCTGAGTGAGTAGACAAAGCATTTGCGACTAAATTACTTAATTAACAAAGGAAAATATTATAGAATATTTAACATAATATGAGTACTGTAGTTCCTTGTCAGGCATTCATACTATGACTTGTCGAGATTTTAATGTGGAATACAGGTAAAATTCAAAAAACAAGCTATAATTAAAAAAAATTAAAAACACGACTGCTCAGCCAAAAAACGAACTAAAAAGTTATATACCACAATCATTAGGTATACCTTTGGAATCTTATTCACGTTTTAAATGATATTGTTTTGTAAATCACTGGATATTGAACTATAGTGTTATATATTTTTGGAATCTACTTATTATTTTCTTGATGATGATTGTATACTTAGTCTCATTTTAGATTTATTTTTTTCAACTTTCTTAAGTTTGATTTTTCAAACCACTATTTTATCCCTTAGGGGCACAGATTAGCTAATCTGTGCTTAGGGGGTTGAATTTTCAAAAATTCTTTCTTAGCGGATCCCTACGTCACAATAGCTATCTGTGTGCCTTTCAGCCTGATCTGTCCAGTGGTTTGAGCTGTGCATTAATAGATCAGTCAGTCAGTCAGTCGACCTTTATCTTTTATATATTTAGGTTAAAGATTAAATAGATTTTTGTCAGTAAAATTAATAACAGTTATATTTACATCAAAGAAACATTAGATTAAAAGCTAACGTATCACACAAATTCCAATCCAAGACTCAATGCATGGACAATACCTATTACCTTATTATTATCAGAATCAACTGCAGTAATATACCTATACTTACTCGTAAATATAAGCGATATATTTTGTAATACCAATGATAGATAAGACCCGCATGCTGAATTTGCATTAAAGCATATCAAATTCAAATGATGACTATTATTATGGTATGATAATAATATTGTAGAATATATAAAATTCAAAGTCCTGACTGACTGACTGACTGAGATATCAACGTACAGCCTAAACTACTGAAGTGAGAAACTTGAATTTTTTACAGTTGGTTCCTTTTATGACGTAGGCGCACACTAAGGAAGGATTTTTGGAAATTCAACCCCTAAAGGGGTAAAATAGGGGTTTGAAAAATCGAACTTAACGTGAGCAAAGCCGCGAGCAAAAGCTAGTATTGTAGAAAATCCTTGGTCGCATCTATCTACTAAATTTTTTTAAGTATATCAGTCAAGTGCAGCTTTTCATTTCCCCTCCAAATAAACAGAAAGCTTGTTTTGGGCACGACTGTGCAAGTAATGAGAATCGAGCAGATGACCTTACAGTTTTCATTCCGCACGTTTAACCGTTGGGCTATAGAAGGTACACTTTACTTAGATGAATTTCAAAAAAGTTACTTAACGAAAAAGGTTCTTTTCGGTATTTTAAGGGATTTGCATGAAACACGGCACAATGAGAGATTTAAAAAAATCCAGTCACTTTAATCGAGAAGTGATTCGCGTTCTATAGGATTATTAAGTTTAATTAGTTGAAGAACTTGCGAATGACGCCTATTGTATTATTAATTCCTTCATTAAAGATAGCCATCTCCTTTTTACTCGCTGCTCGGATAAAAATTCAATTAGAATTAAAAATAAATCTCTAGAACGTCTTCAAAGACATCGGAGTTTTTCACAACCTCTCTCAAATATAAGAAAACACCATTTTACATCTTAGTGCAGCTTACATAATGCTTTTTGAAAGCATAATCCTACTATCTATTAGCTAATGCTTACGATTTTGTTCGTTATCTAATGTTTCAAATAATTTCTTCTACTCATACAAATACTAACCCCCGTCAGTCGTCACCCCTACGGATTGAATTTCAAAAAAATATAGGATCTCGGAACAAAAATATTTTGTCGTAGGTACCTATTTCGACTTTTCAATGTTCTGATACCTACGGAAAAACTTTTTAAGTAATTTTTATGCTTTCAATTGTTTCAGATAGCTACGAGGTACATCATCAATGAGTTCAGCCATCTTGGAATAAAATCGTGTAAGTATAATAGTTTTAATACCCAACTTTATATTCACAGTATCTACCTAATTTTAGAGGATGTTTTGGTAGCTTCAGCGTAGGTTTGTTCCTTCTCTTAATTGGTACAATAATAAAATAATATAAAACTTTCTATAGCATAAAATAATAATCTTATGTTTATTCACTTACACCGAGCGTACTTAGTGTTTACAATTTGGTACAATATAGGTACACTTAGCTTAACAATTTTACTCTACAAAGCTCAATGGCCATGTCATCTTTATGTAAATAATATCAAAGGATCTTGGCGCAATTTGCAAACAGTGTTTAAGTCGGAGACATGCTGGCCGGTTCTAGACAACCTAGCCAACAAACAACAAAGGTTCAGTAACTACATCAAAATATTTTCACTCCAATAAATAAGAGGCAATAATAAAGCTCGATGATTTAGAAATTTAGAATAATCAGTATGAATTTATTCATCTACGTACTAATATTTTGCGAATTCCTACATACCTTTTTGAACAAAGCGTTCACGTGGAAAACTGGCGCCACTCAAAACAACAATTCATTAATATAAACCCTCGCGACAGGTCGTATTAGAAGCGCTCGTGAAATATAGGAATATATCCTCGTGAATAATTTGTTGTACTCGTTGACCGCCGTCATATGCGAATATATTACGTTTTGCGTGTACCTCCCATGTTACCCATGTATTGTGTAGGGTTACCAACGACTGAAATCTAAGCCCCAGCACCTACCCTTATCTAATTTTTTCGATTCAGTGAAATATAAAAACATTGTACAATGAAAGAAGATAATTTTATATCAATTTATAGAATCGAGAACTCGTACTCTTACTATACCTACTATCACACTAATATTATAAAGCTGAAAGTTTGTTCATTCATTCATTTTATCCCCGAAAATTACAGAGTTCCCATGGGAATTGAAAAACCTTGATCCACGCGGAAGAAGTCGCGGGCATTGTCTAGTAATACTATAAATGCGTGTTTATTGGTTTGCCCTTCAATCACGCCGCAACGGATCGAAGTGATTTGCATGGGTTTGCAATATTTGAAGACCGGGAGAGTAACATAGGCTACTTTTTATTCCGGAAAATCAAAGAGTTCCCATGGAATTTTTATAAACAAAATCCACGCGAGCGAGCCACCGCGGGCATTAGCCAGTCGCTTATAAATTGATCGGATAGAAAAGTTTAAAGTGATTGGTTTAAGTACCTACTTAATATAATATAACCTACTTGATATTACAGACACTTCAATTTTATTCATTTTTATTCATTTGTATAGATTATATTATTGAAGTGATAAAAGTCCGGGAATATGCGATTTAAAAAACTTGACTAATCGATAAGACAAGTCCTTACCATTCAAAACGCACTTCACCAAACAAAGGCCCTCATCAATAGCCAGCACCCTTCTGAAACGCCTTTGTTGTGTGTTTAGGGTGAAACTGCCACTACAATAAAATAGCACGTGAGAAGGTGTGCATGTATAACGCATAAAGCATTTCGTGTACTGTTAACTTTACTTTAGGCCAGTGCCGCACTAGCAATATTATTATAATGTGCGGCCACATCGCAGCAGTAGCGATAAATGCAGTTGGGATAGGTATGAGTTTAATTGGCGCTGCAAAAAACTATCCATTCATAAATCTGTCTGAAAAAGTTACGTAAATATTTAAGGATGTTAATCCTCTGATCCACTGCCAAAATAATAATAATTAATTAACCCAAGTAAGTTTGGTAGAAGTTTAAAACGAAAATAATAGTCCAAAAGTATTTAAGATCTCTCCATCCCAAAGTTTTGTGGAACTTTAACAAAATTGAAAGATAAACGTTTCCTAAGTACTTTTAAAATATTTTATGAAAAGCCAGGGACTTCACTGTATAATATTTATTTATCAAATTAGAAATGAACTGATCCAGAGGCGAACTTCAGTTACTGGTATACCTAGCTTCATCGAGTCTTAAAGGTAAAGTAGGAATCGGGTACCAGATACAGCCCGAAAAACCGAAGGACATCGGCATTCCAAGATACTTTATTTCCTTGTTCCTAATACGCACCGCAAAAATTTGGAATGCCCTTCCGGCTTCCGTTTTTTCAACTAACTATAATGTGGGTGTCTTTAAATCAAGAGTGAATAGGCTGCATCTTCACTTGCCATCAGGTAAGATCGCAGTCAAGCTCTAGTCTATATATTAAAAAAAAATTGAATAGTGACCCCCCCACCAGCAAGCGCAGCGCAGTGTTGGAGGACCCCTCACGTGGACGGAAAAGCTAGATAGCAAGTCGCTGGCAGCCGCTGGATACAAGCGACGCAAGACTGTGCTCTGTGGCGATCTTTACAAGTCGAGTAGGCTTCTATTACTTGGGGGTACTTCAGTGTACCCCAAAAGTCTATTGTTTTCTCTTATAAGATTGTGTTACGTTACGAAGGTAGATCCAATACCTACTTAGATGAGAGATAACTAAAGGCACTTTATTGAAAATTAAAGGGTCCCTTTCATGTTAGGCCTGAATGTTTGGCCTTTGTTCAAAACCCTTTTTGCTTCTGCAGAATCCACTGTAAAGTTTATACCTAATCGGTTTGCTTTACAGATGACTAGGTGGTTTCGTTATTCTTAGTAGCCAGGTATTGTTTTTTTCATTGGATGAGATGAGCCCTGGACTAAGATTTCACCTAATGCTAAGGCCGATGCATTCAGATGGCAGTGGAGTTATCTAGGTAGGTAACATAAGGACTTCATCTAGTTGACAATTTCAAGTATCTACCTATTACAGTTCATGAGATACAGCTAGCTGACAGACAAACGGACGGACGCAGCGGATTCTTAGTAATAGGGTCCCGTTGGCACCCTTTGGGTACGGAACCCTGGAAAGAAGGCGTTTACTTTCATGGTTTCAATAAACCTACGGGCGCTCTATACTTCAAACGTATAAATTGCTGGTAAAGTACCTATCTCAAAATTTCATAAAGTTTAAAAATGGTTATTGTCAAGCAGGTATTTCTTACAGCAAACGCAATAAAAAATGTTCGCCGAGAAATTGCGATCCGTATAATGCAGCCTTACGTACCTACCTACTCCAAGTTTGAAATGAATAACCTGGAATGAAGTGTTAATAGATGTCCATTACAGTAAAATAACCCAATATTTTAGGACGGTTGTATCTCGATTTTTATCTACCTACTAGGCAAACAAGTACACAAGTGTAAATTAAAAATTTAAAACACCCCCGAAATGTTACAACATCCTAGTCGCTAGTCAGTAATCGTTAAAATAAAAATATTATGTAATCCCATTTTGTGGTGGCGGTCATCTTGGACCGATTTTCATCAAACAGTTAAGAACACTCCCGATTATTCACCTTTCAAACAAAAAAAAAAACAAAATCAAAATCGGTTCATCTGTTCGGGAGCTACAATGCCACAGACACACACACACATGAGTCACTTCAAATCAGACGGTTATAAGTACAGAATATAGCAACGTACCGCTTGTCACGACTACCTATGCAAAAATAATTCAAGTTATCTGTAGGTCCCTTGGAGGATATAATTATTTTAGCTTCGTTGTGGCGTGATTAAAAGACAAACCAACAACTTAACAAACAAACACTTTCGAATTTAAATATTAATGTTTAGGCAAAAGATATGTTATAGGAAAAAACTATTTTAGATAGAAGGGATGTTTATATCACAATGTTACCCACAAATACGGGGAAAGTTTTGCATAGAACAGAAATATTAAAATAAAACTCCTAAAAGATAAAAGAAATTATATAAAATCGTATGCATTTGAAAAAAATATTGTTCGATAATATTTTAAGACTTCATAAAAATTATTATACCCAACTCCGCTAAAGGGCAAACTATTGTAGCGGGTATCTCGCCTCCGTTCTTACATTTTCGTATTACTGCATCTCTTTTACTCTGTAACTGTGATTCTTATAAGCTTATTTATAAGTGAATTCCCCATACCTATGTTTATGAACTATAATAGGTAGTTTGATAGGTACCTATTTTAGGTAGGTATGTATCGGTATGTATAGAGTTGCACAGCAACGTGACAGAAACTGACTCACGTCAACTGACTGAGCAGTTGCAGGATTGTCTAAATAACGTAGACAGAGAAGGCAATAGACCAAGGTACTGTGTAACCGCGACTGAAATAGAGATAACATGACGTAACGATGACGTCACATGACAAGTTCGAGTTTAATGTTGCCACAATAACTGCACTCCCCTAGTACCCCAAATTAGATGGAAAATTCTTCCCAGGATTTTTAAATAAAACGACAAAACAGATGCTGAACTGTTTTATTTTTTAAATAACATACCTACACATATAAGGTTGTCTGGGAGAGACATACCTATTAGGGTAAGCTTCTATTTTTTACATATATCTTAATATTGTGTGCAATAAAGAATTTATTATTCTTTATTGCACACAATATTAACTTCAACCACCACTTAAAAGTATAAAATAATTTTAGTTTGTACACGTAAGTCGGTTTTTTAAAAATATTTTTTTTATACTAAAGTTTTTTAATGTAGTTTCATAGGACCAATTCACTAGATAATTATTTGCTCCTTAAAAAAAATATTGAAATTCCGAATAGAAATTTAGCATATGTGAGTCACTTTGAAAAAAGATGTATGTAACACAAAGGAAAATTTTTTTTCGTTACTAGTAAGAATGTTACACAAAATAATTTTTAATGAACAGTTAAAATTTTCCTTCGATCGAGTAATGCTATTGAATTAAAAGCAACAAAAATTGTATATTTAGTCATCAAAATCATCATTAATGAAATTAACAGTATATTTCTTTTTTCAGGCAGTCGTATAAAACTGCAACTCTTCATAGTTTAAGTTAATAATTATTTAAAAAAAAACATTAAAAGTCTGCCTCTAGCTATTTAAAAATGGCTTTAAAAATTAAGAACTTTGTAAATAAAATAATTCTTAAGATCGCCAACAGTTCTCGACTGGTCGTTGGACATTCGAACGAAACTTAAGGATGATTCAGAACAGAAACCGACACTATCTAACTGAATACACTTTAATCATCGCCGACATATATTATATTCTAGTATCCATCATCTTTCTTTTCTTTTCTCATAATATTCATTTCTTCCATCACGACTTTATTTTGTTTCAACAAAAATTAAAAAAAAAACTGAAAAAGTAGCCAAAGTAACCCGTCGTTACGGTATGTCAGAGGACATTACTAAAAAAACCTATCTCCGTGCCAAATTTCAGCCATATCGGATTAGTGTGGCGTATTGAGTAACAAACATCCATATGTTTGTTACTCAATCACGCCACACTAAACCGATATGGCTGAAATTTGGATGTATGTATGGATGGCCATACATACATTCAAACTTTCACATTTATAATATAAGTAGGATAGGGAAAATCGGGACATTGTATAGGTACCTAAAGCTGGCAACACACATAGATACTAAATTTTCTTATTAACTGTCAGTTTGTTTCGCACAAAAGTGTGTCGACCTTGAAAAAAACTGGTTACACGATGAGGGACAAAAAATTGGGTAGCTGCGTCTCTGTTTATCACATTAATAACTTTATTTCTGCTCTCTTTTTAGTGTGAGTGAGAAAGAAATCGTCACTGACTCTATGTCTTCTCTCTCTACGCTAAATAATGACTATTGTGATGATCGCAATCATCTCTGATTGGCCAATAGTCTCTAGTCTTTGCATCTTTTTCATTGGCTGTAATGCACTGCTGCAGCAAAAGTGCCATAAATTCAATCAATCACCTTGATTGTAGAAATTTGCTAGCAAGTAGCAATGATTGATGTAGCTTTTTCTCAATGACCAGTCCGACCAGTCGCGGACCAAAACAAAATAAAAATTACCGTCTCTGTTGTGGTTGTCTATGACAGCTTGCCTTGCTTCAAACTTCAGATGCGTCATCTGCGTCGAATTTTAATAGTTTTTAATTTTAAGTGATTAAGAAAATTGTGATAAGTGTGATTTTATACAAATCTTCGTGATAATATTAGTGTTAAGACTTGTTATGTTATCGTTGTTCGTTGGAATAAATAACGAGGTAAGAGATTAAGAGAGCTTCGGCGACATTGTCTGGAAGATTTGTTTAGAAATTGCGGGATCGATAACCCGGTCGGCTAGCCATGAGGCGCGTCGCTGAGGTTATGTTGCGAGTCGCGAACCAGTATCCGAGTTCAAGTAACGGTCCCGCGGACCATCGCGAGCCGGCTTGTGTTACAGCCGCAAAATCCGGTCGCACCTAGGACAAGTTAGTGCATATTAGCGACTAGATCCTCATTAGCCGCCCTAGTTCCGTTGCGCTTGTCACTGAGTACCATTGTAAATAATTAAGTATCTAGCTTCGCTTTGATTCGACAAGTACTTCCCATGTCCCGCACCTTTAGCGCTCGAAACCTTTGGACGTTCCTTACGAGATGTGCGCCTCTTTCCAGCTTACCCCGCCTGCAGTGAGCCAAGAGCCCCCGAGTCCCAGCCATTAGATTGAGTGGAGTGTCCCCTGCCCACACGTAGCCCCACACGCAGTCACAATTCCGCGAGACTCGACGGACTCCTCCTCCAGCATGGAATTGGAGAAAGCCCCCACTCTCCATGAAGAAGATTCAAAAGTCACCCTCACAATCAGACTGATTATGCAGGGGAAGGTAAGACTTTACATTTCACCACATGTACGGCAAACTCACAAATCTGCAAAAGAAGCATTTGACAGTAGAGAGTTTTAAAAGCATATAAAAATGGTTTATTTTCTTTATTTAAGGTTGCATACTTTTTGCAAGCCTAATGTACCTACCTATTATAAAAAAAATGTATTCTTTCGAATGCTCCCTTGTAAAACGCTTCTTTTGCAGTTTTGTAAGTTTGCTGTAGATGTGACGACTTGTTCATTTCAACAAGTTAATAGTTGTTGCTATTGATGTATACAGATAGGCCCTTGAAAATAATAAGCCATGATATGAGCACAGCTAGTATTAATATTTGATACAACATAAAATCTACAAATTGAAAGTTGAATTCAAATATTAGATATATATTCAGATAGTAATGTGTGTCAATAATCAGATTGAGATTGGTTTACCATTACCCAACTACTTTTCATATCTTAAACCAACTACTTTTACTACATATTATTTGATTAAATTACATAAATATTATTATTAAATTACATAATTAAATTACATATTACTTGATTAAATTTTCACCTTCAATCAATATAATAATATCTATAGATTTTGCGTTATTAATATTGCCAGCTAATTAATCTGATTTGCAAAATTTGATTGATTCAATACATTCAGCTGCATACTTAGAGGTTTATGTTGTGTTTTTGGTTAATATTAATAATGCCACAAGAATTCGCATTACATTTCGCAAGCAATGAATTTGTTCAATATTTAAGCACATTTTTGTGCACAAATATTTAATATTGAATTTTTGAATATGCCTATCTAATACATCAACGGCTCTTACATTTTGAGATGTTCTCACTGTGAAAGTGTGCACTTTACCTTCTTCTAATCTCCTTTTAATGCTTATTAGTCAAAATCAAAAATCTTCTAACTTTAATATAGGTTTTAAGTTTTGTGTAATAACTTTTTATTTTTAGTTTTCTTCTTTAAACTGAAATACCTTATTATTATTTATTTTTCAACATACAACAAATACAAACTACTTATTTCTAAACCAATCAGTATTCTAAGAAATCACTGAGGTTTAAGGTGTAAATCTAAAACACTATATTTGTATTGGTCTTTCATCCTTATAAGAACCTCTTATCTCACATTATTTTGCAAATAAGTTTCCTGAATTTATTAGAAATTGATTCAACTTACAAGTATACTAGACTTCACAGACTTTAGTGGCTTTTTCTAACTTTTGTGCGACTTTTTAAATAATAATATAAGTCGTACAATTTATTTATGACAAGTTGTGTGACTCTAAAGTATGTTAATCTAACATGACATTGATATTTAAATCTTGTTAGGAAACTAACATTTGTATGGATGCTTAGCGCAATATCCTGTTTGTGAATTGCCTTGCCCACCTCACTAGTACATTTGCATTGAAATGAATAAGCCATTGAATTTGGCTTATTCATTTTTTTCATTCATTTCTATTATTTTTATTTGAATTTTCTAATCTCTTTTTGTCCGTTATTATTAGAATAAAATAGAAGTTTTCATTCAAATAAAGTTACAAAATGCTAGTTCGGAATGACATTCCAACAAAGATAATATTTGAAGAAAAAATCGATTTTTCAACCAATGCTTCTGAAAAATCGATTTTTATTGTAATTGAAGAAGAAAATAGGATAAATAAATTGTTTTGATGAATCACAAATAAATACAACCTGAGTTTTACAGACAGAGAATAACCAAAGCTTAAGTTCAGTAGGTACTTAGTTTTATTGTTATAGTTAGCAGCACTAAAGTAGTAATAGATAGCCTAGATAAGATGGGTCTTTCAAGTTTAATACATCCATTTGTTTAATGTATGTTGTAAACTGCTTGTTTTTAATATTATAAGTAGTTTATTAGTGGTGATTAAAGTTGGTTTGTTTTTAAAGTTCGTTTATACTGAAAATTCTAAATAATTAAGAAACAGGTAGGTTTGTACCTTTTTAAAAGTAGCTGAAATCTTCAGGGGATCAATTTTTAAAAAATTTTTTGACAACTCTGATTTCGAAAGATCAAGGTAGCCTCTAGGTTTGTTTGTTCCTGATATGGAAGGCAAGGACGGCTTGAAAGCCCGGCAAAATGGCGACGTTTTTAAATTGTTTGAATAGAACAATTCTACATTTTCATGAATTTATAAACAATAAAAGGGATACATTTTTTTTCTATGCTATGGTGCTATAAAGAATGAATTGAAAATATAAAACAAATCCTTGCATAAATACAGTATTCTCTATGTGATTGTGAAAGTCATTTCTCCAGCTAAGAAGGAATAAAGAACAGACTTTAAAATATATAAAAAATAATATTTATGTTATGCTTATTTTTTTAAATATTATGAGCTTATTAAGAGCCACACAAAACGGCCGATTAACGCCTACTTGTGGAGAAAATTCCCAGGAAATGAAGGAAGAGCTTATTTCCGAATCACAGACTCAATATTATTTATTTGTACCTATAGATTGTGGAAAAATTAATATTACGTCAATTAAACTTTTATAGCTTCCAAATAATTAATCAATGGTTTCTAAATTAACGCACCAAGACGTCTGTCACAGCTGTGAAATGTAGTGGTGTGAAGCTGGCTATCTATGTGATGATTCTAGTACCCGGTTTTAATTGGCCGTAATCCAATATAAAGTACACCTGGCGAGGTGCCAGCTATTGGCATTCTGCATGCTCATCAAACATCAATTTGTTTCTTTTATAATTGAAATAATGCAGCAGATGTTTAACTTTGTGTCTTACGGTCTTTTTAGATTTCCATAATACATACTAGTTTCTTTGTTTCTTTCAGTTACATCCATTCAAAAATTTGTTTCGATTAATTTTTTTAAATTAGTTTATATTTTTTAAATTATCACTCTTATTTAAATGAAATCCTACAAAATATCATCTCTTTGTCATATTTCCTTTTTATGTACTTAAAAAGTTGTAATTATAAATTATAAATCAAGTTGATTTTGTTGGACAGTCTCCATATTAAACTCACAAATATTAAAATAGTCCGGTTCACTCCTCAAAACATTTATTTAATTATAATTTGAGCTGTGAGTTAGAGATTGTTTTGAAACAATATAAGCGTCATTATCTGCTATCTACAAATAAGATATATTATGTGCAAGCAGATAATAATGCAAATGTTTATCAACATTATACATAATTAGTACTGCATCGGTATAAGGTTCTTTGAACTTACATGTTGCACAGTCATTCTCATTTCTATTTGTGTTATAAGATGTATTACTGGAGAGGATAGGCTGACGCGTGAGCATTGTTCACATACTGAAGAAGTCAACCGCAGATGCTGCCAGGAAATAGGCCCGGCATTATGTCGCCGGCACTCTAAAACTGTCATTGTGCATCCAGATACTATTATTGTAGTAAAGAATTGCAATGCTCCGTCTATTAATGGACACCAGACAGGAACTCTTTTGTGCGATATAAATCTTCGTGCGACAGCATTAATTATGCGTGCGCTTGTTGCACAATAATCGCCAATGCTTGCCACTTCACTGCACACAAGTTATTTCCGATTGATACAAAATTTTTATTGTGATTATTGAAATTTGTGTTTCTCTTTTTCACAGGAAGTGGGCAGTATTATTGGCAAAAAAGGAGAAATCGTCAAAAGATTTAGAGAAGAGGTGAGATTCCTTATACGTTTATTGTTTTAGATACAGTACTACATTTTGGCGTAAGGTTGTGTTTGAGCGTTTTTTGCTACCATTTTCCTAAAAATTACTAGGCCAATTTTAAAGCATTTTTTGCATAAAATACGTATGATTTCTGGGCATGTTTTTAGATGTTTTACAGTCATAGGCCAAAAGCCACAGATATTTTTTTTAATTTTTCACAGTTTTTTTACCATTTATCTGAAAAACTACTGGGCTGCTAAACTACTCAGAGCTTTCTAGGTTGTTCAATGTGGGTTTAATTTTATGTCTTGTTAATTGCAATTCTTAATATATGTAGATATGTATTATGGGTGCCATAAATAAAATTGTCCATTATGTATGATAATGCCTCGTTTATAATAATGCCTCATTTATAATAATGCCTCATTTATAATAATGCCTCGTTTATAATAATGCTTCATTTATAATAATGCCTCATTTCGTTGCAGTCTGGAGCTAAAATCAACATATCAGATGGATCATGTCCAGAGCGAATTGTCACAGTCACAGGCAACACAACTGCTATTTTCAAAGCGTTTACCCTCATCTGCAAGAAATTTGAGGAGGTAAGACTAAGTCCCCACCAGAGTCCCCTACTTACAATGTTTTCTCGTGCAGTTGAAATGTGTTAACGGCACTTCAAACAGTTTTAGGCTTGCAAGCTCTAACTTAGACCTCATTAAAGCTTTCCATCAGGCATGATTGTCGTCAATCGATCTCTTTCGATCAAATCAATACAAGTATAAAAATCTAAAAACTTTAACCCAACTGCAGAAAATAGGGTGTAACTTCTGCCATATTGATTTTGTTCGTATACAATATAGCCTATGTCACCCAGACCACAATAATGAATTGACTTACATCTCCTTCATCAAAATCAGTTCAGTGATTTAGGGCTATAGTAGAACATTCGTAAAGAGTCAAATAGTCACAATGGAAATTATTATTTATCAAGCTCCATACTGTTTATACGATCCCTTAACGATTAAAATAAACAATCTGTAGCTATGCAAGTCGCATGAACAAAGACCCGTTGATAGGTACCTAATAACTATTCAAAATATCAAAAGTAAAATGCACAGTCAGGGCATTCATGAGGCTGAGCAATAAGTAACATAAACAAATTCTATAACACATCTAGATCTGATTCTGAAAATAATAATTATATTACTGGTACTTTTCCAGTGGTGCTCACAATTCAATGAAAGCGGCGGCGGCGGGTCGAGGGCACCCATCACTCTGCGGCTCATCGTGCCCGCGTCGCAGTGCGGTTCACTCATCGGCAAAGGCGGCTCCAAGATCAAAGAGATCAGAGATGTCACTGGAGCCAACATACAGGTCAGTGAATGTGTAGTTCTTACTATGAAATACGCTGCGGGTCGCAAGCGCCCATCACTCTATGGCTCAGATCAGAGATGTCACGAGCCAACATACAGGTCAGTGACCATGTATAGCTTTTATATGAAATACAATGCGGGTCGCAAGCGGCTCATTGTGCCCGCTTCGCACTGCGGTTCACTCTATTTTGTGGGATGATGATTTGAATACGAAAGGAGAGATGTCACTCAAATCGCTTCTACTAGATGAAGTTTCCCATTTCTTCAAACATGACTATTGACTGTGTTTAATATTAACAGAAAATAGTTAGAATTATTTTGCTATAATCCGCCAACAGAAAAAATCTGTATGGTCAAACATGCAGTTAAAAAGCTAAGCACCGCTTACCAAGACCAAGCAAAAAAGCCAAGTTCCCCAAGCAAGCAATGCCACCACCATCACACAAGACTTTTATACTACTCTCGACGCACGTTTCGCCCCGACACCAGAGCATCCTCAGGAGATATCGACTTTACAAAGCTGTATTGTCCTAGTCAATACAGCTAGTAGTAGTAATCATGAACTTCCGCAAAGTAACGCCTGCTTCTATTTACGCCAATATTACGCCAATATTTGTGTTTAATATAATAATATTTTGTTTGTAGGTAGCGAGTGAAATGTTGCCGAACTCCACGGAGCGAGCGGTGACAATCAGCGGGACATGTGATGCCATCACGCAGTGCATTTACCACATCTGCTGCGTCATGCTAGAAGTATGTGCTTTTTTTTTTAATTTTATGTCATACTAGCTGGTGCCCGCGTCACGTACATGTGTTTAATAGAATTAGTGTTCTATTGAACACATGTACATTGTACATTCAACCCATAACCCTAATCTGTTTCGCTAAATCGCTTGCTGGCACGTCTGACGGTTGGGTGGTAACTAGCCGAGGCTAAAGCCTCCCACCAGACCAGACCAGAGTCAATTCAGAAATTACAATTGCTCCCGCAGATAATCGAACCCGAGACCTCCTAGATATAAGACCGCAGTGCTAACCACTGCACCAAGGCGGTCGTCACATAGTACTAAATAAGTAACGTTCTATTGGCCAACCCCCTGATTCTGTAACTCAGTGCCTATCAAAAAATGAAAACCACTGACATACATTTTTTATTCATTGAAGGTTTACTATGAAATAGTAAATGTCATTTCTCTTCAAACCTTCAATGGATAAAAAATGCCTACCGTCGTTGATAGGCACTGAGTTACAGAATCAGTCCCCTGTCCCCGCAACATGCTACACCGCACAGAGTATATACGTGTATTGAAACTCCGAAATAATACTAAAGGAGGTGAATGTACTCATGAAACTGAACAACTTTCCCCAAGGAACATAGGTCGAAATGTGAAAAAAAATGTGGACCTCCCATACAAAATTGACGATCAGCTGATCGATTTACTATGGGAGGTAAAAATTTTTATTTCATATTTCGACCTATGTTCCTTGGGGAAAGTTGTTCAGTTTCATGAGCACATTCACCTCCTTCAGTATTATTTCGAAGTTTCAATACACGTTGTATAAGTATCAATAGATTGTATATTTTCATATTCTGTTACAGAGTCCACCAAAAGGCGCGACGATCCCGTACAGACCAAAGCCAAATGTAGCGGGGCCAGTAATCCTCGCCGGCGGCCAAGCTTACACTATCCAGGGAAACTACGCGGTGCCGGCGCAAGATGTAAGTGTTGCGTCATAATGCTGGAAGCACACTCGCCACACATTACGCTGCCCCACGTGACATATTAAACAAGCGTTAGACGTGTTAAATTGTAGGAATTTGCGGTACTATGCGTTTAAAATTAGAAGACAACAGTTCCGGTCAGTTTTTCTTAATCACTTTCTATGATTGATAATTTTTTTAATGTGTGGCTTTAGGACGCCAAATACAAAAAGTAAATAGAAAAACTCACTAACTACAAAAATATTAAAATAAGTTTTTGTATTCGGCCATACAAGTGTTACAAGGAATAGACATAAAAATATAATTATATGCGTCTCATTTATAACATTTCTGACTGGAGAATAAATAAATAGCTTGACGGCAGTCACGCCCGATGGGAAGTATTAATAAGGCCTTGATGATGCCTATAATTTACTTTTGTCTTGAAAGTAAAAAAGTCTTGTTTAAAAAAATCTAGCTAAAAAAACGGACGCCGGAAGGGATTTACCAAAGTAGATATTAATTTACAAACTACGAATAAATAATAAGTAAGGAAGTCTAACTGCGTTAAAAAAATGACCCCAACAAAAATTGTGCCAAAGTGGGTGGAGATAAAAATTGAGCCGTTAGAGGTGGGGATTAAAAACAAAAATAGCACGTCAACAGTTGAACATTTTTCTTGCACATCAAATTTTCATAACATCGTCCAATGAATCAGCTGTCATAGCAAACATAGCAGCACGCGCGCGAGCCAATCCCTGCTTTCGTTCTGAATTTGAACCGATCACCAAGCATGTCTATCTGTAACCTCTGAAGTGATTCGTATTTTGAATCATACGGCGTTTTGGTTTGAAGTAGGGCCATTTTTTAGGGATTTTGTTCTGAATTAGACTTCGTTACTTCGTTACGTAACGAAAAAAGTGATAGTTTAACAAAGTCTCCGACCTCTATCGAACGAATGAGTATTTACAAAAAAAAAACCTTCAAGGGATGAAAAATGCCTATCGTCGTTGACAGGCACTGATTTACAGAATCAGGGGGCTGCTCTGCTCTGTGCGTCGCTTACGTGTCGTTTACGTGTAAATAAGGCACACAGCAGACCACGGCGTAGGACCTCGTAGATAGGGTAGGCTGGCGATGTGTACGCGCGCAGTCAGTGACGTGTGACGTGACGTGTGCGGCGGTGTGCAGGCGGTGTGCGCGCCCGTGTTCCCCGTGCTGGAGATGAAGCCGCCCCTGGTGGGTGCGCTGCCGCCCGCGCACCTGCTGCCGCCGCTGCACGACCACCACCTCGTGAGTGAGCGCCGACCCACCCGACCTCATAGAGCCCGACCCGACCGTTACCGAACTCTTACACACGACCCTGATACCCCAAACACACACACTCTTGGCACAATCACACACCTAGACCGAAAGTGACACGACTCAAATAAACTTTCTGTTCCCTAGTCGAAATAGTCTTTTTGAATAATTTCGGCATTCGGTAGATTCATTTGATGATTCGAAAGCACTTTGTATAAGTTTATTTGAATAAAAAATTATTCTATTCGATTTTATTGTTCACATTTCATAATATGTATTTATGGCATAAAATAAAATTGAGTTTCATAACTTTACTAACAAAAGATTCAGAAGGACTTTTTTATTGTCTAGGGAACAGTGACCTTATTTCAATTGTATGACTTTTGATCTAGGTGTGCGATATGGTATGTTCTGTCGTCGCCACATATTATAGGCGATTAAAGCTTGGACAAAGACATACATAAAACGTCACGGCAGCAGGGCAGCAGAACTTTAGAGTGAACGTGTGTACGACTTGATTTGAACTTTATACGACACGTCATACTGTAGGATGTGACAGTCACGTAAGCTACGCTCGGCAGTATGAACTCCATATATTACATACCCAACGAAAGGGATTCTATGTATAATGCAATTCAAATGACAGTAGGAATGAGAAGCCGCCATTTTCTGTTTCTATCTCACTCAGTGTAAACCTCATATGAGCAGGACAGAAATATAAAATGGCTGTTTGACAGTCCTATTCTCATTTGAATCGCATTATACGTCGTGTATCGCTGTCGTTGCGAGTGTTTGCCCGAGCTTTATACAAACTTACCCAAGCGCCACGAGGTTCAACACTTAAAGCGTAAAAACCAAATGCATTGACTTCATACAGGCCACAGAAGCTGCGTTTTTTTTTTTGTGGCCCAAGTAACATCACAATTGATTTGGTATAAACGAG
Source organism: Hipparchia sbordonii (assembly GCA_038048805.1). Classification (NCBI taxonomy): domain Eukaryota; kingdom Metazoa; phylum Arthropoda; class Insecta; order Lepidoptera; family Nymphalidae; genus Hipparchia; species Hipparchia sbordonii. Next base: position 5,315,444 of record CM076104.1, on the reverse strand, counting down.
TGCAGCGCATTGATCGGGCGCTCGCTTCGCTGCGAATTAGCTTTAACCGTTGCGGCTCATGGCCTTCCCATTATAAAACTTTCATATCAATGACGCGTCCTCGTATAGCCCAAAATCTGTAAACAAACCCATAAAAATATTCTTTCACTCTTGAAACGTATCGAATCGAATATTGAAACTTAAAAACTCCCTAAACCCAAACAAACGTATGTTCGACGTGTCCTTGTAGAGCCCTCCACGATATCTGAAACCCTGAAGCTTAAAATCTTGGTACACAACTTCCAACTTTTTTTTTTATGTATGTCCCCGATTACTCGAAGACGCCTGGACCGATTTGAAAAATTCTTTTTTGTTTTGAAGGGTATACTTCCCAGGTGGTCCCATTGTCAACAGCTTAGGATCTGATGATGGGATCCTAGAGAAATCAAGGGGACTCTTTAAATTTTATAGGCACAATTGATATACTTTACAAGTTTACATCCCTGTAGTTCTATGCGCACAATTTACAACAAACATGAATCATAGAACTCTCCAAAAATGAACGCGTTTAAGTATAAAAGAATAATTGATTGGTTTTAAAAAAAAAAAACCCAGTCTTAATTTCGAGGCTTTATTTTTATTACATTTAGCATAAAACATACTTTTCTTCCAACATTTTACCCAGCAACTTTTGTTTATTATAAAATGCCCTGAGATATTTTTAACTAAAAAGACCATCTTAAGTTAAAAAAAATTACGGAACACTTTTGGTATCGCTATGTAAATACTCTATGAGGTTGGTATGAGGAATAGAGAGCGATTTGATTGGTGCTGCCCCATAATATCCTCTTAAGTGGTTTGGATGTGTGGTTCGGATCCTTGTAGAGTTAATTCAGTACAATTCCAAGTAGAACTCTCCAAAGGTGTGGAATGTTATAAATTTATTTGCGCTGGTATCCCCCGCTTTGAGAAACGTTGTACAAAAAATCCTAGCTTGTAATAGATGCACGTGACCCCATTCCCTTGTAATTAGTGCGTATATCGACACCCATAACCGTAGATAGAATTTCATTATTTTCAGCACAAATTGAAAATACGTTGTTCGTTGTCGAAAATGTATATGTAGTTACGATTATTAATTAATATATAATCAAGCTTTATCTGTTTGTTTTCTGGCATCGCCGAGACAAGCTTTACATTTGTTGAACATTCACTCGCATTCAAGCGGCGCATACGTTTTTTTTGAACATTCCTATATTTGCACCTCTCCTTTACCACCACACCTTATCCGATCTATTCTGATACGAGATAAATCTTCGATTAACCGTGGAGTGCATGATAAACATGTCACTATTTATATTACGTTTTAGAATTCAGTCAATTTTCTCTCCTCCCGAAATAGTAAATGCATTTTTCACGGGCAGCACCACTCCGTAACTCACAATGTGGTGGGACTCTCGGAAACAAAGAGAAAATTCGCAGAACTGGGAACTTGTATATTCTTCGATTAGTTTAATTCAGAGTATGATACCCACATGTTACGCATTAAATGAAGCTGGATTAAATTTATTGAAGAAATGCGATTTTTCTCTGGAGCGGTATTGATCATTCTTTAACTTTTTTTCTACCCAGGCAACCCTTTCCGGCGATCCCATCCTGACCATGTCAACGAAGGCGAAAACAAGCAGCTGGAGCTTGAAAATTTTGTCATGTGCTAGCTATTAGGTGGAAGGGAAATGCTAAGACTCAACAATACATTTCAGATGGGAGGATTGGCTAAATCACCGCTAGCAGGCTTAGCCGCGCTTGGCCTAGGAGGCCTTGGACCCGCCGGCACTGGCGGCCTCAACCCAGCAGGTAAATAGAGTGGGCCCTCCGAAACCTTATTTCTTTGAGTCATGACAGTTACAAGTTTGGAGCTGCACATAGTTTTGTTGAAGGGACTTTCACACGCCGCGGTATTGCGTTGCTTGTATGTTGGGACTCCTCGAAATTCTGGTATCGTTGATAGCAAGGTGGCTAGTGTGAACACTTCGCTTTTCGATCGCCATTGTGACCCCAAGGTCTATCGGTTCGTCAAAGTACGCCTATTTCCACTTCAACTTCACGATCTATTGAGCTGTCGATTATTGCAGTTCTTTCATTTCTAATTTTTTATTAAAAAAAGACGTGTGGCACTCGGGGACTGCCGCGGTAAAGCTATTTCATAGCATTTTTTATCAACGCCATCTAGCGGTGAGAGGAGTCCCGTATCAGGTTATTTTCGTTACGGAATTTCTAGATCCGGTCTCCACGCTCAAGGCCCGCGATAGAAGCTATGCAATAGCTTAAAAAAATATCCTATCCATCCCAAATATCACGTGACAGTTTTCATGTGTGTTGTGAGTAAAATTGATGTTAAACTAAAACTTAAGTACATATAAAGTTACAAGTAAACAAACGTGACACTGGTTGAGAGTTGGCATAAATCTCTCATTTTACACCTTCTATTCACGTCGCGTGATTTGACTAAACCTATAACCTATACATAATGGCAGATTTTCGACAGTCAAATTCAAATTCATTCTTTCATGTGGCCAATTTGTGGTAGTACTTATGACAAGTCGAGAATCTACCACCAGTTTGGAATGTTGATTCTGCTGAGAAGATCCGGTAAGAAACTTAGCAGTTGCTCGTTTCAAAACAAAAAATGTTACAATATAATAATCAATTGGTACGTTTGTTAACTTAAAAAAAATCCCTGTGGGCTCGAGCAATACTATTAATGCTATTTTGACACTTAAGACGAAATGCGAGCGGTCTTTTCTCCATATAAACGCTCTCGCCTGTTTCCTCCCTGGTTAATGACCCTAGAAAAATGTTTTTTACAGTTAAATAAATATCAACGTCTTCTGTGTCTCTGTTTTCCGTTTTGAAGATACATTATTTTTCTAAGCACTGGAACCCACACAAAATGCTTAAAATTACCTATTTTAAACCGCTGTCAATAGAGGCCTAGTGACTACAACTATTAACGAAAAAAGGAAAACATAGGAGCACAGTATATATCCGTCTTATTCAGTATATGAAATATCTTTTAAATTGGTAATATTGGAGGAGGAAACAGTAGAGAGCCAAACCTCAAATTATGCCTTTTTATGTAGGGCAAACTGTCGAATCTGGATTTTGTCCCTATCGCGCCCGGACGCCCTCCGAACTTTCGTAGAGCGACGGCACTACTTTATTCAAATACCTATTTTTCAAAAGTCTCTCCGACCGCATTTCCTCTTAAACTATAAACGTGGGAGTACCAGCGTGTCTAACTGTCACGTTTATTAACGCTGCAAGTGTGCGCTCTCCCAGCGTTGGCGGCCCTGGCCGGCTCGCAGCTGCGCACGTCCAACCAGACGCGCAACCAGCCCACCGCCAATCAGCAGTCGCACGAGATGACCGTGCCCAACGAGCTCATCGGCTGCATCATCGGCAAGGTGAGCGTGAAGCCGATAAGTGCGTGATACACATGCTTGTTACTCGCGTAGCTACCTACTCGCTACGATGCTCGCCGCCGCCGTAGTACATACTCGTGCGCATATCTCTCTTCCGCGTCCGCACGCCGCCGCTGTTGCCCGGTGACTGAGTGCGAGCCGGCGTGCGGGCTATATTTATGCACTGAAGCATGCCAGTAACAAGCAAAAACAAGCTACTCGCTTATGTATCGAGGTTCTTTCTGCCAGTAACTCACGTCATCCCCGAAAAAATCAAAAACATAATTGAGGTGGTCTTTGCATCGGGCATATTCCCCGCAGCCTGGAAGATAGCTAGCCTAGTACTTCTCAAAAAAGCAAACAAACCTGCAGATGATCCGACTGGGTGCAGGCCTGTTTGCTTATTAGATTGCTACGGTAAGCTGACAGAAAGAGTTCTCTTAAATAGAATTGAGGAGCTATTGCCAGATCATGGTGGACTCTCCACCAATCAGTATGGTTTTAGAAAGGGCCGTTCGACTTTAATGGCGATAAAAGAAGTAGTGGAAACTGCTATGGTGGCTAAGCAAGGTTCACGCAGTAACAGGAAACTATGTGCCTTGATATGCCTTGATGTTAGGAATGCCTTTAATTCAGCCCCCTGGAAAGAAATAATTCTGGAAATACGGAAAAGACATTTCCCTGGGTATATACATAACTTGATAAGCAGTTATCTTGAAAATAGGTATATTAAAGTAAAGGACAACAAAGGAAGGGAAGAAATTAAAAAAATTACTAGCGGAGTGCCTCAGGGATCAATTCTAGGCCCAACCCTTTGGAATATTCTTTACGATGAGGTTTTCCAGCTAAAACAAGAGGACGGGGTCAGATTAGTGGACTTTGCTGATGATTTAGTACTAGTGGTTGTAGCCAAAACAGAAAGGCTCCTCATGGTTAAGACAAATACAGCGCTTGAACTTATCAGTAACTGGATGCAAAGAAAGCAGCTGACACTAGCACCTGAGAAAACAGAAGCAATAGTTTTTAGTGGTAGGCGGAAACTAGACCCTATAGAATTTGCAGTCAAAAATGTGATAGTCACTCCAAAGGACTCTATTAAATATCTTGGGGTTTGGCTCGACAAAAGTCTCAACTACAAAAAACACGTGGAAGAGGTGGCCAATAAGGCGCAAAATTTGACGGAGGCTTTGAATAGGTTAATGCCAACAAAGGGAGGCCCAAGAGCAAGCAAGAGAAGGGTATTGGCATCGGTGGCCCACTCTGTTATACTCTACGGGGCACCAATTTTTGAAGGTGCAATGAAGGTGGAGCTGCACAGGAAAAAGTTGGAAGCTGTACAGAGACGAATGGTATCTGTGGAGCGTACCGAACGATCTCCACCGACGCGGTGCTTGTCATTGCAGGACTGGTCCCTATAAATAAAATGATCAGAGAACGTGCCCAACTGTTCACTAACAAGGAACAGACGCCGTTAAAAGTGCGGGAGAGCACCCTTACGGAATGGGAGAAGGAATGGTCTGGAGCTGGAAAAGGAACTTGGACAAGGGAGCTAGTGAAGGAGCTAAAGAAATGGCACAGAAGGAAACATGGAGAGGTAAACCGATGGATCACGCAGGCACTCAGCGGTCACGGGGTGTTTAATACGTATCTCTTCGCAATCGGCAAAGCACCAACGGAAAAATGTTACTTTTGCGGAGAGGAAGACACCCCTAGACATGCTATTTTCGAATGCTCCGCTTGCGCAGACCTGAGACTGGTGGCACAAGGGGCGAGGAGCAATGTAAACCCCTGCAACTTGATAACACGCATGCTCTCTAGTGCAGAGGAGTGGCTTAAATATGGAGGAATGTTGAGAGGCATTATGGAGAGGAGAGAGGAAAGAGAGAGGGAAGAGAAGAGCAAAAGAGAAAATATATAGACGGTCTGCATGAAGTAATGCAAAGCGGTTCCGTGCTGACCTGGGTGTCCTGAGGAGGTTGTTTTAGTCCGTGCGAGTCGGACACACCCTGCTAGAATGCGGAAGTCCATAGGGATTTTTTCCTCCTCGAAGAATAAAAAAAAAAAAAAAAAAGTAACTCACGTGCCAGAACAAAGCATCCGAGTAAATCGCAAGCCGTTGATTTTTTCCACTTGAGGGGAAGTGGGACGGGAGATTTGTATTGCCTGTTACAAGTACGTGACGTAACGTGTTGCTAGTAAATCGCACCTCTCAATCTACTAGCATGCGCTATACGCTGCAAGTGTGTGAGCCTACTTTACTCCATAGAATAACCCACTCTCGTGCATACGTATGAAGGGGTTAAGCCTCAATAGTCCAACGATTACACTTGCGAACTGAAAACTGAAAAGTTACAGGTTCGATCCCCATCCGTTGCATATTGTCGTAACCACTAACACAAGCTTTCCGCTTATTTGAAGGTAAGGGGAGAATTTTAGTTAAGTTCAGCTTTGCTAATATTTGGAAATGGACGTGGCATGCGTGAGGAAAAGGTACTATAATAACAAAACAAAAATGGAAAACAAATACTAACTTATGTGTACCTAATTTCTTTTTTATATTTGGTATATTGTCACAAAAGATATCTATAGCATCTCTTTAACAATTTGCAAAAAATTTATTCTATTTAATTTATTGTTGAACACAGGCTGAAATCTATAGACTGCACTCTCACTTAGCTCAGACTCCAGAGTTAAAAAGGAGACATTTATGTCAGAGCATATTGTGTCTCATTTTAACCTCTATTTTGAGTCTGAGCTGAGTCAGAGCACGATCTCAGTATAAGACAAATCAAAAAATGATTGTGAATAAGTTTTCTTTTATTATAATGCTACTGCTCCATCTACATAAGTGTTAGTGTTAACGGCTGCGCTCAAATGGAATAGCGTTTAGCGTGTAACGTCATTACATACATTTAACGCAGTAAAATATTGGCCCCATCTGCGTTATGCCTTTATTATCGTGTTAATTTACGCGTTACGGCGCAGGCGGAGCCCGGGCATAAGTAATATATAAAAGGCAAAGGTGACTGACTGACTGATCTATCAACACACAGCCCAAACCGCTGGACGGATCGGGCTAATATTTGGCAATACACATAGCTATTAAGACATAGGCATCCGCTAAGAAAGGATTTTTGAAAATTCAACTGCTAAGGGGGTAAAATAGGACTTTCAAAAATCGAACGTAACGTGAGCGAAGCCGCGGGCAAAAGCTAGTAAGTAATAACTTAATCACTTTCAGGGCGGCACTAAAATCGCGGAGATCCGTCAAATATCAGGCGCGATGATCCGGATATCGAACTGTGAGGAACGTGAGGGCGGCAGCACCGACCGCACCATCACCATCACTGGCAACCCTGACTCCGTGGCGCTGGCCCAGTACCTCATCAACATGAGGTGAGTCGCCCAACGCACTACACTTGATAATCATTCTAACTTAATCCCAAATAAACTCCCTCGATACTGTCCAATGAACGCAAGTCTAACCCGCTCATTCGTCCAATGCGAACAAGCCTTGTCCACCTTTGAAAATGTTTATTTAACATCCCCTGTTACATCCTTTGATTTGTCTTTACCTTTTAATGGGGCGTTTCGATGACTGCGTAGCTAATATAGTTTTTTTTATGTAGCTTCCTATTCTGTGTATGTACGAATATCATAAAGTCTATTTGTGGAGATATGGTTCACACAATAGCAGCCAAACATGAATACAAGCTAACGGAGCGTAAAATATACGGCAAATTGTTCCTGATATTGAAAATAGTCGTACATAGAATTTTAAAATTCTCTGAAAAAATAGCACAAATAACTTTCCTGTGTTCAAGGAACAAACAATTGAAATACTAAGGAGCTAACGGGCGAATGCCAATATATGCTTATTATGATTAGGAGTAAGAGTTGAATGTACACTGCCATACTCCTTCCAAGTTAGCCCGCTACCATCTTAGCCTGCATCGTCACCATTAGGTGAGATCGCAGCCAAGACTTATCTTGTCATCAAATAATGAATAAAAAATTGTAAGGTTAACTTAAAATTAATCTGTATTCGGAATGAAATATAAAAATCGCGTTGTTAACGATATATCGGATCGGCGGCCTTAAAATGAGATCGGAAAAGCATCGAGACGTCCCAGGTTATCGCCTGGCCTTCACAATAGTCCTGTCCCGCTCCCGCAGTGTGGAGCTTCAGAAGGCGAATCTGGAGGGTAACGCGTCGGGCGCGGGCGGCAGCAGCAGTAGCCCGCTGGCATCTGCCATCCCGCTCGCGCAGCTGCTGAGCAAGAGCGGCGCGCTCGGGGCGCTCAGCTCGCTGTCCGCGCTGGGCGGGCTGTCCGACCTGCTGGCCGGCGCCGCCAGCCCGCCCGTGCAGACCACCGGCGTGCACCGCCCGCACAAGTCCTTCTCCGCGCGCCGCGGCGACGACGAGCCGCCCGCCAAGAGCTCCAAGGAGCGCAACAAATACAACCCCTACTAGGCGCCGCGCCCGACCCACCAAAGAGTACCGCTTCGATCAATAATGATGTACTACGGATAATTGAGCTACGAGCTACTTCGTAAAGGACACGAACTGATACACACACTTTGACAATGCCGATTTTGGTCATAAACGAAAGAAAAGATACCATTTGTAATATTGCCACCGATGTGCACAGTAATAATTATTTCGAAAAACGTCAAAATATACAAGATGTCTTTATTAAAATGTACCTAGGTACTGCGATAAATGATATTGTTGGAAATGTCAATATTTCGACCCAGTTAAAATAAATCGTAATAACGACTCGATGAGAGGTCAAGTTGAATCTGTCACGGACAGTAACTCATCTTCTTAATCTTTTAAAGAAACGTCACGTAATGTTCAGAATGTGAATAATAGACTAACAACGTCACTATTTAATTAATTGTGGTGCCGTACGACACTTTCCTGGTAAATGGAAATAAGTATAATCTTCGACAAGAGTCCCAAATATTATTTTTTTGTCCTCTCTTCTGTCTGCGACCAGTCCGTGAACTATGAGCAGATCTGGGGTTCTTTAATCGAACGTTAGTCTTTGCACATCCATTGACGTGACATCCTATAATAGAAGAGCACATTGCGGTTTATTATGATATGTTAGCCAATGTGACTACATTGGCTAACATAGCATAATAAACCACTAGCACAGTGTTACCACTAGCATCCAAGATGTGGACGGCTAGGCTGTCATATAAAATCTAATAGAAAAAATGTCTGTGAAGAATAATTATGCTTACCTATGAGCAATAAGCAGTTTTTCATATCTTATCGCTTGTGGTTCTATTTTTAACCGACTTCCAAAAAGGAGGAGGTTATCAATTCGGCCGGTATCTTTTTTTTTTCAACACGTGTCGGTTCATATCGGCTTTCTTAATAATCCAATCGTGGGCTGGAACTAATTTTCCACGGTCAGTTTATCTAGTACGTTATTGATCGAAGCAGAATCGATATCGTTATAGAAACAATTCAGGCAAAATTTTGTTCTCACTCGCTAATTTAAATTTTTTCTCATAGTCCGTTACGCCCATAATTCCACTTGCCGATCCTTCTGAAAAAAGTCTATAATATTTCAATATTTACGCGATTTTACCGATCTGAATAGTTTCAACAGCTAGTCTTGCAATGTGGTTTGTCTAATTGCAGTAAAATCTATCTCAGTAAGTCATAAATTGCAGTAAATGCTAACCTATTTGTAATAAATAGGTCCGAACGATATTGTTGTTCTAAATGTTGAACACGTCGCGATATATTGTGTAAATAGATGGAAAATTGGCAACATAGCGTGCGGGCGGAACATTAATATTCATTCTTTTTTTTAAGAAAATTTTATTTTATCGTAAAAAATATCGTAATTTTTTTTTTTATTTAGATGTTTATGATTCAATGCGAAATTTGCAGTGTCTCTACATAGGACCCAAACCTTAACAACCTAGACAAATACCTATATATCACAAAGCGCATGTTGTGTATATATAACGCAATAACTTGTAAAGCACTGTAAATATCACATTTGAAATTTAAAAAGACTGTTTAGGTCTACTGAGTTATGCACAGGTTGGAAAGTAATAGAAGTAATTAGGTTGAGGAATTTCATTTTGCATGGAACTAAAAAACCTATCGTTATTGTATATTTATTTATCTGCAATTGAGGCAAATATGCGTATACAACAAAAAAGCATAACATCAGTGAAGTTCTAACAGTGCGTTAGTCATTTTGCCGGGTTTTTAAATTTTAATGCCAATATTGGATAGAATCAGGCGTTACTTTGCGGAAGTTCATGATTAACAAAAAATGTTAGAATTATTTTGCTGTAATCCGCCAACAGAAAAAATCTGTATGGTCAAACATGCAGTTTTAAGCTAAGCACCGCTTACCTCCCCAACCAAGCAATAAAGCAAAGTTCCCAAGCAAGCAATGCCACCACCACTCACATGCACCACCACACAAGACTTTTATACTACTCTCGACGCACGTTTCGCCCCGACACCGGAGCATCCTCAGGAGATATCGACTTTACAATGCTGTATTGTCTAGTCAATTTTTAATGCCATTCGATGAAGAATTCTGTCAACTGTCAAAATCTAATGTCAAATGAAGGAAATGGAAAGCTGTGTGTCGTAAAAATGAAACTACAAAAAAATACATAAATTGATTTGATTACCTACAAGTTTCTCATGCTGAGATCTATAGCATGTGCTCTGACTCACCTCAGACTCAAGACAGAGATAAAACGAGACAGATTTATGTCGGAGCATATTTGTGTCTCGTTTTAACTCTTATCTTGATGACACTGAAATATTAAAACCCGCCAAAATGACTTACGCACTGTAAGAACCTCACTGACGATAAACACAGCTCCAATTTATCTAAATGTATATAAAATTAATGAATCAATTAATAATGAACAGTAATCGTACTTTCCATGCCAACTCAAGAATTAATTTCCAATCTGCCTATTTTCCTTTGTAGATATCCATTATATTTGTTACTTAAGACATCATGATTAATATTAGAGTAAAGAAAAATGTAAATTATTTTTCTTTTCGTATTTAACTTGTCAATTTTCTTTAGAACCAGGCGTAAGTAGCCTTAAAAAAATATTATTATTTTTATGACAAAGAAACAAAATCGCGTATAAATCAGATTTGGATATTGAATTACATACCTATTATGTATTTAATATTTCGATATCACACCGAAAGCAATAGTCATCTAACGGTATCTAGAAATGTGACAATAGTAGACGTTTAGAAGCTTAAAGGCTGTAGAGTATACAGAGTGCTTCGCGTTTTAATGGTTTTATAGAAGGCTATTTGTAATTGAAATACAGGGTGTCTAGCGAAGACATCAAGCTATACTTCAGTGAGTGTAGGGCGACTTTAAATCTGGATTTGGATACAAAGATTGTATTCTCTGAAAAAAAGGTAAAAGTTCGGAATGTAAGTTTTCAAATAAATTGACGACTTTTGCAGTTTAACATGTCGCACACCTAGATTAAAAATCAAGACAACTCAAAAAAAGTTCTCTGTTCTCTAGAAAAAGTCTTTACAATATCATCTAAGTTATTCTATAAAAGCTCAGGAGTATTTCGGTAACATAATAATTGAAATGAAGTATAGTTTGATGGCGATAGATGAGTTTTAACTCTGTGTATTTTTTTAATAACTTAGATCGTGTTTGATATAAGGTTAAACAATGCCAACATGATAGTAGGAACAATCGGTAAACATTATAGGTCTATCGTTTAAGTTGCTATGCTTTTCAGACTAGTCGATTATTCCCTATTGGCCTATATCCTAAAAATTTTTTTTTTTTTAAATTATCTTAAGTTGTAATGGACTGTCGTCCGACACATTCTAAATCTTGTTGAGACACAGAAAGAAGTTCTTTTTATGGGATCTTTTCATGGATGGGAAATTAAATCCAAATCCGGTACCAAATCCGGTACCAAAAACCTTGTTCCGTTTTCTAAATCGATTCTTTTTCATTTTTGATTAAAACCAAATTCACGGTGCCGTCTAAAATAATTTAGAAAAAAAAGATCTCACTCTTGGCAGCCATTTTTTTTTACTTTATTGAAAGATGTTTGGTAAAGCGAACTAGTGTAGCAGTAATTTTACTGTCTGAAAAGCATAGTATGTACAATGTATACACGAGGATGTATGTACACGTGAGAATTAAATCTCAATTTAAATCCGATATGTTTTAATATTATTCTTACTTCTCTATTAACTATATTATTGAAAAATTTGTCATCAATTAGTTTAAGGATAGTTGTAGGACGGAGTGTTTTGTATTTTATAATGGTAGGGGACGTTTGACTTTGCGCTTTATACCTGTCGTACTGTAATGCACATTTAGGGCGTGTTCACGTTAGACTCGCGGGCGCGGCATAAATTTTTTGCATAGGGCTTGGATTAGCATGTGAACACTGGTGCGTTCTTTTATTTTCCTTATTTATCTTTACTGTTATATGTACTATTTCAAACTTTTATTATTTATACTATTACACACTACATACTAAATATTAAAACTGACTAGTTTATCACAGTAATAAAGCAACTATTTAAAACGAAACAACACAAATAATATAACAACTACCCAAAATGAAATAACACAATAATAACAGCACAATAACAAACAAAGATAAAGGCCCTTCACTATTACTAATATTTTTTAGTATTAGTAAAGAGCCTGGGGTGTTCGTTTGATATCGTGGCGACCGCGACCGCAAATGTTTGTAAACGTGAACAAGCTCTAATATTATAAAGGCAAAGCAATAGATGGATAAAGATGTTTAAATAGGTACATTAAAATCTAAACAATACTTTGAATTTCACAAAGAAATCTTCAAAACTTAAATTGGAAGTGATAATTGCAATTATAAAGCGTTACAGTATTACACGTCTTAGGCTGAAATCTGTAGACCGCACTCTAGCTCTACTGAGACTCAAGACAGAGATAAAACGAGACAGATTTATGTCAGAGCATATTTGTGTCCCGTTTTAACCTCTTTCTTGAGTCTGAGCTGAGTCAGAGCACGCTCTATAGATCTCAGCATTGAAGCTAAGCGCTAGCTTTAAGGGACCTTGCACACTACGCGGCTCCGACTACAATTGGTCGATGCAATCTCGGTCGCAGAATGTCGATATCAAGCTGATGGTCATTGCTCATAGTAAATTTCACGAAACTTATTAGTAACAACTAGGTACGGCACGTCGTACGATTACTTAGCTGTCGCGCCCAAGTAGGTGATGTCTTTTTGGAATGCAATTGCAATACTTTACGTGGTAGTGCTCGCGTAGTGCGTAAGGCTCCTTAGTAATTTTATATATCGCAAAAAAGGTACATTTTCTGAGGAACGAAATTCATTTATAAATGGTATTCTCATTAATCAACAGGAGACAATACTACTTGGCCAAGTATATTGGAGTTATTATTTTATTGCAGTTTTATCTGAATAAATTAAGTAGGTACGTATTGAAAGGCCAAATTATTCTTATAACAATGCCCCAGTCTGTTTCTAGACGTCATTTAGAAACAAGACGCCTTTCAAGAAGCCTCAATAGCTCAACGGTTAAAGGTGCGGACTGAAAACTGAAAGGTCGCAGGTTCGAGCCTCACCCATTGCACTATTGTCGTATCCAATCCTAGCACAAGCTTTTCGCTTATTTGGAGGGGAAAGGAGAATATAAGTCAAGTTCAGCTTGGCTAATATACTTTATTAAAAAAGGACGTTGTTTCTAGACGTTATTTAGAAACAAACTCGAGGGACATTAAAGCTTAGTTCATGTTAACAAATAAAACAAGTGAATTATATTTTTCAAAAAAGTTACATATAAGCTTTCGACCTCTGAAAAGTACCTTTATGTAACTGGCGATGATAATAATGTGTTTTACCTTTGTACTGTATCGTTAGTTAGGGCGAACTTAAATCGAGGTCCAATTCGAATGTTTTAAAAGTTAGATATAGTTCCGAGTGGAATGCGGTTTATTTGCCTGCCAATATAATATTTGTAATAAAAATCATGTTAACTTAAGATAATACATTTTTCTTTTCAGGAATCTTATTATTCGCTAGTATTGTTAAGAAAAAAGTGTTAAGAACATACTTAATAAAATCATAAAGTAATGTGCGTTTTTCCTTTTCCTCTTCACTTTTGCGCCTAATCAAATGTTTGCCTGTTGCGTACAGAAAAATATTTTAATAAGGTCTGACAAAAAGCTTCCTCAAGACCACCCACGCCACTATCCTGTCTACTCAGACCAAATATTCCTGTGATACCTGAAAGCTGATTGGTCCATCGAGAACCTACATCCTACAGCTCACTGGATCATCCAATATCCCGGTAAGAAGTTTCTTTCCCTAACATTTTAATTTTTATCCTAGTTTATCCACTCGTTGATAAAACATAGCGACTCTGATCATTACAACCGACTTTTCCTCCATAATTCCAGCCTCTGCTTACTTATGAAATTCACCTCTATTTATGATTCGCGAGCGTTCAAAATGGGATGCAACCTTTCAGTACTGAGGTACGCGCTGTCTTCACGGTATCTAGCGTCTTGGTTCATGAGACAATAAACATTACATGTGTATTTTTGCTCATTTTGACCATATTTTTTTTTTCAGAATCAGAATTATTTATTGCATTATACATATTTAATTTTTTTTTTTTTAATTATTATCTAATTTCTAAGTGACTTTCGTCCGCCACTGACACTTCAGCCCAGTTGCAACCTAATTGACCAAAAATATTATTTGAAGAGTAAAATCTTAAAAATGACATGAATAGCATTAATGACTGGCAGTGAAGAATATGAATAGGTAAATCGGCGAAAGTTATACAAGAAAACATGAAACATTTTTTATTCCGTGTGTGTATTTTCGAAACTCCTCCGAGCTAAGCCCCTTAGTGATTCTGATCGCATAAATGATGATTGATAAATTGACTGCAATTTACCATTTATTACGACAAGGTTTTATCCCATTTTTTAAGCGCGTGGAATACATCTGTGTACATAAGCTATTGCGAGCCACAGAGCGTGCGCTACATGTGTGCGTTTGCACGTTGCAGGATCACCATGGAGACGGCCGGCCTGCCGCTGCCCGGCTACCACTACATCGCGCCCAACCACATCGTGAAGGCGCCGATCCATTGAATGGGGCTCCGAGGCCAGACATCCAACGTTGCGAAGTTTTACAACACCGACCGCTACTACATCCAACCGCAATACGGGAATCTGGCTCCGATGTATTTTTTCAAGTAAAAATTTGACCAAACTATTGGAAAACAAGAGGGGAAGCAATTGGCGAATAGCTGAATGTATGTTTACATTTGTTACGAGTTTATAAGTATTTTAGATATTCTTATATTTATTCTCCAATACTTCATTGATTGGAGTACGACTTGCGGATCGTGCGACCGATCGCCGCGAGGGAGCGTAGAAAAATGGCACTTGCTGAGAACTAAAGAAAAGGACTGATGTTTTGATTATACGAGTATATTCGGTCCGTGAACAGTGCACGACGAGGTGTATGTATATATGTCCGTGTATACAGAGCGCATAACTTTTAAATATTTATGTTTTGTTACCTTTGTTCACTGTTCAGGGAATAAGATTTCCGACGTCAAGAGTGACTAAGCTGATCGAATTTACTATGGATTTAAGCGGTCGAAAAAAAATTCGGTTGTATTTTTTTTTTCATTGTTATGGTCGGTCCCAGTCGACCGCAAAGAAATAAATTGTTCAAAATAATTTAACGAGCGTCGGCGTACATTAGATGTAGATGCGTTACAATCGACCTCGGATCCGCTGACGTAGCTTAGTGTTAGATTAGCGAACAGAGTGAGAGGGTTAAAGACAATATTTGTAAATAACATATTCGTAATTACCTGGCAAATTAGGTGTTACAGTAAGCACTCTTACTGGCTTGCGGTTAATGGCGACAAGTTTTTTCTGCAATTGGAATATTTTAATTAATTATAGTAGGAAATGTTCACAAATCTTTTGCAAAAGTGAGTTTGAACACATTGTTGACAGATTGAAACTCTTATCGAGTGTGTGGAAGTAGATAATTGGGATGAATGTCGCTTTTTATTATTGCGTAGTCGGCAGTCGTCGTTAACCGCCAGTAGTAAGTCAATAAGTCACGTCTAACGCGACGCGGCTTTACGAAACCGATGGGATCAAATCCTTTAAGAAACTTACATTAACAGAGAAACGGCGGTGAACTGAAATCATTCAGTATATTATATTTTAAAATATCGTCTATTATCACAAAAGAAAAGACGTTAGATGTAAAAATAGTGTTACTAAATGTGATAGTCTTCTAATTTATTTAACATTCGAAATAATAATTCTAACATAGACACCTCTTGTACATCGGCAACTGCGTTGTTAAGTCGAATAAATAATATTGGTCCAGGGATCAAAGCCAAAGATTTTTGAATTTGTTTGACATATTACTGTTGTGAATTTATGCTAAATTATTCTGGGAGTAGTAAACTTTAGTGATTTAAGAACATTTTATTTGAATTATTTTATTGCCCTCTCCAGACTGCTCATGGTATTTAGTCTTAGATTGAGATTTTAGGTAGTCTGTGGTAAGCGACATAAAACATAAAAAGAAAAAAAAAGAATAGGATATAATAGATTTAAGATAAGTATAGGACCAGTGAACTAAGATGCTTTCCAGTAAAGTATTTTTGATCTAGAGAAATAGTGCCACTTTTTCAGTAACGTCTTTGTGCCAAATACAAATAACAAATACTTACTAAGAAATATTCAGGTCAATATTTTAAGGAGACCTCTCGTTATTCTAAACTTTTCTAAAAATATGGAAACATTTATTTCAACCACAAATAATTAATTTTGCACCCTAGATTAAGAGAACCTTCACAAGTAGAATAGGAGCTCTGAGACATATCCAAATAACACATTTAACCTATCGTCTTCCCTTTCAATATTTTGTTATGTACTAAATATTCTGTGCCAAATAGTAAGTATATATACTTATCTTACGATTGTTTATGTTCGATTGGTACAATTCTCATTTTGTCAAATCCAATTAGCAGAATGAAGGGACGACGAAGTGAGACTTCTGGCGTAGCTCATTTAAAAACTAGCGCGGTTTGTGGGGGAAACTAATAACCTTTCTCCTCTAGCACCCCTCAATCTACTGTGAAAGTAGGACGATTTAAAACTTATCCTTATTACCAGCTACAAATTAGGCGATTTAGTGTGATTTTTCCGAAATGAGAATTTGACCAATCGTTCCTAAACCAGAGATTTTACTGCTTTTGTGTTTGTGACGTTTTTAATAATATTTTATAGGAAAACATACTTTACTTTTTACTAATATTAGTGCTAGTCAAATTGGTCTGAAAATAAAAGACAAAAATCTTATTTAACAAATTCTAGTCAAAATTTATTTCGTTTGGATATGATTTTGTCATATTATATTTTATTAATGAAAATCAAAAAAATAATAAGATATGTATTGTGTGTGCTCTCACTTAAGTACTCATATTTTATCTTAGCAATAAAAATTATAACTCAATTATTTATAAAAATTTACAAATAAGACAATGTATAGAGCTTTTTAAATATAAGTATCAAGCAGGTGTAAAGTAGAATATAATCTATACAAATGACTCGTAAAGATATAAATTGTTAGTCGAGAGAGAGAGAGGAAATTCTATAGCTGTGATGTACGATTGAAAAGCATTTTTGTGCTGTATGCTACGTCAGTCTAAACTGAAGAAGTACGGCCGGGAGATGTGTGGGTAGTTCTAGGATCGCTTTGTAGAAGCACCACGACAAAATGAGTCAAGGAGTATCTAGAACGTTCTAAGGAATTTGGAAAAGCGGCAATTTATTTGTTTACATTGCTTGCTAGTAATGGCAATTGTAACGCAGATACTTTCTGATAAAGAAGTATTTATTAGACTATTGGTGTTGTTAAATTATACATTTAGTACAATGACATTTTAATAAAAGTACTATTTTCACTTACATATACATAAATATTAATATAATTTGCAATACATACATACAACATCAAATATTGCAATCGTATTATCTTAGGTATTATTGTTACTGTTATTTTGATTTGCTCAATTATTTAAATGTTTATAAATAATATAAGCTAGATCTGAAATTATAATCAAGTTAGTTTTGTTGGTATTTAATTGTAGCATAAATATATTATGATATGCAAAATGCGTCTAAGTTTTCAAATTAATGTGAACATTTTACTTTTACATACCGCTACATGGGGCGTAGCGCTAACATTTGACAACTGCAATACTATGCCACTGGCTCAATTCAAACAATAGGAATAGCAAATTGTGATCATCACAACTTGGTCTACAGGCACACAATGTTGTCATAATAAATGATGTAACGCTTTATCACAAACATTGCAATACTTAAAAGGGTTTAGAATTAAATTTTATGCACCGTCAAAAAGCTTTTAGCCCTTACTGCCACAAGAGTTTCAAATTGCAGACTGTAAGTCTGCGGTAAGGATATAACTGAGTTCACATGCAGCTTGAGTCCGATAAAGAAAAAAGGAATTTGCAAAATTACTTTTGTTCAAATTAAATTTATTTATATATACAAATTGTTCATATTAATGCAATAGGAAGTATTTGCGTTTAAATTATAAAATTTTGAATGATTAACATTGTTTCGTTCGATTATTTATTATTACTTAATTAATTGTTAGCCTTTATAGACAGGGTCAGACTGCGTTGTAAAATAGTGTAATTAAAAAACAATTTTAGCAAATATTTACTAAATGTAATAGTAAATTTTTATTCGTGTTAGCACCTGAATTTTTAATTGTTATTGCACCTTTTTGGAAATCCCTCTATTGAATTTTGTGAATCTTAGGACAAAGTAAATATTGACATTTCCGGAGGGAGCTTTTTCCGTGAAAAATTGGAATAAAATCGTTCATTCCTTTTAGACTGCGATTTAAGGCGAAAAGTGACATTATGAACAATATCATTTTAAGTATGTGGATATAAAAGTTTTTAAAGGTTTAATTAAGATGATTGAATAAAAGGGTTGTGTAGTATGTTGTGCAGTTTACATACAATATTCTACTCCATACAAAGTATTCTTTTTGTCATTCAAATACACGCTCCACTTTGGAACATCAAATCTCTATTCATATTGTAGAGACCAGGGTAAAATATAACCGTTTTCTACCCCGAAGGGAGGAAAACGAGTATTTCAGGTCTTGCCTAGGCTTGACCTTCCGGAGATAACACTACTATCACTTTTCATGCGCATGTCTACTTCTACTGTTAGTGAGAGCGAGATAGCCTATACAGGGCCTAGTCGCGGGGCGGCTCCCCTCCCGCCCGCGTGTGCCGGCTAGGCGCGACGAGTGGCGCGAGCGCGTCTCCTCAGTACCACTCCGGAGCTGAGTAAAGTTTCTTGGTGGCGGCAAGGGACTTGCTCCAGGTCAAGCCTAGGCAAGACCTGAAATACTCGTTTTCCTCCCTTCGGGGTAGAAAACGGTTATATTTCAGTTCTGTGCCGTCGGCTTGACCTTCCGGAGACTTGTTTTGGTATCTGCCGGCACTAGTATAGCGTACTGTGACTATAGAAGAAATTAAAATACTCCAACCCAGAAAGAAAAAGGCAATTTTCACAGACGAATAAATTGTAGCATCTTGGTACTATCAATTAATGCTATTTAGCAATTATTATAAATCAGTCAATCTTAAAAATAATCAATAAATAAAAAACATAAATTTTCTCACTAATAATCCCAAGAACTAAACAGTTACATCCAGATTATTCTTTCAATTATTATATTATCATTTCAACTTAAAAGATACTTTTAAATTAGATTGGTACAAAGGAATTTAATAAAGTATTATTGAAATGTAAAGAGGCGCGGACACAAATATTTGAAAAAATTAGCGCCTCGTCAATAACCTCTTATTAATAAATCATCTAAAATAAAATTATTTTCAATGTTATAGGATGCCACCGCTGACCTGATTGGTCTTGAAGCAACCTCTAAACACAAACTTAAAAATACCGGTCTTAGCCACCCAACAATCACCATTCTGGAGGTAGGCTTTACCTTTCCCCTAGTCGTAACAAATAAGTTCACTAACCCAGGAGATGCTTTCCTCCTTTCCGAAGACACGAGCAGTAACTGCCGTATCCATTTTACAATGTCAAACTCTGAATCTTGAGACTTATTTATTAACCACCCCGATCGTCTTTCCTTGGTCCGAACCATTTTAGAACCAAACGCTGGCCAAAACGTTATTGTCTCATTTTGTATAGCAATGCCGGTCGTCTACCCGTAATAATGTCAAGCCGTGTATTCTCCTTCCCGAAGCCAACAGCAATACAGGGCACAATATCTAGAAATCTGGTAAATACTCGATTCGTCTGGGGGATTATCCCTTAACCACGTGATCAAATCTTGAATATTTCACACACGAGGGTGCAATGAACATTTTTCGGACGACTTCAAGCTGATTGCTCTCAGGATAGATGTTACGATTGGATGGGTGCATACGTTACGTTCAGCTTCCGGATTTGCAAGTGTGGCAATTACAGAGTTTCTAACCAAGATTGTACTGTATGCTACTTTTTTAAATTCTATATAAGAAATTTAAATATCTTGCAACTTGCTGAGGACTAGGATTATTTGAAACAACGCCTTCAGTTCTACACCACTTTGTCCAATCTTTCCACGCAGAACAATATGTCTTCCAAGTGGACGACCTCCAAGCCGATTTGAGCAATCCCATATCTTCACAAGGTAAGTGGCTAGATCCATCAAGTGAAGAGACAGGTTCAATACACTATAAGTGCAGCAGTGCCTTGGGTTTCAGAGCTGTTCGCCGAAAAGCTCGCGTCCATCTGGGAATCCCCACCAGGATAACTTTGAAGTGCTGGATAACTTTGGGAATCAATGGCGATGGTAGAATACCCAGGCTAGATCGTACTTCCACTTTCTGCTGAATGCATTGACGAAGCATAAGCATGAAAGCCACATCCGTCGCATCTATCGATACGTACTGGCGAACTACTTTGGACCAGGATGTCACAAACAGTTCCACTTGTGGAGTCCCCCAATGGCTGAAAACCTTCTGTGTGTGAGACTCTTGCTCAATTGCCAATCGATTGATGTTGCCTCTCTCGACGATCGGTCTGCTATCGTGACGTATGTTCCGGGTACATAATAGGGATTAGAATGGTGTTGATCTGATCGATCTTTCTCGCCAAAAGTCTTTAATCTTGTGCCTCCCTGGTTGCGTAAGTATAAAATTGCTGTACGACCGACTGCCTGAATCATTACAACTTTGTTCACAATTAAGACTTAACTACATGCAGTTCCTTCCGACCTACGTGCCACTTGGTCTGAACGGAAGATCACTTGCCTGAACAAAGGAACTGTTCGAGCTGTAGCCCTGAACCTGAAGCGTCGGTTGTCAAAAATATTCCTCTTGATTCCTCTAGATGTTCCAGCCACCAGACACATTCATTTATCGCCGGTTGAGGTAAAAGAAAGAATTTCTTTAGTCTGTCCTCCTCTTGAATTCGACCTGGTTTTTGAAGTTGCCTGCAGAAAAGGCGACCAAGGGGAGCTACTTCTTTTACGAATTGTTGTTTCTTTATCAAGGACGTTTCTTCAATCTAGTTTCCTCAGCCAACAGTTAAAATCTTTTTGAGAAATGCTCGCAGTTCAGCAACTTCGTCCTTGGTAAGGGTTTTCAGATTCATTTGAGTATTGAAGAAAATCCCTAGGAATTCGATTTTTCTTTGTTGGACTGCTGATAGACTTGTCTCGATTTATTTTCCATCCCAGAGGAAATAACAGGTCTACTGCTGTCTCGACCTGTCTCTGACAAACTGACTTGTCTTGGTGGGCGAAAAGAAAATCATCTAAGTAAACCAGAACTCTCATTCCTTCTGCCCGAAATAAATTTGCTATCCAATTTGTGATTCCTGAGAAGGCTAATGGGACGCTGGCTAGACCCATTCGGTAGGCAAGTCAATCGGTATAAAACACCGTTGTAACTGAGAGTCATGAACCTGTGATGGTTTGTTTTTATTATATATGTAGATAGCTTGAGACAGATCTACTTGCACATATAATCATCCTGCTGCAAGAACTGCGCTACCTTTGACTGTTTTATCAAGCGGAACTCCTTTGGTTTGAGGTAAAGACTTAATCGACTAAGGTTGACAATTTGGCGCATTTTCCCATTTGCTTTTTAGATTAAGAACAGTTTTGACAAACATCCCGTTTCCTGTCGCCGAGTTTCTTGCTGGCTCTTCTCGGTAGGAAAGGCATTCCGAACCAGTGGTAGATTCATTGACGATTCAAAAGTGCTTGTAAAAGTTTATTTGAATAAAAAATATTTCTATTCTATTCTATTCTGTGCTGTCTTCTCTCTAATATCTTCTTTTAACTTCTCTCTATTTCCTGGTCATTTCTTTCGAAATTGGATATGTAAATCTCTTTAAATTCTGCTCTATTATTCAAGTAAGAGGAAGTATCTTGACAAAGGGTATTCTGTAACCGATTATCTTTTTGGGAATTGGCTCTGGTACGCCGAGTCTTTTCCAACAGGACACCAACATAGCAAGTTGACCGCCCTTCAATTGTTTGTCGATTGTAGAAGGTCGATGCTTCCTAGGGCCTTATGGCTTGTCTTTATAATATCTGCCTTGTGCCACTGGCGTAGAGGTAGATGTTTGTGGTTTCTTCCAATTTAATTGATTTGCTTTCTGTTTCTGATCCAGCTTTGATTTCCAGAGCCTATTTTCGTTGTAAACAGAACAGGAACTTATTTGCAAGGGTCTTTTTGCGGAACGAAAGACTCGAAGGAAACCTGTTGTTTGCTAATATAGGCATGCAAGCAAGGCGTTTTTCGTCAAACAGATGTGGTTCTGATGGCGGAATCTGAGATATATATAGATTTGAGACAGATTTTGCTGCTAAAAAATCATTACCTGGCTTAAATGATCTCTTAGGTCAATGATTTCAGCCCTGCGAGCACAGGTGTAATGAAGAAGATCGTCTGATACCTTCTTAAAAGCAGACGAGTCACTCGACAGTAACTCATTGACGTCATTGCTCGTTCTGCCCCAAAGCTGCTTCCATAGACCATAACAAATACTGTCATATCTGCATTAGTTATAAACTTATAACAGTGTGGCAATTGTGTTAAACTGCCTAGCTGGTCATTGACTTTGAGGGTGGCAAACACCGTAATTTCTTCTGATCCTCTTAATAACGGATCCTACTCCCAGACGTTGACCCTAATTCTGACCGGCCATGCCTTGGCTCTTTAAAATTTTTAAATAAGAAGATCATCATCTTTCACATTTGGGGCAAAACTTATTTCACTTGATATATTTGGTATGGGTTCATCATTCCAGTTAAAAGCTGGACCTTGTAGGCGCTTGATACCTCAATATCTGAAGCACCCCCCCAAAATCATCTAGCGGATCCTCGTTTTCTATATCTGACTCCGATTCATAGTCATCATGTGTCGCAAAACATGTGTTCGTAGAAGAACTAGCCTCTGGTTGGTCTATTACTGTTTTGTTTTTTAGCGACTCTATTTTCTGGCACAGTTTTCCAAATCTACTTTTTCTTCTAACTTATCCAGTCTTCTCTTCTTAGCAGCTCTTTCTTCCATCTGTAGCTCTTCTGCCTCTTCATCTTCGGGCGGTTGATGTAATTGACGGGAAAGTTCCAATCTCGTCAGAATTAGACGGCGCATCGGCTACAAGGCCGATAATAAAAAATTATTTGCTTAGGCTGCCGATCCTTAAATTCTATTTACGATAGATGGAGAGCTTATTATTAACGCTCTACATAAAGTCCACTCTAGTATAGAGACTTTCTTATAGGGTTTCTCCGGCACATATTCTGTGCCAGGCAGACAAATGCGGCATCCGAAAAGTGGCAGGTATCGATTGGATGCGAAAAGCTGAGCATAGGCAACGTTGGCGCTACTTAAAAGAGGCCTGTGTCCAACAGTGGATGCATGTGGACATGATGATGATGATGATGAATGCGAATCGAATCTTGTTTCATATTTGAGGATCTGTATTTTCGCCAAAAAGTTCTTCCTTTGTTGGACTTAGAGTTTTCCAATTCGTACTAACTCTATTATTTTTTCGAACCAGAGGCCATCTTCCTCTGTCTCTCCTGACTCCTCCAGTAATTCTCCCATGGTAAGGAAAGTGGTCGGCTCCACCATTTGCACCAACAAAATCCTTTATTATTATTAACATTTAAACAGCTGCCTTGCGGCAAACCTTAGGCGGCTGCGATTGGCGAGCTTTAGACGGCTGAGATTGACGAGCCTAAGACGGCTGCTTTTGGCAAGCCTTAGACGGCTAAGATTGACGAGCCTTAGATGGCTGCGATTGACAAGCCTTAGACGGCTGCGATTGGCGAGCCTTAGACGGCTGCGCTTAGCGAGCCTTAAGACGGCTGCGGCCGGCGAGCCTTAGAAGGCCGCGGCTGACGAGCCTTAGACGGCCGCGGCTAGCGAGCCTTAGACGGCTGCGGCTAGCGAGCCTTAGACGGCTGCGGCTGGCGAGCCTTAGAAGGCCGCGGCTGGCGAGCCTTAGACGGCCGCGGCTAGCGAGCCTTAGACGGCTGCGGCTGGCGAGCCTTAGAAGGCCGCGGCTGGCGAGCCTTAGACGGCCACGGCTGGCGAGCCGTAGAAGGCCGCGGCTGGCGAGCCTTAGACGGCCGCGGCTAGCGAGCCTTAGACGGCTGCGGCTAGCGAGCCTCAGACGGCCGCGACTGACGAGCTTTAGATGGCTGCGTTGAGCATGCCACTAAGCCTGACGGTCAGTCTGGCAATATATGCCCACAGTTACGGTTGAAAAGCCGGCAACTGTACTATGTGCCGCTAGCGACCCATAGAGGTTGTGCAAACAACCCATAAAGTAAAGCTGTAATAAACTTTCTGTACATTAGGTTATTTACCTACATATACATTATCTAATTAAATAAATATCTATATTACAATAAAAGGCAATTACTTAACTTACAATTTACAGTACCACAAAGTTTAAAATATGAACCGTTTTATATTCTTTATACGATCCAACGATAACATCGTTTACAGGACCTTACTAATAAACAAATCGGTTCTAAACACGAATATTCTCACTCTCACCAACAATCTATATAATAAATATAAAAACTCACTGTATCGTCGTAACTCCGTGCGACACAATCCAGTGAACGTGACACATGCACACTAATCGGTAAATAATAGCGTACTGAGGAGACGCGCTCGCGCCACTCGTCGCGCCTAGCCGGCACACGCGGGCGGGAGGGGAGCCGCCCCGCGACTAGGCCCTGTATAGGCTATCTCGCTCTCACTAACAGTAGAAGTAGACATGCGCATGAAAAGTGATAGTAGTGTTATCTCCGGAAGGTCAAGCCGACGGCACAGAACTGAAATAATATAATATAGTCAACATAAGTTTACTTCACGAGTTTAAAAATTACTACCAAATACTTCTAAAGCTATTTGTGTTGTAAAAATTTTATATAAAAAATATACTTGGGTGGTAAAATGTAGGTAACACTCTAATTCAAGGTAGATAGTAAAGTTATTTGGTGGCATATATTTCACAGTCAGAACACGTAACCAGTCTAAAATGCTTTTATTTGCAAAAAGCAGTTTTGATGGAAATCAATCGTATCAGTCAACACTCACTCAACAGTAAAGTTTAAGGGGTTAGGGGGACTTACAAAGACAAGGAAGTATAAAGTTATAAACTAAATTTAAACAGTCCGATCTAATAAGTCTGCCTTCCCCTAGTGTATTTGTAAATCATAAGGCCAGAAATCCTAAACAAGGCCGAGTGGAATAAGGTCGAATAAGTAGATATAGCTGAATAAACGAATTATGAAGCGAGTTTTCTAGTACGCTCCATATAACAAACCACTGCAATATAAACGTTCAAAAATGGTTTTAACCCCATAAAACTACTTTTGACAAACGTATTTAGTCAAAAGTAGTTTTGGGCTGTTTGATGCAGTCAAAATAAGTTTTGATGGTTTATCTGTTTTGACTGTAACATATAGGTATATAACAAGACGATGCCCGCGAAAGCCTGTCATAAAGGTTCGAATGAACGAAAAGAAAGAATGAGCGAAATATTTGTGTTATATTAACGTCTGTTATAATAATATATTCTGAGTGCCAAATAGAAGTTAAATTCGCTGGTACACCTATCCACACTATGTTATCCCTGTTGGTATGGATGGTGGAAAAAAGGTGGAATGTCAGAAAGCTTTTGAAATTAAGTGAGAATCGAAAACCATGCATTTTTAAAAAGTTTTCCACTGAGTTACCTGACAACAAACGTTTTTAGATTGGACAAGAAATTCAGGATAATACAATATCTACCTATTTTATGGTAAATCTCATCACTCGTGTTAATCCATAAAAAACCTATTTGAAATCAGTTCATTCGGTTCAGAATGTCCGAATGAACTGATTGCAAATTCTTGCACCCCCAATGTCTTGAGAAAGTATTATTATATAAACGATTAATCTGTCATTATATTTGACATCGTTATACTTTGGCAAATTAACGTAACCTGGATATTCATCTGAGCTTAGATACACTGGATATCATGCTACCTTGAAATTTGTCACTGAGAGGCTCTACCAAGGCAACTTTTCATGTTCGGTTAATGGTGCGTTTTGTAATTTCGAGATGTCAAATCATACCATTTTGCTAGAATAGATTTCTGACTCATGAGTTCTGAGCCTCAATGTAGGTAAGCGAGAACTTCATAAGTGTAGCTTTGCTTCTATTTGGCACCCATAGCTTTCCCTCTCGGTTAAATAAATAATTCGAATGTATGTACTTATTTAAACAGGTACTATTGTGTAGTGTATACAAGAATATGGCAAATCTTGTGCAAGTCGACTGTGCCATATTGTTTCTAAAATTTCATTTAGCAATAAAACTTGAACATTTGGACTGAGTATAGTTTAAGATCATTGTCTGTTGATTAACTACCTACTAGCAAAATCGATCAGTTGCCATTGCACTTTTGATAAGCATTTAAAATTGTTTTATAAAAAATAACTTTTCTAAATTGAAATGTTATTTTTTACTTACTTATCTGAATTTCTGATGATATAGGTATTATTATATAATAGTCTTATTTATTCATCTATCCAAATAATAATTATTATTATTCAATCATCATCTGAAATATGAATTCTATTTGTAAAATTCAAATACCTGATATGATAAAAATAATATTTTTTATTTTCATTTCAATTACATTTTATCCATTAATTTAATATATTTAATATTTATTGTACAAGGTTCTGTCTTAGAAATGCAATGCTAAGTGCTTATATTTTATTCAACCTATAGCAATAATAAAATTAAGAACTTATAGATAATTTTTATAATTATGATTAATTGATCATACATTTATATGATGATTAGGGTTACATATTTAAATGAATTTGATGATAAATGTGACATTTTTGTGGTGGTAGTAAATAATGTTAATATGTAACTTTCAATTATTATTACTCATGAGTTTCATGGGATTAGATGTTATTACATATTTATATTGAATTCAGTTATATTCTGTGTTATATTCGATATGAATTCATTATTTACTTGTACCCTCGAATTTCGTTCATTAGCTAGCTTACCCAGACTAAAATAATTATTTTTAGTCTTGACAATTTACTTATATTAAAATATTATTAACCATATTATTGTTTGAAAAGGGGTTAAGATTAGACAATACCTAACAGTAGCTTTTTGTAGCTTTCCATAAAAAATTGGAACTTACTAACGGCCGGTATTTATAATCTATCTAATCCAAAATTAAACTATTGAAGGTCAAAAATTTAATCCAGATATAACCACTAATTAAGATTACAATCTATTTTACCAATTTAAGAATTTTTTTTTGCGGATTGAAATTCAATCATTCTGCGCTAATACTTTTATCTTTGACTATTCCCTTACACTATTGTTTTGTGATGGTCTCTTAAGCCGAATTTACAATGCGAAATTAGTGGCAAGAAATTAGTTTCATGACATTAATTTCATTAACAATTTCACGTGTAAACTTCTAATTTCATGCATGAAATTAAAGCATTCATCATGAAATTAGAAGTTTACACGTGAAATTATTGATGAAATTAATTTCATGAAACTAATTTCATGCCACTAATTTCGCAGTGCAAATTCGGCTTTAGGTTCGGTCTGTAACTGATTTATATGACCTTTAATACATCTGGATTCAACTTTCTATTTCAACATTCAAATCTGTAGTTTTTGGATTAGATTAAAACGGTCGTTAAGTATTATTCTCGAACAATTTTTTTTTTAACTCTAAAGACAGAACCTAGTAAAAGTAGTACTTAACCGTTTGTTTTTGCAAAAATTTAGTGATACTATAGATAGGTAACACGTAGTTCAACAGTTAGATTTTCACTTGTCATATCTTTCAAAAATATCAATGTAATTGTCGACATATCTAATCGTTTTGTGAATTGAATTGATTAATGTTAATATAAATGTTGTACGTACGGTTACAGTATACTGTCATTATGGTTAGTTTCGATATAATTAATGTTTGTTTTCATTATGTTTATTCAATAAAGTGTGTAAATAAAATGCCAACGTTTTACTTAAACCTAATGTTTCCAAAGTTAGAAATAGAAATAATAGAAATAGATTTTTTTTTATTCAAATAAACTTTTACAACCACTTTTGAATGAATCTACCACTGGTTCGGAATGCCTTTCCTGCCGAGAAGAGCCAGCAAGAAACTTTGCGGTTGCTCTTTTCAAAAAAAAAAATTTTACAATAGTTAATGAAACTATGCTATGTATACAGTGCTTCCACGAAGTCCAATACGATACAAATACAATCCAATGCATGTTAAAATGAGTAGACAGAAAGCAGACCCATTCCCGTTGGTGCCACCCGTTCGCGAGCATGACGCATGATCCAGCCGTTGATTCGCTCTACCATATTTGAGTTAGTCTTGCACTCGCTATACCCACCTACCTCGAGAGTCATTCATTTCAGCCCATCGCCGGTCCACCGGGTTAGAAGGTACTGCACATAAGTTTCTCCTGGAATGAGGAGGATTAATCCACCTTGCTGGTCAAGTCGACGACCTCCCTGGCGCAGTGGTGGGCGCTGTGGCCTTATGACTAAGAGGTCTCAGGTTCGATTCCCGGTGGGAGCAATTTGGGAATTTTTAATTTCTAAACTGTCTCGTCTGGTTTAGTGGGAGGCTTTAGTCGTGTCTAGTTACCACCGTCAAAGACGTGCCGCCAAGTGATTTAGCGTTCCGGCACGATGGCGCGTAGAAATCAATATTCGAATCTACTGCCATACCCGTTCCAAGTTAGTCCGCTACCATCTCATTTACCATAAGGCGAAATCGCAGTCAAGAACTATCTTGTCAACGAATTAAAAAAAAGTGCAGATTGACAGTGGAATATTTTAAAGCAAGGAGGAGTTATGGAATCACCTGGTTCAGAATGATTTGCCGCTCCGTTGGTATTGGCGGGAAGTGCACCTCTGCGCTCCTTGTCGTATACTCCACGAATATTTATGATTGTTGACGATTCGACGGGTAAATCGGCCGGAATCGTCTGCGACTTGATTCGCGCGTATAACTCGCGTATAATTATAACTTTTCGCACTCGACGGGAATAAATCGTCCGGAGTGCACACGCGCCGTGTTCACGCGCAGAAACGGAAGTGTCTTCACTGTCTTCTCTCGATGACAGGTGACAGGAGAGGGGGGGGAAAAGGATGCGTTCAGGAATGTTAGAAACTGGTGCATTCAAAATTACAATTTAGATTTATCAGACAGTGTTCACACACCTTTTAGAACATTATGGAGAACTGAGAACTCTCCCAAGGCATGCAGGTTTTCTCAGTTTTCTTTCACCACTAAAGGCAAGTGATATTTAGTTGCTTGAACCGTCATAACGTTGGGTATGTTTCCGTTCGTATCGAACTTGAGAGTGAGGGAATATAGATGAGTACAGCGTACTTGAGCTAACACGAGTGCACTGTTACATCTTTATAGTTGCTTAAAGCCAGGTGAACTTATACAAGTTATAACTAATATCGTTAGAACAACATTCTTTAGGTGGCCAAAATACCTACCAAAAGTTAGTTACCTACCTATCTATTTATTCTTCAACAGATTTTTCTGTCGGAAAATATTCGTTAGCGCAGAATGGCTAGTAGATAGGTAGTAGGCCTACGTAATCTCGGCGACCACTTGGCGACTAAAGCTGAAATCTATAGACCGGACTCTCACTCTGCACAGACTTAAGACAGAGTTAAAACGAGACAGATTTAACTCTGTCTTAAGTCTGACGACGCATACGTTCTCTCAAGTCATAATTTAAAAAAAAGGGTGCTGTAGACGGGTAGAGTAAACAGCAAAGTAGCACTGTAGAGTAGGTACCTAATAAAATTTGGAAGAGTAGTTAGCTAGCGCCGCAGCTATTCTACCACTTGCGTTCCCGCAGTCCCCAAGGAAAAGAAAAAAGTTCCCAAAGCTAAAGCGTCATCGTCAGAAAAAAAGCGACAGAGATCCCGAAAATACTCTGTCCGTACTTATATTGCAAAAGTTTGGGTGGCATGGTATCTATCTACTTATACAAAAAATGGGTACATTGCAGCTGTTGTGGTGCTAGTGTCGAGGAAGAAGACGAAGAAACGGTATTCAAATTTAAATTTTGCTAGAGACCGTTTGCGAGCATCGTTGCTAAAACCACGAAATAACTAGGCAAAGAAGACCTATCCGTGGGAAAAACAGGGTTCCTGCGGGATTTTTAATAACCTTAACTCGGTAGGCAGGTAGAAGTTACGGGCAAAGCTAGTTTATAATAAGTACCTAAATAATCCTCGGTATAAGACCATACTGACCATAACTAAGTAACATATTAAACGTAGGTATACCAAGCTCAAGGACTTAGGGGTAAGTGGGGCAGATTCATACAGTTTTTATATTTCGCTTTGTGGAATGCTATAGGTATGTATTACGTATATCTCTTCCAATTTATTACAAATTGATAGTTAAATTATTTAATACTGTAATTGAAGCATATACTAATATTGAAAATTGACGTGCGCGAATTTTCATAATGCTTTGAAAAACAAAAGGAAAATGTATCAATGTACCCTATTAGTGGGGACAATAGTGGTTCATACAACCCGAGGGGCAGATAAAACGCTTTAATTAGGCAGGTAGGATTTTCGATTCCTAATGTTCTAGGCATAAACTAAGTTTCCTGAAATTCTAAGATAGGTACCTACACTACGTCCTAGAATGAAATAAATTACATTATTTTTCACCATGACTTCGAAGAAATACCTACTACTTAGTTAGAGCGAGGTCGAAGCTCGAGGATTAGACTCGCCTGCCGTCTCACCATTAACGTGGTTCACGCGATGTCTTGCTGGCGCCGTGACCTCCAACCACTTTTGTTATTGACTTTCTTTACTCATTCTACGTAGGTACCTACTTTCTTATATAAAACTGTAAAGTAAGTACAATTTGTGTGTACTACTGGTACCTATTGTTACCTATCCTTTCCTTTACCTATATCCTTTGCCGCTCTACCTACACTACTCATCTAGGTACCTATCTACAACTAAGCTTGTACCTAGTTTTCGCCACAAAAGACCTCGCGTCTTTATGTTAATTGTATCTACTGTATACCTTAATTATTTATTTATCCAAAAACAATGCTAAAATAATTTCAAATTTTTTTGTGTCAGCGCCATCCGTCAAATCCTCCGAAAATAGTTTTGAAAGTTTGCTCAAACAAACAGTCAAACAAACATTTTAAAAACGTTTTATATGATATCGTTCAAATAATTTTATGAGCTTATTAAGAGGGAATTAACATGGACATGGACACTGGACATCCACTTAAATTTTTTTGATTTGTTATAGATAACTATAATGAAAGGTACTCTCCTTAGCTGAAGACAAGTTGAAAAGCTGAAACGCTTAAGTAATAAGAAGTATTTTAAACTGATGCTCATTCAAGACTTCGTTCTAAGGTTTGGGCTCGTTAGAACTGGTGAAGATAGAGCTATGTTATTATATCGTGCCAAGCTTTTACTAGAATTTTGAGATTTGTTTTGTAGACATTATAAATACCTAATATTACCTAGATAGTTAGAGTGTAGGTACGAAATTTCCCCAAACAATATTCTCCGAAAAAAAGTTGTCGCCTAATCTAATCGTGATCTCATTAACCCCAAACAGCCGAATTGATGGAAACCAATCACTAAACACCTCATTTTCAGCGAACAAAGGATACCTATTAGCAGTAATCGAACGTGACAAATTGGGATCGGTCTAAGTGGTACATGATCAGTAAGGATAGGAATCTTACAGTTTTAGCAACGGGACGCGTGACTTATTCAATAAAATTGATAACCCTGTGGCCATAAAGTGACTTTATTCGTTATTAACGTTGAACAATAAATATGCATGTGTCTGAAAATAAAACGAACGACATAGTGGCGTGCAGTGCGCATGCTCGTCACTGCGCCACTAGGTGGCACGCTGCCCCCTGGCGGACTCTCGCCGCAGTCCGTTGCGTAACTGGCAGCACATCCCGTCTGTAGACCTCGCGCTGAAATCTTCAGCTGCGTCGCGTCGCCCCGCGGTATGGGGAACCGCAATTCACCATAAAACTTTCCCGCGTCGCGCAACCCATTCAAAAACTATAGACGAAATAAATTAAAAAAAAAAAATCTTTTGACTCGTTTTGTTATTGCTTCTAATATTTTTATTTGATTACAAAGTTGACTTTTAAAAGTGAGTCGATGCGGATCTCGCCGGTTATGAATTAGTGCGGACGTTTCGGTGTGTGTGTTGATTTGTTTTGTTTTACTTTGCTCGGTAGCTAGTGGCTAGTGGTGGGCTGGTGGCGGCCGCTGGGGCCGCGCTGGTGGTGCGGAGGAATCGATACTGCGGTGGGAGCGGCAAGGTAAACTTTTGCTGTTCTTTTTAATTTTTGAACGCAATTTCTTAATTCTTTTGCGAATTTGGCACGTTACTTACAATGGTATATTTATAAATCGTTAAGACTCCCTATTTGTGTAGTAAGTCAAAAGAACGTAGTATTTTACTTTCATAGTTGTTTAATTGTTTTCTTTCTTTTAAAAAGATGAAGAAGTTTAAAAACTCAAACGTGTTACGGTTCGTATACCCGGAGAAACATATTGTTTTAGTTATATTTTGATATCTTCACAATAAGACATTTAATTTTATACGTCATAGGAAAATTTATATATTTTATTTTTCAGTTTTTTAATTTTTCACATTCGCCATTTTGGATTTGCCATGACGTCATCTAGCGTAAAACACGTAGAAAGTTATGGCAAACCCAAAAATACCAAAATCTTCGAAATATTTGACTTCGTCTGGTCAGATTGTTTGGTCATATTTAAAAAATAAACAAACACACAAAATATACCAACATAGGCTGCTAAACTCATAACTATCCCGGCGTCTGTTGGGTAAAAAGAGAGCCTTTGTGTTAACTTATTAGGTAGGTACAAGATGTCTTTGTTAGCGTTAGCCGTACCGTTCACGTAACTGATGTAATAAGGCTTTGTAGCAAACGAAGCTGTAACAACCCTTAGTTAGTATCTATCCTACGATTTTCCCTGAAAATATAAGAAGAACTAGCTTTTTCCCGCGAATTGCATGGATTAATAAGCTTATCCTGTAGGAAGCTTAATTTCGAGATAAAAGTAGTTTGCCACTTTTATACGGCTTTTTAGCTGTTTTAATTCATAAATCTCGTCAAACTTTGAGTTATGACTTTGAATTTTTCACACCAAAACGGATTTTTCCTATTTGGTCGAATGTTTTTATATGGTAAAAACTTTTGTAAAAAAGATTTGTGAGGGCATATTTTCTATGGCAGTTAGTTTTTACATTGATATTATTTATTACATAGTTCAAAGATCTTTACGTTATTTCAGAATCCTGATAGAGTAAATCCTTACTTTTCTATTCTGTACCTACCTATCTTACCAAGAAAGAAAGAAAAAAATATTTTTTATTGAATTTAATATACGACAGAAGTCATATCAACCTACATAATAAAGAAGACGACAATAATTGAAAACCTAGGAAATACCTATTACGTAGTTAAGTTTCTTTCTAAAAGGCTGACAGGTGTACTAAATAAATAAACAACTACCAAACCCTCAATAACCCATCGGTTGAAGGATCGACTGGAAACTGAAAGTTCGATGGTTCGACCCCACGCTTTGGACTATTGTTGTAGGTATTCCTAACTTTATCTTTTTTTTTATTATCATCAAACAAACACATAATCATTTTTTCTTATTAACATACGAGAAACCACTAAGGTTTAAATTGTATGCTATAAATCGATTGCGTTATACACAAATACCTATATAAAAACTAACATAACAACTTATCTAAAAAATATGATTTTAGTTTATGTTTTAAATTGTGTTCATTTAATTTCACCCTAACATTACTATCTAAGTCATTTATCTAATGAGTACATTTAAAAAAAAATCTTTAACTAAGCTACGCTACGCTAAGCTACGCCACGCTACGCCGCAATATAATTAGGTACTAGGTAGGTACGAGTACAGAACTAGGTACTAAAAGTAGAGTATCTAGTAAACTCGACACGTTTTCCTTTGTTAAAACTAAATTGTCTGACGCTATTCGAGCTGTCGGTACTTAGGCTACAAAGAGCTCTAGCTATATAAGATCGATACTAACATACCTACCTGGGTCTTTAACCTCTTAAAACAAACCTGCAATAAGGGCATTGCATGAAAATATGTTTTTACTGAAAACATGGCGGTCAATTGATTATTTTTCACATCTTTAGGTATTTTTTTATTCGATGACATTCTAACCCTTGATCCGTTCTCACCTGATGGCAAGTAACGATGCAGTCTATGATCGTAGCGTACCCCGCTGTATGAGTAGGTATCCAACACGAAATGAGTAGCCCCAGCCGTATGTAGGTTTTTAATATTATTATTTGAAACTCATATCGGTTTCTCTATACTATTACACGCATTACACGCTATTGCTTCATACCGGAACGCCAAATCGCCAAGCTAAGACCAAAGTCTCCCACCAGAGACACTCCAGATTACTGTTCCCTCTCCTCCAAAAAAGCGATAATTTCGTGTTAGGAGTCGACACGACAATAGTGCAACTTGTGGGGATCAAACCGTCGACCTTTCAATTTTCCTAATAATAGCCCAAAAAGGCTCTTGATTCTTGATTGTACCGCTCGGAATAGGGATCTTGAGCACATCCTTTACCTAACATACGCACAAATACGTAGGTACATATTATGTACATGTATGGGTAGGTACACATTTCCACATTACTAAACCGAAATAATCACTTAGGCTGGAAAGTGGAAAATTCAATTAAATTTACCCATGCATAGGGTTGCCTACCCTCCTGTTATATTAAATTGTATCTTACAGAGTATCATACAGTATAGTACCTACTTCATTTCCCTCTATAAATTGCTGTTATATACCGTATCGTCAGTCTATTAGATAGGTATAGGTAAGTAGTTACTTGTAGTTTAGAAAAAGTTTGTATTTGCCTATGCAATACCAAAAAGCACAATCGCGGATATACAGTTTACAGTATTGTAGATAGGTACCTACACAAAGTATAAAACCATGTAAGCTACAAGAAATAGTATTATATATTTATGGCCTGTTTTTTTCTTGTACTGGGTATTGGGTTCAGGCCAAGGAGTGACGTAAAATGCTCACAAAGAACTAGGTCATACAGAAGTTTGAAACTGTATCTCAGACATGTTTTATGGATTTGATTGTCAGACTTTAATGAATAAATGTACCTACTTTGCTACCTACTGATGTTACGGCGACCGAGATTATGATATAAAAATTCTGACAAAGAATCTATTACTAATACTAAATAATATTATGTATAATGTACCTATGTACCTATACATTATGGCCTATAAGTAATTTTGCCTGTCCGATAACTTTTCACGCCTAATCCACAATTCAAAATTTCGTAAGGAACATAACTTGATTTTGACATTTTCCAAAAAAAGGATATAGGACACTTTCTGTGAAGAGTTTATCGGGAATTTTAAGAAATCTAAAACCACGCGGAAAAAGTCGCGAGCATCGGCTAGTATGGCCATTATTCGTTCTCTTGCTTTTTAAATTATTTATTTCCACTGGACTATCTATTATTCTATTTATTTTTGTTGCTTGTGTAATTAATTTACACAAACAACAAAAATAAATAGTAGAACAAATACATACGTAGGTATAGGTTGGTAATATTGTGAATCCATCCTTGGGGACATCAACATTGACGCATTTGAATAATTAGTTTACAGGTACATGTAATTTGTAATACATACATGCATATTACACGGTCGAGTAAAGTGCACAGTATATTTACGTATCTACTTTACCCCAATGGAATTAAATATTGATGAGAAATATAGCGATTAAATTTTTTCTCTATAAACATAAAAAAGAAAGTCCCTAGGTAACTACTTGTCGTCAGTTGGTCTTCAAGCCTATATTCTAGAGATCTGAATAAGTATTTGGTATCTTTATTGCTTAGGTTTATTTTACGCTCTAAAATTATGTTAAAAAAGACTAGGTATATTAAAATTCAACCCTCAAAGCTATTAATAGTCGATAAAACATCAATTTTGGCTCTTTGAAAATTGGTCCAAAAATTTTCAGACCCATAATGCCTAAAAAGATGTTTCGTAACAATATGAGTCCGCTATAAACCGTAAATAAGAAATAAGTCGGGATTTTCCAAAACCCTTAAGGGGGTTAACGGGTGCGAGAAAGTAATACCTACCTAATTTTATTTTTGGTCTATGTATCTAACGAAGTCGCTGTCAATATTTACTTTTTACAAAAAATTTAACTGACGATAGAAACAACGAAACACTAACTAAACAAAAAAAAAAAATCTTTTTAGTCTAACTAAGCTCCTAAATTAATGTACCTAAGTCATTAATTTTGAGTCGGCGACAAACTTTTTTAAAAGCATAATACTATGAGTTTTATTTTTTAAGCATAGGATGTCTAGTGCCTACGTCCTAAAAGCTGTATGCAAAACAGCTCGATCCGTCCAGTGGTTGGAACTGTGCGTTGATAGATCAGTCAGTCAGTCAATCAGTCATTCACTTTTATACGTATACATATTTAGAATTTATTTCAATTTAGAATACATTAAACTTATTGCAATTATCCATCAAATAATAACTAAAACCACAAATTGTTCCACATATGATTTTAATCAAAGTGGAATTAATAGCAATTCATTATAAGTCTTGCAATTAGATGCATGTAGCCATCAGGGAATCTACTTGTTGTATGCCTATACATACATTGGCATTGTACGACCGTGGTATATGACTGTAGACTACTACTGCGACTTAAATTATAAACGGATAGATATTAAATATAGGTACTAAAAAAGCACTCAGTGTGAACTGCACGTGGTCTGCACATTCAATCGTTAGCAGCGGGGATACCGTTTAATGGTCAAATGCCTAGATCAATATACCTAGATCTGCAACCAAAGTGCAAGTTTTCTAAATGCGGATTAGGTAAAATCGCACAGGAAGTCGACTCCAGTCTGCAAGTCTGTATAGCGTGGCTCGAAAAGTATCTACCTAACTACACACCTACAGTACATCGATGCCTACAATAAAATTATAGTCCATTGTAAGCTATAAGCTTAGAGTATTTAACTATTGCTTTCAGCCTACAAGGGACAATAATACTAGAAAACAATGCTGAAAGAAAAAGTAATAAAGTACCTAATAAAGGTGCTGTAACCGCCAAACAGAAAAAATCTGTATGGCAACACGCACCGCACGCGCCTTACACCATCGTTTCTCCAGAATAGGAGACACAACGGAACAACACACCACACACACACTCACACACACACAACTTTTGCCTTTATGAATTATGATATTAGTGTGATGTGACGTGAAGTGTGATGAAGGCGTACACGCTTCAAAGCATGCGTTAGAGCCGCGTTCGTAAATTAAGTAGATACTTGTAATATTTTTTGTAACACTGCATTTTCCGAATCGGGCAGCCAAATTTTGACGACTCGCACTAGATGTGCGGACGATCTCAAACAAGTCGCTGACAGAGATTGGATTCAAGCGGCACATGACCGTTTTCTGTGGACCCCTCCTTGAAACGCAGACTATAAAAATGCGTATTTATCAAGTGTTTTATAATTAACACGAAAGGTTATCGATCACCGAGGCATAACTACCAATATGGTTACGTATTTGTACAATTCAGTAGGTACGTTTCATGTCAGACATATTGAAAATTCATGAAAATTGGACATTACCCTGGCGATAGCGTGCCGTCGCTCGCTCGCACCAAAACGCGACATTCATTTACCTTAATTTATTTTCTACTAGATGATGCCCGCGACTTCGTCCGCGTGGATTAAGGTTATTAAGGAACTTTATAATAGTCCGGGATAAAATGTAGTCTAGTGTTAATCCTGGGTATAAGCTATCCCAGCCAAATTGGTTTATTCGCTGTGACGCGAAGGAGTAACAAACAAACACACACACACATACATACAAACTTTATATCTAAGTAGGTACGTAGTAAAAATAAACGTTATTCTGAGCTATTGTGTGAGCACTTTGCGATCAATAGACTTTGAAATTAAAGTCATTAAAGTTAATTTCAGTAAACAAAATTCTCGCTTCAACGCTCGACCATGGTACTATCAGTATTACTGATATAAACGCATTTACGCCCTACTTTACAACTTCTCTGGCGCAGTAGTGAGCGCTGTGGACTAATAATTGGGAGGTCTCGGGTTCGATTCCCGGCGGGGGCAATTCGGAAATTTATAATTTCTGAATTATCTCTGGGCTGGCCTGGTGTGAGGCTTTGGCCGTGGCTAGTTACTACCCTAGCGTTAAAGATGTGCCGCCAAGCGATTAAGCATTCCGGCACGATGTTCAGGTGAGATCGCAGTCAATTACTATCTTGTCATTGAATAAAAAAAAAATATATCTAGGTAATTAAATATGCTCTAAAAGAGTTTACGATAAAAGTGTCCTCTTTAGTTTTTCAGGACGCGATGCGAGGTTTTTTTACAAGTGTTTTACAAAGTTTGGTATCCAATGCAAATAAACACGCAGATCAATTGATCCATTACCGCGTGATTTAATGACAAACCAACATTTTATAATGCTAGTAAGGATACCTAATGTTTGTGTCAAATAAAATTTAATTGCTTTCACTACAAAGTTCATAAACAAGGCAGTTAACTAGAACTACAAACAATTCCCGCATTGGAACACGAAATGTGCGGCTGTGAACACATTGCTTTTCCGACTTTAATGTTCAAATGTTTACGATCGTCATCTATTTTTAATTTTGACATGTTTCTCTGCCGTCTTGATTATTATGATTTTTTGATTTGATCTTCTTTGTAATGATTTCGTATAATTACTATTTTTAATAACTTTGTATTTTTTATTACGTGTTAGGCTTGTTTACATAGCGAAATAAATATAGCGAAACCGCTGAAGTTTCGGAATGACTTGCTCCTTCTATGACAAAAGCGAAACTGCCTTTTCTTACGCAGAGATCTCTTTCTTCTTCATTTTATTTAGGTAGGTACTAGCGTGTAGCAAACAAGAAGAATTATCTTATTATCTTTTTTTTATTATCTTTCTTCCATAACTAATTTCGTACAATTGAATAATCTATAGTTGCAGTTCAGTAGAACCATAATATCTAGACATAATGAGTAAAACGCTTAGATATATTATGACATGTCTAGAACTGCGGCGCCACGTTGCCTCTGTTAAGGTCATAGAGTAAGTGCCTACTGTCAACAAATAGCATCAGTAGGTAACATACAAAGTAGTTGGCCAATTTACATCTATATTTTACAATCAACGGCTATTCCGTGTAGGTTTCAGTTTCAGTAGAATAAGAAGAAAATGTTTAAAATCTAACTCGCCTTTTTCTTATTTCGTAGCTGGTTACGAAAAATAGTTAACAACGTGCAACGTGGATGGAAGGGGAAAATTGGATGGTTAATATTTTAGCAGTCTATATACGAGTATATATTTTTTTTAAAGAATATTAGCCAAGCTGAACTTGACTTATTTTCTCCTCTCCCCTCCAATAAGCGAAAAGCTCGCGTTAGGTGTGGGTACGACAATAGTGCAACGGGTGGGGGTTGAACCTGCAACTTTTCAGTTTTCAGTCCGCACCTTTTTAACTGTGGTTCTATATCTATATTAAGTATCTATGTATGTTTGCATTTGTATACAAATACTCTACCGTAGCCTTTACCGTAGCGCGTAGAGCCCATTTTGATGAATGAGATGTCAATTCTCAATCGATTTGTTAATATGGTCCGGATACATAGGCTACATTTCATGCGAACAAAATCAATATTATGACAGATGTTACATCCAATTTTTCGTAGACGCGCTACATTTTTTAAACATTTTTCTTGTTGCGTCACTGCTTCCTACATAGAGTAATCCGTGGCATGCCACATAGAGCGCTACGGAATCGCGACGCATCGTGGTCTCTGCGTTAAAAGTCCTTTGTAAGTCACTGTGCGTTGCCAAATGTCACTTGTCACAGTGCAAGACGCACACCATGTGGCACGCATGTGGCATACAATCCAAAATCACTACTGCGGCAATCCACTCGCCGTCTGGTATCGCTCTTACATTTTACATTTAAAGGCTACGTAACATAATTGAAGTGCCAGAAATTTTCAAACTAAATAATTACAAATGTAACGTTTTTTGAGGGTTGTGGTCTTATAACTGGGATGGCTCGGGTTCGATTCCCGGTGGGGGCAATTTAGGAATTTATAATTTCTGAATTGTCTCTGGTCTGGTGGGAGGCTTTGGCCGTGGTTAGTTACCACTCTACCGTCAAAGATGTGCCGCCAAGCGATTTAGCGTACCGATTAGGTGTATGGGTTGAATTTACACTGCTATACCCTTTCCAAGTTAGCCCGCTACCATCTTAGTCTGCATTGTCACTTACCATCAGGTGAGATCGCAGTCATTGGCTATCTCGTCCTCGAATAAACCGGTTTGTCACCACTAGGCTCTCACTGCGACGATAGCCTTTAGGTAAGAATTCAGCCTATTTTTCGGGAATTCCGAGGTTCGAATCCTAGGCACACTAATTTCTCGGTGTTACGTATGTGCGTTTAAAGTAAATAAATATCACTTGCTTTAGCGGTGTCAGACAACATCATGAGAAAAACCTACTCCTTAATGTTCTCTGTGTGAAATCTGCTAATCTGCACTTAGCTACGTGCGGTGTGGACTATAGCCTGAATTACCAATATGGATTGAAATGACGTCAAGATCCACACAGTCAGAAGAAAAGATATTGAACGTTTTCTTTAAAAATAATATATATACCTATCACTCTAATATTTGTATTATGATTCAGTGGCTATTATTATTATTGTAAACAATGTTTTGACGAGAGTGTCCGCTTGTGTTGGACGCATCGGCACCGAATGTCAAATGTTATAATTAGCGAAGTGCTGCGTGTCTTCGAATCGCCCTTGAGTAATACCGACAGCGTTGAATTAAAAGTTTATAATCAATAACAATAATTAGTGTGATGTGTGTGTTTGTGTGTGTGTATGTGTGTGTGTGTGTGTGTGTGTAGCCTCACAACAATGGAGGTGGTGTATTTTTACCCGCGCGACGCAAAGGAGGGTAATGTGTTTATCAGTCTATGTAGGTATATACGTACCTATGTATGTTTGTGGCGCTTTGGAGACCAAACGCGTGGTCCGATTGTGATGATTCTTTCGTCAATCGATTTGTGATAATCTTGAGAGTGTCACTATAGACATGATAGTAATCAAAATTTAAAATGGCCATTTTGAATGACCATTTACGATCTATCAGAATTTAGTTATTTTTCAGTTGATATTCTGTCAGGGTTTTTCAACCCGAAAACTCAATTTTAATAAATTGCTTGTTTAAAGGTAAGTTAAGTTATGCTGAAAAGATTAATATTCCCCTGTTCCCTCCATCTAAGAAGCTCGTACTACGAGTGGGCACGACAATAGCGGAATTGGTTGGGCTTAGAATATTCAAAAAATAGGACCAATTTCGATGTAGACTATCCATCAAAATCGGATGACTGCGAAAAGTTATGCGTGGAAAAAAATATACGCGACGAATTGAGAACCTCCTTTTTTTCGTCGGTTAAAAATATCATTTGTAATAAAAAACTCAATTTAGTTAAAAATGTCGTTTACAATAAGTCGGCAGTCTTGGCTCCATATTTTCCTGATTTTATTTGTTAATCGTGAATATTTTAACTACCTAAGTAGATAATAATTTTACTAACACTGAATAAACATGTTATTTTTCGATTGCGTGAAGGTTCCTACAGAAAAGCAAAAATAATGAATAAAGACCACCCATTTAATTAGTACCACACCCGCTTAAAATATCATGCACACTTTAACATGCGGTAGTAGACGTCGGGTTAGTTAAAGTTGATATAATAATTATGGCGTGTGTAAGGAACTAATAAAGAACAATAAAGCGGCAATTAGGTAGGTATTTTCAAGCAGTTTATTCGATAAATCAATGTTATAGTAAATGACATGGGCGTTAACGGTAATCATGAAGCTTCTATTAATATTACCATCATCATCATTCATCATTATCATCAACCCATTAACGGCTTATAAGTGAGCTGGGAACTCAGAAAATGGTTATAAGCCAGACTTCACACACCTTTGAGAACATTACGGAGAACTCTCAGACGTACAGGTTTTCTCACCATGTTTTCCTTCTCCGTTGGAGTAGGTATATATGAAATTTAATTATGGTGGGAAGCTTTTGCCGTAGCTAGTTACTACTGTACCGTCAAAGACGTGCCGCCAAGCGAGGGTATATGGGTCGAATGTGCGCTGCCATACCCCTTACAAGTTAGCCCGCTACCATCTTAGACTGACGATGCGTCACTTACCATCAGATGAGATCGCAGTCAAGGACTATCTTGTCATCGAATTAAATAAAAACTGAGTAAACACTAAACACACGTAATTCCAAAAAGTCAAGAGACGCGTGCCCGATATTGTACGCACAACTGGATAGAACTTCGCAGTAGGAACCACTACTACTACTGATCTCCATATTCCCATAAGACATTATAATATAGGTACATAGGTAGTCTATACATAAATAAACAACTACGATGTTCGGGATACTGCGAGCTACCGAACTGCACCGTCAGCAGTTTAAGCCGTTGTTGGACCTCGCGTTCGTAAATAATGGACAGAGCACTTCGGGTTGCCCTACGACGCGTAATTATCAATATCACTATAGTATAATATATGAAAGTATCATTATCATATCATCATGACAAAATCATTAAAATATACAGTCCACTATATCTGTCTACCAATCATTATCAAACACCAGGGACTACACCCTACATACGATTATGATTAATAGATAGAGGGAAGTCGTAATTACGAATCCACCTGGATGTCTGGCATACGTTTCCATCTCCCGTGATTCCGGGTCATTTCTGCCTCGTGTTCGTAATTTATGGAATATTATATTCCACCCGCTGTGTTCCCTCACTGTTCGCTGTGCTATTCATAGGGCGGATAAACAAATTCCTCAAGAGCCGCCAAAGCATTGGCAGTTTCTCTAATGTTCAGCGGGTAGCGTTATATATTCACGAATGTAGTACATATACTTAATACCTCTATCACTTAATATCAGATTGACCCACTTGTTTGATCCTTTCTATTTATATATATAGGCCTAAATTCGTTATCCAGGTAAAATATATGCTATTCTGAAGCCTATATGCTATTATGATCATCTGATGTATTTGCTATGACAATGCGAAGTTTCATCAAAATCCGTCGAGTAGTTTTTGTGTGAAAGAGTAACTAACATCCGTCCATCCTCATACACTTTCGCATTTATAGTATATGTATGTATTAGTAGAATAATTCGCACTTTAAAACAACGGACGACTCAATGCAAAATCGTAAACTTTCAGGAATCGACGAAAGTCTACATTTACTAGAAAGGGTTGGTTATAAGTAGAGAGGACATATTTTTTTAAGCTACTGTAAAATCACTTCTTTCTTAAGGAAAAGAGGTGTTTTTAACTGACTTCTGTTTTACCAAGATTGTGAAGCTTGCTCTTTTATGAAGATATTTTATTAAAACTCATTTTGCCAAAATTTCGTGTTCGGTCGTTGTTTTATTAAGATTGCGATACATAAAACCCTCAACGTAGAGGGTTATTCAAGTGAAATCGCTGGTCTGCTGCTCTTACAATCTCATCCATTAACCTAATTCGCTTAACTACGCCAGACCTCTGTGCTGTTTTGTATATCTAAAACCGTGTTGACT
Source organism: Hipparchia sbordonii (assembly GCA_038048805.1). Taxonomy (NCBI): domain Eukaryota; kingdom Metazoa; phylum Arthropoda; class Insecta; order Lepidoptera; family Nymphalidae; genus Hipparchia; species Hipparchia sbordonii. Next base: position 5,271,431 of record CM076104.1, on the reverse strand, counting down.
GTTGTAGAGCTCAAAGGGCGGGTCGAATAAGCCATTAAATGCAGATATTCCCGTATTTCCGACTCGCCACGTTGTTCTCAGACAAGGCTTTTAGAGCCGAAATAATACCTCCTACTTTGCCACCCCTAATGGCCTTCGTTTAGGTTGACAGCTTCAATTTATAACTTGCATCACTTTGCGCCCGGATTTGAATTTGTTGTGATGGTACGCAGCTGGATCGTCTAGTGATATCTAGTGGATTGATTGAGTAAAGAAGAATATTCTAATTATAGGTAAAACACCTCAGGATCGAGAGACATATTGGCTTCTGGCATGAACACTGTTATGTACTAAGCACCCTGCGGGTTAGTTCATTTCGTCCGATGGACAAAGTAGGCTACCAAATCATTCTACTTTAGCTGTCGCGGATTAATTATGAACAAACTTCAAAAGAATTATGTTATGCATTCTCCAACCTTCAGAAAAACAGGGAAATCCTAGAGAGTTAAATTATTAATTTAAGTTTAAAATACGAGTAGAATGAATGATTAGCTGATACAGTGTACGAATTTGCCTGTTTTAGGCCGTCGTTCTGACCGAATTCCCTCTAGCACGGGGGAAACCCTACGCCGCTCCACGGCCTTTAATCATTGTTATGGGGGCACAGCCGACTCCCTTTCGCTGCGAAGCGTTTTGGTGTTCCCATACACCCCGAAGGGTTGGTACAATTCTTTTCATTGAGCTTATAGCTCGCCCCAATACCATGGTTTTATTTATTTGTATTCATTGTTCAGTTTGATATAGATTTGGCCAAATCTAAGTTCGGGAGCCGTGCTGCAAGACATGGCGTGTTTGGTGTGCCGGAAATTCGCCGCCAAAGAACGCCATCGAACCGTGTACCACTTAGTAATAACTTTGACTCATCTGAGTCAAACATATTAATTTAGCCAATACTCAATCAGCCTCAGTGTCTCAATCCCTGTAGTATTTCATCATGGTCACCCTACCTATTACCCTATCTTGTCCTCTATTCCGAAGTAATATCATGGTCACCCTACACCTAAAGTTTGTAAATACAATAAACAAGGATTCTAATTTCTTACCTGTTTGTAGGAAGTACCGTTGACCCACACCCGTAGCTCGAAGGTCGCTCTGGTATCTCGGAGTCTCGTACATTTGAAGACTTAATTTATAGTGAATGATTTCTAAAGTTTTCATTCATACCTAACTTCTAACCCGAAGTGAGTCTAGAATCTAGTCTATTAGTTATGTAAAACAAAATAAGTCAAAGTTTCTTTAGACTGCAATATTGTTCCATCTCGTTCACCTATCTGCTTTGTTTATGAAAGAAATCAGACTTCTCTATCGTGATAGAATAAACTGACCCTAAGTAATTTAATGTCGCCTATTGACCTAGATTAGTGCACTAGTCTGCACTTTCTAAACTGACTGTCTACTGAAGAGTCGTGACTCAATTTTGGATATAGTATTTCACTATTGGATTGTTCGGTTCAGCCCGCCACACGTTACAGATGTTAAGTCTAGGGTTCAACTGAATACTAATAAAACACTAAATCAATTTATGTAGACAGAACCTTTGAGAACATTCCATTATTGAATACCTTAGGAGAAATATTAGGGTTGTTCAGTAAAAGATGATAATTATGACTTCATAGATTTATTTTCCATTTTATTAAATCTACTCAAAAGAAACTGTTTGATTATTTAGATTGGTTCCAAATGGGGTCATTTGAGAACCAACCGGGTTTTCCGTTCCTAGCAGCCATTCTAAGACAAGGGAAAACGGAAATACCCAAATGAAAAACCCTTGTGGCATTCTAACCTAAGACATCTTAGACTAAAATATACACACATGCTACAAAAGGTGTTAAATGCTTAAAAGAATATGTACACTTTCTACTAGTGGTATCAGGGAGACAAGACATTTTATAGTTTTAGTAGAAATTACAACACATAATACATTACGTTAAATAGATTCACAGATAATAAGTTATATTTTAGTCTCGTTTTCACAACTTCCTGACTATATTTTATATAAATGTTCCTCTTCCAAAGCAAGTGGTATGTGTGCCAAATTATTACATTTCACTCCCTCAGATTTGACCACATTAATCTGATTAATAAAAGAGCAGATATAGAACAAATGTCAGAAACAAGATATACATCATAATAGAGAACCCATCGTCTCGAGATATCTCTCTCACACGCCTCCTATCCCTTTGTTCTTCTGCATATAAAGCATCGAGAACTATATCTGGATACATTTTAATTTCTTACAATAAGCGTACGTCTAATCCCAAACTTAAGGAAGCAAATTATCTGTGATTCTATTTATATCAAAATTTAGTTATTCAGATATTTGTACATTACCAGAAATATTCAGGCCTCGTTGCGCACACACACTTGCTTATAATCTTAATTGTAAATTATTACACTGATTCTACTTTTATGTATAGTTCTATTAAAATAAGTTAAAATTTACACAATCTTAGGATTAAATTTATCGGAGATGGAACCGACCGCCTCGCTCTCCTCTCGATTCCCGAATGGCTTCCTCCACCAGCACACCCGTGTATCTCCCCCCTCGAGTCCATATCGCCCCTTCTCCAAACTGTAACATAGAGACCACCTCCAAAGTAATTTGCCTTAACTTGATTTGTCACTTGGGTTTCCCGCCAAAACCGTTTCGGCCAATTATTGATAGCGTCGGTTTCTTATGACCACGCCTTGGTTTTTTGTTTACATTTCTAAAACGTCTCGCCTCGGTTTGGACACCATGTCACTCCACATCTGTTTACAATATTCTCGTGAAGGCAAAATGCTTCACGAAATAAACAACTAGTTTTATGACCAGACCCTTTTTTTGTTCTAATCTTAATGTGTTTCCAAAATCTCTATGCCTTGTTTTTAAAATTAAACTGCCTGCACTTCTAACGCAATTCGAAGACCCTTTTTTGTTTCAATTTTAAAGCGTTTCCAAATACCCTTATACTTTATTCTTAAGTAAAATTTCTATACTTGGGATATTTATGAGCGACTAGAGTGTTTACCAAAAAAATTCTCTTTATCTTAACCTACGTTTCAAATTTTATTTTAAAACATGTGGGAGAAATGAAAAAAATATATGAACCCCGTCTGGCCATCTCACACTCCCCCAAATAGATTTTTAATACACCTAGTATTTCTCATACCTAACTCTCTACTAGTTGTTTGAAAATCTATTTCCTCACCTAACATAAGCTGCTACCTATGTTGATGTCGATAGGTCTCGCTAATCTCTATTGTTCGTGCTAATCCTTAGTGGAATTCATTCCTCTACGAGTTTGCATAATAGCGGAACAAATGGATCGCATTGTAATTCCCTCTTATCTCGTTAGTACGAGCGTCAACCAAAGTGTATACGTTATTATATGGAATTGCCCCTATCACGTAAGGTCCCTCATAAAGTCGCATGAATTTCTTTGTTAATTTTTTATCAGCGTCCGACCTCGCAAAAGTCCTCAACTTCACTAAGTCGCCTATCTCAAACTGTATTAACTTATGATTCCTATTATAATAGAGCTCTCTATTCTCCGCCGCCTTAGTTATGTTCCGACGCGCCTGTCGTCTAATCTGTTCTAACGTTTCTCCTTGTATATCGGTTCCTTTCGCTATGTCTTTGCCGAAATCAGTTGATAGTATGGTCCGCTTTCCCCAAACTAGCTCATTCGGTGTATAACCTGTTGTGGTATGTACTACCTGGTTGTAACAATCTTCTATGTCCGGCAATAAATCTGCCCAAGACCTATGAGATTTCTCGCAGTATGTTCTGAATAGTCTACCTAATTCCTTGTTAACCCTCTCTGTCGAATTTGGTCGCGGATTCCTAACAGATGTGTGCGTCAATTTGATACCTAATTGACGTACACCTAACTCGAAAACCTTCGATGTAAAATTCGCGCCTCTGTCTGAACATAAGGTCTTAATCTCAACTTGTTTGTGAAACTTCTTCACACATGTGAGTGTAGCCTTTCCGCTCGCCTGACGTAATGGATATAACCTGATCAATTTACTATAAGAGTCCTGCATTACAAATATGTATTTGAATCCGAAGCGTCCCGCCGGTAAAGGTCCATAAATATCGCAAAAGACCCGTTCTCCTATATCTGTCGCTATCACAGTTTTGATCGGCCCCGTGTGCTTTTCTAACGCGTGCTTTGACATTTGACACTCTCCGCAAGCCCTTACAACACGACTTATCACGCGAGACATATTCGAGAAATAGTAACGACGTTTCATCAGCGCATAAACCTTGTAACGTCCGAAATGACCTATCTCTTCATGTATGCTAACGATCAAACTCCTTTGTAACACCTCGGGAACATATAGTCTCAAAGTATCCCTATTTATGTCTGACCTATAAAGGATCCCCTCCTTAATCACATAATACTTTGATTCAGATGTACCTGATATTTTCATACGTTTAATTATTTCACTAGCGACCTTGTCCCGTTCTTGTAGACTACCTATCTCTTTCCATCTCGCTTGTACTACCTGTCCTAGCGATGTCTTGAATAAATTCATCTCAGGCCCCACAGCCTTGTTATTCAATACGTCAGTTGTCCCTTTTATATGTCGGGATAATACGTCAGCTACTGTGTTTAATTTCCCTTTTACATGCTCGACCGTATAATCAAATTGTCCTATGTAATGTACCCAACGTATCATTCGTGCGCTCAACAATTTACATGTCTGTAAGAATATCAAACTTTTATGATCGGTCCTAATCACTAACCGTGCCCCCCTCAAATACGTTTCAAACTTCGACAAGCTAAATATGATAGCCCACAACTCTTGTTCTGTGACTGTCCACTTACGCTCCGCCTCAGTCAATGCTTTACTACAAAATCCTATTATCTGCTCTTCACCTACTTCGTTCAATTGATAAACATACCCTGCGACTCCTAAATTACTGCTATCGGTTTGTAGGTAATAAATCTCTTTCGGATTAGGATGTATGAGAAGTATTGTGTCTAAAAATAATCTCTTGACCTTTTCAAAACATTCATTTACCTCATGTGTCCATGACCATTTTGTATTTTGTTTTAATAGATCGCAGAGTGGCCTAACCTCTTCGCTATACTTCGAGATAAACCTTCTGAAATAATTTATTAATCCCAAAAATCCTCGTAATTGTTTTATTGTTCGAGGGACGGGAAAATCTAATATAGCCTCTACTCGTTCTGGATCCATCCGTACGCCTTTCGTATTTACTATGTGTCCTAGCAGTTTTACTTCTACGCACAGAAAACGACACTTTCCTAGCCTGCCCGTTAAGCCTGCTGATTCTAATCTGTCTAGCACTTGGTCTAAATGTTCCAAGTGTAATCTTATGTCTCCTGTGGTAAATATGACAATGTCATCTAAATAGTTAACGCAAAACCCACGCACTTCTTTTAATATAGAATCCATTGCCCTTGAAAATCCCGCGACAGATGTCTTTAGTCCTTGAGGTAAAACATTATAAGTATATGTTCTCCCCATAAAAGAAAAACCCGTATATTTTCTAGAATCCTGACTCAAAGGTATTTGAAAGTAAGCATTATTCAGATCAATTAAGCTAATGTAATTCACTCCATGAAAGGATTGCAAAATTTCCGATGTGAGTGGCGGTGACCCCGCATCTCCCACCATTTTCTTATTAAGTTCGCGCGCGTCTAACAAGAGCCTTATTGACCCATCTCGTTTCTTAGTAAATGTGAGTGGACTACAGTACGGCGTTGCTTCCTGCCTGATCACACCTAACCTCTCTAACTCCTCTAATTCTTCTTTAACCTGATCTCTATACGCTAAAGGCACTGGATAACTATGCTTTATAAAAGGAATCTCATCGACTAACTCGATGACGTGCTCGTACCTGTTAGTCAATCCTAATCTATCTGTAAACACCTTACAATGCTTATTCAACACAGGTAACAACATTTCCTTTTGTTCCCTACTTAAATTTGAATCATTCAAACAATACCCCTTTCTGTCCTCGCCATTCGAATCCTTAATAGATAAGCTACGTTCCTCGGACCTAGTACCTTGATTCAATATAGAATTAATTGTGGCGGCATTCGTCTCTCCCCCTAACCTTTCGACCTTACAATCCGAGTTCAGTCTTACGCAAGACTTGACTCCTAAATGCTCGATGGTCAGTGTCCGTTCACTGCCGCAATTCACTACTCCCTTTACTCGTTCTAACCAATCATATCCGAGTATCAACGACCTAGGTAACCGTCGCATAATTAGTACAGGTGCTTCAACTAATGTACTTCCTAATTTGAACTCTATTAATAACATCCTATTTGTACTTTCGCTTCGTGAACCGAATGCCCCTTGTATTTGAATCGCTGGGATGGCGATTTCTGACAAAATATTATTTCCAATTAGAGTAGATTCGTATAATTCCTTAGTTATTCCACTAATCTGACTTCCCGTGTCGATAAGTGCATTTATACTCCTCCCATACAAACTTACACTCACTTCAGGTAACTTAGGTAAGGAATAATCAATTCCTTCGTCAATCGACCCATCAAGTTCATGGTACATCGTGTATACGTTTATTCCTCTCCTTACACCCAGCTCACACTCAATACCTATCTCACCACATTCTATTACGTTGTTAAACTGATTTTCCAATAAGATTCCTATGCTTCTAGCTTCAACCTGACAGTTACTTTCGTCGCTAACCTTTCCGCCCTTTATTAATCGTTTAAGACCTTTATCGCCAATGCCCAAGCTCTGACCCGGTCTCCATCCTTTGCTAATTAAAATATCATAAGCCACGTTCGGCCTTCCGCGTTTCGAGGTCTCTACTTTCCCCGTTCTACACAATTCTAGATTATTGTACCTCGCTTGTGTGGGGATACCTAGTTTTTTGAAGGTCCCTCTCCCCCTCCTTCTTTCGACAAAGCAGAGTTTTCGCCCTCCTTTACAAAAGTAATAGCCGGTCTAGCTCGCTCAGCCCCAGAAAACGCTGGTCTGTTAACGTTTGACCTGTAACCTGACCTACTCTGGCGATAACCCCGTCCTCGGGTCGTGTTACCTCTAGTATTCCACTTATTCGCTGAAATGGCCGCGACAATAGGCCGCGCTAACGATGACCTGTCGTAACGCCTACCTCTAAAATTATTACCTACTACCTCTCTCGCAATTCCTCTCGGCTTTTCAGCAATATTTTGCTCTATACTTCTTAGAAACTTTGCCCCGTTCATGATGTTAACTTCCCCAGTCCTAGTAAACCACAACCGCTGAATATCTATCGCATAATGCCGCATAATAGAATTTACTAAGTCACTCTCGCTAAACGCAATAGTTAATGATTGCATCGATTCTACCTGTACAGCAAAATGTTCGGACATCGTCATTCCAGAATCGCTCGAATATATCGCATTAATCAACCTATACCTCACAGATTCTTGAATCTGCTTGGTCCAATAAGTTCGCCTAAAATCGGTCTCAAAATCGGCAAATGTAGCCCAGTCCTTCGAGTATAACTCCATGACCTGACGTGCGTGTCCCGTTATACATCCTAACGCTATATCGATCTCCCGATCCGACCCATTTACCGCTCTAATATACTTTTTTAATCGCTTTAAAAATGCAATAGGGTTTGTAAATGGTTTTCCATCGAAATTCGGCTTGGTAACCGAAGGCTGTACTACATAAACGTTCCGAGTCTCAGAAAGAGATACACTAGATCCCGCAGACCCAACTCTAGGCCCTGGTCCATCACTACTACTTTCATTGCTTACTCCAACCGACTCGTGTGACGTAACACTCGCGCTTTCATTTGGCAATGAATTCACTTTTGAACTCAATTGTTGCAACTTTCCATCGAATTCGTTGATTTTTTGTAAAATCAAATCTAACGTCGGGTTACCTACAGTTCCCGTTTGTTCGTTTGTTTCTACCGCACCTTTATCTAATCGACCCGTTGCTACCCGCTTTGTATTCCGTTCCTTTTTACCTGCCGGCATCTTTAAACAATTCGCTTTAAAACGCTGTTCCTAACTACTTTCTAACTAATAATCGCTCAAGTCCGCCAGATGTTATATTACTTGTTTGCTAAGCCGCCTTTGTGAGCCGTCTAACGAAACACGTAATAATGGCACAATTTTAAAACCAGATGTGAAATGACAATGGGGTTTGGCCCGTTCTATTGTGGGATCTCTCGGTTCAACAAAATAAATTGCAAGATAAAGCAAGGATAAACAATTAAGTCTAAGAAATAAGCAAGTGTAATGCTCCGTTCACTGCAATCTCCTCCTAGAATCCTGTAAATTGTACATTTATAAAACATACTGCTTATTTCTGCTTCTCCTATACACAAAGTAAAATAAGTGCACAACATATAATTAAATGTACAACGTAATAATAACATGCACAGTGTGTCTTGTCTCCCTTCTCCCTTTTCATTGTTTCACCTAAATATTTCTCCTATACCCAATCACAAGTTTCTACGTTGTGTATTTTTTTTTTTCTAATATGGATTATTAATATAGATCTAGTCGTATCGTTATTTCGAATACGTACATAGACCCCTGGTCACCTCCGGCATCAAAATTCCCAGGCTTTCAAGATTTTCCAGGATTATATCCTGGTCACGGCACCAAAATTCTGTGATGGTACGCAGCTGGATCGTCTAGTGATATCTAGTGGATTGATTGAGTAAAGAAGAATATTCTAATTATAGGTAAAACACCTCAGGATCGAGAGACATATTGGCTTCTGGCATGAACACTGTTATGTACTAAGCACCCTGCGGGTTAGTTCATTTCGTCCGATGGACAAAGTAGGCTACCAAATCATTCTACTTTAGCTGTCGTGGATTAATTATGAACAAACTTCAAAAGAATTATGTTATGCATTCTCCAACCTTCAGAAAAACAGGGAAATCCTAGAGAGTTAAATTATTAATTTAAGTTTAAAATACGAGTAGAATGAATGATTAGCTGATACAGTGTACGAATTTGCCTGTTTTAGGCCGTCGTTCTGACCGAATTCCCTCTAGCACGGGGGAAACCCTACGCCGCTCCACGGCCTTTAATCATTGTTATGGGGGCACAGCCGACTCCCTTTCGCTGCGAAGCGTTTTGGTGTTCCCATACACCCCGAAGGGTTGGTACAATTCTTTTCATTGAGCTTATAGCTCGCCCCAATACCATGGTTTTATTTATTTGTATTCATTGTTCAGTTTGATATAGATTTGGCCAAATCTAAGTTCGGGAGCCGTGCTGCAAGACATGGCGTGTTTGGTGTGCCGGAAATTCGCCGCCAAAGAACGCCATCGAACCGTGTACCACTTAGTAATAACTTTGACTCATCTGAGTCAAACATATTAATTTAGCCAATACTCAATCAGCCTCAGTGTCTCAATCCCTGTAGTATTTCATCATGGTCACCCTACCTATTACCCTATCTTGTCCTCTATTCCGAAGTAATATCATGGTCACCCTACACCTAAAGTTTGTAAATACAATAAACAAGGATTCTAATTTCTTACCTGTTTGTAGGAAGTACCGTTGACCCACACCCGTAGCTCGAAGGTCGCTCTGGTATCTCGGAGTCTCGTACATTTGAAGACTTAATTTATAGTGAATGATTTCTAAAGTTTTCATTCATACCTAACTTCTAACCCGAAGTGAGTCTAGAATCTAGTCTATTAGTTATGTAAAACAAAATAAGTCAAAGTTTCTTTAGACTGCAATATTGTTCCATCTCGTTCACCTATCTGCTTTGTTTATGAAAGAAATCAGACTTCTCTATCGTGATAGAATAAACTGACCCTAAGTAATTTAATGTCGCCTATTGACCTAGATTAGTGCACTAGTCTGCACTTTCTAAACTGACTGTCTACTGAAGAGTCGTGACTCAATTTTGGATATAGTATTTCACTATTGGATTGTTCGGTTCAGCCCGCCACACGTTACAGATGTTAAGTCTAGGGTTCAACTGAATACTAATAAAACACTAAATCAATTTATGTAGACAGAACCTTTGAGAACATTCCATTATTGAATACCTTAGGAGAAATATTAGGGTTGTTCAGTAAAAGATGATAATTATGACTTCATAGATTTATTTTCCATTTTATTAAATCTACTCAAAAGAAACTGTTTGATTATTTAGATTGGTTCCAAATGGGGTCATTTGAGAACCAACCGGGTTTTCCGTTCCTAGCAGCCATTCTAAGACAAGGGAAAACGGAAATACCCAAATGAAAAACCCTTGTGGCATTCTAACCTAAGACATCTTAGACTAAAATATACACACATGCTACAAAAGGTGTTAAATGCTTAAAAGAATATGTACACTTTCTACTAGTGGTATCAGGGAGACAAGACATTTTATAGTTTTAGTAGAAATTACAACACATAATACATTACGTTAAATAGATTCACAGATAATAAGTTATATTTTAGTCTCGTTTTCACAACTTCCTGACTATATTTTATATAAATGTTCCTCTTCCAAAGCAAGTGGTATGTGTGCCAAATTATTACATTTCACTCCCTCAGATTTGACCACATTAATCTGATTAATAAAAGAGCAGATATAGAACAAATGTCAGAAACAAGATATACATCATAATAGAGAACCCATCGTCTCGAGATATCTCTCTCACACGCCTCCTATCCCTTTGTTCTTCTGCATATAAAGCATCGAGAACTATATCTGGATACATTTTAATTTCTTACAATAAGCGTACGTCTAATCCCAAACTTAAGGAAGCAAATTATCTGTGATTCTATTTATATCAAAATTTAGTTATTCAGATATTTGTACATTACCAGAAATATTCAGGCCTCGTTGCGCACACACACTTGCTTATAATCTTAATTGTAAATTATTACACTGATTCTACTTTTATGTATAGTTCTATTAAAATAAGTTAAAATTTACACAATCTTAGGATTAAATTTATCGGAGATGGAACCGACCGCCTCGCTCTCCTCTCGATTCCCGAATGGCTTCCTCCACCAGCACACCCGTGTATCTCCCCCCTCGAGTCCATATCGCCCCTTCTCCAAACTGTAACATAGAGACCACCTCCAAAGTAATTTGCCTTAACTTGATTTGTCACTTGGGTTTCCCGCCAAAACCGTTTCGGCCAATTATTGATAGCGTCGGTTTCTTATGACCACGCCTTGGTTTTTTGTTTACATTTCTAAAACGTCTCGCCTCGGTTTGGACACCATGTCACTCCACATCTGTTTACAATATTCTCGTGAAGGCAAAATGCTTCACGAAATAAACAACTAGTTTTATGACCAGACCCTTTTTTTGTTCTAATCTTAATGTGTTTCCAAAATCTCTATGCCTTGTTTTTAAAATTAAACTGCCTGCACTTCTAACGCAATTCGAAGACCCTTTTTTGTTTCAATTTTAAAGCGTTTCCAAATACCCTTATACTTTATTCTTAAGTAAAATTTCTATACTTGGGATATTTATGAGCGACTAGAGTGTTTACCAAAAAAATTCTCTTTATCTTAACCTACGTTTCAAATTTTATTTTAAAACATGTGGGAGAAATGAAAAAAATATATGAACCCCGTCTGGCCATCTCATTGTGTCCCTTATATTGGTGGTAAAATGTGTTTTGCTTTGCATAATGTCTACATTCGAAAGCAGATTTTACATTCTGACGACCGCTATGCACCGTATCCGAAACGAAAATGATTATGAGTTTACTGAATAGCTCGAGAAAGAATTAAAAATATTCTACCCCCAAAGAAATGTTTAGTTTCAATAATTTTGTCATCAGAACTAGATAGAACAGAACAGAACAGAATAGAAATAGAATAGAAATATTTTTTTTTATTCATATAAACTTTTACAAGTGCTTTTGAATCGTCGATGAATCTACCACTGGTCTACTACTATTAACATCTTTACGATTGAATACTGGAAAATAGAAAATAGAGATAATACCTACTATGGCATTTATATGCATATTTTGAATCTGCATTCAAGAACGGTAGTAAAGTCTTGACGTGTCATGAAATAATTTAAATTTATAAATGCAGTCTGAAAAAATGTTAAGAAGTAGGTACATAGTTTGAGTTAGCTAATAGAAATAGGTAGGTAGGTATGCTGAATTTGCACTTTCGTCGCTGTTACGTAACGGTCATCGATTATAATATTATCAAGGTAGCTGCAATAGTATTTATTTAAATAATTCTACTGTATATTGTCCCATTTAAAATGGTCTCATCTCATAAACTTTTGTTTTTTTTTCTTTCTGTGTCGTCGGCTGCCTTATTCTAATTGAGAGAAAGTTCATTTCAAAGACGTGCCTGTCTTATAACCTCACTAAAAGTTGCCATCGACGTTAATAAAAAGGAAAATTATTTTCGAAAAGTTTCTTGCCTTCCATCAAACAATCTTTTATTAAAATGTAAGAGGCTGGCTTGAATAAGGCATAACGAGACGACTGCGTCATAATGAAAGGGGGGGCTGGAACGCATCTAATGAATATAAAAGTTGTTGAGCGTTCACCCTCTGGACAATCTTGTCCATTTCATTTGTACATATGATGTTGATATGTATGAACAGCTACATTTTTTTTTGTCTGGTGGGAGGCTTTGGCTAGTTACCACCCTACCGTCAAAGACGTGCCGCCAAGCGGTTTAGCTCGCTACCATCTTAGACTGCATCGTCACTTACGATCAAGTGAGATCGCAGTCTTGGACTATCTTGTCATCGAATAAAAAACATTTTACTTTAAAAGTTCAAATAAATAATAAAATAGGTATAATAAGCCTGAAAAACAGCTATTTACTACAAGCTTTCTTATTCAAATCTCATATTTATAACTAGTTAACTAACGATATATAATATCTTGAAAACTGGATAATTTATTTGATTTCACAAGATGCTACTATAACTTAAATAAATCGTTATTTAAAAATAAGATGTTTAAAGTCGTTTGAAATACGCGTCTATTTGCGAAGATTTATGTTTCTAGGAAATTGCAACTGTCACAGTTACATGAGTAAAAGTTTTGTAAGGATAGGTAATTAATTGCAGCAGGGTAGGTACATACCTAACTAAATTTTTTTTAAAATTTTCCTGTTTTACTTTTCAAACAATCCCACGATGAGGTAACTAATAATTTAAACTATACTCGTAGGTATTATTAGTAAATAGTGCTACAAAATATTATCTACCTAATTGTTGGTATGTCCTAAGTCTGTGAGGAAATGGAGAGTGCGCCTCTATTTGCGCACATTTGTGCACAACATCTCTTGCAAACTTAAATACCTAGTCTTCGTAGGATTTAGTTACCGTAGCCCAAAATAATTAGTTCAATCGGTAAACATAATCCTACTTCTGGTTACATAATGTATACCCACTTTCCAACTCCATTCCAGGATAGAAATTAGTGCTACCTAAATAGGAACCAAAGAAACTATCTTTTTGTTTTCCAAATCGACAAATAGGATATTTTGCACAACTGGCCGACCACTTTTCTCGCCTTTTTAACTGGCAATTCCTGCTAATACCTTGAGGGATTGAAAAACATTTTCACCGATTCAGCATAGATAATTAGTCGCAGGAAATCGTCGGGATATCAAAAGCTTGCCTCCTTTACCGAAAGGTGAAATAAAAAAATCGATAACTTCTCGACCCAAATGAACAGTGTTGGCAATCGCCGCCTCAGTGTCTGGTATTTCAGTCAAAACAGGCCATTATGCATACTTTATGCTGATATTCAGTCTGATATTAAAGTATTATCAGAAAAGGGCCTTAATTTGGTTATGGTTTTGCGAGAAAGAAGAATAGAAGAATTTGGTATTTTGTAACAAAAACATTTGAAAATTGTAGCTTAATTTTTTGTTTTATTACTTACCTCAAGCAATAATAAAATGCAATCTTGATAGTGAAAGACAAATATTATGTCATTGTTATTCTTTGTACGCTAACTACTTACGCGTTGTATCCGTTATTTAACTCGAAAATAAAATCGATTCACGCACAGTTTTTTATTCTCTACACGCAGCTATTAAGTAGGTATAAAGCGCCACTACTTATAAAACGTACTTTTTTTTTTATTCGATGACAAGATAGCCCTTGACTGCGATCTCACCTGATGGTAAGTGACAATGCAGTCTAAGATGGTAGCGGGCTAACTTGGAAGGGCTATAGCAGTGTAAATTCAACCCATACCCCTAATCGGTTTCTACACGTGGTAACTAGCCACGGCCAAAGCCTCCCACCAGACCAGACCAGAGACAATTTAGAAATAATAAATTCCTAAATTACCCCACCGGGAATTGAACCCGAGACCTCCCAGTTATAAGAACATAGCGCTCACCACTGCGCCAAGGAGGTCGTCAAAACTTAGGTACACAAAGTAATTTTCCCGCTGTAAATAATCATTTAAGTACGTTTAGGTAAATTTAAACAATGCCATCACGCCAACAATAGTCGAATATGATATTTTAAAATAATTTAAAATGACCAAAACGTACCATTGTATTTTTAGGCCTTATTAACACAACTTTAAATAGACTGCCGATATAAATAGTCTGCAATCTGCATTGTCCACAAAAAACTACTGAGTTGGTTCAGCAATTTGTAGTCGAGCCAAGTAAATCTTGCGAAAGCTGATTCAATTGTGTAAAAAAAGTTAAAAAAATGCTCAACATTTTACTGACGAATTTCCAGTTTGTCAATTTTGCTGAAACTTCGTTTCTGAAATGTTGGGTTTCGCAGTTGACCTAATTAGGTTACGTCTATTATGTTTATTTCTCATTACACAGTGTTTATGTCAATATTTTTTTACCCAACCAGGGTCGTGTTGCATATATGTGTGTTGGTTATCGGAAATCTAAAATTACTCATTCGATTATTCGATATATTAATAGTTATGAATGAATTTCTTTCTCATACTTGAAAAACCCTTTTTCAGCAGTTGAAGAAAAACTTGTCGATTGATTCCATTAATTTTTTTAATTCAATTAAAATATATTTTTACTAAAGTTATTTTGAGATTTTCAAACCAGCAGATACGAGTACTAGGTAAAAATAAATTAAAAACTTTTTTGCCTTGCTCAGTATTTGAACTTTCAGTTCAAGATTACTTTCGCTTAGACCCGTTTGCTTTTCTGGTTTAAGCAGTTAAATAACTAACAAATGAACAAAGCGAGTGTTATAATAGAAGCACACAATATGTGGAGCAAACTTTCCACTTATACAAAGTTCTCCAATTCAGTTGTGAAGCTTCAAGTGCGGAAATCTAATTCACTTGACCGATTTTCATCTCCGCGAAACTTCTTAATGACACAACACGACGTTCACTTCAAGTTTGAAAACCATCTTATGCTCTGACTATTTAATTTTTACTCGCGGATGTTTGATTCTAATTTAAACATAATATTTAATTGCCAATTTAACAATCGCCGACTAACGTTTTTAAGCGTCGATTAAATAAAAAGTTTTGACAAATTTTCAATACAAAAACTGTCAGAACGTCAAAACTTCATCGACGATGGGGATATTGGCACTAAATGCTTTTATCAAAGTTTAAACACTTATGCTGAGATCTATAGAGCGTGCTCTGGCTTAACTCAGACTTAAGATAGAGTTAAAACGAGACATAAATCTGTCTCGCTTTAACGCCGTCTTGAGTCTGAGCAGAGTGAGACTGCGGTCTATAGATAGATTAGATAGATTTTATAGATTTTAGATTTTATAGATTTTAGATCGGGTAGATTTTAGCCCGAAAGATAAAAGCTGGTAGCAAACATTTTTAACATAAGTTATATTATGCACTGATAGAAAACCACTTTTTAATATTAGTAGCGCACATACTAGTAGGTGGATTCTTGTTGCGACGTAGGTAGGTACTTCTGCAAGATCACGATTGATTGAGGAGTTGAAACCCCACGTTGAAACTCATAATCTAATTTTGTCATGGGAACGAAAGCGTGCGCAGTATAAGCATCGATTGAGTAGAACTGAGCTGTAGATAACTACCTGATTGAAAAATCCACCTGAAAATAGAATCAAATACTTATAATATAAAAGTGAGCCCCAATTAAATGCAGTCTTAACTGCCTTGGCGACTGAGCTGCCCTTAAGTCATTAGCTTTAAGGTAAGATATTCTTGAAGTTCGCCGAAGATTTCTCTATAATAGTGAACAAGAGTAACGGGTGTACCATATTCAAAAAGAACTAAATTCTTCGACTCGGTCGATTCTCATATTGCACTTGCTAAGTATGGTTAAAAACCCAGTAGCCGGAAGAGCTGCACACAATCCAAGTCTTATTCACTATGAACTTTCATAACAAGGCAATCGGGTGCGATGGATCGATAAATTTAACCAGGCGAGTGTGCCAATTTGGCCGCACCGCCCGTGACCGACTAGACCAGGCCATGAGAGCGTCACCGCTGCCGTTTAGGCGATACAGGCAATCATTTGTCTTGTTATTATCTATGAGTGTACCTACATACTTCTGTATAGGGCCGGCATTAAACATGCGGAAACGTAGTATAGAAGAATACATGCCTAGTTTTTTATTCAAATAAACTTTTCCAGAGTGCTTTTGGATCATCAAGTGAATCTATCACTGGCTTGGTTTGAGTAGAACCAGCAAGATTTGCAAGGCGGTTGCTCTTTTTTTAAAATATTATGTTTTATACAGTTAAAAGTTATAAGCGTCTTATGAATTCCGAGAGCGGGTTATATCCGAATTCAGTAATGGCTTTTGGCCCCAAATAAAGGTCGGCAATATGCAAATTCGGATTTTTTATTGACATGTAAAGCTTTTTTTTAAAGGCATTATATTACAATAATTATACTCTACCAATTCAACCTAAGCAAAACGAATGAAAAAAAAAATCTAAATGACAAGATTATTTATGATTGTAATTATTTTACACTTTCACGAAATCCTTGCTTAGTTAGGTATTATACATTTCCACTCTCATAAATCGGGTTCGGATAGATTTGAAATATAGGATTTTTAATACCGCAATATTTCAAATTACCTACTGTTGTAGGACTTGTAGGTAATTTTTTTTTTTTGAGAAATTGGTAGGAAACCGTTTCCGTTCCTGAATTTTCTAATTCCGGATGGTAACTTAAAGCGGGCCAGCAATTGCCTCCCCATTGATGAGATTAACGAAAAAGATTCCTACCAATGTTACGATTACAATTTTTAAACCATTTTTTAAAATTATACCGAAAAATCTGGCCACAACACGTTGAAACATCTGTAAACATCGAAAACCAAATCGTGTAAAACTTCCTGAAATTATTTAATTATTCATGAAATTTATAACAACGTGTAGTGGTCGTATTGATTTTGCCACAGAGCATTGTGGCTTCTTTTTAAATGGACCTACACAGATACACCTACCTAAACATAAATAACACATATTTTCCCGTTGTGTATGTTTTTAAGCTGCTTTAAAGCGCTGTGAGTATTTTTCAACGAAGAACTCGGACTTCGAGTATAATATATAGCGAGATTAATACCACAAGTTGTATCGTGAATTATTAATATCGGCTAGTATTTTGTATGCATTGCGCTTGCTCGCGATATACGAGGGAGAAGCGAAATTAAACTCGTAGAGTGTGGCCAGTGAATAGTGTCCCTCGATAATTTTCAAAGTTGAGATTGAGGGCAATCGTCTTCTATAAATATATAAAAGGAAAGGTGACTGGTTGACTGATCTATCTGAAATCATGGAACGGATCGGGCTGTTTGGTATATACTGATAGCTATCATGACGAAGGCATCCACTAAGTAAGGATTTTTAACCGACTTCCAAAAAAGGATCTCAATTCGTCGAAATCTTTTTTTTATGTATGTTCTCTGATTATTCGAAGACGTCGCGGGCATCAACTAGTAGGTATAATATATATTAGACATACGAAAGCATTGTAGATGCCTATTGGTCGATGAAGACGAAAAAAAATTTCACTTAGTATAGTAGGTATACTAAGATAGTATAGCGTAAGTATCAAGTTTTTTCCAAATCTACCCTAAGGGGGTAAAATAGGGGTTGGAAGTTTGAATGAAGGTCCTTTGTTTTTGGAGTTAGAGATAAGTAAAAAACATGTATATTAAAAGTAATGAACGCAAATTTGACATTTGCCTGTAGCTTACTTTTTGAAGAAGGGAATAGGCCGCACGGGAAACCTCAATCTCACGGGAAATCAGCAATTCTACGCAGACGAAGTCGCGGGCAACAGCTAGTTTATTGAATAAAGATGAAATAGACCCCTGCCGTAGCTTGAACTTTTGCATGAACGCATTATGACCATTGACTTTCTACCTAGGCTATAATTCGTTTAATCAAAGTAAGCAAGGATACCCAACGTTGCTAGAGATAGATTACATTTTATATTATGGTCGTAAAGCGTCCATAAACGTAATTAAATCCAGTGGTAAGTAGGCCGCGCTACATGCTCCGACCTATAAAATCAACCTTACTTACGGCCCGATAGAACCTGCAGAACTTCATAATTATCCCCGAGTAATATTTTATGTTGCGATAATAATTATGTTTCTATATGGTATTACTAGTCCTGCCACCACAAACGTATTGTCTTTTTCTACGATCGCTCACGTAAAGCAGAGGCTCCCAAAGTTTTTTTTATCATACGTCCTATCCTTTCAGAAGGGAAGCGTTTCAGAAGGGGCACGTTGGTAATGTGGCTAGGGCAGCTGATTGTATGAAGACCTTGCAACACCTGCAATTTATTGACATATGTTTTCGAGATTTAGCTTTATAAAGTATTCTAGCAATACTCTAATATTCTACGTCATCAAGAGTCCTACCAGGACATTTAGACAATGGTGGTCCAGTCTACCTTCCTAAAATGCCTGACGTATAAATTACTTCCTACATAACTACCATATACATCATACGTTATAAAGATATGAAATACGAGTAGGCTTGATTGGTATATGATACCTCAATAGCCCAACGGTTAAAGTAGGTGCGGACTAGTGCGGACTGAATACTGAAAGAACGCAGGTTCAATCCACACCAGTCGCACTATTGTCGTACCCACTCCTAACACAAGCTTTCTGATTATTTGGAGGGGAGAGGAGAATATTAGTCAAGTTCATATTGGCTGATATCCGTTTTTTAAAAAAACTGACTTTCATATTCTATATCAAAATATTTTTACGACACCTGATGGGGTCAAATGGATCAAGTGGAAGAAAATGTCATACAAAGTTTACACTAGTTATGTATTTTATGTAAAATCTTTGAAATAAAAAAACGAACGACTTAATTTCAAAAGCTCTCAAAGTTGAATTATTATTATTTCAGGTAGAAAGGTAATATACTGGATAATTACTCATGACGTGAAACACAACTTCGTTTCCTACACAACATTAACCACTCGAGTTAAAAAGCAAACTAGTAAATTGAAAGGAAACGGGTGGCGAGGCAGCGTTTACTTTTCTCGTTCCATACAAACGAGGTGAAGTAAATCGACTACAGCATCCAATTAAACAGAACATGAACTGCTACAGTTATTTCGGATAATGGACTCGGAAAAATTTGTGCATTTTGCCTCAGACACCACTTTACGGGAAGCCAGTACTTTTTGATGTTGCTCGTATCATATATAATGAGTGCCGATCAAAGACTTAGAATATTTTCGCTGCACTCAATTACAGTACAGTACGCTAGTAGATTCGCTACGCTCAAGTACAGTACATTCTAAGCCTATGGTACCGACCCAAAGGTACAAGCACTGATTAGGTCTAGGTTGGCGCACGAAGATAGAAGTTTAGTAATAACTAGAGAGTTGAAATTTTCAGAGAATGTGTGTTTCTGTTGCCGCTATAACATCAAATAATAAAAAAATTAAAAATGAAGTGTTTTTTCGGCATTTTTTTGTGCGGAACCCTTCGCATAAGAGCCCGACTCGCATTTAACCAGTTATTTAAAATATTTTTAATTTAAACAAACTTTTACATAGTACTTTTAAGTACATTCTAAGAGGAGATCCGTGCCAAGTATTTGGTCGACAATGTTTGAGATGATGATAATGAATAATTAATTTTATTGTAAAGTGCTGAACTTTATTAAAGTTTTCACCAATTTAGATAGTGTGTTCATATTCCAGCTTTGAAACTGAAACTATTTGAAGCAGTGTCTGTGTGAAGCTCGTAATAGGAATATTAACACCACGCTACGTTTTGCTTACGTAACTTAACGTACTAACGTTGGCTTATGTAAAGTTACTTAGAATACAGTTACTTAAGAATAAGCAGAGGCTTAAGATATTCTGGTTTTGTGGTAAGTTTAATTCCTTGGTGAAGCCATATTTGTAAAGAAAATCTAAACAATAGGTGAGGTAATGTTAAAAAAAATTAGATCATGTAGTCCTACTCTGTAAAATCATGCCTATTATTTATTATTAAATACATAATTAGTGTACACAATACACGATAAAGAATTAAAAGTTGTTATTGTGCTGGCGTTTCTAACTATAGCAGAAGAAGCTGTAGGTAGTATTCGGCTGTATAAATAAAATTAAGTAGGTATATTTTTTTATTCAATGACAAGATGACTGTAATCTCACCTGATGGTAAGTAACGATGCAGTCTAAGATGGTAGCGGGCTAACTTGGAAGGGGTATGGCAGTGTACATTCAACCCATAGCCCTAGTCAGTTTCTACACGCCATCGTGCCGGAATGCTAAATCGCTTGGCGGCACGTCTTTTGACGGTAGGGTTGTAACTAGCCACGGCCAAAGCCTCCCACCAGACAAGACCAGAGACAATTCAGAAATTATAAAATCCCAAATTGCTCCCGCCGGGAATCGAACTCGAGACCTCCCAGTTATAATTCCATGTCATGTATTTCCCTGGAAAACTACTGGGCCGATTTTGATGCTGTTTTTGCATTACAGAGGTGTCAAAGTAGGTTCTAGATAAGTTTTAAGGTTATAGGCAACCAGGAACGTTCTAGTTCATAGTGGGTATTTAAATTTTTATTTTATTTTATTAGTTTGTAATAAGACCGTCCACCATTATTCTTTGCAGACATACTTTATATATTGTAGAAAGAAATTTTCCTTCTACGAACAATTTAAACTGGTGCACATTTTCTTGGTAATGTTTATGGAATAAAGCCCGTCATTTAAATTAATTGTAAAGAGCTCTCGCAATAAAGGCCTAGGCCTTTTGTGTACGCAAGTGGCCACTAATTTTTTTCTACAAAAGGTTTAATACTTAAAAGAAGACTACGAAATGCCTGTCGGAAAAAACAAAGCACTGCAACTTTTCTAATGGGGAAGAAAATTAAAGGGATATTCGTTGGGATTGTGCTTTTATAGTGATTTTATAGATTATACTTTTGTTAGTGAATGGATCGAAAAGTAATACCTTGTTATTCGATCTAGTCAATTCCTGAAATTAAAACTACTCTCATTATTTGGTTTAATTCAGAGTTCAGACTAGTTAACTGTGCGAAGTTCGAAACGTACCTATGCTATAATTAGTTAGTTGTAATTTAGTTTTATTTGTCAAGCAATCCGACATGATTTCTGCAAATGGAGCAAATTGAATAGTGTGTGTTCATTATTTACCTACCTTCATAAGAAGGGGCTATCACCGAACATGACCATGTTCGACCCCTAAATGACCATTTAGGGGAGCCTAATGGGTACGCAAGTGTATTTTTTTAAATAGAAATGTCCAATGTATTACCAAATGAATATTTAATAAGACAAATAACTTATTTTGAACTGAACGCTTCCTTCAATGAGCTGAATATCTTTTTTACATAATATTGTAGGTACAAGTAGAAGGCAGGTAGGAGAGGCTTCCATTTAGGCATAAATATTTTATGTCAAGTTCGCCTTTTGAGTGTTGGCTGTGGACTACTTAAACACTATTATTTATTCTGTGACTCGAGCACCCCCTTGTCCTTGGCATACATTCGGTTACATCTATACCACATTTGCATATTACAAGCTTAAAAGTACCTACTACCTATACCTACTCATTTAGTGAACCGTAACGTTTCCTTGGGCACAGGCATTAAGGTCGTTATAATAATAATTTATGTATTAGAACTTGATGGTTATAATAGTACCCAGTTACATCCTGAATTTTCTCGTTCGTTTATTCGATGACAAGATAGACCTTGCGGTCTCACCTGATGGTAAGTGACGATGCAGTCTAAGATTCTGTCTACAGGCCATTGCATCGTGCCGGAACAAATTCTAAATTCTAAATCGGCACAGCTTTGACGGTAGAGTGGTAACTAGCTACGGCCAAAGCCAGACTAACACAAACGGTTAAACTATAACATAATTATTAGTTGGCCATCAATCATCATAGATTATTTCCCCTTTACTGTGTTTATAGTCTATTTTTCCTTAGCTGTCTAAGGGTCGATTTCACCAACATTAAATAAGTCTTATCCGAGCGTAAAGATAATTTGGCAGATTTTCAATACAACAGCAACTGAAGGGCTTTGCAAGATTCTAGTGTAAACCACTTGTTTTTTTAAACGACTCAATTATTACTTGACTTATTGAATGAGAGTTTCCCAAATATTTATATCTACATATACTTAGACGAACTTATTTACTATACATGAACAATGAACATGCCTATTTGATCTTATTCGTGTTTCCTAACTGGTGGTGCTATATTTTCCGAAATACAGTTCTAACAGGTGCACAATTCTGTTGTAATAGACAGTTAAAGAAGTAATTAGTATTAAGTTGTTCTGCTGCTGTTATAGTGGTTGAACAAATAAACTTCTTTTCTCTTTTATAGTAATGTTTGTGTATACGAGCGGGAGAAGGTATTTACGTCAAAATAAAACCCTCACGTTACAAAGAAAACAAGCGGAATAGGTACTTGAAGCAGGTTTTCTAAATCTCAAGATACTCCGGCTTCAAGATAAACGGAAAATGTTATGAGCTTGTCTACTGGATTAAGCTCGCTCCGGTTTTCCTTGAAACAAAATGAAGCTACAATTGACTGTTGCAAACTGTTTCTTTTTGTTGCAAAATTAGAAGCATAATGTATAGAAACTACAACTAAATTAACTGGTCAAATACGAGTCTAACAAAAACACGTTTCTAGTAGGGGAGCCCCCTTTAATTTGTAATTAATTTTTATTTTTATTATTTGTTGTTATAGCGGCAACAGAAATACACATTCTGTGGAAAATTTCAATTGTCTACCTATTACGGATCATGAGATACAGCCCGCTAACAAATAGACCGACGGATGGATGGACACTTGAAGTAGAATATCTGCAATTTGGCTTGGATAAAATTATTATAAGTTATAACTTATAACAGACATATTCATATTCATTTATTAATTGCATTACTATATATATAGCTACTCGTGCTGATTCACTGATTGACTGACTGACTCACTGACTCATTGATCACCTCTCCTGTAAAATTTTGTATGGAAAAATTTTTTTTCACTCACGGTTTCGTATAGAGGAGAAAAATTCATTCGGAGGAAAAATATGGAGAGAGCTGATGATTGAGGATTTCGGAGACGGGTGAGGAGCACCGGCCAGGGTATCGAAGATAGGTGGGGGGTGTTCAACCAAATGTCACTCGAAACCTCATCCAATTGGCAGAGAGCCGAAAAAAAACTCCAAAATGGCGGATTCAAGATGGCGGCCATACAAATTTCGCCGGTGTCTATCTCGGAGACTATAAGAGATGGAAGAGTGGTTTCTTGGAAAAAGGTGATCAGGACCCGAAGGTCTACTTGATGTATTAAAAAAAATTCAAGATGGCGGATTTTTTATTTTTTCATACAAAATATATGCAAGACTTTAATACGGTTCTTTTTCAAAATTTCTGATGGTTTCGTATAGTGGATAAAAATTCATTTGGTGAAAAAATATGGAGAGACCTGATGATTGAGGATTTCGGAGACGGGTGAGGAGCACGGCCAGGGTATCGAAGATAAGTGGGGAGTGTTCAAACAAAAGTCACTCGAAACCTCATCCAATTGGCAGGGAGCTGAAAATAATCTCCAAAATGGCGGATTCAAGATGGCGGCCATACAAATTTCGTCGGTGTCTATATCGGAGACTATAAAAGATGGAAGAGTAATTTCTTGGAAAAAGGTGATCAGGACCCGAAGGTCTACTTGATGAATAAAAAAAAATTCAAGATGGCGGATTTTTTTTTATTTCATACAAAATATATGCAAGACTTTGATACGTTCCTTTCCGCTGATGGTTTCGTATAGAGGATAAAAATTCATTTGGAGGAAAAATATGGAGAGAGCTGATGGTTGAGGATTTCGGAGACGGGTGAGGAGCACGGCCAGGGTATCGAAGATAGGTGGGGAGTGTTCAAACAAAAGTTGCTCAAACCTCATCCAATTGGCAGAGAGCTGAAAAAAACTTTGAATTGGCGCATTCAAGATGGCGGCCATACAAATTTCGTCGGTGTCTATCTAGGAGACTATAAAAGATGGAAGAGTGGTTTCTTTGAAAAAGATGATCAGAATGCGAAGGTCTACTTGATGATGAGAAAAAAATTCAAGATGGCGGATTTTTTTTTTTCATAAAAAATATATTATGCAAGACTACGATAGGGTTCCTTTTCAAATGGTTTCGTATCGAGGACATAAATTCATTTGGAGGAAAAATATTGAGAGAGCTGATGATTGAGGATTTCGGAGACGGGTGAGGAGCACCGGCCAGGGTATCGAAGATAGGTGGGAGGTGTTCAAACAAATGTCACTCAAAACCTCATCCAATTGGCAGAGAGCCGAAAAAAACTTGCAAAGTGGCGGATTCAAGATGGCGGCCATACAGATTTCGAAAAAGATGATAAAGACCCGAAGATCTACTTGGTGAACAGAAAAACCGCGGTTCGCTTTAGCGAGCCGCGCACCCACGCGACCTACTAGTTAATATATATATAGCTACTCGTGCTGATTCACTGACACACTCACTCACTCACTCATTGATCACCTCTCCTGTAAAATTTTGTATGAAAAAAAATTTTTTAACGCATGGTTTCGTATCGAGGAAAAAAATTCATTCGGAGGAAAAATATGGAGAGAGCTGATGATTGAGGATTTCGGAGACGGGTGAAGAGCACCGGCCAGGGTATCGAAGATAGGTGGGGGGTGTTCAACCAAATGTCACTCAAAACCTCATCCAATTGGCAAAGAGCCGAAAAAAAATTCCAAAATGGCGGATTCAAGATGGCGGCCATACAAATTTCGTCGGTGTCTATCTCGGAGACTATAAAATATGGAAGACTGATTTCTTGGAAAAAGATGATAAGGACCCGAAGGTCTACTTGATGAATAGAAAAAAAATTCAAGATGGCGGAATTTATTTTTTTTCATACAAAATATTTGCAAGACTTTA
Organism: Hipparchia sbordonii; assembly: GCA_038048805.1. NCBI lineage: Eukaryota > Metazoa > Arthropoda > Insecta > Lepidoptera > Nymphalidae > Hipparchia > Hipparchia sbordonii. The sequence goes on along the minus strand of CM076104.1, from coordinate 5,246,044 downwards.
ATAGGTTCCTTTTCAAAATTTCTAATGGTTTCGTAGAAAGAACAAAAATTGATTTGAAGGAAAAATATGGAGAGAGCTGATGGTTGAGGATTTCGGAGACGGGTGAGGAGCACGGCCAGCGTTTCGAAGATAGGTAGGGAATGTTCAAACAAAAGTTACTCGAAATCTCATCCAATTGGCAGAGAGCTGAAAAAAAATTCCAAAATGGTGGATTCAAGATGGCGCCCATACAAATTTCGTTGGTGTCTATCTCGGAGACTATTAAAGATGGATGAGTGGTTTCTTGGAAAAAGATGATCAGGACCCGATGGTCTACGTGATGAATAGAAAAAATTCAAGATGGCGGATTTTTTTTTCATATGTATGCAAGACTTTGATACGGTTCCTTTTCAAAATTTCTGATGGTTTCGTATAGAGGATATAAATTAATTCGGAGGAAAAATAGGATGGACCTGATGATTGAGGATTTCGGAGACGGGTGAGGAACACATCCAGGATATCGAAGATAGATGGGGAGTGTTCAAACAAAAGTCACTCGAAACTTCATCCAATTAGCAAGCAGCTGAACCAAAATCCAATATGGCGGATTCAAGATGGTGACCATCAAATTTCGTCTACTTGGTGAACAGAAAACACGCGGTTCGCTTTAGCGAGCCGCGCACCCACGCGCCCTACTAGTTAATATATATATAGCTACTCGTGCTGATTCACTCACTGACTCATTGATCACCTCTCCTGTAAAATTTTGTATGAAAAAAAAATTTTTCACGCATGGTTTCGTATAGAGGACAAAAATTCATTCGGAAGAAAAATATGGAGAGAGCTGATGATTGAGGATTTCGGAGACGGGTGAGGAGCACCGGCCAGGGTATCGAAGATAGGTGGGGGGTGTTCAACCAAATGTCACTCGAAACCTCATCCAATTGGCAAAAAGCCGAAAAAAAACTCCAAAATGGCGGATTCAAGATGGCGGCCATACAAATTTTGTTTCTGTCTATCTCGGAGAGTATAAGAGATGGAAGAGTGGTTTCTTAGCAAAAGATGATCAGGAGCCAAAGGTCCACTTGATGAATAGAAAAAAAATTCAAGATGGCGGAATTTATTTTTTTCCATACAAAACATATGCAAGACTTTATGCGGCTCCTTTTCAAAATTTCTGATGGTTTCGAGAAGAGGACAAAAATTCATTCGGAGGAAAAATATGGAGAGAGCTGATGGTTGAGGATTTCGGAGACGAGTGAGGAGCACGGCCAGGATATCGAAGATAGGTGGGGAGTGTTCAAGCAAATGTCACTCGAAACTTCATTCAATTGGCAGAGAGCTGAAAAAAAACTCCAAAATGGCGGATTCAAGATGGCGGCCATACAAATTTCGTCGGTGTCTATCTCGAAGACTATAAAAGATGGAAGAGTGGTTTTTTGGAAAAAGATGATCAGGACCCGATGGTCTACGTGATGAATAGAAAAAATTCAAGATGGCGGATTTTTTTTTCATATACGTATGCAAGATTTTGATACGGTTCCTTTTCAAAATTTCTGATGGTTTCGTATAGAGGTTATAAATTAATTTGAAGGAAAAATATGGAGAGAGCTGATGATTGAGTATTTCGGAGACGGGTGAGGAGCACTGCCAGGATATTGAAGATAAATGGGGGGGTGCTCAAACAAAAGCCACTCGAAACCTCATCCAATTGGCAGAGAGCCGAAAAAACCTGCAAATTGGCGGATTCAAGATGGCGGCCATACAAATTTCGTCAGTGTCTATCTGACAAAGAAAAAAAAATCGATGAGTGGTTTTTGGTAGAAAATGATCAAGCCCTGAAAGTCTAAAAGCAGAAAAACCGCGGTCCGCTGCAGCGGGCCGCGCACCCACGCGCCCTACTAGTTTAATATATATATAGCTACTCGTGCTGATTCACTGATTGACTGACTCACTGACTCATTGATCACCTCTCCTGTAAAATTTTATATGGAAAAAAATTTTTTCACTCATGGTTTCGTATAGAGGACAAAAATTCATTCGGAACAAAAATATGGAGAGAGCTGATGATTGAAGATTTCGGAGACGGGTGAGGAGCACCGGCCAGGGTATCGAAGATAGGTGGGGGGTGTTCGACCAAATGTCACTCGAAACCTCATCCAATTGGCAAAGAGCCGAAAAAAAACTCCAAAATGGCGGATTCAAGATGGCGGCCATACAAATTTCGTCGGTGTCTATCTCGGAAACTATAAAAGATGGAAGAGTGGTTTCTTGGAAAAGGATGATCAGGACTCGAAGGTCTACTTGATGAATAGAAAAAAATTCAAGATGGTGGAGTTTAATTTTTTCCATACAAAATATATGCAAGACTTTAAAACGGTTCCTTTTCAAAATGTCTGATGGTTTCGTAGAGACGACAAAAATTTATTTGGAGAAAAAATGTGGAGAGAGCTGATGATTGAGGATTTCGGAGACGGGTGAGGAGCACGGCTAGGATATCCAAGATAGGTGGGGGTTGTTCAAACAAAAGTCACTCAAAACCTCATCCAATTGGCAGAGAGCCGAAAAAAACCTCCAAAATGGCGGATTCAAGATGGCGACCATACAAATTTCGTCGGTGTCTATCTCGGAGACTATAAGAGATGGAAGAGTGGTTTTTTCGAAAAAAATGATCAGGAGCCGATGGTCCACGTGATGAATAGAAAAAAAATTCAAGATGGCGGAATTTTTTTCATACAAAATATATTCAATACTTTGACCAGGTTCCTTTTCAAAATTTCTACAAAAATTCATTCGGAGGAAAAATATGGAAGGAGCTGATGATTGAGGATTTCAGAGACGGGTGAGGATCACGGTCAGGGTATTGAAGATAGGTTGAGGGTGCTCAAACAAAAGCCACTCGAAACCTCATCCAATTGGCAGTGAGCTGAAAAAAACTCCAAAATGACGGATTCAAGATGGTGGTCACATAAATTCTGTCGGTGTCTATCTCGGAGAGTATAAAAGATGGAAGAGTAATTCCTTGGAAAAAGATGATCAAGACCCGAAGGTCTACTTGGTGGGCACAAAAACCGCGGTTCGCTTTAGCGAGCCGCGCACCCACGCGCCCTACTAGTTCCAATATATAGAAACTTTTAGAGATAGCGCGCACGGGTTACTTTTGTCACCGTGACTGTTTCGTCACTCTTATCAAGTCCATGGTTATGTACGGAGATGCCCTACACCCAGTTGTCACGTCGTGACATGCACGCATCTCCGTACATATTCTTGGACTTGATAAGAGTGACGAAACAGTCACGGTGACAAAAGTAACCCTTGCGCGCTAGCCCTTACTTGCCTACATTTAGGACGGAGCTGTGTTAGTTAGTGGCTAGGATTGCGTTCTCGTATTCGGAGGGTTCGCCGGTTCGATCCCGGTCAAGCAACTCTGACTTCCCAGTAAGTAATGTGCGAGTAACGTGTGATTAAGGAATTACACATATATCATTATAATAGATATATCACATGTTCTGAAAGTTCTCCATAATGTGCTCAAAGTCTGCCAATTTTCATTGGGCCAGCGTGGTGTACTACGGCCTATAAACTTTGGTTGATGAAGAAGGACATCAATAAACTTTTTTCAGTCAAGTCAAAAGTCAAAGCAACAGTTTGTCTTAATCATTTAAGCTACATCAAATAAAGACAATTGGTAACGTAATGTGCAGATGAGCTAATCTCCAAGAAGGCAATTTTTTATAACCATGTTAATTCCTTGTCAACCAATCGTCATGGTTAAAAGTCCTATTTATAGCATCTATCTTACGAATGTTATTAAAATAGAAATGTCGAGTAGATTGTTGCATGAATTAATCAAGGCTATAGCAATTAGAATGAACTGTATTCTATGTTAATTGTTACTACCTACAATATATTGTGTGAACCATTATAGTCCTGGGAACGAGTCCCGGCCCAAAAAGTTATTCATTGGGTTGTTCTGTCAAGATATTCACAGCAGCGTGGGTGCGTGTGCCTGCGTGCGTGCATGCGTGCGTGCGTCACATAAATAGATGCATGCATGTAGGTACATGTATATTTGTATGATGTTCCACCGTAGCGCTTAAACGATTGAGCCGATTTTGACGAATGAGGTGTCAATCGATTAGTTCGGGTGACATAGGTTACATTTTATACAAACAAAATCAATATAACGGATGTTATATCCAATTGACAGTAGTCTTTTTTTTATAATGTGTTCCTCCCTTTTTTCCTCTAGTAATCGGAGACTGTTTTAGGTCTTTCTTTAGACTTCAGCGTAGTCGAGTAAATAGGAAAGATAATATACCGTCATAATTTATACTTTTAGAACTCTGTTAAACTGTCTTATTTTAAAACAAAGTAAGTTGTAGGTAGGTACCCAGTAGTCTAAAACTTCAAGACATCTTCCCTTATCTTGTTTAAGACTCAAAGTGAGATTCCTTATGAAACTTCACTCATAAAACAGCCAAGACGAGAATTAAAGGATGGAAGTAATACGTACGATGTAGATAACGTTACATAGTAGATTGTACAACAAGGTTTAACAAACAAACTCTATCGTGGACATTTATCCACTCGAGTCAAAGGCGTGTTTATAGATATATAGTATAAGTTGGGAAAAAATGAGTTAGATATGGCAAAGTTAAACCCTATGCTTTTCAATTAAAACAGTGATATTGTGTGTAGGTTAATCTAAATGAGAGTTGAAGAATTCCGCATCTGCTAAATAAAAAAAAGGTGACTGACTAATTGACTGATCTATCATCGCATAGCTCAAACCACTGGACGGATCAGGCTGAAATTTTACGTAGAGATAGCTAGGTATTCTATAGCTCACGCCACAAGGAATAAACTGATTTGGCTGAAAATTGGAATGGATATAAGTAATTCATACCCGGGATTAACACATAGGCTACATTTTATCTCGGAAAATTATAGAGTTCCCGCGTGAATCCAAAACCCTTAATCCACACGTACGAAGTCGCGAGCACAAGCTAATTTGATATAAAATTGAGCAATATAATTTTATTCTGAAAAATCAATTTTTATATATTACTAGATGGTGCCCGCGACTTTATCCGCGTGGATGAGGTTTTTTAATTTCTATGAGAACTCTTTCTTTAATTTTCCGAGAAGAGTAACACACACAACACACTTTTCAATTTTTTCTTAGCTTTTAAACCTTTTACCTGTTTTAGATTAGAGCATGCAAAGTAAAAAGAATATTTTTTCAAAACAATAGTGGGCTAGTTTTTTATTTAAATTAACTATAATAAAAAACTTTTTTTCTTTGATAATAGAATGTAAAAATATTCTACTCATAAAGCTTACATATGAATTCCGACTCGCTACATTTCCCCGCAAGCGGTAATAACGTGGAACGTTCAAAATACACATAAAGCTTTACAAAGCTTAATGTACGAACATCTATACTTATCTACTAGCTGATTCCCGCGACTTCGTCTGCGTGGAAAAAGTTTAGAGTGACTTGGATACTAGATCCACGAGAAGTTATGTCCTCTATATCCGATATTTAGTAGATCTTCACCAAAATTAGACAAAATATTTCTGATAGTACACAATTTATAATAAAAGAAGAATTATCAAATTCGGTTTAGATTTGACAAAGTTATGGAGCAAAATCAACAAAAATTTTCATCCCTTTCCCAGATAAACCTTACTGTTTATCAGGATAAAAAGTATCTTATATATTGACCCGGAGTATCAGCTACCACTAAGTATACAAAATTTCATACCAATAGACAGATAGACAAAAAATTCAAAATAAAATTGTTCTGTGCTCAGTATCAATAATAAAGCATCCTCCGATTAGAATTTTCAAAATAAATTTAATGTACAGAATTCGTCCCGTTACAGTTTTATTTATATCTAAGTATAGATATAGATTAAAAGCATCTAGTGTTCGTTTTGGTAAGTAGGTATACAACAGAAAAGTTTCTATTAAAATAAACTTTTACAAAGTGCTTTTGAATCGTCAAGTGAATCTATCTACTTATAAGGTAAGTACAAATATTATCATAAGTTCTCTGAGTATTTTTCAAGAATTTCATATCTTACTCTATTGCTAAATATCTAAGCTTTACCATCATTTTTTGTACCATACAATTTCTCCCAAGATAATAAATTATGTTACATTATGAGAGTACTTGTAGCTGACATCGACAAATAGCCTACGATAAAATATCATCTTCTAGCTAGCAAAGCAGAGCCGAATAATATCAGTGATACAAATTACAATATCCATATCTATGTACTTATATATCTATATCTGTGTCTGTTTGTAATATGCTTTTTCCTAAATGCATACGTTCTTATAACAAAAAAAAAAAACAATTTTTAAAATTTAATCAGTCTGCCTTATCCCTTCAAAATTGCCGTCATTTTTAAACATAAAAGATAAATAATTCAAAAAATATGTTTAGCTCCATTGTACGAAGCTTCCTCACTAGTTAGGTGGGACATAGCACTTCGCTAGCTGCCGCTGGATACAGGTGGCACAACGGCGTGTTCTGTGGCGAACCATTCAAGAGACGTCCAGCAGCTATCGGTCTTATTAACCCTTACCTACGATATTTCCGATTTTTCACTTCGCTAACATGAAAAATAAGGATGGACGGTGTTTTTAGTAATTTTTCATGGTAAGCCAAGAAATATGCGCCTTAAAGGGAAATTCAAATCTATTATACAATATGTAAATGAAGCCCTTTCTTTTGATAACTCACTTCACGTAGTAGGCAGGTACCTCTACGCACGTTTCGGTTGAATGCAGATCACAAAGATTTTCGCTTTGATAAACCCGGACCGCTTTCTGACAAAGGTAAGTTATAACATAATAACTAGTGGGAACCTATTTAACATTAATATTTTATGGTATGACTCTACTTTTTCTTTTGTTCGCATAGTAATGGAAAACGTACACGCAGGTACTTTTTCCTAATAAACGCGCGTGTGCCTTTATTAGTGAAACGCCATGATAATACGAAATATTTCCAATCTGCAAAGAAAAGTTCGCTTACCTAACTTATATTTATAAGAGTGCTTCTTCAATATCACGTGATTTTGCGTGAGAAAATGCTATTTCAATTAAAAACGAATGGGACATACACAATAGTGATATATTATATACATATCGCGATGTTATGACCGAACTAATCAGCGATTGCTATTACTAAATTTTTATGAATAACTAGACTATGCTCGCGACTTCATCCGGGTGGATTAAAGTTTTTAATTCCCGCGGAAACTCTGTTATTTTCCGAGATAAAAGTAGGCTATGTGTTGCCAGACGATAATCTACCTCTGTGCCAAATTTGCCACAGTCTAATGGTTCAGTCGTTGCGAAGTGACTTAGTAACAAACATCCATCCATTCATACATTCTATAACATTAGTAGTTACTACTAATGTTATAGAACTACTTCTACTGCTTACTTCGATAAGTACTTACTTACTTATTCGGTACTTCGTAGTAGGATTAGTAAAACTAATCAACATTTTTAAAGACTTTTCAAAATACATATTGTTAATTGAGCAAAATATGCTTTCTCGACATTGGCTCTACCTATATTTTAAATAGATTATTTACGCACAAAATTTAGCCTGTTCCAAGTCCCTACCAACGAACCCTTCCTGGGGACACTACATTAATGATGTTTGAAGGGTCATAGTCTCCAAAAGAAGTAGAATTTTACAATTTAGTCTGCGGTAACGCATAGATAACGAAGAGTCTAATCGATATCGGGTTTGTTTAAAATGTAGAACAATAGAATAGATATACTAATACTAAATATGACCCTACTACGAATATGGCTCAGAATACACGAATATATTATGCCTTTAAATATTCCATTCTCAGCGATCTCCGAAACCACGTAGGCCTACCGTTGATTTTTTATTTTCCTTGTCAGATTCATACGTTTTAATATTTACACGTCATGATTGAGCTGACGAGAATCTGCAATTTTTTCGTATGTACCTACCCTCGTATTTGTATATTAGTACGGAAAATTTTCAGGTCCTTCCTTTTGTGACATCGTCGCTTATATTGAGAAGTTCACAGTTAGACATAGATCTCATGCGAGGATTGCACAGAATAGATCTTATGCCGCTTATATCCAGTGGCTGCATATGATGGGCATGGTTGCCCTTACCGCTGCGCTATTGAAAATATTATATTTTTCTTTTTATTTCAAAAAAAGAATACTAACCTAGCTAAACTAGACTAATTATCTCCTCTTCCCTCCAAATAAGCAGTAAGCTTGTATGTTAAGAGTAAGTTCGACAATTGTAGATAAGTGCAACGTGTAATTCACACCATTGCCCTAAGAAATAACTTTTGATCAAAGGTAAAAAAACCTTTTTAGTTCGAAAACTATACATTATTGAATATAAGAAGTTAAATGTAAAAGAACAGAGGAAAACCTACTAAAATAACTGAAAATGTAACAAAATTAAGCAACATCTAGAGCGAAATTGCAAAATATGTTATAACAAATTGCTAGCCCGCGGCCTAATTTAACATTCACACGCCAGCTGGATAATTATTTGCATATTATACAGCTCGAAAAGCTGTTTCACAATCCTGTAAATTACCACTTTGAGAGACGGCAAGATATTATATGTACATATATATGCTGGGCATTTCGGATAACTTAACTTTATACTTTCAACATACTTCACTTTACAGTGATTATGATTACTCATAACCTGAAAGAAGACGTGTTTATGGGACTTAGGTATATGTGGTTGACCTATAATAAGTCAGCCTCATATCTATACTATTATAATAAAGAGGGAGCGCGAATTTTGTGAGTTTGTATGTATGTCCGGAGCAAACTTTGGAACCACCGCACCTATTTCAAAAATTCTTTTACCAATTCAAAGGTACATTATTCCAGATGGTTATAGGCTATATATTATGCACATAAAGTATTATGGCTAGATATTATGTGCAAATTTGTTAAGGAAGTCGGAAAAATTTTTTTACTCTTAAACGTTTTCAAGGCGTGCGCTGGGTTATACATCATTTTCATCCAATAGCAGTAGCTATTGGATGAAAATGATGTATGGGTGAATTGTTCCTCTTAAGGACGGGATTTCGCAAAGAGTAGGTATAAAAACGCACTTCTACACATGCACCGTTCACACGCACACACAGGCGCGGGCGAGCTGCGTTAAAAATGAGTGAATTAACTTGTTTTGATACTTGGATATAAATTGTTTATGTTTTATTTTTTTATTTTTTATTTTCGTCCGGACTTGCTGTACACTAAGTTAGACTTAGATTTAGTCTTAGTCTTAGACTTAGATTTAGACTTTTTTAAGCCACTGGGAAATGCATTAGACTAAGACTAAGTCTCTTTAAGTCTAAGCCTAAGTCTAACACTAAGACTAAGACTTAGACTTAGTCTTAGACTTAGACTAAGACTAAGTCTCTTTAAGTCTGAGTCTAAGTCTAAGCTAAGTCTAAGTCTAACACTAAGACTAAGATATAGACTTAGACTTAGTATTAGTCTAAGACTTAGTCTTAGTGTTAGACTTAGGCTTAGATTTGAACTCAGACTTAGTCTAAGTCTAAGTTTAATTCTAAATCTAAGTCTAAGTTGAGCAAACCAAATTGATAATATATTTTGAAAAGAAGAAACTAAGTACTAGGTACCTATGGTACCTTCAATATAATAGCATTATTTTATTATTTGATAGAATTTCGAAATTTCTTGCAAAGTTACATTCCCCGAATGTAGTACTGACCTGCATGTATACCTCGAAAACTTCTATTGGAACTCCTAGATCTTTAGAGTTAGTTGTATTGAGTTTGGGCTCGTTTTGTAAGTTATGATGAGATCTTACCACTGGCCTTATTGGAGTGACCTGATGGTATACTTCGAAGACTACTACTGGATCTTCTAGACAGCTACAGCTAGTTATATCGAGTTTGGGCTCGTTTTGTAAGTAATGATGAGATCTTACCACTGGACTTGTTGGAGTGACTTGGTGGTATACCTCGAAGACTTCTATTGGATCTTCTAGATCTTTACAACTAGTTATAGCGAGTTTGGGCTCGTTTTGTAAGTTAGGATGAGATCTTACCACTGGACTTGTTGGAGGGACCTGATGGTATACTTCGAAGACTACTACTGGATCTTCTAGACGGCTACAGCTAGTTATATCGAGTTTGGGCTCGTTTTGTAAGTAATGATGAGATCTTACCACTGGACTTGTTGGAGTGACCTGATGGTATACTTCGAAGACTACTACTGGATCTTCTAGACAGCTACAGCTAGTTATATCGAGTTTGGGCTCGTTTTGTAAGTAATGATGAGATCTTACCACTGGACTTGTTGGAGTGACCTGATGGTATACTTCGAAGACTATACTACTGGATCTTCTAGACAGCTACAGCTAGTTATATCGAGTTTGGGCTCGTTTTGTAAGTAATGATGAGATCTTACCACTGGACTTGTTGGAGTGACTTGGTGGTATACCTCGAAGACTTCTATTGGAACTCCTAGATCTTTACAGCTAGTTATATCGAGTTTGGGCTCGTTTTGTAAGTAATGATGAGATCTTACCACTGGACTTGTTGGAGTGACTTGGTGGTATACCTCGAAGACTTCTATTGGAACTCCTAGATCTTTACAGCTAGTTATATCGAGTTTGGGCTCGTTTTGTAAGTTATGATGAGATCTTACCACTGGACTTCTTGGAGTGACCTGATGGTATACTTCAAAGACTACTACTGGATCTTCTAGACGGCTACAGCTAGTTATATCGAGTTTGGGCTCGTTTTGTAAGTAATGATGAGATCTTACCACTGGACTTGTTGGAGTGACCTGATGGTATATCTCGAAGACTTCTATTGGAACTCCAAGATCTAATCTTCATAACTTACAAAACGAGCCCAAACTCAATACAACTAACTCTAAAGATCTAGGAGTTCCAATAGAAGTCTTCGAGGTATACCATCAGGTCACTCCAACAAGTCCAGTGGTAAGATCTCATCATAACTTACAAAACGAGCCCAAACTCGATATAACTAGCTGTAAAGATCTAGGAGTTCCAATAGAAGTCTTCGAGGTATACCACCAAGTCACTCCAACAAGTCCAGTGGTAAGATCTCATCGTTACTTACAAAACGAGCCCAAATTCGATATAACTAGCTGTAGCCGTCTAGAAGATCCAGTAGTAGTCTTCGAAGTATACCATCAGGTCACTCCAACAAGTCCAGTGGTAAGATCTCATCATTACTTACAAAACGAGCCCAAACTCGATATAACTAGCTGTAGCCGTCTAGAAGATCCAGTAGTAGTCTTCGAAGTATACCATCAGGTCACTCCAACAAGTCTAGTGGTAAGATCTCATCATTACTTACAAAACGAGCCCAAACTCGATATAACTAGCTGTAGCCGTCTAGAAGATCCAGTAGTAGTCTTCGAAGTATACCATCAGGTCACTCCAACAAGTCCAGTGGTAAGATCTCATCATTACTTACAAAACGAGCCCAAACTCGATATAACTAGCTGTAGCCGTCTAGAAGATCCAGTAGTAGTCTTCGAAGTATACCATCAGGTCACTCCAACAAGTCTAGTGGTAAGATCTCATCATTACTTACAAAACGAGCCCAAACTCGATATAACTAGCTGTAGCCGTCTAGAAGATCCAGTAGTAGTCTTCGAAGTATACCATCAGGTCACTCCAACAAGTCTAGTGGTAAGATCTCATCATTACTTACAAAACGAGCCCAAACTCGATATAACTAGCTGTAGCCGTCTAGAAGATCCAGTAGTAGTCTTCGAAGTATACCATCAGGTCACTCCAACAAGTCCAGTGGTAAGATCTCATCATAACTTACAAAACGAGCCCAAACTCGATATAACTAGCTGTAAAGATCTAGGAGTTCCAATAGAAGTCTTCGAGGTATACCACCAAGTCGCTCCAACAATTCCAGTGGTAAGATCTCATCATTACTTACAAAACGAGCCCAAACTCGATATAACTAGCTGTAGCCGTCTAGAAGATCCAGTAGTAGTCTTCGAGGTATACCACCAAGTCACTCCAACAAGTCCAGTGGTAAGATCTCATCATTACTTACAAAACGAGCCCAAACTCGATATAACTAGCTGTAAAGATCTAGGAGTTCCAATAGAAGTCTTCGAGGTATACCACCAAGTCGCTCCAACAATTCCAGTGGTAAGATCTCATCATTACTTACAAAACGAGCCCAAACTCGATATAACTAGCTGTAGCCGTCTAGAAGATCCAGTAGTAGTCTTCGAAGTATACCATCAGGTCACTCCAACAAGTCCAGTGGTAAGATCTCATCATTACTTACAAAACGAGCCCAAACTCGCTATAACTAGCTGTAGCCGTTTAGAAGATCCAGTAGTAGTCTTCGAAGTATACCATCAGGTCACTCCAACAAGTCAAGTGGTAAGATCTCATCATTACTTACAAAACGAGCCCAAACTCGATATAACTAGCTGTAGCCGTCTAGAAGATCCAGTAGTAGTCTTCGAAGTATACCATCAGGTCACTCCAACAAGTCCAGTGGTAAGATCTCATCATAACTTACAAAACGAGCCCAAACTCGATACAATTAACTCTAAAGATCTAGGAGTTCCAATAGAAGTTTTCGAGGTATACATGCAGGTCAGTACTACATTCGGGGAATATAACTTTGCAAGAAATTTCGAAATTCTATCAAATAATAAAATAATGCTATTATATTGAAGGTACCACAGGTACCTAGTACTTAGTTACTTACCTTTCTTTTCAAAATATATAAAGTATCAATTTGGTTTGCTATGAACTATTTCGTGTTCGTACAGCGATGTTTTTCGATACCAGCATCTGCTTACAACCAGCGCAGCCTCCACTCAGAAAGGCGGTCAAACGCCGACTGATTGATATTTGAATTTCGAATTTTGAAATGAAATCAAACCAGAGACCGAGTAAAATCAAAATAAGCCTTATTGCACACTATTTTAAGGTTCGGTTTAAACGAAAATATGTGAAAAAAGTACACGCGATGCTATATTTTATTTTTTATACTATTTGTAATATTTTTGATATTTTTCTCTCCAAGATTTTGAGTTGAACATATCTGCTAACAGATAGATTTTTTAATTACATAAAACGGGTATATTATATACAAGAAATGTACCTAAAGTCACCCCAAAATCGTGAATTTTGTGTGAAGAGGTGACGGAAAATAATTTTTATAGTACTAAAAATTGAGATTTTGAACAAAATCAACTCCCAAGATTTGGAGATTAAGGACCAATCTATGTGTAGCAATTTTTATTTCCATCTTATTTGGTTTAACTTAGTCACAATATGTACCGAAAGTCACCCGATATGCGGAAACGCACTCTTAAAGAGTTCTAAAAAAAAGTCCGCGATAGCATATGTATATCTTCTAAGAATAACTTACAATAACCATTTCTATCGTTCAAATTTTGATTAAAAATAATGAATTATTTTCGAAGCTTCTTTAACCGATGTGATGTCAATCTATATCTAAATAAATATGTTTATTATAGTAAGTATTTAATTTAGAACATATTTGCCCTTTACACTATAGAATTTAAATAAATATCATAGGAGTTATCGGAAAATTATTATTTCCGCGCGACAAAATAATAAAATGATGTCGGCCGGCGGGCGGGGCGGAGCACGGGGGCGGGTTTCGGCGCGGGATATTCTCTGGTTCCTGCGGTGATTTTATTTACAATCGTCTCCTATAAGAAGCTCTGTGCGATCAGTCCCGTAAAAACAAATATTTAAATTTTCAACCCGGACGAAGTCGGCGCGAGCTTCTAGTGTAACAATAAATGAAACCGACTATAGTTAAAACTAAAATTATACCAATTTGAGATCATCACTAAGAAATCAGAAGAGCTACTTTCATAGCCGAAGTACTCAAAAAATTACTAAAAATAGAATTACAAAACTAGTGAATATTCATAAAGTTTAAATACACATTAATGTTTCTCCCAAATTGTGGTTCCGAACACACGCCAATAAATAAGTGGACGCAGATACGCAATAATGATTCAACCCACAAACCCTTGTCAAATTAAATGCATGCATATAATGTAAAAGAATAAAGTTAACTTTTCAATTCAGAAGTTTTGCGGATTGAATCTTTATTGTGTAACTGCGTTGTTATATTCAATCTACTCTGACGAAACGCCTTCGTTAAACATTTCGTACTAATCTCAAACTAAGTATGGAAACCCTTCCGGCGTCCGAGTATCCTGCCTGCACGTACAACTTAAATACCTTGAGGGCAAGATGTGAATAGCATTTTAGCCAAGTGCATTCCAACCGAGATCTAATCTTCTATCAGGCATTCCATTCTCATAAAACGCAAGCGTATCGTGCAATAAAAAACCTTATTATCTTTGAAAATTAAACTTGACACTTCAATCATTAGAGAATTGCTTTAATGGGTTTCCAATGAATATTGCTTCTTACTTATCTAATTTCGAATTTATTTTGATATAGATACTCTCTAAACTACTTTTTAAATCAAACTACAATAATAAAGTTACGTAAGTTTAAGTTAATCCTTATCAATTAAAATTAAGGTAAAGTTTGGCTACTCTATGCTTAAAGAAGTGAGTTAAAGAAACACATACTCATTTCCAGAATATAATTTTAGTTGTATTGTACTTATATTAGAAGAGACAACGCCAGACGACATTTACGGTTGACTTTGCCCTTTTCAAGCACTAGGCATAATTTAACATTCACACGCTGTTTGAGTCATATTTCCATAGTCTATGGCTCATTTAAAGGGAGTCATGGCATACACAATATTACATACATATCAAGAGAAAATCAGGCATCGTAATTCGTAGGTTGAGGCCTTTGTCCCTATGGTCCCTATACCTATGTGACGTTTCGCCGCTTCGAAAGTTTCGACACAAAGTTTTCATACTTCCCGAATACAAAAAGCTTAATTTCTGAAGCCAGTTCGCGAAAGCTTCGTATTTAAGCATCTTCACTGAACTTTTTAAATACCTACTTATAATACAAATATCTACGAGTAAGTATTCAGTAAACCAATTTGTCAATACGTCAGAATACAGCAAATATTTGTACTAATTAACAACAGTTGATTCGTATGCATATATCAATCACTACTAACACTAAGCCATCTCCATCAATTAGAACGTTGGATGAGAAACACGTCATAGACTCCACTCAATTCAATATGGAATACCCACTACACTGTATTATGCCTACGAGTATATACAACACACGTAAGCGAGAATATGTGGCCAGGCTACGAAATTATTTGATCTAGGTATACGATAACGTATCCTGCAGGTCGGTGAACTTACGAGCTAGGCTACCTACCATCGACGTACCTACGAAAACCTGTTATATTCCTGAGCATCTATGATTTATGAGGACAGTACCCTGTAGAATGATAAAAGCTGCAACTTAGCTTCACCACAATAAAATGTCAAATTCCCATCTATATACTGAGTTTATTTGCCCAAAAACTCGTATCGATGTAACGTAACGTATAACGTAAACGTCAGAATACGTAAATTTTATAATTTTAAAACCCCGAGCGCTACCTCCGTTTTACATGATTGCATTTGAAAAAACTGCAAAAGTGCATGCAAGTGCAACTGTCTCTATCCACGTCCTTTAAGTTATGTTTATGTATTAGCATAAGTTTTGGTACAAAATAATTGTTTGTGGTTGTTTTTGTTTTATAATGTTCTATCAGCCAAGCTGAAGTTGACTCACAACCTCCAAATAAGCGGAAAGCTTGTGCCAGGAGTGGGCACGATAATAGTGCAACGGTTGGGGCTCGAACTTGCGACCTTCCCGTTTTCAGTCCGCACCCTTAACCGTTGAGCTATTGAGGCTTACTTAAATAAATAAGAAAAATCTGGAATGACTAAAATTGGCCCTTACATTTCGTTTCTAAAAAAACAGCATAAGGGAACAGGCAAGTTATACAAAGATAAACACAAAAAATAATTGGGGCACGTTTTCGGGTAAAAAATTCCATCTCTACATTTTCATCTCAATCAATGAAAGCTTCCAACATAAGACAGGTACTCATTATTCCTACTTAGATGCAAAAATTGACCCACAAATGAACGTTACAAAAATGTGAATGGAGTACGCTGTACCAAATTAAGAAAACCCCATTTCCCGAGTGAATAGGCGCGCCGCTCCCTCGTGTCCTCTTATGAGCTCTCGTTCGACTTTCTAAGCCTAGTTTCGTTTGGGACTGTAGACGCTCTTAAGTCCACTGTAACCCATATTTTTAACCGACTTTCAAAAAAGGAGGAGGTTCTCAATTCGTCGGAATCTTTTATATTTGTTTTTTATGTATGTTCCCCGATTACTCGAAGACGCTTGGACCGATTTGGAAAATTCTTTATTTGTTTAAAAGGGTATACTTACTTCCCAGGTGGTCCCATAGTCATCAAATTAGGATCTGATGA
Organism: Hipparchia sbordonii; assembly: GCA_038048805.1. Lineage (NCBI taxonomy): Eukaryota > Metazoa > Arthropoda > Insecta > Lepidoptera > Nymphalidae > Hipparchia > Hipparchia sbordonii. The sequence continues at coordinate 5,229,552 of CM076104.1, read as the reverse complement.
TGGGATCCTGGAGAAATAGAGGGAACTCTTAAAATTTTATGGGCACTATTGATATACTTTGTAGTGGCGTTTGAAAACGGTTTTGTAAAAAGAATTTTACATTTAAATTATGGAGACTGAATTTTACAACTCCAATAGACTATATAGATGCACAGCTGATGATCGCGACTTCGTTCGCGTGGTAATACCCTTATAACCCCTAATACTCTCCTAAAACTCCTCTATCTTCTGTAACCAAGCGCATCGATTAATAATCCTGCGAAAATCCTTTGTATACCCTAGTACAGCCTTAAATCCTCAATTACACCCTTACAAATAATCACGTCGATCCGTTGCTCAATATTTGTAATACAAATCCACAAATAAAAAACTTTTCCATTTGTAATATTATAAATCCCTACTTATATTTTCTACCTACAGTCACAGAATTCATAATATGCTACAGCTAACATGCTGTCAGAAATACTTCTTCACTGGAGCGTACTCAATGCTACACCGCGTTGCGTATGTCTACCCATTTACTTAATTAAATACATCTCATCGCAGAGATATTAATATACCCCGCACCGAGAAGCACATTTTTGGCAGACACCCCACTAGGTGGACCGGAGACATCAAACGAGTAGGTAGGCGTTGGATACAGGCGGCGCAAGACCGAGGCCTGTGGAAACTCATGCAAAGGACCCTTGTCCAGAAGTAGACGTCTATCCATTAATAAAGAAGAACAAGAAGAAGTAGATGAACCTGTGAACGTACACTGTTCCGCACCCAGCCGTTTTGCGCTGTCTCTGAATAAATTCAATTTTAAAATCGTAGGTACATTTATTAGCAATTATATAACACATTTATTAAAATTTAATAAATACCCTCACTTTCTAAAGCTTGTCTTTCTTAATTTATTACCCTTTGTATGCATGCCTTGTGCAAGTATCTACGGAAGGTCTACGGCTATGCTACGCAGGTATAAGTATACTATGAATATAAATTATTATAAGCCTTTATGAATATTAGATCCTTAATCTTAATGGAGTTGTACTAGCAGCGTAGATTGTATATCTGGTATATCTGCCTGTATAACAGAAGCAAAATCAGTATACTGTTTAGTGAAACATTCAATGCAATGCGTTCTGTAGGATTAGTATAACATTGACTCGGTCCTCAAATTTTCATTCATGTTAACACCACTTCCACGATGGAATCGTTAAGTTTTTCGTTATACTAAATTAGGTCAGGGCAATAAAATGTAGTGTTTGTGCATTGTCGAACTTTTGACATAAAATTGTTCATCGAATCGAAGATATTAGATAGGTAGTTGTTTTTTATGGCAGTAGTGCGAGTATGTACGTGAAAATTGACTGCCATTTTCACTAGAACAAACTGTGTTTGCAGTTTACAGGTCATTCGAATGACCTCAATTTGAGTTTTCAGATATTCAGTAGGTATGTGTTGTTAAAAATAATATACCTACCTATATATAGCTATTAAGAATAGCTGTTGTTTTCATTGAACTCAAAGAGCATTAGGAAACTCGATATTATTTCGGGAGAAATTCTGATCCAATATCCATTATAATAAATAATCTTGTCATTTCAATCATTGATCATTTCAACCCATCGCTAGTCCACTACTGGGCTCAGCCCTCCTCTTGAATGAGAAGGTTTACGTCATAGTCAATCAACCACGTTGACTAAGTGCGGATTGACACACTGCACACACTTTGAGAACATTACGTACCTAAAACTCTCAGGTACCGTTAAAGCAAGTGATATATTTTAATTGCTTGTCAAAGATGCATGCCCAGGAATTCAACCCCTTTAAAAGAAGCCCAAAGTCCTTACCACTACACCCTTACTAAACCACTTCCATACCACTATCGCCGCTTTTTATACTAAACCAATTCAAAAAAATGTATTTTTCAAAGCGTTCTCAATTTCATTCTTTGAATTATTATATTATTTTATTTCATTCAAGAATTTGCCTCAAAAACTTATCAAAATCAAAACAGATATAAGTACTCAATACCTAACAATAGTCTTTTACAAAGGTCCAATCTGTCACACGGTTTTATAAGCACAAAAGGCCTTTATCGCGGCAAACAACAAAGAGGTGTAGTGTTAAGCTACGCCGCCTATTGTCTTCCGTAAGAATACACTTTCATTCGAGGGGAAAGAAAGGTTTTATTCGAGCACAGCAGCCTTCGCGTCTATTTATCTGGCTTACTGTAATAAGCTTAATTTTATTACATTATCTACGCAACCTTACCTACTGGGACATAAGTTTGTGTATCGCAAGTTGGAATCCTTATAGCATCTCTGATGTTAGGGTTGCCAACACCTCTAGGTACGGTTGAAAATAGTAATTTTCGAAAAAAGCTCTCCTTGCTTATTTTTTTATAAGTTAAAAGTGTGTTTGCTTGTTGATTTGTTGGTTTGTCCTTCAACACGTTGCAAAACAGCTTCTGCGGATCGACGTGATTTTTTGCATGGGTATAGTTGAAGACCTGGAGAATGACATAGGCTACTTTTATCCCGGAAAAACAGAGGGTACCCATAGGATTTTAAAAATCTAACTCTATGCGGATGACGTCGCGGACAAAAGCTAGTGATAGAATACAGTATACTTCAAGAAGATATATTATTTTGTGGATAAAGTAAAAAATAAAAATCTGAAGGGTGTTCATAAATTTTGTAAAAGTGAGGAATTCGTTAAGTATTTATTAATTTTGGTGTAGTACAATAAAGATTGGTCCATCCAACTGAATATTCTTCAACAGTTACTAGGTATTATTATAGTAAGTATGCTGTATACAGACCCGAAATACAGTAAGTACAATACAATACTTATACCGATTTACGATTGGCAACCCTAGTCATGGCTTTAACTCTTCTATTAAAAATACTTATTCTAAAACAATGTTTATCTAATTAGGTCAGTGTAAAATGGTTTAGGTACGGTTTAAAGTGTTTTGTACAGGTGAGCCTAAGGAACCTTGCAGGATATATTTATTTTTTATTTCTTGCACTACATATTCTTTAGTAAAGCAGGAATGAGAAAGTCTTACTAATTCTCATTCCTGCCTTCTGCCTGTCTTCTTAATAATTATTCTATTCTCTACACGCTTTCTAAGTTTCTACACGTTATCGTCTATGGTAGGCAAATTAAGACCTTGGATGTTTATGAAAAATCCCGTGGGAAATCCCTGTTTTCCGGGATGCAAGCTGTCTACTTGGCAAATATCTGTTTGGTTTAAACATGAAAATGCATGATGCATGGGGCAGGCAGAATTATTAATTTCGCCTTTATAATTATATTAGTAAAAATATTATAAAATCTATAAACGTGACAGTTATTCTGGACTAGCTGATGCCCGCGATTTCGTCCGCGTGGATTTAATTTTCAAAATATCCAGGTATTTTTCTAAATTTACTCTCTCTCTCTCTTCAATTTTTGGGATAAAAAAGTATCCTATATCACTTTCCGGATCCTCAACTATACACATACAAAAAATGATGTCGATCTGTAGTTTTGTTGCAGCCTGATTAAAGGACAAACCAACAATCAAACATAGTTTCACATTAAAATTTATACTTAATAGTAGTAAGAATTATGTGCTAAGCATAAATACACCTAAGTACATATATTATTAAGCAAAGTACATACCTATTACTTAGTCGCTAGCAAACAAAGTGCAGTCTCGTGTAGCTTTATAACTAAGTTTATTGGTCTTGTGATTAATTTATATAAACTTTTATCTAAGTTAAGCTCCTTTAGTTTCTAAAGGGGTTAACAACACATTTTCGTATTAAAACAAATATTTTTTTATTTACGCAATTTATGTTTTTATTTAAATATTATATTTAGATACTGGGAAGGTTTTAGTTTTGTCAATGTTCATCTGCACCGTCACGTATTACTACCAGATAAAATCGCAGCCAATCTTTAAACAGCTTCTAAAAAAGAGGAGGTTATCAATTGGGCCGGTAAGTTTTTTTTTCTATGCAGGTATGTCTACCGCTTTTTTCGGGAATAATTGCGTGATTTTTTTTTAATTATCAATGTTAAAATGAATATGTAGTCAAAATGAAAATGTAAATGAGACGAGAAAATATTATAAACATGGTCAAAATTAAAATGTAAATGTTTCAACATAAATAAAATTCAATTGCTAACTCAAGCGTCGAATAATAAAATGTTTCGAATTACTCCATAGACAAACAACCAATAACGATAAAATCAAATCGAAATGGATCTCAAATTAATAGGATAACGTTTAGTAAAAGAGGCGAGAGACCAAGAGAAAGATTATATCAAAGGACTTTAGATCTCGGAAATCGATCTTAACTTTTAATGAAATTCACGGATTACGGGATCTCGATAGGTATCTTCAATTAACTTTGTCCATTTACGATAAAAAGAATTGAATTTAAATCACGCTCGTGCCTCAGAAAGCACGTAAAACCATTGTTCCTGCACCAGGATCCCAGGATCTCTCTCCGGTCGTGTCGGAATTCCGTGCCACCAGACTATGAGACGGAGGGAATAGGGAGTGCAGCTGTGTTTGCGCACACGTTTTGTGCACTACAATATCTCGTAGAGTAGCGCCAGGCTGCCAATTTAAAAGGCCATTTCTTACACTTCCAAATAATGCAGACAGCCATGAAAATATCTGTGTCTTTGATTTAAAAAATCATCTAAAACTAAACTTACCCTATAGGATAAAAAAGATGCCCGTATGAATAAAAAACAAATAAAAATGAAAAACATAATAGTGAGATAGTAACATAATAGGAACATGTATGAATATGAGTATGAGTTGTTATAGCGGCGATAGAAATCACATTCTGTGAAATATTCAAGTATCTACCTATAACAGTTGATGAGATACAGCCCGCTGACGGACAAACGGATGGACGAGGACGGACGTAGGTACAGCGGAGGCTTAGTAATGGGGTCCCGTTGTTTAAAAAGGATAAAAAACCTACACCTTTCAACATAGTATGAACAAAGTTTAATTAATACTTAGCCCAGTGCAGATAACGTTCACTGACTCGACCCCGTTTCACTAGGAATTTCCCAGCACTCAACTTAAGCATTCAATTCTTTCCTTCAGCTTTCATTGCTTCGCTGCGGTCCCTGGAGCGCAATAAACATTTCAAGGAACAAACAGGATTCAATATGAATTACAAGATTGGATTGCTCGGTGTAGAAAATCTCTTGTTTCTGACTTTGAAATCACAAACCAGTATTGGGGTACTTAACTACTCGTATATGTGTATATTGGCAAAGATTAAGAGCAACCGCAGACATACAATTTAAAGTTGGACAGAGTATACTTTAAGCATAGTGACTTAGTTGGATAAGACGTGCGTGCGACCATAAGTCACTATGCCTATTGGTATTCTTTGCGAATTAGTTGTCCAACTTGAAATTGTAAGTCTATGGGCATTCTGAAGCAAAGGCTTAGCTACACCGTGCCGATTTCACAAACATCGAGTGAGGTTTAACCGAGGAATAAATTGGGTGTTCTCACAGTTTTTGTATTGAAAATCTGCCAAAATATCAAAACGCTCGTATAAAACTTATTTTAGGCCAAAAGCTACTTATACTTAAATAACATACTTACTTGTATTGGTCTAATCTCTTTTTTGAATTATGTGTTAACAATTGATCACGTGACAACACCTATGAATACGGAGAGATCTTTTTGAGTTAATACCTCACCTTGAAGGTATTTACTCTAAGTGTGTACCCTTTTTGAAAGCATTAAAGTAGGTACTTACAGAAAAGGCATTATCTGATCGTCCCCTTTAGGTAGGTACATCCATTCGTGTTGAATGACTTTCACTTTTCTTTCAAGACTTTTATGTGGCGATTTTAGAGTTAATCTGAAAAATGGCAGAGGGGGCAAAAAATAACATGCATTCAAATTCAAAATTATTTATATGGAGCCTTCATGAAATAAATCAAATGAAAAGTCAAATGTACACAATCAATATGTACACCTACTTAATAAATAGTTATTAGCCTATCATATGAGCAGCTGAAGCAAAACCGATTTCTTCCTTGCAACATTGTCATTGAAAAATTCCTTATTTTTAATTATATTATATTAATATTGTTTGAATTTCTGTAATCTCTAAACTCTGTACCTAATAACGTTAATGTAGGTACAATAAGATAAACTGTGATTGCTTTTCACATATATAATATCACATTATAATTACGAGTACATATTATAAGCTTTCAAAACTAAAATTGCTTGTTCAATAAACTTTTAGCAACAACGAATGAATATGCAATTGCAATCAGAACTTAGCCACCTCCCTTCTAAATGCACACACGTTCGTACAATACTACGATGCTATGTTTGGATGTACCTAACATCCATACATAGTATCTTTACCCAACACTCGATTCAAAAGTATGTACTAAAATAGAAAAGTTTATTCTATTGTATACCTACCAACTTATAATAAAATTGCAAAACCCCGTTTTCCTTGCTTAGTTGGTCTTCTTTAGTCTATTTTTCCTTTACTTTGGCTTTTGGGTTATTTATATGCTAACTAAGGATGCTTTAAGTTGGATCGTGCCTCTGCAAACAAGCCACGAATAAAAATTTTACTCTCCCGATCAGAACGTTTAAATTGGAAACGTAATTACGTATATACAAACATCATAAATTGACTGTATATTGTGAACTCTCCTACGTTTCTTCTAAGTTTATAATAATTTTCCTAGTTTGTTTATAACTTAACGATTCTTACAATAATATTCGGTGACATAAATTATGTATATTGTGACGTATATTATAATACATTTGAGAATATAAAAGTTGTCTACTTTCAGTATTCATCCCTTTTGTAAAAGCTCGTGCAATATCTCTTTGAATTCACAACAATATCATTCACCTATGATATTATAAAAGCATATTACATTTATAAATATTATTGTGTCTAGAGAAGACCTTTGCATAACATTTTCCATTCATTTGTGAAAAGGGGAATATGGTTCAATAGAGCAAAATATTACCTTTGTTAGATGTCGAAAGTACAGACTATTTTATTTTACTTTAAATACAACTATAAACGTAAAAATTCTTTTTACAAAACCGACTTCAAACGTCACTACAAAGTATATCAATTGTGCCTATAAAATTTGAAGAGTTCCCGCGATTTCTCCAAGATCCCACCATCAGATCCTGACATGACAATGGTACTACCTGGGAAGCTTACCCTTTCAAACAAAAAAAGAATTTTCCATATCGGTCCAGGCGTTCGAGTAATCGGAAAACATAAACAATAAAAAAAAAAAAAGATTCCGACGAATTGAGAACTTCCCCTTTTTTGGAAGTCGGTTAATAAATAGGGATAGGAATAATGGCAGAGAAGACTCTCCATTAGGTGGACGGCGAATCTCAAGCGAGTCGCTGGAAGCCGCTGGATATTGGATATATAGAACGTGTTCTGTGGCGATCCTTTCAAGAGACCTATGCCCAGCTGTGGATGTCTATCGGTAGAGGTGACGATGATAAAAGTAGTTAGTGATTGACTTATTAACCACTAGCCGATGCCCGCAACTTCGTCCGCGTGGATTTGCCTAGTTTTTAAAATCCCGTGGAAACTCTTCGGTTTTCCCTATGTCACTCTCCAGGTCCTCAACTATATCCATGCAAAAAATCACGTCAATTCGTAGCTTTGTTGCAGCGTTATTGAAGGACAAACAAACAAACCAACAAACAAACACACTTTCGGATTTATAATATTAGTAAGGAAAGGGTTCCATACTATGTAGCTTTAACGTCATGCTTTTAACGTAAACCGCCCATCTAGCGATCACGTTAATATCCCAAGTGTCACTTACTTAAAAGGGTGAAAACGTGAAGCCATCAAAAGACGTGAACAAGCCAAAGAGAGGACTGGGGGAACAATAAATAAGTTTATCTCACTCATGAACAACTTTAGGAACTTTTCGGAGAGCAGCGTTGTACAAAATGGATTTGAATATACGTGATAAGCATTCAAAATATTTTAGTTAAGTCGCCGTAGAAAATGACAAACGAACAATAATAACCAAATAAAATTAAATTCAAGCTTTCCGCTGATTTATTTGGAGGGGAGAGGAGAATATAAGTTAAGTTCAGCTTAGCTTATATTCTTAAAAAATAACTAATAATATAATTTAAAACTGAACAAAAGCATTTGAAAAGTAACAGAGCTAGCGGTCAACTTGCAGTGAACCGATAGGTGAACTTGCTTTACGGAACAACGATTACTTTTTACAAAATAATATAAACTATAATTAACTAATGTTCATACCAAGAATAAACACAAGACCTAACCGAGCTTAGCGAATCCAATTAAAAACCCAACAATTACGAACAAGTCCGAGTTAAAACTATGTGGGTTGCTCTTTACTATAAAGGAAGGAAGTAGATTATCTTCAAGTACCTATTAGTACTATTTGGCACAGTTTGCAATTTTATGCATACAGCATAACGGACATTGTTGGCAACAGTTCAGACAGGCAGGCCTCGATTTTTTTCACGATGATTACATCGTGAAAAAAATCGAGGCCTGCCTGTATTGAATTCAAGCCCCTTGATATATTCAACTATGGGATATTCCCTAAAAATCATCGGGAATCAGCGTTTTCAAGTGCTTATATTGCGATATAAGATCTAAATCAAGAGGGAGACAACTCAAAAAATTCAGTGCAAAAAGCAAAGATTTGAAAATCAATTTTATTTTAGATCATAATAAATGATGTCGTGAAATGTTTCGCGATGTTTTATAAATATTTTTTTTCATACGTTTTGTATCATTTTAATAAAACGTAAGTATGCATTTACTTGGGTCCAATAGTATTAAATAAATCTCGTAGATGCTCGTAGCGCACCGTAGCAATGTGTTTATTTGTATTTTACAGTACAGTTTGTCCATTATTATAAAATATTCTCAGAGAAGATATTTTTGATAGATCATAATTATAATATAAAGAAGACGTTAATGGGCTTGCCAATCGTGGTCCTTAGTATAATGTCGCAGGTAAAATGCGCCTATCAAAGTCGTAGTAGTAATAGATGAGGCCACACCAAATCTAAGCGATCGAATATTTGGGTCACCGGGCCAAGTTTGGCTGGTCCACATTATAAGCAAATGAAGAGTGTCATATTAAAAAGGACGTCACGTGACGCAACGGGACCTAACGGGTGTTCTTAGTGGGTTTGTGGTAATAAATAAGGGGTCCACATTTGCGACACATCATCGTATCGTAACTACATGTCTGTGACATAACCGTGTGTCAAGACTGGTGGTTTTGACAAACATGCGTCATGTAAGCGTAACGGGAGGTCGGATGATTACCATCCCAATTCTCTGAACTGCCTTTGTTGCACGTGCATCTAAGCAGTAATGCTTAGGGGCTTTATAAGACTTCATTTAAAAGGGCTTTCTCACACCAAGAATAGAACTCTTTGTTGTTTCTCCTATATTTATATTTTATTTACATTAATGTCTTTACAACATCGGCGACCAGACGATGTCATACGACGAGGTCACCGATTTCTGACGTCACCCCTTAACTCAGTCTCGGGGACGTACGGTCTAGTTAAATCCAACCAATGCGTCCCAACGTCATCCTGAGTTGAGGTGCGAACCTCATAGGTGGCGCCTTTAGGAAGACGTGGCCTTGGGCCTCAATCTAAGCTTAAGGCTCAAATCTACACCGAAGCAGAACTTCGCACTCGCCATCCCCTGCAGTAAAGCTGTAAAGCTCATTTTGCCCAGCACACACAATCACACACACAGTATATACAATCTAAAAAATAATCAATATAAATTAAATTGTTTAATCTGCGGATGGAGAATAATAATGTGTGCAAATAACTGAAACGAAATTAATCAGGGACTTGTTTTTGCCAGTAAAAAGAAGGGAATAGCTGCCGTTTGTGGCAACAAAATGTTGTTAAAAGTACGCAAACCATGAATATTTTAGATTCCCCGATGGCTTCAACGTGAACCTTACCCAAAATAGGACGCTTTTAACAGTTTGTTATTCAACAAAAACTTGGAAGTAAGATAATTATATGCTTGTTATTTGTGTATTTATCTATGGCTGGAATTGTTTATTTGCTTTTAATTGAATAAACAATTGTTTAGGTATATAGATTAGTTTCCCCCAGGATATCGGGTATCTCAGGAAGATACCCCCCCCTGCTTTAACAAGAAAAACAGTAGGTTGTTTATTATTCCAATTATATGTTCAACGCTTGAACAATAGTTTATTATACCGGTTTTTATCTTTGGTATTATTAAGTTGGTATATTTTTAGTGAATCAGAAAGCATATAACTCTAATTTAATTGTGTATGAGATACTCATTATTAGAATTAGTTTTTTGTCTTAGTTTAAATTGATTCGTCCTATAAAATATTTCCCTTAGGTTTTGTTTGCATAACTCTGAAAAAGTTGAAATGAAGCTGGGCAAATTACTAAAGCCACTAAAGAAAATAATAAACATCTTTCTGCAAAGCCACGGCTATATTTTGAAAAGTTGACGCAAACTTTGTGCTTCGTTATGAAATAAACTTGAAAAACTGAAATGCTTCGGCGAAAAATAGAATCGTGCCACGCTATCTGAAAGAAAATTGTGCTTTTGTTCATTTTCTCTGTTAACTTAGATAAAAACGTGCCTGTTCCGAACATAGATACATAGATTTACAAAGTTAATTTTAAATTGGCAACAACCTTCATCAGGCAATTACTATTCTAAACATTTAATAAAAGTTAACTAAAAAAAGTTCAAGTATTTATTTTTCATACAAAAAATTCATCTCTTTATGTATACCTACCTAAAGGTAGCATTCGAATCTCGGCAGTCGCGACCCGGCAACCGCGACTCGTCAGCCGCGGCCGCGGTCGCGGCTGACCACTTTGTAGGAATTTGATATGAGAGTTTTCTTGTAATAAGCGTAGCAATACGTTTCTTATAGTAACGTAAATAAGCAACACACCTTTTTTATTGAGCTACCAACTCAAAAATTGTTGGTAGCTCAATCTCATGAGTTTTTTTTTTTGGCTACAGTATGGTTAGGAATGCAGTTTCCCATTCGGGGGGTCGCAGGTTCGATCCCGGGCATCTCTAACTTTTCGGAGTTATGTGCTATTAAATATCACATGCTTCGCATTGCACCAGCGTGGTGTATAGCTATGGCCTATTACCCTTCACTGATAGGAAACGCAGTAGCGCTCTGCAGCTCACTACTACTACTTTAATGGGTTGCTCATGAGTCATGATAATAATTTCACTTTAAACAAGCACTTTAATGGTCTTTCATTTAATTTCAGATACCTAGTGTCCATGATGTTGTTGCGGAGGCCTAATGCAGCGAGGGCTGGTTAAGCGCGTCTCCACATGTCGACAACACACTGCAGTCAGCAGAAAGGTAAAACCGGTTTGCTACTTAAAAGTTTTAATATAAAGTCGACATCCTATATATCTTTGTAATTAAGCCTCAATAGCCCAACGGTTAAAGGTGCGGACTGAAAACTGAAAGATCGCAGGTTGGAATCCCACCCGTTGCACTATTGTCGTACCCACTCCTAACACAAGCCTTACACTTATTTAGGGGGGATAGGAGAATATTAGTCAACTTCAGCTTGGCTAATGTTCTTTTCTAAAAAAAAAATAGAATAAAGGACAAGGACATAATAATAATAATATTATTAAGTCGACTTTAGGTATATTCAGCTATAGCCCGCGACTTATTGGAGCTGGGTTTTTATCGCGGGAACTTGTTGTTTTTCCAGGGTCAAATTTTACTTTTTATGTCACTCTAAAAGTCCTCAACTATACCCATGTAAAAGTCATCTTGATCCGTTGATCCGTTTCTCCGTTGCTGCGTGATTGAAGGATTATAAAAAAAACTCACTGTCGCTTTTATACAAGGGGTACAAGATCGATTCTGTGGCGATCTTTTTTGAAGACCTCTTTCGAGTAGTGGACGTCTATTAGTTGAGACATGATGATGATTTACTTACATATTTTAAATATTATTTAAAATACTTTTTGGATCGTGTCATATTAAAAAACACCGTACCGTATCCAATCGTATTTTAGTGAATGAATATTATGTACTTAGAATATGTATAATTCTGTGGCCTGGTGCTAAAAGGGCCAATATCTAAAGTCATTATTTTAGGTGATGAGCATTTTTAACCAATAGACCAGCAGTAATAGTAACAGTAGTAGTAAGTGTAGTCAGCAAGTTACATTGGCCTTTTTTACATCGTATCTTTTGAAAGACTATCAATAAACGTACGCCCTTTCATACTTTTTCAATAATATTTTTGCTTAAAATCTCATTTCTTAAAAAAACGTACTTTGGCCCTTTTAGCACCAGGTCACAGAATTAATCTAAGATTATATAGTTAATTTCTTTTATAAATCAACGCGACGTATATATATAAGAAAATAACTAATATTCATTATTATAATAATAATCGTTACTCTTACATCCTTACAGTCCTTACACCTATTTGCAGCAAAAAAATATTCAAAAAGACATTCAAAGCTTGCAATAATTTCCTAGATTTTTTTTCTAAAAACTCATGTTATGTATGCTACGTCTACCGATAGGTAATCCTTAACAAAGCCCTATTGGTTTGGGAATAGTATCCCGAGGGATTTAAAGGTATCAACATAATATTATTGCGGGTGGCGTAGACACACTGTACGGCTTTTCTCGGGTTTTGTTATGTTTAGGTGAAAAACTCTGAAAGCATGTTTATCCAATTATTAACCATCTACCCGCTTTACCCGCTTTGTCGCAGCATAACATGACTCACGTAAAAAGTTTTTGAATTAAAATTTAATTGGATTAATGATTTAATCAAAAACTTTTAGAATTATTTCTTCCGCGGACATCGAAATATACATCACGACATCGAAGTTTATATGAAAATAGCTGTTCCGTGCGGTTTCACTCACGATTTTGAATGAATGAAAATGATTTGTTAAATATTTAAAAATCCTTTCTTACCGGATGTCTACGTTATAGTAGCTATCTGTTTGCCACAGTCCTATCCATCCAGTGATTTGAACTGTGCGTTGCTAGATCAGTCAGTCAGTCAGTCACCATTTCCTTATTCTTATATATATTTAGATACCGTAGATGTAATACCATGCGATTTACAGCGATTACTATCGAATCAAACCCTTTCTATATTTTTAACGAAGCAATAATTTAGCCTCAGAAAAATTCGATTGACGTCATAACATTTCATGTCCGATGTAGGCATATAGGTCATGCATTTAATTCAAGGCTGTCAGAAAAAATCATGTTACGAGTTAGCCTCGCAGTTCACTTAGAGCAAGAACGCATAGTGATTTGTATTAAACAAAAGCCTTCGACTTGGAGTGTTTAAAAGCAACTATAGTAAGGTTACCCCGCTTCTCAGAAAAGCAGATAGGTACGTGTGAGACATATTCTTGGGTTTAAGTTGTCTCACCGAGAGCCATTGTAGTACAGTTCTTAAAAGCATGCATTATGCCAGGCATTAGCGTAAGGCTGTTTCCGAAATTAAAGTTCGCAAAACGCCTGTCAGTTATAGTCATTTATATAACAGTAGACTAGTCTATTACAATAACTTTGTCATCCAATAACTATGGAGTCCAGAAAACTTTATGCAATTTACGAATATTTATTATTTTATTTAGGTATTTAATTAATTAATTATTTTATTTATTTAAGCTTTTATAATAGACTAAAAAAGACATTGAGAATATAGTATAGTCATAACAAGTTGAAAGTTATAGTTAGACGCAAAAGTAATGAAAAATCTTATAATGAAAATGTTTTTCAAAAATGAAAAAACCTTGGGAATTGTGTGTTGTAATAGCTTTAATAGTCTTAATAATTTATGCCTGTTTTCACCAACCATACCTAAATCATCCCCTAAATAGGAGTCTCTTTACGCACGTATCCCCTAAATACCATCATTTACCCAATATCATTTCCACCTTTAGGTGTTCCCTAAGGGTTCATGAAAACAAAATTGTCATAAAGAAAGCTAAGCGGAAGTTCGACTAATATCTTTCTCTCCCCTCCGATTGAGCGGAAAGATTGTGTTAAGAGCAATAAAGCAACGGGTGGGGTTCGAATTGTTCACCTTTCAGTTTTCAGTCTGCAGTCTGCACCCTTAACCTATGGGCTATTGAGGCTCCTAATACTGCTTTCGTAACACTTAATAAATAATCAGCAGTTATTGATTAATTATTATCAGGAGCTAAAGTGAGTTCTTAGCCTTATGAGCCCTGTATACACCTTGCATGACTTACAACCGGGCATAATTGCGTTGGCATAATATACGAGTACATTCTCGTAGTTATGGAAAATAGCACATACTCGTACGGTATAATCGATACCGGGAAATAAATGATGTTTAGAAACATTATAGGCAGGTCATTTTCTCAAAGTACTCGTACATCGATTTGTAAAATACCACGTTTATGAAATTTCTAATAGTATCTATGTAGGTACCTTACATTGTGATACAAGAGTCAAAGAGGTTATTATAAATAATAAAATAATTTCTTTGTATTCTTTTTTGTCAACCTATAGACGTCCACTGTGAACTTCCACAAGGCTCGGTCTTGCGGAACCTGAATCCAGTGGCTCCCTGCAACTCGTTTGATGTCGTCAGTTCACCTAGTAGGGGTCTGCCAACACTGCGCTTACCGGTGCGGGGTCGCCACTATAGTACCTTGGGACCCCAACGTTCATCAACTCGTTGAACTATGTTACTATCCCGCCCATATCATATCCACTTCAGTTTCTCGATTCGCTGACCTATGTCGGTGACTTTGGTTCTTATACGGATCTCCTCATTTCTGATTTGATCTCACAGGGATACTACGATCATAAGCACAGCTCTCTCCATCGCCCGCTGAGTGATCCTGAGCCTTCTTATGAAGCCCATAGTTATAGCGACCTTGTTTCGGATCTATAAGTCATATTTGGCAACTCGTACTGTTCGAAGACTTCAGGTACTGAGGAATTTTGGACGAGAAGACATCTCAAAGCTTCCCGAATGCTACCCAACCGAGTTCAATTCGATGGTTGATTTCTTTTTCGAAATTGAGCCCTCCTAACTGGATTGTGATTAGAAAGCTATAAACGTTGTAATTTTGACTTTGGGTGGATAAATACCCATTGTATCCCATTCTTTCTTTTAAGTGTAGTTATGTTCATCATATTATTTTTCAGATGTCCTAATATGGGTTGGTCATGCGTGGTGGCACGCGCCGTGGCTGTCCTCCTCATGCTCAGCAGGGCTTCTGCGCTTACGTCCGACATGTGAGTACATTTATATCTATTTATGTTATTTTTTATATACTTAGGAAAATTCATTGTGGAAACACTGTATATATAGCATAGTTTTGTTACCTATTGCAAAAAAATTTTTTGAAAAGAGCAACCGCCGAATTAATTGCTAGTTCTTCTTGGCAAGAAGGGTATTCCGAACCAGTGGTAGATTCATCGACGATTCAAAAGCACTTGTAAAAGTTTAGTTGAATAAAAAATATTTCTATTCTATTCTATTCTATAACTGCCTCATTGGTCTAGCTAGTGGTTAGCACATTGTACTGCGGATTCAATTCGCGGGTCGGCTCTAAAAAACAAAGACATTCTCAGTACACTAGCCCGGAGCTAGGAAACTGGTGGTGTGTCACCCCCGTGCGTCGGAGAGCACGTAAAGCCGTCGATCTTGCGTCAGATCTTCCTCCGATCGTGTCGGATCCCCCCCCCCCCCATCGGCCTATGAGAGTGAAGATATAGGAAATGCACCTGTTTGTGCTAACCTGTTATATTAACTCTACAGATCAGCTAGCCGATTGCGAAAAAGCTACATCAACCACTGATACAGTCTCAATTTTTGTGATTGACTGAATTTATAGCGTTCTGGCTTCAACATTTCTTTTAGCCAATACAGAGAGAGTATCGGGCATCGGCCAATCAGAGGTTAATCAGATTGTCGCCACAATATAGGATCATTTTATGTACAATCAATTTTTAAAATTATGCTTAGGTTAGTGCGAATCTTTTAACAGGATCAGTAGAATTTCTGGCAAACAAACTATCCAGACGAAATAATGCCCTCGAAGACTACCAAACGTTTGTTATGGATTTCAAGTCCTATTTGGCATAAACATTGGTATGGGGTCACCTTATAAGCTATACAAGCTTCGTATACAAGCTATACCCTAGCCCTTATAGCCTCATAAGCTCAGAAGTAGGCGTTCACTGTGTATAATTTATTTATATTTTTCCCTTTCCTAGACGAGCTGCCCTACAAAGTTTGACCTGCTAGTATCGATTCATTATATTTAGCCATTTCCATTTAGACTGACTACTTAGACGAAACGTGTAATCTAGATCTACAAATATACATTTACTTCATTTACAATTTCGTACCTGCTCAGTGCTCGTCATGGTGGGGTGCTTTATTATACCTAATTATAATGGTCAAGTTAAACTTACGGATAATATTCTTCCCTTATATAACTAATCTTGATCTCTCAAACCAACCAAACTCAAATGACAAACTTAAATCAAATCTCAATAGCCCAACGGTTAAAGGTGCGGACTGAAAACTGAACGGTCGCAGGTTCGAACCCCACCCGTTGCACTATTGTCGTACCCATTCCTAGCACAAGCTTTCCGCTTATTTGGAGGGGAGAGGAGAATATAAGTCAAGTTCAGCTTGGCTAATATTCTTTAAAAAAAAAAAAAAAAAAAAAAAAAAAAAAAAAAAAAAAAAAAAAAAAAAAAAAAAAAAAAAAAAAAAAAAAATCTTGCAAAGTATAATAATAATAATTCTGTATATCCAGCAAGCAACTAACACTGCTGAATTCTACGATCAAATCGTTCGTGAGGTTGAAGAACTTTGGTGAACTTAACCTGCCTCGCCCCACACCACTCCAGTACAAAACTCGACTCTGACATTTTTTAACTGATTTGCGTGTCAAAGTCACATAAATATGTACTAAGCAATTCAGGTTGCACCTGCTCGCTCCATCTTTTCCAAAACACATCGCATGACACTAAGTCAAAGGCTTTGGAAAGTCATGAAAGAAATCCCTAACATAAAGCATAAAGCCAATGTTTCGAATCACAATTGAATAAAATATTTATCTATTGAAAACCCTATTCTAAAGCTGTCTGATTATCGATTTACTCAGCTTGCAATGCAACTTAAATGCACTAGTGAAATAATAATCCCGGATCATTGAGAATTCAATTATGTGTACTAATCGGCACCAATCCGTGGTTTCCATCGGAGCATCACACAATATACGTATAATTGGATGATAGAACGCTAGATACTTACGTCTATACATACCAACACAACAAGTTACAAGTTTTTCATAGTTTAGGAAAAGTCGCTTCGCAAAAATTTTTTTTTTTCGAAATAATTGAGTGCTAGTAAAATATTTTGAAACCAAAAAAGTGACTGCCTCAAATCGTCGGCGGCTTTTTGTACAATATTAAAAAAATAATATAAATCCGACTTGTAAAATCATATAAAATTCTTGTGATAAGCTATTTTTAGATCGCGTCGGACACAATATTTGCAGGGTACACTAGTCCATAAATGAAAAGCTTGGCAGGTAGGTAAGCGCTAGGCGAGCGGCGAAGCGGCTGTAACATGGTAAACATCTGTCCAGGCGTGAAGTGCCAGTTGCCACGTCCTATTTATAGGCTTGTCATACGTATAATACAGCAATACTAACCGCTGATAGAGCATGCATTTTACTTGCATTTAAGTTTTAACGTCACGAGTAACTATCAAGTAATTAATATCATCATTAAATCTTTTAATATCACGAGTGATTAGTAATTAATATCATCATCATCATCATCATCTCAACCCATCGCCTGGCTACTGGGCATAGGTCTCTCGAATAAAAAGAACTTAGGCCATAATCTTCCTTTATAATCCATCACGCTTAACAAGATTGGATTGAGAGACTTTACACACTTTTGAGAACATTATGGGGAACTCCTAGGCACGCAGGTTTGCTCAGGTTTTCCTTTACCATTTATCGTATAGTGATATTTACAAGACAGTGCAAATTAAAAATTTAAAGCACCCCCGACATATGTGTATCTATGGCCGAACTATGAATGATATACTCAACGTCCTGTAACCCAGTGTTCTGCTCCATCATCAGATTCCCCTCCTTGTTCCTCGATTATTATCTATCTAACTCATTGAGACCATTCTAATAAGACCAAGTACATATCTGCCGTAAGCTGCTTTGTTTAAATGTTTATGTTTACTTCGAATATTTTCATTTCAGTTTTGCAGCGGGCAAGTCGGACAAAGAGATTTTGGACAATCTTCTAAAAAACTCCCGCTATGACAAAAGACTGCTCCCACCAGTAGATGGTGAGCAAAATTTTCTTTAATTAAAAGGTGGAAAGTTTAGAAATGTACCTAATAAGAATCTAGTTCAAAAATACCTCTTAAAGGTTCTTGTGGTACTAACAGGGATCGAATACCTGCCTATATTATAATAATAATATGTGAGAGCAGCAAGAAGTAAAATTTTCCTATAAATTATTATACATATGACCTGTGATTTGATCCATTCTTTGATAAAGATTATTCTTATGACGATTTTGAACAAATTGTACTTAGTCCAAAAACTAACGAACAACGTTAGTTAAGTTTCCAGGTTGTGGAAAACCCTTATCCTTACCAAAAAAACTACTCTCCTAAGGGCACATCAAATTATACTTTTCTGAAAAAGTATTAAATAATAATTATATTGACGGATCAGCTTTTTTTAATGGAATCGATTAGATTTCAGAATACTATCATAAGTGCCCTGAGCAGACTTTTATATTTTAAATTAAATTATTATTTTCGACATGTCAAAAAGTTTCAAAAATCTTGAAATCACCACAGCAAGTTTTTGAACGTGGTTGAAATATCTTTGAATGAAAAGAACTGTATCGAATTACAGGTTACCCTGTGTAAAGATCAAAGAGGTAAAATCACAAGGTGCAAAGCTATAGGTATTAAATTACAGATCCCGAATTTTGTTGTGGTCTCACTTCGCCGAACGACACTGACAATCAAAATAATATCGGGCTACCCTCGCTTCGGCCTCGGTCGCACAATCGTGGTTCGTTGTGTCCTATGTTTTTGAAAAGAGAAACACTATATTTTCTATCCCGTTCATGTTCTTTAAGTTTATCTGTTCGTTATCACTGCATCTTCTCCTCCGCACAAATTAATTAAATTTATTTTGTTGATTTGTATGATAAAAATTTAAAACTCGGTCTTATCTTGATTCTCTTTCTTTTTTGCAAGTTAATTTTTTCGTAAAAAAGATTCGAGAATCAAGTTAAACCGAGGTATGAATTTTTACTTTTAAATACATATTTATTTAAGTTGTAACTGAATGCATATACTGTAGTAAATTGCTTTGGGTTTTGGGATCACAACGTATACACATGCATCACTTGCACAGTGTGTTTTTTATCAATTATTTATTTGTGTTAGACTTATCGTGTATGCACCACTACCCCTATTGTATGAAACAGCAAAACAAAAATCAACAAACTGATTGAATTGAATAATATTAGTATGTAGTTTTAACTTTTTATCATTAAATACACTTTAATTATAACTACCAATGTAAAATTCAAATTATTCTTTTTAACCACAAAATGAACAGCTTTACAGTTTTTCTCGTTCAAGGAAAGCAGTAGATTTTCTCTTTTCACAAACATACAACACAAATGACAAATTACCTGTTCATTATTGTTATATTTTATTAAATCGAAGTTAGTTATTTCCGTGCCACGACGAATTTATTGCTTACTAGCTGATTCCCGCGACTTCTTTTGCGTGGATAGAGGTTCTTTTGTTCCCGCGGAAATTCTTTTATTTTTTGGGATAAAAAGTAGTCTACTTGTTATTCCAGATTAAAATCTATTTCTGTGCCAAATTTCAGTCAAATCGGTTCAGTCGTTGCAGCATGATTAAGTAACAAACATCTATCCATACATCCAAACTTTCGCATTTATAATATTAGTAAGATTAGTAGGATGGTAGGATTAATTCTGAAGAAAAGAAATCCCCCAATAATTTTATCAACACTAAGAAAATGTTACATAAAAAACAACCAAGCACTTTGATGTTGTTCTATAGATACTAAGCATGTGATTTCCTATGTAAAATTGATGTCTGCTTCATTTACCGAACAGTTATCTATTTAGACCTGATTGCTATATTGTAAGAAAGGCTCTATTTCTTAATTATTTTGCTTATTCCTTTTTATAGAATAAAACTCGTTTGCTTCTTCAGGGAAAGCTGAAATTCATCACAAAATGTCCGTATTAATTTCCAGGTGTCCTCACCGTTAATGTTAGCGTGCTACTTCTTAGTTTAGCATCTCCAGATGAATCTAGTCTTGTAAGTTATTTTCTTTCTTAGTTATTAATATTACTGTACTTCTATACTGCTATACTATCAACTTTCTCTTTTTCAATAAAAAAAAATTAGGATAGTTAAGAAATGTTGCTACATGGATGACAAATGTTTCAGAAATACGAGGTTGAATTTCTTCTGCAGCAGCAGTGGTATGATCCTCGGCTACGGTATTCAAATCAGTCACATTACGACTTCCTTAACGCCATCCATCATCACGAGGATATTTGGCTTCCCGACACCTACTTTATCATGCACGGAGATTTCAAAGTAAGTAGTTTAACCTTGTTTAACATAGTGATGTGACATATCTATTGTCTAGTGCCTTGCAAATTGTATGTTAAAGTTTAGTCTGTGGTAGGGTAGACTATGTTTAGAAAAATCATAGATATCTATTATGTAGATATCATATCTTTTTTTATCTCAGTTTTATTTTCATGACCTTCAGCTAGCTATAGGTTTTTGTCGTTATTTGTAAGACGATAATCTTAGTGTGATCCTTTTTGGTAATTAATTATTATTTATTAATTATGTTTGACGTATCATTAGGTACGTAGTAAATATATATTGTCAATGTTATTCCAGGATCCAATAATACCAATGCACTTTGCCTTGCGCATATATCGGAACGGCACCATCAACTACTTGATGCGGCGTCACCTCATTTTGTCCTGTCAGGGAAGCCTCAACATCTTTCCATTTGATGACCCATTGTGTTCATTTGCTTTAGAGAGTAGTGAGTAATCATATCTAGTATTTTTATTATAAGTTGTAGGTTTATATTAAATTATCGACGTTAGGGGTAACTATTCTAGTACTAGATCATTTCACTGTTATTCTTAGACTTATTTAACATTGGGGTTTTTATAAGATTTCGAGGAGATATTCTAAATTTAAGGATTTTATAAGAATACTTTGCGACTAGTAACATAATGTTTAAATTCTATACAGATTTTTAATTTTCCACCTAAATGATTTTACAAGCGAACTGTGATGTTATCTCAAAAATCAGCATGTACAATAAATGTTATCTAATTTCAGTATCATACGAGCAATCGGCTATAACGTATGTTTGGAAAAACGACGAAGACACTCTGAGGAAGTCACCGTCTTTAACGACGCTAAATGCCTACCTCATCAAGAATCAAACCATTCCTTGTCCCAACAAAGCGAGCTGGAGAGGTAAAAAGATATTTCTCACATGTCATGAAATTGCTTTCTGTGACATTACTGACAAACTAATTTAGCATATACAGGGTGTCAATGAAAATAGGTCACGTAAAAGAATTCAGGTTAGTAAAAAGTGACATATTATTTTGAAAAACACTTGACAACCAAAATTATTGATAAAAGTTTTTAGTAACATTATTTTATACAATACCTTTTGTGAAATAGTGACAGAGGCAATAAAATCATTGAACACTAGACACTTTCCACAAATTATTTGTTACACATTCTTAAAATTATGAATCGCCTGGATTTTTATTTAACTATCCTTCCTTGTCTTGGTGTGAACCACCTTCAGTAAGTTACTAACGATTTGTTATTTATATTTTTGGAATTAAAATACTTTTCAACGAAGTTAATATATTTAAAAAAATGTTTTCGTGTTAATTTTCCTATATAAAACTTACTTACTGTCTTTTGTTTTTCGAATTTTCGTTATAATTTTTCTCTATATAAATGTCTACCTATTATTCAGGACTCCCTGTATATTATGCATATCGGTCGCGCCCAAATTATGTAGTTTAGTGTTCCTGACATACATTCTTTTGTTATGAGCACAACCCTATATTTAATCGAAACAAATTCTGATTAACTCTTTTCAGCTTGGTCTTGGTTTACCGAAACATACTTTTAAGTTTTCGTGCTATAGAGATATAATACTTTAGTATACCTACTTATATACATAATGTAATATGTGACCGCTTTTTATTGTAATATTAGATATTATATTAGTTAGTATTGTATGAATATGACTACGCAAATTGGCAGTAGATAGCCGTAGTTAATGGCATGATCATTTTTTATTTATCGTTTTGATACACACATTTTGCATTAGTTGGATGGTAACTCAGCTTTTGGAAGTATTTAATGTTGTTTTGATAAATAATGAATAATTTATAATGTAGTATGTAAGAATTTATTCACGTCTTTGCAAGCAGCTGATGGTTTAACACTTTACGAAGACGATGAAGACCTGACATGTAACCTTTGCCAGAGACGATTTGAGGAGCAAGGTACCTACATCTTGAGCTTGAACTGGATGACTGAAAGTCCTGTCCGGTGTTGTCGTTTTAATTCATATTCCGCTTATGTGTGAGTAATTGCGTTGTTGTGTGGTAGTCAAGTGAACAAGGCTACGAGATCTTCGGTACTGTTACTTCCATCATTCACTATCATCAAACATTTACTTATTATTTGTGTTACGTTCTAATGCACGAAACTATTAAATGCACGTGATAGAAGTTAGACTGTTTTGCTGTTTGGAGAGTTGAAACACTACGCTCGTACACGGTACACAACACGCATTACTCCTACATACGGGAACGTAGTTTAGAAGTTGTTTTTTTACCGTAAATGTAAATAATTTACAAGGCCACTGAATAGAGTTATTTAGAATATGTCCGAACATTATCATAACCAATAATTGCATTGTTCAACTGAATACAACACACGAGACGGTTTCGATGTGCGTGTTGTATGACGTTCATTCGTTACGTATACTATTAACTTCACAGGTAACTACAGCTGTCTAAAGGTGGACCTAATTTTTACGAGAGATCGAGCATTCTACTTTACCACAGTATTTATCCCTGGCATAATCCTGGTGACCTCTTCCTTCATCACATTTTGGCTGGAATGGAACGCAGTTCCGGCTCGTTCCATGATAGGTAAAATTGGCTGGCGAATGGAATGTTCTCGGTCTTGCATCTTGCAGCTTCTCTTCTTAGATGTGGCTGCGGCTGTTAATAACACGCTAACTCTATTTCTCGCAGGATCCTTTTGCTTACCAGTTGGCAATGTAGTTATACTATTGTAATGCCGGCGTATTCAAACGCTTCCTTTTTTTTTTCAATTTTATTTTTAGAGTTTGCTTCACGTTTTTAGGTAATTACAGCTGCCTCAAAGTGGATCTAATCTTCACGAGAGATAGATCATTTTACTTCACTACTGTTTTCATTCCGGGCATCATTTTGGTGACGTCGTCTTTTATTACTTTTTGGCTGGAATGGAATGCTGTGCCTGCTAGAGTTATGATAGGTCAGTTTCATTTATTTTTATATTATATCTCAAGAGATCCATAACAACTGAAAGAACTTCTGTAATGATTTTTCTTTATTGACTCAGATCTATACCTCCCATATAGCTATGTGTACGATGCTATAAAACTTTTTATGCGACTCCAGGGTTTATTTCTTCTTTTACTGTCCTTATTATAATCGTCAGAATATAAGTTCATGATCAATCTTGTTAACAAAATATCATTCTTTTTTTGGTATCTTACTTTTTTTTCAATGAAAACTTTCACGGATATTGTTATTTTGACAGACAACATTTAGGTATGTTAAAATGAAAGTTCTACTACCTAGTTTTCGTACTTCCAGTTAGCACAAAGCACGACTTATAAAATCTTTACGTTTTCCGAACGGGAATTTTAACCATTCGCAATTTTAGCCCCATTTTCCACCTAATATTTTATTCGATTAGTACTAAATACTTACTTAATCCTAAACGATACCTAATTGCAATTTGATTATTTCCAAGTATCTTACAATTTAAAATTAAACATAGTAATACTATGTTGACATATTATTAAGTAGGTAAGTTTGGTCTACCTAATTAATAAAATTGCGTAGGGTTGGAAATTCTCCTAAAATTTTTAAGCATAAAACTAGAAAATTTTTAGTTTATAAAATTAGATATCACGAAGCTTTTTTATTAAAGCACCTTTATTGTTATCTAGATATAATTTATGCCGTATTTTAAAACTAAGAAATATGAATATCCAGCGTATTTTAGTGAATGCTTGCCGAGCCTAAAACCCAGTTTACTTGCGGCAAATAGATCGTTTAGACATCATTAAAATAGTCCATCTTCCAGTATAAATAATCATCGAACAGCTATAGAGCAGCCGCTTTCAATAGTAAAGAACCACTTTGCTCTACGATATAAAACTTCAGTAAAATTATTTTTTTCTAAATCGTCCGGAATCATGTTTAATTCTTTAATTGCGATTCAGATTATTAACTAAATAATATAGGTAAGAGCCTACTTAGAGCAAAGTATTGTATGTATCGCGCAGTCACTACAGAACTTAATAATACGCTGCGATATTCATTTACTAACAATCACAGTGTTTCTAATTATAAAAATATTTTTGATACAGGTGTAACAACTATGTTGAATTTCTTTACAACGTCCAATGGTTTCCGGTCAACTCTACCTGTGGTATCAAATTTGACTGCAATGAACGTATGGGACGGAGTGTGCATGTGTTTCATCTACGCGTCCCTTCTAGAATTTGTCTGCGTTAATTACGTGGGTCGCAAGAGGCCACTACACAATGTGGTGTACAGACCTGGGGAGAACCCAGTGACTCAGGTAAGATGATTTGACTATGTTATAGTCACACTTCTTCTTGTCGTTTGTTTTGGTTTAAAGTGTGATCAAACTCATAGCAACGCTTTGCCGTGATTTGCACCTAACGGAATACTTAATAATTCTTTGTTCATAATAAAATGTGTTGTACTATGAAAATCTACAACTACTATTTAGTAGATATATACAATCGCGATACTACTATTTAGTAGAGATCCTCCGCAATATTTCTCAGAACTTAAATACTTATTGCAAAACAAGGAATCAACTTATTTACATTATGCGTTCAATCCTCTCTTTTTCAAATCATTACTCTTCCTTTTAATAAACCTTCTGTCGCATATAATGCAACCATATTAAGTTGGTAATCGATGTAAATACAATGAAACTCTTCAATATATCTAGGTGGCTTATCTACCTCAATTTGGTATGCCTTAATAGTTTCAATTTAGTCAAGTTCTAAAAAATTTTCTCTGCGGATGATAATATAGTTACTAGATTTTCTATTAATCTCTTTGCAATGTTTTCTTTAATCTATATTTCTTTACTACCTGGTTTGTGGCATGTCTCGACTATCATAAACCTAATTTTCTTTTTTACTAATGCATGTTTCCTAAATTTTAAATGTGCATGTTAATTGTTTTTATTTAAATTAACACCGAACAAGTCAAGTGCAAAATTTTCCTAGAAATGTAATAAGTAATATCCAGTCATCTATACAAAGACTATTTTGTGTGGCCATAATAATACCTACTCTTATTTTTGTTATCACATTACAAATTCAAGGAATGTTGGTTTTTTCATTCAAAATGGAAAACATTGCAAAGAATCTTTATGAGATTATGTTAATGAAAATGATGTGAATTTTTATGTACTTTGGATGTGTCAGTGTTCCATAGATGATATTGTTATGTGTGGCCACATCAATCTAGTCTGTGTTCACTTTTGCACTCCAGTAGTCCATCAGCCACAAGTGAACAATATGTCTGTATGATGTGTTCACAGCGACTGCCCGCAGTTCTGAGCAGAATTGGCATTATACTGGCCAGCCCTTTGGTAAGAACATTTGCCATTATCACTGGCACATTCCTGATATGAGACTGTTATATTTCTTGGGAGCACAGTTGATGAACAAGTGTCAAATTAAAACATACGAAAAGAAATATAACAGTATAGGACCATTGCAATCACAGCACGGATTCATACAAGAACGCATGCCCTAGGTTTCAAATGTTGTTGATATGTTGCATCAAATTAACAAGGCAAAAACAGACTGCGTGTAAATGATTTGTTATTACATAGTATAGCTGTATCATACACTTTTATGTTGGTCGTAGATATTTGATCACATTGAGCTATTTCATTTACTGTTCTCGTGTATTATGTGTCATTAAGGGCGTTTAGTGAAGTGTAATTTTAGTATAAGTAATGCTCATTAAAAATTTAAACAAGATTTATTATAGCATTGAAAGTAGAAAGAATGAAGTGAAAATATTTGCTTAATAATAATTTAAACAGAAATATAGTATGAGAAATAGCTTTTATTTATTCGAAATAATTGTATGATCGTAAGGTTAATAAAGAGTATAAAGCATTACGCTAATGCTTATTTAGTAACTTTTAGTAACTATCAAGTAAATTGCGCAGCTTATGCAAGCCACGTTTGACTGTTCACGAAATGCTTCGCCTAAAGAAAATAATAATGTTCATCCGAATAGGAGGCGATGGCATTCCTCCATTGGGCTAAATCTGAAACGCCCCAGCCGGAGTCTAGCGGTGCTGTAAGTGACGTCACAACGCCTAAATACATCCCGCTAAACACCATACCATCTCAGAACTGATATCACGAAATCTAACGCATATTTTTTCTTTAATGCCACTTCGGATTGCTACAGCCTGTAAGTAGCCTTTAGTTTTTTAGATTATTTTTTTAACTTAGTCCTTCTCATTAACAACAATTCCCGAGTCATTATTTCACTTCCGTTTTCATATAAGTACCAACTTAGTTCTTTTATAGTACATAGGTAACTTTGACTTGCGTAGTATATAGAAATATTAGAGTTTGAATAATAATAATATTTTGTTTGAGGAACATTGGTCCTAATTCTGTTGTACACATCTGAAAGCTCAAAATCGTCTATAAAATGACAGGTCTGAATAAAATTAAAGGTCGTAATGAAGTGCTATTCCGGTATTCCTTTCACGTTATTCTTTTCTTTGGGGAAAAAGAGAGCACTACGTACAGAGCTGTTTCAGTTTACTTTAGAGCGTGTGCACAACAGAATTAGCTCCATAATCTATGTTCCTTAATGAAACTTAATTTTTAAGTTGAATAATTTAATACAGGGTGATAAAAAGAGAGAGTCAACAACAGCAGCAGATCTGGTTACTTGTACAGCATGTACAGGGGCACCAGGCTCCTGTACACATACGGCCAACAATGGCGGAGTTTCTGAGGTATCTATATATTTTATATTTTTCTAATAGCATTGCTAATAATATTATTATTTAATTTACAAAAAAAAACCCTGTTTTATTTCCATATTCTTCTATGAGAAATTGAAATGATTTTACAGAAGGCTTCTTAAAATTATTTTATAATTTCTCTCCGTTTGACCATTAGGTAATTTTCTTTAAAAATAATTGATTTTAATTTGCGTATTATTGACTTAGGAGCAAATACGGAATATTATATAAAAATATTATAAGATAATTTTCATGCTTATAATTTTAGGATCTGAAACATTAATGCTTCAGTTTTTAGTAATTTAATTATTTTTTATTTTAAGCAAATGTGATAAGTAACTGTATTTTTCGTTCGCCATCATCATTCATTTACAAAATAATTTCTTTCAGCCATGTTTCGTTCAGGTCCGTAAAAAGGAGCCTCCGCATCCAATTCGTGTGGCGAAGACGATCGACGTGATCGCTCGCTTCACCTTCCCAACTGCCTACTCCGTGTTTCTCATCTTCTTCTTCATTCACTACAAGGCCTTCGCTTAATGCTGCCTACGCCAGCCGCGAGCTGTCTTACGTATCATCAGTAATAAGTTCAGCTTCGAGTTTTTATAATATCATATTTCACAGCTATTTATTAGGTAAAAACCACTCACAAGATCTGACAAAATATTTTTGAAGAATTTCAATTTCAAGTAATCGTGATTGTATCTAACCAGTGTTGAAATTGTATTTAAGCGAAATACTTAGATGTAAGAGTGATTAATAAGACAAGAAGACTCGTTATTTTTTGCGAAACATCTAAAGACGTTATTGAGTAAATCATAAGTATTAACATAGCTGTATCTGTATCTGTGTATCTGTTTTCTAAAGATTTGAAATAGGTTCCAAAAACACGAGTAGGTACTAATGGGCCAGTCTTTAGGGAAGATTCCGTTTACATACCTATTTGAAAAAATCTTATGATAGGTTAAAGTGGGAACAAAATTCATGCATGAAGAGGATATTGAGTTTAATTTTATTATTGTGTGATGATATTATTCGTCCTTTTAAGGCCAGGGGCATATTTCCACTAGATTTGTCCCTAGTCTGAAGTTTTATAAAAGAAATCTATTTCAAACCTTGAGACAGTCCACTTGTAGTGAACTTATATTTTAATTTAAGATGATTTAAAAATATTAATGTAGATTTTATATATATTACGATATAGGTAGGTGTATAGGTAAGTTAAATCACTTTAGATATAATGTATCAATAAATAATGCAAATCCACATCTGTCGTGATACTACAAAATATTGAAGTAGGTACTGTACCCATCGCTTTTAGAAGTGTATGTTACCCTCGCTAATTGTTCGGTGAGTTTTTAAGTTTGAGTCAAATAACACCAAAGAATTAGATTTAGAGAATAAAGCTCAAATAGATATTTTTTAGTAAGTATTAGTCTCCTTTAAAATCAATATGATATTTTCATACATTGGATTTTTAATTATTTTAGTATCTGATAGTATATTATTTCAATAGCTGATGTAGCTTTTTAAAACCTTATGATTCATTGTTTTCCTTAGCCAAATGTCTGTGTCCGGAATGCAAGCTCTCTCTGTGCCAAATTTTGTCAAAATCAAATTCATCAGAAAATGTAATAGCCTATAAAACCTACATATAATATAATTTCAGTACAACCATTCCAAAAAAGTAGGTACAGCCAAACAGAAAGTCCAAAATTTTAAAATCAGTCGTTTCGTTTGTGCTGTCGTTCACAATCAAATAATCAGCTAGGCAGTTATTTCAAACTCACAGATAGGCACTTCAATTATATTTATCTGTTTACAATTTAATTTATATTCAGAACCATGAACATGCCTTCTATCACTTCTTCAACTTAAAGCTTATTTTTTTGCCCGATAAGTAGAAGACAATTGCAAAATGTTAATGTAAATACAATATAAAACCTATCAATACGTAAGCTTTATAAAAATACACCTACGTGGAAATAGTAGGTGCATATGTCATGAGTAGGATTTATCGTGTATAAAAATTTCAAACTATGCGGAATTTTAATTTAAAATTACCCTGCATATTAACGCTTAGTAGTTATCTATTAGTTTTCTTTACATAGCGTTATAAAAAACATTCTCATAAGCTGAAATGCTTATAATATTATGTTAAAAATAATAAATAAATAAAATAGATGTAAGCGTGCCTTGAATTTTATTACATCTAAACTTGTGGGTAGGTACACTAATATTGTTAAGTAAACAAAGAATCACAGTATTATGTATGTTTGAGTTACTAAATATTAAAATAATACGGCATCAGGCACCTTTTTCTATATTTAAGTAAGTACTTTTTTTTACTTTATTGCACTGATGTTGCGAACTTTTTGCAAGTAGCTGATGACCGCGACTTCGTCGAGTTTTTAAAAAGTCTCTTGGGAATTCTTGGATTTTCCGGATTAAAAGTATCCTATATTATCCGTTTCCAGAATGCAAGTTATTTCGGTACTAAAATTCATCAATATCGTTTTAGCGGCTGCGCCTTGAAAGGTAACATACAGACAGTTACTGTGCAGTTACTTTCCCATTTATTATATTATAATATCGTTACATACGATAACTACTAATAACTTATGTAACATGGGTACCCTGGGTAATGAATAAGAGTTGTAGGTACATTTATTTAATGAAAACAATTTTGCTGAATTCCATTCGCGTGATTTTTGTTTTTAGTGGATCACATCCCTTCCTGTAAAAGAGTAACTAAAGAGTTCACTCGGCCGGCATCTTTCGCAAAAAAAAAATGTGAAGTGTAATAAATATTTTGCCGCTTCTCACAATGTATGCATTCTGGATTAGTATCTATATTAATTGTCCATTTTTATTAGTCAAATTTCTAGAATAGAGCCTAAGCTTTTATTCCAATTGATACAATGAATGTTCAATTTCACTATCGTGTGACGTGTCAACGATACTTGCCTTTTGCTTAACGAAAAAGCGGACCAAAGAGTCAACTTTTGGTATACATATACATACCTTATCTAAATTATAATACTATGTACCTATAGATAAATCGTACCTTATAAGAAACCCGTTTTGGCTGTGCTTAATTATTATTGTAAATTAAATTGTATAGCGTTATAAAATTAATTTTATAAATATGTCATTTTTTTATTCATTT
Source organism: Hipparchia sbordonii (assembly GCA_038048805.1). NCBI lineage: Eukaryota > Metazoa > Arthropoda > Insecta > Lepidoptera > Nymphalidae > Hipparchia > Hipparchia sbordonii. The sequence goes on along the minus strand of CM076104.1, from coordinate 5,198,815 downwards.
ATTAATCTCTTACCAAAGGATAATGAATTTATAAGAAAAGAGATTTTACGCTTTTTCTGAATATTATAATAAGGCTCCGCACAAATGGGCCAACGAATAAGTATAGCCACTGGTCGCTAGCGACAAGCAGTTAACATGATTTTTCGGCTTTCGTACTTTTTGTATGGACTCGGGTGTAACGAGTGGCGGACACTGTCCGCGGACCGCGACACGCCACCGGTGGCTGTCATTCGCTCTACGAAACGCTGACAATCACCACTGACCAAGTGACCAGTCCACGATGACATCGTCTACGTCTGCGTATCAACTTGCTCGAACAAACTTTCCGTTTCGGAGTCTAACGTGAGACTTCACATCAAAAAGTGGGTTACGGACACCGGTGGTTGTCGCATGCTAACGTCGCTGCTGTAAAGTAGCGGTGGCGCGCAAGCGCAACAGGCACCGGTAGCTGCGGTCGGGGGCGTGCAACAGTCACCGGTGGCTGTTGTCGGAGGCGCGTGACAGACATCGGTGGCTGTGGTCGGTGGCGCGTGACAGCCACCGGTGGCTGTGGTCGGTGGCCCAAAGCTGTGGTCGTAGCCTTAGAAATAAATGTTTTAAACACTCTACGGTTTTTCCATTTTTTCATTGTAATATAACATAGTGCGGATGACAGGTCAATAGAACGTAACTTATTTTGTACCAAATTATAGCAATCATAAGGTTCACATTCACACCATTAAAATCTATTGAGACATTTGAATCTATTGACATTAATATCTATTGTTCTTTTTCAGAAAATCTGTTTTCGTAATTTGTAATTTGAACCTTATAGTGCAACAATAGCAACAGTTTAATAAAAAAATGAGCTAAATCCTACCTTACAAGTTACAACGTGTTATTGTATATTATTTAAACAAGCCCAGATTTAGTAACATTTAGTTGATGGTTAAAAAAAATTTAGGTAAATAACCTTTAAATGAAGTTCGAACAAAATGTGAGAAACTTCCTTAGACCCCAAGGTGGACTTATAAAATGTTATTTAACACTACCGTCCTTCTTAAACTAATAAAATCGTACAAAAACTAGTTCAGCCATCCGCAAGACACATTCGTAAAAATTCTTTTTTATTTGTTGCAATTTTAATTATCCTGTATATACAATAAAAATATCAATAATAGCAAAGCTATTACACAGAAAGGTACCTCTATAGATGAAACATAATTATATATATATTTAAATATACAATTAATCAATTATTTTTAAACGATGTTACAGCTGATGTTTTTATATATTATATACCTACATATAGTATGATAAAAAGATTATTATTATTATTCATTTTAATATGTACCCATATAAATAATGCATAATATATTATAGCATTATTAAAAAGAACCATTCCCAAATTTTATAAAATATAAATTGTTGTTCGAAGTGATACTATTTTAATTCGCAATGTTCTAAAGTATAAGATAAAATAACATATCATTCGCTTTATAAGATACAAAAATAAAATTATGCTATATTCTGTTAAACTGTGTTAAAATCTATTTCATAAATTTATGGAATTCTGGCGTTGTTTAATCAAGTTATTGTTAAATCTCTATCTTTTTACCATATTTTAAGCTTCTATTATAATAGAACCTATTATAATAGAATAATATTATTATTCTATTAGGATAGGTATATTTATATACCTACTCGTATATAGATGAGGTGAGGATACTAAAATTAGATTCATTTTTGTTACTAAAACAACTATGATGTTAATTATTTGTTGAACTATTCTATGTTATCCAAGCTTTTGTTAAAATCTTTTCATTACATTTGCTCGTAAGATTGCTTTTCTAATCAAGTCTATTACAATTTTATACCGATACAAAATGTTAACTGTATAATACAAAATGTTAAACGTATAATACAGTACGCTATATGTATAATACAGAATATTTGTGTATTATGGGTATCGGTGACCAATATAGCCACCTCTATAAGGAAAACTGTTTTGAGCCCGGCATTCTTATGATATATAGGTATTCGGGCATTATCCCCATCCAAATGTTAGCTGTACAGGTATCACTTCACTTTCCGGTAGTCTCATTCAATTTCGTGCTCTACTTACCTACAAGTCGGGAGTGCAAAAAATAGAACTAAGTACGTGAGCACGTGATGATTTGAAATATGACTAGTAAAAAAATTATTTCATAAAAAAATATTTATGGAGGTTTCTTTAGCGTTGCCGACTTTTTTTATCTAAGCATGTTTAATTAATTTTACTAACAAATGTATTGAAAAATGTATAATACACGCGCGTTGCCATTTAGCTCTGGACCCGCGCCTACGGCTCGACTAAATGCATCGTAATTTCAACAAAAATCAACTATAAGCAAATTGTGAACTAAAACAGCTGCTATTGTAATATAGCACTACCCTAATAAACATATTATGTCCATACATTCAGATAAAAATTTTGCTAAATGCTAAAATATGATTAGAGATCAGTCTGCTTATTGTTATTTTCTAACAGATATTATTTGTACCCAGTTTGTACCTGTATATGTGCAGTGCGTGCCTTTTTTTTCTTTTAAGCAACTCTTAATTTTTGAAATTATTCTAAGTAGGTACTTCTTGTTTATAATCCTTTTAAAAAGAAAATTGTCCTTTTTTAAAAAAATCCTTTAAAAAAAACCTTGTTGTAATTTTACGAGACTAAGGGCCAGTTTACCACTCCAAGTAAACTTTAACCGGCGAATAAGTAACAGTCTGACAATACGTCTTTATTAATTGGTTCACTTGACGATGATGAAATAGGTCCTTAGTTAAAGGTTTGATAGGGTCAATTTACCTACAATTCATTTAATAATTTAAAATAGAATAAAGTAATCCAGCGATTAACTGAAACTAGTCAATAGTGACATTACTATAAAGACATTATTATAATAGGTACATACATAAGTACGTGTGGCAAAATTGCATTTCGACTAACAGTTGCCTATTCGTAAGTCGTATAATATTATACTTTGCCCAAGAATGAAAGTTGTATTCGCTATTTTATATGCTAAGTAGGTATGTTACCATGACTTTTCAACATAATATTATAGATCGTAAGAAAAAAAAATTGCTGTAACTTGAAAACAATAAAACGAGTAGTCATTTAGAAAGCAAATGGCTTCTGCTATGTTGTTTATGATATTATGTTATTATAACGAATTATTGTTATAATTATGTGCCTATTGGATGGGTAAGTATCCGAAATCTATAATAATCTACCTATATAAAGTGTGGTTTTCAAGATTTTGTACAATACCAATTCACATATCTAGATTTTACGTTTTGCGTTTACGAATTAGTTAAATGGCCTATATTTACCTATACATACCTACTTACCTATAGAACTTAAATACTTAAATACTTTTTAATTTTCAAATTATGATACATTTTCTTTTTTTTTTTTAAGTTAAAAAGTCTTTAGCCTGGATTAGTTTTACGTCTGCTTAATACACTTTTACTCTTCTGAGATCTAGCTATAGTAACTAAAATGAGCTAAATGGCGAAAGGAGAAGTGGATGTCACCTATAGACTGTCCACATGGTGTTTATCATGCATGACAAAATATGCTCGGTTCCTATAATATATTCAATCTATCAACAAATTTTCGATACCTTACAACGATCGAAAAAGGCCGTACAATTAACAAGGTTGCTAGGTAAGTACTTATCAACAGATTACACATAGATTGAATATAGGAGGGCCTAAGAGTGATGTCATACGGAACAGTGCGGCGCCGCTATTAAAAAAATTTTTTGCTTAGCCACGCGGTTCGCCGCCAAGCATCACTTTTGATTACCTAACTCATTACTATAATTGTCACTTGTTGCACAGCAGCCGTATGCCATACTTACAATTCGACAAAATCGTAGTGCCGAAAGTAGGAATTATTTCGGTCTGTCCCCTCAGGGGGACAGATAGGGATATACAAAAATAAATAAAAGTTCGATCTGTCCCATTATCAATTTATCACCAACAAGTGGACTGGCTGAATGACCGAACTAATTATTTCTGGTATGTCCCCCTGAAAGCAGTAGGTAGGTCTTTCTTTACGCTATGTCTAACGAGAAGACATTATCTTTTCCACTATATTCACATAATAGTTGTGTTTTCCAAAATTCTGAACACTATTTATAAGACCTTTAGGTTACTTATGTGCGAAACTCTTAGCTTACTTTATTTGATTTTTCATCTATGAGTAGTATAGGTACATTACTACATTTATTTTGGTATTTTTTGTCAAACAAAAAGAGTCTGTTCCATTGTCCCCGAGCGTGCCGTCTAAAGATGCAAATCTTTGTTCAGTTTTTAATTCACAATCTACCTACAATAGTATTCCGTCCAAATTTAATAATTTCGAATTTCTTTGTTCCTCAAGTTCTAGTAATTTAGGTGCCACTGCCGATCTACCACATAAGTTAGAAGATTCTAACAACTTAGGTAAGTAGGTACTTACGGAAAACTATTCCTACCTTAGTTAGTGATGATATGATTCTGGACGTTTCAATAGGGTCCTTTGTGGTACACTACATTTCATTTCATTTTTTGCATTCCACCACATTTGTTTAGGTAATTGCTTTTATAATATCCGTCCATCAGGTAGGTGAATGCCTTGCCTTGTTTTCTTCTATTTAGTCTTGTAATGCTAAATGCTTAATCGAGCCCTCATTCTGTGACAATTGCCTTATCTTGAATTCTAAAAAAATTATAAATCAAAATATTAGTGCGGAGTGCCTGCTGTGGGATTTTTAGAAGCAGTCTCAAGGGCACCACTACTTTAAGGCACCTTTTTTTCAGCGGTTCTGAAGCCTTATTAGTATTACGAGCACATTATCTATAAAAAAATTTTTCTTCTTCCCACAGATATGATATACTTACCTTTATGCCAACCTCTAGAACAATCCACATTGTAATATTATCGATGTAAATATTGAATAAAAGTAGTGAAAGAATACACCCTTGTCAAACGCCGTCTACAGTTTTATTTCCATTTATATACATACTCCTGCTTCTGATACGTGAGGTGAAAAGTTCACCGACACTCTCAAATCCAGTCCACTCCCGGATGTTACGAAGCCAGGACTTTTTTTTCTGCAACGGTTATTGTGAGTTCTAAAAACTCAATTTCTCATGCCTGAGCATAGAGCTCCAGGTACGAGTGATAAGACAGGAGCTGCTATGCCCCAGTTATGCGACTTTTCTCATCTTGACGGTATGCTAGAGTTCGCGATTTTTATTGACGCGTCGCAGAACTTTCACATTCTTCACTTTCTGAATCCAACTTAAATGGATAGCATTCGCCTATATGCCCACATCGCGAATTTTTTATGCGTTTCGTGAGGTGTTCTTTAATAGTTCACGCCTCACATCCATTTAGAAGTACGGGCCAGATGTAACAACAGGAGTCGAATACGCAAAGATAATATCTTAGTTAGGCCTACCCTATTTGTAGTACGAGTATATTATTTATGGTTAAGCCTGCGGTTGCAGAGTACTTTCTTCATTTTATTAAAGATACTTTCGGGCTATTTCAATTCTCCTCTTCATTTCCTGATCGCTGTTCCAAGTTTCATTTAAATATAAATAATTTTTTTTTTTTGACTTCTTGTTGTTATGTATTTATACGTGTAGTGTTTTTTAAAACATGACTATGCGTTTTAAGTTTAAACGTCGATTTATTCTATTTTTCATCGAGGATGAAATTACAAAATTATTTCGTAAAAAATATAGAATTTATAATTATACATATTTATGTAATAGGTAGGTAGGTACTAGGTACTACTGTTCGTTACGATGCAAAATGAACTCTATATTGCATTAGATAGGTTTTAGAAATAAAATGCACGAAAAGACATTAGTGAGATAAATACTTACATGAGATAAATTAGATTTGGCTATTTATTTAGCTCTCCATTAAAATTAAACACATTATGTAAATAATAAAAATATTTCATAAGTATTCAATTTTAAAGCGTTGAACACGATCTCTTAAGTTGTTACATGCCACAGTAAGTAGTTAGTTAAAAGTTAAAAATCTTAAATAAAAATAAAGCAGATGCTAAATAAACATACGTACATATACGTTCTTGCAGTAGATACGATACAAACGGTAACAACACACATAATATTTATATATTTATATTAGTTATAAAATAATATAAAGACATTTTTTTATTTTCCATTATGTGAAATGTTTAGAATAGAATATCGATTAAAGCTGCAATGCGCGATTTACTAAGACGTTGTCTATAGGTACACACGTCATCATGAAGACGCTTTCGCAACTGAAGACATAGGACAAGTCGTTATTGTATGAGATTACCTCATTACCCCGTAAAATAATATGTTAACATCTTTTATTCTTCTTGCCTACCAAAATGGATAAATGCTCACCAAATCTTGTTTCCCTGAAATAGTAACGTAACATTAATACCCAAAATGATATTTCTAAATAGCTTTAGCGTAATCAAACTATCCAACCTGAACCCAAAAAATATTATTATCGAACTAAAATTACAGTCGTTTCCCTTTATTTATTCCCGCGTTCCCTCGCGCCTCTCCACGCAGTCTTGTCTGCCCTACCCCTAGTGATTTTTAAGCGCGTAGACAGAAGCTTGCGAAGGAGGTCCTGAACGAAGGTTGAGTAGGCGAAGCTGAATGAAGGGGCGACGAAGCGAGTCTTCTATCGTAGCCCATTTGGTTTGTTAATTACTATTTCAATTAAAAACAACAACAAGTATTTGTTTCACAGTTTTTGAACAGAGCAAGCAGTAGCACATATCTTCAAGAGTCCAACCCAACTCAACACAACCTTTGGCTATGTCATCATATTTTAATCAAATTCATAAAACAATAAACAAGTAACATGTGTTTGGGATACGCAATATTATATTTGATATTCAAAAAAATTCGGGGCCTTAGATCTTTAGCAAACCCACTTTTCCCGCCGCGAAACCGTATCAGCGGAACCGAAGTTAATATGCATTTCGCAAAGGAGATGTGCTAAAGGTCTTTAATTTAAGACTTCAACCCTTTTCTGTTACGTCTCGACATACGCTCGACATGTCTCGACATGTGTTTACGCCTTAGTAAACTTATTCGCAGTTTACCGATATTTTATAATAAACACTTCAAAGTTGGACTGCTTGTTATTTATTTATTTATTTATTTATTTATTTCAATTTACTATATATACTTACAGAATGCCCAAAACGTATATATGCTAAGTTATAACACCTTCTATATCTAATCTTAATCTAATTACACTCAATATACTTAAGCTTACTAATAATATATTAATACAAATTCAAAAATAAAAATAAAATAATGTTAAGAATTGCAGATAAATCAATTTCACTTATTTAAGTACAACATGATGGTTTTAATGAAAGCCGCTTCATTTTGATGGAATACGTCGGCATCTGGGAACTGGTCCAGCATCTTGTTCAACTGTGCAATCACCCTGTGGGTGGGAGCGGCCGCCCCGCGCCGCGTTCGCGCCTGCTGTCCCGACGTCAGCAGTCGCGGCCGACGTCGCGGGCCAGACGCCCCCTCTGCACCGCTCATATAACGCCGCGGAACCGCAACGCCAACGCTTGCCAAAGTTTCGGGGTTGTCTATTTTTCCATTCAGAAGCTCATAGTAGTGCACTATAGAAAGGAACTTGCGCCTTAGTTCTAATGTGTCTAATCCTACCATAGCCCCAACAAAAAGAGATGGATACATATAGGGGTAGTATCCATATAATCTTTTATATACATAGCGTGCAAATTTTTTTTGTATTTTTTCAATTAAAATTATATATTTCGTTTCATACGGATCCCAAACTATAGCCCCGTATTCTAGTTTACTGCGTACAAAACTTTTATACAGCAAGATGGCCACTCTAACATCTGAAAATTGAGAGGATAGTCTTGTTATAAATCCCAATGTTTTGTGAGCGGATTTGCATATTCCTTCGTAATGTTCTTTAAAGTCTAGACGAGCATCCAATATCAAACCCAGGTCGCGAATTTGGTAAACTCTTTCTAGCGGCTTTTCAAACATTGTATAATCATTAGTTATTGGTGATCTCAAGCGTGAAAAAGTTAGAACTTTGCATTTTTTGTCGTTGAATGGCAATCTATTGGATTCCGCCCATTCAGTTACTGCATCGATATCTCTTTGCAATGCCTCACAATCCGCGACATGTTCAATCTTATTGTACAATTTTAAATCGTCCGCAAATAATAAACATTTCGATGTGTAGATGACATTTGGTAAATCATTTATCATGATAAGAAATTGTGTAGGACCTAGTGTACTTCCCTGACTCACTCCTGATCTAGTATAGTATGTATGTGATTCAAAATGGCCGATACGAACATATTGTGAACGGTTGCGTAAATAGCTTGCAAAAAAACATATGAGTTTTGGTGCGAAACCAAAAGTGGAGAATTTTTGAAGAAGAATATCATTATCTACAAGGTCAAAAGCCTTTTTAAAATCGAAATATATTGAATCTACTTGGTGACCTGTATCTAGTTCCAATGTTATGTTATCCACATAATTAATATGATTAGTGCAAGTCGACCTTGCTGAACGGAATCCATGTTGGGAATCATCAAGACGACGACCAATTTGTTTGCTAATGTGGCAATTTAATATTGATTCAAATATTTTAGCGAAACATGATAGTACTGCTATAGGTCTATGCTGAACTACTTCTGATGTGGACTTCTCCTTCGGTATCGGAGTTACCCGAGATATTTTCCACTTTTCTGGATATTCACATTTTTCAAGAGATAGATTGAATAAATATAATAGAGGCTCTTTAAGAACTGAAATACAATCTTTTACTAAATAGGGTGGTATTGCATCAGGTCCCGCAGATGATCGCGATTTTAGATGCTTAGCCGCTTTTTGTATGTCCTTAACAGATATGTCGTTGACCTCTACACAGGCAGCCGTGCTATTGTCAACTACCATCTGCTGAGCCTCTGTGGGATCTAATTTGGGAATATCATTTTGAAAGACGGAGCTAAAGTATTCTGCGAAAGCATTAACTGCATCTTGCCCCTTAACCTTCTTATCTCCTAATGCGTATTCTTTTACTTGTGGTTTACTTTTTGAACAATCTCTGACATAATCCCAAAATTTAATAGGGTCTTTGTAAATATTTTTTTGCATGGAGAGTTTATATTTTGAAAATGCTTGATTGATTAATGTTTTTACATGTTCCCTGTAGTATTTAAATAATTGTTTATTGCACTCTAGACCGTAAATTTTAAATTTTTTCAAATGATAATATTTGTATTGAATTTTCGTTATAATTTCTGACGTAAACCATGTCGGATATATAAATTTTTTTATTGGTACAGTATCTCTTTTTAATGGAACATTTTCATTAATACAATTATTTAGTTTAGAATAAAATACTTCTATTGCTTCGTTTATGTCATTCAGGTAGAATAAATTTGACCAATCAATGTTACTTATACTTTCATATAGTGCACTAAAATCAGCCTTATGAAAGTTCCATCTAGGTCCCGAGTTGATGTTCGATTCGCTTGCAGAAGATGAGGTGGACACTGTGAGATGCGGCCTACGTTCCATTGCAAGAACAATATCAAGTGGCGGATGGTATGCATCTGCTGGCACTAGTGTATTATTCAGACATGACACTGTTACCTGACTTGTTTGCAATCCACTAAGCACCAGGTCCAAGATGCCTCCGTATTCATTTGTTATAGTGTTATATTGTTTCAGCTTACAGTATTCTAAAAATAACTGAAATTGCGTCTTTACATTTACACTACAAGAATTTAAATTGAAATCTCCTGCAATTAAAAAATTTTGTGAATCGTATTTAGTAAAAGCATTTTCTATACAACATAAAACATTTAGGTACTGATCGTCATTATAATTAGGTGGCAAATATACTACACAACATATAAACTTAATATTTTTCCACTGAATTAATGCAAATAATAATTCTTTATCCACAGTTAATCCATCAATGTCTGTTATTATTTTGACACTATAACAATTACGTACCGCCAATAGGACTCCTCCCCAACCTTTATCGCCTTCTCTATCTTTACGTATTACATTGTAATCAGGTGGAAAAAGTTCGGCGTCAAAAACTGAGGTTGTAAGGAATGTTTCTGTTAGCATGATTATATCAGGAAAATACAAATAAACGTTATTTTTAAAATCTACAGTTTTGCTGCGTAATCCTCTTACGTTTTGATATAAAATTTTAATTTTCTTGAGATTATTATTCTTTTTAGTTATTTTTCCGATTTGAACGAAATGTCTGCCTCCAAGGTTTTATACAAACATTTTCCGGCCAGTTTTCAGATGCTAACACACATTCAGAAAGTTTTGTTGGTATTCCAAGTTTAAAAGATGCATAATTTCCCTTAGACTGAAGTATCTCTACTGTGTAGGACTCAGAATTACATATCCTAGTTAAGTGGTCCTGAATCTGTTCTTTTGATGTACCCTGTTTTACAAAGTACAAATGCAGGTATCTCCATTTCTCTGAAGCTTCCAACGACATTGCTCCAGATGCTGCTGAGCCGCGGACAACGTTGGCATATGATTTTCTTTCCTCCATTCTTTTCATGGTTACCTGCTCCGAAGTTGACTCAACTGGTTTTGTATGTGTTGACACAGACACCATGGGGACGAGGTCAGTAGCCATCAAAGTCTTAGATCCACACAGCTCAACGTTAGCTGCCATAGTCGTGTTCGAAGCTGTTTTCTGTTCTATATTACGCTTTTGCTGCACTCTTTTTTTATTTTGACTATCCAATTTAATAGGTTTTTTATCCACTAACAAATTTCCATCTTCAAAATCTTCCTTTCCCAACCCAGTTGGCTTTTTATTTTCCATATTTATTTCCATATTTATTCCTAACGGTCCGACGGGTACGCTTATTTCCTGAATATTTTTCTCCAAGTCTAATATTCTTTTATTCAGATCCGTGATCAAATTAAGCATTTTATTATATACATCATTTTGTATTACTATCTTAAACTTCTCCATTACAATATCACTCAGCCTATTTACTGACTCGTCCATTATGGTCTGCATTTCTATTCGGATAATATCCCTTATGCTATCCACAGAAGGTTCCCACATAACACTTTGAGAATATGTGTTCTCCTTTTTACTAGAGGGACGAACAGTTACATTCATAAATTCCTCCTCCACTGCTTCGTAACTTTGAGACATCGTGAAGACCTCTTTACAGGACGTTTTCGCAACAATAATAAATTATTAAGGTCAACGACCGGGATGCTAGTCGACCGATTCCAGACCTTGAAACCGATGTAACCGCCGAGTTCGCGCGAAAGAGGCCCCCCAAAAATTATTGTTTGTAATAAGTCACTATTTGAACAATTTTATGATAAAAGTTTGTTATTAGGTACTTACTTCAAATTATGAGCATTCAATAATATAACATACACTAGAACACAGATTTAACACTAAACTATATTATCCAATTTTGGTTTTAGAATATATTGTTTGTTTTGAATCAAAGTTTTGAATATTGTTTGTTTTCAATCGCTGTTAAAAGAACTGCTAATTTTTGAAAAAAGTTTGTAATGTCTTTAAATTATAAGGATTAAATTGTACATTACACAGAATTAACACTAACACACTCTAAATTAGCCAATTTTGACTACAAAATCTTCGTTTAAACTAGTAAAACTAATTAAATTCTCGGAGCAAATCTCGCGCGCGTATTCCCGTTAGCCGCCATTTTTTGTTATACCTATTATGCATAGGTCACACGACCAATATAAAAATTAATATCACCATAATAACTTATAACAGGAAATGTTTTCACTTACAGTAGGTACCTAGCATTGTAAACATTATGTATACTTATTTGTAAAAAAAGCAATTATTATTCTAAGAAGAAAATATTTTACGAAAACTATACCAATTTCACTGTGCAGTGTACCTACGCATTACAGCATATTAGGATTGACTCATGACCCATGTTTTTTTAATGTTTTACTAAAATACCTATGTATTTTCAGTAGGTACCTATCAACTATCTATTAATCGGTAACTACCTACTTACGACTATGAAGAAATTGCAATTCACGCATCGCCTTGTGTAAATAATTAATAATGATGACTGTATGTCAAATTGTATGTTGCATTGTAAATAATTTTAATATAGTATTTATTATTACAATTTTCAAAATAAATAAAACACAATTTCGGATTAAAATATTGCTTGTTATTTTAAGATCCTTCTATCGAATACCTAAAACATCGGCACGTGCGATCTCAGCTCATGGTAAGTTGACGATGGCATCGGTAGCGTGTTAATTTGGATGGGTTTCAGGTACATTCAATCTATACCCCTTAATTGGTTTCTATATGTCATCGTGCCGGAACGCTGAATCGCTTGGCGGTAGGTACGTCTTTGACGGTAGGGTGGTATCTTCTTTTGTATCGACCGTTAGTCGTTACATATCGACCGTTATATATCTATAACTACTGATAATAAAACTGTAAGGGGACGAATTCTGTACATTAAATATATTTTAAAAATTTTAATCGGAGGATGCTTTATTATCGATAATAAGCCCAAAACAATTTTTTGTCTGTCTGTCTGTCCGTATCTTGGTCGCGCATCACACCACAGACCAGCATCACACTGAGTAAAAATGTGAGCTGGCAGCTGCCATGCTTGATGTTTTGTTTTTCTCCCTACAACACTGTATTTTATTAGTCTTTGGTTTTTACCAAGTTTTTACGTAGAGAATAAAAAACTGAAAAGTGGTCTATGGAAAAAAGAATATAATACAGAGTAGGGATGACGATTCTTTCCGAAAAATATCGATTTTTAAATCGATTCAAATCGTAACTTGATGAATCGATTCATAAAAAAATCGAGGTCTGAAAGATCGATTTCTAAAAAAACGATTTTTTTCAAGTTGCATTTAAAAATATAAATCCATTTTATGAAAAACAGGATACCATAATAAACGAATGAATGGTGTAACAGTACGCTGGTGCCCATTTATAAAAACAAGGGTGATGTACAGGACTGTAATAACTATCGAGGAATAAAGCTCATGTCTCATAGTATGAAGATTTGGGAAAAAGTAATAGAAAGGAGAATGAGAGAAGAGAGTGAGATCGCAAAAAATCAGTTTGGGTTTATGCCGGGACGGGGAACGACAGATGCAATATTTGCCCTTCGGCAGCTGTGCGAGAAATATAGGGGTGCACACAGGAATCTGCATATGGTATTTATTGATCTAGAGAAGGCTTACGATAGAGTCCCCCGAGAGGTGCTGTGGTGGGCTATGAAAGTGAAGAGAGTGCCCGAGAAGTATGTAAGACTTATAAAAGGAATGTATAGAGAAGCGAGTGCAAGCGTCCGGTCAGAAGCTGGCGTTACAGACAGGTTCAATGTGGAAGTGGGCTTGCATCAGGGATCGGCTTTAAGCCCCTATTTGTTTCTCCTGGTAATGGATGCGCTAACATCAGACATACAGGAGCAAGCACCCTGGTGCATGCTGTTTGCTGATGACATTGTACTTGTCGGGGAAGATGCGTTGGAGGTCCAGAGCAGACTGGAAAAATGGCAAGAGAAATTGGAGAGTGTTGGCCTAAGAATCAGCCGAACTAAAACAGAACATCTGTTCTGTGACTTCGGTGGCCCCTCCAATTTTTCAAAAATTGCCTTAGATGGTGTACCCCTACCAGTCTGTTCCGATTTTAAGTACCTCGGTTCGCTCTTTCAAAGCGACGGTAATATTGGCCGAGACGTAAGCAACAGAATGAATGCAGGATGGATGAAATGGCGACAGGTCTCAGGAGTGCTTTATGACCCACGAATGCCCCTTAAACTAAAGGGGAAAATTTATAAAACGGTTGTTAGACCTGTCACATTGTATGGTTCAGAATGTTGGGCGGTAAAAGGGACGGATGTTAGAAGAGTACATGTTACCGAAATGCGTATGTTGAGATGGATGTGTGGTGTGACAAGAATGGATAAGATAAAGAATGAGTATATAAGAGGAAGTTTGAAAGTAGCGCCAGTAATCGAAAAGATGAGGAGTAATAGGCTCGCGTGGTATGGGCATGTAATGAGGAGGGAAGAAAACCATATTAGTAGAAGAATGTTAAATATGCATGTAGAAGGGCAAAAGAGTAGAGGAAGACCAAAAAAGAGATGGATGGATTGTGTGAAAGAGGATATGCGTGTAAGAGGAGTAGATAATGAGTTGACGAATGATAGAAGTGAGTGGAAGAAAAAGACATGTTGTGCCGACCCCACATAGCGTGGGAAAAGGACAAGGACATGATGATGAGCCAATTTGTAATTACAATTTAATTTGGTACAGTACAAATGACTGTACTAATAATGTTATTTATTAAAGAGAGGCGAAGTCAGGAAACTAGGCACACGGCCATCTCGTGAATAGAAAAAATCGAATTTCGATTCTCTACGGTGAAATATCGATTCAGTGTTGCATATCAATTTAAAAAAAAATCGATTTATTTGGCCTGAAAAATCGATTCTTCGATTAATCGATCTCGAATCGCCATCCCTAATACAAAGAGTATAGGTATCTATGATAGGTATCATAACATTAATATTTTGGTCTATTTTTTAACTAGAAGACCGATTTATTCACAATTTTAAATCTAATAAGACTGAAACTGATCTACATTTAGGACAGCTATCACACGGTTGCAGTTTATAAAAGTGTAAAAATATGTAAAGGAAAAGTGAAAATTGTGAATAAATTAGAAATGGTATTTTTCAATCTCTGGTCAGTGATTCAGTGGTATTTGAGGCCTTTTATAAAATGGTTTTTGCGCAAAACTACGCGCCTGTGTGAACTGCAAAGAATATGTTATGGCGACAGAGTAGGAGCTCAGAGAACGTGTAATATTGAAAACTCATTAATGTTATCACGAACGCGAGACGTAAAAGAAGTTGTGTCATTCTTGGACGCGGTGGTAAGGGAACGTAGGTTTATTCCAGAATATTTCTCTGAAATACTCGATCCTTCTATAAACATTATATTACGAGTTAAGAAGATCAATCCGAAACTCCATGATGCATTTAGACCATCATTTCGTCAATGCCTCATACAAATCTGGAGTTACCGCCAGTTAGTTGATGAAGTGGAAGATCTCAGACGTACACAGTACGATAGCAATGATCCAGTACATGAGGAAAAGTTATTAAGGTTGTGGAATTTGTTAATGCCTGATAGACCATTGGAAGCGAGGATTACTAAAGACTGGCAGGACATTGGTTTTCAGGTACAATAAATAGAAAATAATTCCAATATTGTATTTATTCATTTTAAAAATCAATTGTAAATTTAAATGTAGATTAGAGCGCATTTGCCTAGATGTCTATAGACTTATTATACTTATTATATTTATTTCGATTATTATTTTTAAATACTGCAACAATATATACTTCCCATCAAAAAAATCAAAACATGTTGCAAAGCCTTTAAGTTCGAAAGTGTTTTGATATTTTTGATGAGAAGTTAAATTAAAAGGAAACCTTTCTGTGAAAATGATAAGTACACTTTTTCTTTTCAGGGTGACGATCCAAAAACAGACTTTCGTGGTATGGGTCTCTTAGGATTAGAAAATTTACTGTACTTTGCGACAGAGTACACACGGGCATCACATCATGTTTTAAGTCATTCTATGCATCCTAAATATGGTTATACTTTTGCTATTGTGGGTATCAATTTGACATCCATGGCTTACTACCTTCTAAAAGATGGTTCTGCGAAAACTTACATGTTTAATTTTAAACAGTATCTTCCTAGTATCCATTTGTTTCACAAGTTTTATTGCTATCTTTTTTATGAATTTGATAAAATGTGGATTGAGTCGAAACCTGAGAACATGATGGAATTTTCCATAATATTCAAAAAGTTTGAGAATGCTGTTCGTTGTGAACTAGCTGATCCGGCATCAGTGTTTAGAATAAATATAGAAGTTGACACTATTTAAAAAAAACTAGTGGAATTTTACACTTTATTTATAGCACAAAGCAGAAGCTTATAAACTACCTGTGCAATGTGTTCAATTAGGGCTATAGCAATATAGTTATTTGGATAGTACACCTTAATAATTGTTGTTTAAATTAAGTGTAGTCAATAATTATACATTTTGATGGTTTAATAATATATTTCGATGGTCTAGAAGGCACACATTTAAACTACACATTTTGATCTTAATATTAAAGCATAATTAATTTAGTTTAAAGAACTTAGCAAACCTAAACCTTAAAATAAAAATTAAAATTAAAAAAATATAAACATGTTAAGTACAAACGCAATGAGTTTGTATATTATACTAGCGGACCCGACAGACGTTGTCCTGTCTTAACTATGAATATTGAAACTCCCCTTTTTACCCCCTTGGGGAGAGAATTTTCGAAATATGTAAAATACGTAATTCTTTATTTTTGATCAAGAGCCAAAATATCAAGTTTCATAAACATAACTTGAAAAATAACTTGAAGAACGAAGGACTATCATACAAACATTCAACCCCTATTTAACCCCTTAGGGGGTAGAATTTTTTAAAAGTGTGAAACACTTACTTTTTTGTTTTCAATTTAAAGCCTAAATACCGAATTTTATGGGTATAGCTTGAAAAATGACGGAGTTTCATACAAACTTTAACCCCCCTTTTTACCCCCTTGGGGGGAGAATTTAAAAAAAATGTAAAATACGTAATTCTTTATTTTTAATCAAGAGCCAAAATATCAAGTTTCATAAACATAACTTGAAGAACGAAGGACTATTATACAAACATTCAACCCCTATTTAACCCCTTAGGGGGTAGAATTTTTAAAAACTGTGAAACACGTACTTTTTTGTTTTCAATTTAAAGCCTAAATACCGAATTTCATGAGTATAACTCGAAAAATGACGGAGTTTCATACAAACTTTAACCCCCCTTTTTACCCCCTTGGGGGGCGAATTTCGAAAAATCCTTTCTTAGTGCTCGCCTACGTCATAAAAGGAACCTACTGTCAAAATTTCAAGTTTCTAACTTCAGTGGTTTAGGCTGTGCGTTGATCGTCAGTCAGTCAGGACAAGCCTTTTTATATAATTATAGATTATTGAAAATTTTCAAACTTAAGCTGGTATTTTTATATACATATATTTCTTTTAAATTAATTGTGCTTAATCGAAATATATAAAAGGCAAAGGTGACTGATCTATCAACACAGTTCTAATTGCTGGATCAAGCTGAAATTTGGCATACATATAGCTATTTTGACGTAGGTATCATTTTTGAAAATTAAAGGGAAGCCGCAGGCAAAAGCTAGTATGTAATACATATAACCATCTAACTAGTGGTTACAGGTACCGCAAACAAATAATAAAAATTATTAAGTAGGTCATTACTAAATCTAAATACCCATGGTGTATTTAGCATGCTTATATCTCTTAGCCCTAGACCAATTAATAAGTATTATGTGTGCAATATGAATATATTATTTTCATAGATAAAGTGAAATAAAATCACTTATTCACCTTGGTATAACAATTAAAAATATAAAAGAATACATAAAATAGCTGTTAATTTTATATTTTTGTAAGCTTCTAATTCACTTGTGCTCTGTGATCAATATTTAACTAATGTGATTTATTTATTTTTAAGTTAAGTGGTAGGTAATTGCATCACCATGACAAATGCTTCTTTTATCTGACTAGTAATAAACTTCTTTTAAATAAGATATTTATAATAGTTTTATTTAAGTCTCCAGACATC
Source organism: Hipparchia sbordonii (assembly GCA_038048805.1). Classification (NCBI taxonomy): domain Eukaryota; kingdom Metazoa; phylum Arthropoda; class Insecta; order Lepidoptera; family Nymphalidae; genus Hipparchia; species Hipparchia sbordonii. The sequence continues at coordinate 5,181,000 of CM076104.1, read as the reverse complement.
CCCACCTTAAATAGATATCTAATACCTATCACATCAATATAGAAACTGCTTAAGGCTGCCCTTCCACTGCTGTGAAGATTCTGTAAATTTGATCAATAGGCATAAAGCCTGGACTCCACCACGATCAACTTCAGTGTTTCACTATTTTTTTAATAATAAAATAAAACATGAATTATAATAAAAATATTTATTAGCTACTCAAAAATTATACAAAATCTCAATATAATGCATATTTTATATACTTAATTTATAATTATAAGTAGTTAAAAAATTATTATCACTTGCTAAAAACTAGGACGGATAAATAAATGCATAACTTCTACCCTGATGTAAGATTACTAGAATATGACAATATTTTAACACTGGGTGAACTGTAGTAGGTAGGTATACCACCTAGGCTCCTGACAGGCACTCACACCTATGCAATGTACACTACGTAACCACAAGTAAAGCTCACGCACCCTCGTGAATTGCAAGATTTGTTTTTTGTTGATTTGATTTGTGCTAAATGCAACGTAGACTTCTGAAGAATGTTTTACAAATATATATAAATCTGTCAAGTTTAATGTTCTCTGAAAAGATTATTTACTCTTCTTTTCTTTCTTAACTTCTTTAGGTTTTGTTTTTCCGGCTTTGATCAATGCTATCAGGGCTGTTATCGCAACAAGACCAAATCCTGCCAGACCTATCTGCCAGATCCAAGGATATTTTATCAAAATGTCTAATCCAAAAGCTATGCTGAATTTGATCATCTCAACACACCAATCGACCAACTCATCACTGAAACAAAAATATCAATTTATGAATATGTATTAATTAGCAGATGTCCGTAGGAAACCCTCCAAAATATGTCCAGATTGCAAGCTATCTCTGTGCCAAGTTTCATTGTAATTGGAACAAAAGAATATTTGTTTTTATATAGATAATAATGTACCATATATCATCATCAGAAACCCCTCAAGTTTCCTCTCAGTGAAGTGTTATAGGCCATAGTTAGTAATAATACAAATTGCCAGATTTCACACACAGTTAGAAAATTAATTCAATGTGTTCCTTCACCACTCAAGTAATATGATATTTAATTTTTTCAATGCAAATCTCGAAAAGTCGGGTGAAAGGAATCAAAACTGCGATGCTCCTAATAAGACCACAGTCCCAATCACTAGGCTATCTATCATACTTAATGTCATAAAAATGTTTTATTAACGATTTACTTACAATGGAGACAAGAGAAGTGGTACTGTTTCCCCCTTTGAGTTTTTATACCAATCCTGAGCAAAGGAAACAAAAGATTTGATATCCCTCTTTGGCAAGTCATATCTATACACTTTCCCAAGACGAAAGCTGAAACAATAAACCTTTCTCAAAAAAAAAAAAAGTTTTTATAAACTGTTCAATTAGTTATATTGGATATACTTACCATATCTTATCTATATAAATAAATAAAATTGAAGGTCTGGATGACCAATAAAATTGAAGGTATGATGAATATGAAAAGCATTTGCAAGCAGCATCTTATGGAAGGTATTAACGAAACCAATTTACATCTAGCTAAATCGTGTGCCAACCTACATCTATTAAAATTAAAGTGTCTGTTTGTTGCCGCTAAACTCGGAAACGGCTGGACCGATTTTGACGAGACTCACTTGTAATTCAAATTCAAATTCAAAATTTATTTATGATCATTTGTAGATAGCTTGATTTTATCATTTGTAGATAGCTGATATTATCGGGCGTGATATAGGCTACTTTTTTAACCAACTTACGAAAAAGGAAGAGTATATTGTAGTATAGTATATTGATATCTTTGTGATTTTTAAACCGATTGTTGTGAATCTTTTAATATAATATCCTTTACCTTCATGTGTATTTACTCAAATTAAAGCATTTATTTATCAAAAAAATAAACTTACAACAGAAAAGCTGGTAGTTTGGCAACTTTAAACCTCTTGGCTGTATTAAGGCCAGCTAGATTAGCGTCAACCCTGGCCACGTTCACTCGTCCACGCAGCGTTGCTCCTACGCCTTCCCAAACTGCATGCAATCTTTGGCATTCCACACATGATGCGCCGTAACTATAAAGAATTCATATTATCAGCTTAAATCTTTCTAAACATATACATACCTTCTGACTTATATTAATTCCTATATATGATGTGATATCTTTATATTTTAACAACCTCCCTGGCATAGTGGTGACCTTTACAGTCAGTCAGTCATCTGTGCAGTAGCAACTCTGGAGAATGTTTTTGAAACAGCTTAATAAACTGACATGTACTGTTGTAACTAGGCCAAATAGGGTGTAACAAAAAACAATAAATGAAAATAATAAAATAAATCATACGTACAACATAACAAACCAATCCCCTGTTGTGGCACCAGTAGCAGCTTGAGTCATGTGTTCAAAAATTTTGTCTGTTAACTCTTTAACTGCTGGTGTTTGATTTTTTTCCAAAAACCCATAAAGTTCATTTTCATCTGGTTCACCTATTTTAAGTGAAAATATGATAAATTAACTTAAATCCATCCAATGTAATTAATAGAGACCGATTATATGCAACATAAAAAGCTTGTTATATGCATGCAAATATGCATGAAAAATGCTTGAAATATGCACGAAAACTGGCAGAATATGCAAAATTAAATGATAAATTTTAGGAATCCCTAAAAAATAGAAAAGTAAGTATTCATTTTTTTTATTTCAAAATCAGCATACAATTAGTAAATTATTTTTTGATAGGCGATAATAGGTACAGTAAGTAACATTATATGATATTAAAATGATTTAGAATTTGTGTAAACGTAAGCAATCAAATATTTTTCTAAATTTTCAGTGGTAAGATTGTGTCTACGATCATGTAGAATATTTTTGTAAGTAGAAAAGGTTCGCTCCATATCCATTGAGGTAACTGGGCAGAATTTGAACTTGGGTGCTATGGCACTTATAGTTTCCGGCAAAATTTCTGCCGTGCCATTAATGAAACTATCAATTTGACACAAGCTTTGAAAACCTGGGTTATTGCTTAAAATGTTTTCAAACTTTTCTTTAAGTTTATGGGACAACGCGGCGGCGGCGGAACGCAGAGTGAGTGAAAAATATTGTAAATGTACCAATAATATGCATCATAACTAGATCTTAGGTAAAATATGCTATTACCGCTGAGAATGGCTAAAATATGCAAATGCATATAATCCGGTCTCTAGTAATTAAGTTAGCATTTTGAATTCAACAACATCAGTGGGCTGATCGTAATATACATGTTTGTTGCATAGAGTTAATAGAAACCAGGATTTGATCAAATCTCAGGAGATGCTAGGATAATTCATGTCTGTGGAGTGTAGATTTAATTAAATCTCTTATGCTGAGATCTATAGAGCGTGCTCTGACTCAGCTCAAACTTAAGATAGAGGTTAAAACGAGACACAAATGTGCTCTGACATAAATCTGTCTCGTTTTAACACTGTCTTGAGTCAGAGCTGAGTGAGAGTGCAGTTTATAGATTTCAGACTTAGGGATTTGATCAAATCTCGGTTTCTAACATCTCCCTGTGACATATCCAATGAAAAGAGAGAAAAAAAAACCAGTCATACCGTCATAAAGCAGAGGAACTCCATGTCTGAAAAATACTACCGCAGGCTCTTTAGTTGGACTGTAAAGTCTTGCTAAATGGCTATCAACTGTTTTCACAGTTACAGCATTCACATGCTTCACAAAGTCATCATACAAACTGTCAAGGTTTTGTTCCAATTTATTGCACACATCACAATTGGGTTTAGCTGAAACAATCAAATTTAAATGTGGTTGAAGTCCATCATATAAAGAACGATGGTAAAGGCCAACTGTAGGAGGATTTGGAGATGTAATTATTATTTTCCCCCATGCCGGTTCGATGGATTCTTTATCATGTATTCAATCAGAACTTTTAAACCAAACGCACAGTAGATAAACATATACAAGAATACAAGGAGTTCCAGGAGATAAGAAATAAGTACTTACAAAACAATACAATTAACTTTTCCTCTTCTTTTATCAACTGCAGTAATTCATCGTCACTTACACTTTGCAAAGTTTGACTTTGCACTTTCACGATGATGAAACACAAAAAATAAAACGGCAAACGCATTTTATACCAGCTGCTAAAGTTCCTTTCTATAAACTATTTTTAGTGGTTTATATTTGTAATTCAAGAAAAGTAATAAAATATGTAAGAAATAAAAAATATTCTGTATGTTTAAACTTTAAATTCCACGCTGTTTGTATTTTGACGGAGTATTAGTGTTCTGTGATTTTGACTTTTGAGTTTTGTTCAAAGAGTATAAACTATAAGTTTTGTTTGTTCGCTTTGGTTGTCCTATTTACAATCCTTCTCTATGGCTTTGGCGATCGCGATGACGATGACACAATATCATATCGATGTTGCGCGTGACGTGACGTCTTAATTAGGGATGTACTACCTATAGTGTATACCTACGAGCCACATATTACGTACCAACGGATAATATTCGCCAAGATATTATTGTCCTAACTCGAAATGTCAATATTTTGCACAAGGCACAATAAACATTATACCTATTTTAGTTTGAGCGCAGATAATATGATTAAAACAAAAGTACTAAGTTTTAAATATTAACAATAGGTAGGTAGCTGGTATTAATTTTATGTAGGAATTTTTTTTATAGTGTGAGATAGAATTTTTTTGCAGAATCAATAAAAAAGCAGTTTTACTAAAAATATCAGGTAGGAGCTCTTGTTAACTGTCGATACCAGGTATCGCCACTTTTCCGCAATACCGTATTTAGCAAGTAATCAAAACCTAACCAATCGATTGTGGATCGATATCCATTTTACTTTTTAGCTATACTTTTTTGGCTTGTTACTTTTACTTGGCACCTTAATAAAATTTTATAATCTTGGAGAGTACCAAATACCGATACTAATCTAATAGATAAGTATATAAATACATATCAAAAATTCCGAGGCCGGCGGGATTCGAACCCGCGTCTTTTGATATGTATTTATAATCTATAAGGTTATTTCCTTTAAGTGTAGGTTAACACTTCAATAAAAATTAAAAACCGATACTAATACTTTTCAGTTTTCACTGATCGATACCTGCTCGGTATCGAACAAAAGTATCGAGTGATACTTGTATTTCGACTATTTTCGACGTATCGTTTTAGGTAGGTACCTCCCTAGTCTTGTTGTTGTTGTTTTAGCTTTCTGGCTTTAGCTAGTGCCAGTTCAGCACAATCACAAACATAATATAAGAGTAAGCAGACCTAACATAAGAAAAAATTGGCGTTCCAATTACGCCTACATACAAATCTCACGCACACATTGACAGTAAACAGAGCCGGACTTCGAAAAGCGAGGTTCAGCGAGGTTGAAGGGACTGGAGAGTATTTAATATCTGTAATTTGAAATAATATGGAAACTACGGAAAGTTGCCATCAAATTGTAGGTTAAACCCTTATTTTACATTCTGTAAACTTAATTCTATAAATTAATTCTTAATTATGAAAATGGATTCTAATGTGCTAAGTTTCGCGGTTTTGTAATCAAACAAGTAATAATGTTACAAAATAATATTTAATAAAATCAAAACAAAACATGATTTACAAAATCTACCCAAAAGATATATCTATTAGATAAATAAAACAAAATCAAAAAGCAACTTTTTCTCTAATATCTTTTAGAAATACAAACATTGACAATACGATAACATCAACAGTAGTTTAATTAACTCTTACATTCTATTCAGCCTGTATCACTCATTTCAATAACCTTATTAGAATAGTATTACACATTTTAAACTTATAAAAATAACAAAATAAACCATATGTCTCAGTCTTTTCAATAACGTAATAAGGAATAGTATTACTCTATACTCTTTATTAATAGTATTACTAGGCTGTAAATTTTGCAAGTCCATCAAAACTTGATCTCCAGCAGCTTTTCTTTCTACTGGACCTTTTACTGATGATGTAGACATATGCTGAAAACAAGAGTAATAAATTATCAGTTGCCTAGTATTAACAATTTAATAGGTAATACAAATAGGTACACAGCTATATATGTATGGGTATAGCTGTCAATATTTACGTTTAAATGGCAAGATGTTTTGGGTTGGTACCTAAATATAAGAACAACTAGAAACTTACTTGTAATGATGAATCAAAAATCATTGGGATTGCATTAGAAGTAAGGACGGTACGAAAACCACTGCAATCCACTAAATGTGCTTCAAAATGTTCAGAACATAGCACACTCGATGTTTTGTGCTGCCAATTTTTTTTATTCGTCTGCATCAACCAGGCATTTTTTATATTTTCATCCTTTGGAAAGCTGAAAAATGATTTAATTTTATAATTTATCCTTACTTTTATAGAAATAGAAATAGAAATATTTTATTTCAAATAAACTTTCACAAGCACTTTTGAATCGTCAATGAATCTACCACTGGTTCGGAATGCCTTTCCCGCCGAGAAGAGCCAGCAAGAAACTCGGCGGTCGCTCTTTTCAAAAAAAAGTAAATATTTTACAATATTTAATGAAACTATGCTATGTATTGCTTCCACGATTAATTTTCCTAAGTCCAATACAATACAAATAAAAATTAATACAATCCAATACATCTTAAAACAGGCAGGCAAAAACAGACTAATTATTTAATCAAAATATACCCACTAAACAAAACTTGCGCCTGAATACGGCCCTGTCAAATTGTACAAGTATATGAAACGACAAACAAGATCCTGATATTAATTAATTGATAAATATTGCAACAGGAATATACTAGAACCAAAATTACTATAACTGTCTACGAGTTTTGCGTATATAATAATTAGGGACTGCTTCTAAAATGCCGAACGATTATTAATAATCACACAGTAAGCATATAACCAAATTACGAGTCTATAGCACATCAAAACTTACCGATGAAAAGTAATTGCAGGTGTTTTCCTATACGGAGAATTGCCACACAGAGGTGCACAACACTTCACCATTTTATTTCAGAATTTTTGATTCTTTAGACTCGATTTTAAAGCAAATTTAAAAGAATAAACAACTCGCAGGTTATGTTGTTGTTTTTGACAAATTGACATATTGCACCATACTGCTCTTATTTGTAGCTTACGAATTGCCTCAAGCTCAATTATGTCTATGAGTGCGTAAGTGTTGCAACAACAGAAGTAAAAGAGATAGAATCATATATTTTTTGTTGGAGAGAAGCAAGCGAAGATATTATTTATTCGTTTAGATGTAGTTGTGAAAATTATGTTAGGTCTGCTTACTCTTATATGTTTGTGGTTGTTTCCACAAACATATAAGAGTAAGCAGACCTAACATAAGAAAAAATTGGCGTTCCAATTACGCCTACATACAAATCTCACGCACACATTGACAGTAAACAGAGCCGGACTTCGAAAAGCGAGGTTCAGCGAGGTTGAAGGGACTGGAGAGTATTTAATATCTGTAATTTGAAATAATATGGAAACTACGGAAAGTTGCCATCAAATTGTAGGTTAAACCCTTATTTTACATTCTGTAAACTTAATTCTATAAATTAATTCTTAATTATGAAAATGGATTCTAATGTGCTAAGTTTCGCGGTTTTGTAATCAAACAAGTAATAATGTTACAAAATAATATTTAATAAAATCAAAACAAAACATGATTTACAAAATCTACCCAAAAGATATATCTATTAGATAAATAAAACAAAATCAAAAAGCAACTTTTTCTCTAATATCTTTTAGAAATACAAACATTGACAATACGATAACATCAACAGTAGTTTAATTAACTCTTACATTCTATTCAGCCTGTATCACTCATTTCAATAACCTTATTAGAATAGTATTACACATTTTAAACTTATAAAAATAACAAAATAAACCATATGTCTCAGTCTTTTCAATAACGTAATAAGGAATAGTATTACTCTATACTCTTTATTAATAGTATTACTAGGCTGTAAATTTTGCAAGTCCATCAAAACTTGATCTCCAGCAGCTTTTCTTTCTACTGGACCTTTTACTGATGATGTAGACATATGCTGAAAACAAGAGTAATAAATTATCAGTTGCCTAGTATTAACAATTTAATAGGTAATACAAATAGGTACACAGCTATATATGTATGGGTATAGCTGTCAATATTTACGTTTAAATGGCAAGATGTTTTGGGTTGGTACCTAAATATAAGAACAACTAGAAACTTACTTGTAATGATGAATCAAAAATCATTGGGATTGCATTAGAAGTAAGGACGGTACGAAAACCACTGCAATCCACTAAATGTGCTTCAAAATGTTCAGAACATAGCACACTCGATGTTTTGTGCTGCCAATTTTTTTTATTCGTCTGCATCAACCAGGCATTTTTTATATTTTCATCCTTTGGAAAGCTGAAAAATGATTTAATTTTATAATTTATCCTTACTTTTATAGAAATAGAAATAGAAATATTTTATTTCAAATAAACTTTCACAAGCACTTTTGAATCGTCAATGAATCTACCACTGGTTCGGAATGCCTTTCCCGCCGAGAAGAGCCAGCAAGAAACTCGGCGGTCGCTCTTTTCAAAAAAAAGTAAATATTTTACAATATTTAATGAAACTATGCTATGTATTGCTTCCACGATTAATTTTCCTAAGTCCAATACAATACAAATAAAAATTAATACAATCCAATACATCTTAAAACAGGCAGGCAAAAACAGACTAATTATTTAATCAAAATATACCCACTAAACAAAACTTGCGCCTGAATACGGCCCTGTCAAATTGTACAAGTATATGAAACGACAAACAAGATCCTGATATTAATTAATTGATAAATATTGCAACAGGAATATACTAGAACCAAAATTACTATAACTGTCTACGAGTTTTGCGTATATAATAATTAGGGACTGCTTCTAAAATGCCGAACGATTATTAATAATCACACAGTAAGCATATAACCAAATTACGAGTCTATAGCACATCAAAACTTACCGATGAAAAGTAATTGCAGGTGTTTTCCTATACGGAGAATTGCCACACAGAGGTGCACAACACTTCACCATTTTATTTCAGAATTTTTGATTCTTTAGACTCGATTTTAAAGCAAATTTAAAAGAATAAACAACTCGCAGGTTATGTTGTTGTTTTTGACAAATTGACATATTGCACCATACTGCTCTTATTTGTAGCTTACGAATTGCCTCAAGCTCAATTATGTCTATGAGTGCGTAAGTGTTGCAACAACAGAAGTAAAAGAGATAGAATCATATATTTTTTGTTGGAGAGAAGCAAGCGAAGATATTATTTATTCGTTTAGATGTAGTTGTGAAAATTATGTTAGGTCTGCTTACTCTTATATGTTTGTGGTTGTTTCCACAAACATATAAGAGTAAGCAGACCTAACATAAGAAAAAATTGGCGTTCCAATTACGCCTACATACAAATCTCACGCACACATTGACAGTAAACAGAGCCGGACTTCGAAAAGCGAGGTTCAGCGAGGTTGAAGGGACTGGAGAGTATTTAATATCTGTAATTTGAAATAATATGGAAACTACGGAAAGTTGCCATCAAATTGTAGGTTAAACCCTTATTTTACATTCTGTAAACTTAATTCTATAAATTAATTCTTAATTATGAAAATGGATTCTAATGTGCTAAGTTTCGCGGTTTTGTAATCAAACAAGTAATAATGTTACAAAATAATATTTAATAAAATCAAAACAAAACATGATTTACAAAATCTACCCAAAAGATATATCTATTAGATAAATAAAACAAAATCAAAAAGCAACTTTTTCTCTAATATCTTTTAGAAATACAAACATTGACAATACGATAACATCAACAGTAGTTTAATTAACTCTTACATTCTATTCAGCCTGTATCACTCATTTCAATAACCTTATTAGAATAGTATTACACATTTTAAACTTATAAAAATAACAAAATAAACCATATGTCTCAGTCTTTTCAATAACGTAATAAGGAATAGTATTACTCTATACTCTTTATTAATAGTATTACTAGGCTGTAAATTTTGCAAGTCCATCAAAACTTGATCTCCAGCAGCTTTTCTTTCTACTGGACCTTTTACTGATGATGTAGACATATGCTGAAAACAAGAGTAATAAATTATCAGTTGCCTAGTATTAACAATTTAATAGGTAATACAAATAGGTACACAGCTATATATGTATGGGTATAGCTGTCAATATTTACGTTTAAATGGCAAGATGTTTTGGGTTGGTACCTAAATATAAGAACAACTAGAAACTTACTTGTAATGATGAATCAAAAATCATTGGGATTGCATTAGAAGTAAGGACGGTACGAAAACCACTGCAATCCACTAAATGTGCTTCAAAATGTTCAGAACATAGCACACTCGATGTTTTGTGCTGCCAATTTTTTTTATTCGTCTGCATCAACCAGGCATTTTTTATATTTTCATCCTTTGGAAAGCTGAAAAATGATTTAATTTTATAATTTATCCTTACTTTTATAGAAATAGAAATAGAAATATTTTATTTCAAATAAACTTTCACAAGCACTTTTGAATCGTCAATGAATCTACCACTGGTTCGGAATGCCTTTCCCGCCGAGAAGAGCCAGCAAGAAACTCGGCGGTCGCTCTTTTCAAAAAAAAGTAAATATTTTACAATATTTAATGAAACTATGCTATGTATTGCTTCCACGATTAATTTTCCTAAGTCCAATACAATACAAATAAAAATTAATACAATCCAATACATCTTAAAACAGGCAGGCAAAAACAGACTAATTATTTAATCAAAATATACCCACTAAACAAAACTTGCGCCTGAATACGGCCCTGTCAAATTGTACAAGTATATGAAACGACAAACAAGATCCTGATATTAATTAATTGATAAATATTGCAACAGGAATATACTAGAACCAAAATTACTATAACTGTCTACGAGTTTTGCGTATATAATAATTAGGGACTGCTTCTAAAATGCCGAACGATTATTAATAATCACACAGTAAGCATATAACCAAATTACGAGTCTATAGCACATCAAAACTTACCGATGAAAAGTAATTGCAGGTGTTTTCCTATACGGAGAATTGCCACACAGAGGTGCACAACACTTCACCATTTTATTTCAGAATTTTTGATTCTTTAGACTCGATTTTAAAGCAAATTTAAAAGAATAAACAACTCGCAGGTTATGTTGTTGTTTTTGACAAATTGACATATTGCACCATACTGCTCTTATTTGTAGCTTACGAATTGCCTCAAGCTCAATTATGTCTATGAGTGCGTAAGTGTTGCAACAACAGAAGTAAAAGAGATAGAATCATATATTTTTTGTTGGAGAGAAGCAAGCGAAGATATTATTTATTCGTTTAGATGTAGTTGTGAAAATTATGTTAGGTCTGCTTACTCTTATATGTTTGTGAGCACAATGCACTTCGCCAATGTCACGTTGAATAGAAGAGCCACACAGGGGAGGTTCAAAAGTTGGCGAAAAAAAATAATAATAATAATAATAATAATTTTATACTTGCAACTTAGTATTTCTCCCTAGTCTTAAAAAATCGTAGAGAGAGAAGACATAGAGCCAGTGACGATTTCTTTCTCACTCACACTAAAAAGAGAGCAGAAATAAAGTTATTAATGTGATAAACAGAGACGCAGCTACCCAATTTTTTGTCCCTCATCGTGTAACCAGTTTTTTCAAGGTCGACACACTTTTGTGCGAAACAAACTGACAGTTAATAAGAAAATTTAGTATCTATGTGTGTTGCCAGCTTTAGGTACCTATACAATGTCCCGATTTTCCCTATCCTACTTATATTATAAATGTGAATGTTTGAATGTATGTATGGCCATCCATACATACATCCAAATTTCAGCCATATCGGTTTAGTGTGGCGTGATTGAGTAACAAACATATGGATGTTTGTTACTCAATACGCCACACTAAACCGATATGGCTGAAATTTGGCACGGAGATAGGTTTTTTTAGTAATGCCCTCTGACATACCGTAACGGCGGGTTACTTTGGCTACTTTTTCAATTTTTTTTTTAATTTTTGTTGAAACAAAATAAAGTCGTGATGGAAGAAATGAATATTATGAGAAAAGAAAAGAAAGATGATGGATACTAGAATATAATATATGTCGGCGATGATTAAAGTGTATTCAGTTAGATAGTGTCGGTTACTGTTCTGAATCATCCTGAAGTTTCGTTCGAATGTCCAACGACCAGTCGAGAACTGTTGGCGATCTTAAGAATTATTTTATTTACAAAGTTCTTAATTTTTAAAGCCATTTTTAAATAGCTAGAGGCAGACTTTTAATGTTTTTTTAAATAATTATTAACTTAAACTATGAAGAGTTGCAGTTTTATACGACTGCCTGAAAAAAGGAATATACTGTTAATTTCATTAATGATGATTTTGATGACTAAATATACAATTTTTGTTGCTTTTAATTCAATAGCATTACTCGATCGAAGGAAAATTTTAACTGTTCATTAAAAATTATTTTGTGTAACATTCTTACTAGTAACGAAAAAAAATTTTCCTTTGTGTTACATACATCTTTTTTCAAAGTGACTCACATATGCTAAATTTCTATTCGGCATTTCAATATTTTTTTTAAGGAGCAAATAATTATCTAGTGAATTGGTCCTATGAAACTACATTAAAAAACTTTAGTATAAAAAAAAATATTTTTAAAAAACCGACTTACGTGTACAAACTAAAATTATTTTATACTTTTAAGTGGTGGTTGAAGTTAATATTGTGTGCAATAAAGAATAATAAATTCTTTATTGCACACAATATTAAGATATATGTAAAAAAATAGGAGCTTACCCTAATAGGTATGTCTCTCCCAGACAACCTTATATATGTGTAGGTATGTTATTTAAAAAATAAAACAGTTCAGCATCTGTTTTGTCGTTTTATTTAAAAATCCTGGGAAGAATTTTCCATCTAATTTGGGGTACTAGGGGAGTACAGTTATTGTGGCAACATTAAACTCGAACTTGTCATGTGACGTCATCGTTACGTCATGTTATCTCTATTTCAGTCGCGGTTACACAGTACCTTGGTCTATTGCCTTCTCTGTCTACGTAAAAAATAAATAAACCTTTGACATTTGTTTGACATTACACAAATTGAGTTATAGTTTATCTGTATAACTTTTAAGTTTATTTGATCATTTTTCATTTTCATTCATTTCAATTTATCATAAGAAGTATCAATCAGAATAATTCAAAGTTATGTATTGAATTACCATTGAATACTACTTGAGACAGCCTTTGTTTAAAACGATTACGAATTGTCAAGAACATTAATATACATGAACTTTTGATTGAGAAGTTGAGAACACTTGTGGTTGTTACTGACTGTAAGTTGTTTTTGTTTTGTTTATTTTGTACCCGCCCTAAAAGTTACGATTGATCTAACAAGTATCTAACCAAAGTTGTAAAGATTAGCAGGTGTTAGCCTTGTAACGAACTAAGTAGGTTGCAGTGCTGTAATTTGTTACGATATTTTAAAAAAGGACTTAGTTAATGAGTCATCGTCTTTACTTAAACAGGAGTTAAAGGGCGTCGTGCAGATCCGTTAGCAGTAGCGTAATATAGTGAGGTAATCATGACTGAAATAGAAGAGAAGGTGATCATGACTCCAAAGAGTAAAACCGCAACATCTACAGTACTGATTGTTGAAAGGAAAGTGATTGAAGCTGAGCCTAGCGAAAAAACTCATGTAGCTGGTGGGGACCACACTGGGATCATTATCAATAAGGAAAAAATTTATGGTAAGCCTTACTTCAAAAACATTTAGTATATTAATTAATCCTACATGGCTTTAAAATATTTTCCTGCAGATAAAGTCACCTGATAAATATATAAGTACCTACAATCTTATATGGTTTTGGTTTAACTCATGAAATATCTCTGTATTTGTATTCTTTAAAGTTGAGGGCTGTGACCTTTCCATTAATCCTTTACAATTTAGGAGTCATGCTTATATCAGTTAAATAGTATGGAATTTTGAATCTTAGATTTATTGATGACTAGACTAGATAATGTCTGCAACTTTGTCTGTGTGGATAAAGGTTTTTTATTCCTGCGAGCACCGCGGACGGCCACATGACCTTTTTGATCTTTTCATTATTTTACACTGAACACATCTGCACATAGCCGGATGGCTGATCGCATGATATTCGCTCGGAAAAAAAAAAAAAAAATTTACACTGAAAGTGCTGGCTGCGCTGCTGCCGGCCTCTGCCATTCTGGTGTAGATCAACCCTTACTCTCTTGAGGCTCACAGTGTATGTAAAATATAATTTTCTAAAATATGTTTCGTTACTTTTCATTTTCAGAAAATGGTGTAACAGAACCCTGCCATGCTCAACTTGAGTTCTGTGTTTATTTGGTATCAGCAGTGACTGGTAACCACACGAGGGAGGCAAGGGCTCTCAGGTTCTGGTTTAAACCTGAAGTGCCATTAAATGATTGTCCACATGAAGCCCAGGCCTTTTTTCGAGAACTTGTCAGTCCTCAGGACTTTCCTAAAGGTACAGGTTTATTTTAATAGCATATTATATTTTCTGAAACTTCTTCTGGATAATCTGTATTGCTACAACAGCGTAGTTATGTTTTTTAATTATAACAGAAATATAATTTAAAATAAACCTTTCTGTATAAACAATCTAAATTAGTTGTGAGACAGTGCACTCATTCTGTTGTAAAATGACAGCTCTACCTTTAATGCTATCCAGTACTATTTTTATACCTTTTAAAAGTTTAGAAATTGAATAGAAAACAATCCCAGCTTATTTATTTAAAGTGCAAATTCCTTTATCTCAATCGAATACCAATGCTATGGTGTAAGGTCATCACTCAGGGTGTTATTCCCGAGAGATATCGACCGTAGCAATTAACATAGTCGCATGTGAAAAACCACTACTCCAGGGCACGGCCGCTCAAAGCTTCAAATATGTGAAAAGTGAAAAACAGTCAACATATCCAACCCTTGCACTTGCAAAAACCAAAGATGGTTGGTTGATTCCAAAAGTTTCACAATTGGTGGGGGCATTGCTATCCCCATTCTAAGTCCCTTAATGCAACAAAACGAAAATCGCCAAAATGTAGATCCGACACTGTTAATTGCTACGGTCGATATAGGTTCGATTCACGCTAGTTAAGCAATTTTAGTTATGTATTAAAAGAGTATTATTATTATAGCTTTTCTTCTTTTTAGATTATGTGGGATTTATTAAGAAGATAATAAAATTAATGCAAAATAAGTATCACCAATTGAAACTGTTGGAAGTTGAATTGAGACAAGAAGGGAGAGGCACACCACCACCAGGTTAGTATTTAGCATAAACTTGGCTCTTAGATCACTTACCTTACAGGATTAGTGAGAGAGTGTCTGTCAATACTGGATTGCAATTGTGACACTGTTGCAATCACTTTTAGACAACAATAATAAATACTTATAATTCGCTGTTTCTAGACAAACTCATAGGAGTATGTACCAAGCATATGTGATTAATAGAATAAAATTGAAAAGTTTTTTTTATTCATTTAAAGTGCATTTGAATTGTTAAGTGAATCTAACACTGGTTGAGAATGCCATTCCAACTGAGAACAACCAGCAAGAAAGTCTGCATTGCCTTTTAAAAAAAATTTGTTAGTTGTGAATTCGTGGAGCGAGTCATACATGTTTTCTTATCATTTATATAACCTTTCATGAGCATACTTTAATTGATTTCTCAAACTCTCTTTTTAAAATTAGTTTTAAATGTTTGAATTATTGGAGGTCTTAATAAACTTGAAGACTTATTAAATATCTTTATCAAAATGATATTATTTTAGAATGAAAGTAATACCTAATTATTATTTATTATTTTTCAATCACATTCATAAATCAGTCATTTAAAATATAACATAATATTAAGCATATATTTTTATTTTGCCTTATGTACGTCATATATTAAGACCCTTTTATAAGTTACATTACCAAAATTTGTTAGTGCAGAAAGAATTAATCTCAAATCCCTTATGAAACTAAAGCTCTGTTATTTGAAAAAAAAAAAAACGACGCCACGATGACGCGCATAGAATAATCGCTTTACCAAAAAATACACCGGCTGGTATATTGGTGTAACTTACAGAAGTGGTTGACTATAAACAACCACATTTTTTTATTATTTTTATGTAGATTTTTTATGTATGTGTGCTTAACGAAATATTTTGCCTAATACAGTTATTTCTTTCTTATTCTATGCCACAGAAGCGAATGGTGATATTACGAGTAAGACAGTTGTATACAAGTATGATAATGGTTGTATGTATTCTATTATTATATACAGCATGTTTTCTGAAAGTTCAAGTTGCAAACACCTAATATTATTAAAATGTTAGTTTGTAAGGAAACGTAACACAAGCAATGTACCTACGTATGTATATTTTTACTGTTTTATTTTACACTAAAATGCACAGCGTAAAATTAAGCACTTGATAAACATATTCTTTAAAAGCAAATGCTAATATTGTTATGCTAACATTGAACCATAGGTTGAGGTTTAATTAAGTTTTTTATTTTAAACCACAGAAATGGTGTTCTGTCTAAGCAACTTAGCCTAGGGGTTGCAAAGTTGAATGCTTGGGCCATATCAACATTGCAACCTTATAGACTCAACCCGTTACATATTCATAAATTATTCACTAAAGGTTTGCTCAAACAGAACTCTCGACGGGTAAATATCGAATGCTGCGCCTATTATATTCATTTTATGGATATATAACAAGAAATGAGGTTTTTCTATATATCTGTCATCTATGCATATAATAAAAATTAAATACAAATATTTTGTGAGAGTATGTGAGTAGGTAATCATTAAAAACTGATCTGTCTCAACTTGTTTATTTCAATTGTTTTGCCATTACGTACACATGGCAACACCTCTTAACATGAATACACCTCTTACTATTTTCAATTAACACAACTTATATATAATCTTATGGCGTTCATTGTGTGTTTTGCCATTTAGCACAAACTATATAGAGACCTTTATGTATGTGCTCGATTTGATGGATATGTGAATATGTATAAAGAACTATCCTGTTTATGTCACATTATAAGCATGTTTGTTGCTGTCAAAATTAATAATGTTTTTAAAACTTAATAGAATAGATTGACACCATACTTAAAGGGCATTCAGTGTTACCCTAGGCAGAGATTAGTAAAAGAAAAAAAAAAGATATTTATAAATCAAATTACTAGAAATTGTCCTAGATGGCGTTACTAGGCTTGCAAATTATATTTTATTGTTGAAATTGACGAAATTTCGTATTTTATTGTTCTGGTTCGTCATATTTATTTAGTGCTTGGACCAAAATTCGTAAAATTATATTTTGTATATTTTGTAATTATGTTTTGTTCTTCCGGTAGATGGCGAAACATCTACAATACATTATTCTTGTAATGACTAGATTTACGCCAGCTTTTTTGTAATGTCGTTGCAACCTATACTACTTTGACTAATCACTGCCTTAAGGTTAATCTGCAATGTTTTTTTGATGTGCCTACTATAGCGCACCCATCTTTCTTTCTTTCTTCGTACTGAGCTGGTTTCCACACTTAGACCAGTCATTGGTTTGTTGTATAGCGCACCTATATAAATAGAAGGTACCTACTTGTATAATTCCCGGCTGAATCAATTTTTTGATATTTTCCAAATGGACTCAAGTCTGTTATGGCTTTGTCCATGTCTAAATGAAAAATAATACGCCTAAAGATACATTTCAGTCCCATTCCGTTTAGAAATGAATAAAGGGTAATTTACCATTCTTCTATGCAGATTTTTTTTAAAATATAATGCAATTTAAATACTACAAACTCGCCTGATGGTAAGTGAAGATGCAGTCTAAGTGTGAGAGCGCTTGCCTTGAAGATGCCTATTAAATCTACTGAAAACCCCTTCAATGTTAGCGCGCTATTGTAGTTAGTTTATTGATATATAAGTATGTATTTCTTTTTGATATTTTACGTAGCTCTAGCACCTTATTGATTTTATTTTTATCATAGAAATATTCAGTTTTTGTAAATTGTACAAACAGTTTTATTTCAGTTTTGCAGTAATACTAATATAGTTGTTCGTTTCAGCCTTTATTGACGACAGCATAGTCAATCAAACATACATATCAGAGCAGAAGGTGCTAGATATGATCGAAAACGCCTATCCTAACCCTCTATCTGTCGAAGATTTTGTTACGTAAGTAAATAATAATGTACATATTCAACAAAGTTACCTATAACCTACCCTAGTAACAAACATTTTTGATAAATAAATACACTCTACTTGATAATCTTATTGTGTGTGGATATTCGAATATGTAATATAATAAATGTAAAGTCAAAATCATCGAAAATTTTCAAACTGGGACTCCAAAACTGTACCTTCATTTATTCAATTCTAGAGTTCTGCCCATTAATTTTATTAGTAATAATGATATCTATCTGCGCAGGAAATATTATAGTGCATAAGTGTGAGCGCTAACATAGGTGCACTCTCTATTCCCTTACTCTCATAGTCATCAGCATCAACTATTAGGGATTACAACGCCAATTAATTTATTAACGACTAGAAGCCCGCGCCGACTTCGTCCGGGTTGAAAATTAAATATTTGTTCTTGTGAGCTTCTTATAGGAGACGATTGTCAATAAGATCACCACAGGAACCACACGAATATCCCGCACCGATACCCGCCACCGTGCCCCGCCACGCCGGCCGGCACCATTTTATTATTTTGTCGCGCGGAAATATTAATTTTCCGATAACTCCTAAGATATTTATTTAAATTGTATAGTGTAAAGGGCAAATATGATCTAAATTAAATACTTACGATAATAAACATATTTATTTAGATATAGATTGACATCACGTCGGTTAAAGAAGCTTCGAAAATAATTCATTATTTTTAATCAAAATTTGAAAGATAGAAATGGTTACTGTAAGTTATCCTTAGAATATAGACATATGCTATCGCGGACTTTTTTTTAGAACTCTTTAAGAGGAACAATTCACCCATACATCATTTTCATACAATAACAGTATATGACCCAGCGCACGCCTTGAAAACGTTTAAGAGTCAAAAAAATTTCCGACTTCTTTAACAAATTTGCACATAATATCTAGCCATAATACATTTATTAACATAATTATAGCCTATAACCATCTGGAATAATGTACCTTTGAAATGGTAAAAGAATTATTGTAATAGGTGCGGTGGTTCCAAAGTTTGCTCCGGACATACATACAAACTCACAAAATTCGCGCTCTCTCTTTATTATAATAGTATAGATAATTTTTTAACGAGGGGGAAATCTTAAAAGATACCCGAAATCCTGGGGTAGAATCCCGGGTTATGGGATATAGTAGGGTTTATAGGGGTTATAAACCCTTAAGGTGGTTTGATCCGGTCAGCGGTCACATCAGCGCCAATAGATGGCGTAGATTTTGTAATTAGACTTATTTTTTTTTTTATGAATGAAAATGTGAATATTTTTTTATAATAATATGGTTCCCGGTTGTAGCGGTATATTTGTAATATATCCAACTACGTTTCAGATGTATTTTAATTTTCAAAATACTTTCATTTGTACTGATAATCACCCGGTGGTAGCAGCACTGCTGCTCAATATACTTTATTTATATCAGGACAAATGAAAGTATTTTCAAAATTAAAATACATCTGAAACGTAGTTGGATATATTACAAATATACCGCTACAACCGGGAACCATATTATTATAAAAAAATATTCACATTTTCATTCATAAAAAAAAAAATAAGTCTAATTACAAAATCTACGCCATCTATTGGCGCTGATGTGACCGCTGACCGGATCAAACCACCTTAAAAGGATCGTGACATGTTTTCAATAAGCCTGCATAATTTGAATTATTAACCGATAGTGCAACTTTCAGTGCTGGAAAATGGTCAAAGGCCGAAGTCAAAGACGCTCTGGAGTCCTTGGAGGAGAAGGGATTGACCCGCCTGATGTCGGACGGTATCTATGTGCGACAACATAGTATCGACACACAGGTATTACTATACATACTATACATATATACTAGCTGAATCCGGTGACTTCGTCCGCGTGGTTTAGTTTTAAAAACCCTATGGGAACTCTTTGATTTTTCGGGGTAAAAAGTGGCTCGTCAGTGAAGTTCTAACAGTGTGTAAAAGTCATTTTGGCGGTTTTTAACATGTTAATGCCATTCGATGAAGATATTGTGTGACTTTTGTAGGAAATCAAATCAATTTTTTTCGTCATTTCATTCCACACACACGTCTCCTTCATTTAACATTAGATTTTGACAGTTGACACAATTGTTCATCGAATGGCATTAAAATGTTAAAAACCACCAAAATTACGCACTGTTAGATTTTCACTGACGTTATGCCATTCTCCAGGTCCTCAACTATAATCATGCAAAAATCACGTCGAATTGTAGCTTGTTTCGGCGTGATTGAAGGACAAACCTACACACTTTGGCATTTATAAAATAATATTAGAGGGATTATATAAAAGCGAAAAACTCTTACGGTTATGTATCTTCAACTTTCTTACACGAAATGCTTAGTTCTGAACCTGCCACGTATAACTTGAAGGCAATATTGGATAGGTATATTCTAGGCAAGCTTTCCAACATCGAACTCATCATTAATTTATCATTCATTCATCTATGTTTTGTTTATAATAATTTGTATTTTATTATAATAATTGGCAAAATAAACTTCGTTTAGTAGTTGAGATACCTTTTATTAGAAACAGCAAATAATCGCGCCATTCGCTTTAGCTAATTTTCTATGAATAAGAAGACTATATATATATTTCCTAATCACCAGTCGCGTCTTATATATGATGCATATATTTATTTTTACACCTATGAGTAAAGTATATGTAATGTAATCAACTTATACTAATCGTACCTATATTATATATGTGCGTCATTCTTAAATTAAGTCACATTTGGCACGCGTGGTTATTACGATCATTTCTAACTATAAAATTAATTTAAGCTAACGGGGAATATTACTTTCACGAATTTTATGCCGAGAATACCGTTTCTTCACTATGACTGCAGACATATGCACTTAATAACTTGTTGACTTTGCAATTTTCGATCAAAAATGCGACTTAAAAAACCGCATGTTCCGACACGATAGCGTGTAAAAATCGATTGGGGGTATGGGTTGAGTCTACACTGCCTTACCCGTTCCAAGTTAGCCCGTTACTATCTTAGACTGCATCGTCATCAGGTCTTAACATCAGGTGAGATCACAGTCAAGGACTATCTTGTCAACGAATAAAAAAAATGGAGGGTAGGCGTTGCATAGAGCGTTGCATAGGCAAAATAAGTTTTGTGTAATTCCATTAAGACTTAATTTCCCCTAGGTGGTGAAACAAATGCCCACACTGTGCTCATCACGGCAACCCACGATAGCTGTGGTGACGGCACTCTACTGTGAGAAGCAGGCAGTCGATGCTATGATGGATAACCAAGAAACTTTTGTGCGATACACTACAGTTGGTGAGTAATTGCTTATTATATACTTACATTATAATCCCGATTATCTGGATTAAATAAAACTGATCATCAATCCATCCATATCAAAGTATGCAAGGTTACCTACCTTTTAATTTCACAATCAATTCCGCATCGTAATGTAAGTTCATACAAGTTAGCTATTTCAATCAACTTGTAAAAAAATGAAATTACACAGCCAAATAATGCTCTCTTTAAACATTACTGTGGTGGTCTCGTGTGGTGCGGGTTGTTAAGTTCCCTCAAATATGGTTGAGCGAAGCAACGGCTGGATCATGCGATATGCTCTTGAACGAGTGCCACCATCGGGAATGGGTCTACTTTGTCTGCCCGTATTAACATGTATTATATGGATTATATTCGTATGTACCTACGTATGAATTTTTGAAACTTCATTGCGGAAACACTATACATAGCATAGTTTTGTTACCTATTGTAAAAATTTTTTTTTGAAAAGAGCAACTGTTGAGTTTCTTGCTGGCTCTTCTCAGCAGAATCTGCATTCCGAACCGGTGGTAGATTTATGACGTGTCATAAGAGCTATAAGTTGCCCTATATGAAATAAATAAATTTTGATTTTGAAATATCTGTGACTGTCAAATGACATTATATGGTACCTCTAGTCATAATAGTTTTGTAGTAATTAGTGGCCAGATGAAAGTTTAAAACGATAGAATTTATCGTTAATTTATTAGGCAATCTAATATCAACAAGCTAATATCTTCAGTAATTAAAACTCACTTATTTATCAAACTCCTATCAAACTCTCAATTAACGTATAGAAAATGTGCAAAAAAATATGACCGTTAAATTCCGAAAAAAGAAACCTCCTAAATGACTTTAATTTTAAGGAAAATAAATCATTAAATAGCCAGATAATTTTTATAACTTTATTACAGAAAAATAATTAACAATATTAAGAATATTGTTTATAAATTATAAGAGTGTAAATACACGGGTGGGATCCTCAGTAACAAAAAATCCTATAATTATAATAACAGTAAATACAACCTACAAATACTGACGTAAAATGGAATTCTGATAAAGAACGGTATTTGTGATTCTTCAACGAAAAACATTCTTCAAATGTACATAATAACAATAAATTATCTTACACTAATGTAATACAAAAATTAAGATCAACTTTAAATAAATAATACGGCACTAAATAATATGTTACGCATATGTGAATTTTAAATCTTCAACTTTAGTGATGTCACCATCCAGGGTCAAAAATGTGATGTCTCCTAAATTGTGTTTTAGTTCTCTTGTACCCATATTTGATTCAAACACATCTATATCCAGGTACATTGAATATCCATGTCCTCTTGCTCTTATTATAAAATTGAATTTCCCATCTGCTACAAATAGAAAATAATTAAAGTTATTATATAAAAAACAACAGTTTTGAATACCTTTGAATATTGGAAAATTTACAACATACACACCGCTTTAGTGCATACCACATTACTGTTTATGAAGTCAAGTTTATTAAGTCAAGGTTATTACACAAAATGAATTTCTTAATAACAAAGTTGCATGGCACCAGTCAGTTAGCCTTGCTTTATGCTGCCCCCACAAGATGATATATTTATATAGTTACATTGATCTAGCATAAACATAGTAGCAATCTATTTGAAAAGAGCATCTGCTGCGTTCCTTGCCAGCTCATCTCAGCAGAAATTATTTCCAAAACTATGGTAGCTTATGGTATGGTAAATACTGCTTAGCTTGTCATAAGAGCTAATGACATGACCCAAAAATTGTGAGTATCTTTTGAATTTTCAATTATATCTGTGATGTGATAATTACAAGTTCATTGCTAAAGGGGCAGATAAATTAGCCTATCAATTTTCATTTCAATGTATATACATTTTGCTGCACTAAAGTTTCATCTCTAAAAAGTACTGATTGTAACTATAATGTGGAGAATGCTCATTTCATGCTCTATAGAAACTACAAGTTAGTTGAAAAGTAAACTCAGAAATCTATTATAATATTTTGAAAGACTATTTAAAGATTTGACCCCATTTGACATTTTGAAAAATTAAAGTTGCAGTAAATGAGTGATTTGTAAAACAATTATTATTCAATGAACAAACTAATTAATTAAAATAATAATTAATCGTACATTACCTGGAAATAATCCAATGAGATCTGGTTCTTCATTAGGGGGTTGGCTATCTATTTGTCCATTCACACTGCCACTTATATGAAAATAACTGTCAGAGAAATTAGCTTCAGCCTTGCATACAATGTTGTAGTCATCTGGATTATTCATGCCTGTTGTAAGTTTGAGTAATAACCTAAAAAATATTTAAGTTAATACTTAATTCCAGTAAGTTAACCAGACTACAGAACATTGGATACCTAAGGCATCTATCATATTGATTTTGTTCATATAAAATGTAGTCTATGTCACACCATAATAATCAATCCTTATTCATCAAAATCGGCTCAGTAATTTAGGTGGTACTTTGAAAAACATACTAAAAACAAACATACATAGACTGCTAAAATCATAAGTCTTCCTTTTAGCCTTACCATAGCCAGTTAAAAAAGAGTGTTGCATTAAAATATAAAAATGGGCAAGTGTTAATCGAAAACAAAAATGTTTAAATAATGATGACTAATGATTTAATTGTTACTTTACATAATAATTTATAAATACCTCTGTGGGTTTCCTTGTAAGGATCCATTTATTTCTATCATATCGCCATTTTTTAGAGGCCTCGGTAATCTAAACATATTTTCGTTCTGACGATGTGATTCAGGCCAGGCAGTATTTTGTGAAGGACCATTCAACATCGTTCCATACACTTCATTGTCAGCGGGGGAGCTAAATTAAACGAAAGAGTTTTATAAGATAAAATGCGAATATACCTAAGTCTAAGTACGTAATTTTAGCATCTACACTCCTTTAATTGCATTTACGTAAAAAAACACACACGTCCGATGTTAATTGAAGTCAACCAGTGAATCGATTTAAATATCAACACTCATGTTCAATTATAAATTGTACCTATAGGTAATTTCTAATTAAAGTACGTTAAATAACCACAAGCGTTTTACCACAAGCACAATTCATCATAAAACTTATACAATTTACAAATCCGATCTTGTATTTTAATTTACATAACCTCCCAAACTTGTTTTTGGGCTTTCGGCGCCTCAACTCAATGTCAATTGTCAAATACAAACGCAACGTTTGAAAAAATATAGTGTTGACAATGACATTTGGATATTGAATAAGTTCAGAAATTCGTTTGGAAATGTTTTGAAACAGTAAAAAGAATTATCTGACAAGAGCATAAAGAGAAATTATTGAACTTATGAAGCAAAGTAAAATGTTTGCAAACACCGAGTTGGAAGTGGTCTTTCAAATATTACGAAAATAATAGTATCGGGGCAAACCTGAATTGCCATGAAGCCTCAAATAACAACACCAAATACTAAGTGCTACACAGTACACATTTCCATAAAAGCCTTACCCCTTCACACACTCCCAACAGTTTTTTAACATCGTGATTTATTTAAGTTCTTAATCAATAAACAATCACAACACGTCAGTTCACGCCGAGATTCGTTTTTAACTACCTATCAATGATAGAGAGATGGAATGTGGATTGACTAAGATGACGTAATACCGAAAACAAACACGCTCACTGTGGAATACGGAGACACAACACAATACACTTATACAGTATACACCGTACACACCTTGAAGATTACCGCAACCGGCACTTCGTCGAGCCGCAAGCGCAGTTATTTTGCCCGATCGAGACGTCAGTTTCGAGCACCACTTGTAAAGCTACAGCGCATACAGATTTTTGCCGCGATATATTATATAGTTTTTTTGATAACATACTTGATGATGATGTTATCATACTTAAAATATCGTCACGTACTTCTCTTCCTTTTTTTGTCATCCTGTATCCAATATCCGTACGACGTCACACGTAAAGGGAGTTGACGAAGGTGGTTTTATGGTGTAATCTCGTAACACTATCCTCCAAATATTTACAACCTAGCTTTTAGCCGTGGCTTCGCTCCCGCCAACTATTAAGTGGTGATTCCCATGCAAAAATACCAAATTTTCATTTTCTCTATTTTTCAACTGTTCTTTTGGGGTTTTCCCTTTTTTTTTTTGCTTATAAACCACCCCAGTATTAAATGAACAAAACAAAAAAAAAATCAAATCGGTTAAGCCGATTTTGAGTGTAGCTAGAATAACGAACATGAATTAATTTTTATACATATATTTTTTTTTATTCGATGACAAGATAGCCCTTGACTGCGATCTCACCTGATGGTAAGTGACGATGCAGTCTAAGATGGTAGCGGGCTAACTTGGAAGGGGTATAGCAGTGTATATGTACATATAGAAAACATAAAACTCAAATGTCTGTCTGTATTTCTAAAATAACTGCTTTTTTAAAGTCTATGCTATGCTATAGGTACTATGATTATTTGAACGATCGATAGCATAACCCAACCGTTTTAAATTCTTTTCTTGTCTACCTGTTTGAACGAGCTAATGCCGGAACCTATTTTAACGGGATTTTGATAAACAAAAGAAGTATCGAAGAGCTTCTAAGGCTACATTTCTCTTGGATCTTGATGAAAGGCAAGGAGATACCTTGCATCCCGGGAATAAAGAGATCAAAGAGTTGTCGCAGGATTTTAAATTAGAAAAGCTGTGACTTTGAAATTTTTACAGCATCAAGAAACAATTGACTGATTTCTGATTCTGATTTAGTACCTCAAATCGTTTTTTGAGAAAAAGGGCATTGACACACAGACAGACGGACAACAAAGTGATGCTATAAAGATTCCGTTTTTTTTTCGGAACCCTAACAGCTGTCGCTACGAGAACCTACAGTATTCTTCTGTTCTAACGCCCACTTGATCCGTTATTTTAGTATCAAATCGTAAATCATTATTTAATGTGCGGTTTTATTAATTCTATAAATCTAAGTCACGGAAACCTACTAGTCCTTAAACTATTAGTATTACAAATCAACCCACACCTTATTCAGGTAAATCACCTAGATACTCGTACATTTTATCAGCTTCGATTGTCCTCGCGTTCGCTGGTACAGGCAAGTACTTGATAAGTATAACAATAACTTCAATATATTTATTAAAAATTACACCTATGTGTTTATGACTAAGCGTAGTTCTTTAGTACCTACCTAGTAGCACTACATTCCACCCATAGCATATTTACTCAACTTTACATGACCTGTTTCTGTTATTTATTCATTATTACTTCCAGCCATCAAAGTTATCATTAAGTGCCGATAAAAAAATTAATTGGGAGGAAAAAGTTATCTGGATTTTTATTTTTATTTTCAGTAGGTACTTACCACTGGGCAGATATAAAGATACAGGTCAAAAATTATCTACAAGAAATATTTCTTATATCTGCCTAGTAAAGAAAGAAATCTAAATATATAAAAGGCAAAGGTGACTGACTGACTGACTGACTGACTGACTGACTGATCTATCAACGCACAGCTCTAACCACTGGACCGATCGAGCTGAAATTTGGTATACAGGTAGCTGTTAGGACGTAGACACCTGCTAAGAAAGGATTTTGGAAAATTTCAACCCCAAGAGGGTTAAATAGGGGGTTAAAAAATCAAACCTAACGTGAGCGAAGCCGCGGTTTAAAGCTAGTGAAAAATATAATGCAAAAACAGACAAGTAAAACTGTAAGTGTCCAGGCTCAGTATATATTTATATATATATATTTTTTTCATAATACTCTCTGCATACAGAAAATATTACAGTTATCTACCTAATTGAAGAGTACGTGACTTTATTGATCAACTAGGGTACTATCACGTAGTTATAAACTTGGTTGACGTACATAGGTAAACGTAGGTACGGCATTTTACAATCTTGACTCGTCATTCAAGTCACATTCTTCTAGCGAACTGTCAGAATATTTTATATTCAGTAATATCCCTATTCCTATTTAATATTTAGATGTAAGTTCCTGATTCAAGGGGTTTTTTGATGACTTGGCATTTGGTTGTGATCTCATCTGATAGCACGGAATGAATGACAGTTACCTGCTATGACAACTTTATAAAACAATTAGCTTTTGCCCGCGGCTTTACTCACGTAAAGTTCGATTTTTCAAACCCCTATTTACCCCTTTAGGGGTTAAATTTTCCACAACCCTTAGCATCCTCTAAGGGTTTTAGGCCTACGTCATAATAGCTATCTGTATGCCAAACAGATCTGTCTCGTGGTTTGAGCTGTGCGTTTCAGAGTCAGTGCGTTTCAGTCAGTATTTAACTAAGCTTATTTTAAGAAACGTCGGATTTTTATTCGTATGTCTTATTAATATAAAAATATTATTATTTTTCATTTAAAATTAAATTGTTTAATATTTAATTATAGTAAAAAAAAAACTTACTTTGTGTTTAAACTTTTAACGAATAATAACTTTGTACTATTATTATAACTTATAATATAATACTTACTTATTTTAAAAGTATTCGAATTAAAAGTTACTTGGGAAATCAGCTCTTTCACTAAATATATCGGTCATAGATAAATGCGTGACTGCAATCGACTTAAACCGAACAGACTGAAGTTTTCCTGAACAATTACAATCGCAAGATGTTTTATTTTTTCTTTTGTATAAGTCAACGCGTAGACACATACTGTGCAATATTTCTATTTTATTGCCATTCTATTTCTAGAATTTTGGATTTTCAGTTTTCAACTTCAAAGTATTAATGAGTATACTTAGAGAAATACAAATAAAACTTTTAGTTATATAGGTAGTTGATTTTCTATATAGTTAATTGTAATTTTGCGTACCGATGCTGACATAAAGGTCACCTTTAAAAGTCCCATATAAAATGATGAGAATAAAAAAAACTTTTCATTATTCAGGAATAAATAAAAATCTTTATTAGGCGGTTCCTTAAAATTATAATGACTAGACATAAGGAAATATACTTTAATGCATATTTTGAAAAATGGGAGCTATTCGAACAACCCAGAAATTCCATGTTTGGGCTCCATTCAAAATGGCATTGCATATTTTGGCCACTTTCCATTTCGATCTTTTTACTTGGTAAATTACGTTTTATTGGCATGATTAATTTCAGTTAAATAAAAAAACAGTAGTACACTTATTAAAACTAGATAAAACCTTAGAAAACCAAGATTGCATATTGAGTATGATTTCAAACTGAACTTCAGATCTTAAACATATTCCTGAGGTCGCTTAGATTCAACTTTGGTTCAGAAATGTTTTAGCGTGCCTCATTTTCATAATTTATGGAATCTAATGTTGTTTCTGCCTTTCATATTACGAGTGCTTCCGTTTTTCATTGTACATATGTAATTCTTAATTATTCTAAAGGCATTTTCCTCCTCCTTTTAGTTAGTCTTTTCTCTGATCTCTCTCTTCTATAATCTCTCTCCATTTTGTGTTCCAAGTGCTCAAAGTCAATAGTGTTGTCGTGTAAAATTAAAGCTCAAGTTCTTGACATGTTCAACGCCCTTAAAAACGATGTATTCGAGACTTTTAAATGACGAGAACCTACAAAAACCTATGGG
Source organism: Hipparchia sbordonii (assembly GCA_038048805.1). NCBI lineage: Eukaryota > Metazoa > Arthropoda > Insecta > Lepidoptera > Nymphalidae > Hipparchia > Hipparchia sbordonii. The sequence goes on along the minus strand of CM076104.1, from coordinate 5,151,790 downwards.
CTCTTGTCCTCTATCAGTTTCTTCAAAATGTAGATCCATAATTTCGTCAGCGTGAAAAGTTCTAGCAATGACATGCAACGTGAAAGACACTTCTTCTGAAAATAAAATGAAAATTCATGTTAGTATTTCTAAATTGATAGAATTTAGTAAGTGGTCGTTATCGTACCTTTTACAAAATTATAAGGTAAAGTTGGAAATAAGTCTTGTATAGTTTAGTATGTATTTAATACGTAATACGTATAGAGTACACTCCCTGGTGAATCCAGACGGGTTAGCTAGATTTGTTAAGGTCTTATGTTATAGGAACATTAATTGCACCATCAGATGGGTATAATTAAACTACAGTTGAAATCAAACATGCCCCCAAAAAAACTAACATGGTGACATGCAGAAGTCAGTCTTCGTACCTCCATGCTTAAGCTTTTTCTTGGGGGTCAAAAGCTTTGTGACATATTACTGGTCACGGTACTTTAACCGTCAATTGTACAAATGGCCCTCTAGTTTCTATTATCTTCTGGGTCAAATGAATGTTTATAGATTATTGACGTATAGTTTTTTTTTAATTCTCATTTTTTAATAAGGGACTTTTGAAGGTGACCTTCATGTCAGCCCCATCGGTACTCGCAAAATATTACAATTATAATAATACAATTAATATATACAAAATGAACTACCTATATAACTATATCAATTTGAGAGAATCACTAACAAATCTATATACTTTAACAGCCGAATTATTCAAAGGATTGCTAAAAATAGAATTAAAAATACCAGTATTCATAAAATAACGTATAGTTGTATCCAAGAGAAATGATGAAATTTTTAAAAGGGGTACTAAACTTCTGACATTTTCTATTATAGAATTTAATATTATAACAAAGAAAGGAGGTTAACTTACTGTTGTTAGGGTCAATATCATAAGTTGTTTCCCTAGTTTCATCCTGATTTTCGAATAAAATTTTCAATTGATCCTTATGTTGATTAGGAATAAAATAGATGTTGCATTCGTCGATTTTATCCATGTGATCGCCAGAGAACGTAGCAGTAAAACTAAAAAAAAAGAAACTACTTAATTAAAAACAAGTAACACCTAAAACGTCTAATTAATTAAGGTTAACATTAAGGTTAATATAAATATTATTGAAATTGTTTCAGAAATAACGAATATGGACCCTAATATTTAGAGTTTATTTTACAATATACTATTATAAGATTTTGTTTAGTTTAATAAACTATATCGAATAATTTATGTAATTAATGAAAATGTCAAACTTAGATCATAATAATTTTAGTAATAAGGTATAATATTTATGCATAAATTAAATCTTCCCGGTTCCTATATCTATATTGAATATGTTATTTGTCGATAAGTAACTTCGAAGTGTTGATAAGGTCCAAAACCTGGATACATAGTTAAACTATTTATTTAGTACCAGAAAACATAAACATATTATAAAGGACGTGTATCTTATTTCTAAGGAAGAGACTTCTTCTAAAAGCCCTCGAATAATGTAGTTTGGGAGATAACAATTTATGAACATAAATCACAGATAGATCGAATATAAGAACCGGGCGATAGGCCAAACAAATTGTATTTAAAATTTAATAGTGACTTATTCTGTTGTATGTATTCTAAACTAAACCAAATTAACAGCTTTTTTAGTGTTATTCTTTTCCTGTTATTAAGGAATAACCTGAAACTTGTTAATTAAGCTTACAAATTGTGCACAACAGAATTAGCCTTACTATCAACATCACAAAATAATTGTTTCTGATTGTTTCTTTAACACAAAAATTTTAAAACTTACATGCCAATATTGTTATTATTTCCAAGAATCGTTATGTTGGTTCCTGGTTTAATATCCTTTGGTAGTTTCAGTAACGTTTTATGAGGATTAAAGAGTTCTACGTCAGATGACGAAGAAACTGGTATCATTTCGATTTGTTTTATAATAACACTGAAAATTGCGAAAGTTTTAACTAAATCCATTTTTGCACTCAGTCACTTTTTTAAACTGTTCTTATTTTGGTAAACGAAACTTGAGCGTAATAGTTTATTAATTGTTAGGTACTTTATTAATATCGACGTGCAATGCAACGTGTGAATTAATTACTAGTGATGGATTTGAAAATATAGTATTTATTATAATGTAAGCAAATGAATCATAATCGAATTGTCATAGTGCATTTAGTTCCTTATGACTTTATAAGGGACAATATACCAATTCATGTATGAGATTATTCCTTTAATTTAAATTAACGTGCATAATTGCTATTACATATTATTACCTACATATAAATTATCTTTAACGAAAAGAATATTTCCAATGATGCATCATCATTCAATTTCTGCTAAATCAGATATAAAATATAGATTTATCTTTTTATCTCAAGACAATTGCGTAAGCCTTTAAGTACGATCACTATAGTGGAGATGTATCTAGTCTAAGATGCAAAGGGGGATAACTTGGAAGGGGTATGGCAGTTTAATCAAACCCATACTTCTTTTCGCTTTCTGGTGTCGTAGTGAAACTGGTGAAGTGGTGGTAATTAGCCAAGTCTGGGGCCCCTCCAGATCAGACCGACAGATTTCTTATAAAAGGGGAAAAACATACAGACAGAATATTCAAAGAACCTACTAAGATAACTCTTATAGAAGGTGTTCGGAAAAGGTTTATTCAAGGACATAATCCCCTTTTCATGTTAAAAGTTTGACAAAACTTTGTGCAACCTAACTAGGGTCCATATCCAACGTTCAATCCGAATTTTACAAGGATCTACAGCATCTGCCGTTAAAGGTAGCCGGAATTTGAGGTTTTGAAGGCCCCTATCACGACAATTTTTTAATATATAAACCTCGAAAAAGTCAAGCTAAACTTGACTAATATCCTCCTCTACCCTCCAAATAAGTGGAAAGCTTATGTTTGGAGTGGGTACTACAATATAGTGCAACGGATAGGGATCGAACCGTCGAGACTTCAGATTTAAGTCCGCACTTTCAACCGTTGGGATTTTGAGGCCTATTTTGTGTGGTGGTAGGAAACCCTTTGGCTCGTTTTTAGACTTATCATTGACTTTTCGACAGGTGAATCAAATGTATACACATTGGGAACAATCGGCACGCACCGCGTCGTCACCACGAAGTTGCCGTCCGTGGGCAGGACGAGAGAAGCCATGACAGCTGCTGGCAACACCACCACCAGGCTCCTCGGCACCTTCCAAAAGGTCTGCACAGTTCCTGGTATCTTATATTTATTAACTAACTTTACTACTATAGGTTCGCAAGGATTCATTTCATTTCGAAAGTTCAGGAAATGGATGAACTTATAGACTATTCCACATTAAGTTTTTGGGCTCATTCCTATTAGTACAGGATTAGTTCAACCGTTGAATTAGTGGGACTTTTTCCCCCAGTAGAACTGTTAGAAAGATTTAGATGCAGTTGTACCAATGGGATAAAATTGTTGAACTCAGATATTATTTAGTAGCATCAAAACATGCAATGTGTAACATAATCTCAAATTAATTTTTTAATTCCATCCCTAAAGGGGTGGACAAGTTTCTATAAAAAAACATTATTTTTTTACAACCTAAACCCACGCGAATATTCGTGATGATTAAATTGATAAAATCTCTAGGTGGCCTAAGAACTTCTTCAGCTCGGTCTGTAAAAATAACGCCATTGTTTTTATTGGTTGTAAAACTTCCAAATGGTATTAAATCTATTTAGCCAATTGGCGTTAACCTAGTTAGCATGCCCTTGGACGCCTGTTCTATTTCGTATGCATACGTGAAGTGGCCGCAACTGAATCCGAATGGTGCGGTTTTCTTACATTACTAATGTCTCAAACGGGAGCAACAGTTCCGAAATAACCGTTGCTGGATGCCTACAAATCGAGTAAAATGTAGTACAAAATTATTCTTGGAGCGATGCAATGCGAAAAATTTCAATCTATTTCTGAACGATACGGAATCGAGCGATTATGTTTATTCAATATGATTTACAATACCAGATGCTTGCACGCGTGAATGAATTTCTCGCTTGAATTAACCCGCGCGCCAGACGTTATACTTGAGCGCTTTAGGATCTGGAGAAACCCTTCGGATTACAAAGCTACTAACGATACGATCAAAATTGTAAATCAGAACGAGATGTAACTATACCTACGTACATTTTTTTAATCTATGAAGAACTGCAGCCCTCATATTATTGATTTTGTCGGAGTCAAAAGCCTTATAGGTACCTATATCGTGTCTAACAACCTGCACGCAAATGCAAAGCACATGAAGGTTGTTTTTCATTCATTCATCGAATTTAAAAGTTATCCACATACAAAATTACAAACAACCGTTTTATGATTATTTCGTTTCGCCCTCTCTAAAGATAATTTTTCAGCATCAGCAAAGGAGTCTTTCTGTATTCTTTTCTTAAAACGGAGTGATTTATATTCTCTTGGCTTTTCTTCTGATGATTTAACAATGTTGCTAGGTAATTAATTAACAGATTACAGATAAATTGGCGTTAAACGTATATTTCGACCTATACGTAGAATAGAGTTATATATGATTATGGCACAAAAATTTTTTATTGCATTTTTAAGCCTAAAAAGATCTCTAATATTTACTAGTGAAATCAAAATTTTAAAAAGTTATGTAGATCCAAAGATACCAGTCGAATAAAGGTACATTTAATTTATTTCTCCAAAGAAGAAGGGCCCGACAGCACAAGTGTCAGTATTCACTGTCCAGATCAGCGCGATCGGAGGGTCACATCTGTAGTTGTATTCATGTTCTCCGAAATGATAGTGTGCACACGCTCACACTTTTATCTGCTATTTTCGTGTTAATTTTGTTATTATTTTTTACTATATGTGCTCAAACTTAAAAATACACGCTCAAAACATATGATCTTCCCTTCGTTAAAGCCAAAAAAAATTGAATATAGTAATACGACAAATGCCGTGGAGATAAAAAAAATGGAAAAATGAATGTTCCAGGTAAGTGAATGGAATTTTCTTTCTTCAGCTTTGTAATTATATTACATAGATTGCTCTTAGATAGTTGTATATAATAATTTTTACATATATATATTTTTAAAGCTAAATAATTAAGTTAAACGGTTCCACATTCATATAGAACATTATACCTCGGAATGTTAGATTTTACTACAAAAAACAATCAAAAAAAGAAATATCAATTCATTACACCTATTAAACATTAATTCATACATTTTAATAAGTAATCAATAATATTAATTATTTTACCATACTACTTTATTATTCGGAAATCATGTAAAAAATATCGGGACAATGTGCACAAGTTACTTTGTTCGAGGGAAATTATTTTGAAATTATGAGGTATGTGTGTATATATTCATTTATTCTTGGTTTGACATTGAGATATATATCCTTATTCAACTGAAAACTACCATAAAAGCCTAAAATTAATAATTTTTTTTATGTTAAGTATTTATAAAAAAACTACATAAAACTATTTAGACCTGTTTTCAGTAGTTAATTGCTTTAACGTTTTAATGATGTTAATTTTTGTTTTCAGAAAATGGCAGTGTCAGTAGTGGAGCTTTTACAATAACAGCACTACCACAGGGAGCTGAAAAAATTAGGCAAGAGGTCCCTGATATATGGGAAGATTGATATATCAGATGGAACTGTAAGAGACAGTCGATTATCTATACTGCAGCCGGCATATAATGATAAATACCAGTTTTTGCTACTGACAAAACTAGCCATAAGGCTGCACCATGTTGCTGAAAATTCTATAAAAGATAATAAATAATGTCTACCGTCGCCTGAAATTGCAACAACTAGACCTAACACTTTTAACTCGGTCCAACTTTGAAAATTCCCCTGCTGTTAGCTTTGGGAATTTGTCTTGAATATCATCACCAAAATGTGTACCGACTCCCATGCCTTCTCCGTTAAATACGCATAAATTGTCATGATGCCTTTTATTCTAACCATATGATGATCACTGGATGCAATCACCATCTACAACTAACTCTTACAGTGCACCTAACGACTCTAGAGATGATGGATGATGTGCCGCATCTTCTTTACAAATTCATTATTTTGATTAATTTAAAATTTTCATTTTGCGCGGTACCCAGTGGATCTCTGCCACCACAATATTATTTTCTTCGTGATTTAAAATATCTATTCAATTAAAATATTAATAATATAGACATAAATAACTTAGATATGTTACACGTTGCGATCGGCAACGCAACGATCACATCCTCGGCAGGCTCAGTGTCCGTGACATCGGAGATAAGCTGCAAGAAGCCCGTCTAAGATGGTATGGTCATGTAGCACGGAAACCACAAAGCTACGTCGGTAATAGATGTCTTAACATCGCCGTCCCTGGAGCTAAATCTCGCGGCCGTCCAAGAAAGCGCTGGCTGGACCTCGTAGGCGCCGATATGAGAGCCAATAAATTAAGAAAATTGGATGCACAAGACCGGGAAAAGTGGGCAAAAGCATGCCGGAAAGCGGACCCCACCTAGTGGGATAACGCTCAGTCGAAGAAGAACTTAGATATGATTGATTTCTTATTGATTGCCAATAATAAATCGCACAGAAAAATTGTGGAAAATAGAGAAAATGTTTTTAAACCTTTTTGTTTGCCAATATTCGGTTGTACTATTTTTAAAACTCCTGAAAGAACTTATATATTGTCCTTGTAGCAATTTTATTTCGTTGGTTTTATTCGAGTTTTCTATAATAGGATTATTATTAATGCTAAATAATAGTTCCTAATACGTTATTTATGTTTATGTTTTATATTATTTATTTATTAGTTTCATTTTGAGGTTTCTATAGTAGGATTATTAATACATTCTACTTACATATTTACACAATAGTTCCTAAATTTAATTTCCTAAATATATAAAAAGGATAAGGTGACTAATTGACTGACTGACTCATCATCATCACATTGCTCAAAACACTGGATAGATCGGGCTGAAAGATAGCTATTATGACGTAGGCATCCGCTAAGAAAGAATTTTTGAAAATTCAACCCCTAAGGGGGTAAAATAGGGGATTGAAAAATCGAACTTAATGTGAGCAAAGTTGCGGGCAAAAGCTAGTATTACCTATATAAAATACAAAGTACTTTCAGTTATTTTATTATTAATTTTTACATTTTTTTGTAAGACAATTTTATAGTAGGTACATGCTTAGTAATTAAAAAAATTAGTCAAATTATGTTGAATTTTTTTTACTAATAAATGTGTTATTATGAAATAAGAAACACTGTTTATTTTGTATTTATATTTCATTCTTTACAGCAAATAAGACCGTTTGAAGATTAGTATTTCCATAAAAAAAAGTTATATATAGACATGGTACGAACACTTTTCCCAAGTATAAGGTTACATATACATATAGAACATGGAGACATCCGCAAAAAATCGTCACATATGCATATAGAAACACCTAAATTCCAAATTATGGGTTTTGCATTGAGTTTATTGATAGTAATCAATGCATAATAATGTTCCAAAAGTATACTATGAGAATCAATTCTCTAGAAAAATAACGAAAAAAGTTACAGGCAAGACAAACTTCAAATCGCTCTCCTGTAAAGTAAGGATTTTGCAGAAGTAACTCTATTCTGCGTATAGGTCGATTTATTGAAAATAATGCTGCCCGTTTTCACTAACGTTCCCTAAGTTTTACGGGCTGCCTAAGCTAAGTTCGGTGACGCTTTTTGTCACTTTCGTTTTCACCAACCTTTAGGGAACACCTTAAGGTTTTTTTCATTGATTAAGGGATTGTGTTTAGGGGTTATCTACGTAAAAAGACACCTACTTAGGTCTCTCAGACCAGGTCAAAGAGAGAGAGCTCTCTGCGTCGTATTTCCCATTACTGAGGGTCGTGACCCCTTCCACCAAGAACTCTTTTATAGACGATGTCGTGCCATGTGCCTCGGTTTTTTGGGACATGCAAGGCTACTTAGTTATGGTTGATGAAAACCGGCAAGAGTCTTGTAAATTTTTCATACAGGTCACATATAATTTGTGTATTCATCGTGGTGTTTTATTGCGTAGGTGGATTACGTGTTCTTGGTGGGCGTCGGCGGCGGGGTGCCCCACTACACGGATTATGCCAAGCACGTGAGGCTGGGAGACGTCGTGGTCTCTACTCCCGCGCCTGATCTGCAAGATAAGTAAGTTTTGGACTGGCGGAAGATACTTCTTCTTGTAGTGCAGTCGTAGACGGAGGTTGGTAACCATTAGGGTTATCTGCACTTTGGATACTGCTGTATGGAACTAAGATTGGGTACTTTCCCATTGGCGTAGATTTTTAAGCTAATATTAATAAGGTGAAAGTTTGTATGTGTGTGTTTGTTTGTTTGTTACTCCTTCACGCCACAGCGAAAGAACCTATTTGGCTGAAATTTGGAACGGAATTATCCAGGATTAACACATAGGCTACATTTTATCCCAGAAAATTAGAGTTCTCGCGGGAATCAAAAAACTTTAATCGAATGAAATCGATGAAGTCGCGGGTTCGATCTAGTGTTTTTATAAAATAAAATACTATTAGCATCAAAGGACCTCGTGCAATATACGACAACCACCATAGAAACCCGCTGGTCGATTGCAGAAAAGATAGATAGATAAATAGATAAGAACTTTATTGCACACAAAAAAGAAACAAAATTGAATACGTCTTAAAACTGCGCATGCAAAGGCGGCCTTATTGCTAACAGAGCAATCTCTCCCAGGCAACCATGGAGTGAAATCAGGTGTGTGGTGCAACATAAAGGTATATTATTATAAAAGCTGCATCAATCATTTACGAAATAGACAACACATATATACTCGTACTTCAGATTTATTTATTGTGTTTTATAAAAGTGCCTTATTATTATTTATCATTCAAGGTCATATCTCAGAACATGACTAATCTTCAAGTTCCCACCGCTTAAGAAACGATTTGAGGTTTTTGTGTCGTGTATTATCTCATGTCCTAAATAGCCTGATAGTTAAATTGTGTTTTTTGTATTGCTAAAAATATTATCTTATCCTTTTAATTTTACATTGTATTTTTACCTAGAAAACAATTTATAAAGTTCTTGAAGTTAAAAAATACCCTTGGTTTTGTTTGGATATCGTTCATTGATATATCTACAATGATGCAATAAGTAAAACTAGATGCTTACCACTACATTCGATGCACCTTAGCGCAGAAAGTTATAATCAAATAATAAGAAAGTACGTAATCTCGCCGACGAAATACACTATGATAACTGGTTTTTTATTATAATGATGATATTATTTACCATAATACTATACACGAGATTAAAATATGAGTTGTTAGATTTGAAATATAACAACAAGAAACTCATGTTATCTCGGTCATAACAACGGGCGCTACCATGACGCGTACGAAACAACAATCAGCGGATTAAAGTCTTTTATCGCCTACTGAAATTACTAAATTACTCTTGCGCAGGTATCTACATCATTGTAGCCCATAGAAGTGGTGAACTGTTACTATAAAATAATATAAACGTAAAAATTCTTTTTACAAACCCGACTTCAAACGCCACTACAAAGTATATCAAATGTTCCTGTAAAATTTGAAGAGCTACCTCGATTTCTCCTATGGGACCACCTACCCTTTCAAACAAAATAAGAATTTTCCAAATCGGTCCAGGCGTCATCGAGTTATGGGGGAACATACATTTTGTTTTTAAATATATAGCGCTAGCGCTTGGCACCTGATGGTAAGTGAAGATGCAGCCTAAGATGGAACGCGCTTGCTTAGAAAATGCCAATTCACTCTTGATTTGAAGGTACCCAAATTGTAGTTGTAGGGAAAAACGGAAAGAAAAAAAAAACGAAAGATCTTTCCTGAATGAGAAGCGCTAAGGACATAGATCACTAAGCTCTGGCCAAATGTGTTTAGGAAAATAACTTTAACTAAGCTTTCAAAAAACACGGGACACGAAGTATTATCGTGTTTAGGTATACATACCAAGACCTTGACACACATATTGAGCTTACTCAATTACTTGTAATTCATATTAAAACCGACGCGGCGTCTTTAGGCGCCATAGTACAGCGTCATTTATTATGTCTTAAACAAACGTTATGAGAAAATCCAGTAATCCTCATTCGAAGAATCATAAAACTAGTCCTTTGGTTTCGCAACATTGTATAAGAAGCGAAAAAATTTCCTACAAAACAATTTTCCGGCTTATTTATGAACAATGTATCTTGACAAGATAGACATTGAGATTTCACCTGATAGTAAGTCCCATTAGGCCAAAGATTCTGAACCAACCTACTCGAACGAGACGCTTTTATTACGCTTTACCAGTTTGGCGAGATAGTAAATAGAAATATTTTGTATTATTATAATGATTAAATAAATAAATAAAAAATTAATTAAAAAAAAATTAACGTTTCTGATAAGAACCGCTAAGGTGTGGAACACTCTTCCAGCGTACATGTTTCTTACCACCTATAATTTGAGTAGGTACCTTCAAGGCAAGAGTGAACAGACATCTTCCAAACAAATGCACTCCAACCTAGACCTCACCAGTGCTATCCAGTATTGATTGTCGTCAAGCGCAAGCCTATTTCGGATAAAAAAATTCCCCATAATTCTTGAGAATTCTCCATAATGTTCTCAAAGGCGTGTAAAGTCTGTCAATCTGTGGTGGCCTATGGCCTAATCCCTTCTCATTCTGACTCGATACAGACAGACGATAGATCGAGATGATCATCATGACGACAATGTAAAGCATATATGGTAGCTTTTTATCCTTTTAACGAATGCTAGGAGTACATACTACCTAAATTGGTATAAGTGAGTTAGGCGTGCGGGCATAATGTAAATGACCTCACAGTATGCCCCGTGAGTGGGTTAATGAATGTAAACTTTGAACTATTGATCATAGCGTTACCTGTGGTAATACGTCATCAGACACTCACTCCTAAATTCATTACCTATTTGAATGTGACACATTGTATGGGAAATACCATAATTGTAAGTTTTTATATAACTTGCAATGTATGTATGTTTAGGTAAAATCTTGCAAGCTGAACTAGAACGATTTCGCGGTTTCCGATTGAACTGAAATTATGCATGTAAATCTGTTCAAATAAAAATGTAAGTACAGTAAAAGGACGATACCCCCATCAAATTTAGACTTTTATGATTTGTCTTGACAAGTACAGCTGTGGTCCTAGATAATGTTCAGGATCTGATAATGTAGCTTCTAAAAGCGTGTTTTCTCTTTATATTTTTTAAATTTATGTAAACTTGTTTTAATATTATCAAGTAGAGGCTTCATGAGAGAGTTGATCTAAATTGGGCGATGAATACATCAACCGTTCCTTCCTTCATTACATCAATCATTTGCAAACTGAACGGTAATCCCCAGTGGGTGCAGGACTATTAGGAATGGACCCTAAACTTACTTGGACTATTAGATGGGGTGCTATGCACATGATATTATCTAGGATCTAACTATCTAACTGCCCTGTTGGTCTAGTGGTTAGCAAGTTCGATGACGAGGTTCCGGATTCGATTCCCGGGTCGAGCCAAAAATGTATTGGGGTTTCTGTTCAGAAATTTTCATGACTAGCCCGGAGTTAGGAAGTCGGCGGTGATTCACCCCCGTGCCTTGGAGAGAGAGAGACCGTAAAGCCGTCGGTCTTGCGCCCGATCTCTTTCCGGTCGGATTTTCCGTCCAATCAGGCTATGAGAGTGAGGGAATAGAGAGTTCACCTGTGTTTAAGTACACACTTATGCACTATAATATCTCCCGCGCAGATGGCTAATCACTGTGGAGATTGGCCGTTGTGGCCGGATTCGGTCGGGAGGACATTATTATTTTTTATCTAGGATATGGGCTGAGATACCTGACGTCTGCCAATACAATACCTTGCAAATTGAAATAACGACAGTCAGTGACTAGTGGCTAATAAAACTAGATTAAAATAACTATTATTATACTCATTGAAGTACGCACTTCTTTAGCAACGTTATCGTGGTTCTTAGAAGGATTTTTACTATTAATAAATGTAACTATTGTTAGTTTTCCCATTCAGTATCTAGTAGGTATTTACGTAATAAAATAATACAATAATGTACGTTATTGAAATCTATCTAACCCCAGTCCCCACACATTTCGCACTGGGCTTACGTCACGTAATAATTATTATAGTTTGCACACGTATGTTGAAGTCGGGCTAGTGTCTCGCATCGGTTTCATCGTTTCTATTTAGGCCCGCCCACCTTCAACATACGTGTACAAACTACAATTATTTTGTACTTTGCAGTGGCGTTTGAAGTCGGTTTTTTTAAAAGTATTTTTTATATTATTATATTTAACAGTTACATACTCTGTCAGTTGAGTTAGGTTAAAGTATATAAATTACCTACTAATTACAAAAGTAAGGATATTAGTAATAAATAGTTCTATAAATGGGAAAATACGCCTAAGTTTCAAAATGAACTACGGATATACTTACCCTTCTATAAAATACCATGATGGTTCATAAATCAAAGTAGTAAAATTTTTCCTAACACTTTATCCACGGAAATTTTGTGGAATGGAAATGGATTGGAAGTCTTGTACAATTGAAGGTGATACAATATTATATACCTATTCTGTGATCCCAAATCAAATAACAACACACCATATATTATTAAGAATTACTACAATTATATAGAAAAAGAATATCCAATTTCCTTGTTTATTGTACTCATTATCTTTTCTAGTGATTTGTACCCGAAGGGTTACAACCAACGGGACTCTATTACTAAGCGTCTGCTGTACGTCCGTCTGTCTGTCAGCGGGCTGTATCTAATGATCCGTAATAGGTAGAGAGTTGAAATTTTCAGAGAATGTGTATTTCTGTTGCTGCTATAACAACAAATATAGTTCTTGCAATTCACGAGGGCGCGTAGCTCATGCTTGTGTGTGTCGAATCTGTATAAGTGGGAGTGAGAGCTTGCTCGCGCCTGACCGCTCCCACCTAGGCTCCTGACAGGCACACACACTTACGCAATGTGCATGTACACGACGTAACCACTAGTTAAGCTCATGCGCCCTCGTGAATTGTGAGAACTAAAAATAAATTAAAAGTTAAAGGTGGCTCCCCTACCAGAAACGTGTTTTTAAGCTATTGCATAGCTTCTATCGCGGGCCAGCGTGGAGACCGAATCCAGAAATTTCGTAACGAAAATAACCTGACACGGGACTCCTGTACGGTGAGCCGCTAGATGGCGTTGATAAAAAATGCTATGCAATAGCTTTACCGCGGCAGTCCCCGAGTGCCACACGTCTTTTTTTCCGGCGTTTTTTGGTATGGAACCCTTCGTATGCATTCGCATACGAAGTCGCATTTGACCGGTTTTGTTTTTTGTTATTTTAGATACGTGTACATCTACTGCGAAAAGGCAGAACGTAACAACAAAGGCGGTTGGGACTATGAAGTGAAACCGTACAAACCTGCGGACTACCTCCTGCAAGATCTCGCAGTCATCCTCGCAACTTCAAACGCCAATTGGACCAATTATGTCAACGACGGTATGTTCACTATTTGGTATTTCGCTTACTAATGCCCATTTTTACCAACGTTCCCTAACTTTTACGGGCTACCTAAGTTAGGTGACGCTCTCATTCAATTTCGTTTTCACGAACCTTTACGGAACACTTAGAGGTGAAAGTAAGGGATTGTATTTAAGGGGTACCTACCTAGGGGGATTTAGGTATAGTTGGTGAAAACGGGCATCAGTGACCTAACGAGGATTTTGGTTTTGGGCACCAGATGCTATCATGCCTATCTTTGCAGAACTTTTTTATTTCTAATTATTAATCCTACTAATATTATAAATGTGAAAGTGTGGATGTTTGAATGTTTTTTTGCCAAAATCTTATAATCTATCCCTGTGCCAAATTTCAGCCAAATCGGCTGAAATTATAGTCTGGAATAACACATAGACTACTTTTTAACCCGGGAAATAAGAGAGTTCTCGCGGGAATAAAAAACCTTAATCCACGCGAACGAAGTCGTGGGCGTTCGCTAGTAATTAGTAGTTATTATTATTGTTCCTAGGATTAAACCGCCTGAAGGGCGTGCCGGGTAGATGGGAGCCGCCCGAGGAGGCCACGGACCGGCTGTGCGTCGACGTCGGCGGGGGCGCCTTCATCGAGGTGTCCCACCCCGCGCCGCAGGGCGAGAAGACGTACGTACGGTCGGGGACTAAATATGTTTACCACTTTTCAAATTAGATTCTTCGTAACCTTGCGTTCAGTAAGGTCTATAGTGCTATATCAAGGCATTTGTTACGTTGTAAAAATTTCATGCATCGTTTTATCAAAAAAAGTATTAATGACTTTTCTATACAAATATTAGTATTAAAACTCATTTCCAAAATTCAAGTTTGACACATGAGAACATTGCACTTGTAAAAGTGACAATTAATTATCAAAAAATATATTAGATTTGTTATTTGAAATTTAAATATACAAAATAAATACAAAATGGAAGCTTAATCATAATTCTAATGGTGAAGTTCATATTGTGCATTGAATCATAATGATGCTGATAGCATCCACAGTCAAAAACAGTCAAAAGGAGGTGGATGAGCTATAGTGATGCGTGGTGTTTCTGCAGCATTTTACATTGATGTTCTGCAGCAAAATTCCGATAACCTAAGTTCAAGATAATGCGCTGAGCTACTATTCCATGGTTCAATCTGCACCGTGGCAGTCATCTCGTTCAATAGCCAGCTCGATCTGCTGATTTGAAACTGAAAATTTATGATTCAAAGGTGGGACTGTCAGAATCAAAGAAATCCTCAAAGTCTTAGATCACATTGCACTGGGGTATGGGATGATATGAACTGACTTATCGCCTTGTCGCGTCTATGCGAGAGAGTCTACGTGTTGTCATAGCAGCGAATGGAAGCTAATTAAGCTAATTATTTATTTATACTAATATTGTTTAGTTTCTCAATAATAAAATTAAGAAAACCTCCCATAGTAAATCAATCAGCTGATCGTCAATTTTGTATGGGAGGTCCACATCTTTTTTTCACATTTCGACCTATGTTCCTTAGGGAAAGTTGCTCAGTTTCATGAGCACATTCACCTCCTTCAGTATTATTTCGGAGTTTCATTACACGTTGTATGTACATTATGTCAGTGGCTTTCATTTTTTGATAGGCACTGGGTTACAGAATCAGGGGGCAGGTCACCTTTGACCGTTGGGCTATTAAGGCTCTTGAGATTGAAGCGTGTCACTCTGATTTGGGCAGGCGCGGGGCGCGCGTGCACTGCGCGCCGGTGGCGGGCGGGCGCGCGGTGTCGTGCGCGGGCGAGGCGCGCGCGGCGTTCGCGGCGCACGCGCGCGCGCTGGCGTACGACTGCGAGCTGGACGCCGTGCTCGACAGCGTCGTCGGCAACTGCAAGGACTGCTTCCTCTCCATCAGAGGTGACTTGCCGTTATTATTATGTTAAACTAACGATCTGTTCTTCGTCTTCGTCTTCGTTTCCTGGGAATCTTTTCCGCAAGTAGGCGTCGATTCGCCCGTTTTGCGTGGTTCCACTGGTACTCCCCGCCGGATCACTCCAGCCAGCCGAGCTCCCTCCAAAATCCGAGCAGGCCACCCAGGTCGGCGAGGACTTCAGGAAGCGTAGCTGGAGAGCCAATGTAATCGTGCCGTTGGTTGGATACACCACTGCATTTATACGATCTGTTCTAATAGTGGTTCGCCCCGAACTAACCCCTTGCGTCCTTGAAGTTTGTAGGTACCTAGACAAAACGATCTCCCTTCGATCCCATCTCTAACTTTTCGGAGTTCTGTGTGTATTAAGGAATTAAATGCCACTTGCTTTTACGGTGAAAGAACTCTGAAAGGTGTCTCAAGGCTGCCAACCCACACTTAGCAAGCGTGGTGGATTATGACCTCATTAGAGAAAAGTCTGTCCAGTAATGAAAAGGGATCAGTTAATATGAATAAGTGACCTAGAATTGTAAACGTTATTGCGTTGAGTATATTTTTTAAATTGATCTTATTTCTGTCTTATATGATGGACATATTTTTGTACTTGCCATTTCCATTAAGGTACAAATGCTTATATTTCTATAAAATTTTCATAACTACAGCAAACTTATAAATCTGCAAAATATTATGGATTTTACAGAGTATTTTGAAAGCATAGTAATATTGTTTTTTTTTTTCGTTAGTTTGCCAGATGTAACAACACATTCAATTTATGAGTGAAATATTTTACGTGACAGATTTTATGTTTAGTTACTTATAGTGACGATTTAACGAGCACGTAAAATCTGATTTAGTGTGATGCGTTAAGAAGCTACAAAAATTATACAGGCCATAAAGTGAATGGATAATTGAGTGCATTCAAAATAATCATAATAATTTTAATTAACGACCCTTTTTCCTTAACGACTAAACTTAACTATCTTTCGATGTATTGCATAAGGTCAGACTGTGCGTAAACTTATGTGCATCGCCTAATCATTTTGTGGAAATTTCGTTCTGCAAACACTAAATGGAACTTTGAAAAATTGTGACATTGATATTATAATACCAAGAAAACCTATAAAAGTTTATTTTTATACTGGATCAAATGACTTGATCAAATGTTACGCACTATAAATTTAAAAAAAAAACCATATTCATATAATTCTTTCATGTCACGAAGACGCGTGGGCTTTACTTTTTTGTCCATTTAACCATTTGTCCCTTATAGGCTGAAAAAAATCGAACCCTACAACCCTAGTCGGGGGTTAAAAACTTCTAAGTATAATCACCTTACGTGAAACAATGACTATTTCAGGCATCTCCGACTACCGTGACGGCACTCGCGGCAAGGATTGGCAGCCGCACGCAGCGCTGGCCGCAGCCGCTGTCATGAAGGCCATCATCCTGGCCTTGGAGCCACCCACCGATTAGCTGGAGGAACGAAAACGGCGATCGCAAACTAATACAGGCCTGAAGCCGATGTTACATTTATGAAGATATCGTCAGAAATGCGCCGTCGCGAGTGTATAATCTATCATCGCGAATGTATAATCTATTTTTTCTTATGCGTCTTAAAAGGAAAACTAGTCGCAGAAAACGTTTCGGGGAAACGCGTAACCGAAGGACGTTGCCGGGCGCTTACGACGTTATTAAGTTTGGGTTTTCACACGTCCTGTGCGCTGTGCTGAATACTTTTAAAACAATCAAGTCAGACAAGTATGTCTACTAGTTACGTAGTTTAAGACAACTAAAGAAAAATACATTATATCTGTGTGTACTTTTCTACATTTTCACATATTATACGAACATTTGCGACGGCTTGCGATTTTATCTTAAAAGTAGGTTCGCGACAAGAACTTTGGAAATCTACGTGCATTAAAAGTATCGTCACTAAGAAACTCTCGCGATAGTAAATTCGTAAATGTTATTTCGGCTCTAAATTTGACTATTACTTACTAGTGATTATTATAATTGGAAAATGCATGAAGGTCTGTTTAGTTTCTTTTTTTTTCATAGCTGATTTGAAATTAAATACATCGCAGAAAATTTTGAGAAACGCTTAAACACCACGTTGTGCGTTGCGGTGACTGAAACTGAAAGGTAGTGATTTTGTTGAGTTGTACGTAGACGATAAACTTTAGTCATCGTGTGCATAAAGTCTTAGGCTGAAATTTATAGACCGCACTTTCACTCAGCTCAGACTGAAGACAGATTTATGTCAGAGCATGTTAATTATGTCTCGCTTTAACCTATATCTTGAGTCTGAGCTGAGTCAGAGCACGCTCTATACATCTCTGAGTTAACTTTAATCTAAAACAAATTATTCCTTTTGTCTTTGTCATTAGAAAGGCTAGAAACTACATTTTCTATTGGGCATTTAAATGAATAGTTTTCCATTATACATATTAACTTTCTTCACTATAATTATTTATTAATTTTGTAGATATAAAATCCGACCTAATCTGGTCACGGCGGCCACTCTCAACGTAACCATCTGCGCGGGAGATATTATAGTACACAAGTGTATGTAACACAGGTGCACTATCTATTCCCTCACTCTCATATTTCCATGGGACGGAAATCCGACAAGACCGGAGTGAGATCAGGCGCATGGCCGACGGCATTACGTGCTCTCCGAGGCACGGGATATGTAGAAATAAGTAGTTGGTAGACGATGATACAGGTCCACTTGCCTTAATTTTTCCTGTTAGTTCTCTAGATGAAAACTACTTATTTATACACTATTTAAATTAAATGTACTAGTTATATTAAAAATAAGTTTTTTAACGTTACATCCCTATTTAAAATTTATGTCGTGTTATTTAGTAGATTTATGTCTTTAGATGTTTATTGTAACAATACCTTATGTGACTTCATGCGCGTGGACTAAATTAAATTTTCTGTTTAAATTTTTGGCATAAAAAGTAACCTAAAGTGTTCGGGATGCAAGCTTGCTCTCTCGACTTGTCCAAGTTCCATCAAAATCCGTTCAGCCGTTTCAAAGGTTAACCCAGTTTAACAGACAGACAGTGATAATATATAATTATTTATAGTCATTCAAATAATTACATATTAGTAGGCTTTTATTTCAAAACCTACTAGTAACTAATTTTGACCTCGTATTTATTTAAAATACAGGTATTTAATGCAATATGTTGTAAGTTCATTAAATACTCTTTCCATTTGCGAAGTCTTTCCAATAAAATTTATTTTCTAATGTAAACTAGACTTTGTAACGGGTATGTACACATTGGGCCATCGGGCGTACCTGCGAGTACGTTTATTACGCATAATATGCTTTGGCCGACAAAGGCCAAATTCAAATATAACAAATTCTGGTAAGGTCAATCAAATAAATTCGTCTAACTTAGGCCCATGTGTACTAGTCCCTTAAGTTATTATAATTTTAAGAGCTTGGCAATATTTATGCTTTTTTTATTCATTTATACTTATTCCAATAATATTACTTTATTTTCATGATAATTTGGTTCTCACGATCCATTTCTCTAGGGATCTGATCTCCTTGACAATTATAAAGATGGAAGTCTCTTGGATATATTTACTGAGGCCATAAAAAATGTGCTTGTATAAAAGCTAAAGCTGGGCCTAATCAAATAGTTGCCCAAATAAAAATAACTGAAAAAAGTCTGAAATATATAATGTATCGAAATATTTGCAAGCAACTTGCATTAGATTTCTTTCTGTTCTAAATAAATGTTTAATTTTTAAAATGGTATTAGTCGAGATTAACGTAGTTACCAAAGTTTTCTAAAAAAGAAAAAAACGTGTGTGATAAAGTTTGAACAGGAAAATAAAACCCTAGGGGTTCTACTGTTGTTCCTTTCTTTATAATACTGCCCTATTGCTTACAAGCAGTAACGCTCAAAGCGAATTCGCTCTACACTGCTGGCATTAAAAACAAAGCAATTTTGTTCATACTTTGACCACAAAAACACGCTGCAAATTGAAGTCTTATGATGAGATCTATAGAGCGTGCTCTGACTTAAGACAGAGTTAAAATTCGACACAAATCTGTCTAATTTTAACTCTGTCTTGAATCTGAGCGGAGTGAGTGCGGTCTATAGATTTCAGTCTAAAGTACTACCTTGAGATCTGCGTGGAATGCCACTCCCTTTCTGTTATAAATATAGTCAGTTCAATAAGTCAATTGACACGGATACATTGAAAAATGGGTTGTAGCAACATTGTGAAAGAGCTATGATGAAGAGATGAATCAAACATTTTGATAATGTACATAAAAAATACTGATTTTAATAAAAATAAACTGTGCACACATTAATTGTGGAAATGTGGAACAAAATGGAAACAGTAACCCACGTAAGTAAACTGACTTATTGAACAGGGTATAGCCTTTTATTATAGTACTAGATGGCGCTGTACGCTATTCCATCGCGCTAAAGTATCGTTGAGTCCAGACATACAAAGGCCTGAGAAACAAGCGGTTCGTTACATACAAACAAACTTTCGCTAATTTTTATAGCTGATGCCCGCGATTTTATTTCGCGTATTTTTGAAAGCCCCGTATAAAGGGGGTCGTAAAACTTTAAAATTAAAAGATTAGTCATTGAAATTTGAAATCGAACGTGACGACTGACGAATGACGATGACGAATAATATTTATTTGTGTATTTATATCGCGCACGAATAATGAATAATACAAAAATATTTTTAATGCTTGCAGTGCTTGCACGCGAATTCGCTTTGGATGTTCTTTTGTTTGTTTACCGCTCCATGGCGAGATTTTTTTATATTCTAAGTTATTTTTCAAGTTTCAGACAAACCTTGATAGATGTTTATTGCTAGATTTCAAAGTTAAATATTATAAGCGTGACAACATTATACTTTGTATATCGTATTCACTTACTAGCCTTAATTTTTTGGGGGGTCGTTTAACCCTTATGAGATACAAGATATGTTTCACCATAGGTATGTGTTCAGTCTACTCTGAAAAAAGAACTCCAAGTTACACTTATGAGTATCAATTGCCAGAACACAGAAGTAGTTAAGTACATACTATAAAACTGTTTAGAATAATTATCCTTAATAATATTATAAACGCGAAAGTGTGTTTGTTTGTTGGTTTGTGTCTCAATCACGCTATGTACGCAATAAAGCAACGGATCCACGTAATTTTTGCGTGGGTATAGTTGAGGACCGGGAGAGTGACATAGGCTACTTTTTATCCCGGAAAATCAGAGTTCCCGAGGGATTGTTAAAAACTTAATCCACGCGAGCGAAGCCGCAGGCATCACCTAGTTATTTATACATAATAATGCTGTAATTGTCTCTATTTCACTGCCATAAATGGCCTATTTATATTAGCATAGACATTTGTATAGTCAACATTTTTACAATTTGTTGTGAGGAACCAAAGTGTTAATTTCGGCTGTTTTTATACAGGTCTAGTCGCCTGAAATGTTACAATTTATTTACACCCTTTAAAAAGTTAAATTTGTAGAACATTATTTATATATTTATAAAGCCTTTGATGATATGTTATATCATAGATTTATATGATATAGTTAACGGTTATAACATTATTGTAAGTCGGTTCAGTGTTTGTCAATCAACTGAATCCAGTGTGATCTAGATGAATAGATTTACAGCCTATTTGAATACCAATAGACTATAGATACAACAATTAGTTAATATTGCATGGCACATTCTTTGTATTAAGTTATTCTGTCTCCTGAAAAATTCAAGTTTGTCACAAATATTTAATTTCTAAGAAAAAACAAGAAAACCATCTATGATACTAGTACGCTATAATCAATGTCAAAATGAATAAACTTGAAGCTATTTTGGCGCTGATTGCTAATAGAAGTTAGAGCAAAAATCCTAAATTTTTACAAATTGTATTGGGAAATATATTGCTCAGGAGCTTCGAACAAGAATCAGCCTGTTTGACTGCTGAAAAGATCAACCATTGCTACAATCATAATTGTGGATATTTGTTGAATTTATGGCATTCTTGCTGCAACAATACATTTTAGACAATAGCGAGGGTTGTCAGCAAAGATTGTGAATGTCGAATCGAGCGTACTAGTCTCATAGAGGTCATCGATTGAATACGACAAGTGACGTCGCGCCTGTCTCCGTGCATTTAAAGGCCATTTAAACTGTTAAAAGTTAATGTAAACGCTTTTGACTGCAAAAAAAAAGATACGAATTACGAACCTCCTCCTTTTTGGAAGTCGGTTAAAAATAAGCCACTTTGGCAAGTCAACCTAACAATTTATTAGATACTGGTGCTTTAATAATCAGATTTAAGATGTTTATTTCACGTTCGCCAAATAAATTTTAACTAGCAAATTTTGACAGATTTTGTATAGGCAATCTGTCGAAACAAAATTCGTCGCTTAAACGCTTTTCGGGGTTTATGAAAAGAGGTTATTAATAAAAATTATTTTAATTAAGAACGATTTGACAAAATCTAATTATTGAACAAAGTTTTGAAAATATATAGATCAATGGGAGCAGGCGTGGCTCTATCAATTTAGTTTTTATGTGTTTCTCATTACATTTGATTATTAAGTTATTATGTCGACTGTCGACCTGTTCTATTATTTCTTAAATATTACTTTATGTATATTTGAATCTTTGTGTTATAATTTGCTTGTTTTGTAATCGCACAAATAAATAGTAAATAGTCACTTTGATTTTTATTGAGTAGGTACCTACTAGTTAAACCTATTCATATTCAGTGGAAATATTTGAATATTAATGGGTAGGTAATGGATAAATAATTCCCAAGGGATAACAAATTCTGCACTGAAAAGAAATGTCACAATGTTTTGTAAGTATAATTGGCTAAAAATACTTTACCTAAGTCTAGGGATATAAGGAAAAAACAATAAAATATCAAGATTTTTATAAAATCACCAATTTATTATTTAATAGACACTGTAAGGAATAGGTTCGACTTGACAATAATTACAAGCGTACGCCTCATGGTAACAAATTCAATCTGAAAATAAAAATTTAGTTTTTAATGCGAAGTAGCGTTAGAAAAAATGCAGACTAGCGGAAGGCATTCCGCTAGAATATATTTATACTAGACTTCCGCATTCTAACGATCCCTGGATGCAAGATCATTTCTCATAGTACCTAATATGTGGCCGACCTAAAGACCTGTGATGAGTTTGCTGGCTATTTGTTTATCCATCCTACAACATTTCCACCCTAAGGTGGAAAAATGTTTGAGAATCAAGCCAATTCTGTGTATCCCAAGCTCTCTAAAGCTGTGATAGTTGAAAGCCTACGAGCGATCTTCCGATGTCTGATTTGATCCTACAGGATTACAAAGAGCATATAATATTTTTATTCATCGTCCACCGAGCGACCCTGACTCTTTTTATGAGGCTCAAGGCCCCATAATCTACTTACTATTTAAAAAAAAATCAGAAATAAGTTATCATATACTTTACCTATTAGCCTCTTATAAGTAATCCGCAATTTTTCATTCTGAAAAACATATAAACTTATATAATTATTAATTAAGACATTACCACACAAAACCCAAAAACATTTACTTATATCAATACTTAGTGAAAACATTTAGAAAGTCCCACATTCCCAATAGTTCAACTTCATTAATTTTTTTACTACTACTTCAATTCTCACGTATTTTAACGAACGATTCGGTTCGTAAGTTTCTTGAACTCTCCGCTAATTGCTAAATTGAGCGGACCGGTTTGGTGATCGGTAGGTATTAATAAAATATCACTCGCCAGGTTTTCCAAGTTCGATTCCAAAAGCCCTACTGAACTAAACTTGAATGTTGGTAGGTATGTAATAACACATTTTTTTTAAGCGTAAAATGTGAGATCTGTTATAGAATCAAAAATTAAAAATCAATGATACCGTCTATAAGTAAACTAAATTATTTATTTATTGTTTTATGAGAGGCATCGGAGAGGCAGGAATTACAAACGCTTTGATATTCATAGTAAGTAGGTATCTAAGTATTTAAGTATTTTCACGCACGAGAAAAATTAGTTTTATGGGTAAAAAAGAATAATTCCACTACAATTTGATATTAAAACAATTCTCATGTGGTAAGTCCGTTAAAAACCTATTTGAAATTGGCATGTTTGCATAATAATTTTCTTTTGGATTTATTTTCTCACAAGGATTTTTCTTACAATAAAAATAATTAAACTTAACGTAGGTATTAATACGAATAACGTAGTCGTAATGTTTTTTTTTTTTTTTTTAAATATATAGACTAGCGCTTGACTGCGATCTCACCTGATGGTAAGTGAAGATGCAGCCTAAGATGATACGCGCTTGCCTAGAAGATGCCTATTCACTCTTGATTTAAAGACACCCACATTATAGTTAGTTGGAAAAACGGAAGCCGGAAGGGCATTCCAAATTTTTGCGGTGCGTATTAGGAACGAGGAAGCGAAGCGCTTAGTGCGGCATCGTGGAATCGTGGAAATGTACGTCGCACTTTACAACCGATCTACGTACAGTCCCTGTGGCGCAGAGGATAGCGCGTTGGACTTCTAATCCAAAGGTCGTGGGTTCGATCCCCACCAGGGATGTCAAGTTTAGATTTTGGATAAATATAACATTATCAAAAAGGTAAATAAGGATTCCCTGATTAAAATACACAAATTAAATTAAGTCCTTTGTAATGTTATGATAATATACATAATATTATTATTAGCCACAATTAAATTAGTAGTTTTTAAACCTTTTGACTCTCTCAAAAAATTAGTGTTTTGCATAACAACCTACGTTTTTTTACAATTTCTGTACTTAACACCTTTTTAAAACTCTTTAAATTTTATTAAAAATAACAAAATAACTGATCTGCGCTATTTCTGTATTCCCAAAATACACTAATCCCAGTAAAATAATAAGTGAAATGTGTTATCAAATAAGTAAATGGCTTCACCACAAGTTAGGTGCAGTCCCACTAATCATTTCGTGACTGGCTGTCTCCTATCTACAGAACCTAAAAGTTTGCGGCAAATTGCTTGCAAAGTTGGTCAGATTATTATTTGCGACTTATTTGCTGTGAAAAGAAGGGTGTAATAAATAAATATATTCAAAGGTTTTCTTAGGGTTCATTCACATTTCACACTAAAGCAGAATATGCGATAGTCGATAATAATTTTACATAGCCAAAAAAATATTGACTTCTATCTCCAGAATTCAGTACAGCACAAAATACACTAATGCACAAAGTTCTACCGAAATCAAAACCTACCTACTGTGTGAATGCGTTTTCTTTTTTCATTTCTCTTTGGCTATGATTGACCCCATATCGACCTTAAGGGTCGATTCTGTGAGCGGCGCCGTGGCGTCCATACATACGCGCCATTGCGGCGTTGGCCGTTGACGCCACTCACTACTACACTTATAGTGAAAAAGTGCATAAGCTGTTTCTTCGCTACAGTCAGCTATTTGAATACAGTGCTCCACACTGGGTAGCCTCTGGATTTACAGCAAGCAATGAGCCATCATAAGCTTAGTAAGACTGCACCAACATTAAAAATAATTCTAGAAAATTATTTTTTAATCTTATTTAAAACTCATAGTGATTTAACTTGTTGTATAGTTAAATCATTGTGGGGTAGCCATATTTTTGGTGGTAAGGGTTATTTGTAAGTACATACACAAATGTTAGTTTGTGCTGAACATTTATTAGCTGATCTCAAAGACACAGAAAGCATTAATTAAACACTATTAATAACAACTTTTAGTACACAGTGCAAAACACAAAAGCAATGTGTCAATAGGTAATTCTGTTACTTGCATCATCAATCGTCAGTCTGAGAAAATGACGACCACCAAAGTTATTGTTGGTCTTCTATAAGTCGAAAAAAATATTAAAAGTTACAAACAAACAAATGACATTTCTCTTAAAACTGAATAGTTAAGTTTATATAATTTCATGCTGATAGCAGTAAAGCAGCAAATTTTATTTTAGTTGCATTTTTATATTATTAAACTTACATTTAACTGAGTATTTTTAGTTCAATCATAGTCTAAATAAATCTAACTTTTGCTACAGTATATTTATTAAGATATTTTAATTAAATTAATTATACCTATACCTATTTGAGCATTTTAAAACTTGAAATAAAAAATAAATACTATTTAGCATGAACCGTATGTCCACATAATATATCCTGATCAGTTTACCTGATCATACACTAAATTCATTTATGTTAATGAAATTCTAGTACTATCATATCAAGTCAAAAATTCAACTGAATACAATTTAATTTTGAACTATTGAACAACTTGATTTTAAAAATAAGTAAACAGTTGTCACCATACAATAGATATAAACAAAGAGGTATTATGAGTTTGTTTACATCAGTTTTTTTAATTTTATAGTAGCAAAACCTTACCTACTAATACAACTTTTTTATTCATGTAAGAATACAATCATAGAGTATTTTTTAATATAATATATTATTTACTGTAATCTTCAGAACAATGACTACTTACCAACATATTTAACTTCATCAAAAGCTTTTCTAGCTTTCTTGAGTTCCTCATTCATGGTAAGTAGGTCTTTTACTCTTGCATATTTACGTGGATCCTTTCTCACAAGAAATATGATGTCTTCAACCTGAACCCTGCCTGTTCTCCCGACTTCCATTGCCCTGAAAAGATGCTTATATTATTGTTTCATGTAATACCTACATGAAACTTACTTAATATAATGTCAGGACTCAGTAATATCCATTACTCAACGTGGAATATATACAGCTTGACCTGAATCCTCTCTGAATGGGAAGGGTTTAGAAAACAAAATTATGGAGAACTCTCAGACAACCAGGTTTCCTCACAATTTACCTTCAAGTGATAGGTAATTAATCGCTTTAAATGCACATAACTCCTTTCTGGAGTCCGAAGTTGTAATGACTAGGCTACCACCGCTGTACAACATGTTTTAGAAAAGTAATACTTAGTTGATGTTTTTTTACCTGTGAGTAGTTTCTGTAATAAATTCAATAACAAGATCTTCTAGAAAATCAACACTTTCCGTATAAGGATTGCGATCGTCACCAAAACCGTACATCATACATCGCAGCTCTTTACTGAATAATCTTTTTCTACCCGACGCTGTTGCCCCCAACTGTTGATCTGTGTCTTCATCATCGAACTAAAAACGATATGAGTATCAATTAATACTCTATAAATATCACAAACGCCTTTTTCACTAATTTTCTTCTTCCTTACTTGGTCAAATTGATCTTGATTATCTGGTGTAGGCGTAGTCATATTAAAACAAAATTGCTAGTTTTAAAAGTACTCTTTTGATGTTTAACTATGCTGTTTTAAATTATATTTATTGAAATTCGAAAAACTCACGATTCACGAATCGAAAACATTAGAGGAAAACATTAACACCACAGACCAGGGCCCCAAGTCTGCTATTTTACATGTCATTGTCATGGATCCGCAATACAATTACAATACAATTTTCATTGGTCCAAAATTTCGTAGTCTACTAAATTCACAATGGTCGTTTGATTTCTTATAATTGGATTGTAATTCAATCATACCTCGGTATTGCAATTAGCTTAAAAAGCGTTTGCCGAAATGAGTTTCAAAAAAAACTACATATTAAAAACGTTTATTTAAGCTAGATTCAAAGCTAGATGTGTCAGTGGCAAACCATCGGAAAACAATTGTGACGCCATTGAATTAGTAGACTACCAAAATTGCTAAAAGTAGCAATTGGGATGTCATTGATAGGCAATGTAACTACAATTGCAATAGCAGACTTGGGCCCCAGAAAAGATTAACACAAATGCGTAGACAGAGAAGGCAATAGACCAAGGTACTGTGTAACCGCGACTGAAATAGAGATAACATGACGTAACGATGACGTCACATGACAAGTTCGAGTTTAATGTTGCCACAATAACTGCACTCCCCTAGTACCCCAAATTAGATGGAAAATTCTTCCCAGGATTTTTAAATAAAACGACAAAACAGATGCTGAACTGTTTTATTTTTTAAATAACATACCTACACATATAAGGTTGTCTGGGAGAGACATACCTATTAGGGTAAGCTCCTATTTTTTTACATATATCTTAATATATGTAAAAAAACACACACAATATTAACTTCAACCACCACTTAAAAGTATAAAATAATTTTAGTTTGTACACGGAAGTCGGTTTTTTAAAAATATTTTTTTTTATACTAAAGTTTTTTAATGTAGTTTCATAGGACCAATTCACTAGATAATTATTTGCTCCTTAAAAAAAATATTGAAATGCCGAATAGAAATTTAGCATATGTGAGTCACTTTGAAAAAAGATGTATGTAACACAAAGGAAAATTTTTTTTCGTTACTAGTAAGAATGTTACACAAAATAATTTTTAATGAACAGTTAAAATTTTCCTTCGATCGAGTAATGCTATTGAATTAAAAGCAACAAAAATTGTATATTTAGTCATCAAAATCATCATTAATGAAATTAACAGTATATTCCTTTTTTCAGGCAGTCGTATAAAACTGCAACTCTTCATAGTTTAAGTTAATAATTATTTAAAAAAACATTAAAAGTCTGCCTCTAGCTATTTAAAAATGGCTTTAAAAATTAAGAACTTTGTAAATAAAATAATTCTTAAGATCGCCAACAGTTCTCGACTGGTCGTTGGACATTCGAACGAAACTTCAGGATGATTCAGAACAGTAACCGACACTATCTAACTGAATACACTTTAATCATCGCCGACATATATTATATTCTAGTATCCATCATCTTTCTTTTCTTTTCTCATAATATTCATTTCTTCCATCACGACTTTATTTTGTTTCAATAAAAATTAAAAAAAAAATTGAAAAAGTAGCCAAAGTAACCCGCCGTTACGGTATGTCAGAGGACATTACTAAAAAAAACCTATCTCCGTGCCAAATTTCAGCCATATCGGTTTAGTGTGGCGTATTGAGTAACAAACATCCATATGTTTGTTACTCAATCACGCCACACTAAACCGATATGGCTGAAATTTGGATGTATGTATGGATAGCCATACATACATTCAAACTTTCACATTTATAATATAAGTAGGATAGGGAAAATCGGGACATTGTATAGGTACCTAAAGCTGGCAACACACATAGATACTAAATTTTCTTATTAACTGTCAGTTTGTTTCGCACAAAAGTGTGTCGACCTTGAAAAAACTGGTTACACGATGAGGGACAAAAAATTGGGTAGCTGCGTCTCTGTTTATCACATTAATAACTTTATTTCTGCTCTCTTTTTAGTGTGAGTGAGAAAGAAATCGTCACTGGCTCTATGTCTTCTCTCTCTACGCACAAATGTCACAAATAAATAACTGTCAAGTGTCAACTGACCACAGATCACAGACAATCCCACTACGGAGTGATTGGTGATACGTAGTATCTTTAGTAATCTGTGGTAGGTACTTTGTGTAGGTAGGTACCGTAGAGAGAGAAGACATAGAGTCAGTGACGATTTCTTTCTCACTCACACTAAAAAGAGAGCAGAAATAAAGTTATTAATGTGATAAACAGAGACGCAGCTACCCAATTTTTTGTCCCTCATCGTGTAACCAGTTTTTTTCAAGGTCGCCACACTTTTGTGCGAAACAAACTGACAGTTAATAAGAAAATTTAGTATCTATGTGTGTTGCCAGCTTTAGGTACCTATACAATGTCCCGATTTTCCCTATCCTACTTATATTATAAATGTGAAAGTTTGAATGTATGTATGGCCATCCATACATACATCCAAATTTCAGCCATATCGGTTTAGTGTGGCGTGATTGAGTAACAAACATATGGATGTTTGTTACTCAATACGCCACACTAAACCGATATGGCTGAAATTTGGCACGGAGATAGGTTTTTTTTAGTAATGTCCTCTGACATACCGTAACGGCGGGTTACTTTGGCTACTTTTTCAATTTTTTTTTTAATTTTTGTTGAAACAAAATAAAGTCGTGATGGAAGAAATGATTATTATGAGAAAAGAAAAGAAAGATGATGGATACTAGAATATAATATATGTCGGCGATGATTAAAGTGTATTCAGTTAGATAGTGTCGGTTACTGTTCTGAATCATCCTGAAGTTTCGTTCGAATGTCCAACGACCAGTCGAGAACTGTTGGTGATCTTAAGAATTATTTTATTTACAAAGTTCTTAATTTTTAAAGCCATTTTTAAATAGCTAGAGGCAGACTTTTAATGTTTTTTTTAAATAATTATTAACTTAAACTATGAAGAGTTGCAGTTTTATACGACTGCCTGAAAAAAGGAATATACTGTTAATTTCATTAATGATGATTTTGATGACTAAATATACAATTTTTGTTGCTTTTAATTCAATAGCATTACTCGATCGAAGGAAAATTTTAACTGTTCATTAAAAATTATTTTGTGTAACATTCTTACTAGTAACGAAAAAAAATTTTCCTTTGTGTTACATACATCTTTTTTCAAAGTGACTCACATATGCTAAATTTCTATTCGACATTTCAATATTTTTTTTAAGGAGCAAATAATTATCTAGTGAATTGGTCCTATGAAACTACATTAAAAAACTTTAGTATAAAAAAAAATATTTTTAAAAAACCGACTTACGTGTACAAACTAAAATTATTTTATACTTTTAAGTGGTGGCTGAAGTTAATATTGTGTGCAATAAAGAATAATAAATTCTTTATTGCACACAATATTAAGATATATGTAAAAAATAGAAGCTTACCCTAATAGGTATGTCTCTCCCAGACAACCTTATATGTGTAGGTATGTTATTTAAAAAATAAAACAGTTCAGCATCTGTTTTGTCGTTTTATTTAAAAATCCTGGGAAGAATTTTCCATCTAATTTGGGGTACTAGGGGAGTGCAGTTATTGTGGCAACATTAAACTCGAACTTGTCATGTGACGTCATCGTTACGTCATGTTATCCCTATTTCAGTCGCGGTTACACAGTACCTTGGTCTATTGCCTTCTCTGTCTACGGTAGGTACCAAGTAATCTAGTTGTTCCTGGTCTATGGTAGGTACCTATCATATTGTATGTTCAAAGTAGATAACGTGGAAGGTAGGTACCTAACTCTGTGGGTCAACTTCAACTTTGGTTTTGTGATACGTACCTACGTCCTACCTAGTATCTATAGTAATCTGTGGTTTTGTCCAAAGACTACAGCAAGGAACATAATACTCTAACGAGTACAGTATTAATACTTGGTTTTGTCATTTGTGTAAAACTTGGGTTTTGACGGGTTTTGACTTTTGTGATTTGTTTTGATATGGTTTTGATCATAAATAATAGTTTAAATATTCAAAATTTCGTGATAAAAATCGAATTAGCGAATAAATTAATATCAAGCCAAAATGAATCCCATGACGTAAGTTTTTTCTATTCCAGATTTTCATTTTAAAACTTAATAACGTAAATTGATTGAGCACATATTATTATCTGAAAGCAATACCTACTTTGTTACAGAAACGTAAAAAATGTATTGAAATTAAGCGAGAGGGAGCTCGCTGGCAATTCGAAAAGTTCCTGGCACGATCAGTACAAAGATAGCGCTTGGTTATTCATAGGAGGTTTGCCATACGATTTGACGGAAGGCGATATTATTTGTGTTTTTTCCCAGTAAGTTGTGGAGCACCATTCGGATTTATAACGCGAACTCCGAGCACGCCACATACAAACAAAGTTTTATTCTAACACTAGCTTTTGCCCGCGACTTCGTCCGCGTGACTTAGTTTACTGTTTTTCCGGTGTAACTTTTCTTGTAATCAAAAAACCCGTTCAATACAAAATGTATGAGAAAATGAAATTTTTCATAATTTTTTTCCTGAATTTTTCCGATATTTTTAAAGTTATTCTGTTATTCGGGACGGAGACACAACAAAAAAAGAATTAGAAAAATTGGTCCAGCTGTTCACGTGTGATACTGCGACCAAGGGTACATACAATATTATTTATGTCACATCCCACAGGAACAGGATAAAAAGTATCCTATGTCGTTTTCTTGGTTCTAAACTACCTCCCCACCAATTTTCAGCCAAAACGGTACAGCCATTCTCGAGTTATAAATAGTGTAACTAACACAACTTTCTTTTATATATATAGATATGAGACTGATTTGACATACACATTAATTTTTAAAGCTTGGTTATTTTTACTATTGACTGAAATTATTCATTCATTCCAAACGACTACAGAGTTTTGTTTTGTAATTACTCAACTGCCAAGTTTCTTGTCGGCTCTTAGCAGAATCTGCTTTAAATAGCAGTGTTAGAATCTTGATTTGTCATTAGAGCTATAGCCTACATGAAATAAATAAATTTGAATTTGCCTACCTCACCTAAAGAACCTTACGAATTGTAATGGGAGTATTGATAAACTTGTTACTTAATACTAAGTGTATTTTTTTTTTCTAGGTATGGAGAAATTGTCAATATTAATTTAGTGAGAGATAAAGGAACAGGGAAATCACGAGGGTTTGCATTTATTTGCTATGAAGATCAGAGGTCAACCATACTTGCTGTGGATAATTTGAATGGAATTAAGGTAAATGTAGTAGGTAAATTATCTTTCTTGAATATGAGTAGAGTGCACTCAAAGAAAATCACTTCAAGTCACTGTAATAGTATTTTTTCTTTAAAAGTTATCTAGATCTGCTCTATAGATATAGAGTTTTGTTATTGAGAAAACTTCCAGTTAAAATGCATATTAAATATAATGTTCTTATTTGATCAAACTAGGTCCATTTGAATTTTTCTTTATCAAGTTAGAAGTTCATAGCTGGGCATAGGTCTCTTGCCTAGACTTCCACATGCTGGCTTGCACCACTAGTACCCAGTGGCTCATTGAGATTTTTCTGATGTCATTATTGACTGAATTTATTATAAAACAACAAAATAAAAATATTCAGATTATTTATCAGATTTTAGGAAGGACAATCCGTGTTGACCACTGTGAACAATACCGTGCCCCGAATGCAGACATGAGCAAAGTTGATGAACTGACAGCATTAATAAGAGAAGAGGGATGTGCTCCAACAGTGCAGGCGCCAGATATACCAGACATACCAGTTAAACAGGTACCTAGTCTATTTTTCCTGAGTTTAATTCTCAAAGGGGAAAAATTCACCAACGGGAATGGGGCTGCTTTTGCCTACCTGTCTTAACATGTATTGGATTGTTTTGCATTTTTTGAAACTTAATTCTGGAAACACTGTATACATAGCATAGCTTTGTTACGTATTGTAAAAATTATAAATTTTTTTTAAAGAGCAACTGCTGAGTTTCTTACCGGCTCTTCTCAGCAGAATCTGCATTCCGAACCAGTGGTAAATTTATGATGTGTCATAAGAGCTACAAGTTAGCCTACATGAAATAAATAAATTTTGAATTAGAATTGAAAGAAATGTTTTTTGTTATAAGTACCTATTTACTTTCATATATGCATTTAGTAAAAATCTGTTATTTTGATATTACAAACCAGACACTTCAATTTTATTTTATTTGTATAGAATAGATTTTTCAACAGCTATCTACTAAATATTCAATTAAAAATGTACATTAAACTTTTAACTCTTATAGGAGAAAGGGCACAAAGAAAAGAAAAAGAAGCACAAAGAGAAGAAAAGCAAAAAGAAAAAGAAAAACAAGAACAAATCTGATTCTGATGCTAGTTCTAGTGATTGAGATAATAAAATGTTTAGCATAAATAATTAATAATTAACTAATTATAGTAACTTAACTAGTTTTATATTGTTTTAATTTTAAGCCCATTCACGGTGCAATCGAAATTTTTTGAATAATGGGTTTCACATTGACCAACTTTTCAGTCTAGTTTCAACAACGCAACTGTAGATGCAACCAAAAATACTATTAACCAATGTGATATGTCACGTAAGTATTGAAAACTAATCAATCCATCTAGCAGAATATTATAGTTCATTCCCACTAGTACACCAATTAGTTCAACCATTGAAATAGTGGTAACTTTTTGTCCCAGTAGTTCAAGTTTCAACTGTATATAAATCCTTGAACTTCTAGGATAAAAAGTCTCCCTACTTGGGCAATCAATAAGCCGAACTAATCAGGTGTAGGTACTTGCAGAAATGGACCATGAGAAAATTTGGTAACTACTTTGATTTTCGATTTAATTTGTCTAAAATCAAATGGAAATTAAATGATAAGACATATTTAATTAATACTTTAATTAAACATTTTTATCACAACAATTAGATATTTTACTGAAGCATGCATAACATAGAATGACTTCATAATATAATAATAATAATAAACATTACACTAAAAATTAATAGTGAGATCAAAAATTCAGGTACATAGCAAAATGGAAATCAAAATTAACAATTATGCTTAAATTATTAAATAAATAGTTTACATAGTGATTTAACACTGAAAAGACTTTACATAAGCAACATTTTATAAATAAATAGTATTACACATACAATAATACAATAATTATATTTTCTCAAAATTGCTGCACTTAAAGTATACTTTTGATTTCATTCAAAATAGCTTTATTAATGTAAGCTATAACACCATCCTTGTTACAGTATTCTTTTGTTTGAAGATCTTTACTATCATTGTATGTGATTGGCTCATGAGTTTTGTAACTCAAAACATTACCACCCCTCGCTAGAACTATGGCATGTGGTGCACATGTGTCCCAGCGAAAAGTTGTTCCCTGTGACACAATGTAGGCTGATGCTTCACCTGAAAGTCATTACATATTTATTTAAAATACAAATAAAATGATGATTAATTGAAGTAGACTATAATATACATAATACCTGCATAATTCTTTTTCTCTTAATTTTTTTTCTTTTTAATTCAAGTATTTAGACACTGAAGATCAAAAACTTAATCCAGTGTGTTGATTCTCTAAAAATGATTGCATAAATGGCCATTATGATTGTTCTTCAATCATTTTTAGAGAATCAACACGCAGGTAATTGTGTGGTAAAGCAGGTCAATAATTTACTCAATTCATTTAATGAGATTGCAATCTGCTACAAACACTTAAGTACATATCACCTGGATTGAGTTTTCAGCATAGGTTTTGGATTAAAAAATAAACTTAAAAAGAAGATAAAGAAGAATTTAACTTAGAACTACTGCATACCTAGGGCTACTTTCATTAGCTTATGACCAGCTCCAGGAACAGATTTGACAACCCATCCAGCTGCCTTGAACTTCTCAACGATTTCAGGTTTCTCTGCACTGCTCATTAAGACTACCTTGTCTTTCGACTTTTGAATTTCTTCAGAGCTTAAGTTACATTTCCCATAATGCAGACCCCATACTATATGGCCTTTTCCACTGAAAAATATTGACATGATCATATTAAATTCATAATATGAAACTGGTATTGCTTAACTAGTGAATTTAGTGGCATTAAGCTGGGTACAGTCCCAAGGAATTGTTAAATTGTCTTGAACAAGTCTATGTTGGCAGACATTACACTATACAGACAGACAACATCAACCTATAATAATCTATTTTCCTAAGCTGTTTAAGTTTTCTTTTTCACTTATTATTATTAGCGCTTAATTATTGTTAGCGCAGTAAGAACATCCTATCTGTGCTTGACGAGTTTTCTTTCGGTATTAACTACAGGATTATTATAGTGATGAAGAGGTAGTATCTTTTTGGATTTTTTTTGATGTTTTTTTTTGAAAAGAGCAACTGCTGAGTTTCTTACCGGCTCTTCTCAGCAGAATCTGCATTCCGAACCAGTGGTAGATTTATGACATGTCATAAGAGCTACAAGTTAGCCTACATGAAATAAATTAATTTTGAAATTTGAATTTGAATTTGATTGTGTGTGGTGTTCTTGAGGTTGTCATATTATGTTGTGGTATACTACAGAAGACAATCCATGAAAAGACCTATATTAAGCAATGCATGAGCTGATAAGGAGGGCCATTTGATATTATTAATCATAATATGCAACACTTACTTGTCATAGAAAGGTTGGTTGATAACTCCAATCACAGGTTCACCGGTTGACCTCAAATAGGCACCAATCAGTACTGTCACACATGGCAGCCCATGCCCAGGCTTAGCATCACCTCTAACTCCCGATATGAACTCTGCAGTGGCATCTGTTTAACATAATAAACAAAAAGTCAAAAGGAGCACCAAAACTCTACATGAAGTTTGATTCATCTTAAAATATAAACAAATCAAATTCAAATGAAATTTTGTACACATGCTATAAACTATTTTTGTTTGTTACAAAATTGTTATAGTTGGGAGAACATCAAATAGTTATAGGTAATATATGAAAATAAAATTACAGAATATGTATAGACCATTATTATCTCCTACTTTAAAATTCGAAACATACCAATAGGATCAATCCAGACTCCTATATCACTAGTATCAATGAAAGGCAGGTCAACTGGCAATGAAGGTAAATTATGAAATGTATCACTGTGGGCAGCCTCCGCCATTCTTCTAGCAGTTGCTAGAGGTAGTGCACCACCAAGTAACCGAGCCGTGCTTTCGATGGTACCCTGTAAACCTATTGTTACACCACCTATTTCAGGGCACTCTTCGCCTCGCACATGACCATTAAGCTCGGGAAACTGCGAAATTATCACAGCTTTCGCACATTCCTGTGCCAAAACATCGGCTACAGTTTTGAAATCCTTGTCGAAACGCGTGTTCGCTTCAGTTTCGCACTTTTCAGCAACCAGTAAAGTCTCAGCACTTGAATACTCGCAACACGATCTCGCTATAAGTGCAGCCTTTTCTGAAGCTTGTACTAAAACTTTCAATATTTCAGCCATAGTACCTATATTGTTATTTAATTTTACTTTAAATGTAGGTATTAAAAAAATCTCAACCAATCGATCACACACCAACGTTTTGGAATTTAGGTGTTTGGCTTTGACGCAAAGTTTTGACTTTTGACGCGATTCGATTACGCACTTGACGCTTGACTCGTGTCTGTCATTTTATGTTTGACAGGTGACAGCGTCAGATGCAGGACAGAAGGTGATTACTGATTGTGAATTGTAACAATTGTAATCGTCACAGTAGCAATCACGTAGCAAAAGCGTAGCATTTGAAATGTGGTTGAAACGCCGCGCGCGCTGCTATGTTCATTGTTCATTGTTCACAAGTAGTTGCAAAAAAAGCAGAAAATAGGACCTATCTAGGTACATTATTTCGTAAACGAGGTTACCGTAAATTTTGTGGTTTTTCAAGGTAACAAGCATAGATTTAGAATTAGTAGGTAGCCGCTACGCACCTGACTACCAATCCTAAATCTATGATTGGCGGCTGTCATTCGTTGCAAAACAAAATCACACCGAGCGTTTACGTAGCAAACGCAGAAATTCGTTGAAGAACGTGAGATTGACCATGACCGTTTCGATATCAACATTAGCACAATATCTATCACTAACCTTAACAAAAACCTTGATATAATTTGACAGCCTAAAATAGCGATATGAGCTACGAGTTACCTACTAGCTGATGCCCGCGACTTCGTCTGCGTGGATTGGGGTTTTTTAATTCCCGCGGGAACTCTCTTATTTTCCGGGATAAAAAGCCGATGTGTTATTCCAGTATCTATCTCTGCCAAATTTCAGCCAAATCGGTTCAGTCGTTGCGGCGTGATTGAGTAACAAACATCCATTCATCCATACATTCATAAACTTTCACATTTATA
This sequence comes from Hipparchia sbordonii, assembly GCA_038048805.1. Lineage (NCBI taxonomy): Eukaryota > Metazoa > Arthropoda > Insecta > Lepidoptera > Nymphalidae > Hipparchia > Hipparchia sbordonii. The sequence continues at coordinate 5,114,539 of CM076104.1, read as the reverse complement.
ATATTAATAGGATGATTGACTTGTTGCGACCCTAGGCGATGTTATTGATTGTTGACTGATGTTGTTGATGATAATTTTACTGATTCACATTCCAATTTCGATAATTTCTTGTACTACCTAACTACTACCCACCTTCAATCGTTTTTAGTTTTTACCTTGCAACATGCCTTGCAATCGCCTAGAATCTAGATCGTTAAAATAATATGTACGATATGAACAATGAAGGTAATTAGGCACAGGTAATTAGGTATTAAAAAATCTTATGACCTTTTCTTTTTACCGTCACTTATAAACAATCTACTTATATTACACCTACTACATTTATACACCTCTAACTATCCGTTGGGAAACTGAGGCTATAATCCTAACTAAAATACTAATATTATAAATGCGAAAGTGTTTTTGTTTGTTAGTTTGCCCTTCAATAACGCTGCAACAGAGCTTCGGATCGACGTGATTTTTTGCATGGGTTGTTATGGGTTTAGCACCTGGAGAGTGACATAAGCTACTTTTCATCCCGGAAAAACAAAAAGTTCCCGCTGGATTTTAAAAACTAAATCCACGCGAACGAAGTCGCGGGCATCAGCTAGTTACGTAATACACAAAATTAACGTTTTTTAATGCATTGTGATAGTTAAGAATGAATTCGGAGGCACCAATGGACAATCATCCTAGAGTACTGTTGCCCTCACGCGTTCTTTGTTTGTTGAAGTACTTACGTAAGTAGGTATAAACATAATTATTTCGGTAAGTATGTAGGTAGGTACTAGACAGTGGCCTTAAGGAACTTAGCCTTATTAGATAGGGCCATTGCCACTGTTAAAGTCAAAAAGGAGCCATGAGATAGTTAATCTACCATTTACATTTACCATTGACATTTTGAAATATAATTATAATCTTGACTTACTAATATGAAAGAATTTATTTTAATCTTGACCGACTAATATGAATTTGTAATTATAATTCTCTAATAATTTCACATAATGTTACTAATCACTTTAATTTTATAATTGACTAGCAGTTGCCCACGACTTCGTCCGCGTCAATTTCTGTTATTATTTAAAAGAATATATTTTAAATATGGATAATTTTCCCCGTTTTTGCAACATTTTTCACTGATGCTTCGCTCCTACTGGTCGCAGCGTGATGTTATATAGCCTAAAGCCTTCCTCGATAAATGGACTATCCAACACAATAGTACATTATGGTACAAGTGTAAAAGTTGGTGATTACCGCTGAGGCGCTATTGAGACCCGAGCCGTTAGGTGAGGGTCTTAAGGTAGCCGAGGACGGTAATCATCAATATACACGTGTATCATACGACGTTTTTCAACACACTTGTGAAGAAAATAATACTGAAATAGTACATTATGGTACAAAACAGTGAAAACGAGTTGTGAAAATTTTTTCACAATGGCGGGAAAAATTAATGTTGTTCTTTTGTTCGCCCTCTTGAGATGCTCTTGAGGGCAGGCAAAGATCGACGACCATACAGCCTATTCAGGTGTTTATTTGATTTAATCAGTTTTCCGGAATACGCCTATATAGTCTATGGCCATTAAAGGTGCGCCTTTAATGAACATAGACTAAAAGAATGAGGTTTCTTTTTTTTTTTTTGGCTTTTCTCTTATAGCCACGTACAAAATGGGGAATTTCCAGTTTTCTTTATTACAGAAAAAACAAAAGTTATATTTGAGTGACAGTTTTATTTATTAAACACGTACAAGTTGAAATTATCTATTTAAATACGAAGTTGTATGAAATGAGCAAGCAATAGGTATCTTGGCAATAGGTAGGATCTTTTTTGTAATAGAAACTTTTTTAAGAACAAAGCAACTCAACCAATAAAATTAAAAAAAATAATTCTATAACTCACATTGTGAATAATAGTAATCAAAAGTCACAGTTTGAGTTAAAGGTGTCATTGTGTGCCTAATTGTGGTGAACCGGGAGCCATTTTATGAGCAAGTGTGTTGAAAAAATAATTTTTCAATTTGAACCAGTAGTTCCTGAGATTAGCGCGTTCAAACAAACAAACTCTTCAGCTTTATATATTAGTAAAGATATATATTGTATCATATTATTTGCATACTATTAATTTTTGTTGAATGTTCTGGATTCTTAATGACGATCTCACTGTACAAACGTTCTGACAAAATATAAACTATTATTTATTTATTTATTTATTTATTTACCAAAATATTATCTTCAATGCTATTTTATTCAAATGCCATTCCGTTCTCGATATCAGCTGCAGTGCCTACCTATTGTTAAATAATGTAGAGTAGAGGTAAGTACGGTTGATCTGATCTCATTGCCTAGGCATTACAAGGTTCAAGGTGTTTTCATTACTTTGACACGAAATTATCAATTATTGTTAATTATAAGTACTTAGATCTAAAATGATTATTGTATAGTTGCGGATGGTGCATTCAGTGCGCGTGTCAAGTACCTACCTACCTGGTTAATATATATGATCATTATAGGTAAGTACTCGTACAAATTACCTACAGTATTTACGAGAAACTCGGATGTATTAGGAATATTAGGTTATTGATTAGGGGTCATTGAATTATTATGTACTAATTCAATGATAGAGCTTGATGAGTTAATGAAATGTTTATGTTTTGAAAACACTTTGCGGATGCACGTTGTTGCCCGAGCATCTAGCATCTTGCATGTAGCGGGCTAAGGCTAAAATTCAAGCTTCTCTACTGTATACTGCTCTTGTAGGATTCTAAGGTGCTCGAATAACGATTCACATTGGAAAACGTGGCGTTGGAAAAGTCATACCTACTAAAAATAGGTGGATGGACGTTAAAAAAACTTATTGTTGCGATCCTTGCAAGAGACCTATGTCCACGGGTGGACGCCATTGAGACAAAGATGTCGGTTCTTGATAATATACCTAAACATAAAATTTTTTTTTGAAAGTACTTATATCAAGTGTGCCTATAAATTTGAAGAGTTCCCTCGATTTCTCCAGGATCTTCTTTCAAACAAAAGAAGAATTTTCCAAATCGCTCCAGACGTCTTTGAGTAATCGAAGAACATACATAAAGATTCCGACGAATTGGGAATCTCCTGTTTTTTTGAAATCGGTTAAAAACAGTGATAGCTCAGGCGAGAGTAAAGCCCGAGTGTCTGTGATAAACCCTTTCTGGAAGTGGAAAGGACAAAGGTGTCTTTTAACTAACGTTTGTTCTAGCAGGCAGCTACCTCCTGCAAAGCTAAACTTCGAAGTGGGTCAACGTTGTTACTTTCATGTTGTCTCGTGATCCATTCCCTGTATTGCGCAAAGTGCTTAGACAGTTTGCGGATACAGTGCGTCACTTAAGAGATTGTTACACGATTATGCTTTACCGGTTTTGCAAGCCCAGCTTATTTTATTTGAAAAATAATAGCCCTAATACACTTTGCTAATATAGGTACCCCCTCAACTAAGCGTATAGCTTGTACTAAAAGTAGGTTCCACAATTATTGTGCAACGGGTGGATCTAACCGTCGAGCATAACGTACAAGAATAGAAACTTTAGGTAATGTATGACAAATAACTCATTACTTCTAGTTTACTGTTACTAGGTACCTACATAGGAATAATCTAGGACAACATGCAGATGGGCATACTTTATCTGGAGCACCGAATATAACCGATGGACCTGATTACTTGCTAACTAGAATATAGACCAATAACTAAACTAACTACTAAAGTAACAAACTAAACTAATAACTAAGGAATATATATCTACGCGGGTAGACAATCATCCTCTTATTCCCACGATATCGTCAATCTTATAGATAAGGCTACCATAAAAACAAATATGCCTCATCTCAGTAAGTATCGCCTTAAATAACAGCCCCATAGCTCAACCGTAAAAGGTGCTGAAACTGAAAGGTCGACGGTTCGATCGCCACTCGTTGCAGTATTGTTGTAGGTACCCACATACTTCCTTTGCCTCGTTAGTCTAGTCAAGTTCAACTGCAGATGACGAGGTCTCTTCGATTCCCGGGTCGGGCCATAAAATGTCCTTATGGGTTTTCCTGTCAAGAAATGCTCAGTACTGGCCCGGAGTTCGGAAGTTGGCGGTGAGACACCCCCGTGCCTCGGAGAGCACGTAAAGCTGTCGGTCCTGCGCCTGATCTCTCTCCGGTCATGTCGTATTTTCATCCCATCGGACTATGAGAGTCAGGAACTAGAGAGTGTACCTAGTATTTGCGCACACACTTGTGCACTATAATTTCTCCCGTGCAGATGGCTAATCTCTGCGGAGTTTGACCGCCGTGACCAGATTCGGTCAGGAGGACATTATACCTACTTACTCCTAATACAAGCTTTCTGCTTATTTGGAGGGGAAAGGAAAATATTAGCCAAGGAAAATATTTTTTGTAAAAAAAAGAATCAACTAATAAAGAGGAAGAATAATAAGTAAACTATTTGAACAAACGATGGCGTGTATCTTTCCGTAGATACGGAACCAACTTTTTTGGTTGATAAATTCAAAATTATTTATTTCATGCAGACCAATACGTAGCTCTTATGACATGTCTAGACTCTACCAGAATAAAAATTCAGATACAAAGACAATATTTAGTTTGTAAGTATTTACACAGTGGGTAGGCGTAGAACGAGTTAAGAAAGAAAAAGCGGCCAAGTGCGAATCTGACTCGCCCATGAAGGGTTCTGTAGCATCAAGCAACATAATATAAAAGTTATTGTAGTTCGTTAAATGATTTTTTTTATATTTAAGTTGATTGAATGAAAGGTAAATTGCGGTTTACGATTTATGACTTAATGAAAAAAAAACTACTCACCAGATCTCGTTCAAACCAATTTCCGGTGGAAGTTTGCATGGTAATGTACTTCGTATATTTTTTTTAGTTTTAACATTCTCTTAATTTAGAAGTTACAGTTTAGTTAGAACAGGGGGGGGCACATTTTACCACTTTGGAAGTGTTTCTCGCGCAAACTGTTCAGTTTAGAAAAAGTGATATTAGAAACCTCAATATCATTTTTGGAGACCAATTCATAGAAACCCCACGTATGGGTTTGATGAAAAAGAAATTTTTGAGTTTCAGTTCTAAGTATGGAGAACCCCCAAAATTTATTGTTTTTTTTTTCCTATTTTTTGTGTGGAAATCTTAATGCGGTTCACAGAATACATCTACTTAAAGGTTTCAACAGTTGACATACGGACGGAGAGACAGACAGACAGACATGACGAATCCACAAGGGTTCCGTTTTTTGCCATTTGGCTACGGAACCCTAAAAAGGAGCGTATATTATAATAAATAAAGCGCATAGCGACAATGTATTGTTTAAAAGTTACGTCTTCATGACTTACTGAAACAACACTTTGTAAATAGGTATTATGCACGTAAAACAAAAGTAAATAGATAATAGCTTTTATAGCATACTTGCTCAGTAACTAGGGATTACTATGGTGGAAAGTCTCCTTGTAAGTTGGTGTTTGCAATTCAAGGCAACATTACGTCGCACTATGCTTGAATTGTAATGTTCACATTACAGTTCAAGCTATGCAAAACTCCTTGGTAAACAATCTCTTTTCTTATAAAATGGTAAGAAAACTTTTTACTGAAAAAAAAAACACTGAACATGGCGGCATTTAATTTCCATACATTTCAAACTATGCAAAACTCCTTGGAACTCGAGCCGTAAAAAAAAAAATGGAAAACTATTTACGAAAAAAAAAATGGAAATGGCGGCATTTCATTTGATCTGAAAGTTTGTGAAGTTTGTTCGTAAAGGGATTTAAGTTATTTACAACAATGTCAAGCACTTCATCAGATGATGAAAAAAGAGGAGAGCCTGATTTTTGTTTGCTTGAAGCAGAACAAATGATGCAAAACCTTTTGCCGGATAAGTCCAAAGAGCGCTACGTGAAAACTTACGAAGAAATTCAACAAATGGCGTGCAAAGAAAGGAATTACATCTTTGGCAGAATGTGTTTTGCTTTCTTATTTCAATATGCTGTCAAAAAGCTACAAACCACCGTCATTGTCGTGTTTTTACTCTATGCTAAAAGCAACTTTGCATTACTTATTTACCTCGCAAGAATGATATAAAGTAGAATGCTTACCTCGGTTGCAAGTAGCTATTACACCCTCGAAATATATTCACCCTCGCTCGCTGCGCTCGCTCGTGTGACTAAATATCTCGGGTGCACGCGATCCATTAGCGCCCTATGCGAGCTGCGCTCGCACTGGCGCCAAATTGGATCTTGTTCTGTAATAGCTTACTTACGTCCCTTGTGTAACAATCTACTATTCTTTTTTATTTTATTATTTTACTAGCGGCCCGCTCCGGCTTCGCACGGGTATAAAATATATAGCCTATGTCATTCACTGTTAATGGATGTTATTTCAACAATTGAAGAACGCGGACGAAGTCACGGGCGTCCGCTAATCTAATTATATAAAAGGCAAAGGTGACTGACTGACTGACTGACTGACTGATCTATCAACGCACAGCTCTAACCACTGGACCGATTGAGCTGAAATTTGGCATACAGGTAGCTGTTAGGACGTAGACATCCGCTAAGAAAGGATTTTGGAAAATTTCAACCCCAAGAGGGTTCAATAGGGGGTTAAAAAATCGAACCTAACGTGAGCGAAGCCGCGGGTTAAAGCTAGTCTACTATATAAAAATAAGTCGGGTTTCCTTCCTGACGCTATAACTCCAGAACGCACGAACCGATTTCTACGGTTTTGCATTCGTTGGAAAGGTCTCGGGCTCCGTGAGGTTTATAGCAAAGAAAATTCAGGAATTTTATCCCGGAAAATCAAAGAGTTTCCAGTTTTCCACGGGCTTTTAAAATCTAAGTCTACGCGGACGAAGTCCCGGGGGGTCAGCTAGTTATACATATAACTTCCTCTTCAATCATTCTATCTATTAAAAAAAACCGCATCAAAATCCGTTGCGTAGTTTTAAACATTTTAGCATACATAGGGATATAGGGACACAGAAAGCGACTTTGTTTTATACAGTGATTTGCATAGAACGGTTGCTATGTCAATGTGAAGCACGAGCGAAATATTTTTCTCCTTACAAGCTCAGAAAATTCCTTAGTCAACGTCCTGCCATGCGGTTTAGTCGCGCATCGTTGTCGTCTTCTCTTATATTATCTGGGTCCAAGCCTTAAAAAACCGGCCAAGCGCGAGACGTACCCGCACACGAAGGGTTCCGTACCGTTGTACAAGATTTTACACCAGCTCTTATTAAGATCGAGCAAAACTTTATTGTATGAAAACCCACTTTAATTTTAACTTTTTTATTATTTGTTAGAGCGACAAAAGAAATAACTAGATACACATTTTGTTAAAAGAAGTAGGTATCTGTCTATATACATTTATGAGATACAGCCCGTTAACAAACAAACGGACGAATAGCTGAGGCTTTAATAGGGTTCCGTAGGCACCCTTTGGGTATGGAACTCTAAAAAGGCCTAAATGATTAATTATTGCGTAAATTATTATTGAGTGTTGAAATTGGTTCTGTTCTGTCACATTAATTTAATGTCTTATTGAGAGTTTCAGAAAGCTTTAATGATTATGACTCAAGGTTTTTCTGTAGTACTTGTGTAGGTGCTTGTCGAAGTGTGCTATGGTTTTACTTTTATTGGTTGCGCCAATTTTATTGCGTTTACTCAATTTTTTAATAGGTGTGAATAGAGCAAGCATAATAGATACAGGTACTTTAATATAATATAGCTTTTGATATTTATTGTTCTGGGTTAAGACATATTTTCGCAAAGTCGCAGCACGTCTTTTCATTCTTAGGACAGGGTCGCACCTATAAAGATATTGCGAAGCGACGGCATCCCGATAAATTGTATATCCCCATCGAATTACAGTGGCGTAATAATTATTTTTATTGCGGAAAATTTACTAGACTAAGTAGGTGGTACAATTTAATATAACGAACGATTGGCTGAAGCGGCCACCGCCATATTTTGAGTTTACTTCTAATTTAAAGGTCTTTAAAGTATAGACTTCGCGTTTATTTTGCGTAGACACTGTGCGTTTATTTAATGAATATGAATCAGTCAGGGTGGTAAAACATAAAGTATAGGTAAGGCGGAATAAAGGGATAGATGTTTATTCAAATATTATAATTATCTGCCTTAGAACATCGACGGGAAAATTTGCGCATGGTGTCAAATGATCATCACTGAAACTTACCTATAACTCCGTCATGCTGTAGTATTGATCTATAAATATATAGATTATAGGTAGATTTTTTATTAAAATGTTACAATAAGACTTATAGCTAAACTAATCAAATTGCTATACAATTATTATTTAATTGTATGTAACTCAATATTACAATATCAACAACATGAAACTTCTCCATTGGCGTGCATTAACTCAATGATTAGCTCACGTAGGAGCATAGATTTAGAATTGGTCTCCGCGAATTTCAATCCTAAATCTATGCGTAGGTCAATATTTTTTTCTTTCTTCTTTGGGAAGGGGATTCAAGTGTTTGACATTGACATTTGGCAGCATTTGACCTCCGCGCTATATCGCAATCGCGTCCAATTCGCTCGCGATGGAGGACATGTTTAGAGTTTCGACAACTGAGATACAGTTTCTTATTTAAAATCAATAGAGCACGAGCGTGATTTACTTTTGTAAAAGCTAATAATAATACTATTGCGTGTACCTTCTGAGGCCTTTAACACATCTCCGCCAAGATACTGTTAACGATTCGAAAGCACTCCGTAAAAGTTAATTGCAATAGAAATGAAAAAATCTATAGTAAGTAATTTATTTTATTTCGAAAAAAAAAAAAATTATATTATAGAAGCAATGATAGCTCAGTGAATAGGGTTGTGGTCTCCTAATAGGCGGGTCGCAGTTTCGATCCCGGGCACGCACTTCAGACTTTACGGAGTTATGTGCGTTTAGGCTACGAATAAATAATAAGTAAGGAAGTCTAATTCAGAACAAAATCCATTCAAAAAATTACCCTACTTCAAAACAAAACGACGTATTATGATTCAAAATACGAATCATACGTATCACTTCCGAGGTTACAGGTAGACATGCTTGGTGATCGGTTCAAATTCAGAACGAAAGCAATGATTGGTTCGCGCGCGTGCTGCTATGTTTGCTATGACAGCTGAGTCATTGGACGATGTCATGAAAATTTGATGTGCAAGAAAAATGACCAACTATTGATGCGCTATTTTTGTTTTTAAACCCCGCCTCTAAGGGTTTAATTTTAATCTCCACCCACTTCGGCGCAATTTTTGTTGGGGTCATTTTTTAAACGCACTTAGACTTTCTTACATATTATTTATTCGTAGCGTTTAGGTGATTAAATATCGTATGCTTCAACAGTGAAGGAAAACATCGTGAAAAATGCCTGAGAGTTCTTTCCGTAATATTCTCGATGGTGTGCGAAGTCCGCCAATTTGCATTGGGCCAGTGTGGTGGACTATGGCCTTTACCTAACCCTTCTCTGAGAGGAGACTTGCGTTCAGTAGTGAGTCGTTGATGGGTTGCTGATGATGATGAATTTTATAATTTAAAATAAAAAAATATTACTGGATAGAATCAGGCGTTATTTTGCGGAAGTTCACGATTAGCAAGAAAAGGTTAGAGTTATTTTGCTATAATCCGCCAACAGCGGCGATCTGCTGCGGGAATCTGTTGGCGGACTATAGTAAAATAACTAACCTTTTCTTGCTAAAAAAAATAAATATTAAACGTTTTAGAAATATTTTTTAATATACTTTTTATTGTGTAAGTATTTTATTATATTGTATTTTATTCTACTGTCGTTTATTTTGTCGTTTACAAACCGTAGCAGGGATTTTAAGGGATAGATGCATAGTGTGACAGCAGACAAAAGGTTTGAGATTTTCTTACGAATATTTTTTGAAGATGCCCAATGTTCTCCCCTCCCTTCCAAGTAAGCGAAATTTTTGGTGAGCACTCGTGTGGGGAATAATAGTGAGTGGTGTTTTTGAACCGTAAACCTTTCAGTTTTTCAGTCCGCACCTAAACAGTTGCTTTAACAGGGCGCAGAATGCCTGAAAAAAATCCCCGCAATAGATGAAATAAAACAGACCTGAAACCTCGTGTGAAACGCGATAGATACTAGCGTGTAGGAGTGTAGTAAGCGCCAAATACATCATGTATTTTAATAACTCGTAAGATATTTTTTTTAAATGGCTGTCGTGTGTCTTAGTAATACCTATGTATAGGAATTTTATATAAAAATATTGGCTCTGTAATATTCAACACATTGAAAATAAATACAAATTGCTTAAAAATTAGATCTAGCTTCGCAATTTTTTTTGTCGCACAAACATTATTTTATGATTTTACTCAGTATCGTTCCTTGGAAATATAATCATGTACTTTTTGCCTGTTTTTTTTTTTCGGATACTTAAAACTTGATCTACTGCATCTGAAGATTTACCATTACACGCGCTTTTAAAGAGGCTGTTAATCAAAACCATAAAAAATAAAAGGTGTCCGATAAATGAAGCATGCCTAATTAGTTGAGTGTCGTTATCTTTCTTATAACAAGTAGGTACATTGAACCTTAGCACTGAAAATGTGTTTTCTTTTTAAATTCGTTATTTACCTTTGTTACTTACCTGTAATCTTATGTTATGCCAGGTTATGCGCACGTGAGTCGCATTATGCTGACGATCTCTGATGCACAGTGGTGGACGCGGCTTTACAAGTGGAGAGTTCCAGGTACGAATCCTTCAATTAACTTAATTTTTTTTTTATTGGTTCAGGTCTGGCCTGGCTTCAGCTTGGCTTTACGATACGGCCTAGTGATTTAGCGTATCGATACGATGCCGTGTAGAAATCTTTTAGGACGTACTTATATGCCGTTATACGACTTTTCAAATTATGATGCCTTTGACGACCTCCCTGGCGCAGTGGTGAGCGCTGTGGTCTTATAACTGTGAGGTCTCGGGTTCGATTCCCGGCGGGGGTAATTTGGAAATTTACAATTCCTAAATGTCTCTGGTCTGGTCTGATGGGAGGCTTTGGTCGTGGCTAGTTACCACCCTACCGTCAAAGACGTGCCGCCAAGCGATTCAGCGTCCCGGCACGATGGCGTGTAGAAACCGATAAGGGGTATGAGTTGAATCTACACTACCATACCCTATCCAAGTTAGTCCGCTACAATCTTAGACTGCATCGTTACTTACCATCAGGTGAGATCGCAGTCAAGGATTGTCCTGTCATCAAATAAAAAAATCCTAAAAGATAGCATATTGATATACCGACCTGTTATTCAAGTGATATCTTAGAACTGAACCGGCTCGTTCACCAAAAGTTGACAGGGTTCAATTAATATTTTTTTCGTTCAATAAAAGTTGATCAACTTACGATTGTCATTCATTTCAACTTTCACGCGCTTTTCTTTATTTATTAGTTTTAACATAATATTAATTTTAACAAATAAATAATTTAGTAGTTAACATAATATTAATTTTAACAAATAAATTATATTTTCCTACTGAAAAGGGTGTTTTCTTGTGATCACTGACAAGCTCTGACTTCGACTCAAATAAATTGTTACTATGCTATCGTAGTATAACTGCAAAAGTGTTTGTTGGTTTGTTGGTTTTTCCTTCAATGACAGCACCAGATCGACATGATTCTTTGCATGGGTATAGAAATTGAGGAATTGGAGAGTGACGGTACCTTTTACCCCGCAATAACATAGGGTTCCGTGGACACTCACGCGGACGATGTCGCGGGCAAAAGCTAGCAAAAACATATAATATTTTAACTATAGGCTTTGCCGAATTGGTTTTATTGAACCCATAGCCCATTAGCAACGCAATAATAATAGTGTTAATCATTTTGCAACAGTCCTCTGTGGGTAACCTTCGCGGCTTCAGTATTGTATCCGCTACAGGTTTGCGTGGGCCGGTGTTCTGTAACCACATCTCTGTTGTCTAGCTGTTGTGTCTGTGTTCGTGAAACTGTGTAATTTGGATACTAGAGCACCTGTTGTTTAACTTACTTATCGCGGAAATGTTTTAAATATTAAGTTGCTCATCACCCGAATCATAGTTGCGTCAAAGATGCCTAACTGGAAGGAGATTAATTGGTAAGAAAAGTGAAAAATAAATAAATTAATAAATAAGTATTGTTATTTGGCAACTATTACTAATATTTAATACATGTATATTTATTTTATTTATACTTTGGATATAACATTTTCTCAATCGAATGCGAATTATCTACTTTCGAACGTGCTGTACCTACCTGTTTCGGAAAAATTACATGAATGTTTTTTTTATTCGATGACAAGAACATCCTTGACTGCGATCTCACCTGATAGTAAGTGACGATGCAGTCTAATATGGTAGCGGGTTTACTTGGAAGGGTTATGGCAGTGTACATTCAACCCATACCCCTATAATCTGTTTCTACAGGTTTCTATACGCCATCGTGCCGGAACACTAAATCGCTTGGCGGCACGTCTATTGACGGTAGGGTGGGGCCAAAGCCTCCCACCAGACCAGACCAGAGACAATTCAGAAATTATCAATTCTCAAATTCCCAGTTATTAAATCATAGCGCTCTCCACTGCGCCAGGGAGATCGTCAAATGTGGATTTTTTTTAATTAGCTCAGTTTAGATACTTACCTACTGGAAAAATGTATTTATGAGCCCAATCTAAGCCTGCTATTCCTATAAAAATCCTTAATATTGCTCTATTAAGGATATTTTTCCAATTTTTTTTCCCACGATCCACGTTCCGAAACCACATCTCCAGCAGTTATGCCTGTGTTCGTATAACTGTGTAATTATTATTAATTGTACAAGAGTACTGAATAACTTATCGCGGAAATGTTTTATAATTTATATTAAGTTACTCATCAGGCGAATCACTGTTGCATCAAAGATAGCTAGCTGAAAGGAGTTTAATTTAATTATAAGTTTTGCTATTATAACATTTCTTAATAGGAGTTTGGATATAACATTTTCACAATCGAATGTGAATAACACGTAATACGTGTGAAAAGCCGGCAACGCATTGGTGATGCCTCAGGTGCAAATGTTCATGGGCGGCGGTAATCACTTAACATCAAATGAGCCGCCTACTCGTTTGCTCGCTAAATATATATATAAAAAAAATGTAACCTGGGACTATTAAGGAAAAAATTCCATGAATGTGAATTTTTTTTAAATTGGGTCTGGAAAAATCTTTTTATGAGCCCAAATTCAGCATGGCACTCCAATAAAAAGATTCCATGTTGGATGTTGGTCTACTGAGGATATTTTTCCAAATTATCCACGTCAAGTTTTTTTTCTGGAATTGATCACACGACTGCGTAGCGGTACCTATTCATTGAAAAGATCATCCCTTTTATGATTTGCGACCCTCTAATGCTTAGGTATATTATGCAAATGCCTTCAGTGTAATAAAGTAACAAAATCGTATAATGTTATTGTGCCTTCTTATCACCGAATGTCGGCACTATGTTCTATATGACCCCATAATTATTTGCATAATGAACAGGTCCTATCTTTAGATAGGCATTTTAATAATCTCACTACAATTATAAAGGCGAAAGATTGTATGTGTGTGTGTATGTGTTTTTGTTGTGTCTGGTACTTCTTCACGCCTCAACGAATGTACCGATTTGGCTGAAATTTGGAACGGAGATAGTTCATACCAAGTATAAACACATAGGCCTCATTTTATCCCCGAAAATTAAAGAGTTCCCGCGGGAATCAAAAACCTTAATCCACGCGGACGAAGTCGCGGGCATCGTCTAGCACCTAATAAAAACAGGTTAATGTTTTAAGTATGTAATATTAATAAATTTAACCTGTATGTATATTAGTTTTTTGTTGTAAGCTTGTATTTATTATAATATATTATACAGGCAGTCAGTTTTACATATTTTAATAGAATGTCCAAAATTTGATAGAGAGCGGATGGAGCTGGAATACATATCTATTAGAAAATAAGATAAGTAATGAAACAATTCCCGTCATTATAGTTAGCAAGAAAGTAAATAAAAAGTGACATAAACAAGTAGCACTATAATACTACCTTATACCTTGAACTTGAAGGATATAACCAACGGTAATTACAGAGCTAGGCAAATAATAACAAAAAATAACCGGTCAAACACGAATCGGACTCGCATTAAAAGGATTCCGTACCAAAAAAAGCCGAAAATAAACACGGTTCTATTAGTAGGGTAGCTCCCTTAAATTTTTAATTTATTGTTATTTTTGTTGCTTATAGCAGCAACAGAAATACACATTCGCTGAAAATTTAAAATCTTTACCTATTACGGGTCATGAGATACAGCCGGCTGACAGACAGACGGGCAGACGGATAGCGGAGGCTTAGTAACAGGGTCCCGTTGGTTACCCTTCAGGCACGGAACCCTAAAAAGCAAGCCATGTCGATTATAAAAAGTCCTCGATCATCATCTCGGAGGACGAATAGAGGACAAAAAAAAACTTGTATCTATTAATTATGTTTTGATAGCAAAGTGGTTAGGAAAACCATAGATCCGGGTTCAAACCCGGACACGCACCTTTGGTTTTCCGAGTTATGTGCGTTTAGTTATTAACTCCAAGGAAAACGTTGCGAGGAATGTTCTCCATAATGTTCTCAAAGGTGTGTAAATTCTACCAATTCGATTGGAGCCCGTGTGGTGACGTAAACTCCTCTCTGAGAGGAGATCTGCGTACAGTAGTGAGCGGCTGATAGGTTGCTGATGATGATTGATGGTGATGATTCTACATGATGATGGTGATGATGATTGATGATGATGATTCTACAAAAGAATAAGCTTCAAAACTAATACGTTTATCTCATGCACGAAGTTACGGGCGCTTTACCTGTGGTTACGTCGTGTACATGCATGTTGAGTATGTGTGCGGGCCTGTCAGGAGCCAAGGTGGGAGCCATCAGGCGCAAGTAAGCTGTCAACCAACAACCATAATCCACGTGTCTTCGTGAATTGAAAGAACTATACCTAAATAAATAAAAAACAATTGCCGTATTTGTACGCAAGATCATCACAACACCGAGAACGATTAGGCTGATGTTTTTTGTTTTGTAAGTACCTACGCAGATAATAATTATTAACACGATAATTAATTTTTTGATCCGATTTTTTGCCTGAGTATAGTTGAAGACTAGGCTGAGATCTATAGAGCGTGCTCTGACTTAGCTCGGACTTATAATAGAGTTAAAACGAGACACAAATGTGCTCTGATATAAACTCTATCTTCAGTCTGAGCAGAATAAGAGTGTGGTCTATAGATTTCAGCCTTATATATAACGGGGAGATAATTTTATAATTGAGAAATATGCGAGTGTCTACGTCGTGTTAAAATTAAACTGTTAGTTGATTAGGTATTTACTTTTCCTAGTCTATTTTTAGAAACGTGGCTAGTCGTTTTAGTCACAACATTATATAAATGTTGTATTTTTGTACGTTTAACAATGATTACAATTATAATGTATTCACTATTATTTTATTAATTCTTCTTCTTCTTCTTCAACTAATGGACGTCCACTGCTGGACATAAGTCTCCTGCATGGACCTCCACAAGCCTCGGTCTTGCGCCGCCTGAATCCAGCGGCTCCCTGCGACTCGCTTGATGTCGTCTGTCCACCTAGTGGGGGGTCTGCCAACACTGCGCTTCCCGGTGCGAGGTCGCCACTCCAGCACCTTGGGACCCCATCGACCATCAGCTCTTCGAACTATGTGCCCCGCCCATTTCCACTTCAGTTTCGCAACCCGCAGAGCTATGTCGGTGACTTTGGTTCTCCTACGGATCTCCTCATTTCTGATTTGATCTTGCAGGGATACTCCAAGCATAGCTCTCTCCATCGCCCGCTGAGTGATCCTGAGCCTTCTTATGAGGCCCATAGTTAGCGACCATGTTTCGGATCCGTAAGTCATCACTGGCAACACGCACTGTTCGAAGGCTTTAGTCTTCAGGCACTGAGGAATTTTGGACGAAAAGACATCTCTAAGCTTCCCGAACGCTGCCCAGCCGAGTTGGATTCGGCGGTTGATCTCTTTCTCGAAATTGGACCTACCTAGCTGGACTGTGTGTCCCAGGTATATATACTCGTCTACAATTTCGAGTGCAGAGTTCTCCACGATTACTGGGTGGAGCGGAGCATGAGCATTAGACATGATTTTCGTCTTGCTCATGTTCATTTTAAGGCCCACCTGTTGAGAAACCCTGCTGAGGTCATTGAGCATTGTATTGAGGTCTCCCAGAGTCTCTGCCATAATGACTATGTCATCGGCAAATCGAAGGTGAGTGATGTACTCGCCGTTTATGTTGATGCCAAGTCCGTTCCAATCCAGAAGCTTAAAGACGTCCTCCAACGCAGCGGTAAAGAGCTTCGGGGAGATTACGTCTCCCTGCCGCACTCCACGCTGCAATTGGATTGCAATTGGCTGCAAAATTTTATTAATTACTTACTTGTAAGTTTAATGTTTGCTAGCTCTGAAAATAATTCCATTGAAATCTATTGAAACGTAATTTTATTTTAAAATACGTATGTTCTTTCTCAGTGTTTATTAATTACTTACATAATATATATCAAATATAAAATATTTGGTCTACTACTACTATAAGTTGCTATTTAAAAAATACCAAATGTAGATTTCCCAAAAAGTTTTACTTGCTTGAACTTGGGTAAAAAATATGAATCCAGAATATAATTACAGGAAAACTTTCACTCGATCTCCTTGGGTTTTCACTTTTCAGCCATTTTTCATTTCACTTACTAGTTTTAATGTAATACATTCAATCACATTTTTTCACTTAATTAATTATTCTAATGATTTTCTTTTTAGCAAAGTCATTGATAAGTGTCGTGCTTGTGTAGTACAATTATAATTTATTTATCTTTCTTTACACAATTCGCAACAGTAGATAATAATCGTTTCTTATAGTAATGACCTCTTTGTATTCGTCAATGACAATAGTAATTAGAGAACTCCAATGCAATTTATTCTGAACTAAGTTACTTTAGGTACTGCGACCCAGTTCATATAAATTGTTTGCCAGACATAACTTCCAGTCATTTAATATCTACTCAAGTGGGGAATAAAATATATACCGCTACCGAAAGGGTAAAATACTTACACAGGGATTCATTTATAGGTACCTAATATGTAGATTAGGAAATAAAAATACCTACATGATTATAAAAATTAGGCACGGCCTTATATAAGCCCTACGTACATACGTTTTCTTTTGCCGTCCTTTAGATTCTTCCAAACTGATTTCCAAACTGTCGGTAAAGACTTTAGATAGAGGCGTAAGGTACTTGTTAGAGCCTTTAAAGGAGGCCAACGTGAAGTAAACTATTTGTCAATTGTCTATTACCACCTACTGTATTTCGCAAGGGCATCGAAATCAATAATTCTGCTAAAACGTGCGTGTAAGATAACGTTTACAATGACTTTTACTTAGGTACTTTTTATTGAATTTGAGAAAAAGATATTGACTACCTCCCTGGCGCAGTTGTGAGCGCTGTGGTCTCATAACTGTGAAGTCTCGGGTTCGATTCCCGGCGGAGGCAATTTGAAAATTTTAATTTCCGAATTGTCTCTGGTCTGATGGGAGGATTTGGCCGTAGCTAGTTACCACTCGTCAAAGACGTGACGACAAGCGATTTAGCGTTCCGGCACGATATCGATAGTGTGTAGAAACAGATTACGGGTATGGGTTGAATTTGCAATAAGTTAGACCGCTACCGTCTTAGACATGCATCGTCACTTACCATCAGGTGAGATCGCAGTCAAGGACTATCTTGTCATTGAATAAAAAAAAAAGCTTGACCATCAGAGGTCTTTTGTGATGACAAAAACAAGTGTCATTTTTGATGTATCTTACACTTGTGACCCGGGAACATACCTACTACTTGTGACTAATTGTCGTTGTAAAGAATCTTACTATAGTGCCATCAAAGAAAATACTTAATAGATTTAACCACAAGCGCGGCCAGGCCTTGACTTCAAGTGTAGTGAGCGTGAAAAATCTCTACTAATATTATACTCGAAAATGCGAAAGTGTGTTAGTTTGTTTGGCCTTCAATCACGCAAAAACGAAGCTACGGATCTAAGTGATATTTTGCATGGATAGATAGATAGTTGAGGACATGGGGAGTGATGCAGACTACTTTTATCCCGAAAAAAGAAAGGGTTACCATGGGATTTTTAAAAAACTAAATCCACGCGGACGTAGGTAGTTGCGGGCAAAGCTAGCTAGTCATCGATGTATAATATGCTTATATTCATTCGCTGTAGCTAGTACGTAGATATTAATAAAATTGAAATTATGTTAAAATAGCAGTCAAACCCGACTTTAAGAAAAACTGCATTACCATTTACCGAGGCCAAAATAGGAAGCCGTGTGTTACCTACCAGTCAAACCCGACTTTAGGAAATTAGGCATTAGGCACCACTTAACAAAAAAATCAAGATAGTATTTAAAAAAGCGTAAATATTATTTACTAGCTGTGCCCGCGACTTCGTTCGCGTGGAATAGTGACTTTTCGGGGCGCGGCTCTCAGCGTGCTTTATATAGCCACGGACGCTCAGGCGCGAGGCGTGTAGTACGTACTCCGTACGTTAAAAATGTTCGCCGTGATTCTTTAAATTGACATAACTTTTTTATTTATGAACCGATTGACATGAAATAAACACTAAATGTTAAGTGAAGCTTACTACAATATATTAGTGAAAACCGTATCTAAATCGAATAAGCTGTTTCTGATATTAGCGTGCACAAACACACAGACAAACAGACAAACAGACAAAAAAAATAATTAATATTTCGGGTTCGGCATCGATATAATAACAACCCCTGCTACTTTTTTTTTATATATTTCCATTGTACAGACACCACTTTTCTACAATTTTATTATATGTATAGATTAATATTTTACCAAGGCCAAAATACTTTATGAACTCCTACTAGCACGCTAGATTTATCCTTGACTATAATGCTGAGATCTATAGAGCGTGCTCTGACTCAGCTCAGACTTAAGGTAGAGGTTAAAACGAGACACATATATGTGCTCTGAAATAAATCTGTCTCATTTTAACTCTGTCTTGAGTCTGAGCTGAGTAAGAGTGCGGGTTTCCCTAAGCTCGGCGAAAAGATCGGAGTCTAAAAACTCGGAAACATTTTTTCTTACTTAAATAGAGAATAGACAATAATTAATTGTGCTGTGGCGGCGTGTGAATTGCTTTTTTTATGAGTGTGTCATAAGATTCTATTATTTTCGTATTCTCCGCTACCAGTGTCGAGTTAATTTATTTTCTTGGCATACATACATTTTATGACTTTGTATTCTATTACTGAAATATAATGAAAGTAACACGATCTCCGATGCATTAAAGAACGAAAGCACTTTTTGCGTTATTACAACAAAAAACAAGAATTCGAGTTGAGCTATAAGTTTAATTAAAGGTCAAAATAAATATAATGAACGTAATAATTTTATTTACAAAACTAACAAAACTAACTGCAAAGGCCAAACAAATTCTATAATTTGTATTTATGGGAGCCTGGAGAAATTGAGGGAACTCTAGGCACAATTTTATATAGTACCTACTTAATAGTAAGTAAATTAAAGTAATCTTAATATGTAGTAAGTAGTAAATTGTGCCTAGAGTTCCCTAGATTTCTCCAGGATCCCATAATCAGATTCTGATCTGAAGACAATGAGACCACCTGGGACCCTTTCAAACAAAAAAAAGAATTTTCCAAGTCGGTCCAGGCGACTTCGAGTAATCGGGGAACATAGGTACATAAAATAGTTTAAAAAAAGATTCCGACGAATTGAGAACCTCCTCCTTTTTCGAAAGTCGGTTAAAAATATTCTAACCTAAGTTTAAGGGTCATAGGTTATTTATTAAAGGTGCATGTCGGATGGCAGGTTTTGGTTGTCGCTAGTTACTACGCTTCAGAGCAACTTCTGGTTAAGATGTCGCCAAGCGATTTAGCATACCGCACGATGGCGTGTAGAAACCGTTTAGGGCTATGGGTGTAATTAATAAATTACCGTACTCTCTTCAAAGTTAACCCGCATTAGTTACCACTTACACCGCATTTCCCTTCAGCCCTGGTAGCATGGGCGGGAGAAATTTTATCCCCGGGAAAAGGATAAAACGTTTATCCCCTCGCTGAGCTTTATCCACCCGTCGAGCATGGGTACAGCGGTAGAAATAACACTCAGTGGATATACTTATACAAATATACATCGCCTTCTCCTCTGTCACCATGCTTTAGCATAGGGAAAAGATAATTTTATCCCCTGTCAGTGGATAAAATCGGGGGATAAAACTTTTATCTCCTGCCCATGCTACCATCGCAGGTGGTGTCGCAATCTTTTTTGTCAGGAATAATTTGTTCCGAATAGTTAAATAAAAATATAAGATTCTATGTAATTTTCTATTTGTATTAGGTTTTCTCAACGTCTTTTCTTTTTCAGGGTCAAGTGGTGGGTCTCACTAAGTCTGCTTTATGGAAGCGTGTGCTCTTACAGGAGGAGTCCCAACATTGTCTTCATTATGGTTGACGATATGGTATGTATCTAACTGGTACATTTCAAGGCTACTTTTTAATCCGCGAAAACAGAGGGTTCAAGCATGGTTTTCAAAAAACTTTAAGTTCCTGGCAAAAGTAAGTATATTAATATTAGCAAGAAAATTTCTCTGGTGGGAGGCTTTGGCCGTGGCTAGTTACCACTAGGGAATGCAAATCTCGCGAGATTGGGGCTCAAGCGAGATCTCGCGAGATTGTAAATAACAATACTGCGAGATCTCGCCAATTTCGAGATCTCGCGAGATTGGCAGTTTTGTGTGTTTTTTTGCAAATAATCACAATATTTGAATAAATTAGGATAAAAATTATAAGTATTATAAGATAACATTTATTTTCACGAATTTTTTCAATAGAAAAATTATGCATCAAATTGTTTATAATTTTTTAATAAACTTCTAAGTAATAAACTTTGACGTACATATCTATCAAATCACTGTGGAAGCACTGTATACATAGCATAGTTTGGTTACCTATTGTAAAAAAATTTATTTTTTATTTTTTGAAAAGCAACTGCTGAGTTTCTTACCGGTTCTTCTCAGCAGAATCTGCATTCCGAACCGGTGGTAGATTTATGACGTGTCATAAGAGCTACAAGTTGGCCGTGTCAGTCCGCGCTTCGAATAAGACTTTTTTATGCTCGAGTACAATCTCGTTAATCTCGCGAGATCTCGCCCTTTTTTCGTCCGAGATTAATCTCGCTAAAAAAGGCCGAGATCTCATTCGAGATTGCATTCCCTAGTTACCACCCTACCGTCAAAGACGTGCCGCCAAGCGATTTAGCGTTCCGGCACGATGGCGTGTAGAAACCGACTAGGGGTATGGGTTGAATGAACACTGTCATACCCCTTCCAAGTTAGTCCGCTACCATCTTAGATTGCATCGTCACTTACCATCAGGCGAGATCGCAGTCACGGGCTATGTTGTCAAAAAAAAATGCTGGCCCAATGAAAATTGGTAGACTTCAGACATCTTTTTGTTCATTTGAGAACATTATGGAGAACTCTCAGGCGTGCAGGTTTCCTCACAACGTTTTGCATTACCATTGAAGCAAGTAATACGAGTATTAAAACACCTAAATGCACATAACTCCGAAAAGTCAGAGGTGCGTGTCCGAAATCGAACTTGCGACTCCCGGAATAGCAGACCGCAGTCCTAACCACTACTATCACTCAGCTCTATTAACTAATTTTTGACAAGTTTTGTGCGTTTGATCCTTTTTGCTTTTGTTTTTTTTTTATCAATATTCAAATTGCACACAATAACTTTGACTACTGCATTTTAACATTTACTGTATTCAATGATAGCGACTTGTCTTGTAAGTGATGGAATTTCTTTAAAGCCCAAAACGAAGTGATTCGCCAAAGAATTAAAGTGACCGACATAGGCTCTGTCAAGGTTGAGAGTTGCGTTGGTCACCTACCTACTAAACCTTGAATAATAAATGATCATAGATAAGTAGCAAGAGGTCACGGTCAGGTGTCGGAGGACCGATGCATGTTGGAGTCGAAAGGTTCCTCCAATTGAGAACGTTGTCTTTTTAGAAACGGTATCTAGGGTGCTCCCCCGTACTGTATAGAGGCTACTATATTTGGATGGTGGTTGGCAATCTAGCAGTTAGCACCAATTGGATACCTACAGCCGAGGATATAGTGCGTTGTGCTATTTAAAAGAGTCCGTCAAATAGTGGATGCATGTCGATATTGGCTGGATGTTGCATTTTGCAAATCTTGTGGACCGTAGCTTTCAGTTGAGTAGATCTTTATTGAGGGAGTTTTTTATGATACAGGTCTATCACGATAAGACCATATAGTTTGCTAAAATTATTCTATCCTATTAATCCTTAAATCTTGTCTTCGAATAAAAAAAATGCGAAAGTTTAGATGGATGGATTTATGGATGGATGGATGGACAGATGTTTGTTACTCAATCACACTGCAACAACTTAACTGATTTGGCTGAAATTTGACACAGAGATAGATTATTATCTAGAATAACACATAGGCTTTTTATCCCGCAAAATAAAAAAATCACGCGGATAAAGTCGCATCATTTAATAAATGAATAAAAATCACTTAACGTCCGCGTCAGTTCAAATGAAGTGTCATCATAATTATAAAAGTTAATCATTAAAGTGCATCTCCCTCTTTTTACGTGAGTTAAAAATTCAATTTACGGTTAAGTTTATGAGTCACATTATCAATTACATCATTTTTCTAATTAAAGACTAATCGGAGAATAAAAAAAAGGAAATGGTTCTTAATTAGGTACACATTGTATACAGTTAATCATTATCACTTCACTATGGGTTATAAAAAACAGTGTAAGCGTAGTAGGTATAGATTGTCTCGTTGTAAACAATGGTGAAGTTCTGCCCTTGAGGCTGCAACAAACAGAACTCGTGGCGGAAACGTAACCAACGCGGCGTATAGATACGATAATGTACCACACTTTTCAATTAAATATCACTTGCTCTAACAGCGAAGAAAAACATCGTTAGGAAATGTTTCAAAGGAAGTGGTTGTTGAAGATTTCCCCCCCAAAAAAAAGGAAATGTCTAGACGCTCTATAGCTCCTAGATTTATAAACCTACTTCTGATTAACATTTTGTAATTGACGTCAATCGATATTAATGCTACAGCAATAATGCCTTAGAGTTTAGGGATGTAACAGTACGCACTTACACACGTTTATGCTGAGATCTATAGAGCGTGCTCTGGCTTAGCTCAGACTTAAGATAGAGTTAAAACGAGACACAAATATGCTCAAACATAAATCTGTCTCCTTTTATCTCTGTCTTCAGTCTGAACAGAGTGAGAGTGTGGTCTATAGATTTCCGCTTTAAAGTGTGCCGGCCTGCCGTCCGATCCGTTGCGCATCGTGTATGTTTCAAGCTTTAAATGCAAAATACGCATTCGATTCGTGAATCAGTTGTTTGTCAAAGGCCAAAGCCTGCTTCAGATAGCTTGCGAGATTGCTATTCACCATCTCGCTATTTGTTACGCAAATGACGATGAGCTTGATGTAAGCTGGCGTGTACACTGGAATAGTAACATTAGCTCCCTATTGTTTGATGCATATTGTTAGATACATCCAACCCGGTCTGATAGTATGTATTAGGTTTATGTATAAAAGCTAGTTCACATTTAGCCCAGTCCAGCAATCAAGTTGGTTATTTTTGTGATTGTTTTTATCAAAAGGTTAACAAAACGATGTCACTTGCACTGTGTAAAACACTCTTCTTCTTCTTCTTTATTAATCAAAATACGTCTACTGCTGGACATTATATTAGTTGTAGACCTCCTTGTGTCAGTCTTGCGCTGCTTGTATCCATAGTGCTGGAACAGCGAATTAACCTTCTATTCTATTCCATCACTTAATGAAACTTAGGTAGATATTAAATCTACCTAAACTATTATTTGTTAATCAATAATATAAACGTGAAAATTCTTTATACAAAACCGACTTCAAACACCGCTACAAAGTATATCAATTGTGCCTATAAAATTTGAAGAATTCCCTCGATTTCTCCAGGATCCCATCATCAGATGAAAATGTACCCTTTCAAACAAAAAAGAATTTTCCAAATCGGTCCAGGCGTCTTCGATTAATCGGGTAACATATGGTCGCGCACAAAAAATGTTTATCAGTTTTCAAAGTAAATTCTATATCACATTGCGTGCAGTAAGGTCTATAACGCCATAGAATATCGAAAGCATATCGACTGTCAGGCACAGATGTGTGCATGTAATTATGAATCTTAAGGTGGTAAACATTTTCTGTCCGCCACTGTACATAAAAAATTCCGACTAATTGAGAACCTCCTTCTTTTTCGAAATTCGGTTAAAAAGGGGATGAAGCGGAAGGACATTCATAAAGAACCTTTTTACAGGGTTGGAATGATGTGTCGTACCACGGCTCAGACCAGATACTAACGCCAAACATAGATGCTTTAGCCAGCCAAGGAGTGGTTCTGCAGCAGTACTACAGCGAGGCGATATGCACACCTGCGCGGGCAGCACTCCTAACGGGAAAATATCCCCTGCGGACAGGTAAGTCGTAATATTTTTTATTAAGGCCCAAGAGACGGGTCTGCCCGCGAAATTCAAATTTAATTTGGTTTTTCGCCATTTATAAACGAATACGACAAAGTAGGCTTATGGTATTCAAATTGCGCCAATGGCAGTATCATCTTCACAGGTTTATATTCTAATCTTTATGTAAAAGTATCCAGTTTAAGATATTAATCAAAATAATGACTAATTTGTGAGTAGCTCACGTCAAACTCATTATTTTGACTAATTTCTTAAACTGGATACTTTCACGTTAAGATAAGTATATAAACCTGTGAAGATGATACTGCCATTGGCGCAATTGGAATACCATAAGCCTACTTTGTCGTATTCGTTTATAAATGGCGAAAAACCAAATTAAATTTGAATTTCGCGGGCAGCTCCGTGTCTTGGGCCTTAATAAGACTATCAGCCAAGCTGAAGTTGACAATCCCAAAAAAGTGGAGCGCGTAATGAGCAGGTACGACACTATTGTCGTGCAATGGGTGGGGATCGAAGCTGCGAACTTTCAGCTTTCAGTCTACATATTTAACTATTAGGTTTTTATAGGGTTCTATACCCAAAGGATGCCAAAAGGACCCTATTACTATCCCTCTGCTGTCCCTCAGTACGTCCGTCCGTCTGTCTGCGGGCTGTGTCTCATGAACCGTAATAGGTAGATGCTTGAAATTTTCTCAAAATGTGTAGGTATATATCTCTTGCCACTATAACAACAAATAATAAAAAAAAGACGTGTGACACTCGGGGACTGCCGCGGTAAAGCTATTGCATAGCATTTTTTATCTACGCCATCTAGCGGTGAGAGGAGTCCGTGTCAGGTTATTTTCGTTACGGAATTTCTGGATTCGGTCTCCACGCTCAAGGCCCGCGATAGAAGCTATGCAATAGCTTAATAAAATAAAAAATTAAGGATTATTAATAAAGGAAATTCTAAAAACTCAACCTCTGAGGGGGTAAAATCTAACTTAACGTGAGTAAAGCTAGTTAGATTCTACTAATATTATAAGCGCGAAAGTTTGTAAGTACCTATGGATGGATGGATGGATGTTACTCAATTACGCCGCAACGACTGAACAAATTTGGCTGAAAGGCACAGAGATAGGTTATGGTCTGGAATATCACATAGGCTACTTTTTATTGCGGAAAATAAGAGAATTCCCGCGGGACTTACAAACCCCCAATCCACGCGTACGAAGTCGCGGTCATCAACTAGTAAATAATAGACCAAATTGTAAATAAAGGTTATGTCTAGAGGTAATAAACAAAGGTTACCATAGCGAACGCAAATAAAAGCAATGAAGAAATATGCTCTAAATGCTCTACACGCTTCGCGTTTTCCAGATAGCTGTAATTTTATAGAGATAGTTACAACATCCAATAGCAAGTAGTATAATTACATGTCTTTGGTGTTGTAACGATAATGCGCAACCACATTATCATCTCTTGTATTGCCCCTGTTAAGCCATTGCCGCCGTTTCAGCTGGACTGCTTCGTTGAACTAGTGGTTAGCAAGTTCGAGTACAGATAACGAGGTCCCGGGGTTCGATTCCTGGGTCGGGCCAAAAATGTATTGGGTTTTCTGTTAAGAAATTTTCAGTACTAGCCCGGAGTTTGGAAGTCGGTGGTGAGTCACTCCCGTGCCTCGGAGAGCACGTAAAGCCGTCGGTCCTGCGCCTGATCTCTTTCCGGTCGTGTCGGATTTTCCGTCCCATCGGGCTATGAGAGTGAGGGAATAGAGAGTGCACCTGTGTTTGCGCATACACTTGTGCACTATAATATCTCCCGCGCAGATGGCTGATCTCTGTGGAGATTGGCCGCCGTGGCCGGATTCGGTCTAGAGGACATTAATATTTTATTTCCGCTGGAAGTCCCGAATTTGATTATATTTTTTTATTCGATGACTAGATAGTCTTTGACTGCGATATCCTGATGGTAAGTGACAATGTAGTCAAAGATGGTAGCGTGCTAACTTTGAAGGGTTATGGCAGTGTACTACTATATCCCGAATCGGTTTCTACACGCCATCGCGCCGGAACGCTAAATCGCTTGGCGGCACCCACGAAACCACACCAATTCAAAATGAGGCAATTCAAAAATTATAAATTACCATATTGTCTCCGCCGAGAATCGAACCCGAGACCACCCAGTTATAAGTAATATAAATAAATCATGTTTCTTGTATGAGGCTCCTTTTTTATTATTTTTGTTGTTATAGCGGCAATAGATTTATGGTATGGTGGTAGATTTATGACGTGTCATAAGAGCTACAAGTTAGCCTATATGAAATAAAAAAATTTTGAATTTTGAATTTTGAATAGGTACGTGGAGGTAGACTACAAGTTGACCTACATATGAAATAAATAATTTTGAATTTTGAGTTTTTTTAATAGAAATACACATTCTGTGATCAAATATATAGGTACGGTTCATAAGATAGGTATACAGCCTGCTGCCAGACGGACGGACGGACGGACGGACGGACGGACGCTTAGTAATAAGTTGAGTACGGAACCCTAAAAAGGGGAAAAAATTCCATATTTAAGAATATTTTTTGTTTCAGGGATGTACGGAACTCCGCTTGCCAACTCCGAAGATCGGGGTATACCAACAACTGAGAGACTTCTCCCAGCGTACTTGAAAGACTTGGGTTACAGAACCCATCTGGTAGGCAAGTGGCACGTGGGGATGTCCAGACGGCAGTTCCTCCCTTTGGCAAGGGGGTACGATACCCATTACGGAATGCGGGGGGGTTTCATTGACTACTATACCCATGAGAAAGTGGAAGATGTGAGTATGGAATATTTTCCTATATTGGGTATATTTGCCTTTATTTTCAGGCTTGCCCTCCTATTGTATATTTTATTTTTCATCTACTTAAAAATCGGCCAAGTGCAAGTCGGACTCGCACACCAAGGGTTCCGTGCCATCTTACAACAGTGATTGTTATAAATTCTTATTATAATATATCTCTTTGATACCCGAAAAATCACGTTTCTTGTATTGCCTTTATTTATTTTATTTTTAACCGACATGTCAAACGTACAAAACCCCTGTGTGTCTGTCTGTTGCCTTGTAGCTTCCCAACGAATGGACCGATTTTCCTGTTTGAAAGTTTACGTAATCGAGATGGATCTTAGATATAATTTATGAAGTTCTGTTCAGGTGTTTAAAGATCATCAGCTCATTTCCTACTTGATACAGGGTGTTACAAATTTTCACAGGTGCGATTGACTTCGGTGTGTTTTTGTCTTGTAACAATTTTTTTTTATATATAGTTGCCGGGTGGACAACAATATTTCGGGCTAGATTTTTTCGATATGGAAACTCCACAAGACGAAGAAAAACGTTACTCGGTTGATGCATTAACGGACAGGGCCATAGAAAGTAAGTGGCAACATTACTATCATGTATATTATATTAAGTACTAGCTGAATGCCGCGAATTCATCTGCGTGGAAAAAGTTTAGTGACTTTCTACTATCCGCGAGAAGTTATGTCCTCTATCTCCGATAATATTAAGTAGATCTTCATCAAAATTGGAGAAAATATTTATGATAGTACATAATTTATAATAAAAAAAGATTTATCATATTCGGTTCAGAATTGACAAAGTATTCTATTTTTTTTTATTATTCTTCTATTTTTTTTATTATTATTATTCTATTTATTTGTATTAACCCGGAGAATCAGCTACCACTATACCAAATTTCAATTTGATTCCCGCGGGAACTCTCTCATTTTCCGGGATAAAAAGTAGCCTATGTGTTATTCCAGACTATAATCTATTTCTGTGCCTTTCAGCCAAATCGCTTCAGTAGTTGCGGCGTGATTGAGTAATAAACGTCCATTCATCCATCCATACATTCAAACTTTCGTATTTATAATCTCGCGAGTTCCCGAGGGAATTAAAAAAAAAACTCAGTCCACGCGAATGAAGTCGCGGAGATCAGCTAGTATTATTATAAAGCAATATTACGTGTTAATTTAAATTAAGTTATTTTCATAATATGTTGTATATTAATAGGTAGGAGCAATAATAATTAACTAATATAAATTGCCAGAACATGATATTAGAGAGTTTAATCCAAATTTTACCCGTAATTTCCATACTTTATCCCATATCGCATTAGTTTCACGGGCACTGAATAGAAACTCATCACATATTCCGTTGGACACAAACAAACACAAACCACAAACGCAGTTTCGAATTTCCACATCCAATTTGCCTTTATATAACTAACATTAGCTAGCTCGATGACGAATGAATGTATGTATGGCTGGAACGTACACAACGTGCGACGGTAAATAACGCGTTTTTTTATTGTCATTTAATTTTCCATTTTTAATTTTTTTTTGTTCATTTTTATGATGTTTAATTTTTTAGATTTGTCTTTTTCTGCCCTGAATAGCAAAAGAGCTATTCATACATCGGGAAAATTCACGAAATATTTACGAAGTAGGTAAATTCGTTTTTTTATACATTTTGTAAGGAACGGATTGACGGATTTCGATGATTTTTTTATATAACTATATAGCAAGTATAAGTATGAAAGCAAGGAGAGTGATGTTTTACCCTAATAATAGTAACCTAACTCAAAACGAAGTTACGGGCAAAAGCTAGTTTACCTATAAAAACCTATTCGTAACACCGATAGCAACTAGAGAGGTAGGTTAACCTCCTGCCTACCAGAGACACTTTTTTTGGAATATGTTTTTGAAACTTTAGTATAATATTGCTAATAGATAATGATATACTGGAAAAATAGTAAAAAAAATCTTACATTAGGAAAATCTGTTTTTCACTATGTCCTATATGTAGGACAAAAGTACGATATTAAGATGTGATTTGTATAGGACATAGAATAGTTTCAGGAAATTAAATGCAATTATAATTGGATAAGAATCAAAATATAACGCTATGCTATATTCATAATAAATTTTCAGAAAAAATGACAAAAATATAACGTTGCTCCAAACAAAATTATCAAAACAAGAAAAATGTTTAAAAATTGTAACCCGACTACGGAAAATTGGATATAACAATCATCATATTGAATAATATGTGACCAATATCACCCCAATTATAATAAAAAATCGATTGATACCTAATTTATCCAAATCGGCTCAGTATTTTAGGCGCTACGTTAGCGCATACGTAAATATACCACATACATACATACGATTATACATATAAACATACATAAATAGACTGCAAAAATCATAAACCTTCCTTTTAGCTTTGCTGTAGTTGGGTAATAATATATTTCTTGTAATAACAAAACAAAACTAAGCATATAATAAACATTACGTAGTGATCAGTCGTTAATTATGAATTTATTTTGAGATCAATAAAGTTTAGAATAGTATGTTTACATTGATGATTTAGAAAAGTTTACCCTCTAATGTCTCTGTAATCTGTCGATAAGTTACTTAGCCAAGTTGTTGTTTGTCAGAAAAGAAACATTGCGGTTTCTGACAAATAACAATGTTTTTAAGAATTTATCGATAGATAACGCATAGATAGTTATTAATTAAAATTACTCTAAATATTGGTGAAAATTGGGATAAAAATTCCTGTTAGGCGTAAAATAACTATGAAAATTATTCTGGCTATGTCAAATCATTAATTTCAGGTATTTTTCGTCCATGTATCTTGAAAGTAGCCATTATTTTGGCGATTTCTATTTGCAATCTATCGAGGAGATTAGGACAAAGATTGCGGCCTTTGAGGTTTCTTTTCAAGACCAGAACCATATATACGTTCATGTTCACGTCCACGTCCACGCAAAACGTTTCTTCCACATCCTCTTGAGCAAAACAGTGATGAAAAAGCTAATTCCAAATTATTTGAGATCATCTTCGTTTAAATCTCTAGTCTAGTGGTCATTGGATCTTTGACTAGGCTCTGAAAAGATAAATTCCAGATTAAGATCTGAATTTTCGCCCGAAAAGTCAAGCACTGAGTCTTCTAATGATTCTAATATTATGTCGTTATCTGTAAAAGCTAGAAAATAGATAAATAATTGGCAAAACCTTGCTATGTACTATACAAAGTACAAAAATAGTTAAACTATCAAAACTTTAATTACCTACTTTTGACCTTTGCATAGGACATAAAAATTGACAGCAAGCTTGCTAAAATTCTATTTATTATTATGCGATGATAAAACTATATATCGACATTTCATAGATTTAATTACTTGTTAATCATGATAAATCTAATCATTTCTAAGATTTGAATAAGATTGCATTCGACTAACTTACCCCTGTGCAAGCGCACCTCCACTTGTCTGCCTTCCATCGCCATTTAAAAAAAATTGGCAAGTAGAATTGACACTTTCATTTTTTTTTTACAAACCTAGATAGTCTAAAGATGTCACTAGTAAAATATTTCGGGGATACCATTTAAGAAACCGGCAATAGATTTTTCTAAATGTTATGTTCTTTGTGTAGTACAAATGTAGGTAGGAGGTTAAGCAACAATGAATTACGTCTGTGATAGGATCGGTAAAATACAATAGATCGGTAAATTCCACCTCTATATTTGCTAGCTAATATAATAATTTAATGCACATAATGCATTAATTAGATTAACATGTTATTTCAATAAAAAATCGCAAGGAGCAGTTATTATTTTTAATGGACGAAAAAAAGAAGGAGGAATCTCAAGTTATCGCGTATATTTTTTGTAAATGACGACTGTGTAGGTACTTAACTTTCAAAAAATAACTTTCTAGTGAGTGTTCCGATTTTTTTGTACGAGGAAATACATTTAGACCTATATATAGAAATGTATAATTTCAGCACTTTCTACTTCATTTAGTACCTACTTTTATGTTTATTTATTTATTTATTAAGAGGCACACAAATCAGGTTGACACTAAAAAGTGCACAAAATAGAAATACATACTATACATACATTTATTTAAAGAGAATAATACAAGTACCTACTTAGTTACTTTTCACTGAATAAGTTTCTATTAGACTGGTACAGATTTGTTAGGCAAATTGAAGTAATTATATTCTAAATGAATTTCTTAATGAACTCTAAGTTGCATTGAAGCCTTGCATTCAGTTGCTCACAAGATTGAATAAATTATTTATTGCAGCTTGTTACTTTCAAAAAGACTCAATGGCCCAACGGTTAAAGGTGCGGACTGAAAACTGAAAGGTCGCAGGTTCGAGCCCCACCCGTTGCACTATTGTCGTACCTACTCCTAGCACAAGCTTTTCGCTTTTTTGGAGGGGAGAGGAGAATATAAGTCAAGTTCAGCTTGGCTCATATTCTTTATAGAAAAAGAAAAGAAAGGAAAAAAGAAAAAGGGTACCAGCTTATTTTTTTTTTATCTGTTTTCTGAGTCGGTGGTAGTCTTTATTTTTTAATTAAAGGACAGGTCTGAATGCAATGATGGGTTTAGGTTGGAGAGTTTGTCAAAATTTCAAGATAGATGTGACGTATCACTCTTTTGGTGTTGAATCCAATATGGCGGATTGCTGTATTTTATAGTTTTATTTTACCAAAATAAACATCAATCTCGCTTAAAATAGAAAAATAAATAAGTTTTTTATAATCCATTATTCCTATTTCATGACAAAAACTCATAATTTCATTGATTGTTGGTTACTGTCATCATGCCTATTGTAGTTGAAATTGAAGAATGTACGGTACTGGTAATCAAGCGATTAAGGTAACCTCATGGCGTGTTAAATATATCCAAAGAACTACAGTTTTTAATTTACATAAATAAAGCAAGTTACGAATACGTACAAATTCATTACCTTCATTTACCGTGTCAATAGGAGTAAATTGCATATTCGCTCAGATGCAAACAAACCACATCGTACATTTAACTCTAGTTACATCTGACACCCTCAGACTTTATGCAACAAAGTTTTAAAATAAACTTACTTAAAAGTGTGGTGCGATTCTCTAAAACTTATTGCTACAGGTATGTTGCCTCTGATTAGCCATCACTCACTAGCTATTGGCTAAAATGTATTGTTGCAGAAAGATCGCAATAAATTCGGCCAATCAAAATCCAATCACCACAATTGAGACTGTAGCATACATTGATGCAGTTCTTACAGACTCAGCCTGCAGGTTAAAAAAGTCAATAAAATTACACATGCATACTTAGATATAAAATATTAAATTTAAAAAATCAAAAACTCGACTGCGTAAATAAAAACTGAAAGGGTAAAACAAGCCCAGTAATCTAGAATTTTGTTAGCTAGATATATGTTTAGCTAGATGTATCTAATATGTGTGTTTATTAGTAGAGATTTGAAATTGTAAACCACATCAAAGCTGACCGCAACAAATGTTTAGGTGTGTTATTCGTGACAATGATTTTTGTACCGCAAACCATTTGCGCAACGACTGCACGTATTTTCATCATACATACCACTATTTCAATATTAATTATAATAATTAATAATCTGAGCTTTTAACTTAAAATTGAGCGCTAAAAATAACAGCTTTCATTAATTCGTTCAATCATTTATATTGATTACTCATGTTTAATAACTGAGCGCCACATAAATGAAAACTTCATAGTTAACTGCGTGAAGCTATTTTATAAATAAGCGGGTTTTATACTACTTTTTCTGAACAAAATGCACATGTAGAAGAACTAGTTAAGTAACTACATACATGCCTAGGTTGATTCATGTAAATGTACTACGTACGTTCCACTGTAGCGCCTAAACTACTGAGCCTTTTTTGATAGATGAGTTGTCGATTCGTTATTATGGTTCGGGTGACATTTCTAACCAACTTCCAAAAAAGGAGGAGGTTCTCAATTCGTCGGAATCTTTT
Source organism: Hipparchia sbordonii (assembly GCA_038048805.1). Taxonomy (NCBI): domain Eukaryota; kingdom Metazoa; phylum Arthropoda; class Insecta; order Lepidoptera; family Nymphalidae; genus Hipparchia; species Hipparchia sbordonii. Next base: position 5,081,030 of record CM076104.1, on the reverse strand, counting down.
TTTAAATTTTCTATGTACGATTACTCGAAGACGCCTGGACCGGTTTGGAAAATTCTTTTTTGTTTGAAAGGATAAGTATACTTCCCAGGTATAGGGTAATAGGTCCCATTGTCATCAGGTCAGGATCTAATGATGGAAACTTGGAAAAATCGAACTCTTCAAATTTTAGAGGTACAATTGAAATAGGTACTTTGTAGTGGTGTTTGAAGTCGGTTTTGTAAAAAGAATTTTTACGTCAATGATACATCCAATTTCGAAGTCGGTTTACAGCTGTTTTAAACTTTTTTCTTGTTTAGTTATACAGAACCACAACGGATCCCGCCCCATGTTCCTTCATGTGGCTCATAATACCCCTCACGCCGGCAATGAGGGAGGTCTGCTACAACCGCCGCTTCATTCGAACGTCAATAGTCAGCATATTGCGAACTCTAACAGGCGATTATATGCAGGTATGCAACATTTTATTTATTCATTTATCGCAGCCCATCACACAGCGATTACAGGATACAGTACAAGCCTTCTTTTGAATAAAATGGCTTTAAGGGTGCACCACGTTGGCCAAGTGCGAGACCCAGACTTCACAAAGCTTTAGGGAGAACTCTCAGGCATGCAGGATCCCTCACCATGTTTTCCTTTATCGCAAATGCAAGTGATATTTAGTTGCTTAAAATCGCTCATAACTCCGAAAAGTCAGAAATGAGTCAGAGTCATTGAACAGAGTCATTGAACAGCAAATCATACGAAGCCCCTTCTGGGATGCAAGCTATCAGCTCTGAGTTTTTTGCCAAGATTAGTTTAGCCGTTAGATTGTATTGCACCTAATATCCAAAATGTTTTACGAGCGAACCTTAGTTATTTCCGGCATAAATTTTATCTAAGCCAAAATTACTCCTTGTAATTCTCTAATTGCTCCGTGAAGTCCCTTCAAAATTGACTCAGCCGTTACGATGATTCCCGTTCAGATTGGCAAAAATTAAAAAAACGTGTGTTTGGATTACAGATTAGACACTTATTTAGAAATCATTTATTTACTTGTTTCAATGTACTCAATAGCAAATATATCTTCCTTTTCAGAGATGGTAAAATATATGGATTATAGCGTTGGTAGATTAGTAACAGCACTCGCAGATAAGGGCATTTTAGAAAACACTATTATAACTTTCATGTCTGATAATGGGGCTCCCACTGTTGGGCAATTCAATAATTGGGGTGTCAATCTGCCTTTTAGAGGAAAGAAGCAGACTCCATGGGAAGGAGCAGTTAGAGTGCCAGCGTTTATTTGGCATCCGTTATTAAAGCCTAAAGTATGGCGTGGACTTATGCATATAACAGATTGGATGCCAACTCTTCTGGCAGCCGCCGGCGGTGAAATAAGAACTAACATAGATGGAGTAAATCAATGGGACGCTATAGTAAATGATGGAGCATCTCAGCGGAAAGATGTTTTGATAACTTTTGATGATAGTGTTACTAACAGTTACGCTGCATACAGAGTGGGTGATTATAAAATCATAGTAGGGAATGTATCAGGTTTGAGTAATGGGTATTATGGCGCTAATTTCATGATAAATAAGGCCCCTCCACCTGACTATTTTGCCGCAATTAGATGTTCTGAAGTAGCAAAAGTTTTTGAACGCTTTGGAATATATTTGGATTATGATGAGCTTATTAAAATGAGGAAAGCAAGTGCTATCAAACAATTGGATAAAGTTCGAGATCTTACTCCCTGCGAACCTACTCCTAGTAAGTATTTTTTCTAATTAAATGCTGCTCCCAGAGACGTTCAATGAAATCTTATGCAAATACAGTTAATAAAATATAATCAACTAACGACACAGACCTAGCAGTAAAACCTAACTATCATAAAATTTTTTAATGAGCTATCACTGGAGTAGAGAGAACTCTGGAAGTGAACTTCTTCAAGTCTATTACTAAGTAACATTACATAAATTTAAAACATATTAAAGATTTGCAAGTCTGACTGCAGTAGTTATTGAGCTGTCACTTATAAAACTAACGAATCGTAAATGTCTCCGAGAATGAATTTTTTAAAATCTTATACTAAGGAGATACATACTTTAATGATACTTACTGTGTAATTCTCAATATCTACTTGTACTTAGTGTAATAATTCATAGAAATAAAAATATTTTTTATTTAAATAAACTTTTACAAGCACTTTTGAATCGTCAATGAATCTACCACTGGTTCGGAATGCCTTTCCTGCCGAGAAGAGCCAGCAAGAAACTCTGCGATTGCTCTTTTCAACAAAAAAATTTTACAATAGTTAATGAAACTATGCTATGTATACAGTGCTTCCACGAGGAATTTTCCTAAGTCCAATACAATACAAATACAAATAAATACAATACAAATACAAATAAATACAATCCAATACATGTTAAGACAGGTAGGAAAAAGCAGACCCATTCCCGTTGGTGGCACCCGTTCACGAGCATGACGCATGATCCAGCCATTGCTTCGCTCAACCATATTTGAGGGAACGTAACAACCCGCACCACACGACACCACGACACATAGTAACACATAGTAACTATAATCATTATACATGATAAATACATTGTGTCCCTTCAATTTCAGCTCGAGGTTGTTTATACAATGTCCAGCAAGATCCTTCAGAGAGTCACGATCTTTGGGCACGGGGTTCCAAAATTGCCACCCTACTTTCAAGCAGATTGCGCGGCTTATGGTCAACGCGAAGGAGTCGTGTCCTTCCAGTAACAGATGAGCGATCCAACCCAGCGAATTTTGGATACACATGGCTTCCATGGCTGAATGATACAGTGATCAGTGATAATCAAAATGATACGATGACGTCTCAAAATAATACGTTCACTAGCAGTGCTCCCGACCGAACAGTTGCTTCTCTAGTAGGTTGTGATCGTACTACAGGGTTCACAAATTTCTTATGTATACTGAAGAGTGTGATCTAGTTTCTAGTAGATACAGACTTGTAACAATGTGATTCGTTGTTATTAATTAGCTAATAATAGTTATAATTTTTTGTAAATAAATTTTGTTATTATTTTATTATTTGAGTGTGAATCTTTTATTTTTATTGATGATTATTCAGAAAGGTATATAACCATCATCATTTTATGTAAACGTAAACCTAAAATTCTTTGTGATTTTGAAAGACATCAATATTTTGTTTTACAGACTTTAAAAGTGTGCCTAGTTATGTATGTTGTTTATAGTGAGGTCATTGACCTTTCAAGGTCAAACGCAGATTAAATAATATAAGTTGACCTTGATTTATAAAATGGCTAATTATGATATTGTCTCTGTATCGTATTCCTCATTACTGAGAGTTGTGACCTTTTCTTTATTTATTATATATTCAATTTTTACCAGATCATATCTATACTCCATTAAAAATGAAAAAAAAAAAAAAAGTAAAACGAGTATGTTATATAATCGGACATGTAGAAATGATAATATTCGAAGTGAAACTTGTTCGTTGTAACATTTGCTTAAAGCAGACGTTTGTGTTAACATAGTGTGGTCGTGTTACTGATTTTTTTATATTATAAATTATATAAATCACGTATTTTCAATGTTTGCTCATGATGTATAGATCACGGAGCCCTTATTAGTGTCAAGTGTTAGTGATATGAACCGAATCTCGTCTTATCATATTATTTATATTTAATACAGAATTATACTGTGAACTTATTAACTTATAGTGCAGCATCTCGTCATAATAATCGTCGTGTTTCAATACGGAAATATTTTGCTAATAGATTAGGATATGCTACAGTATAGCGTAATGTAATGCAATTATTTTTATAATCCATTAGAATTTTATACGAGTAGGTATACATTTACAGAATTACACAGATATTTCTCTGTTAAAGGCGTTTTTAGACTTTTATGTGGTTAGTGTGTTTAACGCGATTTATGTACCTACTTAGATTTTGTAACATTCAGTGGATTTAATTAGTTGCAGTTGTAACAATAGGAAAATCATCAAGGAAAACCTTAAGGCATCTAGAGAAAAACAAAAGTAAGTAAGTTAATTTTTATTATTTACATGCTGTACTATTAAAAAAGCTTTATATATACATATAAGGATGATTGCATTCGAAAACCAACGCCAACGCAAGAAATGTCGTCTGGTCCTCTGCGATTTCACTTAGCTCTCTCTTCTTATGCGATCAACTTTATTGCAATGCAATATAGATACTTACTTTAGGGGTATTTGCGAACTTAATAATATAATCATGCTAATAAATGCATAAGTGTGTATATTTACTGGTTTATCCATCAATCACGCAGCAACAGAGCAACGGCTAGACTATGGTCATTCACCTAGAGTCCTAGAGTGACGTAAAATAGTAATAGCGAATGTCTTTTCAAACCTTAATGCCGATGACCAACGATGTCTTGGGCATAAGCTAGATATACACCGTACTCTTCTTCTTCTTCTTATTCAACTTATAGACGTCCACTGCTGGACATAAGTCTCTTGCATGGACCTCCACAGACTCGTTTGATGTCGTCGGTCCACCTAGTGGGGGGTCTACCAACACTGCGCTTCCCGGTGCGGGGTCGCCACTCCAGCACCTTGGGACCCCATCGACCATCAGCTCTTCGAACTATGTGCCCCGCCCATTTCCACTTCAGTTTCGCGACTCGCTGAGCTATTATTACATTATTACACCGTATTAGTATTATATTATACAGACTGTATTTTATCATTTGATGATAGTTAGAAGTGCTTACGATTTCACAAGTATTTTTGTTTTTATCGGTCTTGCTGATAGTCTTTTGGCATTTCTTCAATCATTATCTCCCGATTCAAAATGCATTGTAACTTGATATCAAACTAAAGTAAAAACTAAAGTAAATAAAGGCGAAAGTTTGTATGTATGTCTGCGTGTGTTTTTGGAATAAGCTCATACCTGAGATTAACACATAGGCTACATTTTATCCCGGTAAATTAAAGTGTTCCCGCGGGAATTATAAAAAACCCGGACTATACCCGTCGCGGGTATAGTCCGCGTGGAACGCATAAGTAAGTAGTAAACAGTACCAAGAATCATAAATTAGACTGATTTATCTCTGCCTGCCTTATTCTACTGCTGTCAAGAGATTCTACTACAAATAGCAGCATCAAAGTTGTGAATTTGGAGTTGTAGATACTCTCTCTTATCTCAGAGAGTACGTAAAGTCATCGGCTGCGGCTGATCTCTTTCCGGTTGAGTTGGATTTCCTCCGAAGTTGGCTACTTTCCGCCTGAAATTCGGTCGGGTTACTAGAGGATATTATTAGATTATCAGTTTGTTCAGTAGCTAAATGCGATTTGTACCTAGAACAGATTGGATGAAGATCCAAAGGCAATATGCGACAAAGATAAAATGCTTATCATGGCAAGGCTACCAGGTCAAGTCATTCATAGTACTGTAATGAGTCCAATTAGTAACGCCTTGTATTATATTCGAAACTATTATCATTTCGATTGTTTATTTTACTAGTATATTTAATTAATCAATGCAAAGTTTTCTCAAATAGAAAAATGATTGGAATCTAATCTGATAATGCCGACAGTTTTTCGAATACTGTTCCAAAATCTTGATTCTTATTTTTAATCGGAAATAATAATTATTTTTTGGGTAAATTACTTTATTGTTTAATTCAAATTATTACTTACACATATCAGTTTATTTTAAAATAATCATTTTATCATTCGATCAAATTGTATTGCATTTTTGTCTCCCTTTCTTAGTAGGTTTGTGATTGTGAATTTTACCAATGCACATTTTTTTTTCTGAATATTCTTTTCATCTTGAAAATATTAACCTATGTCTTCTAATATATGTTGTCTTGTAAATCCTTATATGTACATAAAAAATAAAAATAAATAAAATATCTTGATACGGACTATTACGGGCACCTACAGACACCGAGATAAAAAATATGTTATTATTATCATATTGACTTATCTACTACTCTCAAAATAAGAACGTTCAGTCAGTATGTATGAATAGTGTATTCACTATTCATACATACTGAAGATTGGGCATTTTTTGAAGCCATTTGATGTATAACCTATTCCTTTTTTAGTGTGTGCAATGGAAGTTGTTATCGCACTGACAAAGAAATCGTGCTAGTTCTTATGAGAGAAAAACCAAACATAACTATGAACGTTGTTTCTGCGATTTATTTACCTTTTAAGACATCACAGGGAAAATAGATTATACAAAATTTTCTATCTAACATCGTTAGGTAGGAATAAAAGAATTTTTACGGTATAAAGTTAGTGCCGTATTCTTGCCATATTCGAATAGGTGGAATTATGAATATTTTACTAGTGGCTTTCTTTGATAAATACATAAGTAATATGCTTTCATTATTAATTTCATCCATGATACATTACGGCTCGTTTTTCCACATTTTTTGTTAATCCTTTTCAGGAAATGTTTCCTATATTATTATTTTGTATCCTGATGTCCAGTTTGGAAGGATCGGCAAGTCGTCCAAATATCGTCTTTATTATAGCTGATGATATGGTAAGATCTTTTTCGATTACCTAATTTTTTTTCAACATCATTTGACACTAATGGTGTCTGATGGAAAGCAGTGGTGTAGGTTGGAGTCGGAGTGATTACATTATCTTGGGTTGGAGTGCGCTTGCTTTGAAGATGCTTATTCACTCTTGCCTTGAGGTCCTCAAGCTGCACAGACTCCTGAAGGGCAAGTAGATTATTGTGCAACTGTTATTATCTCTACAAGTACCGAGTACCTACTGCAACTACTTATAATAATTGGTATAGGATTTACTGCAACGGAACATTAACTTGTATTCTATTATCACACTGTCACTAATAAAATAAACATTGTACAGTGTTCGGATCAAATTAGGCGATACAAAAAAATGTGGTGACATTTTTTGTTCAAGGCTTTTTTTGCACCAAGTACCATTTGACACCCAATATCCTATAAAAACCAATTAATTGTCAACGTTTTCCGGTAACATTTCTTAAGTAGACTGAAATAAATGGAAAGCTCTGCGTCATTGTACGTTGCAAAAAAGTGTACCTAGTGTGTAGTAACAAAATGTAGTAACAGGTAAAATCTCCAAATAAATTAGTTACTTCCGTAATTGCCGCTTTCTTATTTAAAAAAATAAAATATACTTTATCATTATTATCATCAGCAACCCGTCAATCATTTACTGTTGACTGCAGGTATGTTTCCGAGATTGTGTAGTATACCATGATTTACTGAAAACGATGAGTTGAGTTAGGAAATCCCAAAAAGTTTTGTTAATTATCTATTATATTTACCCAATATTTGCTACAGTTTACATTAAGTGTTTCGCAAACTTTCAAAAACAATGAAATATGAAACTTGTTGTACTTATTGCTATTTTTTTTAAGAATTTTAGCCAAGTTAAAGACTAATATCCTCCTAATTCTTATCCCCTCCAAATAAGCAGGAAACTTGTACTAGGAGTGGGTACGACAATAGAGCAACGGGTGGGGTTCGAACCTGCATCCTTTCAGTTTTCAGTCCGCACCTTTAAACATTTGGCTATTGAACCTTATTACATTGCTATTGCAGGGTTGGGACGACGTGAGTTTCCACGGGTCGGATCAAATTTTGACGCCCAATATAGACCTGCTGGCCTATACGGGGGTCGCTCTGGAGCGGTATTACAGCCACTGCATCTGCACACCTTCACGCTCCGCGCTGCTCACCGGGAAATTCGGACATGTCACAGGTTTCTTTCATTTATTTGCGCGTTCGATACCCTCGTAGCTTATTTTTCAGTTGACGTAAATAATAAGCATCCTCACTTCACTTTAGCATACAGATGAATATAAGTAGGTAGGCTACTTTTAAAATTGATTGATACACAAGGAACAACACCCTTTTTCTTTATCAACCGATAGAGTCCACGGCTGAACAAAGGTATCTTGCATGGACTTCCACATGCGTCGGTCTTGTGCCGCCGCGGCTCCCTGCGACTCGTTTGATGTCGTCGGTCCACCTAGTGAGGGTTCTGCCACCACTGCGCTAAAGTAATGTTGGCATTATGGCAACAAATCAGAAATCTTATCCTATATACTAAGAACGTCTAATTTGCTGCTAAAATGTCAACATTGCTCACTAAGTAATTTTTTCCTAGTCCATCGCTAAAAAAATCCACAAAGTAATATAGTACTGGAAATAACCTTAGTTCTACCACCCCATACATTTAATATCAGCAACTATGCTATTATTAAAACTTACTTACGTGTTACAGGTATGCAAGGTTATCCCCTAACAAATGCTGAGGATAGAGCCATACCGCTAACTGAGAAGATTTTGCCCCAATATTTCAAGGAAAATGGCTATGCTACGCATTTGGTCGGTAAATGGCATGTTGGGCAAGCGCGCGTGGAATATTTGCCCACATCGAGGGGTTTCGACTCGCATTTCGGTCACAGGGGCGGCTACATAGATTATTATGAATATGATTTATTGGAAACGGTGAGTTCGTGAAATATTTTAGCAAATGATGTCTTATCGTAAAACTTTCTCCTTCTATAACAACCGACAGACGTTCACTTCTGGCTGTGGACTTCCACAGATCTTGTGTTTTTATTACATAAAAGAATATTAAGGTCAAGCAAGAATCACTTTACGTTCATCAGATTGTGTACAAAGACTACAAAGTACATTTTTGAAAAATTCTCAGTGGAATATTGGAGATGTTTCCGGATATGACCTGTTCCGGAATTTATCAGTCGCTTGGGACGTCAAAGGATATATAACGGACGTTTACACTGAAGAAGCTAAATCAAGTGAGTTAGAGCGATGCCACGCGGTGCTTTGCGACGTCGTCATACGGCATCGTGTGGTTTTTTTTCTTTATTTTTAACACTGCCACAGCCACCGACATGTATTGTACCGTACCGTATCCGTAGGTACAATATATGTCGGTGGCCACAGCTCAAAGTTTGTACTTACTGTGTCTTGCCGCGGGTTATTTATGTAGAAATGCTTTATGCTTCACGGCGTTAAAGCGAAGCGTGTTGTTTTTTTTTTTTTTAATATTCTCCTATCCCCTCCAAATAAGCGGAAAGCTTGTGCTAGGAGTGGGTACAACAATAGTGTAACGGGTGGGGTTCGAACCTGCGACCTTTCAGTTTTCAGTCCGCACTTTTAACCGTTGGGCTATTGAGGCTTAGGCTTGTTGTAAGTGTTGTAACGATGCTACGCGCTGTGTGGAATTTTTATTCGATGATAAGATGGCCCATGATTGCGGTTTCACCTGATGGTTAGTGACGATGCAATCTAAGATGGTAGCGACCTAAGTTAGAAGGGGGTATGGCAGAGGGTTTTTATTAATCCAGTACCCCTAAACCACCGTGTCGGAACGCTAAATCGCTTGGCGGCAGGGTGGTAACATCGATGGTTGGTAGTTATTTGCGACCAAAGCTTCCCGGTATGTTCCCAGTAGACATTACCATCCAATGACATTATCGCATTTAATTACTCATATATTGTTATTTATTAATCCGTTATATTTAACTTCCATTTTCTCATATTTTCGAGACAGTTTGGGAAGGAGGGTCAATAATAAATCTGTTACTATTTAAAAAAAAATTATAAATTAATCCGTTGGCGTAAGAACTTGCTGTAATTGTAAACAATGGTCAATACTTCTTTGATAGAGATCTAATTAGGTAGGTATGCCATAGAAAATTGTGTGGCTCTGGCTACAAGGTCTATGGTGAATTAACATGCGTTGTTCGTACTCCGAGGACAGGATAATTCCATATTAATTGTACAATGGTCGATGATAATAATTATTTCGAAATACATATAGTTGTATTCGACTAGCATTTTCCTGCTATTAGAAAAGGATTTGCTAATATTTATATTCAAGCTATACCTTCTCTGATAAAGGATGAATTATAAACAAATTATCCTTACTTCCTTACTAATATTATAAATGCGAAAGTATGTTTGTTTGTTGGTTTGTAACTCTTTAATTTTTCGGGATAAAAAGTAGCCTATGTCACTCTCTCCGTCCTTAACTATATACCCATGTAAAAAATCACGTCGATCCGTTGCTTTGTTGCGGCGTGATTGAAGGACAAACCAACAAACCAACACACGTTCACATTTATAATATTAGTAAGGAGAAGGATTAGTAAGGATTATAAAATAGTAGTAGGTGTATACCAAAAAATTCATGATTCCGATTCTGATACATTTTCATACAGTATTATAGTTTGCGAAAGATCAAAAGTAAGCAAAAAAAGTATTGTGCGCCTAGTCTAATGCCTATTGTTTAGAAAGTGTAGTTGCCTCATTAATTTCAAAAATGTGAACAATATTAGTCACCCATTTAATATTTGTTATCCGATGTTAAATAACATCGGATAACAAAATGATTAGGTGTTATTTGAAGCTTGGTGCAATTTCATCACGGTATATTTTATTAGTTCGACTAGTAAATAAATGCCTGTTGTTTACAAAAATCTAAATTGGCCTAACCTATTTGGCTATTTAGATAATTTTTTTTATACATTATGTTATACAAAGTGACGATGAGGCCTAAGGTGTAACGCGTTTTATTAGAAAATGCCTAAATAGATGTTACCTAGAAAATATCGAAAATAACATATAAGTAGGTACAAAACCGCATAAAATTGTGACAAAAGTACTGGGGCTGAATTTAGGCACAGATTTTTTGCATAAAAGAATTTAGGGCTTTTTTCACTAGAAGAGGAAACCGAGGTGAAAATATATCTCCAAAAATGTTTTCACCTGATAAACGTAAAAATTAATAAAACCTTATTAATTAGGTATTTCTTTATTTTTATTTGACCATTTATTTATTAAGATAATAATACTATTCATAATGTTATTTATTTTTATTTTTAGTTATAAAATCGCATGATGTTTCTAAACCGCTATTTTTGATGTTGGCACATAATGCACCCCATTCCGGCAATGAGCAAGCTCCCTTGCAGGCACCCGCAGAGGTTGTACGGGCGATGCGACACATAGAGTTGCCTCAACGACGCTACTACGCTGGTAAGATATTGCAGGAACTATAATAATATTTTTATTTATTTTACACGTCCAGTAAGTAGAAAATTACAAGGGACTAAAAAGTGCCTATTCTGAGTCCATCTCTAAGACCTATATTCTATATCTATCAAGATTCATTCAGCGATTAAGCCGTGAAAAGATATCAGACAAACAGATACAGATACTTTCGCATTTATATTCGTAATATTAGATGGATTATTCTTCATAACTTTTGGACATCTTTTGTCTTTTAGTAGGTAACCTGTTCTGAGAGGTTCTGAGCTTGGAGTATATAATACTCCAAGATTCTGAGTAACGTTTAACCCAGGAATAAAGATTGTTTTCATGCTTAAAGACATTAAAAAAAATATATTTTTAATTGCAGCAATGGTGAAGAAACTGGACGATAGTGTTGGTGACGTTGTGAGTGCATTATTAGAAAAAGGCATACTTGAAAACACCATAATAGTCTTTGTTTCTGATAACGGCGGTATAACGTCACAGTTGTGGGCGAATTATGCGTCTAATTGGCCTTTGAGAGGCCTTAAAACGACGCCTTTTGAAGGAGGCGTTAGAGTTAATGGACTGATTTGGAGTAAGAATTTAACACAAGGCCAGCATTTATGGAAAGGTTATATGCATGTAGCTGATTGGTTGCCTACGCTATCAAGGGCAGTTGACATTGATCCACCGATAAATATAGATGGAATCGATTTATGGGAAAGCATTGTATCAAACAGCGAATCTAAGAGAGATTTGATTGTAGAGATCGACGATTATACAGGATTTGCCGCCATTATAAATGGTGATTTTAAACTAGTCACTGGAGATGTTAGGCCAAATTACAGTAAACATGAAGGTCTGAAATTAAGAGGTATTACCGGAAGTGGTCCGTCATATACAGACAGTATTGAAACAAGTAAAATATACTCGGTACTTTCAAGTCTAGGGGTTCCGTTCAGTCAAGTAGATACGAATCTTAGAAATAAGATAAAGATTACTTGTAAAGTAGACGTATCCTCTAAAGACGTTTGTTATCCTGGAAATGGTAAGTATTAGTAAGGTAAGAGTAATTATTGAATAGGAATCTCTTATTTAAACGCGATAGCGAGAGCTCCTGCTAAGAGAGTTGCGAAGTTGAAGTGGCAACGGGCTGAGCACGTCATGGTTCGAAGAACTGATGGTCGTTGGGTTTCCAAGATGCTGGAGTAGCGACCACGTCCCGCAGTATTTGCAGACCTCCCCTGCCAGTAAGTGGCGGCCCACATAGTAGGGGGGGCGACAGACATATCAGACAAGTCGCCGTCGTCTAGAAATAGAAGAAGGCAAGCCTCTTGATTTTGAGATCTCATAAAAAAAATTGATTTCTTTTGGTATGATATCAATTAGATAATATTATGTTCAGATTACATAATTTATTTCTTTTATTATGTTTTTCTTACAAGTGAACTAATCACAGACTGAAAAAATTTAATTTTGCTTTCCAGGTACTATCTGTTTATACAATATCAAAGAAGACCCGTGTGAAACCACAGATATATCTTCAAGCAATCCAAATATTGTGGAAAACCTTAGTGCTCGATTACAGATAGAGTTTAAGAGGGTAATACCTAGAAGAAAACCACACGAATCGAATCTAAAGGCTTTACCGAGCTTGCATAACTATACATGGAACGTGTGGCGGTCATCAGCTACATCATGAAAATATACTACGTATTTTAAATAAATGTATTGTTTATTGTACATAAATAATAATTAATTGATTTGAGAGAGATTAAAAAAAGTGATAATTTTTTTTATTACCGGCATCTTATTACTTATTAGTCTAAAACCCGAAAAGTCGACGATGAGACCCCAACCCTGTCAAAATTTTTATAAAAAAAAATATAAGTATATTATTTATTTTTAACATGGAATAATACCCTTCAAATTAAGCGTAATACAATAATAATGCAACGGGTGGGATTTGAACTGTCGACCTTACAGATTTCAGCCCATTGCCTATGCCCATTGAGGTTTTAAATTAATGAAAATATTTCGATATATCTTATAAAAAATACCCTATACCAAATATCAATATAATTAGGTACACTGTAGGCTGTACTATAATATACCGACGCAAACTGCCTACAAAATTTAAATAGCAATGCCGTCGAATGATAAAATCTTTTTATTGAAATTCATTGGAAACCGTATCTACTAAACTCGTCGCTCAGTCAAAGTGGGGCACACAATTTACATGATTAATGTCGGGTCAGACCCTAGGGTCACAATGGGGGTAAGGGAGTTAGTGTCAACAGTCACTTGTGGTCTCATCCCGTACGCGTTTACGACGGATCGTAAACGCGGATACTTTTAGGCACCGACGAAATTTACGCTCATCCCTTATTTTGTTGGTTTACCCATAAAACGGACTTAACGGATATAATGAAGTGAATTAGGTAGCGATATATAAGTATCCTTTATTAAATACTAGTTGATGCCCGCGACTTCGTTCGCGCGGATTAAGGTTTTTTAATTCCCGCGGGAACTTTTTTATTTTCCGGGATGAAAGTAGCCTATGTGTTATGCCAGACTATAAATAATACATTTCTGTGCCAAATTTCAGCCAAATCGGTTCGGGCGTTGCGGCGTGACTGATTAACAAACATCCATCCATATTCCGACATTCGCACATGAATATGCAAATGTTTGACATGATTTTTTATCTAATGTCTGAAAACATTCATTATAGAAGTTCAAGTTTTATAATTCATTACGTCTAGGGCAAATTTATGAATCTGCAAAAGATGCATTTTACAGGGGACCGTTTTGAAAGCATAGATGTTTGAAGTGAAAATTTCTTCAGGCACAGTGAGCCATTATTGACAGGCGAAAATCTTACGGGTTCGCGTGACCGACAAACTAATGTTGAGATTATACCATAGATTAGACATAGACCATAGATTTAGGACTTATCTATGTGTTGTATGTTACCGGCAAAGAACTAGAAATAGAGTTATTTTTAGAAAAATATAATACACATGTGTTGTGTTTCACAGAGCACTGGCTTCTTAGCCATCAGTTGCCTGTATTTATCAAAAACTTTACACTGTCAAGTGCGTTCACCAGAAGGTCTGCGATCCACGGTGGATCTCTAATCATGGTCCGTGAAAGCATGAATAGCAAAGAACGAAAAGACATAGTTGGCCTCTCTGTTGAACGCACTGTTGAAATTTCTTGTGTAGAGCTGGAGCGTTTTATTATAGTCTGTGTATACCGGCCCCCCTCAGGTGATTATAATCAATTTGAGGATATAATGGAGGATGTGTTGAAGCGATTGTGTGTACCCACAAAAAAGATTATAGTCTGTGGTGATTTCAATGTAAATATTCTCCTGGAGAACTCCATCACTGTTAGGCTGCTAAACTTATTTAAATGTTTTAACTTAAATAACGCGTTCTGTGAACCAACTAGAATCACAGAAATTTCAGCCACTTGCTTGGATAATATTTTTTGCAGCAGGGATATTATTGTCATTGATAAATCTATAATTAATAAATTAAGGTCGGACCACTGCGGGCAACGAATAACAATCTCAAGCAATATAAACAAAGACAAAAGAATTATAAAATGTAGGCCAGTAACGGAAAATAAATTGACCCGATTTAAATGTCAAATATCTTCCAGACTTCCTACTCTTAAATATGAAGTTGGTAACCCAGACAATCTTTATACTGGTCTTTTCAAAACAATAGACACTGAATTTAATAAAATTTTTAATGTGAAGCAAATACATGTAAATGCGAAATTAAAATTCAGTGAGTGGGCTACTGTAGGTATTTACAAAAGCAGAGATAGGATGTATGAGTTGTATGAAGAGAAAAAATATAATCGGTCCCCAAGTTTTGCTGAAAGCGTGAAAACATACTCTAAAATATTTAAAAAGGTATGCATTCATGCAAAGGCACTACACATTAAAGAAAGAATCATGAAATCTGATAATAAAATAAAAACCACGTGGAATATAGTAAACGAAGAAACTGGCAAAACTAAATCACGTGATACTAACTTTGAAATTATTGTCAATAATGATAAAATAACGTCTGATGAGGAAGTTGCAAGTACTTTCGAAAACTATTTCCAGAACATTCCTATTCTGCTAACTAATTCCTTAAACTCTTCACCTACTGTAGCTCAGGATTTATTGAGGGGCAACGTTAAAGAGTGCAATGTTTTGTTTGAATTCGAACCAATCACTGCATCTGAGGTAGTTAAAAATTTTAAGATGTTAAAAATGAAAAAAACTGGTGATCTGTGGGGTATGTCTGTGAAGATTATATCTAACATAATCAACGACATTGCTCCTTACTTAGCCGTAATTTTTAATGAATGTGTTGCCTCGGGTATCTTTCCTAATTTGATGAAACATGGTAAGCTAATACCTCTATTTAAGTCAGGCAATAAAACCGACCTTAATAATTACAGACCTGTTTCAATCTTGCCGACTCTTAGTAAGATATTTGAAAAAATTATACTCAATCAATTGATGAAACATTTTAATGAAAATAATTTACTACATCCCGAACAATACGGCTTCACAAAAGGTCGTAGCACAACTGATGCAGGTGCTAAACTTCTAAATCATATTTACGACGCTTGGAATCATTCGCAAAATGCTATTGGGATCTTTTGCGACCTATCCAAGGCATTCGATTGCGTTGAGCACCAAACTCTTTTACTGAAACTTAGCCACTATGGCATCAAAAACGTTGCACTTGATCTCATTGCCTCTTACCTTAGTGATCGTACTCAAAGTGTATGCGTAGGTGACGTGAAATCGCGGGGTTCATCTGCTCTGTTGGGTGTTCCACAAGGCTCGATCTTGGGTCCTTTTTTGTTTTTGGTCTATATTAATGATTTACCATATCATGTTCGCGATGCTTGTGATATTGTGCTGTTTGCAGATGATACTTCTCTTATATTTAAAACTGACAGGAAGAAAGTAAATTTTGACGATATAAACAGTACGTTATCACAAATATCGCTCTGGTTTACTGCTAATAACTTGCTTTTAAACGCAAAAAAAACTAAATGTTTAGAATTTGCTTTACCAAATGTAAGAAAAATTGATAAAACAATAAAAATAAACGGAGAAGGACTTAAGATTGAGAACTCCACAGTTTTTCTGGGGGTGACCTTGGATGACAAGCTTCAGTGGGACGCTCACATAGAGACACTAGCAGGCAAACTAAGTTCAGCTGCCTATGCTGTTAGGAAAATTAGGCAGTTTACCGATGAGGAAACTGCTAGACTTGTGTACTTCGCCTACTTCCATAGTGTGATGTCTTATGGAATCTTGTTGTGGGGCGGAGCAGCTAATATTGAAACTATTTTTATATTGCAAAAAAGAGCCATCCGTTCAATTTACAATCTCGGATCGCGCCAATCTCTACGTGAAAAATTTAAAGAGATTGGTATACTTACGGTAGCTTCACAGTATATTTATAATAATATTGTCCTTGTGAGACAAAACATTCATCTTCATAAACAAAGAGGAGATACACACAGTCGACTTCTTAGAAACCGTCATAAACTAGAAACGCCGTGGTGTCGCCTGCGCAAAGTTCAGAAATCCTTTGTGGGGTTGAGTGTACGCTTATATAATATGGTCCCGAAGGAATTACTGGATTTTCCATTGCACAGATTTAAACAATGCGTAAAGAAACATTTGTTAAGTCGTGGTTATTACAAAGTTAGTGATTTTCTCAATGATAAAGTTGCATGGAATCAATCGGCTTGGCATCCAGCTACCCAATAGATAGTGTAATAATTTATTACATTGTAATTTATATTTGTGAGAATGGGCGTGACAGTCTACAATGGAATTCCACAGTCGATCTTAGACTTGCATCTACACAAGTTTAAGAAATCTATTAAATCTGCTCTCATGGAAAAACATATTATACAATAATTGAAGACTATATAATGATAAAAAAAGCGTGAATATAATTCGCTCCATTCATGAGTCAGTAATAACTATCCTGTGTAACATGATTCTATTGTATTCTGTTCTACAGTGTTTCCACTTTATTTGTGTCTCAGTTATGTCTTAAAATGAGTATCTTAATATTAATATTTAATTCGATGCCTTAACATGGGTAGCCTAAGTATGTCATGCTCACTTAAACATTTCTGTGGTGGTGTCGTGTGGTGCGGGTTGTTACGTTCCCTCAAATATGGTTGAGCGAGGCAATGGCTGGATCATGCGTCATGCTCGTGAACGGGTGCCGCCAACGGGAATGGGTCTGCTTTGTGTCTGCCCATGTTAACATGTCTTTGGTTGCGGTAGGCGTACATTTTTGAAACTTCTGTGTGGAAACATTGTGTGCATAGCCTAGTTCTTTTTAACAATTGTAAAAAAAAAAAAAAATTTTTTTTTTTTTTGAAAAGAGCAACTGCTGAGTTTCTTGCCGGCTCTTCTCAGCAGAATCTGCATTCCGAACCGGTGGTAGATTTTTGACGTTTCATAAGAGCTACAAGTTGGCCTACATGAAATAAATAAATTTTGATTTTGATTTTGATTTTTTTGTTGAAGGTATACCTATCTGTAGCTATGAGTATGACGTTTTTAGGATTCTGTACCCGAAGGATAACCAACAGGACCCGGATCCGTCCGTCTGTCAGCGGGCTGTATCTCATGATAAGTTATAGGCAGAGTGTTGAAATTTTCAGAGAATGTGACAAATAATAAAAATAAATTAAAAATTAAAGGGGGGCTCACCTACTAGAAACGTGTTTTTTTCGGCGTTTTTTGGTTACGTAAGCGAGTCTGACTCGCATTTGACCAGTTATTTCACAATTTTTGTTAGTTTCCGTGTGGGCACAAGATTTTTTTTATTTCTTAGTGTGGTACATTAGGTTTTGAAAATGTAACCTTAGAATAAAAAGGAAAAAAAAATCTCTGCTCTCAAAATGCTCCACTGTGAAATGCATCTTTTTGCAAATTCGTAAGTTTGCAGTCGATGTACACAAGCTATTTTCCTCTTTATAAAATTGCGTAGATACCAAGTTTCAAAGAACCTTCGAAGAAAGTTAGGTAAAAAAACTACAATTAAATTAAGAAAAGGCTTCCTTAACTCATTTCGTATTCTATAAACGAGAGTGGGAGGGAACTAGTTACTCCAGAATTTTTAATGGACATTTATTCGTAAATTTCAATATTAAATTATCTTAAAATAAATTTTGTACGTTTTAAACTTTATTTTAACATGATTATAATAAAACTAGCTTTTACCAGCGACTACATCTGCGTGAAGTTAAGTTTTTAAATCCCCCGGGAAGTCTTGTCGGAAAAAAGTCTACGACACTTTCCAAGTCCTTAACTATACACTTGCTCCGTGCTACTTGTTACGTAATTGAAGGACAAACCAACAAACCCTTTCGCATTTAGAATATCGGTGAGGATGTTAGACTTTCAGTAAAAACCGGCCATGTGCGAGTTGGACTCGCACATGAATGGTTCCGTACCATCTTAACAACGATTGTTAAGGTAGAGCAAAAACGCCGAAAAAATCACGTTTCTTTTAAAGGGACCTCCCTTTCTGTTTTATTTGTTCTTATAGTGGCAATAGATACATAAATTCTGTAAAAATTTCAGGTATCAACCCATAACGGTTTATGAGATACAGCTCGCTAACATATGAACGGACGGACATCGGAGGCTTAGTAATAGGGCCCGTTGACGCCCTAAAAAGCTTTCACAGTAACGTCTGTATTGTTCCGCTGATATTGCAATATTCTGCTGCTTCAATTAGCGCCCGCCGCAGACAGCTCTTCGCGCCGACATCAGACCGACAGCCATCCATCAATGTGGGTACATCAGACAATGATGGATAACCCGTGTTTTTATCTTCCATTTTTTTTCTAGTCATCTTTAAATGTTTCAGAAGAATATTGTCCAATCGATATCGCTCGGAAAAAAAATTATATTAACTTTCATAGCAGAATTTAACATTAAAATAATGTTATAAAAGAGCTTCAGCGCAAAATGAATTTGAAGGCAGGAAAATCAAATTAGGCAAAGGGCTTCCTTGATTCATTTCTTATTCCATTGATAAATCACAAGGCTACAGTGTTATTAAATTTTTATGAGGTTCGATTAGGTAATTCTATAGAATTATCTATAGGAATAGGACATAATTAGTAAATGTACCTGTGAAAATGAAATCTTTTTTTTTCTTCGAGTTGCAAAGGCAAAATTCAAATTCATGAGGTATATATTTTCATAGATTTATTTATTCGGTACGGTATAGGACGTGTTCAAGGACAGCTTAGCAAGATAGCTCTAAGGAAGAGATTTCTAACCCTCAAATATTAAAAAAATGAGATCAAGATATTACAGAGGTAGATAGGTAAAATTAAGATTTTGAAATTTAGTGGTACAAATTAAAGTAATATAACCTATATTATATCTTTTTATCAACTTTTTTTTCTATTATGTCTATCGGCTACTCCAGCCATTATCAGATATTGTATATTGGTTAAGTTATAAGGGATTTTTGGGTTATTTCAATAAATAACTCTTTAGTGTTATGTTGGACGGTTTACTTCCCATCTATCAGAATCTAGTACCTATATACGTAGTTGAGTATTTGTGGGTTAGGAACCTTAATTAAGCCGACATTGAATTAATTATTTCTGCCACGACCCTTTTCATCAAATCATTGGTACTCTACCCGAAAGTGTACCTATCTCTACCTACCTATAAAGATGTTGAAAGAGGTCTTATGACTGTGGCGCATAGAAATATTAAATACAGGTACTGTTGTAGGCCCAAGTTTTTTCATTTTTGGGTAATGATATCAAATATATCTTGTCAAATTATAACCTTGTCCCAAAAGTTGATTTCCATACCTACCTTTAGAAATTTCAATATTATGCTTATTGTCTGAATTATTTTCAATTTTATTTAGCTTCGCTTTCGACATAATTGCACATAGATTTTTAAACAAGGTGAAGTACCTTGTTTAAAAATCTTGCACCGTTTTTAGAATTCCGTAACCGAAAGGTAAACAACGGGGCCCTATTACTAAGTCTTTGATGGTAAGCCTCCCACCAGACCAGACCAGAGATAATTCAGAAATTATAAATTCCCAAATTGCCCCAGCCGGGAATCAAACCCGATACCTCCCAGATATGAGACCACAGCACTTACCCCTGCACCAGGAAGGTCGTCAAAAAAGCTCTCTCAAAAATTGCACAAACAGTTCGTAACAATAAACTAGATTTTACCTTTGATGATAGCGTATAAGGGAAGTAATGGTTCGAAGAACAAGTCCGACCGATTTGCGATAAACCAAGCTAAGCGCGCGTTTAAGTTTTAATTAGTTGCAACAGTTTCAAAGTCGCATTAACATTTCTGACATGCCCACCTTAGACGTAGGTATAGTAGGTGTAGGTAGAAAAGTGTAATTAATGGTGTTAATGGGTATAGTTCTTGCAATTCACGAGGGCGCGTGAGCTTCACTTGTGGTTACATCGTGTACACTGTACATGCATATTTCGTAAGTGTGTTTTCTTGACAGGCGTCAAGAGCCTAAGTGGGAGCGGTCAGGCGCTAGTAAGCTCTCGCTCACACTTATCCAGATACGAAACGCACACAACCATGAGCCAAGCGCCCTCGTGAGTTGATAGAACTATGCTGGTGGAGTCTTTAGTAGATACTATTAAGTATTCTGTGGTAGAGTAGTTTGACTCGTTTACCCACATTATGATCAATTTATGTATTTTAGTGAAATGAAATGTTTTAATTTCATTTCCCTAGAATACACATTTCACTTAAATAATCATCTACTCTACTGAGACAGACTTATGAGAGTCTTTATCCTCGGAACACAGTCAACCTGGAAAAATTTGAAGGTGGAAGAAATTTATTTTTTTAGAGATAAGCTTCCCCTATGTCTACTTCTTCTAATATATTTTTTGTCCTGCAATTCTTTATATGTACATAAAAAATAAAAATAAATAAATAAAATAAACCATTTTGGACATCGTTACGAAGTTAGGTACCTCTTAAACAACCTCTTTAATAAATACATGAAGTTCGACGTTCAAAATACAAGTACGGTGCCGTGTTTGGTGATGTTCATGTTTGCAACACACTGTACTGTTCATTCAGGATTTATTGAAGCTTCGGCAGTTTTAGGGCACTACCAGTTTATTCTATACTAGCTGATGCCCGCGACTTCGTCTGCGTGGATTTAGTTTTTTAAAATTTTCCAGGATAAAAAGTAGCCTATGTCACTCTCCAGGTCCTCAAGCGTGCAAAAAATCACGTCGATCCGTTGCTCCGTTGCCACATGATTGAAGAACAAACCAATAAACCAACTGGTGATAAATTGATTTGGATTTTTAACCGACTTTCAAAAAAGAAGGTTCTCAATTCGTCGGTTTGTTTATGTCTGTTCCCCAATTACTCGAGGACGCCAGGACCGATTTGGAAAATTCTTTTTTTGTTTGAAAGAGTAGGTATACTTCCCAGGTGGTCCCATTGTCATTAGAACAGGATCTATATACTTTGTAGTTGCGTTTGAAGTCTGTTTTGTAAAAAGATTTTTTTATGTTTTAAATACTTGTCGTATTAAAAATCTGTCAACTAGATGTTGGTGAAATTGACACAATGGGTTAAACAAATTGTAATTTTATTAAGAGGATGAATTATTGACATGCTTAGTTGACCATCAATCTTTAGATATTGGATTAAATAGCTTAATAATAACAACGACCGTATATCTGACGTAATCTAAGGAAGATCAGGGAATAATATTAAAATGGTGACACGTAGGAAGGGTTTTATCCATGGAGTGTCTGCAATCACATTATATCCCACACTGACCGTCCCGACCGTCAAAGCCGTTAAGAGCGTACACGATAAAGCAGCTTTCGCAAACGACACGGGCTTTCTCTGTCATGTTTCCGTTTACCATAATATTATTTTGTGAAAAAATATAAGTCCGTATACCAACGAGGCATTAGAACAGTTGCAGAAAGCCGCTGGATAGAGGCGGCGCAAGACCGAGACCCGTGGAAGTCTGTGCAAGAGACTTATATCGAACAGTGGACAACTTTTTCTGGTAGAAGGCCGTGACAAGTTTCTTTATAAAGAAGAATATCTGCCAAACTGAAATTGACTAATATAGGTAATATTGCAAATGGGACATCGACGTATATAATTAATCTATGATTTCTTTCATAGATTAGTTTCATTATAGAGGTCGATGCGCATTAGCAATATTATTAGTTCCAGAGACACTCGCATGTCAAATGTGGCGCTTCAAATGGATCCATAATTAAGCTGTCATTTGTATAGAGTCAGAAAATCCAGTGGTAATCATAGATTAACTATAGAGATTGGTTCTGCACACTGATTGTATCGTGTTTTGCGGTTAAGCTCGTAGATACCTACCATGTTCGACAACGTATGATAAAATGTGCCTGCGGCTACGTAAATAATTAATTCTGTATTCATAAACATATCTTAGGTTAACAGTGTGATGAATTAAATGAGCATGTTGTTTTGGAGGACAAGATATACATACATATACCTAGCCACTGCTGTGTGTCCAAGGACAGACAGACAGTGAGATATGACTGCTTCGAAAGTTCAAAACACGTGAAGCCGAATGAGAATTGAGCCGATTTTGATGAACGAGGATTCACTGTGTGTGTCCTTGTAAAGTTTTTTTTTTATAAAAGGATATTAGCCAACCTGAAGTTGACTAATATTCTCCTATCCCCTCCAAATAAGCGGAAAGCTTGATACCTCGTGGCCCGACCAGTTACAACTGCAGTAATTAGTAACTAACACGAGAAAAAAAATCACCCGTGTTACTCTCATAGTTAGAATGGCAGTATAGTTTTTGCAATTCACGAGAGCGCGTGGCTCATGGTTGTGTGTGTGTCGTCCATATAAGTGTAAGCGAGAGCTTGCTAGCACCTAATCGCTCCCACAGGCTCCTGACAGGCACGCACACTTACGCAATGTGCATGTACACGACGTAACCAAAAGTAAAGCCCTCGTGAATTGCAAGAACTATAACACGGCTAACGATCGAATTTGAATGAGTAAAGTGACTGACGGTCGTCGAATACTATGTCGCTAGACGAATAGTCGATCGAGAGTGTGTCATGGCTCGATTCCTCTTATTCAACGATAATAGGATTAACTTAATTTATTTACTATTTATTAGTGAAGCTTAATTTCGGTTTCATTAAATACTTTGTATTTGGAGCGAACCACATTCGAAAACTGTTTATTATTAAATTAAGAAAATTTGCATATTTCATTAAAATTAAGCGCACGTAATATTATAATATAAATGCGAAACACGCTTTCCCTGTACAAATGCGCTTAACGCTGTTTTAATATAATTCGTGATGAATACGAAAATAACTCTACTTTATTTGTCTAAGTAGCAGAACAAATGGCAAAAAGTAAGAAAATCGATGTTTAACAGACCAACCTACTCGTAGCAAATAATAACACTAATAAAAAACCTAATTAATACACAAAGATATAAAAAAATTGCCTATAAGTGTCAATAATGTTATCATCATCATCATCATCATCAGCATCACAATGTCAACGTATCACCATGCCATTACTGGGATTTCCTCTCAGAATGAGAAGGATTTCTACCACGCTGACCAAGTCCGGATTGGCGGATTTTTGATATCAATATGAAAGAGAATTCTCAGGCATGCAGGTTTCCTCATGATGTTTTTTTATATAATTTAATTTTTTCTTATATAGTAATATATAATTTCTTATAGCGCACGTTAACGTTACAGGTTCTCTGGGATTTGAGCCCCGAACCCTTGAAAAGGAGGCCGAAAACTTATCACCGCGTCTAGAGTACACAATAGTAATATTATAATTACTACCTACGTAATACCACTTCATTCGTGGTATTAATGAAAACACACCTTATGATATGATAAAGAGGGTTTTTCTTTCAATGACAAGAAAGTACTTGTTTGCAACCTCACCTAATGGTAAGTGAAGATGCAGCTAAGATTGTAGCGGGCTAACTTGGGAGGGATATGACAGTGTACACTGTACATTCAACCCATACCCCTAATCTGTTTCTACACGCCATCGTCGTGGCGGATCGCCAAATCGCTTGGCGGCACGTCTTTGACGGTAGGGTGGTAACTAGCCACGGCCAAAGCCTCCCACCAGACCACACCAGAGACAATTCAGAAATTATAAATTCCCAAATTGCTCTCGCCGGGAATCGCACCCGAGATCTCACAGTTATAGACCACTGCGCCAGGGAGGTCGTGAATAATGCGTTCAAAGATTTAACTTAACCTTAACTACTTAGATGCGCAAAACCATTAAAAACTCCCAGGAATGTTTACTCGTTGATTACATCCACGCAATGATACCATAATCTGATGAAAATGTAAAAGTAGAACTTGGCAACTCTCCTGGCTTATTTAGGTTACACGACATATTAAGGCTGCGCATTATACAGTTGTTAGTGAGTTTCAGCACTGGCGTCTACCCAAAATGCGTACAGATAAAATGGTATCCGAAAAACTTGCTATCCACGTCGACTATTTCGCGTAAATTCTCATTTTATTAACCGACTTCCAAAAAGGAGGAGGGTATCAATTCGGGCGATATCTTTTTTTTTTGTTTATGAAGGTTATGTTTATTTTACAGTTTCACCCGAAAATTACGTCTTTGGATTCTCACTTGTGTATTTAAACAATATTTCATGTTTGAATACCTATTAAATAAAATAATGAACGACTTCAAATTTTGGAAAACATGTCTTTTCCGGGAATAAAATGCGCGATTGAATGCCAAACGAACACATATAATTAATTACTCGACAATGCAAAAATGTACGTAACTTTTGCATTGTCAAGTAACTAATTATAAGTATTTAATACTTAAACTTAATTAATTATAAGTTTTAAACATTTAAGAACGTCATGTAGAATTGCAGAACTTAATATATCTTGTTAAATTGTACTTACTTAGTTGAAGTGGTCAGACGGTAAGTTTCCAAACTTCTCAGCTACAATACAATTCAATTTGGATAACCGAAGACTTTCCACTAGAGACTCAGTTTAGTATTAAATACTGCAACAGTTTAAATCAGTTATAACGCTATAAGTAAGGATATAAGTTAAGTTTTTAGTTTTAATTTAGAATTTCGTATAGTAATTACATATCTTAACAGTATTGATGCAGTATTGTCAATAAATAAGAAATAATCACGTTATAAAGCAAATTTTTAGCCTGCCGTAGCCTCAGGAGATATCGACTTTACAATACTGTATTGTCTAGACAATACAGCATTGTAAAGTCGATATCTCCTGATTTTTTCTGTTGGCTGATTATAGCAAAATTATTCTAACTTTTTCGTGCTAATCATGAACTTCTGCAAAGTAACGCCTGATTCTATCCAATATTATATATGTAATAGATATTATAGACATGCTTAAGTCGATGTACCTACTGTACCTAGCTAGGGTTAGGTCACACCCTGAGTCAGCACTAAAAGGTTATAGACGCAATATAAGGCGCGGCGAGGGGCAGCCCAACCCATCTGACAATGCAGACATCTCTCTAACCATGTTTGGATTTGAAAAACTGACAAGGTGTTTAATATTCTTTAAAAAACCTTATATGCCCGTATAACTTGGTCTGGTCTGGTGGGAGGCTCTGGCCGTGGCTAGTTACCACCCTACCGTCAAAGAAGTGCCGCCAAGCGATTTAGCGTTGCGGCACGATGACGTGTAGAAACCGATTAGGGGTATGGGTTGAATTTACACTCCTATATTATGCCTTCCAAATTAGCCCACTACCATCTTAGACTGCATCGTCACTTACCAACAGGTGAGATCGCAGTCAAGGGCTATCTCATCGAATAAAACAAAAAAAAACTTTGACACTATTTAATTGGACTGGCCTTACTTATGACTAACTAGCTGATGTACGCGCATTCTCCGCGTGGATTCAGTTTTAAAATCCGGCGGGAACTTTTAGATTTTCCGGGGTAAAAAGTAAAAGTTTCTTCGTTATTGAAGGACAAACCTACAAACAAACACTGTCAAATTTACAACATTAGTAAGGAAGTACATAATATTTTTCTATATTTCTTCCAAAAAAAAAAAATCACTCAACATTCATAAACATGTGGTCTCAAAAGCTTATAAAAACGCAGCACAAATGCAAACCCATAATTTCATATTTTTTCCGCTCGTTAGGCATTTATGGGTTATATGCTAATTATTATGAATTGCTAACGAGTGCAAAAATCGAGAATGTCAGAGCAATGCTTGAATTCAGTTAGTCTATGTTTTAATCAGCTAGATTGCAGACTCAGAAAGTAGGTAATAAAGAATAACTGGTCAAATGCGAGTCGGACACGCATACGAAGGGTTCCGTACCAAAAAATGCCGAAAAATTAATTAATTTTAATTTTTATTATTTGTTGTTATAGCGGCAACAGAAATACACATTCTGTGAAAATTTTAATTGTCTACCTATTACGGTATATGAGATACAGTCCACTGACAGACAGACAGACAGACGGACAGACGGACGGACGGATGTACAAGTTTAGATACCTACGTATCAATTGAATTTTCCGGGTAGTCGAGTACAAGACTAATATTTCAGCTGCAGCACTGGTAGCATGGGCAGGAGATAAAAGTTTTATCCCCTGACAGGGGATAAAATTATCTTTTCTTTTCCCTATGCTAAAGCATGGCGACAGAGGAGAAGGCGATGTATAATTCTATAAGTATATCCACTGAGTGTTATTTCCACCGCTGTGCCCATGCTCGACGGGTGGATAAAGCTAAGCGAGGGGATAAACGTTTTATCCTTTTCCCGGGGATAAAATTTCTCCCACCCATGCTACCAAGGCTGGTGAGACAGCAGCTAAGAGCATGTTTATGTCTGCTCGGATTTTTAACAATAACGAATTATCATTATGTAATTCAAACACAGATTCGCAGCGGCTCCCCATCCAGCATACAAATGAGGCGACACAAAGTAAAGCCTCTCTCTGGGGTTGACCCAAATTGACTTTCCACCGCCCGCCCCTATACCTCGCTGATATATATTGGTTTTAAAGTCACACTCGTAACCCGTCGACGTCCAGTGTGGTTAGTTTAAGTTTTGATAGTATACTTCATCGAATCTTCGATTTCGAGCTTCTTCATACATCTACAGCCAGCGCCCCAAGCGGCGAGCGGCGGAACTAAAAGTGATCGAGTGTTTCCGAGTATGAGCTTACACGTTACGGACGTGTGACGTCACCATCGAGAAATAAACACGTCTTCGAACAAAGATACGGAAAGTATTGCTATTTGGCAGTATGAGTTACATGTTTGACATCTCACAACCCGAAAATGACGTCATTTTCGAGTTGTGACACGATACGATACTCGAATTGCAACTCACCGAAAATATTCCGTGAGAGCTTGGTGATATACGAACGAAATGTTGAAAAATAATTAATTTGAAGAGTTCTAGGACCCACGAAGACGTGAATAATGATCACAGAGGCTGTGAAAGCTAACCGCCGGGAAGAGGAGGAGAAAAGTTTGACTTAGAGGCGTTAATAGTGTTGTGCTTCTCGGACAAAGTGTAGGGCACCAGAAGACGAAAAAAATCACCTATGCGATGGACCCATCAAATAAAGTCTACGATGGGCGGTCAATTGCACAAGTGTACGAGGCTGTCGGCCAGCAGGGAGAAATGGCGAAAGCTCGTGAGGCGATTCACATCTGCCGCTAAAGACGTTACTTCGTTGATGACCACCACCGCTCTGGCCAGAGTGTCACAAAGACGAAAAGAATCTCAGATGAAGCATTTTGTGCAAAAACTCCCAACGGATCCCGAAAAGTGTTTATTCAATGGAATAATAATGGAATCTCTAACTCTCACAACCTAATAGGTTCACAAAAAGTATCACTGGTGAGTGGTGACGAAGATAAGCCGTAGCAAGTTCCGTTGAGTAACTATATAAATCGCTCGGCCAGTTCATTCAGGATTATGTCAGGATAGTTCCACAGATTAATAAATTGTTACTTATTACAGGTTGCAATAATAATTAATAATTCCTCAGTGCCTGAAGATATATGGTCCCTAACTATGGGCCTCACAAGAAGCCTCAGGGTTATTCAGCGGGCGATGGAGTGAGCTATGCTCGGAGTATCCCTGGGAGATCGAATCAAAAATGAGGAGATCCGTAAAAGAGCCAAAGTCGCCGACATAGCTCAGCGAAACGAATCTTAAGTGGAAATGGGCGGAGCACATAGTTCGAAGAGCTGATGATCGATGGGGTCCCCGGAGGAGCTGGAGTGGCGACCCCGCACCGGGGAGCGCAGTGTTGGGGGACCCTCCCCACTAGGTGAACCGACGATATCAATCGAGTCGCAGGGAGCCGCTGGATTCAGGTGGCGCAAGACCCCGTGGAAGTCCATGCAAGAGACCTTTGTCCAGCTGTGGACGTCTGTTAGTTGATAAAGAAGAAGAATCACTATAGACCAAAATAAGCTGTCAACTAATACCAAGTATGCAGGTGCTAGGTGGAGCTCGAATCATACTTAAATATTATCAAGATTTTCATAAAAAGATAGGAAGGTTATATATGTATAAGACAATAATTACCAAACCAAATGTAAAAATAAATATAATCTTTATTGTTTCAGTTTTCGTTTTAACTGCCCAATTCTGTCCTAAAATGTATAATTTATAGCATACCTACTTAGCTTATTTATCTATTAAAAAGAAATAATATATTTGAAACACTAGCTTCAGCGGGCTTCAGCCCGCGACTTCGTTCGCATTTTTAATTCCGCCGGGAACTCTTATTTTCCGGGATAAAAAATAGCCTATGTGTTATCCAGACTAATCTATTTCTGTGCTAAATTTCAGCCAAATCGGTTCAGCCCTTGCGGCGTGATTGAGTAACAAACATCCATCCATAATTTCGCATTTACATTATTAGCAGGATTCTCTGTAATAAACATGTTAGTACTAATATACTAACATGATTGACTAATGTCAATGATAATAAATAATTAAAAAATATTATGTTGTATTCACTAAGTAGATATAGGGTCTTGACTTCATTAATGTGAATTTATATATTTTTTTAGGAACCTTTCTTGTATGAAAAGAAGCCTAGTAGAAATTTTCATATAATACTTATAGATATCTGGTCAGATGGTCTGCATTAGCAATTAAACTGTATAGCATCCATACTTTTCTTTCAGTGCATCTGCATTATCAAAATAGGTTCAGCCTTTTGACCTTTTTTAACCATGACCAACAGACACAAAAATTTAAACTTAAATTTTCAAGACAGTTTATTTATTATAGATAGACTGCCATTTCAAAATAAATGCCTTTGTTCAGCATCAATTTACTTGTATATCATTAAGTAGACTTTGTATGTAGGTATAGATTAAAATAAATTGAATGTACATATAAATGAACAGAAATGGTTTGTAAATAATTAATGCTGAGGACAAATAAAGTAAATATATTTATTTCTTTATTCATGTAGTAATTAGTATAAATACAAAACAAGAATAGGTCTATTACAGAATATAAACAATTTATTTCATTTATTAAGCAACCATAACAAATTACATTTGTTTCTCTTACATGAATTCTCAAAGTAAAAATTACATTTCATCCCATTATAAGGCTGGATACTTGCACTGAAATGATTATAAAGTAGGTATGTATAGGTAGGAATGTGCTGTGCCCCTGAGTTGTGTAACAAGCAGTGAAGATGCAAAGGACCTGGTGACTGCTCTGCTGTTTCCAGCCTAAGGGCCTAAGGGCTATTCCAGCCTAAGGGCTGAATAGAGAGATGCAAATGTATACCCATTCTTCTGGTGTAATAGGTTATACTGGAAAAACAGAAAAAAATATATCCCATAAGCTATTTAATCATTAGTAACTAGCTGATGCCAGCGATTTCATCCGTGCAGATATAGTTTTTCAAATCCCGCAGAACTATGATTTTCCAGGATAAAAAGTTTAGCCTTTGTCACTCTCCAGTCTCCAGGTCCTCAACTGTACACATGCAAAAAATTACATCAATCTGTAGCTCTGTTGCAGTGTGATTGAACGACAAATCAACAAACAAACAGATTCACATTTGTAAAAAAATTAGTAGGATTGGTACGGAGGATGACATCACAATATATCAAAACATAACACTGTTCTTTAGTGTAGGAAATCTTAATATTTTATAGGTCTAATAATATAAAATTAAGTATGCTTTCTTCAACAAATACAATAGTTTATTTTCTTTACCATGCATTCTTTAAACCAGTCATTTCTCAGCACATCCTGGCCCACAACTGGATAGTCTTGGGCTAGAGTCCCACAGAATCAAACGAAGTTTAGAGTCCCCTCTCGAAATGAGAGGTCATAAATAATAGTACAATTACATACCTATTAGTTTACAAGATGATGTTTGATTTCTATGATTTTAATTTTTCCATTCTAATTCAGTTGGCCAGTTTGAATAAACCCCGACAGTTTTAAACCAGCTAGGGTTATGATTTATGAAGTTATTAACTGGTTGGTGGACAGTAGATACTAGATTAGTGCGAAAATAATTGGTCGCGAACAAACTGTTTACAAACACCACTTACAAAACTTAAAAACCACTTAAAGAATCTAACATTTTTCCGTTTTGTATTCCGTTAACATTAGAACTTTAATTTCTAATTATTTGATGCTTTTCCAAGGGAATGTAATCACTCCGTTTTTTATATTTTATTTTGTTTGATATTTATGATATTTAGGGAGCCACAGATACTTAAATCTGTTTGTGGTTTTTAATGACTTAGGTCATAGAAAAACTATCCTTAGAACATGCAAAGCGTGGGCACGCAGTGAGAGACAATAAATTGTGACTGTGTCTCATTTTATCTTGTTTGATATTGCTATACTGCATCTCTTTCGTGTGGTAAGTCTATAATACTTCTCTAGGTACTTACGGCGCAGTCATAAACATCACAGACTTTTCTGCTTTGACTATAGGCTGGGTTTACACTATCAATATATTTACTGTACCTATTGTCACTAAAATTGGTGTGTAATTATATAATATTAGCGGTATTAATGCGGTCTTGAAGAACATGCAGATTTTTTCATCCACATCAGTAATATTGATAGTGCTAACGTTGTGCATCATTTAGACACGCATTGTTTTACCTAACGGCTTCATTTTCTATCACTCTTTAATCAAAGGAATAATATTATTGCCAAATAAAACAATATCACTATCAATCAGTGGCAATCTGGTATTGTAAATAATATTGATAGTGTACACTGTACCTACATCAACTCTTAGGTCATAATTATGTCAAATTACCATAGACATCCATACCATAGATTGTGTGATGTACTGACACTTCCCAGCATATATATAGTCTATGCTGTCACTGTGATGCCGTCAATGACGTCACAAAACGATGCAAAAAATGTCAAATTGGATAAAATGGCAGCGTATACCTGTCTCGCTTTTTCTGCAAATGTGTAAGAGAGACAACAAATGTCAGGCTTTTGACCTTGGTATCTTCGAATAGTTTACTCACTTATGCCTACTTGACAGACTCGTGGTACCAAACTGACATAAACTATTCACGCAGTGAGTAGTTTGTGAGGAAACTTTACGGAGCTCGAAATTGTAGTAAAAAATCTTAAACTAGGCACACAGTTTGAATGAAAATACGCGAGCCATAATATAGGTTTTTATTCAATTGATTTCTACTGTTATTTATTACTAGACTAGGCTAGATGATACTCGCGACTTCGTTCGCGTGGCTAGAGGTTTTTCTGTTCCCGCTGAAACTCTTTAATTTTCCGGGATAAAAAGTAGCCTATGTCCATTCCAGACCATAATCTATTTCTGGGCCACATTTCAACCAAATCGGTTCGATCGTTGCGACGTGATTGAGTAACAAACATACAAACTTTCGCATTTATAATATTAATAGGATAGGATTCATAATATACATATTATGTATGATTTATATTTCCTTAGATGTCTGCCGATTCCACTAATATAAAATAAGTCCTATTCGAGCGTTTTGATATGTTGGCAGATTTTCAATACCAAAATTGTCAAATATCAAATTTACTTTCAGATAAGACTAATTTTAGGTTAGTATAATCGGCCTATAAAAGGTTAACAAGTTGCAAAAATCGTTTCGGAAAAACAAGTTTGGTTTTTTCACTCGTACCACGGTTTCATTTGCAGTGCTCTCTCTTTCCGCTGTGCTTGGCGAATCGCCTACACTTTTCTGCGAGAAAACACTTGTTTACCTTTTAAGACAGCTAAAGAGAAATAGATTATCTAAATATATAAAAGGAACTGGACTGACTGACTGACTGACTGACTGACTGAACGATCTATAAAGAGCTGCCATTTGCATGTACTTAAGAAGCGATTAGATGATTCTTAAATTAAACTTTTTTTAAATCTATACAAATACCAAAGGTAAAGACTCGAAGTGCGGCAGCGAGCAAGCTAAATAAAAAATAATTGAATGCGATAATAAAATTAAAACAAAGATCCTTGCAAAAAATGTCCATTTCATTAAATATTCAAATTAAATTGAAATTCGTGAGTAACTACTTCCCTCCTGACCCCGTCAATTGAATACAAAATGAGTCGCCGAAGCATTTTTTAGGGTTCTGCAGGCGTACAGCGTTTAACTGTTCTTTAAATAAATAATATTATACGTTACTAGCACAGTGTAGCTTCAAAAGTACAACGTTCAAAGCTGAGGACTGAAAACTAAAAAGGTCGAAGATTCAATCCGCACCCGTTACACTTTTGTTGTACCCACTCCTAAAATAAGGTTTCCGCTTATTTGGAAGAGAGAGGAAAATATTAGACAAGTGTAACTTGGCCAATATTGTTTCATTATTTAAAGAGACGTTTGTACAATATTTCATCGAGATACACAAATAAGAATCAAACTTAGTTTGTATGGGGACTAAAGCACCCAAAGCACCTTCCCAACAAAACAAATAAAAGAGATTAAAAAACCCGACTGCTTTAAAGGAAATCAACTGAAAAACACTTTTACTTTAAATTGACATAGATCGTAAATGGCCATTCAAAATGAAAAATGATTAAAGAAACCTAACAATGATTTTCAAACACTTTTCTTTTTCACATTATAGCGTCTGGTGGTCGCTATATTAAATTTTGATTACTGTCATATCTTTAGTGACACTTTCAAGATTAACACAAATCGATTCACGTAAGAATCATCAAAATCGGATCACGCGTTTAGGTCTAAAAAGCGCCACATACATACATACATGGACCCATTACATTACCCTCCTTTGCGTGCCGCAGTCAGGTAATAAATAGCGTAACAACGTCAGATTGTCGAAATAAAACACGAGTACCTTCAGTGAATTTAATATTCTGAAATTCGTTCAAAAAAAAATTGCAAAGCGTAGTCTACCGGAGCCTTTGAATATACCGGAGCTTACTTAATCAAAAAATTCCACCGTCATGTCACATCAAAATTTTCTCGGCTGTTTATTGTTTTTTACGTTTGAAAGCCTCGCGAACTGTTCGTTCGTTCGCTTTCTATTTGTAACTGCTTTGTTGGTCTAGTACTTAGCATGTTCGACTAAGGATAACGAGGTCCTGGGTTTGAGTCCCACTAGACCACTTGCTAACCACTAGTGGTTATTGGTCTAGACCAACGAGGCAGTATTAACACGGGTAACGAATGAATCGGTTAGATATACATTACGAAACAAAGTAAGAGCATGATTACGTAATAATATCGCGTAGATACGTAATTTTATGGCCTGTGCGAGAAAAATTGCCATTAAGAGGGTTAATGGACTGCTTGGCTTAATTCCAAGCTGCATTTAACACATTGAATATCGCGTACGCCTGATGATAAACCTGAAATATAGGGGGTATTATCGTTAAATAAACATCAATATACTCGAATGCACTATTAATAAAATGGAAAAGTTAACTTTCGCTATTATAATTGTCGCCTCAGAAGAATGTATCTTCTTGTCCTCTTTATCAACCAATAGATGTCCAATGCTGGACGTAGGTATTGGTTTGTATGGACTTCCACAGAATAAAATTGAAAAACTTGAAACTAAGAAGCTGTTATAGCCTAGGGGTTAGAACTATGGTCGCCTATTCGGAGGGTCGCAGGTTCCATCTCGGGCACCTCTGTTACTTGAAAAATGACAGGAGCGCTCCTGTCATTTTCATACAAAATTTCTGACTGGCGTTAATTTTATACCTTTACTATTCGAAAGTTAAAATGTTCGTGCTTAGGCTACATGAGTGTTTATGTAATTACTTAAAGATGAAGGAAAACATCGTGTGGAAACTACCTGTCTGGAAGTTCTCCATCAGCCAATTTGCATTCGGCCAGCGTGAACCATAGCCTATGATTCTTCTCTGAGAGGAGACCTCCGATCAGTAGTGAATGGCTTATTATAGTTGCTCATAGAAATGATTATGAAAAAAATACTTACCTCAGTGAGAGCATCGAGGCAAACGTTTCGAAACATGGTGCGTATAGCGACGGGACGAGAGGCGCGAAGCAACAGCATCAGAATCAGGGTGCGTGATTGACGTTCCCAGTGCATTTCCCAGCGGCACGAATAAACTGCCATTCTTAAGTTTTCCCCCTATAAAATATAAAATATAGAAGAAGTGTTTTTTTAGGATTCCAAAAAAAAACGGAACCTTCGCTTCGATCGCTTCTTTGTCTCCTTTTTCTCAGAAACGGTTTGAGGTTTTAAGTTGATACTGAATACAACTGTCAATGGTCCCTTAATGCCGTGAAAATTTCAAGTTTCTAGTTTAAGTAACTCAATGAAAAGTTGCAGTTTCTCAGAGCGTAAGTATTTCCATACGAAATTAAGTAAGTATCTATATAAACTTAGCTAGTAGCTAGTATTAAACTCAATTTTGTGAGAGAATATAAAAGAATTTCTTAGTTATTTTCACAGGCATCTTGATACTTACAGCTTCCATAAGTACATCGCTGTAGTAACAAGGGATACTGCTCAGCGTAATTCCACCGAATATTATTGTAATGAATTCCACTCTGAGATCGCCTTTTTTGAACGACTAAAAAGCGAAATATTTACTCAGTTCTTTTGCCACTGGCAGGGGCAGTCCCCAAACTTAAGGCTTAAGAGTAAATTAATTATTGTTTATTAAATTTAATTATTGTAAAAATTAAAGAACCCAAAACGTAGTCTAATTTAAACGCAATTATAAGATTAATAAATGGTCAAATGCCTGTAAATACAGAAAATGTGTGTGTGAATTCCCCTAAAAGTAAGATAATTATTTCCATAAATCGACTTCAAACTTTTAAACAAAGATAGTATAAATAATAGCCTTATAAATTTATAAAATTTATTTAAAAATACATATGTGAAGTATCTGTCTGATTCGTCGCATAAAAGGTACTTACAATAATTAATCGGTAATTATTGTAGATAATATATTTTTCAACACTTTTAATAAATAGCCCACCTATTAAAAGTACATACCTCCAGTACTTGATAGAGAGTTATCGGTACGACAATTGTAGTGGATTTGAGTGTTAGTTCATACAATACTTTAAAACTGAACTGTATGCTATCTATGAACCTAAAAAATACAATGCGCTCATAATACCTACTTAGATGATTTAAAAACGTATCTTAAAGAAGTTAAAATACCTATACACTATATTCAAGAACATAGCTATATCCTTTAGTTTTTTGATTATTTCATCGGAGGAATTGTTTTCATTAAAGACTGCTAGAATTCTGTTCTTTACTAACTCTAGCTGTCCA
This sequence comes from Hipparchia sbordonii, assembly GCA_038048805.1. Taxonomy (NCBI): domain Eukaryota; kingdom Metazoa; phylum Arthropoda; class Insecta; order Lepidoptera; family Nymphalidae; genus Hipparchia; species Hipparchia sbordonii. Next base: position 5,045,080 of record CM076104.1, on the reverse strand, counting down.
CAAGCGTGAAGCATAAATATAGAGCCCATAGGCGAAAACCCAATGAACATCAACGTGGCGAAAACATCATAAAACAAAAAATATATATACAAAATACAATAAACTACTAAATTATTTTTCACGTTTTCCACAACATCTGGATAAGTTAATTCATAGAGGTGTATAAATCTGAATTCACTGGTTATCGTGTAATAAACTGTTAGAGAAACTTGCTTGACAATAAACAAACTGCAAGCGCAAATACCAATTAAAAGCCATAATTTGGCGACACCTTGGCCTTTTCGGGCAAATTTGAGGATGATTTCCTGTTCTTCATCTGGAATATTCTTAGCGAGTTGGTAATCGGCGTCCATCTTGTTGATCAAATCATTGAGTACATTCCTATACGAAAAGATAATGCAATAGTTGAATGTGACAACGATATAAACAACGCAGAGAATCCCGTTAGCACAGGCTTGCGTCGAGTCACTGTTTTTTAGATCGTGGAAATAAATACTGTACACCAGCAGAAAAAACACTGAAAGGAAAATGCCGTACAAGACAGAGAATTTATAAAGCCATCGAAAATCCCTGACAATCTTTGGATGAGATAAATTCGCTCTCAGGGTACGATTTATAGTTTTGAACAAGCCTTCAAAGTTTAGGTCAATCAGCTTTTTCTCAGAACTCGGCATCGTGGAACGGAATTAAAATGTTTTCTGTAACTTTCTTTTTCGCTTCTTGGTTATATTGAAAGTAAAGCTTTGTATCCAAGTTATAAAAGGAAGCGAATCATGCCTGAAAACAATTAGATTTTTCGTAAACTCAATATTTTGTTTTCAGTGTTGACTGGTAAAAGTACATTTTAATAACTTTAATATCACAATCAACTTACTATTATATAAAATATTATTTAATCTAATTTTCGTAATGATTCATTCATTTTAACACATCACAGGCCCGCGACAGGGCACAGGTCTCCTCTCGAATGAGGAGGGCAAAGAAAGGCCATAGTCCAGCATGCTGGCTGTGAACTGGCAAACTTCACACACCTTTATAAACATTATGGAGAACTCTCAGGCGCTTGCCTGTTAACCTGCTTAGGTTACTTCACGATGTTTTCCTTTATTGTTAAAACAAGTGATTGAATGATTTCATTACTATTAAAACGCGCATAACTCCAAAAAGTCAGAAACGATCGAGTATCTGGGATCGAACCCTGGTCCCCCCGGAAAGGAAGTCGAAGTCTCAGCCTACTACCGCTTTATTCCTATATCATATGAATATTTACTTACTGTAAGCATTTGCTTCGATTATCTTGCTTGAAATACTAATGTCTAATACATATTGGGCTTCCAAGGTGCTGCGAATGCGATTTACAGCCCCGCACCGGAAAACACAGCATCAATGCTCAAAAATGGTCGTTCAAACGACCTTCCACAACGCTCCGATTATAATACGGATAGACGATCCAAAGAAGTCACTGGGAGTCGTTGGGCACATGTGGCATAAGACCTTGATCTGTAGCTATTCTCGCAAGAGACCAATGTCCAACCGTGGATATCTGTCCGCTATCGGTTGACATGACGAAGACCTAGCTGATATCTTTTAAATGGCACCATGAGCTTTAACATAATAATATAATTTGTAAAACGTTTAAGTACCTACCTAAGCGGCTTTAACAATACTCTTTAACTTCATCACCTTTGTAATCATTCTCTGACGTAATTTATAGGTACAGCGAAAAAGTTGTTAGCAAGCTGACAATTTTTAAAAATACATTGTAAATTATTGCATTGCGCTAAAAAAATTGTAAAGCGTATTTTAAATTTTAAAGCGAGTAGTCGAAGTAGGCAGGTAGAGTAATTTTCTTAATGAGTTTTACAGACTATGGATACGTACAGACAAAAAAGTGCTTCGCTCTTGCGCCTCTTCTCTTCAACACCTCGCAAACAAAATAGGTGTTTATTTTTAAGTTTTTACTTACTTTTTATTTTGGTTGAAACGTAAATTAAAGAATAGGTACAACTGAATGTAGAGTTGTAGATATTCTAGGTAATAGCTCTGTTTTGTACATCATTAGTGCTTTTCATGCGGTTAAAATAAATAAAAAATAACTGATTACGACTGTATACATTAAAACAACATAGAAAAAAAATATTCCTTCTGGTTTCCGTTTTTCCAACTAACTATAAATTTATTGGGTCACCTGATGATAAGTGATTACCGCCGCCCATGAACATTTGTTACCTATAGCACCTGAGGCACCACCAATGCGTTGCCGGGTTTTTAGGAATTTGTTGGTCCGCCCCTTGAATAACCCCAAGTTGTAGTTTAGTGGGAACACCGTCGCAGGAAGTGGGTTCCATAGTTTCAAAGTACGTGGAAAAAAAGATCTGGCACATTGACGTTTCTTGGCCTGAACCTGCTTTATTAAGACAAATTCAAAAAATCACTTGATACACTCAGCATTCGGCCGCTTGCCTTTTGCCAGTGGAACTTTAACAAAATAAACAGATTGTGGTTGCGGCAGGCCAGTGGAACTCTTAATGCTTCCAAAGTCGGCAACTAATTGAAACTTTAGCGTCTCTTGTTGGCATTGCTTCCGACGCGTTTAGCTTGGCTGCTTGCAATTTAGCCCAAGTTTGGTGTGAGAAGCGTTCACCTGCATAATGCAGGTTAAAGGACCCGTGTTAAACGTTAAATTATTATGACTAAAATAAGGTGGTATAATCTATCTATACTTATAATAAAACTGTAACGGGACGAATTACAATTGGATACATTTTCAGAATATATTTAATGTATAGACATTAAATATATTTTGAAAATGTATCTGTCCGGGATTGGGGATGAAAGTTTTTGTTGATTTTGCTCTATAACTTCGTCAAATCTAAACCGAATTTGATAATTTTTTTCATTATAAATTGTGTACTATTAGAAATATTTTGTCCAATTTTGGTGAAGATCTACTAAATATTATCGGAGATAGAGGACATAACTTCTCACGGAAAGTAGCAGTTCACTCTAAACCATAGAGGAATCAAATTTTTTAATACTTCAAGCAAAAGTTTAGAAACTTTTTCCACGTGGACGAACGCGGACGATCGCGGGAATCAGCTAGTATAACATAAGAACTTTAACACTAAATGTAATTTCTTCCAGCGTGATTGACTTCTAGAAATTCTAGTTATTTTTCAATCAAAACATTTGATCATTTAGGTAAAGTCTCCAAAGATAAGCATTTCGCGAGTGTTCATTATTTTTAAAAGATCTGGAGTAAGTATATATTTGTCACGTAGTTAAAACAAAATTACGTCTAGGCGACGCTGCCAAACTTACCCGCTTCGAAACAATTCAATTTGGACAGTGGTCTTGGCGAAATTAGACTACTGCCTTTAATTTGCTGACCTGTTTAGTTAAATGGTACCAAATTCAGTGTAACTTAAATCATTATTTATAATTTCATTTCCGCAGCAGTTCAGCATGCATGTATTTTAGAAATCTGCCCTGTACCTACCCTAGTTACCAGGCATTGAAAACATTCGACAGTTTTATAACTAAGTACCATTTTCCTGAAAAACTGCTGACCCGATTTTATGCGGGTTTTTGCGTTAAAAGTTTCTTACAACAGGCCCTTACAATTCTTACGGTCTGAGGCCAGGCCATTAGAAGGCATTGTTATTCTTCGTGGGTTTAATTTTTAAATTGCAAAATCCTCTCAAGATTTGAGAGAGGCACTGCACCAGAGTTTTCACATTATAACACTAATACTTTGAGTGTATAGTTGGTAATTTACTCAAAGCACTAATATTATATCACATCACACTAATATTATAAAGACGAAAGTTTGTTTAAGTATGTGTGTAAGTATGTATATGTATTTGTATGTTTGTTACTCCTTCATGCCACAACGAATGAACCAATTCGGTTGGGAATGGCGATAGCTCATACCCAGGATTAACATATAGGCTACATTTTATCCCGGAAAAATAAAGAGTTCCCGCGGGATTTTTAAAAACTAAATCAACTAGTTAAAAATATACTTTGAATTTCACATTTTTAGGCTTAGTAACCACCGTTTCGCTACTTCTTTCCAATATTCTCGCCCACTTCAATTAGTATCCGTCTCGACGTCTGACAGACCGCCGGCCATCTATCTATGTTCACCGGACAATGATCGACGCTAGCACATTTCTATTCACTCTTTGTCTTTTAAATGAACCAGAAATCACTTCGTTTCAGAAATTTATTCGTGTAATCAGTTTCTTCATTCATTCGAGTGAAGATAACACGTATTTGAAGATATTCAACGTTCAAGATATTAAAGTTCAGGAATCTGAGATAAGATACGAATCCATTGTTTTTAAAATCTATTTAAATTGGATCAGAGTAAAACATATTCTTCATTATTCTTAAAACAAGTATTCTACTGTTTTCATAGTAAATTGAACGTAGTATATCCGTTTTACTGACACGGATAGTTCTTTAAATTGGTTATCTATCATTGTCTACCTTGGTTTACCTTTTGATTAATGCATTACAATAACTGTTGCATCAATTCCTAAGAACTGATTTGAAAACTTAAGAGAAGTTTCTCTCGAGCACTTTTGATGGTTCCCATAAAATCGTAGTTTGTTTTTTATTTCATCATCATCATCATGAACAACCAATCAAGATCAACGGCTTTTTTTTTATTCGATGATAAGATAGCCCTTGACTACGATCTCACCTGATGGTAAGTGACGATGCAGTCTAAGATGGTAGTGGGCTAACTTGGAAGGGGTATAGCAGTGTAAATACAACCCATACTCCTAATCGGTTTCTACACGCCATCGTGCCGGAACGCTAAATCGCTTGGCGGCACGTCTTTGACGGTAGGGTGGTAACTAGCCACGGCCAAAGCCTCCCATGTTTTCCTTCACCGTTTAAGCATGTGATATTTAATAACTTTAATGCACATAACTCAGAGGTGCATTAAAATCGGTGCATCGGGTGCAGAGACAATTCGAAAAACACTAATAATATACCTACCTATCAACCCCTATGTCGACACGTCACGTGTTTAATAAGCAGCCATTTCCACATGACCCGCATCTAATCAAAATGGGCATCCATCATTCTGTTCATGCTGACGCTTTAAATGTAGAGGTCATCAAGTCATTGTGGTTTTCTGACACGCAAATAATAATCATACAATTCAATTTCTTATTACAATATCATAAACGTCCATTTGTTAGTAGTTAGTGTAAAAAACAAAAAAAATAAGGCCAATGGATAAGAGTGCGGACTGAAAACTGAAAGGTCCACTGCTGAACAAAGGTCTGTAGCATGAACTTCCACAGGTCTCGGTTTTGTGCCGCCTGTATCCAGCGGCTCCTTGCGACTCTTTTGTGGTCGGTCCACCTAGTGGGGTGTCTGCCAACTAACGCGCTTCCCGGTGCGGGGTCACCACTCCAGCACCTTGGGACGCCAACGGCCATCAGCTCTTCGAACTATGCCCCCCGTCCATTTCCACTTCAGTTTCGCGAATCGCTGAGCTATGTCGGTGTCTTTGGTCCTCCTACGGATCTCCGCATTCCTGATTTGATCTCACAGGGATATTCCGAGTATAGTTCTCTCCAACGTGCAGTTAGTGATCCAAAGCCTTCTTATGAGTCGAATAGCGATCATGTTTCGGAACCATAAGTCATCACTGGCAACACGCACTATTCGAAGACTTTAAAATCTTTAAGCACTGAGAAATTCATCACTTAATGAGAGTTTATTTAACAGCTAATTGAAACTTTAGCACCTCTAGTTGACATCGATTACCAGCGCGCTTAGCTGGGCTGCTCGCAAATTAGTTCAAAAGCGGTGTTTGAAGCGCTTGGTTGCATAAATAAAGTTCGATTGTCAAAGCTAATGAAAGTTTACTCCACACTCCGACCTCTCCTTGTTATTAATATCAGATTCAAATTCGAATTTATGTTTTATTTCATCTACTCCAATTGTGGCTCAAGTCAAGTCAAGTCTCTACCATCAGTGCGGAAACTAGATTCTGCTTAATTTTGCTGAAATATTGCTTAAACCTACATAACTTCGAAAAGTCCGAGGTGCGTGCCCGACATCAAATCCGCGACCCTCCCGAATAGGAAATCACAGACCTAACCACTAGGCTATCACTGCGCGACAGACAAAAGTTTTTTTACGAGGATACAATAATATTAGAAGCTAGAACATCGGGGAAAAGTTAACATTACAAATTGTTAAACTTTAATTTGATTCCACGCGATGTAACGCGTTATGCAACTTTACTTTGTAAGTTTGCAACTAATAAGCCTTGGCACTATTTCTTGCCGTTGTTTTCTTGGTGCATAAAGGTGTCTTTACTGGCAAATTAATTCAACTTTGACGTTCCCATCTCTTTAGCATAAGACGCTTAAAGTTAAGTGGTAATTTTAACAATGCTTTCATTTCACGAGGGCTCGTGACTCATGGTTGTGTGTGTGGCGTATCTGTATAAGTGTAAGCGAGAGCTTGCTCGCGCCTGACCGCTCCCACCTAGGCTCCTGACAGGCACGCACACTTACGCAATGTACATGACTTAACCACAAGTAAAGCGCCCGTAACTTCGTGAGATAAACGTACTTATACCTATTAATTGTCAAATTAAAATCATCTCGTATGTGCGGCGATCTATCCAGTCTAATGCATCGAGTGGGTACTTGGCAGAGTCATGCCAGAGGTGGTAGCAGTACTCCATGGCTGAGCGCACCTGAGCCTAATAGAGTCAGGCGCTGCTCAGGCGTGAAACACCGCTTCACCTTGTTCAGCATTCCAAGTTTTTTAGCTGCTGTTTATAGCTAAGTAGCTACTAAATATACGTTACATTTTATTAACCTCCTCCCCTACAAATAAGCGGTAAGCCTACGTTGGCAGTGGGTACGACTTACGATCGAACCTGTGACCTTTCAGTTTTCAGTTTAACCTTTTAGCAGGGCTTAAAAAATTGTCGTCAAAAAAATCGAAACACTACGGAAGGTATTGCAAAGTGATAAGAAGTTTTGGTGAGAAGTAAGTGAGTTTGTTTACCTTTGTTATCGTTGATAGTCGAAATGTGGACAAAGTGATATTTAGATAAATAACCGAAGTAGTGATACTGGGTACCTTTTCAATATCGAGAAAAGCGCAGTACGTCTATAAAATTGTAATATGTAGGCACTAGGCAGACAGGATCCAATAAAAGCGATAACGTTGACACTCGCTTTATGCAGAAAGTGTCCAAAGGTGACAGTGACATAGACCGCGTGGCTTCGAAGCCACTTTATTTTATTGCGGAGATTGCGGATTTTACTTTGAGGGGAAATATAAGGATCGTAAATTTTTGATTTTATGTGTCTAAAAGCTTCGAGTATGCTGCATACGAACGCAGTAGGTATGACTCTTATTTGGGTAGTCATCGTCATCATCCCAACCCATCGCCGGCCCACTACTGGGCACTGGTCCCCTCTCGAAGGAGTATTTTTTTTTGTAGGTACCTACATTATTATATTTGAGAAAATAATTGATGAGTTCCAACTATATAAAGACTCATTTCATGGTCACTTACCAACAAAAAGTAAAAAAAGGATTGTCTAAATAAAATAAAACTGTTTCAACAAGATCAACGCCACATCATCATGGCGCGACGCCGCCGTTAAGTTCCTTGAAACGGTGCGGTATTCTACTGCGGTAGGTTGTCATATCGTGAAAATTGCATTGGTGCTGGACACAGTTAATGCTCCGTTTCAGTTGATGAATTCGAGTGATGCAAATAAAAATGGCATACCATAGTGATTTTTCACTATTGATTGTCTGGAAGAGACCACTAAAAAGTGATGTGGCCGCGAAAAGATATAGTTACATAGTTATATTATTTATGTTTCTAGTGTTGTTTTCTATGTTATACATGGTGTACAAAAGAAAGTATGAATTCATTGATACTGATGAAATCCATATCACTAGGCAAGAAACGTTCCGTGCTGTGCTCTGGTACAAGACATTTGAACACAAAGATAACAACGAGACCATTTAAACTTTAAGACGCGGCACCGCGTTGCGTTAAGTATTATATGGCGCCACGTCGAAGTGATGTGGCGGAGCCTTTAGATCAGGGGTCGGCAACGTGCGGCTCGCGAGCCACATGCGGCTCTTTGGATGTGAAGCTGTGGCTCTTTAGTTCCATACGCAAATGTTATTTATTTTATAAAAAAAAAAAAACATTTTTGTGGCTCTTTAGAAACCTGCTTTAGATATTCTTATAATTTACTTTTGAAACGTTTTGTTTTGTAACAGTGTAGCTAGCGGTGAGCAGCTGCCAATAGCACTAACGTTACAGAAAATTAATTCAAGTAACTTGAAGTCCACTTTAATTGAAGTAACCTTGCCACCTGTTTGCTATTTTTCAATAAGTTGCATTTAATTATTATTAAAACGCATAATATAACTCTCATTGGCATAAAAACTACCTTTGTGTCCTTCTTCAGGATCAGTTCAGTCCTACAAACCTGATCCTTTTTTTCGCAAGTTTTATAAATATTTCCGGGATAAAGAGAGGTTTAGATCGATCCTTCTGTGAAATGTGAAGGCTTTTCGAAGACAAAGTCGGACAAATATACAGACGGACAAAAATGTAACATGTTTATATACAACAGATAGATAGATGATAAAAAATTTAAAAACATGTGTTTAGGCTATAGTAATGTACAAATAATATAATATACGTAATAATTTTGATCTTAGCAAGAGGCAGCTATTGCCAAACTCCAAATCGGTTCTGTCATTGCGGCGTGATTAAGTAAATCACATACATTCATCCATCTATCCATTCCTCCATACATCCAAATTTTCGCATTTATAGTATTATACTAGGATTAAAAGAAGTAGTTAAATAAAACAAGTAAAATAGTTACCAACCGTTTTTAAACGTATCTATAGTAAGAATCTATATTATAAGTAAACTTATTGAAAAAAGGTTGAGTTTGTCTTTATTATGCAATGAAGGTTGAAGGGATCAAATGAAACCTTTGTACTTATAAAAGGTGAAGCCTTTGCCCTTCGAAGGTTGTTATGACTCCAAGGTTTTAATTATGAATAACAGGTAGGAATAATAAGGTTTAAATTCCTGGGGGCTTCTATCAATGAATTAAAATCCTATTACATGTATATTATATATCCAATTTATTATAAATGCGAAAGTATGCATGTATGTTGGTTACTCAATCACGCTGCAACGACTAAACCGATTTGGCTGAAATTTGGCGCAGAGATTTAGTCTAGAATAACACATAGGCTACTTTTTATCCCGGAAAATAATAGAGTTCCCGCGGTAACTAAAAAAAGACGTGTGGCACTCGGGGACTGCCGCGGTAAAGCTATTGCATAGCATTTTTTATCAACGCCATCTAGCGGTGAGAGGAGTCCCGTGTCAGGTTATTTTCGTTACGGAATTTCTGGATTCGGTCTCCACGCTCAAGGCCCGCGATAGAAGCTATGCAATAGCTTAAAACCTCTATCCACGCGTACGAAGTCGCGGCATTAATTAATTGTTATTTATAACTAGTTATTGATCCATCCATACCAAAACACAACAACAACAAAAGATAACATAATACATCCAAACTTTCACATTTATATATTAATAGGATTTCGTTATTATTGCTAGTGAAGTAGCCTGCTGCCTGTTACATTATAATATTGTGCTTTCATTCGTGTACGCGCAAAAACCTCACCAATTTACCCTTGTGAAGCCTCTGATCAAAGTGTGCTCCGTGGAGCGGAAGAGCTCGACCTTGCCGGGAAAATTCATTACGAACACTTTACACCAGAATTCTATTTAGCTAAAAACTAAGCCTTTGTTTGTAGTACCTAGTAGTCTAGTAGATGCTACGTCGTAGACGGGCCGGGAGGTCAAGTTGAAACGGTAAGTAATACCGTAGGTAATACTATGTTTAATGTTGAAACACGATACGCGTGAAGAAAGCTACGAGTGGTTTATTCGATAAAGTTAAACGAATTTCGAGTCCCTTATTAACATCCCACGCACTGAAAGCGAAAATGCTAAGCACTTCGCATTTTCGCTATATACTTTATGAAGTGTTTTAAGAACTAGATTGATTACAGAATCCAGCAAGTGTCTTCGAACGGACTACTCTCGGCGTTTAATATTTACGTAATATGTACACGATATATTGTTACTGCAGATATAATAATAATTATATTCACTACTAGACGATGCCCGCGACTTCCGCGTGGATTGATGTGTTTGGTTCCCGCTGGAACTCTTTAATTTTCCGGGATAAAAAGTGAAAGTAGCCTCTGTGTCAATCCAGGGTATAAAATCTATCTTCGTTCCAAATTTTAGCCAAATCCATCCACTTACTTACTTTTTGCTTGAAAGAGTAACAAACATATGGTACACATACACACACACACACACACACAAACTTTCCATACATTCATCCGTGATATCTGTCGTGGTACGAGTAGATACGTTCATATAGGTACTTTTTATTGTCTAACTTTATTTATATTATGCGTAAGCCGAAGCAACTCACCTCCTATGGTGTCACCTCAATAATTCAGCGTTCTTGCCAAGTTGCCAAGTGTGCCATCACAGATTCATTTATCATTAGCCATGGTTATCATCACTCGCATCTAATTAACGAGTAAATATTCATCGTTTCATTATAAGAACTATTTTTAGCTGCGGTTTCACTCGCTTTTGTTGCATCAAAACATATTTTAGAACGAAATTAACTTTTACCTCCTTATTGTTGAGGAAAGTAATTTTTGTGGTAGAAATCCAACCTACTCGAACGAAACGCTTCAATTCAACGTTTCTGATAAGAACCGCTAAGGTGTGGAACAGCCAGCATCCAACAAGGCCAGAGAGAATAGACATGTTCTATGCAAGCGCGCTCCAACCTCATCAGTGCTGTCCAGTATTGATTGTGGTCAAGCGCAAACCTATTTCGGATAAAAAAAAATCATATCTTTGGCGTACCTACCACAATCATAAAGATAGCATTCCTTACTGCCGTAAGTAGTAAAAAATACCTGCCGTAAGCAGGAAGGAAGATTTAAAGAATGGCCCGAAGGATAAACTTCATGCTTATAGTATATTTTTATGCAAATAATAATGGCAATGAAGTTATTGATTACGCTTTTTAAAATGCAAATCGTTGATTGTATTTGCGTTTATGCTGATAAACAAAGGTATGGATAGCATAATCGTTTATGCAAATTTTAATTATACAAGAAATATATATTTAATGTGTCAAGGGCTCAAGAATTGGCAAGGGATAGAAAGAAAGAAAGAAATTAAAATTAAAGATTAACTTAAGTTTGTTATTTATTTATTAACTTAAGTTTCGTTATAAAGTTGAAATACAATCTCGTTTGAATGATCCCTAAACTATAGGGTGCAAAAATCTTTTCAAGAATGCTGTCGCTAAATCTTAGGGGTATTATGTATCTTGTTCAGCGCAAGCGTTAGATTAAACGGCTTTCGTCGCGACGATTTATGATGCCAATACTAACTCTTTGTGAACCCAATGGATGCTGAGATAATATTAAAAGCCAACAATACAAATGTTTTATATGCCGAATAAATGTACACTCAGTAGGCACAAATATGTCACCATCGAATCCTTACTAATATTATAAATGCGAAAGAATGTTTGTTGGTTGGTTTGTTCTTCAGTTACACCGCAACAGAGCTTACACGGATTGATGTGATGTTAATATATAATTGTAGACTGTAGTTGAGGACCTGTAGGGCTAAGATGCGCGCCACGAGAAAATTTTGTCTATACATTTTACTATCTCTATAGAGATTCACATAGAGATTACGAGTAAACGTGTAGACCCGCCCGCATCTTAGCCTTGCTGGAGAGAGACTATTTCTTCTCGGAAGTGTAGAAACACTTCCAGGAAATAAATTTTCTGTACGAGGGCGCGAAGCCTGTTTCTTTCAAGGGCTTGTAACCAGTTTTGGTCAAGAAATTCTCAGTACTTGCCCGGAGTTAGGAAGTTAGTGGTGTGTCACCCGCGTGCCTCGGCGAGCACGTAAAGCCATTGTTCCTGCGCCTGATATCTCTCTGGTCGTGTCGGATTTCCATCCCATCGGATTATGAGAGTTCACCTGTGTTTGCGCACACGCTTGTGCACTATAATATCACCCGTGCAGATTGCTAATTTCCGTGGGAATTTATCGCCGTGGCTGGATTCGGTTGGGAGGATTGAGGACTATTATTATTTTTTTGTAATGGGTTATGTAGCCTACTTTTTACAGAGACGCGTAGCCTTTGTATTGTATTTGTCTACGAATTATTTTCTCGTTCGTGGTCCTAGTTGGGTAAGGCCTGAAAATATTGTATTATAAGTGCCCAAATAAATGATGCATATATACTAACTAGCTTTTGCCCCCGCGACTTCGTCCGCGTGGAATTAGATTTTGGGGTGGAATTTTCAAAAACTGTGACACACGTACTTTTTTATTTTTAACTGAAAGTTCAAATACCAACTTTGATGAAAACAGCTTGAAAAATGACGGAGTTTCATATAAACTTCCATCCCCTATTTAAACCCCTTAGGGGTGGAATTTCCAAATAATCCTTTCTTAGTGTGCGCCTACGTCATAAAAGGAACCAACTGTAAAAAATTATAGTTTCTAACTTCAGTAGTTTAGGCTGTGCGTTGATATCTCAGTCAGTCAGTCAGTCAGTCAGTCAGGACTTTGAATTTTATATATATAGAAAAATCGAGTTTTATTTAGACGGACCAATCTTCATCTGGTAAATTGGCTATGGACGGCAAAACCTTCACTGTAGCAGTGTGCGTAGCATATTGTAGCCTATGTTGTACGAGGAACGCGTATCCAGTTATTTACCATTCGTATGGAAGGCCCTGGATTATTATAAACTTTGCTGAACCTTAATTTGTAATAACTCTGTAGAAACTATGAAAGTGGAACCGGCGAACCTCGTAGGTAATTTGGCTATCCGGCACTAAACTTTGGTAACTAGGTACTAGATGTCTAGCATCGAAGTCAGTTTATTCAAAATATTACTGCTTGTTGAATCCTACTTATATTATAAATGTGAAAGTGTATGAGGGATAAGGGATAGATAAATGGCTAGATGTTTGTTACTCCTTCACGCCACAACGAATCAACCGATTTGGCTGAAAATAATAAAAATAGCTCAAAGTTAGTGTTAACACATGGTACAATATTGTATGCCAAAAATTTAAGAGTTCCCGCGGGAATTAAAAAATCTTAATCCACGCGGACCAAGTCGCGGACATCGTCTAGTCTACACTACTATTATAAAGAGGAAAGATTTGTATGTTTGTAATGAATAAATTCAAAAACTACTGGACCAATTTGGCTGAAATTTAAAATGGAGATAGACTATACCTTGGATTAAAACATAGGATACTTTTTATCCCGAAAAAATTATAGTTCCCGTGGGAATCCAAAAAAACCTCAATCCACGTGTACGAAGTCGCGGATATCAGCTAGTATACAATAAAAAGCAGTATTTGTGAAATACGGAGCCTTTACGTTTTCGAGAAGAAAGTCTTCGGACGTGATACACAGTATGGCGCCTAATACAATTTTGTCCACGGTCCTTTATATGTCAGAATGTAGAATAAACTACAATAATGTGACTGCTTTGCTGTTATGGCGTATGTGCTTCCGTAAATACAAATAAATGGTTATATGGGACAGTACGAAAGAATTTTAGGTCATTTTAAGGCAGCCTTTGAACTACACGACCCAGACACGCGATCTTACGAAATTTTCAATTCAATGAAAAACATATGATTATGGAGTCTAATATCATGTCTGATCTCACACCTAACGTCTAGTTCCTCCATCATCTTGCTACCATTCTTACCACCATATACCATTCAACTGCAAGGCATCGCACGGGTCTGCATCGATTAGGTTGACATCCCCCGGATGTACCCTAGGCGCTTTGCTTCCTAATTCCTAATAACTACTACAAATGTCCTTCTAGATTCCGTTTTCCAACTAACTACTCCTTGGATATCTTTAAATGAAAAATGAATAGGCTTTGGTGCACTAAACCTTACAACGTGCTACTACTGCTTCTATACCGTAAGATTTTCGTCAGTTAGGCACAAAAATCTAAATATTTGTTTGACAAAATTACACTCACAATAGTGGTGATAGCATAAACGTAGTATCACTAACCGTAGATGTTAAATTACACTTAAAATAGATACAATAGTGTTAGTAGCATAAACTAACTAGTAGTATCACTCACCGTAAGATGTTAAATTACACTTAAAATAGATACAATAGTGGTAGAAGCATAAACTAACTAGTAGTATCACTAACCGTACATGTTAAATTACACTTACAATAGATACAATAGCGGTAGAAGCATAAAATAACTAGTAGTATCACTAACTGTAGATGTTAAATTACACTTGCAATAGTTACAATGGTAGTAGTAGCATAAACGTAGTATCACTAACCGTAGGTGTTATCTGAAATGTCATAGTGTGAGTCGGGGCTTAATGCGCGTTTCACGTTCATTTCACATAATTGTCCCCCAGGACAAATACCCACTCATTGTTGAATACCAAACGCGTAATTACGGGTACAATAATTGATTTCTCCACAACAACATTATCCTAATGCGCTTAGTTCTATCCAGGTAATCGTCATACAAACAATAACTACAATAAAATGCTCTAGTTTCTACCAATACGAGCATTAGGTATTGTTAGTAGATAGCTTTGTAGATAAATAATAATGATTAGATCATAATTTATTTTCGTTGAAATAAAAGCTTGTTAATTTTCAGTGAATCAGAACATCAGCTTTACTTCTAAGATAGGCTGAGTGAATTAATAAACATAATATATGCTTATATTGTAATATTGTATGTAGAGAAATATTATAGATATATGTGCGCGTATATAGAGAAATATTATATATGTGCAGGAAATGTTATATATGTGCGCACGTTATCAGTATCAGTACAGAAAATAATTACATGGCACGCACACATTCATTGGTTAATTGAGCCTACGTTTGGAACTTTTTTTTGCTTGGCAAGGCTTGCGCTTGACAACAATCAATACTGGATAGCACTGATGAGGTCTAGGTTGGAGCGCGCTTGCCTAGAAGATGCCTATTCACTTTTGCCTTGAAGATACTCTAATTATAAGTGGCAGGAAACACGGATGCTGGAAGAGTGTTCCACGTCTTAACGGTTCTTATTAGAAACTTTATTAGTAACATCTATTCTAAGTATCTAAGCGTTATATTTCGCTGGCCTAAAAATATTTTGGGGAAAATCTCTATTGTAGGCATCTGAACAAAAGCTATGCGGATAGGTATTGCCCTGTTTCGTTGATTCGCATTTCCAAATGGCAATTTAGGCCTCTTTATTGGGAGAAACGAACTCATCTTATTTCTTGGCACAGAATTTGTTTTTCAAGAAAAGCGGTATTTGTACTGAAAGAGAGATTAATTAATATAGCTGTTGATCTGAATATCTTGCAAATGAAAGTTATTGTTATTTAGAAAATAAAGGATTAATTATTTATTTATAAGCTAAAACTAAAATTATAATGAAAGAAGACCAAAACTAAGTTAAGGATTTTAAACTATTTATTAATATACGAAGAGTACATATTGTATTCAAAATACGTACTTGTATAATATTATATATATTTATGTCACTTATTATTGTTATTATTGTCAACATAGCACTCAAGGATAGGGATATTTATTGAAATTCCCCCTTTAATCACATACAGCTGACATATCCCAATATCTGATAATGTCTGGAGAAGCTGATGGCAGATGGATATATAAAAAAAATAAAAAAAATAATGTCTATTATATATTATTTGATATAAAATAGTCTAGAGGAGTGTGCAGCGCCTTAACAAGTCATGAGACTTAGAGGCGCAAAGAATATATGTATATATTTTGATTTTTGTTATGTGTGAATAAAGAATTAAAAACTATAGAACTTTGAACACTGTTTCAAGTAGGTAATGTGATAGTACTCGTAATGCACCTAAAACATATCTATTCATACTATACTACAATAGTACATTATTGCAAAGGCAGGGAAGTAGGCAATTGCAGGTCGAGTATGAGTTTGAAGGCCGAGCCGTAGGCGAGGACTTCACTAAATACGAGACAGGCAATTGCCATTTCCCGCCGAGGCATATATAGTGCTTTTCTCAAAAGAATGCAGGGAAATAAAACACTTTTTATATTATACATCCAAATCCATCCGCCATTTTGGTTTAAATCTGGTGGAGTAGGTACAATCAATCTCCATTTCACTCTCTGAACCGTTGGAACTCATTTTGATTATTATTAAATTTATATTTATTAAGTAGGTATGTAAATAACAAATCAAGACGAATTTTCAGCTTTACCGCCAATTTTTTTTTTTATTATCTGTGCCGACAGGCAAACGCATTTATGGCTATACAGCCACGTAAACGCAATTTGTACTATAAGACTATGGTATGCCAAGAATGACAAAAGAGATCCGATCAAGGAGTATTTAGTAACCCCAGCACGCCATTTCATACTGTTGTATGAAACGGCATTACATTACAAAGCTCCTGCAATATTTAAAAAAAAAAAAAACGCTCCGCGAAACAACTGTTTCGCGGAGCGTTGTAATGTTCCAAATTCAAAAAACGCTCTTGCAATGGATTTGATTTTCTTTGTCCGACAATTCGATACTTCGCGTGTTCTTTTTTCGAAAATAATGACAATATTTCCATGCATGTTTGAGAAAAAAATATATAAGCGTTGAATTGAGAACCTCCTCCGTTTTTTTTCGTCGGTTGAAAAGCGAAGCTCCGTATTCTGCCTGTTGCCGTTTTTAAATTAAACTGGCAACCGTTATCGTGTAAGGTTTTAAGCCAGTTTTATAGCTAAACTGTTCTGTTTCACGTGAATATTATTTACGAATGCGCTCACGTAAGTCGACGTCAATCAAGTTAAGAGTTGCAATGATTTCTACTAGGGATGAGTTATATACTCACAAAACAAGCGAAAAAATTGTGCCGAACGACGAAGAGCAAAATAAAGTACTTCATTGTTAAATGACATGACAAATTACGACAAATATTTGCCATTACGCGCTGCACTTACCGCACGCTTGTAACATATCCACATATTTTTATACATATACAATATCATAGGTGAGTTGGTGACCCTTGGTTCTGTGGCGGATCCTTGTTGCTAGGCGTGTTCTAAATAAAAGTCACGATATAATCTGGAATATGGAATGGAATGGAATATTTATTCATTTTTTTTTTTTTCGGATTGTGTAAGCTGCTGGCCCTACTGGCCGTTACAGCGTTACCGGACTGGAGGGCGAGCGCGAAGCGTCGCCGGGGGGGTGAGCCCTAGGGCTCGATGACATCGGGGGCGTAACGTCTTCCTAAGGGCGCCTCCTGTGAGGCTCGGACCTCGGCTTAGGATGACGTTGGGACGTATGGGGGGGGGAGTGGCTGGGCTAAGTTAGCCCGTACGCCCCCGTGATCGTGGTAAGGATCCACGCCCGGGAGACGTTAGAAAACGGGGACCTCGTCTTCGCCGGCGAAGACGCTGTGCAGAGGTTGACGATGTGTGTGGCCCTACCTGATAGGGTGCGTTGTCTGTCGTAATCTGGTCATCAGGGTCGTTAAGGACGTGCTTAGGGCGCCTTTTGTCAGGAGGGTCGTTACGATCGGTTAAGTAGTTTGAGGCCTCAACCACTAGTGGGTTGGGGTGTTTGGCAGCTTTCTCAAAATAGGATTTGGAAAGCTGCTTAAAATGTTGAGCTATTGTGGGGAGTTGGAGGTCCCTATGGAGGTCGACATTACGCATGAACCACGGAGCGTCCGTGGCCATGCGCATAAACTTGTTTTGGACTACCTGGAGGCTATTATAAGCGGAGGGGGGGAGGTGTGCAAAGACTACACACGCGTAAGACATGATTGGACGAATGCATGTCTTATATAATGTGACCTTGTGTCTGAGGGACAGCTTGCTCTTAGCGCAGATCATCGTGTAGAGACGACCGAGCACGTACCGAGCCTTGTTACGGACTCTGCGTATGTGTGCGGCGAAGCTCATCGTTCTATCAAAGGTTACACCTAAGTATTTGGCTTTATCTTGCCACGGAATATGACGCCCATAGAGGGTGATCACGAGCATGTCGCGTTTATGCTTGGGCATGGATTTTTGGCCTTTCCTAGAAAAAAGCACTGCTGCGCTTTTCTCCGGATTGACCTCTATCCTCCATTGGCGGAACCAACGGCCTAGGCTGATTACCGCTTTCTGGAGTCGGGCTCTGACTACGATTGGGTTCTTATCGGATGTATAGAGAGCGGTGTCGTCCGCAAACTGGGCTATACTAACATTGGGGGACTTGGGTATGTCGCTTGTGTACAGCGCGTACAGAAGGGGGGAGAGAACCGAGCCCTGAGGGACTCCTGCTCTGATAGGTCTGGGGGAGGACAAGGTCCCGTCTAGCCGATAGCGGAAAGTACGGTTTGTGAGATAGTCTCGTAGCAGGCGTACGAGCCTCTCTGGCACGCCTAGGTGGTGTAACTTGTATAACAAGCCGGCGTGCCATACCTTGTCGAAGGCTTTCGCTACGTCGAAGAAGAGGGCTCCTGTAGGGATGCCTTTCGTTTGAAAGCGATTGAAATTACTATATATGTGCTCCGTGAGGCGGTGCGCTTGGTGAATACAAGAGTGTTTGGCTCTAAAGCCAAACTGTTCGTCGTTGAGGAGTTTCTTCTCCTCAACGGCGGCCCTAAGGCGATTGAGTATTACTTTCTCATACACCTTGCCAAGGGTGTTGAGCAAACTAATGGGACGATAACTAGTAGGGAGGTTTCTAGGTTTGCCCGGCTTCGGGATACCTATAACTGTTGCTTCCTTCCACTGGTCGGGGAAGGAGCATCCCATCATAAGAGTGTTGAAAATAACAACCAGGAGGTTTATTATTTGAGCGGGGAGTAACTTAAGAGTTTTATTGTTAATCGAGTCGGGACCGGGAGCTTTCTTAGCGTGTAGGTCCTTGATGATCTGACGAACTTCGCCACAGGTCGTGGGGGTGATTGGGTCGCCTCCAGGGGCAGAAGAGAGGAGGGAAGCTAAGCCCCCAAGTAGCACACGAAGGCTGCTTAGCAGCTGAATAACGAATTCCCGTCACGCTTAAAGCTGTGTAATAAAGCTGCATAAGGGCTGTATACGGCCGTATACAGCTCTTATACCTCTTAAATGGGCACAAATTATACAGCCTTAAGTTGAGTAAAAGATTACAAGTTACTCTTTATTCAGCAAATATGTCACGTGACGTAAAAGTGAAGTAGCAAACTTAATCTAGCAAATTAATATATTCGTGGAGTGAATTGAATACGTGTGGTTATATATTCAAAGTTAAGTGCATTGTTTTCATATTTATAAAAGAAAAATGATTGGGAATGTAATTTTACTGACATTATACATATATATTACCTAAGAAAATTTTAGTGCGCCACGAAAATATTCGGTTTTTAATAAGTTTCGTGATATAAATAAGCCGTGATGAAAACTTGAATAAACAATTTTTAGTGCTTTGAAAAGAATTATAAGATAAAAAGTTGTTATTATGATATCGAGAAGTAAAAACTAATGCAATCCATTCCTAATTCATACACAAAACATCATAAAAGTTGAAAAATGAATCAGTATATTTATATAGGTTATGAGGTTATACAATAAAATGGTGGATTCATGTTAAACAGCGACGTGAATAGTTAAAACTCTGATATTCAGCAATAAGCTGTAATGTGGGCCACATATCATCCATTATATAGTTATTAACTTCATAATAGTTCACACGTGCCCCCTTAATAAGTCAGTGTAATAAGAGTTCACAAATACCTTCTTATACAGCATTTGGCGTAATTTTATCCACTAAACAGCCCTTATTCAGCCTAAGCTGTTTAAATATCACTGACAGCTATTATGCAGCTGTAGGATCACCAGTGTACTCTTAAAAGAGTCTTAATACGCCTAGAGTTTCAAATAGGTCTAAAAGTGAGTATTTATACAGCTATCTGTGCTACTTGGGCCTTTATCGACTAGCTCTACGTGGGACCTATCAATTGATGTGGTGCTTGGGGAGCATTGAGCTTCCAAGCTGTCGGCTAAGCATTCGGCCTTATCGATATCCTCAAAGGCGGGTGGTTGGTTGGGACGTATGAGCGGGGGGGTGGCCGAGACAGGGTCGGCTTTGAGAGCTCGCGCCAGTCTGTAGTAGGCGACGTGAGATGGCGAGAGCTCGCTCAGCTTCCTGTCCCATTGTTCGTCCCGGAGTTCTGCTATGCGAGCCTTCACCTCCCTCTGGACTCGCCATAGTTCCCTCCGGTTGTCAGCGGTCGGACAAGCGTCATGGGCCCTACGAGCTGCATTTTTAATCGAAATGAGTTCTCTCACGTCGTCTGGGAGCTGTTGACGGATAAATCCGTTTGGCATTTCCCGAGAACAAACACTGAGAGTGTCGCGGAGGTGATCAGTGAGATGCAGTGAAGCTGCATGTGCTTGATCTAGAGTCTCTATTTTGTCAGGAATTTTGGCTATGTGCACTGAATCGAGTGACTTAAGATGCTCGGAAAGCTTCTTGAAGTCTACGATCGTTTTAGTCGGAGGGTTAGTAGTGGGCGGAGGTCCTAGCTGGATCAGGACTGGGCGGTGGTCTGAACATAGCTCGGACAGCACTCTCAAGGGACACACCTGTAAGGCGATGTTCTTCAAGAGCGCTATGTCGAGTATGTCCGGTCTGTCTGTGGTCGAGTCCGACATAGGGTAACGAGTCGGTGTGTCAGGGGCTACGACTATAAAATTGAGATCTGGGCGGTTGGTCAGTCTCTCTAGTTGGCGTCCTCTTTGGTTAGGGGAGTGACAATTCCAGCTTTGGTGCTTGGCGTTACAATCTCCTGCCAGAATGACGGAGTCTCCTAGGGAGAGGAGTGCCTTAAGATCACTCTCGAGTAGATCTTTAGTTGGAGGTAGGTAGACTGATGCTAGTATGACCGTCGGATGGCCGGTCATACTCACCTGACAAATAGTGACTTCCATATTCGTAAGGGCGGGAGGGTCGAGAGGAGTACAGTGCAGAGACCTTCTGTAGTAGATAGCAGTGCCGCCTTTCGCGGTGATTCTATCGTTTCTAATCATATTAAAGTTAGCAATTTTCGGATCGCGTCTGCTAGGTTTTAAGAAAGTCTCTTGCACTAAGAGAAAATCTACTTGGTGTGCACATACAAAATCGCGCACTTCGTCTATTTGATCGGTAAGGCCGTTTGCGTTATAAAACGCTACACTCAGGGAGTGTGGTTTACTTCGTCCTTTGGGTGTATTATCCATTTTGGGTTTCGTTTGAGATTTCCTGCATCTGATCGAGGAGGTCACCGTACTCTAGCATGGCTCTAATACGGTCTACTTTGACTAGGTCGTGAAGAGCTTTGAGTCTCTTCAGGTCGACCTTTTTCATGACGTTCATAATGAAACGCCATTCGGGGGAGATAGAGCCCTGGGTGGGCTGAGGTTGTTGGGGTGGGGCGCTGGGCGCCGCCGGGGGAGTATTGGTGGTCGGGGGTGCCGCTGATGAGGCGGGCTTGGGGGCAGGGTTTTGAGCCCTGGGAAGGGGTTTGTCCCATGCGCTCGCGGCTGGCGCCGGGGCAGGGACGAATGTTTGGGCGGGCTTATTGGGAGCTGCAGGTTTGCCGCCGGCCGGTTTGACCCTTCGCTTGGGTTCCCGTGGGGCTTTGGGGCAGCCGCGGTAATTCGCGGGGTGCCCTTTATTCCCGCACAGTACACAGCTAGGGGGCTCCTCGGTCGGCTGCGTCCTTGGGCATTCTACGGTGCCATGGTCCCCTAGGCACTTTACGCACCTTGGGCGGGCGAAACAGTTACGGGCTGAGTGACCGTACATTTGACATCTGTGGCACTGGCCCATGCGGCCACGATTGTGCGGGGACTCTACTTTGAGTCCAGTCAACCGACAGACATTTGAAATGTTGTAGATTTCCTTGCCCTCGGGAGTGAGGTCAAGGATGACTAGCACCATTTCGTAGGGCTTTTTTGTCCTAGGATGGTACATCCTGTGGACCATCTGGACTGGCAGTCCTTGGGAGATGAGGTCTGCCTTGATAAGCTCCGTGTCGAGCTCTTTTGGGAGGCCGCGGATTATGACGCGGAGCACGCGTTCTTCAGGGAGGGCATAGGTATGGTAGCCTATGTTTTCCTGACGGAGGATTGTCGTGAGGCGACGGTGATCGTTGGAACTAGGGCAGTCTACCCTAATCCCGATCGCGGTCGAACGAGCGCTCTCAAAGGAGATGTGCTGGCGTTCGATGATTGGCAGTATGCGCTGCCAATGAAGTTTCTCTCTAATATAGAGAGGAGGTACTTTCTCCTTCCTAGGTTCGTCCATGGGGGAGTCTTGCGACTCCTCCTCGGAGGCCGCTTGGGAAGGCTGGGATGCGTCTACTACCACCTTTTTGGGTGGGTTGGCGTGAGATTTTGAAGCCTTCAGCTTTCGCTTCTGGCTTTTGGACTGAATATTTATTCAGAAAATTAGGCTTAATTTATTTACAATATTCGCCATACGCTGTACATAGTTCCGATGAGCGTTGTTTTCCGCCCGACCAATCCCAACGCGGAGGTATCGAAGTTGAACTGCGCATGCGCCGATCCGCGCCGGCGCATGGTGACGTCAGCCAACAAAACTGCTGTGCACCGCGCGCGGCCCGCAGTTGTCCGCGGTCGCCGAGCAATGCAGACGTGTTCTGCCGCGTGAGTCACTCGCCGCCTCGCAGTATCGGGCGGCCATTGTGGAGTGCGGACGCGTCGTCTGGTTCGTGATGTGTGCAGCCAGTGGGAAGTCATCGTGTCTACAGATCTTCGTTGGCAGTCATATTGATTATCAAGTAACCATCAATAGCATATTGTTGTTTGTTGTCAATTATGCAAGGTAACCATCCGTGTAGGTGTTTCAATAAAATCTTGCGTCGGTGTTTCATTTATTTTTCCTTCCTTCCCGGTACATCCCTTTTCCTGGTAACTGGTACCGGTACTGGTAATATGGTTTTGATGAGGTAACCGGCGGCAGGCGATCGCAGGAGTTTCGTAAGTATCCGTAAGTATTTTCTTATGTATCCCCATAGTACCCCCCGTCAAGCGAAGCGTACCACTCTTTTCACTGTTCTGCCGCTTCTCGTGACGTGAGGCGTAGTAGGCGCTGGTGTCGCTAAGCCTGCTTCCATAGTGCCTGACGTGACGTCCTCGTTCAAAATGTAGGCA
The DNA here is from genome assembly GCA_038048805.1 of Hipparchia sbordonii. Taxonomy (NCBI): domain Eukaryota; kingdom Metazoa; phylum Arthropoda; class Insecta; order Lepidoptera; family Nymphalidae; genus Hipparchia; species Hipparchia sbordonii. Next base: position 5,021,718 of record CM076104.1, on the reverse strand, counting down.
GGCTTGAGTCGATCCAATGTCACTGTAGTCGTCCGTAGTGGCAGCTGTATCTGGTAGTACTTGTCGTGTCGCTTCAAAACTTGATAGGGCCCGTCGTATGGTGGTGTCAACGGCGCTCGTACGGTGTCGTTGCGCACGAATACATGTGTACACGATGCTAAGTCTTTGTAGATGAATGTTGATCGCGTAGCTGGAGTGCGCTTCGTAGGTGTTAGCGATGCCATAGTTTCTGTGAGACGTTGCACGTAGTCTGCGTCTTCAATTTTCGACATTGTCGGTACGAAAAAATCTGACGGTACGCGTAGCGTTGCCCCGTACGTCATCAGAGCGGGACTGAGATTGTTGTCTTCACGTAGCGCTGTTCGTAGACCCAGTAGTACAGTTGGTAGTTCTTCCGTCCATGTTGTAGTCGCGCCACGAGCCATGAGTGCTGCCTTCATCGTGCGATGCCATCTCTCGACTTGTCCATTCGCCTGCGGGTGATACGCTGTGGTACGTATGCGTGAGACTCCTAGTCTCTTCATCAGTGCGTTGAAGAGTGCGGATTCGAAGGTTTTCGCTTGATCAGTTGTGATCCGGAGCGGTAGACCGAATCTTACGAGCCAGTTTTCGTATAAAGCTCTTGCTACTGTTTCTGCTGTCATGTCTTGCACTGGTACTGCTTCTGGCCACTTGGTACATCGGTCGATTATGGTGACGCAATAGCGGTAGTCGTTCGATAGTCGTAGCGGACCGACGATATCGATGTGGATGTGTTCGAAGCGTTGAGATGGCGGGAACTCAGCCAATGGAGTGACGACGTGTCGATGAATCTTGCTGCGTTGACAGTCGATGCATGCTTTGGCCCATGTTCCGACTTCTTGGTTCATCGTAGGCCAAAAGAACTTTGCTGCCATCTGCTTCCGTGTCGTTCTGACCCCAGGGTGACATAGACCGTGTTGCGCTTTGAATGCGGCGTAACGGTATGTCTTGGGTAGGTACGGTCGAGGTGATGCTGCTGAGAGTTCGCATGTGATAGCTTGATTGAGACCAGGGAGAGTTATTACGCCGAACTTCAGGTTGGGTTTCATCTTCAGCTGGGCCAATTCTTCGTCGTTAGCTTGATCTTTGGCTAGCTGCGCGTAGTCTAACACGTTCGGACACTGGATGTCCTCGATGCGGGATAAGGCGTCGGCGACAGGATTCTCTTCTCCCTTGACGTACTTGATGGTTGTGCAGAATTGACTTATGAAGTGTAGCTGTCGCTCTCGTCGCGGTGTGTCGCTGCTGCTGACTGGTCTGCTCAGAGCGAAGGAGAGAGGCTTGTGGTCGGTGTATAGCGTGGTGTCACAGCCTTCAATCAGCCTTCGGAAGTGCTTTACTGCGGCGTACATTGCTTGCAGCTCCCGGTCGTAAACAGAGTAGCGGCGCTGCGTAGGGCTCAGTGTTTTCGAGAAGAATGCCAGAGGTTTCCAAATGTTGTCTACTCTCTGCTGGAGAACTGCGCCTACGCTGTGGTCTGAAGCGTCAGTCATAATTGCAAGTTCGCAGCCAGGTACCGGGTAGTTGAGTGTTGTAGCTTCTGTGATGCTTTTTCGGCATTTTTCAAAAGCTTCATCTGCTTCGGGCGTCCAGTCGATTGGCGTTTTGTCGTTCTTCTTCTTGTTGTGCAGATATTTGTTGAGCTCATGTTGATGGTCTGCCTGATGAGGTAGGCAGTCTCTGTAGAAGTTGAGCATTCCCAGGAAACGACGCAGCTCAACGATGGTCTTCGGTTTTGGATATGTAGATATAGCTTCGATGCGTTCTTGTGTAGGTTTGATGCCACTTGCAGAGACTTCGTAGCCCAAGAAGTTGATTTTTTCCACTCCAAACTGACATTTCTCGACGTTGAGTGTTACGCCATACTTGTTGAGGCGTTCTAGGACTTCATGAAGTAGCTTCTGATGGTGAGCTTCATCCTCGGAGAATAGGAGTATGTCGTCGACGAAACAGAAACAGTTGTCTATTCCTCGTAGTACTTGATGCATGAAGCGTTGAAAGGTTTGACTTGCGTTGCGGAGACCAAACGTCATACACGTGAACTCGTACAAGCCGAAGGGTGTTATGATGGCTGTTTTCTGAGCGTCTTCTTGACTGGCAAGTGGTATCCAATAGTAGGCCATCTTGAGATCGAGCTTCGAAAATATTTTCTTGTTATGCAACGGGTACGTGAAATCTTGAATGCGAGGTATTGGATAGCGATCGGGTTGCGTCACTGCGTTCAGACGTCTGTAGTCGCCACATACGCGTAGTCCGCCGTCCTTCTTCTTCACAACGTGTAGTGGACTCGCCCAAGGACTCTTTGATGGCTTGCAGATTCCCAGCTCCACCATACGGTCGAACTCAGCTTTTGCGGCTTTGTACTTGTCTGGTGGCAGGGGTCGGGCGCGTGCGAAGAGTGGCGGTCCCGACGTCTCTATATGATGTACGACGTCGTGCTTCGTCGGTTGCTTCAAAGACATCGGGCGTAGAACGTCTGGGTATTTCTTCAGAATTTCGTAGTAAACTTGATCTGAGCTGATGACGCGGATGGATTCGCCGGTTGTTGAGACTTCAAGCGCGTTGACCGTGAGCTTCGTTTCGTCGTCGATTAGCCTCTTTTTGTGAAGGTCCACAAGAAGTTTGTAGTGTTGTAAGAAGTCTGCTCCCAGGATGGATGTTTTCACGTCAGCGATGATGAAGGTCCATGAGAAACATCGACGTAGTCCCAAGTCTAGCTTGACTGTCTTCTCGCCATAGGTGCGAATTGGTGTATTGTTTGCAGCGAAGAGCTTGTAGGAACTTGCAGTCTTCGTTTTCATTTTCGTTGTTGCAGCCCAAACAGATATGTCTGCGCCAGTGTCCACGAGGAACCGTTCTTTGCTGGCTCGATCGTGGACGCAAAGGCGTTTGCTGTTGCTGGGGACACCGACGTCCGCCACCGTCGGTGTCGAAGCTAGTTTTCCGCTGGCTTGCTTCGTTTTGCACACGGAGAGACGCACTTTCTGGCCTTGCTTCCGAACTTGTAGTGGTAGTAGCATTCCCACGTTGTATCGCCAGGCTTCGGTTGATGTGGTCGTGACTGCAAGCGGCTGCGTGCGCGGAAGGGTCGGCCACTAGCTCGTAATTGCTTGATTTCGAGTGCGAGCTTCTCGATTTTTGCCAGGATTATTTCCTTTGATAATGCTGCCATGGTGCCAGTGCTCCCCGAGTACTCCATTGTTGCGTCGGCCATAGTCTTGTTTCCGTCGGGAGGTCACCACTGTGGCGGATCCTTGTTGCTAGGCGTGTTCTAAATAAAAGTCACGATATAATCTGGAATATGGAATGGAATGGAATATTTATTCAGAAAATTAGGCTTAATTTATTTACAATATTCGCCATACGCTGTACATAGTTCCGATGAGCGTTGTTTTCCGCCCGACCAATCCCAACGCGGAGGTATCGAAGTTGAACTGCGCATGCGCCGATCCGCGCCGGCGCATGGTGACGTCAGCCAACAAAACTGCTGTGCACCGCGCGCGGCCCGCAGCTCTCCGCTGTCAGCGTTCGCCCCGTGCGGACGCCTGCCCATGCGTAGAATACAACCGCTGCTTTATCGCTCGCGCCCGCGTGTTATTATTGTGAAAGTGCCAAAAAGGATTGCTGTGCTGTGTGCCCCCGGATTTTGTTCTGCGTTGTGGTTAGGTTTTAGTGTAGTTCCAGGGTTCCGGTCCGTGAGTACACTAGGCTTAGTGCATAGTAGGTACACACCTCCGTCACCTAAGGACGGAGACTCAAGTAGGGTTTTTTCACCTTAGGTACCCACCTCCCTGCTCCAGCAGGGGGGACAGCTCAGCTCCCGGGTCCAACATGGACCCCTCCCTCCCCGACCGTCCCGCTTCCGGGCCCCCTAAGGGCCCAGCGAAGCCAAAAAGGAAAGGCGTCTTCGACGTGGAGCGCCTTATTAACGATCTTAAACGCAGGAGCCCTGAGTACCTGAACATGTTCAGGGAATCATGGGCTTCCCACGAGGGCCCCGACCGATTTGAGGAGGTAGCGGAAAGACACTTTCCGTCCTCCTCACCTATGGAGGAAGACCCCCCCCAGCCCACCCAGGTCAAGGAGCCTAACTCCGCGACCCCCGCCGGGCCTTCAGCCCACCCGACCCCCCAAAAGGTCAAGGAGCCTCTCTCCAAGACCACATCCGAGCCTTCAGCTCACCCAATAAACTTATCCAAGGGCCCTGCTGGGCCCCCAGCCCCTACCCCTCGCGTCCAGGAGCCTCACTCCGAGACGTCCCCCGCCTCTTCAGAAACGGACGACTTCACTAAAGTCGAGTCCAAGAGCCAGAAGCGCAAGCTGAAGGCTTCAAAATCTCACGCGAACCCACCTAAAAAGGTGGTAATCGACGCGTCCCAGCCCTCCCAAGCGGCCTCTGAGGAAGAGTCGGAAGACTCCCCCATGGAGGACCCGCCCAGGGAAAAAGTCCCTCCCCTATATATTAGGGAAAAACTTAGCTGGCAGCGCATCCTGCCCCTACTCGACCAGCGTGGCATCACCTTCTCGAGTGCCCGTTCCACCGCCATAGGTATCAGGGTCCAATGCCCTAGCTCCGACGACCACCGTCGTCTAACTAAGACCCTCCGACAGGAAAACATAGGTTTTCACACCTATGCCCTTCCCGAGGAACGTGTCCTACGGGTAGTCATTCGTGGCCTCCCCAAAGAGCTCAACACTGAGCTAATCAAGTCGGACCTCCTTTCCCAGGAGCTGCCTGTCCTCGAGGTTCACAGGATGTATCATCCTAGAACCAAATCCCCCTACGAGATGGTCCTGGTCTCATTAGAACTTACCCCCGCGGGTAAGAAAATACATGAAATTACGTCGGTATGTCGCCTCTCGGGGCTCAGTATCGAGAAGCCCAACAACCGCGGTAGGTTGGGCCAATGCCACCGTTGTCAGTTATACGGGCACTCCGCCCGTAACTGTTTCGCCACCCCTAGGTGCGTTAAGTGCCTAGGGGACCATGGCACCTCTGACTGCCCGAGGACGCAGCCGACCGAGGAGCCCCCGAGCTGTGTTCTCTGTAGGAGCAAAGGACACCCCGCGAATTACCGCGGATGTCCCAAAGCTCCCAGAGAACCTAGGCGAAGGGTCAAGCCGGAAGGCCGCAAACCTGCGGCATCCCCCAAACCCGCCCAAACATTCGTCCCTGCACCGGCCCCGGCCACTAACGCATGGGAAAAACCCCTCCCCAGGGCCAACCATCCGGCGCCCAAGCCTACCCAGGCACCCGCGGCTAAGCCCGCCCGACCCGAACCGGCAGCTGCGCCTAAACCCGCAGCTCCCTCATCCCACTCAGCGCAGGCTGCCGCAGCCCCTAATTATGCGGATAATCTCATCCTCATTAGCCGCATTTTCGCCGCTATAGACATAGTGGAATTAGAATCCCTCTGCCAGGACGTCTCCAAGCTAGGAGCGCTCAGCGCAATATCCCTTCATTTCGCCGCCTGCAAAACTATAGCCGAACTCGAAAAGTCCCACAATGCCGAGTACAACCAAAAGTAGAATCAAACCTCACTCCCTGGCTGTCGCGTTTTTCAATGCAAACGGCCTTACCGACCAAATAGACGAAGTCCGAGAATTTGTATGTGCACATCAAATAGACATTCTCCTAGTGCAAGAGACCTTCTTAAAACCTAGTAGAAAAAATCCGCGTATTGCCAATTTCGACCTCATCAGGAACGACAGAACCACTGCTCGTGGTGGTACCGCTATATACTATAGAAGGGCTCTTCACTGCACCCCTCTCGATCCTCCAACTCTCACAAATATGGAAGCCTCTATCTGTCGGGTGAGTATGACCGGCCATCCGACGGTCATACTAGCATCAGTATATCTATCCCCTTCGAAAGACCTACTAGAGAGTGACATTCGCGCACTCCTCTCCTTAGGAGACTCCGTCATTTTGGCTGGAGATTTTAACGCTAAACACAGAAGCTGGAATTCTATATCCCCCAACACACGTGGATACCAACTAAAAAGACTGACAGACCGCCCGGACCTTAATTTCATAATTATCGCCCCTGACAAACCGACTCGTTACCCTATGGACGAACGGTCCACAGACAGACCGGACATACTCGACATAGCGCTCCTGAAGAATATCACCCTCCAGGTGAGTCCTCTAGAAGTGCTATCCGAACTATGTTCAGACCACCGTCCCGTCCTACTCCAGCTAGGACCCCCGACCACCGCGGACCCCCCGACCAAAACAGTCATCGACTTCAAGAAGCTCTCCGAGCATCTTAAGTCTCCAGACTCAGTGCACATCTCTCAAATCCCCGACAGGATAGTGAGTTTAGACGAAGCGCATGCAGCCTCACTGCACCTTACCAATCACATACGCGACGCTCTCAGCGCTTGCTCCCGGGTAATACCGAACGGATTCACCCGCCGGCAGCTACCGGACGACGTTAGAGAGCTAATCACCATTAAAAACGCCAAACGTAGAGCCCATGACGCATACCCGACACCTGACAATCGGAGAGATCTCTGGCGCGCCCAGAGGGAGGTAAAGGCTCGCCTAACCGAACTCCGCGACGAACAATGGGACAGGAAGCTGAGCGAGCTCACGCCATCGCATGTAGCCTACTACAGCCTGGCGAGATCTCTCAAAGCCGACCCAGTCTCGGCCACCCCACCGTTATTACGTCCCAACCAACCGCCCGCCTTTGAGGATATCGATAAGGCCGAATGCTTGGCCGACAGCCTAGAAGCCCAATGCTCCCCGAGCACTAGCTCCTACGATAGGGTCCATGTCGAGCTAGTTGAAAATCAACTAGCATCTTCTCTCTCAGCCGCCCCCGAGGGCGACCCAATCCCTCCCACGACCAGCGGCGAAGTTCGTAAAATCATCAAAGAATTACACGCTAAGAAAGCTCCAGGTCCCGACTCAATAAATAACAAAACCCTTAAATTACTCCCAGACCAAATAACTAACCTCCTGGTTGTTATTTTTAACACACTCATGATGGGATGCTCCTTCCCCGACAGGTGGAAAGAAGCAACGGTTATAGGTATCCCGAAGCCGGGAAAACCTAGGAACCTCCCAACTAGCTATCGTCCCATTAGCTTACTCAACACCCTTGGCAAGGTGTATGAGAAAATTATCCTTAACCGCCTTAGGGCCGTCGTCGAGGAGCAAAAGCTCCTCAACGATGAGCAGTTCGGCTTCCGAGCCCGTCACTCATGCATCCACCAAGCGCACCGCCTCACGGAGCACATTCTCCTTGGTTTTAACCGATTCCAGAAGAAAGGCATTCCAACAGGAGCCCTCTTCTTTGATGTAGCCAAAGCTTTCGATAAGGTGTGGCACGCCGGCTTGCTCTACAAGCTACTCCACCTAGGCGTGCCCGACAGACTCGTACGTCTGCTACGAGATTTTCTCACCAACAGAACCTTCCGCTACCGTCTGGACGGGACTTACTCCTCTCCAAGACCCATTAGAGCAGGAGTCCCTCAAGGCTCAGTGCTCTCCCCCCTCCTATACGCGCTGTTCACCAGCGACATCCCAATATCGCCACATGTCAACATGGCCCAATTCGCGGACGACACCGCTCTATACAGTTCCCACTTAAATATCCGTACCGTCACATCTCGCCTTCAAAAGGCGGTCAGTAGCTTAGGCAACTGGTTCCGTCTTTGGAGGATAGAGGTCAACCCCGAAAAGAGCGCAGCGGTGCTCTTTGAAAAGTCCAAAACTAGATCACTAGATACACTTCGCCAGTATGAGATCACCCTTTACGGGCGTTCCATCCCATGGCAAAACGATGTTAAATACTTAGGTGTAACCTTTGATAGGAAAATGAGCTTCGCAGCTCACATACGCAGAGCTCGTCGTAAGGCTGCGTATGTGTTGAGTCGTCTGTACCCCATGATTAACGCTAAAAGCAAAATGTCCCTCCGCCATAAAGTAACCCTTTATAAAACGTGCATCCGCCCCATCATGTCATACGCGTGCGTAGTATTCGCACACGTCCCCCATAGTAGATTTCAAAGTTTGCAAGCCCTCCAGAACAAGTTCATGCGTATGGCCACGGGCTCCCCGTGGTTCGTACGTAATGTAGATCTCCACAGAGATCTCGAACTTCCCACTCTAGCTCAGTATTTCAAACAGCTCTCCAAAAACTATTTTGAGAAAGCAACCAGTCATCCCAATCCTCTTGTAGTTCAAGCAGCCGATTACACCCCCGACCGTAATGACCCACCCGACAAACGACGTCCCAAGCACGTCCTTTACGATAACGACGACCAGATCACGACCGACAATGCTCCTTATCAGGTAGGGCAGCACACAAATACAACCTCTGCACAGCGTCTTCGCCGGCGAAGACGAGGTCCCCGATTTCTAACGTTACCTGGGCGTGGATCCTTACCACGATCACGGGGGCGTACGGGCTAATTTAGTCCAACCACTCCCCCCCCATTCGTCCCAACGTCATCCTAAGTCGTGGTTCGAGCCTCACAGGAGGCGCCCTTAGGAAGGCGTTGCCCCCCGATGTCTTCGAGCCTTAGAGCTCTTTTCCTACTTCCGGGCAGAGCCTCGCGCTCGCCAACCCCTCCGGTGACGCTGTAACGGCCAGTAGGGCCAGCAGCATACACAATCCGAAACAACGCGCGGCCCGCAGTTGTCCGCGGTCGCCGAGCAATGCAGACGTGTTCTGCCGCGTGAGTCACTCGCCGCCTCGCAGTATCGGGCGGCCATTGTGGAGTGCGGACGCGTCGTCTGGTTCGTGATGTGTGCAGCCAGTGGGAAGTCATCGTGTCTACAGATCTTCGTTGGCGGTCATATTGATTATCAAGTAACCATCAATAGCATATTGTTGTTTGTTGTCAATTATGCAAGGTAACCATCCGTGTAGGTGTTTCAATAAAATCTTGCGTCGGTGTTTCATTTATTTTTCCTTCCTTCCCGGTACATCCCTTTTCCTGGTAACTGGTACCGGTACTGGTAATATGGTTTTGATGAGGTAACCGGCGGCAGGCGATCGCAGGAGTTTCGTAAGTATCCGTAAGTATTTTCTTATGTATCCCCATAGTTCCATTCCACACATCAATCTTTATTTAAAATGTCATCCAATTTCGTTCACCCGATTTGAGTAATAAAAACAAAATTTAGTACAAGATTTGAGGTCTCGAGTACGAGCGGGGTTGGGCAATACATCAGACAACCGTACGTGCGAATGGTTTTTCCAATAGCACTGTCATGTTTCCTGCCACTGCGAGTCGTCTATACCTACACTTACATATAAAGGCAGGGCCCGCTCCGGCTTCTCACGGGTATAAAATATATAGCCTATGTCATTCACTGTTAATTGATGTTATCTAAATATATAAAAGGCAAAGGTGACTGATTGACTGACTGACTGACTGACTGACTGACTGACTGACTGATCTATCAACGCACAGCTCTAACCACTGGACCGATCGAGCTGAAATTTGGTATACAGGTAGCTGTTAGTACATAGACATCCGCTAAGAAAGGATTTTGGAAAATTTCAACCCCAAGAGGGTTAAATAGGGGGTTAAAAAATTGAACCTTACGTGAGCGAAGCCGCGGGTTAAAGCTAGTTATACATATAAATCTTCCTCTTCAATCACTCTATCTATTAAAAAAAACGCATCAAAATCCGTTGCGTAGTTTTAAAGATTTAAGCATACATAGGGACAGAGAAAGCGACTTTGTTTTATACTATGTAATGATTACCCTTCCATCTCAAGTTGGCCGTCGTCGACCGTTACATAATGACGTCATACTGTACCGTTGACAAGAAAATAATAGTTGTATTCTTTACTGTAATCACAACTATGACGGAAGTTTTTGGTATGCACACATACAAACTTTCGCCTTTATAACATTAGTTTGAAGTGCGATAACAGCTTTTTCATGTATGTACTTAGTCAAAGTTGGTCTAATGGGACAATATATTAACATTAAATAGCTTCATAATAATTGATCAGCCAATTAGTTCCCGATTTGATTTACTGTGGTAAAGCCTTTGGGATCGATCGCTCGATTATCATGTATCCGGTAACCGTTTAGCCTCACTGACCTTTGAATTTATAGCATTATTGGAAAGATATTTAAGGCGATGTGCCCCCACGGGCTCGTGTCTTACCCGTCCGTCTAAACAGACGGAAATGTCAGAACACGGTTGGTACAATTTATATGAAGACGTTAACATTTAAGGTCCATATAGACGAAGAGAGCTCACACGATACGAACGATAAGTTAAAACAAGTAACAAAAAAAGAAAAAAAAAGGAAATGACACATATTCTCACATCCACAAGCCAAAACATTCTCACACTTGCACATATTCACATAAAGGCATAATACTCAATACACAAACCTATAGTAACAATAAAAGTACTATAAGCATTTAAAATCTTTATATAAATGTATGATAAGGAAAAATAAAGGCTTTTTTATTTTTTCTATTTTTTTTAAAATTTATTATAACATTTAAGGTCCATTTAGACGAAGAGAGCTCGCACGACACTAACGACAAGTTAAAACAGTGCGTCTTTCAACAGAATCTCAAATGAAACTTAAATATTAGAGGCCTAAAAATTGTTCTTGCTCTCTGTCCACCAGGGACTTTAATGTTACCTTTCAGGTTAACTTTCAAATAGAAAAAACTGCATCAAAATCGGTCCGTTTAGGTAGCAACGAAGGAACAGATAGACACACAGATACACGCGTCAAACTTAGGACACCCCTCTTCTTCCGTCGGGGGTTAAATTAAAAGACACAGTCGGCATTACGATTCCATTAAAAGCAACAATAGGTTCCCATCACGTTTATCGGCGACATCGCCCGAACAATGCCAGCCCATGGCGCAGCCAGGTAAAATGGTCATCTCACAAAAACAAGGTAGAATACAGAGAGTTGTCTTAATCCTAGAGCAGTAAATATCCCGTAAAATTAGAGCCGCAAGTTGGCATTCATGAGATAAATAATTTTGAATTTTGAAAGTTGATACCTACAAGCTTGGTATACAAGCTCAAGAGTCATGATTTTTTTATACAGAGGCTATGGTGTATCTTTTCACGTTAACGGTATGTGTGGCAGTAATCTACGGACAGTGTCGGATAGTAGGTAAGTTACTGGTTTGAAGTGTTCGTAAATCTTTCAAATCCAAATGCCAAATCCATCCAGTAGTTTTTGCGCGAAAGAGTAACAAACACATACATACACACACGCACACACTCACACATACATACACACTTTGTGTGTGTGTATATAAATATACAAACTTTCGCTTTTATAATACATATTAGTGTGATATAAATTAAGAGTATTAAAAATATATATATTGCTGTCGATCTCGAGTTATTTATTTTGGAACAAAAGTGCATTCTATAAATTAGCGAACATCCAAACATCAGGCCGCTTTCAAGTACTCGTGGAAAGCAGCCAACCGGTGCCGATCTAAGTCGCTTATCAACGCTAATATTTGCTGCTCCATAGTCTAACTCAATAGTAGAATACGCTTTGTCGGGTCTCGCATTTTAAATAGGAATTTCCTGTTGAGAAACCTCTACGCTATTTTTTAGTTTAAATAGTTTTGACTGTGCTAATGTCCTTATCTCGACAAGCTCATAATTTACTGGAGAAAAGTATTACTTATTATTCACGATTTCAAATGTTTTTATAAGCAAGAATCGAGATCCCATAATAGAAAAAAAAAACATTAAGTATTCCCATTTCTTTTATTTAAGATAAGTCATAAAGTTTTTTTTCATTTAAGATAAGTCATTTCTTACTACAGTAAGAATAAGGAATGCTAACTTTACGGGATAAGAATCTGCTTAGGAAAATATCAAAATGTCTTCGGGTGGTTGTGCGGTTAGGGTTACACAGAAAAAATCGTTAAGGTCGTATGAACCCATTGTATGCCTGCCCAACAAATATAGAGCATACGCCTCCAGCACCACATTTCAAATGCATCCTTTTCCGGTCAGCGGATTTAAGGTAATAAAGCTTAATGATAAAGCAGATCCTGAAGCATTCTGAAATTGCCGTCATAAGGAAAAAAGACGTATCTATCATTTTTTTCGAAATTGAGTTAGACACATTATGTTCGGCATCAGAGCCATCAGAACACAAAAGATTCATCCACCAGTATTTTAAAATTTTGCATAAACTTACCGTGATAAGTTTAAACAAAATTTATACTGGTAGATGCGTCTTTTTATTCTGATGCTGAATATGTGTCTAACTCAATTTTGAAAAAATGTCAGATATTTTTCCATATGACGGCAGAAAAGCTGTTAAGGAGTTAGGTTGACTATCTTCTGAACTTGGGTCACATTCGTAGTACCTTTCTAAGTCAATGGGAAATTCGTGAAACACTTACCTTGGCTTAAGAAACAATTCACCTAAGCTTGTGTGACGTTTATTAGCTCGGCGACGAACTAGCTAGTTATGTCATTAACAACTTTAGAACGCCGCTATGCCTTGAAGATTTACTATCTAAGGCGCGTCTTATACCTCCCTTGAGAATTTTGCAAAAATGGAAGGTTGGAAGGACTTATGTCTCATAGACTTTTTTTTAAAGAATACTAGCTTTAGCCTGTCACTTCGTCCACGTGACTTAGGTTACTGTTTTTCCGTGGTAAAAGGTCATTTTCCTTGCCATCAAAAAACCCGTTCAATACAAAATGTATGAGAAAATGAAATTTTTTCATATTTTTTTTTCGTGAGTTCAGTTTAGAGCACGCTCTATAGATCTCAGCATTAGTCATTGAGTTAGGCAGGTGCAGTTTAACTTAATTCTACCCGTACGCGCTCTACATAATTGACAAAATGCTTCTACTCCTACCCTAGCGTCGCTGTGGTGTTGTTAGGTAAGTCTAAAAAAGTATTTTCTAGCCGACTCCGGCAAAGCCAAAAAAGAAGAAGAACCCTTCGTTTTGGCATTTAGCATTAGTCTATGTAGGTATGTATTAGTCTATGTAGGTCTAATAATTTTCATGAAATCACTACAAGTGCAGCAGGTGATAGAAATTATAGCCTCAATAGCCCAACGGTTAAAGGTGCGGACCGAAAACTGTAAGGTCGCAGGTTGCCTAATATTATTTTTAAAAAAAATTTTTGGTTTGTCAAATTGTCTGGTAGTTACAATTTTAAAGAAGCCGTTATTTTTTGGATACTGTCAGTATAATCTTACTGGTTATTTTTGAATGAGGCGCGTATGATGACCAATTTGACCACAACGTATGCGTGAGCGAGATAGAGGACGCGTTAACGCATAGCCTCTCACTGGAACTTACGTACTCCGGCATTAACCGACGCGCGTCGATTCCTGCCGCGCGTAACAGCAGATGTATTTCGCGAGTGCTTAACAGTGAAATAAGTGAAGTTGGAAACTCGAAAATGGGTGGACTCAAAGTGTTGTTGTTAGTGATGTATGCAAGCTTCGTTGTAGCTGACAGGAAACCGACCATCTCCGAAAAGCTGAGAGAAGACGCCGACCTGTCGCAGGTAAAAAACAAAGTTTTTGATAACTTTTAACCGGCAAACTAAAATAAGTAAAAACTTTTCAATGCTAAATTCTGATGTATAATAAAGGTGCTCATAAAATTTTCTGTAGATTATTTTTAGTATCGTAAAGTATGAAAATAATAGAGGCAATAAAATTATAATATTGCCAAGCGCTTTTCTATTTTCTAGACTAGTTAGGTGCCTTCGTTTGGTACGCGGGAGTTCGGAACTTGTTATTCAAGTTTGCGTTAAGCATAACGAATTTGTTGCATGCAATAAGTTATTTTTAAGGAGCACATTTCAAATACAAATTACAAATGTAAAAATGGAAGCTTATTATGTTTTAGTAACAAAGCCTGAAAAGAGAAAAGTTTGAAAAATATGTAATATTAATTTTTATACTTTTACATAATACTTACTCGTATCAACCCGCCTAGGTCGATTGCAGGGATTTTCAGACTTGGCAAACTTGTGCCGCTTGTATCCAGCGGCTCTCCATATTATCTACTACTACTCTCTATACGAACCGAAAGATGTAAAAGAAAGAACGTTAAGTATAGTAATATATAACTACCTAAACATAATTTATTTTTTACTTCAATAAGATCAAAATTCAAAACCTAGCAATTTCCTACACACTTGCTATCTCACTTTGGGAGAGGTATTAATAACGTAATTTATTTCATAAAATAAGGTAAGACCGCCCCAAGAGCTTATTAATTCAATTAAGCAAAGGTTGAGTAGCTCTAATAGACTTCATCTAAAAGCTATCAGAATGAATTGACTAACGACAAAAAGACAAAGTCTATACGTATGACATGACTCACAATGCGATAATCGTATCGAGCGATCCAATAAGCTTACTACTACGAGGATATGAAGAGAAAGGCCAAGACTTTTAGATAAGGAGCTAATCGCAGAAATGTCCGTGATAACATTATTAAGAGTACAGGGTCACTCGGCGGGCGATGGAGAGAGCTATGCTGGGAGTATCCTTGCAAGATTAAATCAGAAATGAGCAGTTCCGTATAGGATAACCAGAGTTACTGACATAGCTCATCAACTCGCGAAGCTGATGTGACAATAGGCGGGGCACATAGTTCGAAAAATCAACGAACAATCGATGGTCGTTGGTGACCTCGAGTCGGAATTCGCACTAGATGGACCGAAGACATCAGATGAGTCACAGGGAGCCGTTGGATACAAGCGCTAGAGGTCCACAACAAGAGTGAAGTTCCACTTCACTCTTGTTGTTGTGTGTGTGTGTTGTTGTTGTTGTTGTTCTAGATTATAATAATTTAAACATAAAAATTCTTTCTACAAAACCGACTTCAAACGCCACTACCACGCCACTACAAAGTATAATATCAATTGTGGCTATAAAATTTGAAGAGTTCCCTCAATTTCTCCGGGATACCAGGGAACTTATATAAAAAAAATGATTTCTGGCATATGGTTTTTATTTAAATAACAAAATATGAGCCCGCATGAGGCACTTTGCCCACTTCTTGACAAAACCCAAAACCTCAATATAAATCTTTTCGCTAGATTTCTTTCTCTGTGCATAGGTATGTTTATTCTGTCTATGACAGAGGTAGGTCCCTATGTCTTATAATAATATGATAAAGGTATAAAACTTTTTGTAAATCATCATATTCACCTTTACCTCATTCTACTGTCGTCGTCAAGCATTGATAATCCCATATATTAAAACCTTAATAATGTATGTACCAGTACGTAAATAACTAATTTCCGTTATCACATTGTCGTCTTTGTTATTTTCTTCATTATATTGTCATCTATCTTAATGAAAATCAAAAATCTCTTTGAGAGACTACATTTTGCTATCTGAAACTTTCAAAGACAAGCTGACAAGCTTTGAACACCAATATCTTGATTACACGACAAAACCAGACAAACTTTGACTCAAGATTCGCGCTATAATCGAACGCGAACTTTCAATAACAGTAATCATGAATATTATTAATCAATTAACTTACTAAATGAATATTAAAAAAAAATGAAAAAGACTGAAATACACTTAACAGTTTACTTAAACTAAAAAATACTAAGTATCGACAATTGCGTGTAGTACTATATTGTAATTGTAGGTAGTCTAGAAATTAATCAAGAGATTAAAACAGTTTCAATCTATCGTTACGTAATATGTACCTAGCGGATTAGAAGAGAAAAAAAAAGAAACCATAAAGTAACAATGAAATTATGAAGTAGGTATTTAGTACTAGTAGAACCTATGAAAAGCAAGAAGGTTATTACAGCATTCTTTAAACCAAGACTATGGTTCATGGCCTCTATAGGACGTTGAACTGAAACGGTATATTGCTTGGTACTGATCTGGCTAAACAATCTTAGATTGAGACAATATAGAGACTTAACAGTAAATTAATTCCAAGATTGCATTACGCCACTTCTACAAAAGAAGAAAAACTTGCTAGTGATTGTGTGTGCAATGTAATTGGACAAGGAAGTAGGTACATGGACGCTCTCTTTTCCTCGGAAGACTACCGTCTGAACGTTTTAACTGCTAATTGGTCACATAAAGCTAATAGAACTAAGTACGAACTTCTATGAAAGAAAATTAACTAGAAGTAACATCTGGAGCCCAATTAGAACTTTCTGAAACGGTTGTTGATTCAATAAAAATAGCTTAAAGACCCAATTTAGGTTGTATTTCCATGAAAGGAATAATGAAAAATATTGTAGGACTTTTGAATGTACAGTAAATGGACATTCATTCATCCACTTCTTAGAATTTGGAAATGCACTTACAAAAAGTCTAAAAGGTACCCTTTGTGAAAATACCTGTAAAGACTTGGCATTTCTTTGCTATCTAAAAGAAGTTTTCTGACTGAGGATCACAAGCTGACTTTAATCTTATTGAAAGTTGTTTTCAAATTATGGTTTACAATTTCGTGCTTCTTTACTTCTTCGATAGGTTATTTTTTTAATATTAGGTATCTTTTTACAAGGATTTTAAGTTCGCACATTTAGTTTTGATCCGCATTTACCTATACGTACTTAGGTTTTGAAATAAGTGCGCACTGCCTACATTTATGCTTTGGAATAATGTTTATAATTTTTTTAAGATTGAGAAATCTTGAGATAATATAAATTCTAAAACTTTTTAGTATTCATTATAATATGATAGTTACTAAATAATTTTAAAATAAACTTAAATCTAAATTAATAAATAAATTAATATTAACATTAAAACTAAATAAAATCTAAAATCCCATCGCCGCCGCGTGGTAGTACCCAAGATACTGGCAGCATAATTTATATTATATGTGAAATATGCACATTTTTCATTCCATGAAAAAAAATTGCATAGGTTCATGGAATTAAAATACTTTTTATTTTAAATTTACTTCACCTTTTTAATAATTTTAAACAATTTATTAAACTTGTTGAATGTCCTGTTTAACAACTACCAGCATAAAAAGAACTGGCTACGTTTAAAAGCGACATCAGTGGACTTTTAAATGAAATTCTCAATCGACAGGGTTTTGTAAAAAACACAATAATTTCTGTCAACTTTAATGAAAGCACACTTCATTTAAAAATTCTTTTCGAATAACTCATTCCAGTAAAGTAAAGGGACAGACATTACTAAGTTTCGGCTAACCAATTTTGGAATACTGACTTTATTTTAGGTGGATCTTTAAGAGTTAACTCAATGTAGAGAAACACTGTAGAGTTTCATAAACCGACAAGGTTTGTGATACAGGGAGTAGTTACATCGCAGATTTTTCGGTACCTAAATTAGGTGGATGTAAGGATAGCGATTGCTTTGTCTGCACATTATTATAATAATTTTTTACATCTATGGCCCACGGGGAGTGGTATCTTTAATACATACGATAGCCAGGTCATAAAAATAATTCAAATTAATCCAAACTCAATTAGTTTACCATAAATAATTGAAGCAGAAAACGTAGTTCAATGCTTATCTTCTGACTTCTACGGACCACACCATCAGTAGGTACATTTTCAATTTGATCGGAAACTTGGCATTGGTAAAAAAATAACAACTAGCTTTTGCCCGCGGCTACGTTCACGTCAAGTTCGATTTTTCAAACCCCTATTTTACCCTGTTAGGTGTTTAATTTAAAAAAATCTTTCTTAGCAGATGCCTGATCGCTATGCGGTTAGAGCTGTGCGTTGATAGTTCAGTCAGTCAGTCTTGCCTTTTATATATTTAGATAACGTATGGACATAGCAAGATAAAAAGCTTGTAAAAAATGAAGATGTGGATAACCGCGATGTAATAAACAAATCGATAGTGCTTTGATACACTTTCGCTTCTTAATTGGACAGACGTCTCAAACGGTTACATCCGCTTGACTCTGGTGCCTTGTACTCGTACTCTGTAATAATGGACCCACAATTTTGTCATACTATTGTCTTATGTCGCTCGCAGCTGCCGGAAACAACGATATAAGTTATTACGTTGTTTAATTAAATTGTTTTGGTCCTGCCCACCTGACTGTGGCATTACGTCATAATTACCGTTTGAAATTTCCCCTTATCGGCAAATTTAATTATGTCTAATGACTCATTAACTATCACTAATTCAGATTCGCTAATTGTTACTTAGGGATCTTCTTATTTTATTTATTTGGTCTACTAACGGATACTTATCACACTAATATTATAAAGGCGGAAGTTTGTATGTGTGTGTGTGTATGTTTGTTACTCTTTCACGCAAAAACTAATGGACGGATTTGGCTGAAATTGGAATGGAGATAGTTCATACCCTGGATTATAACATAGGCTACATTTTATCCCGGGAAATCAAAGAGTTCCCGCGGGAATCAACAACCTTAATCCACGCGAACGAAATCGCGGGCATCATCTAGTAATACATACATTTAAATTAAAACTTATTCTAAGATTATGCTTGCTAACTGTAGTGACGACTTAGTATAAGTAACTCTTCGAAACTAGTATCGATATCGTGACAATAACCTCAACGGTCACGATCAACAGTCGACATGGCGGTAATTTATTCCCCTCAGTCTCTGCCTTGACTAGGTTTAAATCATTAAATTGTGTAGTGTTAAGATCGATCCCATTAGAGCCATATTAGCATAGAGTACTCACAGAAATAATATTATGCAAGATATAACGAAAAAGTGGGCGGGGCATTCGCGCAAAGAATTTTCCATAATATAGTGTAACGTTTTCAAATAAAATAAAAGTGAAAATGCGGTATCAGGAACACAATGTCTAATTATAAAAATATAAAAGACTAGAAGTTAATCTGATAAAAGGACGTATTTTCTTCCACAAGAGAATGCTTTTTTAAGCGAAAACAATATTTTCAAACTACATGGACGATGTGGTTATGCCTAGAAAGAGCCTTTCAATTTAATATAAATCCTTTGTGGTGATCATAATCTTTCTATGTTTTTATCGGGACACTACTTCGAGTAAGTTAGAGAAATGACACTAAAATATCGTACATTAACATAAACTATAGTATAATATATTCTGTTTCAATATAGTATTTACTTCATTACTGAAGGTCAGCATTCAGTTTTTTTTTTAATTTTTTATTGAATTGTTAACCTACACTTAAAGGAAATAACCGAATATATTTATAAATACATATCGAAAATTCCGAGGCCGGCGGGATTCGATCCCACGTCTCTCTGGGAATCGCGCCCGAGTGTGTTAACCGCTACACCACGGCCGAACCATACGTCAGCCACGAAATTCAGTTTTTTGATCTTCTCGTTATCCATGTCGGAATAGTTCTAAGGCTTTCTCTAAGCTACGGCTTCTTTCGTCTTCCGAACATATTCTCTTTTTCCTGCAATTTTACCCATTATAATAGTTTACAGCAAGCGATACGGTTTATCGTTACGCATACTATAAGTATTAAGTATGACACCTCACATATATTAGTATTATAATGGGATGTAGAAAATAAATATCAAATGTTCTGAATAACCTCGTGCAATAATAAGAATCTCAAGTCACAAAAATAGGTCTCGTGTTACTTACTGGCTTCCTCCAAGAAGCAATTATCGTGGACAACGGGCCCCTTGTCAATTAGCGGTCAGTTTAATTTTATTCGAGCTTCCTCTGTAGAGGTTGAGATTTATAGTGGATAGTGTTACCCTGCTGATCTTGCTTAAACATTTTGTGGAATTAAATTAAAACTTGAGTAAAATAAAAATAAAAAATATTAAAAAATCAAAAACCCGACTGTGTAAAAATTTAATTTTAAATGAAAACTGAAAGAGAAAAAACAAGTCCTAGTTACTTAAACAGTCCTACTAAAACAAAAAAAAAGACGTTTAACACTCGGGGACTGCCGCGGTAAAGCTATTGCATAGCAATTTTGCGCCAAAAAAAAATGCGCCATCTAGCGGCTCACCGTAGAGGAGTCCCGTGTCAGGTTATTATCGTTACGGAATTTCTGGATTCAGTCACCACGCTGGCCCGCGATAGAAGCTATGGAATAGCTTAAAAATTGGCTTGGCGACCTTGAAACGATGAGTAAAGAAGTATTACGTGGGTGGAGTAGTTCCTACTTGGAACGGTAATAGGTACCATTTCCGGTAGTAAAACTATCTGCGCTACTGTTTCCCTTTGATGGAATTCGGTAGAAGTTAATTATGACCAGTAGTAACTACTGCTGTTTATTCTCTAATTAAGAGTTGCTTTATGTTAATATGCTTTTGCATTTTCATGCATTTTTGTTCCGATGAGTAACACTCCAGTAGAAACCGATTAGGGGTACTTATGGGTTGAATGTACACTGCCGTACCCCTTCCAAATTATCCCGTTACTATCTTAGACTGCATGATTACTTATCAACCGATGAGATCACTGAACTGATCTCACAACCTACCTTGTCGTCGAATTTTTTTTTAAACAATCCTTATTTATATTAATAAGGATTGTTTACGTAAAAAAACTACTACTACAACTAAAAACTAGAACTGCTTTGAAAAGCACAGGCATGGTTTTTAAACAGCAATTTTGTATTCCAAATTCAAATATTGCCTTCAGTGGAAACGTGGCGCAGCATGGCGCGATATTGTCGTTACTTCCTGTGTTCCTGGAGCCGACAAATAACAACTGTGCAGGAATTCGATATAGGCTGGATGCGGGCGGGCGTGGTGACAATGCTTGTGACACATCTCACTCGTTTTAACATGCAGCCCTCGCTGTCGTGTTATTGTTTGACACGTACTATTACGTAAGAATTCCTGATACCTCTATTTTGTACATTACTAGTTTCTCTTACCTACCGGCTGATGCAACTTTAAGAATTTTAAATCATCATCATCATCATCAGCAACCCATTAACGTCTTCTCTCAGAGAAGGGTTATAGGCCCATTGTTCACCACGCTGGCCCAATGCGAATTGGTAGACTTCACACTAAAATTTTTTCAAAAAATTTCCTTCAAATGTAAATAATCATGTAGGTAAATCAAAATATTATAAGATGAAATTTATAAGATGAAAATATTTCAATAAAATAAATAATAATATAAGATAATAGAAATAAGATGAAATATTATAAGATGAAAATATTTCATCAAAAATTTGATGAAGAGTATTAAGTACCTACTTTTATTAATAAAGCCGGCGTCATTTTTGCAAGCTTTTTAAAAACGTCTTCGTTGAATGCTTTGAAAGCTACTATGATATAAAAAGGTACGAACGGTTGAAAACGTGTAAAAATGATAGGTCATGTAAAGTGTTTCGAAGTTTTCGTGCTCTCAGAGGCACGTGGTGCAACAAGGCCAACTTCCTAACTCCTAACTGAGAATTTCTTTTCAGAGAAACAAGGTTGTGTAACGGTAAGCTTTATTTAAGAAATTTATAATTTGATAGCCTTTGCATGCTATCCGCTATTACGGAGGCTCTAAAGGTTAATCTAAAGGGGCGTCTGTTTCCATAATAATAATTAAAGTTTAGCCCTTCAGTAGCCAGCGCCGTATAGTTAGCCTTTAAGTTTAAATTAACTTCGGGTTATCTCCATGAAGTGTATAATTTGGGGTTTGTTGAAGGCCGTATAATATTCAGGGAACAAAACCTTAATTATTATTAGTCCAATGATGATTTAGCCTCGTTTGGGGTAATTTACCCAGATCTATATTATATATACGCGTTAATAAAAGTACCTACTATTATATCATCGAA